>OZ010786.1:2167584-3436584 GCA_963932465.1 Maratus speciosus | reverse complement strand
ATGGAAAAAGACTCTTGTAGATTCTTCGGATGGCGGCAGCTGACGCCATAATTCAAGTTTATATATATAGTTTTGAAATCTTTCAAGTGACGAAATGATGTCAGTTTCGAAGTTACCGTAATTTAAAATGCAGTTACAGCATAAGAAAGCACACAGGCCGCGTTACTTCTACTATTTCATTGCTGTCACGTGATCAACGTAGGCTGGTTTTCTCCAGTTGTCGAACTGTTATATGAACAACGTAAGCTGAGAAGCACCCGATATCTGTGCAGTGTCCCGGCCTGTCTCTTTTGTTGGCTGCAAGTCTCACACTAAGAAAAAATTTAGTATAGTTTATTAGTATAGAATTTTAACAGTATTTGAGTGACAACATAATACAGAGGTCATATATGCAGTCAGACCGGAAGCTATAATAAGAAGCGATACAAGGTTTTATCTAGAATTTTCTCAAGCAATCAAATTTGTGTTTTTGTCTACCCGTATATCACCATTCTGTTATAAAATCACTCTGCTGTGATTGCACCAAAACCGCGTAATTTTGGAAAGGTAATTTTCATAATTTTTAGTGAAATTATTATTTAAATCTAATTTATTAATTATAAGAAATTTATTTAAACTAGTGTTCTAAATATTTTCCAATGTTGAAAAAGTATATATTATTATGTATATATTATGTTCTAATATATTAATACATTATGTTCTATGTGTAATATACTATGTTCTACATAACATTAAAAAAAATTATGGCTCTTAAGTATGCCTATTTTTCAACATTATAACACGTTTAACTACGGTAAAGCCACTGTGATAAAGTGCTTTATAGTCAAGCTTTTTTGTTAACGTGTTTCATTGTTCTTTTTAGCAATATCTCACGTCTTCCACAACCTCAACCTGCGCATTTGTTTAGGAATTTTGAGCAGCTTTTATATAAACAACAGTTTCACTTAATGCACTTGATCCCATCACATTGTCCCGAGGTTTTATTGCACTCAGCTAGACACTCTGAACAATCCTTCTCATTCACTTTTTTAAACAGTAATCGTCTTCTGAATCTTGGGAGGGAATTTAATCACCATCCATATAATCGTCAGTTGAAGATTCTGTCCTTCTACCCTTTGACTTCTTATCTAATTCCTTTTTAGAAAAGCTTGAGAAACCTGGAAATTCACAATTGCTATTGTCACACCGATTTAGTTTGCCTTTTATAGGCTTTTAAAATTATTTTTATTTGAATACTAAAATGAGAAACAAAACTTTGGTGAAAATCACGTCATATTTAAAACGATACATTTAAATGTCTAATTTAAAATACATTTCTTATAGCGTCTTCATAAAACTGTTTACTTAGTTATTTTATACAAGCTAATTTTAAATTGTTGGGTTGATCTTTTTTAATCAATCACGAACGCAGCAAGATGTCTCGACAGAAATCGATTCTGTCTTAAAATCCCTCAGCCAAAGGGAAATGAATGGAAACCTGATTATAGGGGATCGCCACTAGTCGCTTAATTACGATTTAATCTTCCGTAATCTTTTCAAAACATATCAAATTAGCGTGTTTTTAGAGTCTGTGTTGTCTGGATGGAGGTTGGCGAGCATAGGTCGTAGGGTGTAGAAACTCCTAATTATCTAAAACTATATTATATACTACCGATATTTACATTTATTAAAATTATTTATAATTGCATTAAACGTGAAATTTTTAACAATAATTAAAATTAATAATTATTAAACAATTATTTATAAGGCCTATAAGTTTATTTATAAAGCAGAATACATATAGAAACGTTTTAAATTATGTTCACCTTAGATTTTAATATTTCTTTATCACATTTTAAACACATAGAAAATTTATAATTTTAATCAATGATTTTTTTCAATCAGTTGATTAAAATCACGATTTAATCACTGATTTAAATTATCTGATTAAAATTGTTGACAAGTTAGTTAATAGCCAAGAGTAATTTAAACAATGAAGAAACAACCACACATTTGATCGCAACGGAAAATAACCGGCATCTTACCCCAAGGGAAAACAACCGGCTTCTTACCCCCAAAAATTTTTGTCGACTCACCCCAAAATAATGGGTAAGACGCCGGTACCCCCCACGGACATGAAGAAATGGGTACCGGCCACCACTTATGCTTTGCAGAAAGGCCAGGTACCAGTACTCTCTAAAAACATCAGATTTATTTCTCTGGTGTTTAAACTAAGACTTATATAGGCAAATAAAGAAGTCACATAAAAGATTTTGGACACTTATCAGAAGTGTTAAGACGAAATTGCAATAAAAAAGTACGCTTCATTTTTTTTTTTTTTTTTTTTTTTTTTTAAGCAAATGGAAATTTAAGTATCACTAGGGAATCCTCTTCCTTACAACTGAGTAGCGTTTTACTACATCGACTGCGCATATGAAAACTACGTGATACGGCATCTCACCTCAAGTTACCCTATAATGTGTAAATATAATTGTGAAATATAATGTTCTTCTCACCAAGCTGATTTCTTTCTTAAAAATAAACTTCTTTCGGTTTTTAAAATCGTAAGAAATTTACTTTTTAAGTCAAATCGCTTTCACAAAATTTTTACCAAGAAGTTTTTTTTTTCTAATACTTTACATTAATCATGTTATGATTAATGTACAGTAAAACAAAATACTAAGAATACAAAGATTAGTACACGTTCATTACAGCGAAATGTTACACATGTAATGTGCTGTGTTGTGCAAACTCTTTTTTATTACTTGTCCACGGATTTAGACAGTATTTCAGTTACGATGTATGGCTAGCAAAATAACTTTAAATGGAGAAAATATATTATTATTTTATTTTTGTAAAACGGCGTCTTCTACATTATTTTAAAGAAATGCGTATTCAACAATTTTGCTCTAATTATTGAAAACTTAAGACTAAAGCTGATGAAAAAAGGGTTTCTATAATTATACTAAGAAAATCTTGTACGATAGAAACTACCATGAAATATTCCTTTTAATTGCATAATGAACCATCTAGACACGAGGAACAACAGTGAACTCTACTTTAATCATGTTATGTCAGTCACGTAGGCTGCTTTATGTCAATTAATGCATGAAAAACTGTTTGAGGAAGAATAACAGAGAAAAAATTAATGAACAAAATTACTTCTTTCAATTGAGGCTTTCATTAAAAGATTATTCTAGTTTTTTATCAACGTTAAAAACTTATGAATTCGCCAAAAATATGTCAATTCAGAAACTTTTAAGTAAAGTCATTTAAATGTTATATATATATATATATATATATAACCATTAATTAAACATTACTGACCACCAACAAAAATCGTGATAGTATGAATAAATTTACAACAATACAGTGTCCCCAAACACACTGAATGGATACCAAAAACATAATATACAAGGTGCTATGTATAAAATAAAGTCCCTTCTACTATATAACAAGAATTAATGAGGAAGAAAAAAAAAAGAATATGGATTTCGATGAAAATAATTGAATAGCTTATACACTATGACGCAAAAGTTTAGACAATGAAGAAATTCTTACATACTTTGAAAAATATTTATTCAATTTTCAAATCACTGCTTGAAATTAATGTGCTGTACATATAAACAATATTTATAACAAAGAAAAGTGGAATTGTGCATATTGCAATAAATTAAATGGTAACAAAAATAAACTGCTCTCTCAAAAGTTTAGACACAAATTAAATAAAATCGAAATAAACAATTTTTAAAACCTGGTTGCGCATCCATGCTTATGTATTACGTCATATACACGAGATTGCATGGAAGAAACTAAATCTTGCATAGTTTGTGGATCGATATCGTACCATGCATTCTCAATAGATGTCTTAAGTTCCTTTTCAGAAGAGTATTGTCTAGCGTTGCTATAAACTTTGCGACACATGATGCTCCAAAGGTTTTCTATAGGGTTAAGATCTGGGCTACATGCTGGCCAGTCGAGAACTCTTATATTATGGGAATTAAACCAAGATTTTGAATGTTTTGCAGTGTGAATTGAAGCATTGTCTTGCTGAAATTCCCACTGAGGACCCCCTAGAAGCTCAGCAAATGGCAGTAGGTTTTCTTCTAATGTCTGTGTATAATGCTGTGAAGTTTGACGACCAATGGTGAAGGTCAGAGATACTTGTCCGTTATAGCAAAAGGCTGCCCAAACCATCACCGAGTCCCCTCCTTGTCTGCGACTAAAACAACGTCGAGGTTCCTTCCGCAAGTCATGCCAATACGATAAACAACCATCTGGACCATCCAGATTCCACTTTTTTCATCGCTAAATATGACTGACTGCCATTTCTCTCCATATGACATATGCTTTCGAGCCCACATAAGTCTTTGTAACTTATGATGTGGTTTCAGAGCTGGTTTCTTCTGCATTTTGCTATAAACGATTGTTCCTTTTTCCAAAATTCGTCTACGAATCGTATCCTTTGATACAGAGAGTCCCGATGAGCTTTGAACTCCACGTAAGCTCATTTGTTGAGTACTCGCTAGTCTTTGTATCAGGCGATCCTCTCGTACATTTGTCACACGTGGCCTCCCAGACCGACATTTTGCTTTATATTCGGAACCACTCGATAAAACTCGATAAATAGATTTTTTTGACCTATTAATAATAGCAGAAATTTCAGAAACGCTCTTCCCTTCACCTTTCAACTGCCAAATCCTTGAAACCTCATTCACTTGAATTTCTTTAGCTCTCGGCATGTCGACTATGAAGCGCAATCGTTTGCAGAACTTAAGTACTCCAAATTTGTGACATCATCGATTCTAAATTTGCATATGCCAGCGAATATTCAAAGAAATTTGGAATAGTGTCTAAACTTTTGCGACAAGCACATTTGAATTTTTATGAAAAAAAATTAGTATTATAGCAAATAAAACGACTGTCTTTTGTACATAACATTTTAAATCAGTTTTTGAATATATTTACAGGTTTTTGTAATTCTGACGTCATAATTCTACATTTTAAAGCTGAATGACGTCATTGCCTAAACTTTTGCGTCATAGTGTATATTGAATTACGTTATCAAGAGTACAGAATTCAATTATATAAGCAAAATTAGTCGTTTTCTGTCAGAAAAAAGCTAAAAGCTGATTTTTTTCTCCTGTACTCTAAGGACCAATATAACAAAAAGAATAGTTTCAAATGAAAACAGAATAATATTAAGAGTTATGAAATGGAAAAAGCAATAGAACCTTTTAAATATTTAATTTATAGCTAGGAAAAATAGTAATGTTACACAAAATACCTAATAAAATCCCAGTTATTTTATCCAAATACACATCAGCACATGGTATCCAAAAGCTCGATAAGTTTAAGGTTATTTTTACCGTTAAGTTAACATAGATTTTAAAACCTCATGGATACAGTTAATCTATTTTGAAATACCGTGATAAATGTAATTAAAATAATAGAAATAGAAATAGAAAATAATTACATAATAAGTAAAATACCTCTTAACACTTTTAAATTTTTTATATTTCTTAACTAAAGTAAACAAGTTGGAAATTGCTCGTCAAACGTGGCAAATGAGGTGCGTTCGTACTATAACTAGTTTTAAAATTATTTTTTGCACCCCATATTGTACTGAATGTATAATTTTTTGCACTTCATAACGTGCATAGTCTGATACATCATTAAAATGCACTTCCAATAATTTTTTCGGAACACTTTTGACTGTCCCTGTAATTAAACTATACATCCGATTTTCCTAAAATTTGAAATAGCTCAACAAAATTTTGCAACAATTATATCTTTAAAATTTCAGACCATTCGGAAGGCTGTAATATCATTAAAATGCACTTGCAATAATTTTTCCCATTGGCCGTAATGTAAAGAAAAACTTTTGGCTGTCCCTGTAATTAAACTATACTTCCGATTTTCCTAAAATTTGAAATGGCTCGACAAAATTTTGCAACAATTATATCTTTAAAATTTCAGATCATTCGGAAGGCTCTAATACCATTAAAATCCACTTGCAATAATTTTTCCCATTGGCCGTAATGTAAAGAAAAACTTTTGACTGTCCCTGTAGTTAAACTATACGTCCGATTTTCCTAAAATTTGAAATGGCTCGACAAAATTTTGCAACAATTATATCTTTAAAATTTCAGATCATTCGGAAGGCTCTAATATCATTAAAATCCACTTGCAATAATTTTTCCCATTGGCCGTAATGTAAAGAAAAACTTTTGACTGTCCCTGTAATTAAACTATACATCCGATTTTCATAAAATTTGAAATGGCTCTACAAAATTTTGCAACAATCACATATTTGAAATTTCAGACTATTCGGTTGGGTAGTTTTTGCTCTGTTACATGCGGACAGACGGACGGACAGACGGACAGACGGACGGACAGACGGACGGACAGACGGACGGACTGAACGACGACTATAGGTGCTACGTATTTATATAATTACGAACGCACCTAAAAATACCAAAACTATTAATTTACAATATCGCAAATAGCCAGCATTAAGCTTCACCATGTGTTAAAAATTGATATTATTACGCTAATCGAAGCATCAGACAGAATCCAATTTAAATTTTGGTGCTGCCATCTATAATATTAACTTGAAACGATTATGAACAAAATGTCATAAGATTACGCTATTATAAGTTAATGCTATCATAATGTACCAACTGCTATATCCCAACAAATCCTAATAAAAAATAATATATATATAATATAATTCTGTTTTCAGTTTGAAACTATTCTACTCGTTATATTGTTTGTTAGAGTTCAGGAGAAAAAAAATTTCATCTTTTAGCCTTTTTTCTCACAGAAAACCACTGATTTTGCTTATATGATTGAATTCTGTACTCTTGATAACGAAATGCAATATGTAATCTTTTCAATTATTTTTATCAAAATCCATATTCTTCTCTTTTTCTTCATTATTAATTCTTGTTATATAGTACAAGGGACTTTTATTTTATACATAGCAGCTTGTTTATTTTTCTTTCAATTCCTACTATTAGCTCACACTCTCCCTATATTTATTTATTTATATATTTATACTAGGGGGCTCGGCCCCCTACGAGCTACGCTCGCCAACATCCGTCCAGGCACCGCAGACTCTAAATGCACGCTAATGTGATCGGCTTTAAAAAGATTTCGAAAGATTGAATTATAATTCAAAAAACAGTGGCGATCTCCCTACAAACGGATTTCAATTCATTTCTCTTTGATTGGGGAAATTTTAACGCCAAATCCGCTGCGGTAATACTTGATTATCCCGTCGACTAATTTCGCCAAATTATATAAATCGCCAAACCACTCGCCAAATTATACAAATTGACAATTTTTATTTTAAATAACGAAAGAACAAATAAATTAGTACAACATTAATAAAAATACAAATAAAACGTCGAAATAAAAATAACTTGATGACGTAAACACGTGTAACAACATTTCAAAATAAGCTAATATAAAAAGAATTAAGTAAACAGAATCTTTGTCTCCCGGTATTTTTTAACAAAGCGAAAAGAAAGTTCTTTTAAATGAGACATTTTAAATTAATCGTGTTTAATCTGACGTAATTTTGACCAAACTATTCTTCCTCTTTTTAATATTCACATGAAAATACTTGTGTTAGAAATAAAATATTATTTGCGCTTTCCTAAGAAAAGAAGTAATATGAAAATTTTGTTTTTAAAGTCAATTCCTACTTAGGCCATCAAAGAAAAATTTAATATAATCCCTTAAGCTAATATTAGTTTTTGTTGCATTAAAATATCTCAATTTGTTGATTTTCTATAAGCAAGTAGGTTTACAATGGAACTCTGTGGGAATTTGGCGAAATATTAGAGCTATCGCCAAGTTGGCATCACTTTTGGCGACTGATTTTGGCCGCCAAATTTGGCGATATATCGCCACGTTGGCGAGAAACTTGGCGGGATTTGGCGACAGAACAGGGTCTCCCCTATGGTAACCCCTTATTGAAAAAACTTTCATTGAACTTCAATAACCAATGACCGCCATTTTGTTTCCCATGCAAAACTAAAATTAATTAATTAATATTTAATTAATTAATTAATATTTGAAAAAACAGCATTAACATCAATTGTCATCCTGTACAAGTTTAAAAAAATTTATTTCAACTTGATAGGATGAATAATGAATATTTTATTAACGATTGAAAATTTGAACAAGATAAATATATAAATATATAAATAAATAAATATATAAATAAATAAATATAGGGAGAGTGTGAGCTAATAGTAAGAATTGAAAGAGTTGAAAAGTATCCTCTCAAAATATCAAATAAATGTCTAGCGCAATTTGTAAATTTAAACCGTTTTACAACATTATTTTGTGTTCATTTTATGGAATAACTGTAATGTGACTTAATATGACGTAATTTCTCCTATTTAAGACTTCTAACGCATGTTAATAAATTTATTATTTTACAAATTCCTTTCTCTCTTGAAATTCACGTGTAATTATAGTTTTTATGACGTAATTTTTAATAAGTTCCTGCTTTTTGTACAGAATTATTTAATTCTAATTCCAAATGCTTTTTTCTGTTTATAATAGTCACGTGTAAATAAATTTTTAATTTATTACACGTATAAATATTTTTTTTTAAGCAAACATTATTGTTTCCGCTGTTTATACAGTTGGCAACAGTTTAAATTAATATCACTTTCTAAAATCTGTAAAAAATATCTCTCGAAATGCTGAAAATTTGAATTTAAAATAGATATAAAACCTCGAAAAATGAGTCAAATTAAAAAAATAAATCAATTCAGCACACCGGGAAATTATAACGTATCTCTCTATTCTAAAAAAAAGTAACTACCGCTGTCACCGCCGCCGGTTTTGAATTTTTTGTGACCGGAGGTCTTTCTTCGTTAATATTAAGAAAAATAATGCATACAAAAATATGAAAATTGGTAGTATTATACAGAAATGTTTGATAAACACGCTGATGCAGACAGTTTTCAAATCGAAGAATTATTTTACGAGATATTTAATGCTAAAGTTGGACAAAATCATTCCATTAAAAAAGTTTTATAGGAGCAAAAACTATACATCGGAATTTAATAATTTTTAGATCATTTTATACGTTATAATTTCCCGGTGTGCAGAATTAATTTATTTTTTTAATTTGACTCATTTTTCGAGGTTTCATTTCTATTTTAAATTCAAATTTTCAGCATTTCGAGAGATATTTTTTACTTATTTCAGAAAATTGTACTAATTTAACCTGTTGCCAAACTGCATAAACAACGGAAACAATAATGTTTGCTTCAAATTAAAAATTTATTTACACGTGACTATTATAAACAAAAAAGAAAAACTTTCAAATTAGAATTAAATGATTACGTATAAAAAGCAGGAACTTATTGAAAATTACTTCATCTATAATTACACGTGAATTTTAACAGAGAAAGGATATTGTAAAGTAATAAATTCATTAACATGCGTTAGAAGTCTTAAATAGGAGAAATTACATCACATTTACGTCACATTACACTTATTACGTAAAATGAGCAAAAAATAATATTGCAAAATAGTAGTTTAAATTTTAAAACAGCGCGAGACATTTACTTGATATTTTGAGATGAACTTTTCAACAATTTTTTTTTTTTTTTTTTTTTTGGACAGCGCAAATAATATTTCTTTTCTAATAAAAGCATTTTCACGTGAATATTAAAAAGGAAAAGAAAAGTTTGGTGAAAATTACGTCAGATTAAAAACGATATATTTAAAATGTTTTATTTAAAAGGACTTTCTTTTCGCTTTGTTAAAAAATACCGGGAGACAAAGACTCTGTTTACTTAATTCATTTTATATTAGATGATTTTGAAATGCCACTGTATCTTTTAGCAGCAGCTGATTTTTCCGTAAAATTCCCCAATCAAAGAGAAATGAATAGAAACCCGTTTATAGGGAGATCGCCTCTGTTTTTTTAATTATAATTCAATCTTCCCAAAAAATTCAATTAAAGCCGATCAAATTAGCGTGCTTTTAGAGACTGCAGTGTCTGAACGGGGGGTTGGCGAGCGTAGCTCGTAGGGGGCCGAGCCCCCTAGTAAAATGAAATAAAAATTATTAAATTCCGATTTATAGTTTTTGCTACTATAAAACTTTTTTAGTGGAACGATTTTGTCCAACTTTAGCATTAAATATCTCTTAAAATAATTCTTCGATTTGAAAACTGTCTGCATCAGCGTGTTTATCAAACATTTCTGTATAACACTACCGATTTTCATATTTTTGTATGCATTATTTTTCTTAATATTAACGAAGAAAGTCCTCCGATCACAAAAAATTCAAAACCGGCGGCGGTGACAGCGGTAGTTACATTTTTTTAGAATAGAGAGAGAGAGATATTTATCTTGTTCAAATTTTCAATCGTTAATAAAATACTCATTATTCATCCTATCAATTTGAAATAATTTTTTTTAACTTCTACTGGATGACAATTGATGTTAATACAGTTTTTTGAAATATTAATTAATCTCTCTATTCTAAAAAAAAGTAACTACCGCTGCCACCGCCGCCGCCGGTTTTGAATTTTTTGTGACCGGAGGTCTTTCTTCGTTAATATTGAGAAAAATAATGCATACAAAAATATGAAAATCAGTGGTTTTATACAGAAATGTTTGATAAACACGCTGATGCAGACAGTTTTCAAATCGAAGAATTATTTTAAGAGATATTTAATGCTAAAGTTGGACAAAATCGTTCCACTAAATAAGTGTTATAGCCGCAAAAACTATACATGGCAGTGTAATCATTTTTAGATCATTTTATGCGTTAAAATTTGCCGGAGTGCAGACTGCATTAATTTTTTTATTTTGACTCATTTTTTCAGGTTTTATTTCTATTTTAAATTCAAATTTTCAGCATTTCTAGAGATATTTTTTACAGATTTCAGAAAATTGTACTAATTTAAACTGTTGCCAACTGTATAAAAAGCGCAAGCAATAATGTTTGCTTCAAATTAAAATTTATTTACACGTGACTTTTATAAACAGGAAAAGAACTTTCAATTTAGAATTAAATAGGTATGTATAAAAAGCAGGAACTTATTAAAAATTACGTCATAAAAAGTATACACGTGAATTTTAAAAGAGAATGGATATTGTAAAATAATAAATTCATTAACATGCGTTAGGAGAACTTACGTCATATTTACGTCACATTATAGTTATTACATAAAATGAACACAAAATAATATTGCAAAAAAGTTTAAATTTAGAAATTGCGATAGACATTTATTTAATATTTTGAGAGGATATTTTCAGCTATTTTTGTTAGGAAAGCGCAAATAATATTTCATTGCTAACAAAGGTACTTTCACGCGATTATTTAAAAGAGAAAGAATAGCTTGGTAAAAATTACGACAGATTAAAAACGATTAATTTAAAATGTCTCATTTAAAAGAACTTTCTTTTCGTTTTGTTAAAAAATACCATGAGACAAAGACTCTGTTTACTTAATTCCTTTTATATTAGCTTATTTTGAAATGTTGTTACACGTGTCTATGTCATCAAGTTATTTTTATTTCGACGTTTTATTTGTATTTTTATTAATGTTGTACGAATTTATTTGTTCTTTCGTTATTTAAAATAAAAATTATGTCAATTTGTATAATTTGGCGAGTGGTTTGGCGATTTATATAATTTGGCGAAATTGGTCGACGGGATAATCAAGTAGCACCGCAGCGGATTTGGCATTAAAATTCCCCAATCAAAGAGAAATGAATAGAAATTCGTTTATAGGGAGATCGCCACTGTTTTTTAAATTATAATTCAATCTTTCGAAATCTTTTTAAAGCCGATCAAATTATCGTGCATTTAAAGCCTGCGGTGTCTGGACGGGGGTTGGAGAGCGTAGCTCGTAGTGGGCAGAGACCCCTAGTTAATTAAATTTTAATTAATTAATTTTAGTTTCGCATGGGAAACAAAATGGCGGCCATTGGTTGTCGAAGGTCAATGAAAGTATTTTCAATAAGGGGTTACGATAGGGTGGACCCTCTTCTGTCGCCAAATACCGCCAAGTTTGTCGCCAACTTGGCAATATATCGCCAAATTTGGCGTCCAAAATAAGTCGCCAAATTGACGCCAACTTGGCGATATTTCTAATATTTCGCCAAATTCCCATAGACTTACATTGTAAATCTACTTGCTTATAGAAAATCAACAAATTGAGATATTTTACTGCAACAAAAACTAATATTAGCGATTATATTAAATTTTTCTTTGGTGACCTTAGTAGGAATTGACTTTAAAAACAAAATTTTTATATTACTTGTTTTGTATCCATTCAGTGTGTTTGGGGACACTGTATTGTTGTAAATTCATTCTTACTATCACAATTATTGATGGTGGTCAGTAATGTTTAATTAATGGTTATATATATATATATATATATATATATATATTGAAAAATCCAAATTCATAATTTAGTACACGAAAAAAGCATCTAACAAACTGTAACTAAAACAATAATTAACAGAACCAAGAGTAACTAAGGAAAAACCAAACATGAAGACAAGTGGCCAAGGCTTATGACTTGTACTGCGGGGTTAAACATGTTTTACGTGCACAACATTCCTCCTCACTTGCCAAGACCAAACAAATAGAGATTGGAGAAAAATGAAAACCACAAACTAATTCAAAAGCCGTCAAATGAAGTCCGTGATTAACCTCACCGCTAAGCTATTTTCGATAGGAATCACGTATCGATAAATCACAATCATCGAACAATTCCAATGTTTTATTTCGATAGCTTTTTTTCCTGATAAAATTTAAAGTTAAATCATTCAGAAAATGCATTGGGTAATTTTGTTTACTGGCGTTTATGTAAAGGTTAAAAATTTCACCAACCAATTTATCAACATTTGAGCACAAATTTGCAATACGATTTAAACCATTTAAATATATATTTCTAAAAATTGAAACATGCACGTTACTATTAAAGTTTAATATTTTTATTGTATCAAAATCAAAATAATTTCTTTTATCATAAATACTATATACTAAAATTCCGTTTATAATCTCCAAATTAACATCCAAGTAGTTGACACTGCCCCGATCATCCGAAGCACTCTTTAAATCCAAAGTGTCTGGATAACATTTAAATTGATGAATTTCTTTATTATTATTCAGCTCAACCACCAAAACATCATCTATATATCTGTATATCTTTAAGTCTTTTTCCAACAATAAACCGGCTTCATATGTAAACAGATAAATATCTGCAAGGATGGAGCTACAACTGCCCCCCATTGGAATACCTCTTACTTGTTTATATATTTGTTTCCCTTCAAACAGGTAATTTTCGTAAACAGCAAATTGAAATAAATCGGTGAATATTTCAATACTGGTATCCTTCTCTTTAGATTTCTTGAAAAAATCCATAACTTTGTACTTCAAATCATCTAAATTTATGCTATTATACAAATCCTCGAAATCATATGTATACAATCCTGTAATGTTTTTCAGCTTTTTTAAACTTTTTATAAGTTCATAGCTATTTTTTATTACTATCGAAGAATATTCATTTATAACCTGATCAAAAATCTTTTGTAATATATTCAAAAATTTTTTATTTACACATTCCAGGTAAGAACCAAACCCACAAGTTACGGTTCTAAAAGTAATTGGGTTTTTATGGAATTTTGGAATCATTACAAGATAAGGAAATTCCACACTATTTTGCTTTGATTTTATTTTTTTATAGAACGCCTTCACTCTGTTTACAGTAACTTGTTTAGCAGTTTTTAGTAGTGGATAATTTCCCTCATTATTGTAGGTTTCCCTTAGAATATCTCCGTATAATTTTTTACATATTATAGCATAGTTGGTGTTAGCTTTATCCACTTACGTAATGATAAAATCATCCTGTAGATTTTTTACTGCTTTAATCAAATCTTTGTAAGATTCTCCCGAGACACCCTCAAAATCTTTATGGTAAAAGCCTTGAAATTCTTTTAAAATATAGTGCCTCCATTCCTCAAAAACGCTTTTTGGTAAACCATATTTATATATTAATTTTTGAATGAAGATATCTATATTATTTGACAAACGTGTTATAGCTAATCCTCTACTTACAACTATCCTCAATCTGTATTTTGTACCATACCTCATGTAATTTCTGAGATTTGTGTCTGCCACTATAGCAAGATCTCCGGTAAGAATATGTCCGTAATTTGAATTAACGTATTTATTATATTCAACATTATTACAATGATAAATACTTTTCTCGATACAGCTCTGCAAATTCTTAGAGTAACTGTATATATATATGCAGGGTGTCACTGAATTCATGGGCCAAACTGTAAGGGAAGGTAAACTGCACATAAAGAAGCAATTTTGCTATAGCAATGTCGAGCCAGAAATGAAAAGATTTGGATAAATGCAAGAAATGCGGAGGAAATGAAAACGAGCGTTTTATTGACATACCAATTACAACAAGTGCTCAAGTGTGCCGCCACCAACGTCGATATTTACCTGGCAGCATCTAGCAAGTGATTGGCGTAGCCTTTACAAGGTTCCAGATGTCGCATTTAAGAGACACCAGTTGACTCTGATGAGGACTTCATTGCAAAAGTTTCAGTCGTTTGGTAAATAATCCTGAAACACCTGGAATCTTCGAAGAGGTACATCAATTGCTTGCTAGACGCTACCAGTGATTTGAGTACTTACTGCAACTCTTATGCCAATAAAAGTCTCGTTTTGATTTCCTCTGCATTTCTTGTTTTTCGCCAAAACATTTCATCTCCGACCCCGCTATACCAAAATTATGTCTATATGTGTACTTTACCTTTCTTAAATGTTTGGCTCAAGAATTCGGAGAATTACCATTTTCTTGATAAAGAGAGTGCCATTAAAAATTCCATAATATAAAGAGTTTATAAAACTAAAAGAACATTCATACCATGCGCATGAGCAGCAACGTTATTAGAATGCTGAAATAGTTAAAATGAAATCATAAATGAAAAATATAAATTGGAAAGACAATTCAAAAGATGAACCGAGGAAATCAAAAATCAGAAATAAATAAAATGTTTTTGAAGTCCATTAAATCTTCGATTATTCTCATCCTGTTCATTATGTACCATTATTGCTATCTCATTCATTTGAAATCGAAAAATATTTAATTTGGCTTTAATTAATTTATAATTTTCCGGCATCTATTTCTTTCTTTCCTACCCCACTCCTTCTAAATCATTTAATTTATTCTATTATTTTTTATTTCCCTTGTTAATCTTTTAAATTGTCTTTCCAGTTTATCTTTACATTTGTAAATTTCATTTTAATTTCCGTATTTACCCGCGTATAAGTCGAGAAATTTTGGACAAAAAAATACTTTAAATTTGAGAGGGTCGACTTATGCGAGGGTCCTTAATTTTTTTCTACCTAAAGTCAAAAATGCGCTTCTGAAAGGCAATTGTTCTCTTTTTGCATTCCATAGCACAATGAAGTCGTTTACTGCTGCTTTCCATACCAGGAGAGAAAAAGGGGAGACTGAGTGACGGGTTTGTTGCTGGCGATGAATGTACGCCTACAACACCCCCCCCCCCCCTCGCCCCCGCTCCCTCTGAGAGACCAGTAGATTAAAATTCGGAGACATTATATCACACCTATCATAGGCGTAACCAGGGGGGGTGCCCTGGGTGCCCGGGCACCCCCCCCCCCCGCTTCCGCAGATAAGCACAGTTATTTTAAAAAATTGAAATCTACAAAAGAAAAAAGAAGTCAAAGCAGAGTTCAATTGGTTTAGCAAATTAGTTTAATTTAAAAAACTAACACCCTAAGTTTTGAAATGTGATAAAAAATGAAACCCTCGTTCTTTTTTTCTTTCTTTTTCTTTTTAAAGAAAGTTATGTTGTTTATCTTTTTTAAAACTAGATCATTTACAAGAATCTGTATTAATCTAGTAAGTCAAAAAGGTGGCTTTATAATTCCACTTTGATGTCTTGTTTCTTGGAAATTTTTTTTAAAGCCGTTCCTTCTATTGCATGTTTTTGCAATTTCGTGAGAAATTAACGCAAGTTCTTAACGAACTAGAAACTATTTGTCTCTTTGCTTTCGTAGTTTAAAGTCTAGAGAGAAGAAAAAAAATTGAAAGGGAATGCAGATGTGAAACAATAGTTCTAAAATGCGATTAGCCGGGGGAAAGGGGATGGGGGGGGGGGGGTACACTGAACCTGCCTCCTTTGAAAATGAAAAATAATAGCACAGAAAATTCAAATTAATCTGGAGGTTGGTAGATTGGTTGAATTTCGTGTTTCGCGGCCATTTTTTGACATTCGTAAAAAGAATATGGTTGCTGTCTTTCAAGTCAATATAGTAATTTTTTTCCTCTGAAAATTTTTATACGATTTTTAGAGTCTCTTCTCGTTTCGCAGCGTTCTTTTGAAAGTAGGAAAAGGAACCCGGTTTCAATCTTTTAGACCAGTGCAGTAAATTTTGACCGAATTCGCGATTTTATTCTGCGATCATTTCATGATATTTACGATTTTTTCCCAAAATCGTTTGACGAAATTCACGTCTTTCTAAGCGATTTTTTGTCGAAATTTGCACTTTTCACCGCTAACCTTTGACAAAATTCGTGTATTTACCACAATCCTTTGACGAAATTCGCATTTTTTACCGCGATATTTTGACGAAATTCGCATTTTTTTAGCACGATCCTTCGATGAAATTCACTTTTTCTTTCCGCAATCTTTTGACAAAATTCGCGCTTTCTTTCTACGATCCTTTGACGAAATTCTCGTTTTTACCGCGATCCTTTGACGAAATTTATTTTCTGTTGCGACTGTTTGATGAAAGTGATTTTTTTACAGGGAGATCATTTGTCGAAATTCGCGAAAGTATTGCTCGACCAATCGGGGAAATTCTCGATATTTTTCCGTATCAATTAACAAAATGCTCTACTCTTTTCCGCGACATTTTGACGAAATTTGCAAAATTTTTTCATCAATCGTTTATCGAAATTCATAATTTTTTTATGCAATCTTTTGACGAAACTGGCGATTACTTTTTGCACTCTTTTATCGAAATCCCCGATATTTTTCCACGATCGTTTGAAGAAATTCTCAAATTTTTCCGGGGCTGATTCACGAATTGATTTTAAGAAATGGCATAAAAGAAATAAAAATCACGGACTTCAATTTTTTTTTAAATACTCACTGAAGAATCACAGGTCTGTGAAGAATTTGGAGGGGGGAAATACTGCACAGCATTTTTTAATTATGCGGGACTTTCCTTTTCTGTGCACAAATCGCGCGATCCTGCACGTTATTTCAAATCCTGTACCTCAAAGAAAACTTCATTACTAGAGGAAATTCATTGGTTGGTTTTTTTAAACGAACATAGAATTAAACAAATCTAGGATTTTTTTTTTTTTTTTGGGGGGGGGGGGCTGCCTTCAGAAACGTACACCCGAGCAAGCTACGACCTCTTCTGTCTCGAAACAAGAAAATCTTGAATTATTGCGCTTTTTATTTCGAGCAAAATTAAATTTTCAGCTTTCTTATAAGAACTGATTTGGCATTATTCCAATTTGAATTCAATCACATCAATTGCAAAAATTACCAGAAAATTTTTTCTGTTTCAAAAAAAGTAAAAAAATTAAAGCACGAAAACACCCGCTAAAAATCGCATAAAAAATTCGGAAAAGATTAAAAAAACCACAGGGAACGAAATTAACTATTTGGGTAAACGATTTAAACCGGATTCCTTTTAGGAACTTCAAAAAAAAAAATAAATAAATAAAAAAAAAAATTCATCGCGAAATGCGAAAAAAAACAATTTAAAAATAACATTAAAAAATTGTTAAAAATTGAAAAATCGCTGTAAGAATCTCGAAAACACTTTATTGAAAAGAAGACAAAGTTTACTGGATAAAATATTGAAATAGAATTCTTTTTTACTAATTTGAAAAAATTTCCGCAAAATGCGAAAAAATTCACATAAAAAATTAATTGAAAAATTCTAGAAATTATCTTCGACATGCATGAGTTCAGGCATACAGATCCTGTCAAATCTCACGGCTGTGCGGGCTGCATTGTTTTTTTAGAGTTCAGCGTGCGCGCGCGTACACACATACAGAGAGACAGACAAGTACCTATCTTTATTATTATAGTCGCATCATGATAGTATAATTTGTTTTGTATCATCTTGATAAAATTTAGTGTATATTATCATGACCTGTTTTACCTAATATATTCGACACATTCTGAAGTAAAAATATAAATTATCGTAATTTCCGGCCTGTAATCCGCGGATCAAACAATTATGTTCGGACCCAGAAATCTTGTTTCAAAAAACGTAACTTGTTAAATCACGATAAATATTTAACTTCAATAATGAAATAAAATTTCTGGGTCGAAACATGATTGTTTGATCCGCGGATTATAGGCCGGAAATTACGGTATTAATGAATATTATAATTATTTATAATATTATAATAATTATTTATATAGGCTTTCCTCCAAAATTCCTTGGGTCCCTCCGGTGATCCCTAAGAAGTGATGGAGTCACATTCTGAAAAACTTTCGTGCGTATGTATTGGTGTACCGCATGTATTATCTGAGATTTATCATCCGGCAAAATTTCATGCAGCGTTCCCTGTGCCTATAGAAGTTTCCAGCATGGTTAAAGGCCTTTTTTAGGTGCGTTCGTAATTATATAAATACGTAGCACCTATAGTCGTCGTTCAGTCCGTCCGTCCGTCCGTCCGTCTGTCTGTCTGTCCGCATATAACAGAACAAAAACTACCCAACCGAATGGTCTGAAATTTTTAATGTATGATTGTTGCAAAATTCTGTCGAGCCATTTCAAATTTTATGATAATCGGATGCATAGTTTAATTACAGGGACAGTCAAAGGTTTTCCTTACATTACGGCCAATGGGAAAAATTATTGCAAATGCATTTTAATGATGTTACAGCCTTCCGAATGGTCTGAAACTTTAAATATATAATTGTTTCAAAATGTTGTCGAGCCATTTGAAATTTTGGGAAAATCGGATGTATAGTTTAATTACAGTGACAGTCAAAAGTTTTCCGTTACATTACGGCCAATGGGGAAAAAATATTGCAAGTGCGTTTTAATGATGTTACAACCTTCCGAATGGTCTGAAAATTTAAATATATAATTGTTGCAAAATTTTGTTGAGCCATTTCAAATTTTATGAAAATCGGATGTATAGTTTAATTACAGGGACAGTCAAAATTTTCAGTTACATTACGGGGAATGGGAAAAAAATTATTGCAAGTGCATTTTAATGATGTTACAGACTATGCACTTATGAAGTTAAAAAAAATATATATTCAGTACAATATGAGGTACAAAAATAATTATAAAACTAGTTTTAGTACGAACGCACCTCATTTGCCACGTTTGACGCGCAATTTCCGACTTGTTAATCTTTATAAGAAGTTAGGGTGCGAAAAGGTTATACAAGTGTGGCCACACTTAGTCACTGTCTTATCTCATTGCTGCAAGGACGTTTACATATCTTTTTTTTTTTACCATTAAATCTAGTTTTAATGTTTTGAACTCCTTCTCATCCCTTCTCACGCAAGCAAAAATCACGTTTGAGCCCTTTTGAAAAGAAATACCACACAATTATACCTTCTAAAATGAAAACCTGTCTAAAACGGAAACTCGACCCGTTTCATGGATTTCCGTTTTAGAAGGTTTTACTATATAAGATATTGTTTGCATACAACCTGTTCAGGTTAAAAAGTCTGGGCACCCCCCCGTTCAAAAGGCTGGTTACGCCTATGCCTATGTGCAATTGAATCGTCCGCGAGTATCTAGAAACATGTGACTCTCTAATAACACGCGACCCGCGTTATATCTTGCGTATTCTTGATAGTGCACTTATTCATTATTTCTTTGTTTATCTTAATGCACTTTTTCTCCTTGTTTCTACTGATATGGCTGCTTTAATTATTAGAAAACAGAAACGCAATTAATACGCAGCTGGATTTAAACGTACAGTTATTTCTTTATTATATTAGACCGGGAGCTGTTTTTTAAAAAAATCTTCCCTTTTACTTTATGACTTGTGTCTTGTCCACTTTTCTGAAAACGTGAATAAACTGACGAAAGAACTGAAAACGACTGTAGCGGTAATCCCAGGAGGGTCAACCCCTAGACGTTTGCCTCAATAAACCCTTCAAATCAAATGTTAGAAAATATTGGGCAGAGTGGATTTCAAAAGGTTGTCCAACATTTACAAATGGCGGTAATATCACAAAGCCCGCAATTTGCATTAATTGCCCAGTGGGTTAAAGATGCGTGGAATCAAATTCCTTCCGAAATGATTATAAAATAGTTCAAGAAATGTTGCATAAGCAACGAACTAGACTGCACAAAAGATGATGCCATTTTCGAAAGTGATAACGACGAGGAATAATGTAGCGATACAGAGATTGAAAACGTTTATCATGATGAGCCGATAACGACGGGGGATTTTGGTGAATTGTTTGGTGAGTCCGATACTGAATCGAACCTTGAATCAGTTTAACTTTGTATATTACTTTAGTATATTATTATCTTCATTATTGTATATTTAGTACTTTTTTTTTCTTATGATTTCGAATAAATGCAAAAAAAAAATTAAAGTATCTTTATTATCGTATATTTAATACTTTCTTTTTTTTCCAGGTGATTTTGAATAATGTATTTTTTTTTAAATTCAAATTTCTTGATCGGAAAAGTAGCGGGTCGACTTATAAGCGGGTAAATATTATATATATACAGGGTGTCCAAAAAGTCTGTGACACATTCAATAAAAAACCAAGTAATTGTCCTACAGGAGTGCGCTTTGGACTCTAATGCTTCTCACAATGAAAAGTTTTTTCAAGAGAATGAAAATAAATAGTTAAATTTTTTATCACAGATGGCGCAACTTGTCAGTACTTTTGGTTTCAAACATGCGTTTTTACTGATTTTCAGATTAGGTTTTACGCTGGGACGTAGAAATGAGGACTCCCAGCGAATAGGACAAAGTATATGCTTCCGCTGTGTCTAACGTTGAAGTACTGAAGACGAGAATCACTCATGTGATCCAATCAATTCCGCAATCAATGCGAGCTGACACGTTGTATGAACTGGGGTTCCGTTTGGGTCTGGCTCGAGTTACAAAGAATGCACACATTGAGCTAATGCTAATGGATTTCACAAATTATTGCTCTGTTATTCCTTTTGGCAAAACAAAATGATGTGTAACTGATTGGCTTGAGTTTTTATGCATCTTTTTGATAATTTACGGTACAGCGTCATCTATGGAAGATATTTGGAAATTATCTTTTTATTCGCATGAAGAAAACTTTTCATTTCGAGAAGCGTTTCAGTCCAATCCTCGCTCCTAGACGACAATTACTTGATTTTATATTCAACTAATTTTTAAATGTGTCTGGGATTTTGGAAAACACTGTGTACATATATGTATGTATGTATATGCATGTATGTATGTAAACGTTGTTCAAACTTGTGTTATCCATGCTGCCAGCTCGTGTATTGTCTTAAAAAATAGGATTTTCTAATGAAAGATCTTCCTTGTTAAGAAGCATCTGAGAATGTAGCAAAACGCCTGTTTATGGTTTAAAACAATCTATTTGAAAGACTTTAAACGTAGCATGATTGTGGGAGGTGAAAGGCTTGTACCAGTAAGTCTGAAATAGCAAAATATTTTTCATTTTTTCTTATGCTAGAGTCTGGATGCTGCAAAACGATACCTAAGCAAAAAAAAAAAAAAAAACATTGAACGAAAAGCCAGTTAGTGGTCGTAAATTATTTGTGAACAAAGTAGATGCCATTTGACTGACACACACTGTATGCATCAACAGAAAATGTACAATGCAACCAACTTTCTATGCATTCCATCTCAGGATGATCCTGAAACACATCCGTTAATTATTCCGACAGTCCTGAGATTAAAAAAAAAGGTCTGTAACCTTTTGATTAAGGGGGTTCGGGACACAAAAATGTTCAAATTTTGTAAAAACATTTTATTTCATTAAACATTTTTCTGTTTTTTCCTGCTTAAAATGATTTTTAAATCATGATTCAATCTTAATTAGAAAAAGAAATATTAGTTTTTTTTCGTTCTGGTTTCTTTTCAAAATCTAGCTTTCAAGCAATGGCTGTCATGGAAAGAACTTCTCTTAAAAATGCGTTTTTCGTTATAATGGGTCTTTTCAACATTTCTCAGATTTAAATTCTTATAAGTCAAGAACAGTTAAAGATAAATGGTTCAAACTTGGAACATGTCCTTTTCAATTGTTTTACTTTAATTTTGATTCAGCACATTTGAAAAAATACTTACTTTTGAAAATAGCATTTTTATTTTTTTTTTTTTAAAAAGGCTGCAGGATTTTTTTTAAATTTTTTCGTTAAATATTTTTATTTTTTTTATTAATATTTTTAAAAATGCTGAACCCAAATTAAAACTTATATATTTCTGTTTATTTAAATGAAAAAAAAATGAAATTCTTTTCATAATATTTCCAGTTATAACTATTTTAAATTACCCCACTTTTTTAATAAATTTAAAATTTTATTATTTTTTTAAATATGATAAGTATTATCATGTGATGTTGTTTACAAATGATATGGTTAACAAGCACAAAAAATTCAGAATTTGAACTCAATAAATAAAAATTATTTGAAAATGTGTCCGGACCTCCTTAATTCAGTGACACATATTAATATCTACTTTTTTTTTTATATTTGCAGCAACAAATGCAAGAATAGTTTTGTTGTTTAGTTACTATTTCAGAAGATTCGATAGAGTAATCTTCGGAGTTAAACGTTTCTGCTGTTCCTTTCTTGGATGAACATAAAAGTATAAAAATATCGTTGTGCTTAATTTCATCACTTTTATGTGGCACAAATTTGCCGCACTTTTATTCAGATTGTGACCTTCAAATTATTATCCACGAATTAAACATTAACATTCCTGGACCCATCATGAACAATTTTTAAAAGAAATTTCAGTTTTACAATTTTCGGTACTGTAAATTTTTAAACTTCTGCAGAGCTGGTCATACATTACGTACGCCATGGATTAAACATTAATATTCCTGGACCAATGTTAAATGAAATTTCATTTTTAAACTTCTAAACATCCCACAATATTACTTTTTATGTCGTCGTATAGAAAAAAAAATGTACTTTTAAATTCAATTTGTTTGAAAGCTGTATCTCAATTTGTTTGAAAGCTGTATCTCAATTTGTTTATTTAACTACCCTGACCGAGGGCAATAACCATTTTTCCAAATGGTTAAAAAAAATATTTTAAGGCAAAACGATTAAAATAGTTAATTTCTACGAATAAATAAGCAACATTTAACTTATAATCGAGTAGTTTCAGATAGCAAAATACAATTTATAAAAAAAAAAAAAAAAAAAAAAATTACAGCGAAAATCAAGCATGTTTACGAAAGCGTATTAAAAATTTTAGATTAATTAATAAAACTTTATACTCGAGTTGCCTAACCGTGTATCTGAACCATTTTGGAAATATTCATTTAAATTTCTACTAAGAAACGTAAAAACGTTTTCCAAATTAGTTGAAAATCAACCCGTTTAAGTGCAAAGTACCGTTAGTAAAGTTTAAACACAAGAAGTAATCTAAGTGTTTTAAACCATGACATGTTATAATTTAAAATACGAGGAACTTATGGCGAGTTTTTATTCTTCAGTCATTGCCTGATCCACGGCGTATTTTAAAAGTAATATATCTACTCTTATTACAAAGAATATATGACAGTGTTTAATCCATTTATGCCTAGCGTCCCATTTTTGAGACGCTTCGAATTTTAATAGTTTTATACTATTTTCTTTAAATCTATAACATGAACACTATATGAAATAATTATTTAAAATGTCTTTATCTGTTACCGAGAGATAACAGTAGCATATGATGGACATTTATTTGCTTGAATGAAGGCTTTTTTCGATGTTCATAAATTTTTTATTGCTTGAGATGATAAAATGTAAAAAAAAAAAAAAAAAAAAAAAAAAAAAAAAAAAGTTTATTTTTATTTTTTCTATCAAAGATCGAAACATATAAGTTTCAATCATAGCTTATACACTTCTTTGAAATACGTATTTTTTTTAAATTGTGAAATTATATATTCTAACCTACCTTTTATGCAATTTTTAACATCTAAAATATAGGCCACTAGGAATGAATGGTTATATATTTTATTAGTCATTTAAGGGACAGTTATTTATGTAAACTCTTTTTAAAGATGTTTATGAAATAAATTGTTTTTAAGCATCAAATATGTTTATTCTTAATTTATTATTAATTGTAATTATCATGTTATTAGTCTCTGTAAAGAAATAAATTTATTTTATTAGTAATTCATAAAAATATTAATTAGAGTATATAATATACAGTTTAAAAGCCTATTTTATACAAGTCTAGAAAAACATATAATTAAGCATATCATACTATTATGCCTATTCCTATATTTAGGACATTTACATTTTATCAAATAATTAGAAAAAAAAGTGTAGTCTGAGATATGATAGCGTTACATGCAACTTTTCTTCCTGTGTCAGGTGAATAACTGTTGTCTAAGAATTTGAAATTCTCTTGGATTTCTTGAAATAATAAAATCTCAAAATAAACAATATGAACTTTAAAAAGCTCACCATTTTACTCTAAAGGCGACAAAGATAATAATAATATAAATTTTACA
The DNA here is from genome assembly GCA_963932465.1 of Maratus speciosus. Taxonomy (NCBI): domain Eukaryota; kingdom Metazoa; phylum Arthropoda; class Arachnida; order Araneae; family Salticidae; genus Maratus; species Maratus speciosus. The sequence goes on along the minus strand of OZ010786.1, from coordinate 3,411,872 downwards.
AGTTAAAAATATACATATTTTAAAACATTTCCTTATACTTTCGGCCTACAATAAAGGCGATTGCATGCCGAAAGTACAAGTAAATTTAAGTAAAATGTATATTTTTTAACTTGTAACTTCTATATTATTATTATATTTATCGTCTTTTACGTAAAATGTTAGGCTTTTTAAAGTTCATATTGTATATTTTATTATTGAATCAAGGTGGAATATTGCATTTCATCTTATGATTTTATTTATAATAAAATCTTTTCACTGAAATCGTGTAAGACATTCAGATCAGGGCCCAAGGTTAAAAAGGAAGTGAAAAAAAAATAAAGAATTAGATTATATGCAGTGCAATATTAGAAGTTTTAAACATATTTGAAAAAAAAAAAAACTGTTTAGTGATTAAATATATCATTCATCATAAACACACACTTTCAGCTGTCTATCACGCCTACATTTTAAAGGTAAACTTTAAAACAAATTCTACACATTTTCTATCTTACTTTATGTCACATTATATTATTCCACGCCTAATATACTTTGGAAATTTAGTATCTGAAGATATAAAAGTGAAAAGCTTTTTTCGGTATTCTCATCTAGTTTTAATTCTTTCACAAAGAGCATTCGTACTTTAAAAGCGTACTTTAACGTCTTTTTCATACTGAGAATGCATGTAATTCAATTTTGTTGCAAATATATCAAAATAAATGTTAGTCTAACAATAATGCTGTTACACTGAAGCAATATACAGAAATTTTTCGCTTATTGTTTTGGAAAAGCTTCTTAGAGTGAATTTTAAAAGAGATAAAGAATTCAATTTTTCATTTTTATATTTGCTTATAATGCATCGCTAAAAATGGCTTCAGAAATGTTTTCAAACAACAATTATCTTCAAAAAATATTTTGTAAAAATTAAAAAAAAAAATATTTCTGTTCAACTAAATATATGATGAGTTAAATGTACATATGTATTTTTTTAATTTACTTACTTCGCACTTTGAAATTTGACGGAGGGAATAGTTAAGAAAATATGTTACATTTAAAGCTTATAATGAAAAAAAAGAACGTGTAGTTAGAAGTAATGAATAAATTAAATTGTAAGCACTGAATTGTAAAAAACGTAATCTAAGTGAAAAAAAATCTTCAAATTTATTTCTGAAATTAGGCCTGATTTTCAAAATAAACATCGAATGCTTTAGAATTTTTTTTTAAATATATTTTTGCTTTTACACTTATTTGAACGCAGCATATGCTGAATCAGTTTAAAATTCAATTTGAAAATGCAACATTCATCATGCTATAGCAGAAGGTTCCGAGGCGATAAATTTATTATGAGAAATATCTATGAAGAGTTTAACATTTAAATTTCTGAATTAACAATGATAATATACCTCCCTATTCTAAAAAAAAAAAAAAAAAAAAAAAAAAAAACTAACGCTATCACCGCCACTGTTTTTCAATTTTATGCGACCGGACGTCTTTTTTAGTTAATATTAAGAAAGCTATGGCATACAAAAATATAAAAATCGGTGGTATTATAGGGAAATGTTCGATAAACACGGTGATGCAGACAGTTTTCAAATCGAAGAGTTATTCTAAGAGATATTTTATGTTAAAATTAATCAAAATCGTTGCATTAAAAAAGTTTTATAGGAGCAAAAACTATACATAGCAATTTAATCAGTTTTTGATTATTTTATGCACTAAGCATTCCCGGTGTGCAGACTGCATTTATTTTTTTAATTTGACTCATTTTTTGAGGTTTTATTTCTATTTTAAATTCAAATTTTCAGCATTTCGAGAGATATTTTTTTTTTAGAAATTTTAAAAAGAGTATTATTTTAAATTGTTTACAATTTTAAAACAGCGCAAAGAATAATATTTCCTTCAAATTAAACATTTATTTACACGTGACTATTATAAACAGAAAAAAAAACTTTCAAATGAAAATTAAATGATTACGTATCAAAAGCAGGAATATATTTATAATTTCGTCATAAAAACGTGATATTTACAGGTGAATTTTAAAAGAAAAAGAAAATTGTACAATAATAAATTCATTAATATACGTTAAAAGTCGTAAATAGAGGAAATTACGTCATATTTAAAATTGCCAAACCATAATATTGCCAAACAGTTTAAATTAAAAAAATATATATTTGCACGAGACATTTATTTCATATTTTGAGATTATCTTTTTAAACCATTGTTGAGAATTCTAAGACAGCGAGAGTAATATTTCCTTTCTAACAGCAAAAGTATTTTCCCGTGAATATTAAAAAGATAATAAAAACTTCCTTAAAAATTCCGTTATTTAAAACGACTCATTTAAAACAACTTTCTCATAGCGTTGTTAAAAAATACCGTGAGACAAAGACTCTGTTTACTTAACTCTTTTTTATTAGCTTATTTTCACATGTTTCACTGATCTGATTTAATCAAAGATGAACAAACCCGTTAACAAGGAGATCACCACTGTTTTTTTAATTAAAATTCAAGCTTCCGAATTTTTTTTAAAGCCGATCAAATTAACGTGCTTTTAAAGTTTGCAGTGTCTGAACGGGGGTTGGCGAGCGTAGGTCATAGACGGCAGGGACCCCTAGTGTTTTAAAAAAATTCTACAAGCAAAATATTCTTTATCGTTGATTAATTTTTAAAGAAACTATCCCTTATAATAAAACTTTATTTCAAGGTATGGATAATTTTAAGGCTTCATTCACGTTTATAGAAATAGGCAAAAATAAGAGTAACATAAGCAAAGCGATTTATCACAATTAAGATAATCATAATTGTTTATAATTTTGTTTTGTAAATATAAAAGTATAAGAATTTGAAAAGAATTTTTGAGAACTTTTTTAACATAACAATTAACACATTTGTAAATTTTGTAAGATTTCACTAATGAAGACATAAACGTTAATTTATCAGATATATATAATTGGTGTCATTTTGAGACTAATACAAATATTTTATTAGAAAATATTTACCGTGTATGTAGTTTAAGAAAAGCTAAATGGAATTAACAAATTTGAAGAAGCTTAAAATTAAATTTAACACTCTTATATATCATGTTTAACCAATTAATATGCTAAGAATAGTTAACTGACTGTAATTCATGAAAGTAATCTAATACACATTTTAATGTAAAGTTACAAAGTGTTTACGACTTTTTTATGCCATGTGACTTTCGATACAAAAGAAAGTAATATTGTTAATGACGTAAAGTACCGCTATCGGCTTTTTTTTAAGGTGTAGTGAAATGCAATTAATTTTGTATAAGTTGAAAAGCTACAATTTGAATTTCCACCTCTAGAAACAGCTTTGCGCATTTTTCCAGTGAAAACATATGCATTAATTATCCACTAGGGCTTAAATTTCAACAATCTAGTAATTTGTTTTCTTCATTACATTCTCGAAATATCAAAAGTAGTCATTTTATAAGTTTCTTCGTTTTTGAGATGTGAAAATACATATTGAATTTTGGCTATGTGTGAAATCTCTTCATTCCCGAAATTAATCTGCAAAAAATGTACATAATTTTTCAGTGTTTAAGGGACAAAGAACTTATGGAATGGGGCATGCTACGTGACTCAGGAAACAAAAGTAAAGTGGAATCCGACGAATAGGGTTTTAGTAAATTAGATTTTAAAAGTGCTATTTTTTGCACTTTTTAGATTCTTGTTCATAACAAAAACTATTTTCAGGGATACAGCGGTGTGTAATTATCGGATTGTTGCGCTGTCTGTTGCCTTTGAATTTTATGAGTAGTTCAAGCCTTTAAAAGTTTCATGTAAAAATATTCATTAGTTTGTGATTTATACCAGTATAAAGCTATTGATTCCTATACTTAACTCAAAGCAGAAAAAATATTAAATGACCTAACTCTTTTCGAAATAGACATATACACATGATATTAAGATATGTTACTACAGTCGACCCAATTAATCTTCCTTTTGTAAAACAGAATTGTAGCACTTACGGCTCGTTTACAGTGTCACACAAAAGATCTTTTGATAGGGCTAAAGAGTTGTGTAATTAAGCGATTTTTAATCGATTTGATGCATTTTAATTGTTTTTATAAGTAGTTCAAATCTTTAAAGTTTCATATCAAAATATTTTTTAGTTTTCAATTTATGTGAGTTTGAAGTAGTTGATTCCTATACTTAACATAGAGCAAAAATATATTAAATGGTATAACATTTGTCAAAATGGTCTCATACACATGACATTAAGATATAACAGTTGATCCAAGTAAACTACCAATTGTGAAACAGAATTGTGGTAAAGTTAAACTTACACTAAGTGCAAAATTACTTAAAAGATGACACAGTATTTAAAATGTTAAATTATTTTAATACCTTAGTATACTTTCACCTATAAAACATAGTCTACTTCGGAGGAATATAAGAAATACAACAGTTATTGATTGAACGCCTAATTTTCAAAATCCACGTAGATGGTGACGAAAGGAGTGAAAGTGGAAGTTAATTTATAGATCCGGAAACATTGGGAAAATAAAATAAAATAAAACATGGATATAGGGATATAGTACAACGTATAAATCGAGAGAATTTCGAGGAAGTTGAATATTTCTAATAAATTTTACGAAATAAAAACTTTACATGCGATTTCTGAAAACATGATTTTTGTGAACAATCAGTTCCTGCATGTTTTGCTCGGATTCAGCATTTGAAGCTTCTTTTGGAAAATTAAAATTTCCCCTAATAGACGTAATGTTAATGTAAAAATGGATACCACCAGATAGGTAATTAATCTATTTTCACATTTTTTTTAATTCCTCAGTTTTATAGTGTAAACGAACTTCGCACCAAATTTGAAATTTGTAGGTGCAGTTAGCTAGATGAGATTTTTTTTATGAGTAAGTGAGCCAATCAGTCAATGATTGTCGGAGCACAGCTCCGGCTTCCCTGCAAAAATTACACTTATTGTTAACACGATAGCGTCCAAAATATTTGACGCATTGACACAAAAAATGAGCTGGACGTTGGTAGGGCCATAAATCATAAATACTCGTCAACCCTAACAGCCTGAAATTTCGGCTAAAAATTTTCCCATTGAGATAACATTGCGAGTTTAATTCTATATATTTGAAAAATAAGGCTTTCTTTTTTACTTTCTTCTACCTTTACAAGAAGAAAGTATTGGATTCATGAAAATTTTCGAATTCCGGTTTTCGACGGATTTAGACGTTTTAGGGGTCAGAGATTCAAAAAAACATGTTTTTACAAAATGTCTGTCTGTGACTCTGTGAGTCTGTCTGTCTGTCTGTCTGTGTGTATGTGACAGAAATTTTGTGGGCGCTCTATCTCAAGAACTAATGCTCGGAATTTAATAAAAATTTATATTCAGTGAGTCCCTAATACAAATTGATGCTGATTAGTTTTTGGTGTAAATCGCTCTACAGATGGCGCTGCTATGCTGCATTTTTTACGATTTTCGCAATAGCTCTATCTCACGAACTAATGCACGGATTTTGATCAAACTTCAGATTCAGTGAGTCCCTAATACAAATTGATGCTGATTAGTTTTTGGTGTAAATCGCTCTACAGATGGCGCTGCTATACTGCATTTTTTAAAATTTCCGCAATAGCTCTATCTCAACAACTAATGCTTGGAAAATCAACAAACTTCAGATTCAAGTATACTTTGATATAAATTAGTGCTGTTTGTGTTTTGGTGCAAATCGCTCAACAGGTGGCGCTGCTACACTGCACTTTTCAGAATTTCCATTATAGCTGTATCTCAAGAACTAATGCAACAATTTTCACCAAACTTCAGAATCGGTTAATCCTTGATATGAATTGACATTTTGTACATTTTGGTGTAAATCGCGCAACAGGTGGCGCTGCTATACAGCATTTTTCCCGATTTCTGCAATAGCTCTAACTCAAGAACTAATGGACACATTTTCATCAAACTTCAGATTCAGTTACTCTTTGATATGAAATGATGCTGACTACGTGTTGGTGAATATCGTCCAATAGTTGGCGCTGCTGTGCTGCATTTTGCACTATTTCTTCAATAGCTCTATCTCAAGAACTAATGCACGAATTTTCATCAAACTTCAGATTCAAGTACACCTTGATAAATGTTGATGCTGATTATGTGGTTGTGTAAATCGCTCAACAGGTGGCGCTGTTATGCTGCATTTGTCATCATTTGCGCAATAACTCTATCTCAAGAACTAATGCACGGATTTTCCCCAAACATCATATTCAGATAGACATTGACATAAGTTGATGATAATTAGCTTCTGGTGTGAATCACCCAATATGTGGCGCTGCTATGCTGCATTTTGATGGATTTATACGATTTTAGGGACACTAATATCTCAAGAACTAATGCACGGAATTTCATCTTTTAAGAATCCTCATGATGAGCATAGATTCACTGTGATAATGAATTTTGAAGTATTGACAAGTATGATATAGAAGAAAGTTTTGTGATGACCACAACATACTAGTTTAGTCATGTACCTTGAGCTTTTTTTTTTTTTTTTTTTTTTGCACCAATTTTAATAATTCATTTTTTTTCATGAAAGCTATTTCTTCGCAGATTTGCTCGCACTAGCTATTTTTTTTTTAAATTTTCTCATTTTTATATTTAAATTTAAAATACGCTCGGCCCCCTACGAGCTACGCTCGCCAACCACCGTCCAGACACCGCAGACTCTAAATGCACGCTAATTTGATCGGCTTTAAAAAGATTTCGGAAGATTGAATTATCTCTTCTCTCTATTCTAAAAAAACGTAACTACCGCTGTCACTGCCGCCGGTTTTGAATTTTTTGTGACCGGAGGTCTTTCTTCGTTAATATTAAGAAAAATAATGCATACAAAAATATGAAAATCGAAAGTATTATACAGAAATGTTTGATAGAAACGATGATGCAGACAGTTTTCAAATCGAAGAATTATTTTACGAGATATTTAATGCTAAAGTTGGACAAAATCGTTCCACTAACAAAGTTTTATAGGAGCAAAAACTGGTTCATAGGAATTTAATCTTTTTAGATCATTTTATGCGTTAGAATTTGCCGGAGTGCAGATTGTGATTTATACACGTGACTATTATAAACAGAAAAAAACATTTGGAATTATAATTAAACAATTATGTACAAAAAGCAGGAACTTATTAAAAATTACGTCATAAAAACTATAATTACACGTGAATTTTAAGAGAGAAAGGAATTTGTAAAGCAATAAATTTATTAACATGCGTTAGAAGTCTTAAATAGGAGAAATTACGTCATAGTTACGTCATGTTACAGTTATTACATAAAATGAACACAAAATAATATTCCAAAACGGTTTAAATTTAGAAATTGCGCTAGACATTTATTTGATATTTTAAGAGGACACTTTTCAACTATTTTTGTTAGGAAAGCGCAAATAATATTTAATTTCTAACACAAGTATTTTCACGTGAATATTAAAAAGAGAAAGAATAGTTTTGTCAAAATTACGTCAGATTAAAAACGATTAATTTAAAATGTCTCATTTAAAAGAACTTTCTTTTCACTTTGTTAAAAAATACCAGGAGACAAAGACTCTGTTTACTTAATTCCTTTTATATTAGCTTATTTTGAAATGTTGTTACACGTGTCTTCGTCATCAAGTTATTTTCATTTCGACGTTTTACTTGTATTTTTATTAATGCTGTACTAATTTATTTGTTTTTTCGTTATTTAAAATAAAAATTATGTCAATTTGTATAATTTGGCGAGTGGTTTGGCGATTTATATAATTTGACGAAATTGGTTGACGGGATAATCAAGTAGTACCGCAACGGATTTGGCGTTAAAATTGCCCAATCAAAGAGAAATGAATAGAAATCCGTTTATAGAGAGATCGCCACTGTTTTTTAAATTATAATTCAATCTTTCGAAATCTTTTTAAAGTCGATCAAATTAGCGTGCATTTAGAGTCTACGTTGTCTGGACGGGGGTTGGCGAGCGTAGCTCGTAGGGGGCCGAGCCCCCTAGTAATTTAAAAAACAGTAGCGATCTCCCTTTAAACAGATTTCTATTCATCTCTCTTTGATTGGGGAATTTTAACGCCAAATCCGCTGCGGTACTACTTAATTATCCCGTCGACTAATTTCGCCAAATTATATAAATCGCCAAACCACTCGCCAAATTATACAAATTTACATAATTTTTGTTTTAAATAACGAAAGAACAAATAAATTAGTACAACATTAATAAAAATACAAATAAACCGTCGAAATAAAAATAACTTGATGACGTAGGCACGTGTAACAACATTTCAAAATAAGCTAATATAAAAGGAATTAAGTAAACAGAGTCTTTGTCTCCTGGTATTTTTTAACAAAGGGAAAAGAAAGTTCTTTTAAATGAGACATTTTAAATTAATCGTTTTTAATCTGACGTAATTTTGACCAAGCTATTCTTTCTCTTTTAAATATTCACGTGAAAATACTTTTGTTAGAAATGAAATATTATTTGCGCTTTCCTAAAAAAAATAGTTGAAAAGATCCTTTCAAAATATCAAATTAAATGTCTAGCGCAATTTCTAAATTCAAACTGTTTTGCAATATTTTGTGTTCATTTTATGTAATAACTGTAATGTGACGTAAATATGACGTAATTTCTGTTATTTAAGACTTCTAACACATGTTAATGAATTTATTATTTTAAAATATCCTTTCTCTTTTAAAATTCACGTGTATACTTTTTATGAAGTAATTTTCAATAAGTTCCTGCTTTTTATACGCAATTATTTAATGTTAATTTGAAAGTATCTTTTCTGTTTATAATTGTCACGTGTAAATAAATTTTTAATTTGAAGCAAACATTATTGTTCCCGTTGTTTATACAGTTGTCAACAGGTTAAATTAGTACAATTTTCTAAAATAAGTAAAAAATATCTCTTGAAATGCTGAAAATTTGAATTTAAAATAGAAATGAAACATCGAAAAATGAGTCAAATTAAAAAAATTAATGAATTCTGCACACCGGGATATTATAACGTATAAAATGATCTAAAAATTATTAAATTCCGATGTATAGTTTTTGCTCCTATAAAACTTTTTTAGTGGAACGATTTTGTACAACTTTAGCATTAAATATCTCTTAAAATAATTGTTCGATTTGAAAACTGTCTACATCAGCGTGTTTATCAAACATTTCTGTATAATACTATCGATTTTCATATTTTTGTATGCATTATTTTTCTTAATATTAACGAAGAAAGACCTCCGGTCACAAAAAATTCAAAACCGGCGGCGGCGGCGATGACAGCGGTAGTTACTTTTCTTTGGAATAGAGAGATACAAAATTTCTGTGAATTTGTTTCAAAATGGTAGCAATGGGATTACTTCCATTGTTGTAAACAAAGGAAAAATAATAAGGTTTGCTTATCTTTATTGATGCCATTTTCTCATAAAATTCAAAATAAACTTTCTGAAAAAATTGAACAGAAAATAACGTCATGCTTTAATAAAATACTCATGTTTTCCGCAAAAAGCTGTTATAATTCAATGCTTTTTCATTCATTGAGTTTGAGACGGTTTGTGAAATGCTTCAATGAGGCAAAATGGCATCATATTTAAATGAAAACGATCATTTTCTCTGATAAAAGTAAATATTTTACTACGAACGCCTCTAAAAGATATAAATTTCTGGAATTTTACTCGCCTATACAGAGATTAGAATCACAAGTCAAGAGTGCGAATGTTCACATGCAAAGTCGTAGTTGACAAATATATGTATTAATCACATATTGCGCATTGTAATATTTTTGAAATGGCGAATATAAATATAAGAGATGCGTATGCAAATTATGAGACGGTGAAAATAACATAAAGTTTAGATTTTATGCGAAAAATAATTCCATGATTAACTTAAGGTGAAATCATTTTTTTTAAATTCTCAATCGGCAATTTTAAGCGGCACAGATGTCGTTTAAATGACGCGATTATTTTCTGACGCCAATGTCATATACGCAACAGGTACTTAACTGGCGCCAAAGTGTCGTTATTTTGCTTGATATGGTAACCCGGATGTGCTGTTGAAGTTTTCCCCGAATTGGCGTGGGAAAAAAATCGCGCCAATATGCGTATATGACAAAAAACTATTTAAATTATCAAAAAATTAATATGTTAAAATGAGTATATGACATCTGTGCCTTTTAAACATAACAGCCTCAATGGGTAATTTCATCAAAATTACATATCTTGATTAGATATAATAAATAATGCAGTTTAATTTTTTAATATTTTGAACAGTCGAAGTGTATGGAATTAGTATTTTGGTAACTTTAAGTTAAAAATAATATTTGGTTTAAGAGACTAAGTAGTAACCTATGTATGAGTTCGTTTTTAAACAATTTCTTTCGTCGAAATTCGACGACATTCATCCTGTTATTAATTAAAACAGTAGCTCCATTGCTGTAAATTATGCATTTTTACCTCATATGAATCATTATGGAGTCGAATGTTGAAGTCGATGTTCATACATTGGTGACCTGAGATATAAATTGACCCTCCCCCCCCTTTCAGAAGTTTTACGTTCTACGTATGTAAACCCCCCCCCCTTTTTTTTTTGAACTTTTCATTCTTTGTAAACTTCCAAATCGATGAAATTCATTTTGAATTTTAAATTAAGAAAAACGAAAAGAAAATCGAATACGGAAAATAGGATTTTGGGTATTAGTCAGTCGAATGGCTACGAGTAATACTCAAAGAAATCGAGAAAAATATAATGTCATGTATGCATTACTTATATGTATGTATTCTTACGTATGTATGTTTGTATTCAGACGAATGTATGTTTCTATTGGGAAATTTTCGTAATCGGGTTTGTAGACAAATTCATAATTTACTGATGTGCAAATTAACTATTATAATTACTATTATAATTACTATTATAATGCGCAAATTTAACAATTTGGTAGCTGTCCCAATTACTGAAGATTACTCATTATTTTTTTTTTAATTCATCGTAAGTGAATATATTTCAACTGAAATGCAAGTGAACATTTTGAAGTAAATGAGATAAGCATTTTTTTGTCAAGATGTACACTAGAAAACAGAAATATGTAGATTACAAAATAAAAAATTCCTGTACGGGTTGGAAAAGGTAGCTTCCGTATTTCTTGGTTTTAAGATTTTAGCTAATTTTACTGGAGAACACGAAGTTAAAATACGAAGAACCCGGTTAGAGAAGAATCATCAGTACTGAATTTCAATGGAAATTTCGCCAAATTAGTTAGATGCAGCCAGATTGGCTTAATTTGTGACAACATATTTTTTGGTCGCAAAGTTTGACTATATTTCGTCCAAATGTCGCGAAGCTTAACGATAAATGCGACGTTAATGTATATGACTATGATCGGTTATGCTTATAATCGGACAAATGGATACAACAATGAAAGGTAATTCGTGAGAAATCATGTTCACTAAAACTCATAAATTGATCCCTGATTTTTATTAATCTGCTGCCTAGATTTAGTGTACATTTTAAGAAATATACCTATTTTATATGTGCAACGTTATACACAGAAGTTTCGAAAATGACGGTTAAAAGAAAGTAATTCAAATGTATAGAGTTATTCAGCTTAGTTCTATGTGGAAAAGTCGCATAAAAATAACCCAAATGCTTCCTAATATTTTCATAATAACGATATAACAACTCAGATGAATAAAGGTATCATGTTTGATAGAGGAGTATAGCAGACTATCTATGAGTGTGTGTTACATAAGTGTTACAAACCTTTACCTGTTGCCATATTAAATAAGTATGGGCTGTGCCAGACGAGCAAGTCTTTGAAGGAGCTTCGAAGTTTTCTGCCGCTAACTCGATGGATCAAGTTCTCAAAGATCGGAGCTAAATTTAAAAATTCGAAATCTCTCAAATACATCCGGGGGTAATTCTTTATCTTTGCCGTAGATTGTCTTATCCAATGGTTTCTCTTTACTTTTAACATTTCTGAATTATTATAAAGAACAACAAATTATACTGCCTTCAGTTATGCACTGATCAGCTTTTGTCTTTGCAAACAAAAATTACAAATTTCCCTAAATCAACTGTTATTATTGAAAAAGGAAGAGCTGTAAAATGTACAAAAATCAAAGAAATTAGTAAAACAATCATAGAGCAGCTACGATCAGAAGCTATCATTCTTTTGGCACTAACAGGTACTGTTGCATTTAATGTCAAACACAAGGTAACTCACTTAGTGCTTAAAGAACCAACGTGTTTTAAATAGTTCGCTAATTTAAAAAGTCAGCAATATATCTACAGCTCAGAATGGATACAGTGTTATTTCTCATTATTGACGAATTGTCAATGATAGGATGTCGTCTTATGGCTGACCTTGAACAAAGATATCGCGAAGGTAAAATAGATAGCATTTAGCCTTTTATAGGCTTATTTGTTTAAATCCTTGGACGTATTAGGTAGTTACATCGCGTAAAAGACATCCCTCTATATAAGAGACATTCTTTAAAAGTCATTTGGATTCTTCGCGGACAAAAAATGCTTAGAGCTTTTTAAAAATGTTTCATATTAACAAACTCATTGAGACAAAACGAGGATCAGCAGACACAGTTCCTAAAGACTCTGAACTCACTTTGCATTAGTCAAGTTTTTGACTACCTCTCACCCCTTATGCAACAACGCAAAGATATACTGCTTTCGGCTAACTTGAATGATTTGAAGGTGCCATATGTTTTCAAACCAAGCAAGCTAAAGAATATAATCAAGAAGTACTTCTTAAATCAAAGCAAGGACCAATAAACAAGAATTTTAGCAGATCATAATGATTAAAGAGCAAGATGGAGTGAAGATGATAACGCGCCTGGACTTCAGTCAAGACTTTCCTCAGCAGCTGGATGCAGGGTTATGCATTATGCTACATATCAATATCTGAACGGAGTAAGAATTGGTAAACGTAAGTACGATGAAAGATATTGCCTATGGCTCACGTTTTCAACCTCGAGGTTTGCCACAGGCCATAATAGTTGATTTTGTTGAGTATCATGAGCCATTTCTAACTGTAATTTTTTTTTTATCAAACCTATTTGTAAGTATTGGAAAGAAGAAAAGCCTCATTCACACGAAGTTAGTCACCTTTAACTGTTGCATACCTTGCCACCATACATAGATCCTCGAGTTTAACATTGTCAAAAACTGCTGTGGATATCCGTCTAAAGGTGTTGTCACATAAAACAAGTTATGTCATTTTTACTGTAGTTTGTCATTTAGAGAAAGTTCTAATGGAAGCAATTTTCGCTAAGGACAGGCTTTACCCAAATTAGAAGTATGGGAGCACTTGCTGAAAGATTAAAATTTGTGCATTACCCGAGGCAACTGACGACTAAGTTAAACACTTTAAAATGAGGTATCGACGATTGTTATTTCAAACTTACTTTTATACTATTAACCAGCAATCTAGAAAATAAAACATTTTTTTTTTAAATAATATCTTTTAAGTTTACACGCCTCCATGCTCCGACATTTCGGCCTGACGGATATTAGTAAAATTATCAATTATCAAATATTTTGAAATGTCATCATCTCGGAAACTAATTATGTGTTATTAATAAAATTTTGGATTGTAGGTAATTAGGGTGGCCTTACTAGGAATTTCGTATTACAAGTACGTAGGTAAAATAGATTTTGGGTAGTAGAGTGTCGAAATTTAGAGAAAGCAGCTCGAAATGGTTCGTGTAATATAACACACGAACATGTCAGAGGAACTTGGCTGACAGACTGCCGTGTTTCTAGATTCACCGAGAAACATTCAATTTTAATTTAAATTTACTACAACAAAGTATTTGGCTGTAAATTTGTGGCAGAAATCTATATTTTAATACTGCTCTACTGAATGCATGTTGTATTGATTGCATTTGAATGCACGTTGTATTAACAAAATGTATTGATTTGATTTTCATTATTGTTTCTGAAAAAACAATATAATCCCTTAAGCTAATATTAGAAAATTATTAAAATATCTCAATTTGTTGATTTTCTGTAAGCAAGTAAACCCAGATAAATCCCCAGTAAGTAGATAGGTTTACAATGGAAATTTGGCGAAATATTAGAGATATCGCCAAGATGGCGTTACTTTTGGCGACTAATTTTCATCGCCAAAATTGGCGATATATCGCCACGTTGGCGACAAACTTGGCGGTATTTGGCGACAGAACAGCGCCCCCTCCTATGGCAGATTAAAATTTCGCCTAATAGACGTAATGTTAAAGTAAAAATGGACACCCCCAGGTGGGTAATTCATCGATTTTCACAATTTTTTTTATTTTATTCCTTAGTTTTATAGTGTATACGAACTTCGCACCAAATTTGAAGTCTGTATCTGCAGTATATACATGAGATCTTTTTGATGAGTGAGTCAGTCAGTGATAAAAATATCGATTATCAGATATTTTCAAACGTCATTATCTCGGAAACTAATTATGCGTTATTTATAAAATTTTGGATTATAGGTAATTAGGATGGCTTTACTACGAATTTCGTATAACAAGTATGTAGGCCACATGGATTTTCAGTATTAGAGCATCGAAATTTGACGAAAACAGCTCGAGATGGTTCGTATAATATAACACACTGCTATGTCAGGAGAACTTGGCGATCCACTGCCGTGTGTATAGATTTAAATTGGAAACATCTAATGGAGTGCGTAATAATCGAGTGAGAGTAATTCAGGATTAAATAGAGGCATTAAATGCATAGGTATCAAATATTACATTTGAAGAACACTATTTCATTAAATCGCAGAATTCTGCAATAAAATAATCGAAAGACTACTATTCGGAACATCTTTTAAAATATGTAATCTATTATAACTATTCACGAAGGTACATTCCCACATTCATCTTCATGTTTCATTAGATTTTCTACTTCTTTTGTTGTTTTCCATTAGAATATACGGTATTTTTCCAGTATAGACGTTTTTGCGAGATAGAAAAAAGGGCCTTGGTGAAAAGGAAATCTGGCAACGTATTTTCTCGAAAGCATTTCCCTGTTTCATATTTGCAAGCAATTTTTCCAATATTTATACATGTCATTTTATACAAAGAAGCTATTCATTGATTTTTAAATACAAACAGATGTGAATTGTGTATAAATAACTATAGCAATATATATATAAATAAAATGCATGGCTATAATACGTAAACGAGCACAAAAAATCATCAAGTTTGTTTTTATATTTGTTTATATCAATTTGGCAACACATCTCACTTTCTGAAGCTAGAATTGCTCCAAGCTTTTTGGAAAACGCCAAGTCCCCTATACCAGAAATGTACCGAATATACTTTGTATTGCCATTAGATAATGTTGCAAAAAATAATAATTTTGAATGGCTATATTTATAAATGTAGATCATTTTTGTCCATGCATGAAGCTCATCTTTTGCAAAAAAAAAAAAAAAATAAAAAAAAATAAAAAAAAATAAATAAATAAAGAATAAAAATAAAATGCATTTCGAAAAGAACGGGACTTATGGAGTTTTATTTAAAATGAATCATCGATTTATTTTAAATTAAGACTAGTGCGTTTGTTTTATTGATGATAATGTCTAAATATTAACATAATGATTTATGTATGATAATGTTTTCTAATATACACTTAATGGCCACAAACAGTTAAACATTTCTGAAAGTTGTCTGAGATAATAAATGTAGTCTTGAGTTAACAGCTGCGATAAATTACATCTTCAAACATTTTTTATGAGTTTTTCCTTGTAACAACAACCTAGTAATTTCGAACAGTAAAGCCATTTCGTAAGAATAAAAAAATGATAATTTACATAACTTTTTAGCGAAATGGTTTTTCAATACATTTTCACCGTAATAGGTAATATGGATTTCGAATTTAATTTTCAACTTCTCTCGCATTTTGCACTCGTTATTGATCAAAAAGCCTTCTGAAATATATGCAAACGGTTTTTCGTTCCGTAAATAACCTTAACTCACCACTTGTAAATGATTTATGCTATTTAACCCTCCCCCTTAGACAAGTCATTTATAAAAGAAATTTACGTGCAATGGGTCTGATAAACTCGATTATACTTTTAACTAATTTAAAAGTACAATCGGGTATCAATCCCTCGAATCAAATCAATACCTCGACTTATGTCAGCAATTCGTTCCAAGACTAGCGACGTAAGTCGAGGTGCATTTAGATAAGTAAAAATGGATAAATAATAAAAATTCACCAAAATCTAATGAACATGTTCTATTGTATTAGGGACTATGTTACATGCGTTTAACAAAATAATGCGTTTAAGAAAATAATGCGTTGGAAATACAAGAATTTGGAATAAATCAATAAGTTATAAACTTAGAATTTATTGTTCTTCTAGCTTCCCCGCTCGACTGTTTGAGGATCTCAAAAATCTTACAATGAAGTTTAAACCGACAAAACTGTCTTTTTTCTCTTTAAAGCTCTTTTTAATAGCAGTAAGTTTGTAATAGCGGTTTTATCTTAGGGGAATAAAATTGTGATAAAATTTTGAATAAACCAATCTTCAAACAATGAGATGGCTACCATGCATATATTAGTTTTAGGTTTGCCATTTACATTTTTTATTTGTTTATCCTTGTCACGTGAAACTTTTTCCTTCATAGAAACAAAATTCTTCAAAAATAAAATTAAAAAAAAAGTCAAAGAGCGTCTTATTTTTTTTTTTTATTTATTTCAGGCCAGACGACGTAAATGCGGGTTGACGTAAGTCGAGGGGACGGAAGTCGGGGTATTACTGTACATTTAAACATGCTCAAAGAAAAAAAAAATAAAAATAAGTTCGACGCTTCCCATATATTTGTATAACATATTTGTAAACATTTAACAATACCTTTTTTTTTTTTTTTTTTTTTTTTTTTTTAAGTGCTTAATTTGCTCATTTTGATTCTTTGCAATGATGAAAATCACGTTAAACTAGTATGTTGTGGTCGTCACAAAACTTTCTTCTATATCATACTTGTCAATACTTCAAAATTCATTATCACAGTGAATCTATGCTCATCATGAGGATTCTTAAAAGATGAAATTCCGTGCATTAGTTCTTGAGATATTAGTGTCCCTAAAATCGTATAAATCCATCAAAATGCAGCATAGCAGCGCCACATATTGGGTGATTTACACCAGAAGCTAATTATCATCAACTTATGTCAATGTCTATCTGAATATGAAGTTTGGGGAAAATCCGTGCATTAGTTCTTGAGATAGAGTTATTGCGCAAATGATGACAAATGCAGCATAACAGCGCCACCTGTTGAGCGATTTACACAACCACATAATCAGCATCAACATTTATCAAGGTGTACTTGAATCTGAAGTTTGATGAAAATTCGTGCATTAGTTCTTGAGATAGAGCTATTGAAGAAATAGTGCAAAATGCAGCACAGCAGCGCCACCTATTGGACGATATTCACCAACACGTAGTCAGCATCATTTCATATCAAAGAGTAACTGAATCTGAAGTTTGATGAAAATGTGTCCATTAGTTCTTGAGTTAGAGCTATTGCAGAAATCGGGAAAACTGCTGTATAGCAGCGCCACCTGTTGCGCGATTTACACCAAAATGTACAAAATGTCAATTCATATCAAGGATTAACCGATTCTGAAGTTTGGTGAAAATTGTTGCATTAGTTCTTGAGATACAGCTATAATGGAAATTCTGAAAAGTGCAGTGTAGCAGCGCCACCTGTTGAGCGATTTGCACCAAAACACAAACAGCACTAATTTATATCAAAGTATACTTGAATCTGAAGTTTGTTGATTTTCCAAGCATTAGTTGTTGAGATAGAGCTATTGCGGAAATTTTAAAAAATGCAGTATAGCAGCGCCACCTGTCGAGCGATTTACACCAACACATAATCAGCATCAATTCATATAAAGGACTAACTAAATCTGAAGTTTGATCAAAATCCGTGCATTAGTTCGTGAGATAGAGCTATTGCGAAAATCGTGAAAAATGCAGCATAGCAGCGCCATCTGTAGAGCGATTTACACCAAAAACTAATCAGCATCAATTTGTATTAGGGACTCACTGAATATAAATTTTTATTAAATTCCGAGCATTAGTTCTTGAGATAGAGCGCCCACAAAATTTCTGTCACATACACACAGACAGACAGACAGACAGACAGACAGACAGACTCACAGAGTCACAGACAGACATTTTGTAAAAACATGTTTTTTTGAATCTCTGACCCCCAAAACGTCTAAATCCGTCGAAAACCGGAATTCGAAAATTTTCATGAATCCAATACTTTCTTCTTGTAAAGGTAGAAGAAAGTAAAAATGAGTCAATTGACACCTTCTATTTTTAGAATTTATATGCGAATAGGGACTTTTCTGTTCTAAAATAGAAAAAAATAGAATGAGTTTCAGTTGTAATCCAGACTTAAACTTGCGATTTTTTTTTTCAAACTCAACTCACGCTCGTTTTTCAAAATAAGTGAAATAAACTCACACAAATTCAGTCAAACTCAAATGTTTCAACTCAGTGAGTTCGCTCAGTTACAACACTGAATATAACCACGAACAAAAATATACAATAGCCTCTTCCGAGTTACTCATGTTTCGGAAAAGTGTTCTTTATCATTGGCAAATTCAGAAAGCGAAATATTTTGGAGATTTAGAAACAAAGATTCTTTCACTGTCACTGATTTTCAGAAACGTTTTCGAGTCTTTTTTTATGTGCGTTCGTAATTAACGTATCACTTATAGTCGTCGTCTGGTTCGCCCGTCTGTCCGCAAATAACAGCGAAAAAATATCCGACAGAATTGCTTGAAATTTAATATATATAATCGTTTCAGAATTTTGTCGAAGCATTTCATATTTTATTAAAATCTAATCGAAACTTAAAAAGATATTAATAAATGTTTTCTTCATTCTGTTAAATCCTATTACACGTAAGTAATTAATTCAATGATATCCCATGATAAGTAATGATTCTAGGTTGAAATGGTGATGACGTCCTACTTAAGATGCGAGTCCTATTATTTCCGTATCACTGAATGCAAAATATAGAATCGCAAACAAATTGTGTATGCATGCATTTTGAGCTTTGAATGAAGTCTGTTTGTTTTTAGTGCCGCAATACTGCGGAATTTTATAAACTTTAAAGTATCATAACTCGATTGGTTTTGATCGTAGATGAATGAAATATTTACTGAGAGCCTATACAATTTTAAAATGTGTAAATTTTTGAAAACTGATGGCACTACAATTTCCTGAATGTAATAAAAATTCCTAGCTTATTTGAAATAGTTTTGTAGTTTCTATTGCCTATTTATCTTGAACAGATAAAAAATTAAAGCGCACTTATATGTTTTTGCGACAACCTGTAAACATACACGAATATGACAATAACAAATTACTTGGTGCAGTACAATATAAGTAGGTAAGAAGCAATTTTTATAGCCCCAAAACACATTTATTTGTTGCAAACTAGTTTCGGTAGCTATAGATTACCGTCGTCAGTGCAAAATAGGATTGCTCAGAAATGAAATTTGCTCAAATACATGTAGGAGAACGCATTGAAAGCTAAAGTTTATTGCCCAATAGCATTACAGGTAATTTTAGGAAACGGCCAATGTAAGAGAAGCGGATTCAAAAATAAAATGTATTGACCAATAGAATCAAAATAGGAGATTTTAGGAAACGGGCAATGTAAGCGGATTCAAAAAATCAAGTTTTTTGGCCAATGGAATTTCAGGTAAGTTCCTAAAATTCTGTATTCCTATCATAATTCTATTAGCCAATAAACATTATCTTTGAATCCGCTTCTCCTACATATATACCAAATTTCTTTTCCGGGCAATCACATTTTGCACTGATGACCGTACGCTACGGCTACCGAAATTAGTTTGCTACAAATAAATGTGTTTTGAGGCTACAAACTTCGTTTTTATCTAGTTTTATACACGGATATACTTGTACATAATCGTTTGTCTCCGGCGCCATAAGCAAACTTACACATGTAGACCAGTTATTCGTATTAACACAAAGGTAACATGTACATATGGAGTTCGACACCCAAATACACGAGCACGGGCACACATACACATTCACTCACACATGTATTGATATATATCCGTATATTATTATGGATATACATACTTCAGTATATAAACTCACTTATTTATACAAACATACGGATGCGCTGCTATATATTTTTCCTACTTAGTATCCCATGCACGAATCATTATTTTTATTCTAAACTTAGAAAATGTCGCAGCAGAAATAATAAAAGTTTTCGCATTTTTGTCATGCTATTCGAATAAAAATATCTCAAAAAAGACAAAGCATGTATTTCTTTTGAAATAACAGAAAGATTTCAAAAGAAGTTTGGTACTACAAAGGAAAATTTACTGAGGTGTAAAGGGAAAATATTGAAAGGAATATTTTTTCACTGTATCCTCATTCAAGACGAAAGTGTATGGAATAGAAATAAAGGCTGTTTTTCTCTCTTCTTTTCTTCTTTCAAGTATTATATTCTGAAATTTTTTCAACAAATATATTCTTCGAATGTGCGCAACAGTAGCGAGAAATATATACACTTCAAAATTAGTGCAATATTCGTGAGGTAAATGTACAAGTTATATTTGGAAACATACAATAAACATTAAAAATATTATTTAAAAACTATACATTTATTTATTTATTTATCCTTGAATGATAGAAAATGTAGAATTTTACATAATACATAAAGAAGAAACAACAACCGGAAATCTGAAGAAAAAAATCCTTTTACTTTATATTTTGCTAAAAGTCTTAAAAGGGGGAAAAGTTGTAAAAATAACGTTAAAAATATTCCTGCTAAAAAAAAGAAGAACTGGTACAAAGATTGTATTAACAAAATTGTAAAACGATAAATTTGTACTATATTGATGTTAATTAATCAATTATAAATAAATAGAAACTGACAAAACAAAACTATATTAAATCATTTTTTACATATTTATTATCATTTTACGCTTAATATATAATACATCCCCAACTTTAATTCTTTTAATGGTGATTAATTTAATCCTTCAGAACTTGTCTTTTTCTTTTACCAGTTCAAAGTAAATTTCACTAAGTTAGTAAAAACTTCCAAGTGAACCCTTTTTATGCTCGAAATTATCTTTTGTTATCTTTGAAGAATAGTTGATGTACTCGTAAAAGGTTTGTTTGAGTTTAGGTAAAAATTATAAGTGTAATTATTTGGATAAAAGAGAAAATAAACCCACTGTTTTGATTACATTTCCGGATTAAAAAATGTTATCCCGCATAGGA
Source organism: Maratus speciosus (assembly GCA_963932465.1). Taxonomy (NCBI): domain Eukaryota; kingdom Metazoa; phylum Arthropoda; class Arachnida; order Araneae; family Salticidae; genus Maratus; species Maratus speciosus. The sequence continues at coordinate 3,390,592 of OZ010786.1, read as the reverse complement.
TAATTAAAAGAAAAAGAAAATTGCCCATTTAAACTGATGGCATTGAGCTCACAGGCTATTCGCAATATTTGTATATTATACACTTATTTCAAAGAATAATGCCCTTAAAAAATAAATGAAGGGGGATTAGCCCCCGTTTACCCCCTTTATACTTAATCAATGAAAATCCAAATCTAATCAGGGACGCGGCTTATCAGAATAAACCTGTATACCAAAGTTTGAAGCAAATCAGGTAATTCTGCATAAAAAAAAAAAAACATTTCGCAAAATTAATGGGGGAAGCTTAGCTCCCATACATATTAGCTCCCCCATCCCCCCCCCCTTTATTCTTAACCAATGAGCCTTCAAATCTAAACAGGAAAGCTCGATATCAGAATGAACCTAGAAAAAAAAGCAAATCGAATAATTCTGCATGAAAAGCACATTTATCTGAATTAAGTGGTGGACTAGCCCCTACCCCCCTTTATACTCAACTAATTAACCTCCAAATCTTTTCAAGGAGGATCCTTAACATAATAGGCCGGTATACCAATTTGGAGGAAATCGAACAATTCTGAATGAAAAACCCATTTATCTAAATTAAGGGAAGATTAGCCTCCTTTCCCCCCTTTATACTTAACTAATGAACTTCCAAATCTAAACAAGGCAGATCCCTATCATAATAAGCCGGTATGCCAAATTTGGAGCAAATCGAATAATTCTGCATGAAAATGCCATTTATCTAAATTAAGGGGGGTCTATCCCCCTTTTCCCCCTTTATACTTAACCAGTGAACCCCCAAAACGAATCAGGGAAGCGCCTTATCTGAAAGAACGTATAAAAAATTTTGAAGCAAATCGGATGTTTCTATCAAGAATTATCGCGTTACGTACATACGTACATACCAGTGGTGTAGTCGTAAAAAAAACAAAGGGTATACGCTCTAAGCAGAGGGTATACGCTCAAGGCAGAGCGTATGCCCTAGAGTGTATATACTATAGCTTTCTTGAGAAATAGAGGGTATGCTGTGTTCCTTAAAAAAGCCAGAATGTATACGGCGAATACTTCCGTATACCCTCCACTACATTCCTGGTACATACATACATACATACATACAGAACAGGCGGGCACATTAGCTCTCAGGCTTTAATAGCCTGTGAGCTGAAAAGCGATCTGTTACAGCTAATCATTTGAATCATATCTGCAGTCATAGGTGATATCTGGAGCTGTAGAAGAAATTAAAGAAGAGAGACTTATCAGTGTATAAATCATTTATTGTCATTTAAAAGATTAACCCCTTTATTCAAATTAACATTTCCCTATAAGCAAAGCGTCTAAGTAAAACTTATAGATACACATTTCACATTTTAGGTGCGTTCGTAATTATATTAATACGTAGAACCTATAGTCGTTGTCTGTTTGTCCGTCTGCCCACGTATAACAGCGCAAGAACTACCCAACCGAATGATTTGAAATTTAATATATATAATTCTTGCAGAATTTTGTCGAGTCATTTCAAATTTTATGAAAATCGAATTAAAACCGAAATAAATATTAATAAAAGTTTTCTTTATTCTATTAAATCTTATCACGCGTAATTAATTCAATGTTATCACATTATAGATAATGATTATAGGTTGCCATGGTGATGACGTCCTATTTAAGATCCAGTCCTATTATTTCCGTGTTATTGAATTTAATATATATAATCGTAATAAAGTTTGTATTCATGCATTTTTGCATAAGAGTACAATAGATAATGCACCAAGACCTGGATATTTATAAAACTAGTTCTAAAGTATCTTAGTTGCCACGTTTGACGTACAATTTCCGACATGTTATAAAATGAAAAAAAAATGTTACTCTTATAATCTTCATCCAATATAATCTTTTATAGAAGACGCACTTTGGTCAAACTGTGACGAAGTGGCATTTATTTTTCACACATCGCCCAAATATGATATTCAAAAGCCTAAAAATATGTTTCAATATGCATTGTTATGTTTTTATTTTCACAGAGAACCGAACGGTGCTGCTGAAAATTCAAAAAAAAAATTAAAATAAAATAAAAATAAATAAATAAAAAATAAATAAATAAATAAATAAAAAAATAATAAATAAATAAAAGCACAACAACTATAAGAATTTTTTTAAGTGTTATTCAAATATTAAAGGTTTTTCATTGAGGTTTGTTCAGAAGCATGTTTCTACGTTGACTTCTATATAATCAAACACCTATTAATGTTCTAAATGGGCGCAAGTAATCCCATCGTTTCTCATTTTTTCAAATACCTACATAAGAGGAATCTAGCATCTATGTATTTGGGATATAACGCGATCTTGTCTTTACAAGTCGAAAATGTTGAAAGTAGTAAACATTTTGAAAAACGTAAGAAAAAAGTAATTTTCAACAATATAAAGAAAATGGACTTACCATAACCACTTTTTTTATCAGTTACTCACTTTTGGTTTTCACCTATTTATTCCTATTTTTCCAAAAAATTTCCGTCTAAAAACGCGTCTAGACTTTTGGATGGTACAATATTCAAAATCGCACAAAAATAGCTATTACAGCGCCCCCTACCGGCGATTTTTTTCCAAATTCAGGAAGGATCTGGTTGCCATAGCCAAAAACTTAAAATAAAAATTTGGTTCAATTCTATGCATAAATTCATACACTTTTTGATGGTACAATGGCGACATACAGACGGACACACGGACACATGGACAGACGGTCATACGGACACACGGATAGATAGACATTTTCTATAAACATGTTTTTGAGGATCTCTGATCCCTAAAACATGTAAATCCGTCGAAAACCGGAAGTCGAAAAAAATTTCGATTACAATACTTTCTTCTATTGAAGATAGAAGAAAGTAAAAATTATTTAAAAATATTGAAACCAAATGAGATACTTTAACATGTTCACACCGGCGCGGTGGGTCACACTCGACTGTCTCAGAGCTGACATGTCTCTTTGTGGATACAAGTATTTTAAAACTAAAAATGTTGTTTTATTTAATTAGAACAATTGGGCGATTTAAAGGAACAACATTTTCTCTAAAATAACAGTTGTGTGTAAAAAGCCGGAGAGTGGACAGCTCTGAGACAGTCGAGTGTGACCCACTGCGCCGGCGTGAACGTGTTAAAAGAACTTCCCAAATAATATTGACATTACCTTGCGCTTCTCTTCGCGTGATTGAAGTAACTCCATGAAAGTTATCTTTTGGATCTTACAGTTAGTGCCTGATTTTGGGATTTATACTACTAAGGGAAAGAAACTATTCAACATGCGTGTTAGCTGTGTTCCGCCAGATCCCATGTACTTATTTTTTAGGCGGTCCGCACTCACTTTTAATTGATTTTAACTTTTAAATATTTTGAATTTCACCTAACATTTCTAGTAGCTTATTCTAGGCATTATATGGATGCGAAAAAAAGCCTCGAATAATTTTGATGAATGGTAACTTTTCCTTTAATTTTTTTAGCCCCCGAATTTGTGTAAAAGTCCAAATAGTAATAATATTTATTAATAATAATGTTACTAACGTAATTGTTTTCTCTGGTTTCGTCTGACAATATTGGATTTCCAAGTGATTTTTCAGATGATTAAAAAAATCTTTCTGTCGAAAAATATTGAAAATCAGATTATCAAATATTGACATGGCTAAAACAATTTCTAGTATTAATCAACTTCGGTAATACTCTTTAATATTTATAAAGAAATTGAGCATCTATTATACTCAATCATAGGATGATTTATATGCCGGATTCTCATTTTAATTTTCACTTTCACGTGTCCAAACGCCTCTAACTACTCATATAAATCCGTCTGTCACGTGTATAAAAGCGTTTAACGCGTCAGGCGTCTATAAACATATTATTTCACGAAATGAGTGATCAGTAATTAAAGAAAAATAGCGGAAAAGCAATAAAATAAATAATAATAAAGCGTTTCAGTTCAATCAAAAAGTCAATTGATTTGCATTATTATTATTATTATTATTTTATGTTACAGAATTTTATATCGCGATTTCAAATTACATTTTACATTTTATACCCGCTTCAACAGATAATTTTCAAAAATTGAAAAAAAAAAAGTATATAAATTAATACCAACGCCGTAAATGCTAGTACCATAAAAAAATCTCAAGGCAGAAGTAAAAAAAGAAAGAAGTTAAATAAGTTTTTTACGAGTTTCGGAACTTACAGATGCAATACTTACTTATAATTACCCTTGAATTCGTTTTAAAGCGCTGCTTTAATGAAGAAAGATAGTTTTAAAAAGATGGATAATTAATTTTCGTTCAGATAGCAATTTTTGATATTTTTCATTGTCCAGAATATGGATACGATGGTAGTAATTTCATTAAAATATCGAATGCAAGAGTTTAAATTCATTCAAAATTTTAAAAGAAAATAAATATTTGAATCATATATTTTTTCCTTTATTATATATTATTTTTGTGGGGAGAGTCTATACATTACAATAATAATTAATAAGGAAGTTTCACATTCAATTTCTATTACCGCTTTGATAAAAAAAAAAAAAGCTCGAAAAATGAATGGTGATAAGACACCTGTGACCAACGACGAGTCCATTGCATCGGGATATCATAGAATGGAATGTATAAATATTCATTTTCATATATGATACATATATAGATTTAAACGTACAAATGTTGTAATAGACATAAGCATTATGCTTCATTAATTGCTAAAAGTTGTTAAATAAAACAGTAAAAAAAGTTTTATATGCAAACTTCTATATATTTCCGTTGTAGAATACTCTGGAGATGTATAATCTATTGCTAAATAAAACAAAATAAAACATTTTATTTACAAACTGTCTTACATGATTATGCGGAAGCCATTTTCAATATAAATGAGATATTTAATAATTTAATGTTAATTATATTAACATGAGACATGAATTAATTAACTCATTTAATATTTTATTTAAAATATTTTAGTAATTAAGGGGACCTTCTACATAATGAGACAAAAAAAACCACTTTTTTATGATTTTTTTTTGTTAGAAAACTGCAAGATGGATCTTTTTGAAATTTTAACAGTTTATTGTACATATCTTAAGGTATACACAAAAATTTTTGTAGTAGATTTTGTTGTTTCTACTGTAAGTTATAAGCAAATCTGTTCAACTTCAACTGTTTTGGAAAATTTCATCTGGACGGTGGGCATGATAGCGTCTTGTAGAATTATCTGAAACATAAAGATAATTTTTTTTTCGTAAACTTCGTGAGTATAGCTTCTAGTTAAATTAAAGGAACCCATAAATTTATTTAAAAAACGCTATGTATGGCTGATTAAAAAAAAAAAACTTTTTTTGTAAAAAAAATTGTTCTTATTTGTTAATTTTTTTTTAATAATTTAAGTAAAAGCTTTAATTCATATCGATGACAATTAAATAAGCTTTAATTTAAAAAAAAATCACGATGATCCATTGAGTAGTTTTTATTTTAATCTTGCCCACTCTGTCAACCACATTTTTTGATACGGTGGGCCTACAAACGTGAAATTCGGTAAGGTAGTTACTTATTTAATATAAATGATCTCTAAGAACATTTCCTAAAAAAAAAAAATCGAAATTTAAAAGCGTGAAAATGCGCGAAAAGCGTTCTAAAAAGCGTACTAAATTGCGATTTCTACGCAATCTCAGGAAATACCGAACCATTTAAAAAAATAATGGTGTGAAAATGAGGGTGACTGCACTTGGCTGCACCATAGGTTCTATTTCATGTCTGTGAAACTACCCCAAAGAGGGAACAGGAGCAAAAAATGTTCAAAAATGGAATTTTTGTTTTTTTGAAAGGCCTAGAAACATGAAAATCGACATGGTAGTTAGCCATTAGATGTAAATGATCTCTAAGAATATTTCTTAAAAAATGCGAAATTTAAAAGGGTTGAAAATGAGTATAAAAGGTATAAAGGTTCTGAAATTTAAAAAAAAACTTTAATGCATTAAAAGAAATTTTATGATTGAAATTTAATAATTTATTTCCAGATAACGAATTTATTTTTTTGTTTTGAAGGATAGCTTGTGCTTTTTAATGTAACCGAAATCCATTTCCTTGCTAGAAATAATGAGTTAAATTTTACAAGACAGATTGCTTGAAATGAAATGAGCAAAACAAGTTCTTGTGCTGTGAAATTGCATCAAATGTGATACATTATAACAACATTTTAATAGCTTTCTTATTCTCGAGAGTCTCGTTAAAATGCAATGTAATTTACGCAAGATTATTTTGTATGTAAATACTAATGTATCGTTTTAAAAAAATAGAGCTAAATTACAGTAATTCTTTCGTACAAAGCTTTAAATATGTGAAAAAATAATCGTTTTCAAATTTTCATGTTATATCTGTTTTAATTCGTGTTTTTATCCCTTGTATGTTTTTAAACTAATGATTTAATATAAAATTTTTCACTGCCATATATATTTATAATATATTTACAGTAGTTTAAAGAATTGTTAAAACATTTAAAGAAAATAATCGTTTTAAAATTTTCATGCTATATCTGAAGTTAATTCGTGTTTTTATTCCTTGTATATTTTTATTCTAATGATTTATTAAAAAATGTTTCACTGTCATATATATTTATAATATTTGTACAGTAGTTTTCAGAATTGGGAAAACGTTTTTAAAAATGTATATATTTTTTAAGTTTAATCATTCACAACGTCAATTCATGTTAATTTCTACATAACCACTGGAAAGTTCATCTAATTGATAATGTAGTACAATAAATTTCATGAAGAAATGTTTATTAAAAGAGCAGTTATAAAATTGAAAATTTAACATATGAAAAAAATCTCTCTATTCTAAAAAAAAGTAACTACCGTGGTCGCCGCCGCCGGTTTTGAATTTTTTGTGACCGGAGGTCTTTCTTCGTTAATATTAAGAAAAATAATGCATACAAAAATATGAAAATCGGTAGTATTATACAGAAATGTTTGATAAACACGCTGATGCAGACAGTTTTCAAATCGAAGAATCATTTTAAGAGAAATTTAATGCTAAATTTGGACAAAATCGTCCCACTAAAAAAGTTTTATAGGAGCAAAAACTATTCATGGGAATTTAATCATTTTTATATCATTTTATACGTTTGAAGTTCCCGGTGTGCAAACTGTATTTTTTTTTTAATTTGACAAATTTTTTGAGGTTTTATTTCTATTTTAAATTCAAATGTTCAGCATTTCTAGAGATATTTTTTACGTATTTTAGAAAGTGATATTAATTTAAACTGTTGCCAACTGTATAAACAGCGCAAACAGTAATGTTTGCTTAAAAATATATATATATATTTATATGTGTAAATAAATTAAAAATTTATTTACATGTGACTATTATAAACAGAAAAAAAAACATTTGGAATTACAAAAAAAAAACTATATTTACATGTCATAAAAACTATATTTACATGTGAATTTTAAGAGAGAAAGGAAATTGCAAAATAATAAATTCATTAACATGCGTTAGAAGTCTTAAATAGGACAAATTACGTCATAATTACGTCACATTACAGTTATTACATAAAATGAACGCAAAATAATATTGCAAAACAGTTTAAATTTAGAAATTGCGCTTGACATTTATTTGATATTTTGAAGGGATACTTTTCAACTATTTTTGTTAAGAAAGCGCAAATAATATTTCATTTCTAAAACAAGTATTTTCACGTGAATATTATAAAGAGAAAGAATAGTTTGGTCAAAATTATGTCAGATTAAAAACGATTATTTTAAAATGTCTTATTTAAAAGAACTTTCATTTCGCTTTGTTAAAAAATACCGAGAGACAAAGACTCTGTTTACTTAATTCCTTTTATATTAGCTTATTTTGAAATGCTTAACTTATTTTACTTAATCAAAGACGAAAACAGCGATTGTACCTTTGTTACTACTTAGTTATCCCGTCGACCAAAAATCTATCATTCGCCAAACTATAAGATTAAATGCCAATAATGGTTGATCGTAAATGTCACATTAACTTGACTTTTAGCAAGTTACACGTGTCTACGTCATCAAGTTATTTTTATTTCGACGTTTTATTTGCATTTTTATTAATGCTGCACTAATTTATGTGTTCTTTCGTTATTTAAAATAAAAATTATGTCAATTTGTATAATTTGGCGAGTGCTTTGGCGATTTATTTAATTTGGCGAAATTGGTCGACGGGTTAATCAAGTAGTACCGCAGCGGATTTGGCCTTAAAATTCCCCAATCAAAGAGAAATGAATAGAAATACGTTTATAGGGAGATCGCCACTGTTTTGTAAATTATAGTTCAATCTTCCGAAATCTTTTTAAAGCCGATCAAATTGGCGTACTTTTAGAGTCTGCGGTGTCTGAACTGGGGTTGACGAACTTAGCTCGTAGGGGGCAGAGCCTCCTAGTGTAATATAAGAAAATACAATGTCAATTTATACTTAGTTGTGTAACTTTTACTATTATTTACGGCCTTATACACTGCTCAGCAAAAGTTTAGACACTGGTGATTTTTAACCTTTAAATAAAAAATACGAACACTTGGGTTATACAAATGACTGTACTTATTTTTAAATATACTAGGGGGCTCGGCCCCCTACGAGCTACGCTCGCCAACCCCCGTCCAGACACCGCAGACTCTAAATGCACGCTAATTTGATCGGCTTTAAAAAGATTTCGAAAGATCGAGTTATAATTTAAAAAGCAGTGGCGATCTCCTTCTAAACGGATTTCTATTCATTTGTCTTTGATTGGGGAATTTTAACGCCAAATCCGCTGCGGTACTACTTGATTATCCAGTCGACCAATTTCGCCAAATTATACAAATTGACATAATTTTTATTTTAAATAACGAAAGAACAAATAAATTAGTACAACATGTAAAAATTCACGTGTATACTTTTTATGACGTAATTTTCAATAAGTTCCTGCTTTTTATACGTAATTATTTAATTTTAATTTGAAAGTATCTTTTCTATTTATAATAGACACGTGTAAATAAATTTTTAATCTGAAGCAAACATTATTTTTTCCGTTGTTTATACAGTTGGCAACAGGTTAAATTAGTACAATTTTCTAAAATCTCTCTATTCTAAAAAAAAGTAACTACCGCTGTCACCGCCGCCGCCGGTTTTGATTTTTTTGTGACCGGAGGCCTTTCTTCGTTAATATTAGCAAAAATAATGCATACAAAAATATGAAAATCGGTGGTTTTATACAGAAATGTTTGATAAACACGCTGATGCAGACAGTTTTGAAATCGAAGAATTATTTTAAGAGTTATTTAATGCTAAAGTTGGACAAAATCGTTCCACTAAAAAAGTTTTATAGCAGCAAAATCTATACATGGCAGTGTAATCATTTTTAGATCATTTTATGCGTTAGAATTTGCCGGAGTGCAGATTGCATTAATTTTTTTTTATTTTGACTCATTTTTTCAGGTTTTATTTCTATTTTAAATTCAAATTTTCAGCATTTCTAGAGATATTTTTTACAGATTTCAGAAAATTGTACTAATTTAAACTGTTGCCAACTGTATAAAAAGCGAAAGCAATAATGTTTGTTTCAAATTAAAAATTTATTTACACGTGACTATTATAAACAGGAAAAAAACTTTCAAATTAGAATTAAATAATTACGTATAAAAAGCAGGAACTTATTAAAAATTATGTCATAAAAAGTATACACGTGAATTTTAAAAGAGAAAGGATATTGTAAACTAATAAATTCATTAACATGCGTTAGAAGTCTTAGGAGATATTACGTCATATTTACGTCACATTATAGTTATTACATAAAATGAACACAAAATAATATTGCAAAAAAGTTTAAATTTAGAAATTGCGCTAGACATTTATTTGATATTTTGAGAATTAATTTAAAATGTCTCATTTAAAAGAACTTTCTTTTCGCTTTGTTAAAAAATACCAGGAGACAAAGACTCTCTTTACTTAATTCCTTTTATATTAGCTTATTTTGAAATGTTGTTACACGTGTATACGTCATCAAGTTATTTTTATTTCGACGTTTTATTTGTGTTTTTTATTAATGTTGTACGAATTTATTTGTTCTTTCTTTATTTAAAATAAAAATTATATCAATTTGTATAATTTGGTGAGTGGTTTGGCAATTTATATAATTTGGCGAAATTGGTCGACAGGATAATCAAGTATTACCGCAGCGGATTTGGCGTTAAAATTCCCCAATCAAAGAGAAATGAATAGAAATTCGTTTATAGGGAGATCGCCACTGTTTTTTAAATTATAATTCAATCTTTCGAAATCTTTTTAAAGCCGATCAAATTAGCCTGCATTTAGAGTCTGCGGTGTCTGGACGGGGGTTCGCGAGCGTAGCTCGTAGGGGGCCGAGCCCCCTAGTAAGTAAAAAATATCTCTCGAAATGCTGAAAATTTGAATTTAAAATAGAAATAAAACCTCGAAAAATCAGTCAAATTAAAAAAATAAATAAATTCTGCACACCGTGAAATTATAACGTATAAAATGATCTAAAAATTATTAAATTCCGATGTATAGTTTTTGCTCCTATAAAACTTTTTTAGTGGAACGATTTTGTCCAACTTTAGCATTAAATATCTCTTAAAATAATTCTTCGATTTGAAAACTGTCTACATCAGCGTATTTATCAAACATTTCTGTATAATACTACCGATTTTCATATTTTTGTATGCATTATTTTTCTTAATATGAACGAAGAAAGACTCCCGGGCACAAACAATTCAAAACCGGCGGCGGCGGCGGTGACAGCGGTAGTTACTTTTTTTTAGAATAGGGAGATTTTAAGCGTTTTAGGACAGAAATAACGGTTTTAATGTAGGATATTATTTAATTTAACTGAAAAAAGTGAAATTTGCTTATCGCAAAAGTTTAGACACTTTTGTGATTTTTTGGTAATTGTTCACGGAAAAACGCATATTTCAAACTTATGACGTCACATGCATGAAGAATGTAAGTGCACCTAGAGATAGCATCTGTTAGTGAAGATGCCGCGAGCAAGAAATTTTCAGTCAAATGAAGTAATTAAAGCATAGAAGCTGAAATCGAAAGGGAAGACTGTTGCAGAAATTTCAGCTACTTTGAATCGGCCAAAGAATTCTGTCTATGAAGTACTATCTAAGGGTGACTCTTTCAAAGCAAAACATAGATCTGGAAGGACTCGTGTGGCCAGAAAACGAGATTATAGAATGATCCATAAACTGGCATCTAGACAAATGATGACTGCTAATCGCATTAAAAGTGACTCAGAGCTTTCTGTGTCAGCGGATAATTTCGTAGATGCATTAAAGAAAAATGTACATTAGTTTACATGAAAATGATAAAACAACCAGACTTGAAATCTCACAACAAATTGACCCCTTTCCTGTCGCGGAATAATTCTTTTTATAAACTGTGGAAATAATGGAGTGATACCAGAATTTATAAACGAAGTTATTAGAAAATACGACATTGCTTATTTTCACGTATATTATAAAAGGAAAATTTTAATCAAATATTCTTGCCATTTTTGGAATTAAAATTATGTGTCCTTTGCCCTCGAAAGGGTTGATGACTTGGGCCTCACTTTGTTTTAATTCTCAAGTATCTCTGGAGTTTCTCAATGGTCGCCAAGCAGCGTAAGACTACTTACATACATTGGAAAACAATTTACAGTCATTTGGTGAACTTTTATCTCTTCCAAAGTATGTATTTGAGCAAGATAATGCGTCTATTCATGTTGCATACAAATCAAAAAATTGGTTTAGCTCTCAAAATATTACTATTTTCGACTGGCCCGCGTTTAGCCCTGATCTGAACCCAATCGAAAACTTTAGTGGCATCATCTCATACGGTTTATGCAATTTTTTAACAATACTCCTCTGTAAATGAACTTCGATCAGATGTTGAACGTGTTTGGCAAGAAATAGACCCCCAAGTGATGCAGGATTTAGTTTCTTCGATGGAAAGTCACATTTTTGCATTAATAGCAGACAATGTAGGTGCAGTTCGATTTTAATTTATGGATATTTTTCTGTTAACAGACAGATTGTCTATACTTTTGCAATAATGTTAAATTTTTTTTTTTTTTTTTGTCATTATATATTATGTAAAGTGTATAAATTAAAATTTATTGTGTGTGTGTGAAAGATAAGTCCCCAGTAACATATGACAGTTGAATTACAACAATTCGTTACATACTTCTCAGCACAGAAGCATAATCGATCATTGTCTAAACTTTTGCTGAGCACTGTATGACTTTCCCATGTAGTGAACCAAGTCTTTTATTTTTGCAGCCGTAAGAACTATTGCTTCTATTAATTAGATTTTATTGTTGAGTTTCAACAAATTTGTTTAGTCTGTTTCATATATTTTCAATTGTTTTAAAGTCTGGTCTATTTACCGAACATTCCAACATTGGAACATGATTATATCGAAATTTCGTCGCACTTTGCAACGAATAGTCCTTGAACTCAACATCAGATTGGCTTTCTTACGTCTCATACATCGAGATGATTTTGTTTTGTCACCTATGCTATTTTATCTATACGGCTTCAAACATTAAAAAATGCTACCCTTTGTTACATTTTCACCCTTTTTTATTTTATTTCCTTAAAACTATAACCTTGTTCACTTAATAGTACCATTTTAAAATGATTTCTAGGTTACCAGTCAACTCTTCGTGCCATTTATGTAATCTTCTTTAAGCTCTAAATCTTCTAAAAGTTCTATCATCAATCACATAAAGAACTGACAAATGATCTCTTCGCAGTTCTCAAGTGTTTTCCAAAATATGACAATGCGAGATGAAATCTACTGTTACCTAATTAACATACGAGAAAACAGGCTGACCGTGATTGCCTTTTTAAACACTTATTCTAATTGGCAGTATTCAAATAACGGAAAGCTACTTCATGTTAACCTATGCGATCTGTGCTTCTTTTTTTTGTGTAAGCTTATTTGTCTGCTAAAGTTTCATTAAGTACTAATAATTGTACAAAATGTATTTCATTACATTCTTGATTAAATTATCTTTCCACTCATATATTATTCTATAGTATTGTATACATAAGAAGTGGTGCTATGAGCCATCAAACCTCAACATCACACCTTTTCAGAATACTTTCACAATTTTGGCCACAACTGTAAGACCGTTGTAAAAAGACCGCATATAAAAATATCATATATAAAGGTTATTAATATATATATATATATATATATATATATATATATATATTACATTTATAAGTTTACATTATTCATACATCATGGTAATTAACATAAGGGAATGTCTAAAAGTTGAATCTCTCTATTCTAAAATAAAGTAACTACCGCTGTCGCCGCAGCCGCCGCCTCCGCCGGTTTTGAATTTTTTGTGACAGGAGGTCTTTCTTCGTTAATATTAAGAAAAATATTGCGTACAAAAATATGAAAAACGGTGGTATTATAGAGAAATGTTTGATAAACACGCTGAAGCAGACAGTTTTCAAATCGAAGAATTATTTTAAGAAATATTTAATGCTAAAGTTGGACAAAATCGTTCCATTAAAAAAGTTTTATAGCAGCAAAAACTATACATGGGAATGTAATCATTTTTAGATCATTTTATGCGATAGAATTTGCCGGTGTGCAGATTGTATTAATTTTTTTAATATGACTCATTTTTGGAGGTTTTATTTCTATTTTAAATTCAAATTTTCAGCATTTCTAGAGATATTTTTTTACATTATTTTAGAAAATGGTATTAATTTATACTGTTGCCAAATGTATAAACAGCGCAAACAGTAATGTTTGCTTCAAATAAAAAAAATATTTACACTTGACTATTGTAAGCAGAAAAAATCATTTGGAATTAGAATTAAATAATTATGTACAAAAAGCAGGAACTTATTAAAAATTACGTCATAAAAAGTACACACGTGAATTTTAAAAGAGAAAGGATATTGTAAAATAATATATTCATTAACATGCGTTAGAAGTCTTAAATAGGAATTATTACGTCATATGTAAGTCACATTACAGTTATTACATAAAATGAAAACAAAATAATATTGGAAAACAGTTTAAATTTAGAAACTGCGTTAGACATTTATTTGATATTGTGAGAGGATCTTTTCAGCTATTTTTGTTAGGAAAGCGCAAATAATATTTCATTTCTAACAAAAGTATTTTCACGTGAATATTTAAAAGAGAAAGAATAGCTTGGTCAAAATTACGTCAGATTAAAAACGATTAATTTAAAATGTCTCATTTAAAAGAACTTTCTTTTCGCTTTGTTAAAAAATACCAGGAGACAAAGATTCTGTTTACTTAATTCCTTTTATATTAGCTTATTTTGAAATGTTGTTACACGTGTCTACGTCATCAAGTTATTTTTTATTCGACGTTTTATTTGTATTTTTATTAATGTTGTACTAATTTATTTGTTCTTTCGTTATTTAAAAGAAAAATTATGTCAATTTGTATAATTTGGCGAGTGGTTTGGCGATTTATATAATTTGGCGAAATTGGTCGACTGGATAATCAAGTAGTACCGCAGCGGATTTGGTGTTAAAATTCCCCAATCAAAGAGAAATGAATAGAAATCCGTTTATAGGGAGATCGCCACTGTTTTTTAAATTATAATTCATTCTTTCGAAATCTTTTTAATGCCGATCACATTAGCGTGCATTTAGAGTCTGCGGTGTCTGGACGGGGGTTGGCGAGCGTAGCTCGTAGGGGGCCGAGCCCCCTAGTACCATAAAAAATAAGATTGCTAGCGTATCTAATGAAATCATACACATCCCCACTAATCAAGTTCAGCGAATAACAAAAAAAATTTTTCGGTTTCTTGTAATTATAATTCTTTCGAAAAGAAAATAAATGAAGTAAATACATATAAAAACTGAAGGAGTGGAGAAGAAAAGAAGGAGGGATGTTCTATTCGAAGATTATAATTCCATAGTAAATGAATCATATTTAAAAAAAATCATAGTTGAATAATGATGCTTTTACCTCTGAGAAACAGAGAGAAGGCTTTCATATTTCTCTCTATTCTAAAAAAAAGTAACTACTGATGTCACCGCCGCCGCCGGTTTTGAAGTTTTTTGTGACCGGAGGTCTTTCTTCGTTAATATTAAGAAAAATAATGCATACAAAAATATAAAAATCGGTAGTATTATACAGAAATGTTTGATAAACACGCTGATGCAGACAGTTTTCAAATCGAAGAATTATTTAAAGAGATATTTAATGCGAAAGTTGAGAAAAAAACGTTCCACTAAAAAAGTTTTATAGGAGCAAAATGTATTCATGGGAATTTAACCATTTTTAGATCATTTTATACGTTTGAAGTTCCCGGTGTGCAGACTGTATTTCTTTTTTTAATTGGACTAATTTTTTGAGGTTTTATTTCTATTTTAAATTCAAATTTTGAGCATTTATAGAGATATTTTTTACATATTTTGGAAAGTGATATTAATTTATATTGTTGCCAACTGTATAAACAGCGCAAACAATAATGTTTGCTTCAAATAAAAAAAAAAAAATACATATATTTATACGTGTAAATAAATTAAAAAATTATTTACACTTGACTATTATAAACAGAAAAAACATTTGGAATTAGAATTAAAAATTCTCTCTATTCTAAAAAAAAGTTACTACCGCTGTCACCGCCGCCGCCGGTTTTGAATTTTTTGTGACCGGAGGTCTTTCTTCATTAATATTAAGAAGAATATTGCATACAAAAATATTAAAATCGGTAGTATTATACAGAAATGTTTGATAAATACGCTGAAGCAGACAGTTTTCAAATAAAAGAATTATTTTAAGAGATATTTAATGCTAAAGTTGGATAAAATCATTCCACTAAAAAAGTTTTATAGCAGCAAAAACTATGAATGGGATTTTAATCATTTTTAGATCATTTTATACCTTTGAGGTTCCCGGTGTGCAGATTGTATTTTTTTTAATTTGACATATTTTTTGAGGTTTTATTTCTATTTTAAATTGAAATTTTCAGCATTTCTAGAGATAATTTTTACATTATTTTAGAAAACTAGGGGGCTCGACCCCCTACGAGCTACGCTCGCCAACCCCCGTCCAGACACCGTAGACTCTAAATGCACGCTAATTTGATCGGCTTTAAAAAGATTTCGAAAGATTGAATTATAATTTAATAAACAGTGGCGATCTCTCTATAAACGGATATCTATTCATTTCTCTTTGATTGGAGAATTTTAAAGCCAAATCCGTTGCGGTACTATTTGATTATCCCCTCGACCAAATTCGCCAAATTATATAAATTGCCAAACCACTCACCAAATTATACAAATTGACACAATTTTTATTTTAAATAACGAAAAAACAAATAAATTAGTACAACATTAATAAAAATACAAATAAAACGTCGAAATAAAAATAACTTGATGACGTAGACACGTGTAACAACATTTCAAAATAAGCTAATATAAAAGGAATTAAGTAAATAGAGTCTTTGTCTCCTGGTATTTTTTAACAAAGTGAAAAGAAAGTTCTTTTAAATGAGACATTTTAAATTAATCGTTTTAATCTGACGTAATTTTGACCAAACTATTCTTTCTCTTTTAAATATTCACGTGAAAATACTTGTGTTAGAAATGAAATATTATTTGAGCTTTCCTAACAAAAATAGTTGAAAAGTATCCTTTTAAAATATCAAATAAATGTCTAGCGCAATTTCTAAATTTAAACCTTTTTGCAATATTATTTTGTGTTCATTTTATGTAATAACTGTAATGTGACGTAAATATGACGTAATTTCTCCTATTTAAGACTTCTAACGCATGTTAATAAATTTATTGTTTTACAAATTCCTTTCTCTCTTAAAATCCACGTGTAATTATAGTTTTTATGACGTAATTCTTAATTAGTTCCTGCTTTTTGTACATAATTATTTAATTCTAATTCCAAATGTTTTTTTCTGTTTATAATAGTCACGTGTAAATAAATTTTTAATTTATTTACACGTATAATATATATATATATATTTTTTTTTTTTTTTTGAAGCAAACATTATTGTTTCCGCTGTTTATACAGTTGGCAACAGTTTAAATTAATATCACTTTCTAAAATCTGTTAAAAATATCTCTAGAAATGCTGAAAATCTGAATTTAAATAGAAATAAAACCTCAAAAAATTAGTCAAAATAAAAAAATTAATGCAATCAGCATTCCGGCAAATTTTAACGCATAAAATGATCTAAAAATGATTAAATTCTTATGAACAGTTTTTGCTCCTATAAAACTTTTTTAGTGGAACGATTTTGTCCAACTTTAGCATTAAATATCTCTTAAAATAATTCTTCGATCTGAAAACTGTCTGCATCAGCGTGTTTATCAAACATTTCTGTATAATACTACCGATTTTCATATTTTTGTACGCATTATTTTTCTTAATATTAACGAAGAAAGACCTCCTGTCACAAAAAATTCAAAACCGGCGGTGGCGGCGGCGGCGACGGTGATAGCGGTAGTTACTTTTTTTTAGAATAGAGAGATGGTATTAATTTAAACTGTTGCCAAATCTATAAACAGCGCAAACAATAATGTTTGCTTCAAATTAAAAATTTATTTACACGTGACTATTATAAACAGAAAAAATCATTTGGAATTATAATTAAATAATTATGTACAAAAAGCAGGAACTTATTAAAAATTATGTCATAAAAACTATACACGTGAATTTTGAAAGAGGAAGGATATTGTAAAATAATAAATTCATTAACATGCGTTAGAAATCTTAAATAGAAGAAATTACGTCATATTTACGTCAAATTACAGTTATTACATAAAATGAACACAAAATAATATTGCAAAACAGTTTCAATTTAAAAATTGCTCGAGACATTATTTTGATATTTTGAGATTGTATTAATAAGATTAATATTAATGGACAATATCCGCCTGACGTCACACTTCCCAATCATGTGACTTACAGGAGGTATTAGCAGATGTAACTGTAAAAATAACTGTACTTACTATGCATGTTACTTATTTAATTACGCTTTCGAATCAGCATTTGTCGCCAAACAATGTGATTTAACGCCGAAATGTATCAGCGTACGATGTTCGCAATAATGCTGTTTCAAGTGTATGCGAGCGGTTATGGATGAAAATTTTATAGTCAAGTGTAAATCGTATGCAAAAAAGTCACCTCTACTTTGCGCAGTTACACGCACGTTGATATTTAGATAAATAAAATAAATCAGCAATTTTGTCCTTGCATAGTAAATCGACTAAATATAATGATATAGGTAATTTCTTACCTTTATGTTGTTGCTCAGCAAATCCTCCTATGAAGGATGGTCCGCATTTAAATCTGGTTCGGCGGTCGCGTATCCATTTGTCAGGAACACCTGTTATCCCGCTTTCTATAGTGTTGTGTAAAAAAAAAGGTGGGAGTTTAATGTTTTATCTTATTTAAATGAATGCACTTCTGAGGCATTTTCTTTGCTGAATTAACTAATATATTATTCACACTTTAAATTTACATTTTAACTTATATTTTTACAAACTGCTGCTTTTTGCAGCAACAATATTCCACTACATCTTTTCTTATCGAAATTTAAAGAACAACTAACTTAATAATAAGAGTGTTTATTTTAGTCCTTTACAGTTCGATGACGTAGAACTCTTACATCATGCGTGGGCTGATATACGAACATATTTCACTTATTAATGTTCTTGTTTATTCTGAATAGCATAATTTTGGAAGATATAAAGACAGAGTTGATTACGAAATGATTTACTGCTACTAAATTATTTAAGTATCATAATGTTTTTGTGTCCTTGAAAATTATATCTTGTTTAATGTTCCGAAAATAGTTTACTGTCAATATCTGAGAGGGTTATAAATCCATCATAAATTACATAAACATGGTTTATACGTTTGCGGGTATATAAAAATAGAGTAAAGACTTTTAAATTCCAATGGAAATGTTTCCTGTACACAAGAAAAACTGGTTACGAAAGTTAAATTATATTTGCTCCAATCCATGCTGACTAAATTATGCCAATTGGCTGCAAAACCGGATTACGGAACTTCTGCCTTTGGTATTCGCATAAACTTTTGGAAAGAAATATTTTATTTTCTATAAACGAATTAATTGAACTGTTGTAACAGCTATACGAAGAGAATAATTTGGCACATGGTGAAATAATTTACTTTCAGATAGTTAAAAGAAATTTCACCATAATATCAATACGGAAACACGCCGGTTTATTTTCCCCAATCATGTGACTTATCAGCGGATAATGTCCATTTTATTGAACGCGTTTAGACTGCTTTCGAGCGACTATTTAGTAATTTAATAAAAATAAAACAGATTACAAGCTGAAAATGAAGTGTCATTGACAAAAAATAGGATTTGAAAGATAAAAATCTGTGAAGCTGAAAATAAAGAAATTGCTTAAATGGTTTAGTTAAGATTCGTTAACCTTCTGTGTCGTTTCCGTCAAAAGAAGGCATTGGTATTTGTGAAATATATTTGCATTTTGATGCAGATTTGCTTATTATATTAGCTTATTTTGAAATGTTTAGCTGATTTTATTTAATCAAAGACGAAAACAGCCATTGTATCTTTTAACAGCAGCTGATTTTTCCTTAAAATTCCGCATCCGAAGAGAAATGCGTTTATACGGAGATCGCCACTGTTTTTTAAATTATAATTCAATCTTTCAAAATCTGTTTAAAGCCGATTAAATTAGCATGCTTTTAGAGACTGCGGTGTCTGAACGGGGGTTGGCGAGCCTAGCTCGTAGGGGGCCGAGCCCCCTTGTAATTAAAAGAGAAATATAGCTTGGTCAAAATTACGTCAGATTAAAAACGATTAATTTAAAATGTCTCATTTAAAAGAACTTACCTTTCGCTTTGTTAAAAACTACCAGGAGGCAAATACTCTGTTTACTTAATTCCTTTTATATTAGCTTATTTTGAAATGTTGTTACACGTGTCTACGTCATCAAGTTATTTTTATTTCGACGTTTTATTTGTATTTTTATTAATATTGTACAAATTTATTTGTTCTTTCGTTATTTAAAATAAAAATTACGGCAATTTGTATAATTTGGCGATTTATATAATTTGGCGAAATTGGTCGACGGGATAATCAAGTAGTACCGCAGCGGACTTGGCGTTAAAATTCCGCAATCAAAGAGAAATGAATAGAAATCCGTTTATAGGGAGATCGCCACTGTTTTTTAAATTATACTTCAGTCTTTCGAAATCTTTTTAAAGCCGATCAAATTAGCGTGCATTTAGAGTCTGCGGTGTCTGGACGGGGGTTGGCGAGCGTAGCTCGTAGGGGGCCGAGCCCCCTAGCTATATCATAGGAAACTTTCTATGGGTAAACGAGTATTTATGTGCTCGCAGGCACGAGCTTAACACATTCTGTGAAGAGACAGTTTTCTGTATTTTTGAATGTATTTCAATATTTGATATTCAGTTCATTCTTCTTTTCAACAGAAATTAGGAAGAAGAAATATGAAATAATAATGATAGGCAAAGAGGAGAGCTTATAAAGAGTGTGACAGGTAGAGCCAGCTGAAAGGTAAACACCAATCACAGAAGAGCACGTGCAGAAGAGGAAGGTATTACCAAAATGATAGAAAGAATTAACAAAAAAGAAAAGAGAAAAGGAAATAAAAAAAGAAACAAAATTAAAATGAAATAAAATAAATAAATTTTACAAAAAATATATAACACTAACAGAGAAAAACACGAGAAAAACAAAAGAAATAAAGGATTTTTTCTACCATAATGAAACGAGATTCAAAAAGAGGGAAAATAATTATAAAAGTAATCTTCAAGCATAAGAGAGATAAAGAGGTTATGATAATTCATTGACAAGTGTAACGGAATTTTAAAAATAAAAAATTCTTCGTGAAAATCTAAGTGAATGGGAGAGATAGGAAAAGAATTAATTCTGGCCATGGAAAAATTGAAACAGTGACTAGAAGTCAAACAATGAGATACCCTCCCGAGACCCCGCATCCATTCTATTGGACATTTTTATTTTTTATATAAAATACTTAATTTCTGTTGGAACTTGTGAATGCTTGCTGTCCTTTATACTAGACAGTCCAATGCTGCTATCTGTACGCCACAATAATAAAAATATTGCAGTTAATATGTATTTTAATCATTTGAAAGTGGCAAAGAACAAGAGAAAGACTGTTGAAGGTAAGCCGACAGTTTTAACACTAATTTTATATATTTTTTAAAACTATTTCGATATTAATACTACATACATCTAATTTTGAATGTTTATCAATGAAATTACATTGCAGTTTAAGTAATCTAATGTAGGGGAGATGGGAGCACATGTGAACACGGAGTTTTTTATTTGAAAAAAATTACTAAAGATGATAGCACCTGTAGACATATGGTAAAATTTTTTGAAGCTCTATGACGTTTTGTTTGTCCTCTGTAGCCAAAACACTGTTTTTAGATCTCAAAAGTAAAATCTTTGTTTCAAGTTGATAAGCGAATAACTTTATTTATTTATTCATTTATTCGAATTTGAGTTTTTTAACATATACTATGAATACTAATAAATATTTTTGATGCAGTTTTTTTTCTTCTAAAATTGAGAAATGTTAATGATTTATCAATTTAACAAAATCAGCAATGTGAGGCACTTGTGAACAGACTAGTTGGGACAGATATGAACAGTTCATAAGTGCCCAAATAATCATTCTGTGATTCTGTTTCTTTCAGTTAACTTAATGAGAAATAATGTAAGTTCCATTATCGACAATTTTCCTGAAATAGAAGATATTTTCCTCACACAAAGTTTATTTTGTACTGAAACTTCCACAAACACATCTTTCAGCAAATACATAAAGAGCAATACGCTTACGTTCAATTGTACTTTAAATAAATTTAATGTTTTCTAAAATGCAATAGGTGTTATATATTATTTTAATAAACGGTTTAAAACAATATTTTTTATGCATTGTTAATACAAAAGTATTACCTTGAAAAACTTGTAAATTTTTCTGTTACATTTGTTCTAGCCTTGCAATGATGGCTTACTTTCATCTCTGAAACAGTTATGTATATGATGCTTTGAATGGAGCTATCCATTCAAAATACCATATCCATAATTACCAGTAATATTTTAAGAAAGTAAAATTTTTAAACTGATAACTACCGTAATTATACCGTAATCACGATTGTACCCCCCCCCCCCCCTCTTTCAAAAGCAAAAGAAGTTGGGGGATTATAGTCGAGATTTCTTTTAATCATTAAAAAAACCTTCTTTATCTATAATTTACAAGTAAATGAGGCAATTACAGGAGTGAGAATCTTTCGTGTTTCGGCAGATTTCCGATAAATAGTATGTGAATGCCCCCTCCCTAAAATTTCCCCCAAACAAAAACCCTTAAGCAAAATTTAAAAGTTTTAATTTCTTTTTTTAAATTGCTTCTTTATTTTTTTATTTTATTGCAACAATATTTAATGAATAAACAAAGCCTCTCCCCTCCAAATCTACCTATTTTCATTTTATAATCTTTTGCTTAAACATATCACCCAGAAACTAGAGAAACATATATATATATATTTCTTTATGGTGAATTTAAAAGGTAATAGAACTAATGATTACGATGACAAATGAATAACAGAATAAAAAGCATGTTAAAGGATATTTTTTCCTTGTGTTCGCATGTGCCCCACGTGTGTTCACAACTACCCCGCTGATGGGGCATATGTGAACAATTTTTTGAATTTATAAAACTATTAAAAAATGTAAGAAAAACTAATACAGGTTATTTAAAAAATTACCATGTGAAAAAGAAAGTTCTGCTTACTATATTAGGTAGTTTTTGTTTATAGAAATTAATCCAGTTATGAGAAAAAGCTATATTTATGCAAACTGTTCACATGTGCCCCCATCTCCCCTATATTTTAGAGAATAAACAAAAATTATGTTAATGTCCATTCTATTGGACGTTGGGTCTTCATCAGTTGTTTTTATTCATATTAGACTCTTTTTGTATACTGAAGAGAGGCATTAGTTTTTACTTAAAATAAACACAATATTGAAACAACTAATAGATACAGAAGTGGATAATATATTTTCTTAAATAAGTAAAAGAATATCTATATATATTATCCTAAAAATATATAATTTTACTTATAAAATGCTTGTTCTAAACCAGTACATTGTGATTTTTTTTTTTTTATTTCAGTGAAATATTTATGTATATTTTGCAGCATTTGGTAAATATAGATATTTATAATTAAGCTTTTATTATGTTTTATTCTTATTCATTGTAACTATTCTTTTTAGTATTTTTCTGTTAATATGCTATTTATAATTGAATTAATAAATTTAATCATATTTAATTAGCTGCAAAAATTTTAAGAACATATAATTAAAGATAACAGTATGAGATTATAAATAAACAGATTTTGATTTCTTTTAAATTTCTTCTTGGCATTTACTTGCCAATTGTGGTAGCCGTGTCACTAATTATTATCATTATTCTAACAAAAAAATGGCTATTGTTGAAAAGAGTTAAAAACAAAACAATTTTTTTTTTTTTTTTTGAAAATTTCTAAATTGATCAACACGTTTCTTGGTTAAAGTACCCTTTTTCTATTTGGTGATACAAAAAATGAATTTATGTGATATTTGGAAGTAACATATAAACGATAAAAACACACTTCTGATGTCAACAAACTTTGTAGTGAAAGAAATAGGAACTTGATGATAAATATCTGGGTTTTGAAGCGTATGTAGCGATCTTATCTTACTTGATAAGTATAAAATAAAATAAGGTTGTGTGCATGAAACGCAACTTGTATTTGTATATTCGTTTAACTATAAAACATAAGTGCAGACTTTTTATAATATTTTTCTGTTCGTTTGTTGTTTATAAATAAATTAGTTAATTTAATCGAATTTAAACAGAAATAAAAATTTAAAGAAAATATAACTGAAGATAATAATTTAAGATTGTAAATAAACTGCACTTTATTTCTTTTTAATTTCCTTTTGGCATCCAAATGTCAATTGTAATAACCGTACCACTAACTATTTATAATTTTTTTAGCAAAAAAACTTTTATTGATGTGATAGTTTTTTTTTAATTACCCTTTAAAAAACTATTTAAAATATCACTAAATTGATTTATACTTTTCAAATAAATTTCATCCCAAAATACTTTTTCTAGTTGATAATGAAAAAATTATAATTGTGCAATATTTAAAGGTGATGTATGAACGATAAAAGCACATTTATAATGAAGGAAAATTTTTAAACAGAAATAAAAATTTAAAAAATATGTAAGTGAAGATAATAATTTAAGATTACAAATAAACTGTGTTTTATTTCTTTTTAATTTACTTTTGGCGTCCTAATGTCAATTGTTATAACCGTGCCACTAACTATTTATAATTTCTTTTAGAAAAAAACCTTTATTGATGTGATAGAATTTTTTAATTCCTTTTAAAATAACTATTTAAAAAGTCACTAAATTGATTTATACTTTTCAACTAAATTTCATCCAAAAATACTTTTTCTCTTTGATAATGAAAATATTTAAATTGTGAATGTTTAAAGGTGATGTATGAACGATAAAAACGCATATGAAATAAAACTTTGCAATTAAGAATTTTTCATTCAGAATCATGTAACTCAATAACATGTTTTTTACAGGACGAAGACCCAATGTCCATTATATTGGACACGCCAAAACTCTATATAATTTTTAGTTTTAAAAATAAATGAATATATATAAAGTTTTCTAGCCCCATAAAGACCCTTAATTCTATAAATGGCAAAATTTGTGCAAAAAATTCGAGCTTGGGTCTCAAGAGGTTACAATCGAAGATTTAGAGATTCCTTGATTAGATATATACATATGGTGCTCTCTTTCCTCTTTCTGTTTATTTGTGACCTTGTTCCTTTATAGACACGTGTTTACTTTAGCTGATGACGGAAAATTATTGGTTTAATATATACCTCTGTTGCTTGCTT
Organism: Maratus speciosus; assembly: GCA_963932465.1. Classification (NCBI taxonomy): domain Eukaryota; kingdom Metazoa; phylum Arthropoda; class Arachnida; order Araneae; family Salticidae; genus Maratus; species Maratus speciosus. The sequence continues at coordinate 3,365,602 of OZ010786.1, read as the reverse complement.
AATCTGAACTTTAATGCTATCTTAATTTAACTTAAGTAACCTAAATTACAAGAACAAGTAATAAAATAAACACCCCGCCGGTTCTCAGTAGGAATACGATCTTTGAGAAAGCATAGTTTGTATTTATTAATAGGGTTTCTTTGAAATTGAAACTAGAAAATATTTTAGGAATTTTCAAACACAGAGGGGAATAATGTGACACAACGACATAGTTAAAATTAAGAGGATTCTTAGACTCACTAAGAGGACTTTTTATGATTTTTAAATTTATTCAGAGCAAAGAGCAAGATAACCACTAGAAACGGAAAAAGATTTGAGATATTTAATTTCATTACTCAAAACAGAGCAGTGAGAACAAATGCTTAACGCCATAAAAATAAAAGTATAAAATGTCGAATTTTTTTCTTTAGAAAGATTGTTTGAAAGAGCATGAAGACGGAGAGATATAGAGAAAGGTATTCTATAAACAGAAGTAGAGAATAGATCTGAGATTTTCGAAACCAAGACATAAAGGGAAGGAAAAGAATTGCTCTCTTGGACTTCGAGGGTAAATTGAATTAACAACTGAAAGAAGATTAGAAAGATTCACGTCAGGGGGAATTAAAATAAAATTATCGTCAAAATGCCTAAAACAGAAATGAGATTTGCATAAATTGAAGTGGTTTTCTATAGCAAAATGCATATAAATGTCACATGAAAAGGAAATAGCGAATCAACCATGGCTAAACCATAAGTTTGATAAAAGTTAGAATTATTAAACTGGAAGGCGGATGCCCTGGCACAAATACTAGCTTACTAGTAACTATTTGTAACTTACTAGTTTTAGTTAGTATTTGTGCTAGTTTAATAATTATTTCAATTCTCAAACTGATGGTGTGTCCACGAATAATCTCCTTTCTTCTCTTTTATGATATGCCAGCAGAACCCGCGGCTTTGCTCTCGTAACAGTTCAAATATGCGAAGTGATATTTGTATGTCTAATTTTTATTAGAAGAAAATGCACTTTTAGATAAATGAAACAATTGTTAATTAAACCACAGTTCGACTGAACTTCATTATTACACTGCATTAGGCAGAAGTGAGACTTAAGTTAATAAGAATAACTATAACTATTTCAAAATAAATGATAATTTAGAAAGTATTTTGTAGCTTTTATTCCCATATCAGTATTCATTTGAAGTTTTGAATTTTTTAGAAACCGCTCTTAGTAGGCATTTACATCTTAAAGTTAACCATCATGTCAAATTCAAAGCTTCTTGTATAACGTTCTACCACCTCTTTGTTGGTAGTGGCACTAACATAAAATTCCTATGTTGAAACAGAGACTATTACCCTTAATTTGCAAAAATTAATTTTTAAATCAGTTTGGTATTTCCTAATATTTCATAGAAAGCGTAATTTTAAAAGTTTTTAAAGGCTTTTTTAGAAATTTTGTTCTTCCTGCTAACCGCAGCATTTATATTTTATAAATAACTACCATGCCATACTTAAACTTTCTAGCCTCTTCAGTACCACAATAATCGCAACTTAGAACTTTTTTTGCTCCTGCAACAACCAGTTGGTAGTGACAACGACATAAAAATATATGCTGAAGCAGAGACTCTCACCACCAATTTGTAACCATTACTTTTGGAATTGGTTTGAAATTTCTTGAGATTGTGTAGAAATCGCAATTTCAAAAGTTTTTAAACGTTTTTCGCGCATTTTCACCCATTTTAAATTTCGATTTTTTTAGAAACTGTTCTTAAACAGAAATTACATCTTATAAGTATTTACTATGCAGAATTTCAAGTTGCAAGCTCCTGCAGTATCACAGAAATCACAATTTAAACACCCAGGTGATAATGACACCTACATGAAGTAGAGCCTATGCTGAATCAAGGGCTGACACCATCGATTTTCAACCATTACTTTTCAAGTTGGTTTGGAACTTCCCGGTATTGCATAGAAATCGCATTTTAAACCGTTTTTTTTTTTTTTTTTTTTTTTTTTTTACAGTTTTTGCCCATTTTCACCGCTTTTAATTTTTTTTAGGAAATGTTGTTAGGGATCATTTATATCTTATTTGTAACTACCATTGCCTAATTTCAAATTTCTAGCCTCTGCAGTATCACAAAAATCGCAATTTAGAACGTCTGCAATCCCCAGGTGGTAGTAACACCGACTTAGAGTCTATGTAAGAACAAAGGCTGTCACCATCAATTTCCAACCATTACTTTTGAAATCGGTTTGATACTTCCTGAGATTGTGTAGAAATCGCTATTTAGAATGTTTTTTAGAACGCTTCTCACGTATTATGACCCTCACCCCTTTTAATTTTCGAATTGTTTTTAGAAATTTTTTTTGAGATAATTTCTATCTATTAAGTAACTACCATGCCAAATTTCATATTTGTAGGCCCTACAATAACACAAAAATTGCATTTTTAGAATCTTTTTTGCTCCTGCACTCCCTTTGGAGTAGTGGCACCGACATAAAATATAGTCTATGTTGCAGCAAGGGCTGTCATTATGATTATGACACCATTATTTTTTAATCTGTTCGGTACTTCCTGAGATTGCATTAAAAACGCCATTTAGAACATTTTTTAGATTGTTTTTCACGTATTTTCACGCCTTTTAAATTTCGTATTTTTTAAGAAATGTTCTAAAAGATAAATTATATCAAATATCTAAGTACCATACCAAATTTCACGTATCTACGCCCTTCAATAACACGAAAAACGCATTTTTAGAAAGTTTTTTGCTCTTGGACCCCATTTGGGTTAGTAGCATCGACATAAGATATAACCTATGTTGAAACTGGTACTAATACTGTCATTTTAATACCATTACTTTTGAATTCGGTTCGATTGCTATAGAGATTACCTCCTACAAACAAACAAACAAACTTTACTTCTTTATAATATTAGTATAGATGCATAATAGTATAATATTAGTAAATATGCATTTTGTTGAAGAAACATTCTTCAGTTTATACCAGTATAAATTTCATTTATAGTTTAGGTAGGTTTTATTTTATTTCTCTCTTACCTGTATTTTTCTAATCTCCTTTCACTTGTTAATTCTGTTGATTCTTGAATTCAATTTACTCTCGAAGTCGAAGAGAACAATTATGTTCCTTTCTTCTATGTCTTGGTTTCTAAACACCTAGATCAGTTCTCTAACTCTGTTTATACAAATCCTTTCGCTGTATCTATCCCTCTTCATGCTCTTTCTAAAAATGTTTCTAAACAACAAAAAAATGGTGTCCTTTTATACGTTTGTTCTCAGGGCGTTACGCATATATTTTGACTTTTCTGCTTAGAACAATGAAATTAAATATCTCAAATCTCTTGACCTTTTTCATTGCTATAATCCCTCTTTCATTGCTATTATCCCTGTTTCATTGATAAAGCTCTGATTTATTTTAATAATCCCAAACGACCTGTTTCTGACTCTAATAGTTCTCCTAATTTTAATCTACCGTTCTTCCATTTTATTCTCCTCTCTGTTTGAGAATTTCTAAAATTCTTTCTCGTTTCAATTTCAAAGTTATCTTCAAACCCAATAAAAAAATCAAATTATCTTCTCTCAAAAATCCAATGCCTACTGAGAAACAGTGAGATGTTTATTTTCTTCCTTGTTCTTGTAATATAGGTTATGCTGGTCAAACTAAGAGAGCATTGAAGTTCAGATTAATCGAGCACCAGAGGTACAGTGCCAGCAAGATAAATCTTGACACTCAAGCCACAATCTCAATGTTCAGATATGGATTTTATTTTTTCCTGCTTTAAATAGAAGAGATGGGCGAGAGTTCCTATCAGAGGTTGGTAACGTTAAGTGGTTACCATTGCAGCTTTAGATGACTCAGCGTTCTCCCATTTTTTAGTGTTGTTAGTGGTTTGAAAAGAGGGCTTTTTAAAATTATTTTCGCTGCAGAAAGAAATTCTTCTGGTGCACATACTGAAACATAAAAAGCTTACAGTTGTTGTAAGAACTCGTGCTTTGACTTTATTAGAAGAAAATATTCCTGTAAGGCGTATAACCTTACCTTTAAAAGCATCAAGGCAAACTCCAGTTAGTTAAGAAATTATAAGACCACTTTGAGTTTGAGAAGCATGAAGTAAATAAAGATTCTAATTATAGTTTAAACACATGAGATATCAAAATATGACATATTTATTAAAATTAACTTGCAGTAATTTTGAATAATGCAATAATAAGTATCAACAACCGTATAAGCGATGATTTAAAAATACACTGTTAACAAATTATAAAATTACATGTCTAAAAACAAAAATAACATTTAAATTAATACGATATTGGTCCTCCATTTTTCCTTATTACCTCAAACACTCTGTTTTTCATAGAAGTGACCAGGTGATTAAGTACAGATTAAGAAATATTGTGCCATTCTTTTACAAAGGCTACTTCTAGTTCATTGACAGATAAAAACTGTTTATTATTAGCATAAACTTTGCAACTTAATACGCCCCAAAAATTTTCCATAGGGTTCAAGTCTTGACTTCGACTTGGCCATTACAAAAAATGATTGTTTTCTTTTTTAAACCATTGCTGGATGGATTTAGACACATGTCAAGAAGAATTGCCCTGCTGAAACATCCCGTTACCAACACCTAAAAAAGGTCCACACGGTATCAAATGATCATATAACGTAGCCTGATATTGCACAGAGTTCATACGTCCGGAAATTCGGGCTAAATAGCATAATCCATCATAAATAAAAGCTCCCCAAACCATCACTGATCCTCCTCCCATTTGTCGACTGAAGCATTGTTTCGGTTCCTTCCTCAAATCATGCCAATAGTGTTTATAATAATCCGGACCGTGAAAACTAGATTTTTTTCATGTGAAAATATCTCTTGTTTCCATTTCTTGTCTCATGGCATGACATTTTTGCCCATTTCAGTCTTTCTTCTCCATGATATTTCATTAACCTTGGTTTTTACAATAGTTTCATACATTTTGCATTACTATGTGATTTCAGACTCTTCCAAACTGTTACGCCTGAGGTTCTTTTGCTGAAACGGTGCGAAATTTCCAGAGTTGAAACACCTTCTTGAGTTGATAATCGAAATATTTGTCGATCCTCCCGTGCTATCAGAATCATTTGTCCTCCAGATCGTTTGATTTTATTTGAATTATTTTTTCTAAATGTTTCAGTGTGAATGACAGTTTTAGAACGCTTCATTAACCCAACTATTTCTCGTTCAGATTTACCAGAACCCTTACAAAACCAAATTTTTTTACTTCGGTCGCAGACAACTCTTTACCCCGCGGCATCTTTAAATATATCGTAAATAATACTATCAAAACCTGCACCTTTGCTTCTGTGGAGTACTTCACGATATAAAAACGCGTACATTTTATAATGATTCTGATGTGACGTATCATATGCTAATTTCTTCGGGTGGTCTTATAATTTCTTAACAATCCTCTTATTTATGTTTAAAAAAAATAGAAGATTTTAATAAAATGTAACTTAAATTATAATGTAGCAATTATAAAAGAAAATGTTCTACTATCAATTTTAAATACACATGGTAAAAATTTGCATATTGTGTCTTCTTCTTCAGAACTGCACCAATTCGTTAGTTGTCTGATAATTTCTTAACGCACTGTAATTATGCCCTAAAAAATCCGAGTGCCTATTTACCATGTGGCAGTACACCAAAATGAGAAATTGGTTCAGAAAAACCAAGAAAGACCTAAGCCAGGTCTGATAGTTCATTAAAACATAAGGTACTTTTAAAACCAACTATAATAAATCCAGAAATAAAAAAGAAATATACAGTTTTACTAATGATTGTATCAATAAGAATCGTCTGTCACAGACTTCTGAAAGACTTGGAGATACCAGTCCGAAAGGCAGCTAAAAAACATCTGCTTACTGATGTTATGTAAAAAAGAAAATTCAATTTTGTAAGAAATTGTCAAATCTGACAGCAGAATACAGGATAAATGCAATGTTTTCTTATAAAGGTACTTTCAGGCCAATCAGAGGAGGTCAGCTGATGTTAAGACGACCTAAAGGTTCCTAAAGATATGACACAAATTTTAATGTGAAAACTGAAAAGCACCCAGATTGTGTAGTGTTATTAGGTGCTTTTAGTGGTAAACAAGGTGGAGATGGGCTATATTTCCTTCTCAAAAATATGACTATGATTGGTAGTAAATACTTAGAAATTCTACAAAAACACTTGCTACAATTTTAGTCCCTTCATGGGCGTCAATTTTTCATGCATGAAGGAGCACCTGCGCATAAGACAAAACTTGTGCAAAAGTGGTTATACAGGGTGTCCACTCTCAATGGTTTCTAATGACTAATTCCTAAACTGTTAGTCATAGACATATAGTTCCAATTAAAAAATTGTTTTAAATGAGGTTAAAAAGTATTTTAAAAGCAATTTCGGCCAATAAAAGCCTTTCTTTAAAAAAAAAATAAGAAATTTAAATTTTTATACTGTCTCAGGGTACTGTAAATTATATTTAGTAATATTTTCCTATTACACTGACAAGTAAGACAAAAAAAGTCCCATTATTCTATGATTATAACTGACCGGGTAATAGCTATTTAAAGTTGGAGCCTATTTTTTGAAACGAAATAGGGGTCATTCACAAATTTAGCAGAAATATAAATAATCGTCAGATATATTAATCATATATACATTTGAGACTAAAATTAACATTGTAATATAATTTTGAAGTGTAAAATCCTTCTTAAGTATTAATGCAAACTATATAGCTTATACTAAACACATAAAAGGAAAAAATAACAGATTTTTCCTTAAATAAAATGACGAAAAGCAACAGCCTTAATTCTTTACAAAATTATGCATATATCAAATGCTATTAGATTACACTAGACTGCAAAATTTGAGTTGCGTTATGTTTTTTAGCCTTTGAATAAATGATTGTGCATTTTGTTGCGCTGAATCCGAAAATGACTTTCGTATTTAACCATCACATCGGGATTTTTCGCAAATCGTAAATTTCAATGTGATCACCTCATCAGATCTCTGAGCTGTTTAGCTGTAGGAATTCCAGTATAAGACAAAAAAATCAATAAATTATTGAATTAAATAAAATTAAATTGAATAAAAGAAGTTTTACACCTATTTTATAGTATCAGATTTTTTTCTATTTTAAACTTTGAAATTTACGATTTCCGAAAATATCTAACGTAATGGTTAAAAATGAAGGTCATTTTCGGATTCACCGCTAAAAGTATATAAAAATCAATTATCAAAAGATAAAAAACACAACCATCTCCTCTATCTTATAGCATCAAATTTTTACTATTTTTTAACTTTTAAATTTACGATTTGCGAAAAATCCTGACATGATGGTTAAAAAGGAAGGTAATTTTCGGATTCAGCGCTTAAAAATACATAAAAATCAATTTAAAAAGTTAAATGTAATAATTCGTCGAGCTTAAAAAACTTAAATTCAGGTAAGAGCAGAGTAAACGCAATGTAGGCAGTCATTACCAGCTGATTATATATTCAAGACACGTCGAACATTTTATAGTTTTATTTAAAATCACAAAAACAGACATCATTACTTCGATGTCGAAAAACTTAAGACAGTAAAATTTTAAAAACAAGGTAACTAAGATAGAAATACTCTCTAATAGTAACAACATGTTACAAACGGCTTAAACTTACATAATCTTTTAAATCAAAAACAGAGTCGCCTCTTATATCACAACCACATAATATAAACGTTTAGTTAAACTGTTACGTCACACCACATATTTGCCGAAAAATTTGCATAAAGCAAGAAATAATACTGGAAATAATCAGTAACAGAGAAAAACTCCCCGCATTCAGCCGTACGCGAAGATTTCGTAGAATGCGAAGTGACTGACAAAAGAGCGGAGAAACAGGCAATGTGTGGATGCAAACGATTTCTGCTCGTAGCTCGCGATGAGGTATTGGCAGGAGGATTAAAAAATACGTTAAGACACTCTTAACTTACGGAAAACGCGCATGCCTGCCTGTCAAAATGCACAACCATCGCAGGGTGGTGTTATCTAATCTTAAACTTTTTCTTAAACTTTTTGGCGGTAATCTATCAGAAATGTTTTGTGTTATCCTGTAAAATAAGTATAAATGGTAAGCAATGAAAATCATAATACCTCATTGTCATCAGACTTACGACAGTATGTAAAATTTAACCTCGATCAGATGTTTTAAAGTAAGTTAAAGTTGCAGTACACATTATGAACTGGAAAGGTATACATACGTTCGTTTCAAGTAAAATAAAAGCTTTTAAAATAACATAATTTTTGTTAAAAGAAATCATGAAATGAAACAGCGTGTAATCCTTACGAAATGAAAGATATGTTAAAATGCAATTATTTTAACGAATCTAAAAATTAATAAAAGTTAACTATATCGTAATACTTGTACAAGTTCTTTCAAAACGGAGATACTTTTGAAATAACTCCTTCGAATACTTTAAGCACTTTGAATACGACCCCTCGAAGCACGGTCGAACTCATCTGTATTCAGGTGCAGAAAAGTGGTTCAAGAATTCCGAGAGAGAGAATAACGCTTTAAGAATTTCGAAACTGTGAAAGGCAGAAAATACTGTATTCTCAAATATTTTTAAGGTCAAATTCATGCAAATACTACTTCTATTATAAATTATTGTAATTATCAGTTTCAAAATCAACATAATAGAGGTCAAAGAATTTTGAAAATATTTAAGGTCATGAATTATTATGAGCACTTCGTATGGCGAAATTTCCTTTTATAAAATTCTTTTTATAAATACCTAAAAACCTAAAATGCAATCCTTATTTTTAATGAAAGGATATTAGAAAGAAAGGGAAAAAAATGTTTATCTCAAACAAACGCTTTGCAAATTACCTCTAAAATTTCTGCAGATTTTTTTTTTTTTTCCGAGACATTAAAATTTCAAAATTCCGTAAATTATGTATTGGCTTTTCTGCCATTTTCATAGTAAGATGCATACATATTATTAAACAAGAAAAATATATAAGACTTTACAAAATTAATTGAAATTTTGCATGAAATTATTACATTTACTTTGGAAAAAAAATAAAAAAAGAGTTTAACACATAATTCTTACAGAAGTTTGATGCACTTATATTAGTATTTCGTTTAGTAAAATACCAGGGCATCTTTAAAAAAGTATAAAAAAAATAGCGTTTTCACTATACAGCTTATTAGGTAACATAGTAATTAATGTCTTTGTTATATAATACAATAAAAATTCTGAAGAGCTACATCGTAATAACTACTTTTTACCCTTGGACCAGAAAAAGGAAAACCTTAAAGCAATCCATTTCCCTTAACAACTTCCTCGTCATTTTCTGCCCTTTCCTTGATGTGAAAAACTTTAAGCATGGTTAAAGAAATAGATTCTCTCTCGAAATACTGCTTACAAAACTGCTTACAAAAAAAGTTGAATATTGGATCCAATATTACAAGTGCAGTACTTTAAGATACCAGTAACTTTTAGAATAGAAAATAAAGATTTAATGTCAACTACACTTCCAACAGCTGATTGAAGGCCATGATTGATTCGTCTGGATATACAAATAACTTACTACTTAAACACAATAGAAACAGGCACCTATCCATGTAAGAGATTTGAGGAAAACACTGAATGCAAAGGTCGATATGGCAGAAAATATTTTCTAATATTCTTTGACTTGAACAAGTATTCGCTTTATTAAATAGCTGCTATCATTTATCTCTTTTTCTCTAGGCATTACAGTTGCAGTTTTGAAAATTTACACCCGTCGAAAATGTTTTAAAGAAAATGAATGTCTTTTTGGATAGAAATAGCTGATATTTTGTGAACTTACTTCGACAAGACATAAATGAAGGGGAATATTTTATGACGACATAATTTTTAAAAAATAATATATAGGCATATTTCTTTATTCCATTTCGCCTCAAATGACCGGATAATCGAGTTAGCTGCAACCATTACCATGCCATTTAAATATAGTAGAATAGGAATACTCTGCGCTATGAGATACCCAACAGCGACATCTAGCGGCAAACTGTTGAATTAGCATTCGTATTTCGAAAATGCTTCAAAAAATGGAGAAAAAGTTAATTACAAAGTTGTACAGCGTCTTCAATTTAATATGAAATAATATCTTACAAATAAATATAACTTTATTATTAATAAATATAACTTTATCACATCACGTAATCATTGTTTGATGATCCTGAGCATTTACGAAAAGATTTTACGTGCACCTCTCGTTATTTCATATAGTTTCTGTAACAATACCATAAAAATGTTTGACCTTTTCATTTTTTATTACTTCTTTCTTTTAAGACAGATGCAAGAAAGATACAGAAGTCCTGTTTAAGTTATGTCATTTTCACAAAGTACTTCTTTGGTACACCGGGTATTTCTTCAGCTTCCGTACCGCTATAAAACTAAAGTATTAATTACCGTATTACTAAAGTATTACTACACTGTAAAAAAACCACTGTAGATTTGCCAGAACAAACTTGATCACAGTGAATGTGCTGTACCTTTCTTTGGTTTCCTGACTATATTAACATCCAAATTGCCAGCACATTGTGCTGTTAATTTTACGCAACTACTGTATTTTCCATGTTAATATAGTCAGGAAACCAAAGAAAGATACAGCACATTCACTGTGATCGAGTTTGTGCGCGAGATGAACAGTACTTTGTACTGTAACAATGTCGTTTTTTCACAGTGTAAATTCCTTCTATGTATATAATACTTAAGGTAATACTTTAAAATTATAAATAGTAATACATTAAGTATTTTTAAATTCACTTAAAATGAAACGCGAATCTGAATCTTGCATTGAGTATTCATCATCACAAACTTGAGCCCCTTTTTTGAAACGGCTCAAGTTACCAAATTAGTGACGCAATAAATCACAAAAAATAATAAAATAATAGATATGAGTATAAGCACTTAACTTGAAAAGGCGAGGGAAGCGTATTTTGATGTTAGACAAAAATTATGCTCTTGTGAAAATTCATGTAATATTACTACTGTTGATGATAAAGTAGTAAAAGGCTAAAAATTAAATTGGTGAAATGTTGATGAAGCAATGACATTTGTCCATTCGCCACTCTTCCTTCATAGGTAAAATAGTTTGCTTTTTCTAAAAGATATTCTGTTTTAATGTAATTTAAGGTGAAATATTTACTCCAATTAATTTTTGTTGAAAAATAATTTTCAAGAGCAGAAACCTAGGTTTATTTAGCAAATTTCAAAATAGTTTATACGATAACAAAATTGTTATTTTAAATATCTTACACTATAATTTACATATTAAAATACATAAGAAAGGATACGATGATGTTATGGGGCTTTATATATATATATATATATATATATATACACACACATATATATATATATAAAGCCCCATATTATGAGAAGAACAGACAGTTTTTTGTTTCTGTTTTGTTTTTTACCTGCATTTTTGAAAGTTTTTGGGATTTTTATAGTTAAATATTGCTGATATACACCTTCTTTTCAGAGTTATGGTGTTTTTGCATTTTTAAGTATTGATTAAATACATTTTGTTGCAATTAATATGAGCTGCTATAGCGCCAGTTATGCAATAATATTTTCAGCCTCATTAAACTTTAAGAAATCAAGCAAACCTTCTAACCTTCCATGATTCTTATCATTCTTTCTTCCAAACAAGTGTTCAATTCATAAAATTTTTAGGAAACATACATATGTTCTCATGAAACTAAGGACTTTCATCATTCTTTCTTCCAAGTGTGAGTTCAACCCATGTGATATTTATGAGCATTAATCAAATAAACCTTCTTAGAAAACAAGGACTCTCATTCTTTTTTCCTACAAAATTATGTCATTAAATAGATTTACGAAGGTGGGGGGGGGGGGGGTTGGAAAACCCAAATCTATGTTTGTCCAGGATGACAGAAAGGCTAGTTTCGTCTTTAATACAAAATAATAAAATCGCCTTTCATAGAAAGCCAATATAACTCGATAAAAGTGCCTTTCTCGCAAAAAGTTTTAAACAAACTTTAAGTAAAAAACGAGCAACAAAATTACTAAATATACGCTAAATAAACAAATATTATAATAACAAAACCATTATTTCAAAGCATTAACTCCTAAGACATTTTTTCTAATACGATAATAACATCTAATCAAATTTCTTTATGTTCAACAAATCACCAGAAATCAAGAAATATCACAAAAAGCAAACGCTTTATATTTGGATGTGTAAGGATGATCTCCCACATGTTTTTTAAAAGAAATACTGAGAGCGGTTTGTCCGACATCATTAACAGATACCCCAACTGCACTTGTAATTATGCTTTGTTTTCAATGAAATGTTAAAAACGTTCCTTTCGCTTCATGTAATTTAGTTTCCATCACGTTTCATATAAAAATTGATATGTATTCAAATTATTAAAAGTATTTCAATGCTTATCATATTGATATACCTAAAATACAAGATACCATTATAATCTGAAAAATGCATCATATATGTATTGTATATTTTATTATGTTACACAGTAATACAAAATTATGAAATTACGCCTTTTATAGATAATAAACAAACGCCATAAAACAAGCGCTAAATAAATCTCCCAGCCAAAAGCAAACGCCATACATGCAAAGGGGATAGTTGCGCTCCGCACGGTATAATTACTTTTTCCTGCATTTTCCTCCCCAAAGGTCAAGATGGGTAGATTAGGAGGAGATTAAAGGAAGATAGTCTGAATAGGTTTGACTGCGGAGTTAGTAAAGCATCCATTTTGATGCAAAACTACATCTTTTTTGTCTCGAATTATACTCTTTATCTAAAATCTTAGAAACTTTTGAAATTTCTCTTAAATTTAAAAATCTATTTTTATCCACTAAAGATTTCACAATCTTCAAACTGCTTACCTAAAGACTTTGCCAAGAACTCTGATAAAAAATTTGCATATTTAAAAATAAAACATAAAATTCAAGTGCGCGGCCTTTGTTTTTCTCTCTTGAGTTTAATAACATTAAATGCTGCATTTAACTGATGAATATTTTTTTAGATAATTTTTATCGACAGAAATAACTGCCTTTTGTAATGCCTGTATTTTGTACTTATATTTTGTCCTTTATAGTTCAAAGGACAAAACAACTTTCAAGCTATTAAAAACATGACATATTATTTTTTTCATTCAAAAAATTCCTTATAATAGAAAGGAAAAAAAAAATATACAAATATAAGGAATTTCTTGAATGAAAAAATTATGAGTCATTTTTTAATAACTTGAATAATATATGGAAAACATAGGAAAAATTGATTATTGAAAATGTTATTCTTGAATTGAAACTATTAAAGGTATAATTAAAAGATGAATAAAATATTCAAGCTACTTTTTTTTTCTTGAGTCCAAAGTATGGAGTAACTAGCTCAGTGTTGCCTGGATGTAAGCCAAAGAAATTTTTAGTACTTCTCGAGTTATTATAGTTTGGTAGGCGGAAAAAAGCGCACCGGAAAAAAGCGCACGGAAAAAAGCGCACCTTTTTACAAATCACATATTAAATAAGCCTGATAATAATACACAGGGTTAACCTCAGAATATAAACACCAGATTGAGATGATTTTTTGAAATCTGGCGTCTTGCTCCCTCGGTACGAAGAGGCTGTGGGGGGGGGGGGGGGGGGTCTTTAAAAGGTATCTCAAAACCTGCATTGCCTCGATGATGATAAAGTTTTGTAAGGTATGCAGAATCAGAATATAAACATCAGGTACTTATATATACAGTGAAACCTCCCTGTGTGACCACCTCCATTAAGCGACCAACTCCCTGAACGGCCATTTTTTCATGGAACGAAATTTATTCCCATAGGCTCAATACTAATTTTACCTCCATTCAGAGACCATCCCAGTTGAACTCCCTCCATAAGCGACCAATTTTTTTTAAAGAAAATGAAACAGATTTTGTAAGGTATGCAGAATCAGAATATAAACATCAGGTACTTATATATATATATATATATATACAGTGAAACCTCCCTGTGTGACCACCTCCATTAAGCGACCACCTCCCTGAACGACCATTTTTTTCATGGAACGAAATTTATTCCCATAAGCTCATCACTAATTTTACCTCCATTCAGAGACCATCCCAGTTGAACTCCCTCCTCGAGCGACCAATTTTTTAAAAAAAAATGAACGAAATTCCGTTTTTTCCAGGTCGCTTGAAGAAGGTTTTATTAAGAAAATAATTCCGGAGAGCGCATTATTCATCAGGCGGTGGGGGGGGGGGGGGCGGCTTTAAAAGGTATCTCAAAACCTGCATTGCCTCGATGATAAAATTTTGTAAGGTACGCAGAATCAGAATATAAACATCAGGTACTTACATATTCAGTGAAACCTCCCTGTGTGACCACCTCCATTAAGCGACCACCTCCCTGAACGACCAGTTTTTCATGGAACGAAATTTATTCCCATAGGCTCAATACTAATTTTACCTCCATTGAGAGACCATCCCAGTTGAACTCCCTCCATGAGCGACCAATTTTTTAAAAAAGCAAATGAAACAAATTCCGTTTTTTCCAGGTCGCTTGAAGAAGGTTTTATTAAGAAAATAATTCCGGAGAGCGCATTATTCATCAAACTTCTAAACTAAGTTTAGATTATTTTTAATTCCGGTAACCTTTAAATGTTTAAACCCCTTTGTGCCTTTTTAGGCAATGAATTTAACTCTGATGACAGATTAGGAATGACAGTCGATAAACTCCCTTGCCCTATTCTGTCAGGAAACTCTCACAGAAATAGATAAATTAATGATATAGTCATTATTTGTTTCCGTCCAAAAAACATTGCATTTATTTACTGAACTTCGAAAAGAAATAAAAGTTATAAAATATAAAACCGTAAAATCAAAGCAAAGGTCAATGTATTCATTTTTTAAACTCTACAGTAATTAACTTATGTAATTAACTTTTGTTTTGATACTTAAAGTTTTATATTTTTTCCTAATGTGAAAATTAAATTTTAGTAACGTTAATTGTTACCTTTTTTCAACAATTAAAATCTAGATTTAAACAGGACCTCCATTAAGATGCCAACTCTCGGAGCGACCCATTTTTATTGGAACGGAACGTGGTCGCTTTTGGGAGGTTTTACTGTATACATATATATATATTTAGTCTCCCTTATCCTTCTGGAGTACGGCTGTGTGTGTGTAGGGGGGGGGGATCTACAAAATCCGAATCTATTACGGTTTTAGACGATAAAATTTTGAATCAGTATGTTTTCTAAGTATATAAACATCTAATTGGATGAGTTTCTTTAATTTGGCCCTTTCCCTTCTACTTGGCGGGAGGGGGGGGGGGGGATTACAAAAATCTACGATTACCTTCATCATAAAACTTTACAAGAGTCCATTAACATTTTATATAACTTCCGCCCCCCCCCCTCCAAACACACACACACACACAATAAATTTGATAAAAAACCTAATATAAGACCCCCAGTGATCAAATTGTCACAACGGTTTGTTCTTTTAAGGGTGTTCTCAAATCCAAAGGGGCAACTTTCTGACATAAATTTTAATTTATTTTTGTTCGAAAATGCATGAAACTGGCTGGTGTTATTGTTCAGAAACTATGTAATGGAGCTGTTTTTTCCATATTTTTGCAAATGCAATAGATCTTTCAGAAAATAATGTCAAAGTGGGCGTTTGGAACCGAATTTCCGAGGAAGGAAGAAAGAGTCTCAAGAGCGGGCGAAAAACGGGTTTGTCACGTGATCAAAATCCCTTATAACTCAATAGGTAATTGATTGATCTAAATGCTAAATTTCTTAAATTAATTCTAAATTTTTAAAACAGTGTAAAAAAGCATTGAAATCTAAGATGAAAATAATTTGTAAAGTTTCTATGGGTATTTTGTCTGATGAATAAACGAAAATGTACGTATTTACATAAGCTTAAATGATTATGTTTGTTAAAAAATAAGTACAACCAGTTTGTAAAAAGCAAATTCTTATCGGGCATAAAATGCATTCGCTTTAAAAATGATATTTCAATCTAATGCTGCTATTTTATGGATTTTTTAACGCTGAATCAAAAAATTATTTTCACTTTTAACCATTATGTCAAGATTTTTCGCAAATCGTAAATTTCAAGGTAAAAAAACTACGAAAAATCTGATACTATAAAATAGATGTAAGACTTTTTTATTCAGTTTAATTTCATTTAATTCAATAATTTATTAGATTTTTTGGCTTATACTGGGTTTCTTACAGCTAAACAGCTCGGTTGTCCGATGAGGGTGGGAGGGGAGGGGGGGATGAATTTTAACTTTTAGCTTTTTAACTTTGAAATTTACGATTTGAGAAAATTCCTGACGTGATGGTTTAAAATGAAGGCCATTTTCGGATTCAGTGCTAAAAAATGCATAAGAAACAATTTTCAAAACCAAAGAAACATGCCACAACCCAAATTTTGAAAGACAGTGTTATCTAACAGCATTTTAAAATATGTATCATTTTGTAAAGAATTGAGGCTGTTGTTTTTAATCCTTTTATTTAACAAAAAATCTGTTATTTTTATCCTCTTATAATGTTCAGTACAAACTGTACATTTTGTAGTAATACATCAGAATGATTAAATATTTCAAATTTATATTGCAATCCTAATTTTATTCTCAACCATTTCTTTAAAATATCTGACAAATTTAGATTTCTATTAAATTTGTGAATGACCCCTAATGTGCAACAAAAAATATACTCCAACTTTAAACCCGGTCAATTTTAATCGTAGAATAACGGGACTTTTCTTGCCTTACTTCACAGTGTAACAGGGAAATTTTACTAAATATAACTTATAGGACCTGGGGACCGTATAAAAATTTAGATTCTGTAATTCTCCACTAAATTGTTTTTTCGCTTCTATTTTTTTTTTTTTTTTTTTTTTTTTTTTAATCTTAACTCTGCAAGTAATTTTGACCATTTTTGTAACTAGAAGTATGCATCTATGACCAACGGTTGCGAAAATAAAGGCCGGTCAGGTTATACGTGGACACACTGTATATAAATTATAATCTAATACACAGTAATAAACTACTATGTATTATTTACAAACTTAAAACCTCTTTATACGCATTTTCAAAATAATAGTAATAATAATTCTAATACCATACAATTGGGTTAAACATATATGATTAAATTTTAAGCATTTTCTTTTATAAGCAAGTTTTTATTTAAAAAAAAAAAAAATCCCTGCCGGCTTGGCCTACAGGAGCAGGTAGATTTCGAAGTTAAGTACTAATTTCACCAAAAAAACTAAATCATGATTAGAGATAAACCAAATTTAACAATTTTATCTGGGCGCTTTTGATGAGTTTTTAATGAAGATGTGTTTTAATGTTTTTATATAAGAGCTGGTTTTATCAGAATCATGTTAAGGCAATATTCAAAAATATTTTTCCATGTTCAACAAATCAAAATTTTCTAACATATTTTCAGATTTATTTTTCAAAGGAAAAACATGAAACTTTCTGACGTGATTGTTTAAGAGATTTATAAGCGACATTTGTTTTTATTTTTCGTTCAATTAATTATAACTTTATTCATAAACAATTACTTTCTCAGTAGAACAATATTTTTCGTTTCCAACACAATCGCTTCGAAAAATTTTGTTCAAAATGCCCACTTCGACATAATTTTTTAAAATATATTCTGCCTCTATCAAAAAATCTTCCATTATGGCACATTATCTAGTTTCTGAATAAGACAATCTACCAATTGGATGCGCTTGCAAGCAAAAATGAATTTAAAAATGAGTCAGAAAATAAGCAGTTTGGATTTCAGCACATCCTTAATACGATTTTTTTCTTCAACTTCTATGTATTTTTAATTTGTTTTTGCTGCAAGAATTGATCTATCAAAAACTTGTCAATATAAAAATTGTAGATAATATTAAGAAGATATATAATAAATTCATGCAGTTTTGATATCTTGTGAATTGACGCAGTTATGGATTTTTTTCTTCTTCAACTCCCCCTTTTTGTTTTAGTTTTTATTTTATTATTATTATTATTATTTTGCGGTAAGAATTGGTGCTGTGAAAAACTTGTCAAGGCAATTTATAATAAATTTAATTGAATTTTATATCTTGAGACTTGGCGAAGTTATGAATTTTTTTCCCCAAAACCCAATTTTTTCTCCCCTTGGGCCCATTTTTGGTTTTATCAAAAATCTGTCATACATAAATTTTTGACCCATTTTTTAGAAGTAATAGTAAATTTAAACTGAGACGATATGTATTATAATTAAGAAGTTTCGTTTTTCACAAAACCCCTCCCTATTTTCACACCCTTGGTCCGATTTTGCCCATTAACGAACTCGACCGAGATTTTATGCCCCTTGATTTTATGTATCAGCTATCAATATTTAAAGTTGTCAGAATCTTATATTTATGTTACATTAAAATACAGGGTTTCTATAATAATTCGACAGAGCCCCCCCCCCCCCCTCCGCCATTAAAACAATTATGTTACGTGTGGTTCTCGATGTCTCCCTTATAGTTGCGCTGTATTAAAATTTAGGGGGCTTCGGTTAAAAAGAAACGGACAATTTGCACTGTAAAATTATATCACGTTGCTCACGCACACAAAATTTCAGGGCGTTGTGACAATTTGATCACTGGTTATACCAATTTAAAAATTTCGGGCCTTATATTCTGCTTTTTATAAAATTTGGGGGGGGGGGGTAGGGTATATAAAATGATAATGGCTTTTTGTACAGTTTTATGAGAAAGGTAGTCATAGATATTTGTAATCCCCCCCCCCCCCTGCGCGCCTGGGAGGAAGGAAAAGGGCAAATTAAAATAATAATAATAATCCGATCTGATGTTTATATACTTAGAAAATATCCTGCCAAAATTTTACCGTCGGAGATTCGGAGTTTGTAGATCCCACTCACCACAGCCACACCCCAGAAGAACAAGGGAGACTAAATAAATAAATATATATATATATAAGTGCCTGATGTTTATTTTCTGATTCTCCGTACCTTACAAAATTTTATGATTGAGGCAATTTTTCACTTAATAATTTTAAACAAGCTGATTTTCAAATGTCTGATAGATCTTACTTAATCGAACACGAAAACAACCGTCAGCTGTTGCGACAACAGTAGATGCGATCTTGGAAACCAAAAAAATTCCTAGGCAAAGGGAACTTCAGAGCAACGCGATTACAAAAAATGCCTACTGATCGTGATATTATCTAGAGATCTGCACGGGCCGGGCTCGGGCCTATTTTCATTCACGGCACTCGGGCCGGGCCTAGTCACTATTCTTTACGGGCCGGGCTCGGGACTTACTTTTTCCTGAAGGTTCAGGCCGGGCCGGGCCTAACTTATTTTTTCTGCACACACCCGGGTACTGCTTTCATTCCTAATCTTCATAGCCCAAAATTTTCATTCCTAGTTTTCACCCACCCCGTATGAAAATCATTGTCTTGGAATGGCCTGGTCCATTCAAAGGTCAGTAAAATTAGGCTCGGCACAAATTTTTTTGTCAAAAAAATGCATACATTTTTAAATCTCTATTATTCTACAATTAAACATTCAAATTCATTCTTTTTAAAGAGTATTAGATTTCTACACTTATTAAAATATAGTTAAATTAAAATATAGTAAAACGTGTGAAAAAGAACCTGTCTATGACGGAATCTTGTTTTAAACTGAAAAACATGTTGATCCATGCAAAATTAATATACTACTTAATACTACGTAAGAAAATTATAAAAAGTAATAACAAACAAAATTAATATACTACGTAAGAAAATAATATATAATACATTTACACTTGCTAAGAAGGGAACTTGTATATAACGCATTTTTTTTTTCTCTGCAATTCAGTCTTAGATTTTACTGTATAGCATTTTTCAGATATTTAACACTCCAATACATGGAATATGGATTAACAATATTAATGATAACTGAAACATTTACATACAAGAAATAGAGATTCGTTAAAAAAATAAATATCGCACCCTGCGGCACTTCTATAAAAATGAAGATTATAAACATGAAAAGAAAAGTTAAGATAAATATTTTTGGCTTGATCTCCTCGTACGAGAAAAACTTTTAACGAAATCGACATAAAAATCAATATTTTGTAGAAATTCACTCGGGCCGGGCCGGGCTCGGGCCGAGATTTTGACTTTTTTTCGGGCCGGGCTCGGGCCGAACTTTCAACTTTTTTACCGGGCCGAGCCAATATTTTTTTTGGTATTTTTTTTTCTCTGAGTCGGGCCGGGCCTGGAAATGTCGGCCCGTGCAGACCTCTAATATTATCACCCAATCTTTCGTAATCAAAATATCTTTTTAAAACACAGCAAATTAGTATGTTTTTAAAGACTGTGGGGTCTGCTGCAAGTGGGGTTCGGGCACGTAGCTCGAAGGGGCAGAACCTTCTAATTTTGTTAGAAAATGTAACTGTGAAATAAAATTTTATTACAAAAAAATATTTTTTCCTCATTTAAACAAATAAAAATAAAAATAAATGTAGCCTTTTCAAACTTTTCAGAAAATTTACTTTTATAAGTTCAACAAAGACAATGAACTAAAAGTTCTAAATGTGTATGCCAAAAATTTTCAGTTTGACTGAAATAAGTCAATTTTTGTACAAAAAATGATAAATTTTATTAAATAAATGCTTCATAATCAAACTTCTGCAATCAGGTAATCTTTTCAAATGAGAACAAATCAGCATATTTTTAGCGGAGTCTGCACGAAGCTGACAAGCTAGTAATGGGCAGAGCAGTCTAATTTTGTTAGAAAATGTAATTGTGAGATAAATTTTTATTACGAAAAAACAATTTTTACTGATTAAAAAAAAATTCAACACTTCAAGAATTTCAGAAAATTTACTTTTCTAGTTCAATCCGTATCTTGATAATGAATTAAATGTTCTAAACGTGTATACTAAAATTTCTCATTTTTAATTAAAAAAGTCAATTTTGTGCAAAATATGATAAATCTTATTAAGGCTGTTCTCAAATTCAAAGGAACTACTTTTCTGACCCATTACTGAATTCATTTTTGCTCGGAAACGCATAAAATTGACAGGTGTTCTTATTCAGAAGCTATGTAATCGAATGGCGTTTCCCATTTTTTGATACCAGGTAGGTCTTTCAGAAAATACTGTCAAAGTAAGTGTTTCGAACCAAATTTCCGGATGCGGCAGCACGAGAAAGGGGGGGGGGGGTGAACTTTTCACGTGACAAGAATAGCTTATTAGGTAATAAGTAATTTATTTATAAAAAATGGAAAATGTTATTCAATACGAAATCGCTTCAATAGTCAGATCTGTCAATTTTATACCCGTTTAAAATTTGACTGAAAATGCGTCAGTAAGTTTTGCGTTGCTGAGTTGGGAATGTGAGAACCAAATTAAATAAATTAATGTGAGCATTTTAAACAATTTATCACGTGCGTATCGAGTTTTAGAAAATAGTACAAAAGGAAAGATCCATGAATATAGAAATTTTAATAAAATAAGGATGTGTGTAAAGCTATTTAAATAATGAAATTTGTACTAAAAAAAGAAAGTTTCTCTCTTTGTGCGTGTGTGTGTGTCTGTTCGCGATGGCTAATGAAAGGTATCGCATGTACAAGTCCGAAAATTTAAGGGATGATAGTCCAAGACAGGTCCTGATGCACCTGAGGCACAGATTTTTAATTTTTTAAAGGTCCTTTAAGTTTTTATGCCCTAAATTGTTAATAACTTGCCTCATTTTATCCGATCTTCGTTTTTTAGTCTATCTCACCATTTAGTTATTACTCCACTTCTACATCCCAGTTAAAATCCTCGCCGCCTGGGGCCCGGTACCTTGAGGCTTTTATGCACCAAATTGTTAATAAATTGCTTCCTTTTAATCCGATCTTCATTTTTAGGATCCTTTTTTCATTTAGTTATTCTCACGTTTCTGCATTCCAGTTACCGTATTTTATGGAAGAAACGGCGCAACCGTCGTAAGCGCCGCACTCCTAAAAATTGGTCTGGATAAGCTTTAAAATATCGTAAACGCCGCACCCGTCGTAAACGCCGCACCTGTGGGAACGCTACTTCTGTGGACAGTGTCTCATTAACCTAACTTTAACGAAACTTTTCTGAACAGTGTAAGGGTGCATCACTTTTAATAACTTAATACTCTAGAATTTTATTTAAAATATTTAAATCTGATTTTAAACATTTTTATATAATTTTTAAATTAAGGAGACGTCAATTGGTATCAAAACCATTCAGAGGGTGGGACGCATAAGAGGTCGGCGCAACTTAGCACGCTTTTTATGACACTTTTTACGTCATATCCACTTTAGTCCTTTTTTAGTTTCTATTCGAAGCCCGCAAAATCTGAGTCGTCAATATCCGAGTGGAAGAGTTGTTAATTTTCTTTGTACCTCTGTATGTATGGTTCGGTATCATCATCGGAAATGTCACACTTTACATTATCGGCAAAATCAGAATGTTTCGCATTGTTGAGCAATGGGCTTGAGAACAGTCTTGAGGAATTTTAATTTTATCCAAATTTTACGCGCCCGAAAAAAACAAAAAATAGTAAACGCCGTACATGGTGTAAACGCCGCACTTGACAAAAAATTAACTTTCAAACTCGTAAACGCCACGGCGTTTCTTCCATAAAATACGATAAGACTTGGGGCCCTCTATGGTCCCGTACGGCCTCCTTGAACTTCTTGGGCGCCATACATTCCCTCCCCCCCCTTAATTTTCTCGCCTTCTCAGTGCACTGTTTTAAAGTTGAATTTTGGACTGTTCTTCCTGGACCAACACCCTCACATTTTTATTTGGACACTAAGGCCCTGTTTTAAGCATCCCCAGGCCCTGACTATCGCATGGGCCCTGGGCATGAAAATTTTCACAATTTCGTCTAAATTTCCATTAAAAAATAAAATAATTGTGAAAAAATGTGATATTTGAGATATTAATAACATGAAATGACAAAAATATGTCTCAGTATATGGTAAAAACAACACATTTCCATAAATAATTGTCTGAGCGAAGCGAAGGCTAATACTCAGCAAAATATTACTGTCCGGACACTTTACTACTACGATGGATATTAACGCCATGTCCTACTAAAAAAAAGCCTAATAAAAACCTTTCGTCAAGCATAACTCAAAAAATATTTGTCGGATTTCGTTTCTGATTGCACCAGAAGGTACCTATGAGGGTCGCCTACTGAATGCACCTACTATGAAAAATAAGTTCCAAACCGTTTAAAAATTATATAGAAAAAACTCTCAAAAAAGCACAGTTTATCTGCATGCGTCACAGAAATTTGGTGTGCGTCACTTTCACCGGTTGATGTTTTCGTAGACAACTGGTTTGAACACATGGAGCAAATAAGAAAAAATACGCACGCAGTAATATTGAATAGATCAGTTTCAACCACGTGATCACAAACCTTGCAACAACCCGTGGCAACCAGTTTTGGTGGGCAAACAAATAATAATACAGTATTCCGTACCACGGTGACCGTTTTTAGCCTGTTGTATAAAATCTGGCATGTTGTATGACATACAATTGTGGATGATTAAAACAAAAGACATGAGTGTTTATTGATCCGGGAGGTTATCTTTCTCTGGATGTCGGTCTGTCTATTATACAGCATGCAATTTTCTTGTAAAGGATGATATTATTATGCAGTAAAGCCCCCATAACGAACACGCCCGATTAGTGGACATCTCTATTTAGCGGGCATTTTTTCGATTACCAACCCTTAAATAACTGTACATTTTTTACTCTCAGTAGCGGACACCTCCAAATAGGGGACAAATTCTGCCCTCCCGAGGTGTTCGCTATTCAGAAGTTTTACTGGTAAAACCTCCATAGCGGACACACCCGATTTGCGGATACCTCTATTTAGCGGACATTTTTTCGATTACCAACTCTTAAATAACTGTACATGTTTTACTCTCAGTAGCGGTCACCTCTAAATAGAGGACAAATTCTGCATTCTCGGGGTGTCCGCTATTCAGAGGTTTCACTGTATATAATATTGATAATTATTTTAAAGGGCCGCACAAAAGAATAAGAATATATGAAACGAATATAAAATAAATTCGGGATTGGTAGATCGCTGATGGTAATGTAATTTTAGGATGTTGTTACAGTCATCCGTTGCATGTTTTTAGAGTTTCGTTCATCTAACGAAACCCTACCGGTCTTTTTACCTCTTTTGTCTGTCTGTTTGTCCGTCTGTCACAGAGCCCGTTCTCAGAAACTATATATGTCGGAGACTTGAAAATTTGCATACTTATAGCAGAACACCACACATCAAACGGCAAATAATAAAATTTTGAAAAAGGTCTAATATTTAACCCTCTGGGCTCTAACTTGTGTATTTTAAGCAATTTTTCTAACTCAGCCCCTAATTTAATTAAGTTTGAGACATGAAATTTTGCATACTTATAGCTGAACATCTCACATCAAACGACAAATAATAAAATTTTGAAAAAGGCTTAATATTTAACCCTTTGGGCTCTAACTTGTGTATTTAAAGCAATTTTTCTAACTCAGCCCCTAATTAAGTTGGAGACATGAAAGTTTGCATACTTATAGCTGAACACTTGCGATAATACGATAAATCATAAAATTTTGAAAAAGTCATATTTAACCCTCCGATCTCTAACTTCTGTATTTTAAGCAATTTTCCTAACTCAGCCCCTAATTAAGTTGGAGACATGACATTTTGCCATTTTGCATACTTATAGCTGAACACCTCACATCAAACGACAAATAATAAAATTTTTAAAAAGTCTAATATTTAACCCTCTGGGCTCTAACTTATGTATTTTAAGCATTTTTTCTAACTCAGCCCCTAATTAAATTGGAGACATGAAATTTCGCATACTTATAGCTGAAATCCTCACATCAAACGACAAATAATAAAATTTTGACAAATGTCTGATATTTAACCCTCTGGGATCTAACTTATGTATTTTAAGCAATTTTTCTAACTCATCCCCTAACTAAGTTGGAGACTTGAAAGTTTGCATACTTATAGCTGAACACTTGCGATAACACGATAAATCATAAAATTTTGAAAAAGTCATATTTAACCCTCCAGTCTCTAACTTCTGTATTTTAAGCGATTTTTCCAACTCAGCCCCTAATTAAGTTGGAGACATGAAATTTTGCATACTTATAGCTGAACACCTCACATCAAACGACAAATAATAAAATTTTGAAAAAGGTCTAATATTTAACCCCCTGGGCTCTAATTTGTGTATTTTAAGCAATTTTTCTAACTCAGCCCCTAATTAAGTTGGAGACATGACATTTTGCCATTTTGCATACTTATAGCTGAATACCTCACATCAAACGACAAATAATAAAATTTTGAAAAAGTCTATTCTTTAACCCTCTGGGCTCTAACGTGTGTATTTTAAGCAATTTTTCTAACTCAGCCCCTAATTAAGTTGGAGACATGAAATTTTGCATACTTATAGCTGAACACCTCACATCAAACAGCAAATAATAAAATTTTGAAAAAGTCTAATATTTAACCCTCTGAGCTCTAACTTGTGTATTTAAAGCAATTTTTCTAACTCAGCCCCTAATTATGTTGGAAACAAAAATGAGCATACTTATAGCTGAACACCTCACATCAAACGACAAATAATAAAAATTTGAAAAAATCTAATATTTAACCTGTAATATTTTGTCTAGCGCAATTTTTAAATTTAAACTGTTTTGCAATACTATTTTTTTGTTCATTTTGCATAATAAGTGTAATGTGACGTAATTTGTTCTATTTCAGATTTCTAACGCATGTTAATGAATTTATTTTACAATATCCTTTCTCTTTTAAAATTCACGTGTAAATATAGTTTTTATGGCGTAATTTCCAATAAGTGCCTGCTTTTTATACCTAATTATTTAATTCCAATTTGAAGGTTTTTTTCTGTTTATAATAGTAACGTGTAAATAATTTTTTTTAATTTGAAGCAAACATTATTGTTTGCGCTGTTTATACTGTTGGCAACAGTTTAAATTAATACCATTTTATGTGTATGTAAAAAAACATATGTAAAAAATATCTGTCAAAATGCTGAATATTTGAATTTAAAATTGAAATAAAACCTCAAAAAATGAGTCAAATTAAAATAATTAATGAAATCTTCAGACCGGAATCTTCTATTGAATAAAATGATCTAAAAATGATTAAATTCCCATGTATAGCTTTTGCTCTTATAAATTTTTTTTAATGGAACGATTTTGTCCAAATTTAGCATTAAATATCTCTTAAAATAATTCTTCGATTTGAAAACTGTATGCATTAGTGTGTTGATCAAACATTTTGCTATAATACCACCGATTTTCATATATTTTTATGCAATAGTTTTCTTAATATTAACGAAGAAAGACCTCCGGTCACAAAAATTTCAAAACCGGCGGCGGCGGCGGCGGCGGTGACAGCGTTAGTTACTTTTTATAGAATAGATATATATATATATATATAAAAATGAAATCTTGTCTATCTGCCTGTTTGTAATTCTATAAAAAATCCACAAATTGGAAGCCAAAATTGTGAAGAGATACGTACATGTGTATTAAAACATGGCCGAGACAACTAAAGTAATCCGGAATCGAAAAAAACTTATAGTTAATTTTTAATTAATAAAAACCACCAATTTAACAGCAATTTCTTATCAAATTTAAACATTTTTCGTTAGAGCAGTTGCCAACAATTAAAAAACACAATAAAATTATTACTACAACAATTAATTTTCTACTGAAAGATTTCCATGTGAAAAATGAAAATGAAATAAATAGTTTGCCGAATTAAAAAAAAAAGATGAATATTACGTCATAACTTTTCTATTGCAAGATATTCACGTGAAATATGAAAATGAAATAAATGGTTTGACGAATTTAAATGAAAGTGAATATAACTTCATAACTTTTCTATTTCATGTTTTCCACGTGAAAGAGGAAAATATTACGTCATATTGGAAATATAAAGGGCATGGTGGATATAGTATAGCGTCATATGAGTGTGAAAAATGTATTGAAGCATGATAAAAACCCGATTAGGGAAATATTGGCGTATTTTAACATTATTGCTCGAATTATAAATTGAAATAAGTTCATTTATAGCTGTATTCTTTTGCGTCTGTTATATACATTTATACATTTTTATGTAGCGTTTTCATATGATTCATTCAACAACATTTCGACTGCTTTTTTTAATGTTTGTTTTGTGTTGTATGTTAAATTTTGAAATTGATTTTTCAGAACAAACATCCTTCAAATTCTGGGCAACGCCGGCACTTTAGTTTGTGACAGATAAATGGCTTTTGTATCTGTACATCTAATGCTAATATTATAAAGCGTTATAATATTATAAAGTATATAATATTATTAATGCTTGCACGTTTGTGAGGTGTTATCTCTGAAACTACATAGCCAACATAAAAAAATGTTGGTGGCCATCTCTGCTCCGAAAAAAGACTATTTTATATCAGTGCAAGAACCTACATCGCTGCAGGAGCAAAAAAGTTCTAAAATTGTGATTTCTGCGATGTTGATTGGGTTAGAAACTTTAAATTTGTTGCGGTAGTTACTTTTAAGATGTGAATACTCGTAATGAACGCTCTCTAAAAGGTTCCATTTGACGTATAAACGTAAAAATTTCTAGAAAGGTTCTAAACTATGATTTATTTGGAATACTGAAATTTTTAGGATACTGTTGGGGTTAGAAACTAGAACTTTGGCATGGTAGTAATTAATAAGATGTAAATGCTCGTTGTAGAACGAATTCTAAATAATAGAAAGACTAAACAAAGCGGAAAAAGATCTAAAGATGATCTAAGTAACGAAGAACATGGAACTGTTAGGAATATAAACATGAAAATTGACATGGCTGTATTTATCATGACGTAAATTCTCGCAATAGAACAATTTCTAAAAATGTCGCTATATAAAACAGTGCAGAAACAAAAAACTTTCAAAATTTTTCTATTTCTCTGTTACTGCTGAGCCCAAAATCTTGAAATTTTGCTTCGGGTTAGTTTTAAAATATACAATTGTCTCTATGAATGGTTTCTAAAAAATTTAAAATTTAAAAAGATGAAATTAACGGAAAAAGATCTCAATTACCATTAATTTGGAATTATTAGGTACAGCAACTTTAAATATTTCATAATGCTGCATTTCCTCCGCAAATCATGCGATTTAAATGCAACAAAACTGATAGATACCCACCTAGCATTAAATAAATTGTGTAAATATTGAATAAAGACCTGTATGAAACAGTGAGTAGGTTGCCCGAAAGTACTTGTTAAAGTGTTCCTTCTCTAGGCTTTTCTCTCTCTCGCCAAGGCCACTAACAGAGGGAAGTGCCGTTTTAAATGTGATACGAATTTTTTATCCGATTCATTTTTCTAGACATTTTATCATAAGGTCATATTCTCAATTATCATTTGTAGATTTTTTATATATTAACTTATTCTGGTGAAATTTTGTAATCGGGTTCATGTTGGCGTATGTTAGCTTGTATGATTTGCTGAATAAATATGTATGGATTTGTAAATTACTTCAAATGATACTTTGACAGCTCAAAAGTTATGCAGACGATATATTCAGATCTTGTGTCATACTTTATGTTGTAATCATTGCCGATTTCTTTTATTTAATACATGCTAAATACAGCTCAACTTGTGCAGAATATGTTTGAAAACAAAACAATACAGCGTATGTAGTGGTCAGCATACACTCATCATTTAAATCCGATCGAGCATATCTAAAACACACTCTAACGAAGCATTGCATGACACTTTTGATGTATTCGGTACTTTGATACTATATTAGATTTTGAGAAGAGAATTCCTTAAATGTTATCGACAACCTCATTGCATCCGTGGAAAACAGATATTGTACAATATTAACTATTCCGGGGGAGCACAAACCATATAAAGTATAGTCCATTCTTTTTAAACATCATATATTTGTCATTTTAAGTTACTCAAATTGGTGCGGAGTGTCTGATTATGCTCTTGACATCATTTTATACAGTTAAAATTGCGACATAAGTAAATTAGTGTTTCATTTTCTATTTTACTTTTAATATATTGCGTACTTTCAATTTTATATCCATGCATGGCTGTCTTGAATGGTTTGATTTCCCATTTTTTAAACAGTGTATACGAATTTATATATAAGATTTTGTAATTCTACAATTCGTTTATTTTCATCATTTCAATTTTTCGCAGTATATGGACAATTAAAGATAACATCTCATTTTCTTTGCTATCACATGTTATTATTAAATCTATGTTCTCAGTAATATCGCTCAGACTAATCCCTCTGAGGGAAGTCCTAGTAGAGAAAATATTTTATTTTTATTCCTGGAACTGTTTTTCAATTTCCCGGAAAACTTAATATTTTGAGTTGGCAAATGTGTAACATGTAAAAAAAAAAAAAAAAAAAAAAAAAAAAAAAAAAAAAAAAAAAAAACACCCTAGTGTCAGTAAATCAACCAATCTAAAGGGCCACGAAAAATTGAAAGTGCCCTGGGCATAGAAACTTGCTAGTCGGGCCCTAAGCATCCCCCCTCTTTTTTTTTTGCGCATTTCTTTAAAATTTTATTCTAATTATTAGTTCATACCCTATGCTTAATTTCGACTAAATGAAGATCTAAAGTGTTCAGAACATTTCCTAAATATTACATTTCCTAAAATCTTCTTATAATGTTCAAATAAAAGTTTATGATAAAACAGACCCTTTGAAAAAGAAAACAACTTCTTTGTCTCTTTTAACAGGGACTTTATGCAGGAGAGGAAAAGATATAAAAATATTTCGTTATTGTCACTTACGCAAAATACTCTTGAAAGATACTAGGTCAATGGGTAAAGGTCAATGTCATTCGGAAGAGTAGGTTTCAGACGAAACAGTGGGGGGCGGCCCTGTGCTTGTTAGTAATTTCTTGGAAAACTTGCTAAGTACATGAGTTTTGGGAAAGGCAGAAGAGGGAAATTGAACAAAGATATTTTCCTTCTTTTGTCTCGGGAAAAGAGGGTAAAAATACTAAAAAGATGCATTAGCAACAGTTATTATCCGACTCGCGAAGCTTTAAAATTGCGAAAATAAACGCCATGCTAAAAGTTGCCCTAGTTTGTTCTATATGTTTACAAAAAATAAAAGTAAACAGAGAAAGAAAATTATCTACTGAAAATATTATAAATTAAATTTTATAAATTGTTATAAATTGCAAAATCTGAATTTTTTTTTCTATATCAATTGGCAAAAAAAAAAAAAAATGTATTCCATCTTAAAAAAATATTGGAGAGGGGGGGGGGGGACCCCCAGGGCCCATATAACTCTACGCCTATGGGCACAAGATTTTATTTTTTCTAGAAAAGAAAACTGGTTGTGCAAATATATTGTAGAAGAAAAAACCAAAAATAATTTAAATTGAATCTTAAAACAAACCTTTTAATGTCACATCAAGACGTCATTTGAACTTTAATATCATATCTTTTAAAACTCATATTTTGAATTTATGAGAGATGTGAATGAAAACGCATCAGCGAATAAACTTCTATACATCTTTTCATATTGAACATAAATTTGCATCTGCGATTATAAATAGAAAAAAAAAAGGATTAAATAAATAATGCATATATACATATTAAGGGTGTATTCCGATCCAAACTGCTTATTTTCTGATTCATTTTAAAATTCATTTTTGCTCTCAAACGCATCAAACTGGGAAATTCTCTTATTTAGAAACTACATAATGTGCCGTGCTTAATAATTTTTTGATAAATGCAGAAAATACTGTAAAAAACGCTGTCAAAGTTGGCGTTTTGAACTGATTTTTCCGAAGCGGGCGATCTGGGAATGAAAAAAATGGTCATACTGAGAAAATAATTGCTTAAAAATCAAATTCTAATTAATTGAGCTGAAAATGAAATCACACGGCATGTTAAACATGTCTTCAGAAATCACCCCAGCAAGTTTCATGTTTTTACTTATAAAAATGAGTCTGAAAATGTACCGGAAAATTTCGAGCTGTTGAGGGTGGAAAAATATTTTTTCAAATACACCCTTAATTAATAGCATAGCGTAACTCAAGATTTGATATTATTTTCAAGATCCATGCGTATAACATTCTTAGAGCCATAAGATTAAGTGCTGAGAACATTAAACCTATTTTGATATCATTACTTTTTAAAGGTTAATGGAGATAGAATAAAAAAACTAATGTTTTTTTTTTTTTTTTAACATTAGAAATATTTTGTATTTCATAAGTTTTAATCCCGAAATAGATGTGACTTAAAATAGATAAAAAATGATATCACTCTGAAACAAATGTTAATGAAAGTTTCCAAATTTATGTATTAAAATGCAAGTTTGCTTTTAAGTCTGTTTTCAAATCCAAACTACTTGCTTTCTAATATATTTTTCATTTTATTTTGTTCACAAAAATTGTCAAGTTCTCTTATGCAGAAACTGTGTAATCCAGATCCATTTTTCGGTAAAGGCAGAATAGTTTTTTGAAAATACAGTGAAAGTTAGTGTTTTGAACATTATTTTCTGAAAGATCTATTACATTTGCAAAAAAAATGAAAAAAAAACAGCCCAATTAAATAGTTTCTGAACAACAACCCCTGCCAGTTTCATGCATTTTCGAACAAAAATAAATTAAAATTTATGTCAGAAAGTTGCCCCTTTGGATTTGAGAACACACTTAAAAGAACAAACCGTTGTGACAATTTGATCACTGGGGGTCTTATATTAAGTTTTTTTATCAAATTTAGTGTGTGTGTGTGTGTGTGGAGGGGGGGGGGGGAAGTTATATAAAATGTTAATGGACTCTTGTACAGTTTTATGACGAAGGTAATCGTAGATTTTTGTAATACCCCCCCCCTCCCTCCCGCCAAATAGAAGGGAAAAGGCCAAATTAAAAGAAACTCATCCAATTAGATGTTTATATACTTAGAAAACATCCTGATTTTATCCTGATCCAAAATTTTATCGTCTAAAACCGTAATAGATTCGGATTTTGTAGATCCCCCCCCCCCCCTGCACACACACACACAGCCGTACTCCAGAAGGATAAGGGAGACTAAATAAATATATATGTATACAGTAAAACCTCCCAAAAGCGACCACGTTCCGTTCCAATAAAAATGGGTCGCTCCGAGAGTTGGCCTCTTAATGGGGGTCCTGTTTAAATCTAGATTTTAATTGTTGAAAAAGGTAACAATTAACGTTACTAAAATTTAATTTTCACATTAGGAAAAAAATATAAAACTTTAAGTATCAAAACAAAAGTTAATTACATAAGTTAATTACTGTAGAGTTTAAAAAATGAATACATTGACCTTTGCTTTGATTTTACGGTTTTATATTTTATAACTTTTATTTCTTTTCGAAGTTCAGTAAATAAATGCAATGTTTTTGGACGGAAACAAATAATGACTATATCATTAATTTATCTATTTCTGTGAGAGTTTCCTGACAGAATAGGACAAGGGAGTTTATCGACTGTCATTCCTAATTTGTCATCAGAGTTATATTCATTGCCTAAAAAGGCACAAAGGGGTTTAAACATTTAAAGGTTACCGGAATTAAAAATAATCTAAACTTAGTTTAGAAGTTTGATGAATAATGCGCTCTCCGGAATTATTTTCTTAATAAAACCTTCTTCAAGCGACCTGGAAAAAACGGAATTTGTTCCATTTGCTTTTTTAAAAAATTGGTCGCTCATGGAGGGAGTTCAACTGGGATGGTCTCTCAATGGAGGTAAAATTAGTATTGAGCCTATGGGAATAAATTTCGTTCCATGAAAAACTGGTCGTTCAGGGAGGTGGTCGCTTAATGGAGGTGGTCACACAGGGAGGTTTCACTGTATATGTAAGTACCTGATGTTTATATTCTGATTCTGCGGACCTTACAAATTTTCATCATCGAGGCAATGCAGGTTTTGAGATACCTTTTAAAGCCCTCCCCCCCCCACCCGCCTGATGAATAATGAGCTCTACGGAATTATTTTCTTAATAAAACCTTCTTCAAGCGACCTGGAAAAAACGGAATTTCTTTCTTTTTAAAAAAAAAAAATTGGTCGCTCAAGGAGGAAGTTCAACTGGGATGGTCTCTGAATGGAGGTAAAATTAGTAATGAGCTTATGGGAATAAATTTCGTTCCATAAAAAAATGGTCGTTCATGGAGGTGGTTGCTCAATGGAGGTGGTCACACAGGGAGGTTTCACTGTATATATATATATATATATGTATAAGTACCTGATGTTTATATTCTGATTCTGCATACCTTACAAAATCTGTTTCATTTTCTTTAAAAAAAATTGGTCGCTGATGGAGGGAGTTCAACTGGGATGGTCTCTGAATGGAGGTAAAATTAGTATTGAGCCTATGGGAATAAATTTCGTTCCATGAAAAAATGGCCGTTCAGGGAGTTGGTCGCTTAATGGAGGTGGTCACACAGGGAGGTTTCACTGTATATATAAGTACCTGATGTTTATATTCTGATTCTGCATACCTTACAAAATTTTATCATCATCGAGGCAATGCAGGTTTTGAGATACCTTTTAAAGACCCCCCCCCCCCCCCCCACAGCCTCTCCGTACCGAGGGAGCAAGACGCCAGATTTCAAAAAATCATCTCAATCTGGTGTTTTATATTCTGAGGTTAACCCTGTGTATTATTATCAGACTTATTTAATATGTGATTTGTAAAAAGGTGCGCTTTTTTCCGTGATTCATTATAGTTCATGTATAATAAAGTAGGTTTGTTTAAATTATCTTTACAAGAGCTACATTATTATTAACAACGTCACGACAGTTGTTGCGTATAGTACGGGACATTTAGAATGCGTACAATCTTTAAATTTTCTTTCAATAATTTTGAATATTGAAATCCGCAGAATTTATGCATTTAAGATAAGCGAAGATTTATTTCCATTTCAAGTTATTGATGATAAAAGATTAAAAATTGTTCTTTTATAAGGCTTTAAAACGTGGAATAAAAATAAGACTTCGGCTTAGTGACATATTCTATATTTTTGATTAAATAAGAAGTGAATTGCAATCCTGATTTCTTATACAAAAATTGTCTGTCGTGATACAAAAAAAGTACATAAGCATGCAGTTTATACGATTGACTATATAATAAAATCATTCTTTTTTTTTTTTTTTTTTGTGAAAACAAAGTTCATTATTGTTTAATCGAATCAGCTGGTAATAAATAATCGTAAGATAATCGTAATCTGGGAGGATTCTGGCATAAAATAATAAAAAAAAAACTTTAAATTATTCAAAACATGATAAGAAAACATGTAAAATATTATAGATTAAAAAAAAAAAGGAAAACAATCCCTAGAACAAGAATAACAATTTCTTTAAGAACACTCTCTTGAATTTTGAACCAAATTCTCTCTCTCTGTCTCTTTTTTTTTTTTTTTTTTTTTTTTTGGGGGGGGGTGGGGGTTACTGATGGGTGAAAAAAAAAAAAGCCAAGCTATTGTTGCATTAACACTTCGCACACCTAGTAGCAGAGATTTTTAAAAAATGGCAAGTTACTCTCCACAAAGAAGAGAAAAAGGTTAAATAAAACTAAAATTTTGTATTGCACTATACTGTTTATTGAAAATATTAGTATAATGAAAATTTCATAAAAAGGGGTTTTAAGATTTGTTTGTTTAAACGATTAAAGAAAAAATGTGAAACTTATATATTTTTTAAGCAATAAAAGTATTTTAAATTATCATTTGGCAATAATTAGTCGTTAGCCCAGTTTAATAAAGAAATATTTATTAAAAATATTGACTTTGATAAAGTAATTAATGTTTTATCTAAATTTGCCGAGTAATGACGGAAAAAATAACAGCTAAAGAATAAGCATTATGAATGCGGAGTATTTTTATTATTATTATTATTATAAAGGAAAATAATCTTGCTATTTAAATTTCACACATTTATAAAGGTAAATTGGTAACATATTTTTGCAGATTTAGATAGCTTATTTTAAACAAAGGTGTGAAACTTACAATGAAATAAGAAAATGTGTTCCCTTTTTTTTTTACAGGGTTTAAGACTACAAAAGCTGAAAAAAAGAATTTTTTTTGTATTAATACCAGCTATTAATTATTCTCTATTTGCCGGGGGGATGGGAGAGAATTAACATCAACGATTCTAATGAATAACAAATACAGTATAATAATCTAAAAATTTTGAAATTATTTTTATATTTTATTTATTAATTTATTTTTTTATTTGGGAGAAGGGTGTCATTTATTTATTTAACATTTAACACAACTTAACATTTGAAAGAAACAAGAAAAGAGAAAAATATTTTAAATGTTTTAAGTTTTGTGGGTAAGGAAAATTTTACGCGGATACTTATTGTCATTACTAAGAAGCCAATGGTCAAAAAAGAAAAAAAAATTCATGATTTTAAACTCTGTGCAAGGAAGTGGAGGATTAGATGACATTAAAATTTTTAAAGATACCCCCTCCCACCTTAAAAAATGAAAAGTATTCATATATATATAATAAATAAATAAAAAGTGGCTTTTATTTTAAATAGAAAACAAATACTGCTGATGGGAATTAAAATCTCAGTTATATACTGCGTTGATTAACTTTGATGTTGAAAAATATTTATGTATAACTGAAAAACAATGATAGATGTTAAAACTTCATAATCTTATTCATAAATATGTATCGTAAGAAATTCTTAAATTTAAAAATTGTTATTTTAGGGGTTAAAAATCATTGATATTATACATTTTGAAACCTTCACGAAGGCTTAAAATTGGAAAAAAAAAAATGTAACTGCATTTTAAGAACGCACAAGCTACGTAAATATTCCACTTATTATTGTTTTATTCGCGTCTTTACTCTCGCGTGCAGTCATTCTGTATTGATGCTTCCACTTAGGCAACAAAATGGATTCCTGTATGCATCAATAGCAGGCCAGTGCAAAGAAGAAAATATTTCCTTCTCATCTGAGCCCCGACAGACCGTTTGGAGGTGGGGAGAATTCTATTGTGTAGTTGACCCGTGCCACATATTGCGAAGCCATTTGAAAGATGACCCCCACATGTTTTTAGAAAAAGAGATCATTAACAGAAACCCCGTGGAGAAGTGACGGCCTTTGGCCAGACTGCTTGGGAAGAGAGCCAGAGAGAGAAAGATGAGGAAGAAGTCAAACGATTTTACCAAACTACAGATAACGCCATTATCGAACTTACTCCCTCTCATTCCCTTCATTGGCAATTTTGGACGCATTTGGACCACAGCACAAACTACTGGCGTCAAATTGCCAGTACATTGTGCTGTTAATTTTACGTAACGACTGTATTTTCCATGTTTAAATAGTCAGGAAACCAAAGAAAGATACAGTACATTCAACTGTGATCGAGTATTTTTTTTTTTTTTTTTTTTTACTGTGTAGCATATATATTTATACATTTTCATTACGGATTTGAAAGTTTATGTATATCTTGTTTTTTACTGTTTTTTGTTTGTTTGTTTTGTTTTTATTGGCATATTAAGCCTAAGTGCTTACAAAAATTTATGCATAAATAAGTTACGATATATATCTAGATAAAAATAATGAGATATTATAAATGTAAAAACAAAAGATGAAAGACGTGTGTTGTTGGTCATGCCGACAGTCTACCACAATTTAATGATTATATTCCTTTTTGTAAATTTAATAATGTAATATATAAAATTGATTGTTTAACTTGACAGCAAAGTTATGTAGGGCAGACAGAAGGTGAATTATATATAAGAATTAATCAGCATCGTTCGGATGTTTGCAATGATGATAAGAAATGCCTCACTTTTGAGATTTTACATTTTAGAATTCATAGTTTCGGTAATATTAATATTCAAATTTTAGATCATGTTGAAGTAAAAAGTAATAGATTAGATAAAGGAAAGGATGATATGTTTAAATTTAAAACAATATATCCCTATGGTTTAAATACATTGGTTAACTAAGTTAATTTAATGAACGTTCATAATGTACATGATTTATTTTATAATTTTAATGATAAAATTGTTATAAAAAGAGGAAAAAATGGTCTCGTAAATTTGTTAAAAATATTAATCATGTAATTCCTAATATATGGATTAAGGATTTGGAATTTAATTTTGATAAAACTTACAGTGTTAAAAATGTTAAAATGAGATTTTCAAATTAAGGATTAATATACTGAAGAAAATTAAAAAATGCCTTGATGCTTTCAAATTTAAGAATTTAGAATTTAAAGATTTATTATATGATTTAATTAATTCTAAGTTATTGAATAGAGATGGTGTTAACAAAGATATAATTTATTTTAATATGAAATTTCAACAGAAATCGTTTGATAATTTGCATTTAAATAAAATATGCAAAGATATTTGCGACCTTTTTCCTCTTAAAGATTGTATTATTTCCGTTGCATATAATTATCCTAAACCATTAAGTAATAAGATTTTTAATTATAGACAAATAGCTTTTTCAGATGTGAATACACCTTTAAGTTGTTCTTGTAATAATGTGGAATATAAAGATTTTAGTGACAACTATCACGGTCATATAATTACAGGTATTATTGATTAAATCAAGAATAAAAATGTGAAATATTTAATGAATTTTGGTACAAAATTTAGAATTAACAGTAAAATTAGTAACAGAAAAGTACTAAAGATTTTTAAGGATAATGTCAATAATTTTACAAAAGAAAAAAAGTTATAAGTTCAGTATGCCTCTGGAGGCATTTTTTGAATGGAGATCTCAACTTTGGGGGCATTTCAGTAATTTTTTGAAAGATTATTTAAATTTAGATACGTATGAATATCAAATTTTTAATGATGAAGATGTAGAATTTATTAAAAATTTACATAATATTTTATTATTGTCCCTATGGACAAAGTCGCCAACAATTATGCAATAATATGTAGGAAATTTTTCATTGAAAAAGTAGAAGGTGAATTAGGTAATGTAGATTTTTATGCAAAGGTTAATATTGATAAGTATCCTGTTGTTAAAAATTTTTTTGCATATAAAAAGAAACTTAAAAATATGTTTTCTTACAATTTTGAAGTTTCTAATCATCACTGTTTGCCATTTATTTTTTAACACCCAAGTTTCATAATAATCCGATTAAATTTAGGTTTATTTCCGTACTTCTAAAAGTGTTAATAGAAATTTTAATATTGGTTTACAGAATTTATTAAAAAAGATATATGTTTTTTTTTAATGTAAATTTAAGAATTATAGTCATTTTTGTTCGATTGATAGTAGCATCAAAATTTTGGACAAACTGCCATTGACTCCTCTGAAAATGCAGGTTTTCGACTTTGAAAATCTGTTCACCAATGTACCTATTGATTGTCTTTATAATGTTTTAATGAATATTTTTGATTTATTTTGTTTAAATGAAGAATTAAATATTAATAGAGATTTATTTTTAACTTTATGTCATTTTTGTTTTTATAATAATTATGTAACTTTCAACAATAATACTTTTAATCAGATCTGTGGAATTGGAATAGGGACAAATTATTCTAGTACAGCAGCTAATTTATTTTTGTTTTATTATGAATTTAAATATACAATGGAATATAATAAGTCTTTAACAGTCTTTAGGTATATTGAT
The DNA here is from genome assembly GCA_963932465.1 of Maratus speciosus. Lineage (NCBI taxonomy): Eukaryota > Metazoa > Arthropoda > Arachnida > Araneae > Salticidae > Maratus > Maratus speciosus. The sequence continues at coordinate 3,326,925 of OZ010786.1, read as the reverse complement.
GATATTTTGATTTTACTAACGAATATTACAACATATATCCAAATTGTTTAAAGTTGGATAGGGCAAAAAGTGATGATTATAATGCAGAATTTTTGGATATTTCTTTTAAAATTTTTGATAATATGTTAGCCTTGGATTTGTATGACAAAAGAAATAGTTTTCAATTATTTACAAGAAGTATGCCGCATTGGTTTTCTTATTTACATAAAAAAAATTACATTAATATTATAAGTAATCACTTAATTCGTTTTAACAAAATTTGTGGCAATGATAGTAATTTTTATAAGCAGGTTTTTAAGTTTTTGGCTAATCTTTTTTACAATAATAATTATCCTATAAATTTTTTGAAGTATTATTTAAAGATTGTTTTAAAAAGTGAGTGGCAGCATTGTGGATTGGCGGGATGAGCAACTTATGGTAGCATTCTTCCAGAACATTCCGTATGAAGTGTAAATTTTAAAGTCTTGTTTAAAGAACGAGTTCACACAGTTGTTTTGAATCAGTGGAGGTATGCAGATATGGATTTATAGTTTTTGATAATGGACTCGGTGGAAGAATTAATAGTTTGATATTATTGGCAGGTGAAGGGCATTGTACAGGTACTTCTGTTTCATGTTTTTGAAATTTTTTGTTGTAGGTTTAGGAGGGTGCAGGTTGTTCTGCATTCATACATGTTATCTTAATTTCATTTGTTTGTATTTGAATTGCAATTTAAAGTAATTTTCTGAAAGACCCTTTTATTAAAGAAGTTTTTTGTTTTGTTTTTTTAATTATAGTTTGTTTACCTTACTCTTTTGTTTAAATTTGGTTTATTTTAGCCTTTATGATTTTTTTTTATAAAATGACAATTTTTTTTTCTGTATTGAGGGCTGGATGGACGTGTGTTCAGAAACCTTCAAGCTTTTAACAGTGGGAGTGGAGTTAGGTCTGTTCGTCCTCCCACTGTTGAAGAACAGACAGTTTTTGCTTGTGTTTTGTTTTTTACCTGTATTTTTGAAAGTTTTTGGGATACTTATAGTTAAATATTGCTGATATACACCTTCTTTTCAGAGTTATGGTGTTTTTGCATTTTTAAGTATTGAGGAAATACATTTTGTTGCATTTGATATGAGGTGCTCATTTTCATTAATTATATATAAAATATATAAAATATAAAATAATATATATATATATATATATATATAAACTTATCAAATTGAGGTGATTTAAATGCATTACAATTTGCTAAATAAAACTATAAAACAGATTTTGTATGACGCATGCAAGCAATCTTTAAACAAAAATCAATCACAGAAAGAGTAAATATAAATCCTAAATTGCATTGAAACAATGACAGCATCTTAAAAAGAAGAAAAACAAAACCTATGTCAAAAAACTATGTCCTATGTGTGGGCAAAAAGCATTGCTTATCAACTCACATCTTTTATTAAATAAGTTCTAAGCATGATCTAAATATTAAGAATGTGTATTTTTTTTATATGCATGGTGATTTGTAATTATTTTATTAAATGTGAACATCAACATGCAGTCTAATTTTTTAATTCTACGGAATATGTATATAATTTTCATTTAAACATACACCTTAAAAATTCTTTTTAATACTTATGGAATGACATGATAAGCCATATTTTATTTTAATATTTAATTACATAATATTTTATAAATATAAGATAAATACATTTTATGCATTTTATAAGAAAAGATTGATCTAGGAAATATAATAAAAAAGTAAGAAATATAAAAAAGAAGAGAAATGATTGCATATATACTGTTCTTCATTGTTTAAAAAATATTTTTAATGTAAAAAGTAGTTATTAATCTCTTTAATAAATATTGAATTCTACATTATGTAAATAAAATGTAAATATAAACTTAAAATATACTAAAGCAGTTATATACATAAACTTTATAGCGGCATAAACAACATTTTATTTAAATGCTTAAATATCATGTTTCTTTTCACCTCTTAAATTAAAAACTGTAATGTGTATAAGGAAATTTTCCCAGTATAAATCTATTTTTCAATCTGAAACCATTTCTTATTATTTTAATCATTGAATTTCATGTTTCACTTCAAAATATTAATAATGATAAATACTAATTCATTAACTGTTAGTCTTTATAACCAGGAAACAGCAAATAACCCAAAAATGTCAGTATAAATCAACAGAATCTGAAATCGCTGCAAATTAATGTTTACATCTACTACTATGAATACAGCTATGAATCAACGTATCTCGGTGTCAGCATTTTAAAACTAAGATAGTACTTCACGTTTTGTTTTTGCTTTCGATATGCGACAAATTAAAATACTTCGTATCTCACTATTGAACAGGAAGAATGAAATGTTTCAACTTTTTTTTTTTTTTTTTTTTTTTTTTTTTTTAAGACAAAACCAATGAAGTCGTGATTAATTTTTTCTAAGAACTGTTTGTTATTTAATTGTTAAAACAATTATATTTCGGACCATTACATAAAGAACGAATATAACACACATTCGCTTGTGAAATCACGGAAACTAAATCAATCTTTTTCTATAAAAAAAGAAACTATTTAACACTTATTCATAAGATAAAATATCTACAGGAATGAAACATTAAAATTAAATAAGATTTACCTTCCATGCATAATCCGTTTAATATCTCTTTCGTTTAAACTTTAAATGGCGGACGAAATGCAACAGCTTCACTTATCTTATAATGGCGTCATGGACAAAGACGTACTGTTCTGATTGGCTGATAAGTAGTTCGAAAACTTGGTTCAACTTATTACCAAAATGTGGTTCAATTCAGTGTAACTTCCAAGGTTACACCATGAAACGGAGTTTTTCAAAATTAAGAAGTACCATATTTTGGTAATGTTCATTATTTTACTCCATATATTGGTTTAACATTAAGCGGAAAATTTTAACAGTGTACTAGACGCTCAGTTAAACCAATCGAAATGAAATTTAAGGTATTGTTATCTGAAAGTATGCATTCGAGATTTTAGTGAACAAGAACAACGGAGTCTACGAGGTTATGGTCATAATGCAAAAAGTTTTTAAATTTTCGAATTCAACATACATCTTTTTCCATCCCAAAAAGATCTGCGCATTGAAAAATAGTAAGGGTCGTTGGAAAGGTACATGTATCACGAAAATCTTTAATCTGTGACACACGCGTCGTAACTGATCAGGCTCGATTGTTCTTGTTCGCCCCGAGCTCGAGTGCATACCTTTAAATAACTCACACATTTTGGTTGGTTGAACGGAGCTGCTTATAGGGATTCACATATCGACAAAGTTTCTCAGCATCATTCCACAAATCGTGAAATTACACAAGTTATTTAAGACGAATTAAACTCAATAGTATGTTCTAAAAGCATTCAAACCAGATATAGTGACGTCAAATGAGCACTGAAAATATGCCTTACAAAGTGGTTTAAGTTACGCCTGATTATGATACCTAACCACTTAATGTTAAAAAGTAATCAAAATTACAGTGCATCACCTATTTAGAGGAATAAAAGTTAATATAAAAAACTTATCTCGAAAAATTTTAATTTTATGGCTTGCTCATTTATAAATGTATGTCTACCATATAATTGTATTTAAACCACAATTTACAAAGTAGAATGTAGATGTCACGGTGTCTTTGAGACACAATCAGTGAATTTATAAATACAAATATTTATCAATATCCATATCAATACTGTAATTAATTTAAGAAATTAAATAATATGCAAAATATATTTTATCATATTTAGATAATTCAATTTCTGCTAAATCCAAAATAAAAATATCACCTATAAATAATAAAGTTTATACTACTATGAAAACAGTAATTATGAATAATTATAATAGTTATTCGTATATTATTTATCCATAATGTGTAATTATAATAGTTATGCATTGCAAATAATTATAATAGCTATGTCTGACAGATCTATTAATCTTTCAGATATATAATTCTGAAAAATAAGGAGTATAATGTGAATAGTATATATCTTTATCATGAAATCTCATCTAATTCAGGATTTCATTGACTTTAAATGAACTCTCATACGTCAAGGAAATTGTTTCGTGTATTTGTTGTTGTGGTTTAGAAGAAAATCGTATTACCAATTTATTAAAAATACCAGAAGTAAAACAGATAAATCTCATATTTCAATTTCAAAAACTGAATGTCAAAACAAAATGTTTCAGAATAACTTTCATTTTTTTCACTTTCCAACATAGTTGAAATGTGTTTATGACCGGATTGTCTCTCCGTCTGTCGCTCTATAACTTTCTTTAATATAATTGGATTGCCCTGAAATTTTTGTATGTTACTAACGTTTACTGTAGCACGATCACTATTGAAAATGAAGTGTGTAGCATGTATATTTCATTTACAGGGACAGTCATAAGTATTCGGTTACATAATGGCCAATAGGAAAAAATCATTTCAAGAGTATTTTCATAATGTTACACCCTTTTAAATATAATGAAATTGATATGTATTTATGAAGCGCATGTGTTCCATAGTTCCATCTATTTCAGGGATGTAGTTGAGGGTATAGGGTGGTATATGCCGTATATATTCTGGATAACTCGGACTTTTCTATGTAGTTAAAACTAGAGCATATTCTTATGCGTATACCCTCTCCCTACAGCCTATTCTTCTGGTATTTTTACGACTAACCAATAATCTCATTTTATTGTTTTCCACATAAGTTCAGATGTCCCTTGTGTTGTATTTCTTATTCCCTTTTGCTATTCACATACAACATGCATATTGATTAATGCGGTATGATATCAGAAGTTTTTTAACAGACTTTTCATATAATACATTTGCAATTCGTTAAACTATGTTGTTTGATTAAAAATTCCATTTACTTAAAAATTAATTAAAAACTTATCGACAAATAATCTCAAAAATTGCAGTGTTAAATCTTCGGACGGGTCCGCTGTTGCGAATAAAAACTCTCAGTTGCTGTGCTGTAAAAGTTTTAAACTGTGGAGAAATTTAATAATGCTCATTTCCTAAATTTTTCCTCTAAGGCAATATCAAGAAATTTCATAATTATTTAAGAATTTTTTAACCATCCTCCGTTCAACCTAAAGTATGAGAAAATTTCTAAAATGTTTTCGCGGAAATAAAAAAAAGACTACTATAAAGAAAATAGTAAATATAAATTTGATTTAATTTACCAGAAAAAAGGGGTTCATACTGCACTATTTTCATAACAAAACAAAAATAAATTATTTGAATAGATTCTTAATTCTAAATATTAAAATATGCTCGTACTTTGAAGTACACTAAAATTATATCCATAAAACTATATTATAAAATATTCTGTATCATACGAAAGTAATAACAAAATTATATTTATTGATTATAATAATATAAAATAATTAACTGCTAAATAAGTCAAGAAATGTGTAACGATAATAATTTATTTTTATCTTTTGGAGATAAACAGATTTTACTTATGACTAAATTCCAAATTATGCTCATACCAAAGAAAAAAAAAATTCTTCATTTCGAAGAAAACACATCTACTAAATTTATGCTGCAGTTTCTTTAAAGATCTTAGTCTATACACGTAAGACGGCGAAAGTGTTTTTAAGCGCTAAACTCGCTGGGTAAGTAATGGTTAGGGATGACCGAAAATTACTGGTTGTGCGGTCCTAAGTGACTTTACCACTCGCTTTGCTAACATTCTTGACAACTACGATGGATTGAAGTGATAGCACATCTCTCATTTTAGGTTTAAGTAATACGAGAAGTGAGATAGAATCTGGAATATATTGTTGCAAGAAGAAGGATTTTTATTTTTTCCTTCGAAAGAAATAAGGTGAATAATCTTTTTCTTCTTTAACAAGATTTATATTGAAAGTTTTATATACTGTAATTTTCTTGCAGATTTTGTTCAGATGAAGGGAAAAAAATTATTTAACGTTCAATAATAGAAATTTTTTGTTTGTTTGTTTGTTTGATTTTTTTTTTTTTTTTATCAGAATTTATTACACAATTTTCTTACATATATGGAGAAACATTAATGGGTATACATTGTTACCAATAGTTTTAGTGATTATTTTATTTTGCCTTAAATTAAAATAAAATTTTAAATAATTAAAATATGTATACAATACAATTTTAAATAATTAAAAATTTTAAATAATTAAAATATGTAAAAAATACAAATAATTATACAAAAATTACTTTAGGGTGCATACATATAAAATAAAAGTATTTAAAATGCATTAAAAATATCTTATAATACATTAGAAAAACCCAGAACGTTTTGAGCGATTACAAGGCCGTCATGAGTGGGATTTAAGTGTTGTTATTATTTTCTTCGCGCTTATTCAAGAATTGTATAAAAAAAAAAAACTTGTAATTTAAAGATTGTACGTGATATGAGATGCCAGATAATGTTATTCAAATTTTCAACAAAACGAGCTTTCATCTGTTATGCACCAAATCTCTCCATACTTCATGGATTTCGTATGATAACAAGTAAATAATAACACACGAAGAAAATATTAACAACATTTAAATCCCACTGATGACGGCCTTGTAATCGCTGAAAAAGGTTTGGGTTATTCTAATGTATCTTTAGATATTTTTAGTGTCTTTTAAATACTTTTATTTTATATGCATGCACTATAAAGTAATTTTTGTGCATTTATTTGTGCTTTTTTATATATATTTTAATTATTTAACTCAAGATGAATTTAGCATTAGAATTTTAACTTTCATTTATTAAATTTTCAAAATTTACTGTAGGAGAAGTACATAACCATTGTGAATTATTCTATGTTTTAGTATGGAGCTTCGGCTATGAATTTAAAGTAATAACAAAATTGAAAATTCTATATTACGATTCTTTTTATTACAAAATGTAAAAATCTTCTTTTTAATTATTAGCCCACGGTATGCTATTTCTTTCTCCCAGCTTATTTTGTCTCCAATAAATAGCGTTACCTTGTATAAGCCAGCCGTAAAACACAAGCCGATGTTTCATTGTGCGATTAAATACTCTACAGCATTTGTTAAAACTTCTTTGCATCGCACATTTTCAATGCTTATACCGTCGTATTGGGGAAAAAAAGTACTTTTCAATGCAATTTGTTTGAAAACTGCATCTCCATCTCCATTTGCTTTTGAATTTTGAATAGTTTTTAGCGACATTTGTTTCATTTTGGCAACTCAAGTACTCCATTTCTGTAGAAAGTAAAGAAAAAATTGTTGAAAAATATCAATTATATCTTCTTGTTGTCATTTTCTCATAAAAATTGAAAAAAAAATTGAAATACTTGCTATTTTGAGAAAAATATAAATGAAGGATTTATGATAAAACAATGAGCTATTAAAAACTATATTTAATTTTAAGTATTTATATTAATGCAAATGACGTCATTTTACATAAAATAAAAGCGTGTGCTTTAAGTCATAAAATTGAAATATGTTTTGCAGTAAAGTCCCGATTATCCGAGTCCCGCTTAACTGAGTTATTTCCTTCTGATGGACTGGTGGCTTCTATTATTATGAAACAGCCATTATAAATGAAGCGTTAGGTGAAGATGAAAGAGCAGTCGTAAAAAAATAGAACTCTGATTTTCTGGTCAGAATGGAAAGAAAAAATTGGCCATATATATATATATATATATATTTTTTTTTTTTTTTTTTTTTTTTTTTTTCAAGGAAAAAAAAAATGTAATTTTTTTCCCATTCTGACCAGAAAATCTGAGTTCTAACTTTTTACGACTGCTCTTTCATCTTCACCTAACGCTTCACTTGTAATGGCTGTTTCATAATAATAGAAACCACCAGTCCACCAGAAGAAAATGAAGTAATGGAAATGCCGGGGGCGACACTGAATTCTGAAAAGGCAGAATTCCTGTTCTGGAGTTTTAAATTTTCTTTAGTATGATCATGAGTAAATTAAAATAACGAAATAATTATTCTTGCTCTTCATGTGAAGTATGTCTTTAAAAGCATTTAATAAAACCTTCAATTAAACTAAACCCTGTAATATTTTTATATCTACCCTATATATATATATATATATATATATAATCCTAATGAATCGAATTGAATTGAATTTATGTAACGATTCTATGAAACGACTGATTAAACAACTGATTACGTTTCACAGCGATTTCTCATAAAATATGTAATACTTCGCGAAGAAATTAACACCAAAAATCCATATTGATCCACAGATCTCAAAACTGGTAATAGAATTTTAAAATTAGAATTAGTTTTCGAAATATTATATTTTTTTCTAATTTTAAATACTTTTTTCTAATGATGGCAACTCAAATTTTAATCATAACATATATATTTTTTTTCATATTTTAGAAAAGGTTATTTTAAATTAATTTGGCGACGAGTTTGGCCTCCCTTAAATGTATGCTAAGAAATGCATCATGTTACTTTTATTCAGATTTCAATTTGTATTTCATTATCATTTTATTTAATACAAAACTTTCATTTAAAATTGAAACCTTTCAAATAAATGGCTTTTACTTCATTCTTTTTTTTAAACGAAACGAAAACAAAAGTATTAGACACAGATGTCATATACGCAACGGGGTACCTAATTGGCGCCAAAATGGCGTTATTTTGCCTGAATGTTAACCCGGCTATTGTTGCTTATTTATTAATAAATGTTTATTTGAATGTATTTTCTTTTTATTTACAAAAAATGTTATAAATTTCTTTGTTCTATAGTTAATAATTATTTTTTTTTATTTATTGTTATGTCATTTTAAAAATAACAGAAAAGAATTTAAAAATGCATATGTAACAGGTATTTGAAAACGAGGTTTTCGCCAAAATTTCGTAAAAAAAGAAAAAAAAAAATCACGCCAAACCCGGCGCGTATGTGACAATGCAACAAATCATGAGATTTCATTTCCACTTCAAAGCAACGCCAAATTATATAAATAGCCAAATTAAACAAATTGACATAATTTTTTTTAATTTTAAATAACAAAAGAACAAATAAATTACTATAACATTAATAAAAATACAAAAAAAAAAAAAAACGTCGAAATAAAAATCACTTGATGGCATGAACATGTGTAACTTTCTTAAAGTCAAGTGAATGTGACATTTACGATCAACCATTATTGGCATTTAATGTTATAGATTGGCGGCAGATTTTTGGTCGATCGGATAACCAAGTAGCACCGTTTTAATTTACCACTCGAAAAATAAAGAAATGCTAACTGGCGAGTTAAAAAAAAAGGTATTGGCGAGATTTTCACCCGGCTAAAAAGAAGTACCAGGAATTCTTTGTGATCATGGCAACTTTTATGTAGTTTCGTTCGAAAAAATAATTTTGATTCTTTAATCAAAATGGAAAGCTTTTTTATGAAAAGCGAAGGAATCAGCCCGTTGTTTATGGCAATTACATAACTTGGACTATTATAATATAAACGAAATAATTGGGATAGAATAATATTTCCTAACGATTAAAAATTTATTTTCACGTGACTATTAAAAACAGAAAAAAATACTTTAAAATTACTATTAAATGAGTACGTGTTAAAAGCAGGAAAATATTGAAAATTATGTCCTGAAAATTGTATTTTCAAGTGAATATTAAAAAGGAAAGGAAACATTAAAATAATAAATACATTAAGATGCGTTTAACCCTTTCACGGACAAGGCACTTCTATTCGTAAAATCTTGAAATCAGTTAATGGCACCAGAATTTACAAACAAATTTCGAAATACAAAAATGCTTTTATTCACTTCCTTAATAAAAGGGAAATTTTCATCCCAATATTCTGATGTTAATGTGGCATTTAAGAATTAAAATTAAGTGGTCCAAAAATGAACCACCGCCCTTAAATGGGTTAAAGCAGCAAATTTTAGTAATTGCATTATGTCAATCGTTTTATAACGCTGTTAAAAATACCGAGATACAAAGGCTCTGTTTACTTAATTCATTTTATTTTAGCTTCTTTCCAAATGTTTAACTGATCTTCTTTAACCAAACACGAAAACAACCATTGGATGTCTTAAAAGCAACTGATTCTACCTAAATTTTGCAATAAAAGGGAATTGAATGGAAACCCGTTTACAAAGAGATCGCTACAGGTTTTTTCAGTATAATTCAATCTTTTCTAATCTTTTTAAAACCGATCAGATTAGCGTGCTCTTAGATTCTACAGTGTCTGAACAGGGGTTGGCGAGCCTAGCTTGCAGGGGGCAGAGCCCCCTAGTAAAAAGTATAATTTTAACTTTAAAGCAATATCACTGCACGTAAAATATTTTATCTTAAATCCGCAAAGAGTATCTATAAAAAAGGGTTTTTACACTTTTATTTGTTTCTTTTTCCTTTTTTTTACATTTTATTAATATCGCAGTCAATATGTTACGGACATTAGTCTCTTTAATGTTTTGTAATTTTTTTTTTTTTTAAATCTGAAAAACATTATACTTTATAAATTGCGATCAAAGGTAAATATAATAAAATTCCAACTTCTGTGATATTGATGGTGCTAGAAAGTTGAAACCTGGAGGGGTGGTTGGTGTAAATGCTCGCTATGAAAAATTTCTAAAATGTTCGGAATTTTAAAGTGTTATACGAGAGGAAAACTTTCTAAATTACCATTTATTTTGAACTGTAAAAGTTCTAGAAACATGAAATTTGACATATTATCTTTATAGCTTTTAAGACATTAAATCCTCGCATTTGAACACTTTCTAAAACCTGGAGGGGTGGTTGGTGTAAATGCTCGCTATGAAAAATTTCTAAAATGTTCGGAATTTTAAAGTGTTATACGAGAGGAAAACTTTCTAAATTACCATTTATTTTGAACTGTAAAAGTTCTAGAAACATGAAATTTGACATATTATCTTTATAGCTTTTAAGACATTAAATCCTCGCATTTGAACACTTTCTAAAAAATTCCAAATGTAAAAAGATTCAGGAACAAAAAATCGTTCTTAAATTTTAGTTTCCGTAATAGTATTGTGTCAGAAAAAAAAAAAAAAAAACTTTAAAATTTCCATGGTGGTTACTTTTACGACGTAAAAACTTACCAAGATCGTTTTCTAAAAAATATCGAAATTTAATGATATGAAATAATGAGTAATTTTTCTAAAATTTTTTTAATTGCTATTTATTAGGATTTTTCGGACTAGACACTTGAAATGTGTGACAAAATAAGATTTCTTATTCCCCAAAACAATCGAAAGACAACATGTAATTTATATGCAACAACGCAACGGTTGTCACTCAACCTATTTTTACAAAAAAAATATGCACACAGATATCCAGGTGACACAAGATGTTGCTCTGCTACCTAAGGTTCCTGTTTCCAAATTTTACAATTGCAATAATAATAATAATAATAATAATTATAATAATAATAATAATAAATAATAATCCCATCATGAGCAGACCATTATTGATAGAACTTAAAGTGACAAACCGTTTAAATTTTCGACAATAGCGTTCCATATACCAAACTTAATACGACATATGATTGGTTAACGAGGCTAACGAAAAAGACAGGCTGCTGTACTACCTTTCGGACCTATAATGTCACGTGGTACTCTTTTAGTGTCCCTGCAATCAGGCTTTCGAGTATCACGTGACTCAAGCTGTCTCAAAAAATTAGACACGATAAACGCACCGCGGTATCCTGACATTTTCGTTACCCACGTTTGGTTCAGTTAGTCTACATTTGAAAAAAATCACATAATTTTGTAATGTATCTATATTATAAAGAACAAACATATATGTGCGTAACGCATACGTCATTCTCCGAATGGCAATACTTTGAAATTTGAAATGAAATTTCGGTTTTGCAATTTTCGCTACAACAAATTTTTAAACTACTAAAAATCGCACGTTTTCAATTTTTACACCGCCGTATAGGGGGGGGGGGGGGATGTACTTTTAAATGCAATTTGTTTGAAAGCTGTATCTCAATTTATTTTTGAGATATTAATTTTTTACAGTTTTTAATACCAATTTTGTAATTGTGGCAACTGAAGTACTCGATTTCTGTTAAAAGTAAAAAGAAATCAGTAGCTTACTGAATCTTTTTGTTGCCATTTTCTCATACAAATAGAAAAACAATGAAATTACAATACGTGCTATGCCAAGGATATCGTTTGTTATAAAATCCGGTGATATTTGGTTTTATTTTCAGGTTTGATGCGTAATTTAAATGTTTTTTAGTTTATTGCAAACTTGCTTTACAAACGATACAACACTTATTCTTTACAAAAATGTATTTTAAATAATATTTGTGCGACTTTCGTCCATATGTACTTAATTCGTATCAGAAAGCTTAAAGAATGCAAGTTTATTTATCCGTGTGTAATAATATTTTCCGAATTTTGAAAAAAAAGCAGATGAATAATTTCTGATAAAACATGGAGCTATTATAAACACACAAGTGAAGTCCTATGAATCATTAGATACCCGATTTGTTTTGCCAAGCTTCTTGAATGAAGATATTGCGTTTTATCGGGTTTGTGTATTATTGCGCGATAATGGCATCATATGCATACTTTTCTATAGATGTTGTTTAAGACTAAATCGTAAAACGGAATGCTTTAGCGGGTACAAATGACATCATTTCATTAAAAAAGCGTGTTTTAATTCTTAAACCGGAAATATGTTTTGTAGAAGTGCGCATTGCACACCAGCTGCTTTAAAATTCTTCATGCGTGAAAATACTTCACTTTTAAAAATAACATAATCAAAATCACAGGATGATAAATAGCAATGTCTTACAAACATTTAGAGTGTCTTTATAGAAGAGCAGTGACATACAGTGTGCATTTTCAGATGGGAAGTATTTGTCCAAAAAATAATATATATTTATGAACATCATGATTCGCGCCTGTATGAATTCGCTTCGTCGAGTCAAACAAGCAAACAGTGACGATCTTGGCAAATTTGAGGTTTAAAATAATATCACTATCCCCAAGTTTTTGTCCAAAACTCCCTTGAATAATAAATTTTTATTGATATTCTTTAAGACTACTATAAGTTTATCAAAATAACAAAATTTGCTTACTTTATTTTTTTATAATACTCAACCAATTTTACTAATATTTCATTAAACGGGAAGCTGTTTATTTGTAGATGTGCCCGCAGTAGCTGTTTTTTTTCTATCCTCATTTTTATATTTTAATTTAAAAAATATTTTATGAAATGTCTTCAAAATGGCGGTAATTAGATAGATTTTATTATTGCAGAAAAGAGAGAATAATGAGATTTATTTATCTTTATTCATACCATTTTCTAATAAAAATTCATTTTTTAAAAAAAATTTCTAAGATTTAAATTTTGTTGTGTACTGTTTAGTGGTGCAAAATCCCATTAGGGACATACTGCGCCAAACTATATTGAACGGAATCTGACGTACAGCTTTTGAAAACACAAATTTTTCCGTGCAAAATTTGCATATTTTTTTCCTTCTGAATGTGCACTGATACTAATTTTGAGACACTAGGAGAAATGCTTAAGTAAGTTATAATGGTCATATTTAAAAGAAAACGATCATTTCCTTAAATAATACTAAACATTTTATCACAAATGTGTCTAAAAACATAATTTATGGCAATGATTACTTTTCGGTACTGAGGTTATAGTATGTGAAGTTAAGAGTGCGACTGTTTACATGCAAATATGTTCTTGACAATCGTGGCTTGAAGTTTTGAGTTAAAATGATTTTAAAATGATCAAATTAAAATACAATTTTTTAAACATGGTGAATACTATATGAGAAGTGCTTATGTAAATTTTGCGAATGTGAAAATGATGTCGGGTTTAGATTTCTCGGAAAAAATTTCTATGATCATGTCAAAGTGGAATAAATTTTGTTCTTTTCATTCGGGAATATCGAGCATAAGAGACTCAAGTGACAACTTCATCATAATAACAGATCTTTATTAGATTTTACTGATTACATATGCGGTTAAAGTTTAATTTTAATGATGTGGAGAATTGAGTTTTATAGACATAGCATTTTGTTAATTTTAGGATAAAATGGTATTTGTTTGAGAGTTAGACTAACCAATGTAAGATGCATGCTTTTATTGTAGCTAATTTTGTAATTTTATTATAAATCAATGAAACAGTTCCTTCGTAAACATTTTCTTTCGTCGAAAGTCGACGGGTTTTACCTCGTATCTTTAAAGAGTATGATGGTGTAACTCGTGTTTTGAAAGAAAAATAAATTAAGGCGAAACAGGATCATTTTATTTTTTTTATTACTTTTGTCACAGTTTAAAGAAAAAATCTAATAACCATTATAAAATATGCAGAACTTTTCAATGTATCCTTCGCATTACAAAATAATGCAAGATCAAATATACAGATTGCTCGTTCTAAATCTCTACCTTCATTATTATCATTTTAGGAGTTTCATCTGCTTGTCATCGTTTTAGAAACCATGATAAATTTATATTAACAGTAAAAGCTATTCAATAATTTAAAAAATACCCTGAATAAAAACCTTTGCTCAAATCATACAATTAAAAGTTCTTACACATAGTTATTTCTTACGTAAATATATTTTAATCTGATATATTAAATAACCTTCTTTCCTTTAGTGCACAAAATGTCACTAGGGACAATAGTAGTTTGACAAATAAAATTTGTTCCTTTCCAAATAATCGTTTTTAATCGCTTACATTGTAACTAACATATATCGAACATCTCTGAAACTTGCTTGTTTGAAAGCCAAAACAGCTTGTAAAACAGAGAAGTACTTATTACTCGCAATTTTTCCTCAAGCATTAATGTAATTACACCAAGTTACTGTTTCACAAATTATATCACTAGCAGCAAATGAACGAAAATAAGAGAGGACTTACGAAGCGTCGTTTGTTCACTTAATTTACATTAGGCGTTGCATTCATTGGATAAGGCTTGTTTACCTTATAATTTAGCAAAAAGTATTTCTCCCAAAAGGAAGAACTGAAATGTTAAACATTTAATTATATTCTTAAGCTAAATGTAGCCTTTTATTAAATAAATGTACCAGAAATTGTGTTTAAAGTATGTTACAAGAGATTTGAAAACAATTTGCTGTGCACTTAAAAGATTTTAAATCATTTGCGAATACGTTAAGTTTAATGAACATATTTATTTAAAATTTGTATATTAAAAAATAAATAAATCATACACGATGCTTTGTTTGCACCTAAAATATTCAATGCAATTTTTTTTACGGTCTTTTAGTAACTACTTATGTAATATGTAAATTTTTGAAGTTTACCTGAAAATATATTCGAAATGGGTCATTAAAATACACTTATACGCAATTCTGCATAAGACATTTTGTTAGAATATTTTATACATGTGTGAGTAACAATCAATATATAACATGTTTGAGCGTTAGAATACAAATGATTTTAAGGCAATCATATACATTATTTTTTGGTCAATTGAATCCATCAGAGGAATTTTCTGGCATGCCTTTTTTTTTTTTTTTTTTTTTTTTTGCTTAATACTGTCAGTATTTATACTTCTCACACATATTTAATTAACTGTAATTCATAACACTTTAATTATATAGTCATTCATAACACTTTAATATCATTCAGTAAGAAGTATGAACCAGATTCCATTTCAGGGATTACTGATAAGCCTGGAAGATGAAATCCCAAAGTATGCCTAAAACCCTAAGCATGTACGATTCAATTATATGTTAACTACTCGTTTCGCTCAAGTCCATTGGCATAAGGTTCCTTTTTCACAATAATTGCATGAAATAAAAATTATTACGTTAGATGTGTTATGTCAGAAATGCTAATAACAACAATTTCTCAACAACCTGACTATATTAATGTTATACTTAAAATATTACTTCATGGTTTATATTCTTTTTGCATTGTGAAGTTTAGCTTGACTTGATGCAATCATGTCCACAATTCTGGGCCTGGCAGAATTTTTTTAGTGCATAACTACACATTCTGTTTACTATACCCTGTACTCATTTTGAGTGGATAATATGATTCTGAATATAAGGCAACAGTAAAGCTCAGTCCACATTTTCAGCTATCAATAAAAATTTGGATAATTTCATGATCTTTACAGATAATCTGGTTCCATTACTTTTCTACGCACTACTTATTTTTTTAGACTGAAATTATTTGGAAAGTTTTTACTATAACTTTTTTAGATCGAGCTATACTTTTCTCTCTGGTTCCACCAGTTATTTATATCATTTCACACCTTTTTCAGATCCTTTCAGGAACTTAATCAACCAACCAATGGTTGTTTCAACTAACGAAACAACCGCCCCAACTAAACAACCAATGACCTCAATCAGCTGGCCCAACCAATTTCCCCAATCAAAAACTAATAGAACCATTGGTTCACCAGTGTACTTTCAGAGCTCTGATGACCACATACTTATTGCTAACCCCCGTTTGGGGATATTTACCTATACTTTACTCAGAACTGGCCGCCAGACTAGTCCTTAGACTACCGCCGTATCAGATGGAGAACTATGAACAACAAACATTCCACCCCCCCCCCCTTCCACATTTTACGAAACATGCTCATCCAGCTTGTTGTATGTTCGGTAAACAGGTTCTTCAAACGTTTTGTAGGGTTATAGCATTAACGTCTCTTATGTGTTGATCTGGAAGGATTACCTCATCCGTTTGCATATGTTCCTGCTATCCATTCATATAAATCCTGTCTTCCTAGTTTCGTTCCTATTGGCTCAGTTGATCCACCGGTGAGTGACTACCCAACTTTTCCCGTGCAATGCCGGAAATGTTTGACGAGCAAAAATAGCCAGCATAACTCTTTCCTTCATCAAGATCAAGCAACATTTGCTGAATAAAATGTTCTGTTGGGGGAAATGTTTGAAAAACGACTGTCGTGTGATACAACTTTAAGTTTCATACATAGTGTGATCTCTTGAATTTTTCTGCTACGTACCTACGTTCCTCTGGTTTAAGGGACTATGCAGTATCCTCAGTCAACCCCTCAAACAAACAAAAAAATATGGTAAGAAACAGTAATAAGGAATGAATTAAAACTGCGAAAAAACTATAACAAGTAAGAAAAATCATGCGTTAGGCATAGATTATGAAACACTTTCCAACATTTCCTGAATGCTTTAACAAGACTTCGTTATTTAGGGAAATAAGCTATATAAGAGAACTAAGTAAATATTTTAGAAAACACATAAAACATTTGAAAAACTGATTTCAGCAGTTACCGTCCATAGAAAATATGTATTCCAATTATTTTGAACAGCCCTGTATTTGATCTGTAGGTTGATATATATACTATATAATGGGAAATTTAGTTTAGCAAGAAAACACATAACAGGTTGAAATTTCTTTTTCAGCAATTTATACTAATAGATGGAAACATACTTGTATACTTTTGTACAACCATGTAGTTAACCCAGTACATTTATTACACGCCACTATTTAGCTAAAGTTTAATTCAAAGTAAAACACTCTTAAAACTACCGGATTCACATTTCCAGAAATTATCATTTATAGACGGGCATGTATCCAATTCTACGCGTGGCTCTGTATATCATTTTATCTATATTCTACAAACATTTCTTAGTAAACTAAATGCAGTTCAGCGTAAATATGCCTAACTCATTTAAAAATCACCTTTAAGCAATTTGCAATCATACCAGTAACCATTACGAATTCTTTTGTGTAGCTCTGTATATGAATTACAGCATTTATACGCACCATATACAATGCATAAATATAGTGAAACATAAAAGCACATAACATAACTAAAAATGCATTTCCAGCAATCATCGCTACTGTAGAGTACTTCGGATACAATATAGTATCTGAAATCTTTTGTGTGTTCCTGTATATGCCATGCACTTCGCATTATTCATGAAATAAGTTATAGTAAACCTCAGCGACGTATATCAATTTCATTATACATGAAATAATTTAACATGATTAAAATACGCCGGAAAAAATTCCCTCCACCTCTATATCATTATTTAACCGAATTCTTTTGTGTAGCCCTGTAAATAAACAATAACTATTTTTTGCGTCGTATATTCTACAGAAAATGCATATTTTAGTGCACTGGATGAGTGCATATAAATTTTATTATGTTTGAAATGATGTAACATCCTTAAAAATCGTTTTAAACGATTATTTTCCCATAGGCCGTAATGTAATGAAAAACTTTTGACTGTCCCTGTAAATGAACTAAACATGCTAGGGTTTGTGCTATGGTAGAGGTTAGTAACATCCAAAAATTTCAGAATAATCCAATTATATTTACGGGAGTTAGAGCGCGTACAGACGGACAGACGTACATACGGCCAGACAGACAAACCAAAGTCATAAACACTTTTCAACTTTGTTGGAAAGTGTTAAAAAAGGAAATTTTCTGTTTGGGGACTTAATGGGAATTTAAAATTTAAAAAAAGTCAAAAAACGAATGAATGTGGAAAAATGATCAAAAGTAATTGAAAATATTATACATAACACCTGTAAACAATATCAGAAATATTGCTAATATTGGATATTTATAATAATATTTAGTAGTTCAAGCATAAATACAGCGATAATGAGTAACCTATTTACATCGAACTGTAATCATTGATAAAAAAATCGGGAAAATTGGAAAGTAGGTGTCCTTTGTAAAATATGCATTAAGTTGATAAATTACGTAATCGAGTCTACAGACAATTGGCGCGTGTGACCGGGCGTCGTTTAGTGAATAATTAACTTAACCGTAGGCACACGCACCTATTTTTGTAACGTTACAAAACGCGTGGGGGGTAAATCTCACCTCATTTTGTCTCCCATTATATTTTTGGCTAAATGCGGTTTAAAAGCAAGTCTATTGCTCTATATTATAAAATGCGGAAGCAGGACGTTTCGGTCCCGACACTTCGGTCCCGCCATTTCAGTCCCAAGACATTTCGGTCCCGAGACATTTCGATCCCAAGACATTTCGGTCCCAAGACAATTCGGTCCCAAGACATTTCGGTCCCGAGACACTTCGGTCCCAAAACATTTCGGTCCCGAGACATTTCGTTCCCTGGCCATTTTGGTCCCGAGACATTTCGGTCCTTGGCCATTTTGGTCCCGAGACATTTCGGTCCCTTCTCCAGCAAGCTGAAATTTTGTGCACGTGAAATAGGTGACTAATGTTATTGGGGACATTGTAGAGTTTTTTTTTTTTTTTTAAATAAAAGCCTTAAAATTTTATTAACAGCTCACACAAATTTCGTATGGTAATCATTTTTAAAAGCAGAGGGGGATTGACATTTTCTATATTTTAGTGTATTATAAGTATAAGGTCCTGATAAATCAAAATATTTAGAACTCGATCTATAATTATCACAAAACACTCATATTTTGTATGGTAAACGTAATATTTGTAAAAGGAGGGACATTATCGGATTTTTTAACTGTACTCCCTAAATTTTAGTATAACCTGAATATAAGGACTCCAAAACACAAACATTTATAACACAGATCAAAATTGTCGCAGACCACACAAATTTCCTATGATAATCGCAATCGTTTTAAAAAGAAGGGGAGAGGAGTCTGTTGACTTTTTCTTCATTTTAGTGTGTCTTAAGTATAAGGTCCTGATAAATTAAAACATTTATAACCCGATCTATAATCATCGCAAAACACTCATATTTTATATAGTAAACGTAATCTTTATAAAAGGAGGGACATTATTAGATTTTTTAACTGAACGACCTAAATTTTAGTATAATCCGAATAAAAGGACTCGAAAACGCAAACACTTATGAAACAGATCAAACTTGTCGCAGCCCACACAAACTGCGTGTGATAATCGCAACCGTTTTAAAAAACCGGGATGGGGGGGGGGGGGGGCTCTGTTGACTTTTTCTATATTTTAGTGTATCATAAGTATAAGGTCCTAATAAATTAAAACATTTATAACTCGATCGATAATTATCGCAAAACACTCATATTTTGTATGGTAAACGTAATCTTTATAAAAGTAGGGATATTAGTGGATTTTTAACTGAACCCCCTAAATTTTAGTATAACCCGATTAGTCATGGTACTCGTCATATAAGGACTCGAAAACGCAAACACTTATAACACAGATCAAACTTGTCGCAGGCCACACAAATTTCATATGATAATCGTAATCGTTTTAAAAAGCAGGGGGGGGGGGGGGCTTTGTTGACTTTTTCTATATTTTCGTGTATCATAAGTATAAGGTCCTGATAAATTAAAACTTTTATAACTCTCTATAATTAACGCAAAACCCTCATATTTTGTGCGGTAAACGTAATCTTTATAAAAGGAGGAATATTATCGGATTTTTTTAACTGAACCCTTGAAATGTAGTATAACCCGAATATAAGGGCCCGAAAACCGAAAACACTTATAACTCGGATACAAACTGTAGCATATCATGAGGACCCCAGAAGCAAAGAGTTAGTTACAAGTGAAAAAATTTTGATTTGGAGTAAATTGAGTTCAAAGTTTATCATCAATAGTAACTGACTGAATTAAAATAAAAACTGTTGCTTATTTTACTGCGGTCTTTGAACTGTTATTTCAATTACTGTGAAAGAAAAGTGGAATGGAGTATTTGTACAATGTTGCATTATTATTAATGTTATTATTATTATGTTTAATTAATTAATTATTACTTAGACTATATTTTTGACTGATTTTTCAAAAAAAGTCTTTTTTTTTCTTGAAAATAATAATTCAAAAATTTTGAATGAAAACTTTAAGTGTGATGAATAATTGCTATTAATTAATTCTCAAAACAGTTAGTAATTTTAGTATAAAAATTAAATTAATATTTTATTAAATATGTATTTTTATATTTAATGTATCCTTAATTTATTAAATAAATAACATTATTAATATACATTGCAAATTTCTACTTTAAAATAAAATCGATACATAATATATTTTATATTCAATTTATCATTATATTTTATAGTAGTTATAAACTGAAATTTATCCGTTACCTGTTTATTTTTACATTTAAAATTACTGATATGTAAAACTATTAATATAATTATTAATAAAAGTAAAAAATATATATATATATATATTTTTTTTTTCTGGGAAAGTGGGAGGAAAAGGGTAATATAAAAAATAAATAAATAAACAGAAAATATAAAAAAGTTTAGTTTTGTCAGTTAAAATTTACAAATAAAATTGATTAAAATAAAAGTTACATTATTATATAAAATAAAAAATAATAATCTTATTACAAAGAAATAGGCCCAGATTCAATAAAATTAGCTCACAAAAATAGTCTTCAAAGGGTGACAAGACTTTAAAAATTGGAGCAATAATTTAAAAAAATTAAAAAAAAATGAAGTGGTGGGTGGAGTTTTCTGTAAACAAAATATTTTTCGTAGCAAGTCAAGTTACCAAATCACTATTGTTTTTCCAATCTATATTATAAAGGACCAACATATCTGTGCGTAACGCATACGTCATTTTGTGAATGGCAACACTTTGAAATTTGAAATGAAATTTTGGTTTTCCAATTTTCTCTACTACAAATTTTTAAACTTCTAAACATCGCACATTTTAAATTTTTACACCGTCGTATAAGGAAAAAAAAATGCTCTTTTAAATGCAATTTGTTTGAAAGCTGTATCTCAATTAATTTTTGAGATATTATTTTTTTTTGCAGTTTTTAATACCATTTTTTTATCGTCGCAACAAAAGTACCTCATTTCTATTGAAAGTCATTGAAAGTAAACGGAAAATTGTTGAAAATAGGAGATACTGTATCTTTTTGTTGCCATTTTCTCATCAAACCGGAAAAAATAGATAAAAAGAAAATACCGGCTATGTCAAGAATATTGTCTGCTATTCCGTGATAATGACGTCATATGCACATTTTTCTATAGACGAAGTTTAAGACTGTGTTGTAAAAGTAAATTGCTTTAGCGGATGCAAATGACGTCATTTTATAAAAAGCGTGTATTTTAATTGTTAAACCTGAATTATGTTTTGTAGAAGTGCGTCATTTTCACAGCCCAGCTGCTTTGAAATTCTTCACAGGTGAAAATGCTTCACTTTTGAAAATAATATAATCGAAAGCACACACTGATAAACGCAATGTTTTACAAAAATTTAGAGTGACTTTATAAACGATAGGTGAAATGAAAATAATAGCGATTTATATTACAGAAATTGATGATTCTCGCCTGGATGGATTTGCTTCGCTGAGTTAGACAAGCAAACAAATAATTCGTGGTTTAAAATAATATCATGTTTCGGAAGTTTTTGTCGAAAATTCTCTCGAATAATAAAATTTTAATGCCATTCTTTAGGACATTCTACTATAATTTTATCAAAATAACATAATTTGCTTAATTTAATTTTTCCTAATTTTATATAATCTATATATTTAAAACACAAGTGTCTTTTTTAGTCATCTGCCCTGATCTTTCTGCTGAACCAATATTACTAATATATATTTTTTTTTAACTGAAAGCTCTTCCTTTGTAGATGTGGTAACACTATCTGTTTTTTTTAAATATCCCCACTTTTATATTTTAATTTTAAAAGCATTTTATGAAATTTCTTCAAAATGATGAAAATTAGATATATTTCATTTCTGCAGACAAGAGAGAAATAATGAGGTATTTTAAACTGTATTCATGTTATTTTCTGTTAAACTTTCAAAATTGTTGATAAAAATTGTTGTATAGGGTTTAGTGGCGCAAAATCCCATTAGGAGCAGAATATTATATTAGGGGCATAATAACGGAAAAAGACATACTGCTTTTGAAAACACGCATTTTTCCTCATAAATTTTCCATAGTGATTTTCCTTCTGCATGTTTACTGATACTAAGTTTCAGACACTAGGCGAAATGCTTATTTAAGTGAAAATGAAGTCATATTTAAAAGAAAACGATCATTTTCTTAGATAAAACTAAGCTTTTTAACACAAATGCGTCTAAAACCCATAAATTACGGAAATTTTTACTCTTCAAAATTGAGATTAGAATCTCAAATAAAGAGTGCGTCTGTTCACATAAAAGATGTTGCTGGCAATCTTGACTTCAGGTTTTGAGTTAAAATGATTTTTAAATGATCAAACAAAATACAATTTTTTTTTTTTTAAATGATGAATATGGATATGTGAAGTGCGTATGCAAATTGTGAGAAGGTGAAAATTGCTGTTTTCATTCCGGAAATCCAAGCATAAGAACCTCAATTGATAACCACATCCTAATAACTGATCTTTATTATATTTTACTGATTAAGTATCTATATTATAAAGAACAAACGTACCCGTGCGTAGCGCCGACGTCATTTTGCGAATGGCAATACTTCACGATCAAATTTCGGTCTTGAAATTTTTGCTACTGCATTTTTTCAATCTTCTGACCATCATACATTTTCAATTTTTGTCGCATAGTGAAATAAATGTACTTTCAAATGCAATTTGTTTAAAAACTGTATTCATTGACTGATGTATTATATTTTCTAAAATAATTTTTAAGCATGATTTTTTTAAAGGTTATCTTATCACGTGCCGGTTTCAATACATACAATAATAAACATTTTGCACATAATGTAACAAACATTTTTCAGTATTTGTTTCTGACTATTTTCGCATAATGAAATTAATACTTCATTTATAAGCAAATAAAAGAATAATATTAAAAAAACCACCAAACTAACATATTTGTGAAAGACAAATTAACGAATTAATACTTCTTTTATAAACAAATAAAAGAATAATAATGAAAAAATACAAATCTAACATATTTGTAATCGTACAATTTAAATTTTTAGATCACCAAATAGGATTATTTTTTTTCAAATGGAATTTGTTTGCAAAGTTCATCTCAGTTTCCGGACTGTCTATGGTTTTAAAAATAATTTTAAAGCATGGAATATTTTTTAATTTATCTATATCGCGCGGAGCTCGATTACGAAAGATTAATCCGTTTGCCCTTAAAACAAAATAAAGAGTTCATCATTTTCTTACGGCTAATTTCCATTACAAAAAAATTCCCTATGAATAAATAAATAAAATAACATAAATAAAACACAAATTTATCAGACATGTATAAGCTTTGAAATTATCAGAATATAAAAGGATGCCATAAGTAGTAAAATCTTGGCAAATAACTCTTAGCATGCGACAAATAAGAAAATATTGCTTTTGATAAATTTCAAAAATGTGTTTGATTGTGTAATTCGTATTTTCCATATGAAAAATGCTTTTTTAATGTAAATGGTCAATCTAAAAAATTTATTGCATATAAAAAAAAATTTAATTTTCAATAACAAAAAAATATTTTCACCTATATTCTTTAACCCGAGAAGTCCGGGTACGATCCCCTAGTGTTTATAATGGTAAAGTGACTTATGAAAACAAATTCATAAGATGCAACTTTGTATTATAAAAAGTAATAACAAAAATTAAATTTGTGCTTCAATAAATATATCTCATTTCTGAATTATTAAAGGAGAGGTCGTAGAGGGGTGATTTGAGGAAATATTTGCCTATAATAGCTTATCTCTAATTGAATTATTGAAGACATTTATGATGAATCTAATTGGAAGAAGAAAAAAATAAGCACAGTTTAATTATTTAATTAATGATAATTTAAACGTTCTAAATAATATATGGAAAAAACCAAAAAACATTTATGGCAGTTTATAGTACATATAAAATACCTAATAATAATAATAAATAATAAAACTTAAAAAATCCATTCTGTTAAATAATAATAGTTTTAAAAAAAGACAATGTCCCCTGTAAAATTATATCACATTGTTCAACAAAACAAATTTTCAGCTTGCTGTGATTTCATAATCACGAGTTATAAAAGTTTAAATTTATCGGACTGTTATATTCAGCTTTTTATAAAATTTGAGGGTGGGGGGGGGGGATATTTTTTAAAAGGGCCCAAATAATGTTCAAATTGCAGCGTTTGGCGGGCCCACGACATTTAGAATCCGAGTTATAAGGTGGTGAGCATCAAAATTGCGAGTGACCGAAATGGTTAAGGACCGAGATGGCCAGGGACGAAATGTCTCGTGACCGAAATGGCCACGGACCGAAATGGCCAGGTTCCTAATTGTCTCGGGACCGAAATGGCCAGGGACCGAAATGTCTCGTGACCGAAATGTCTCGGGACCGAAATGGCCAGGGACCGAAGTGTCGGCACCGAAATGTCGTGTACCCGTAAAATGCATCTGTACTACTTCTTTTTAGAGAAAAATCAAGTTATTCAAATTTATTTTTCGATTTTGTAACAGTTTCTGTAAAAATCGCGTTTATTTATTTATTTATTAACCATTTGGAAAAACGGTTATTGTCCACTGTCAGTGTAGGAAATCAAAAACATATCTGAAGAGTTTTATTGGTTGAATCCGCATTTCATTCGTTTCCTGATTGGTCTATACAGTAATCTGTATTTTTCCTTTACTTTCAACAGAGATGGATACTTCTATTTCCACTATGACAAAAAAGTAATAAAAACTACAAAAAAAATAGTAACTCAGAAACAAATTGAGATACAGCTTTCAAAAAAATTGCATTTAAAAGTACATTTTTTTCTTCATACGACGATGTAAAAAGTAATATTGTGGTATGTTTAGAAGTTTAAGAATGAAATTCCATTTAAAATTGGTCCAGGAATATTAATTTTAATCCATGGCGTACGTAATGTATGACCAGCTCCGTAGAAGTTTAAAAATTTACAGTACAGAAAAATGTAATCCATGGCGTACGTAATGTATGACCAGCTCCGTAGAAGTTTAAAAATTTACTGTACCGAAAATTGTAAAACTGAAATTTCTTTTAAAATTTGTTCATGATGGGTCCAGGAATGTTAATGTTTAATTCATGGCGTACGTAATGTATGATCAACTCAGTGCGATTTTATATGTCTTACATTTTAGTCGTCGAAAAAATCATTTTCTAAATGGTCGTTGTAATTTTTTAAATTGCTTTTTTTTCCTTAGAAAAAATGCAACGATAATTTTTACCTCTTAAAATACGAATTATTTTATATAATTTACATTAATTACATTTAATACACTTTCATCAACATATACAGGTAGCTTTTATGCCACTCTTTCAGTAAAATTATTTTAGAGTGTGTTATTCCATAACGAATGAACATAACGAATGAACATAGCGTTTCATATTTATTTTCCGATTTTGCAACGGTTTCTGTAAAAATCGCGTTATAAATATATATAGAACATATGCAACGATTTGTTTTACCTCTTAAAACATGAATTATTTTATAAAGTTTAGATTAATTACATTTAATATACTTTCATCAACATATACAAGTAGCTTTTATGTCACACTTTCAGTAAAATTATTTTAGTGTGTGCTATCCCGTAACGAATGAACCTATCGAAAGGGAACGTTTGTACACGCGGGATTATTTAATCCCAAAAGGCATATTACTCCCCTTCTAGCCAACAATGAAAAGACATTCCTTCACACAGCATTTCTCAACCTTGAACTTGAAAGGTACAAGGAAGGTCAGAAGCGTCCTCGAGAAATTTATCATTTCTTTTTTTAAGAAAAAATGTGAGTGGGGTGAGATTTACCCCAGAGCGTGTGCTTACGAGCTAAAAAATCCCCGTCGGTTCGGTCTACAGGCGCGGGTAGATTTGGAAGTTAAAAGTTAAATTTTTAATTTAAATAACGGAAGAACAAATAAATTAGTATAACATTATTAAAAATACAAATAAAACGTGTAAAAAAATCACTTGAAGACGTAAACACGTGTAATTTGCTTAAAGTCAAGTGAATGTGATATTTACGATCAGAAATTATTGTCATTTAATCTTATAGTTTGGCGATAGATTTTTGGTCGACGGGATAATAAAGTAGTTCCAATATTAATTTTTTTGTTGCACTAAAATTTCTCAATTTGTTTATTTTCTGTAAGCAAGTAAACCCTACTGATTTACAATGGAAGTCTATGAGAATTTTGTGATAGTAGAGATATCGGCAAATTGACATCACTTTTGGTGACTAATTTCGGTCGCCAAATTTGGCGGTATATAGCCAAGTTGGCGACAAACTTGGTGGCATTTGGCGTCGGAACAGTTTTCCCCCTGCGGTAACCTCACTTATATGTATGGAGATACGATAGCGCAAAATATTTATATAGATTTTTCACGTTGAAATCTTGCAATAAAAAAGTAATTGTTGTGGTAAGAATTTTATTGTGCTATTTTAATTGTTGACAACAATATAAACGAAAAATGTTTAAATTTCCTTTCATTTTTCTGTAAGATCTGGTTTTATTAGAATCATGTTAAGGCGGTATTCTAAAATTTTAACCCTCCCCAATTTCTACTGCCTTGGGCCGATTGTTCTCATTTGCAATTCTCAATTTAATTTACTGTGTTTTGAATTGAAATTTTTTTTTTATTATTAAGAAAAAATAAGTTTTAACTTCACTTTTCGCTGATTCAAAACTGGTAATGTTTAGTGCAGTGCTGAGAGACCATTGCAATTTCAAGTATGCAGTTTAAAATGAGGTTTTGAAAAAATAATTTTTTGTATAATATTTATTTGCGCTTTTATTTTTAGTATATTTGTATTGATTTCATAAAATAGTTCTCAAAACTCTGTAATTTCGACTATAATTCATAATAATATTTCGCAATACTATTTCTTTAAACACAACAGAAAAATATTTATTTAGACAATAGCATCATCTCGAATATCAACATTTTAAAAAATATCATATATCAACTTCAACGTAAAATGTGTCACGCTTATCGTTTTATAATTGTTTCAATAATTAATAAAATGAATACATGGAGTAACGATATTTTTTTTCCTAGTGTTCATCTTTACTAACACTAGTTGGCATAGCAACCCGCTGCGTTGCATTTAAATTGCATGAGATCTTACGATATTTTTTGGTTGGAATCTATTTTTATTATACATTTCAACAAAACTATAACATAAATTTAATTGAATACGGAATTCAAGTAACATACAATGTTATAATGTAGATTAAAAGTTTATTAAATGAAAACACACATTTCCAAAATTCATTTATGAAAAGCATTGCGTTCTTCTCATTGCGTTTTATTTAGAAACTGCTGATAACCACATGAAATCATCCTAAGAAATTGGATAAAAATGACGTCACTTGCCAAATCTAGGAGAAGAATTTCAGATTTGTGAATTAAAATAAATGTCTATCAAATGACATTTTTCTTGCTTGGTCATTCTGCCTACTTTGTGAAAAATTTTAAACGCGTCATTTTTAAGAAAAAGTTATACGGAAATCGGTTTTTCTTGTTTAAATTTACTTGCTCTAAATATAAGTCAATAATTCTATCGATGCATGCAAAAAACGTAAATTTGATTTTGCCCAGACTCCTTGGTTAAATATTAGCAATATTTTTTTTTTTTTTTTTTTTTTTTTTTTTTTTTTTTTTAAATCTAATATTTGTAGATGACAATTTGTAAGCAGACGCTTTTTTCTAGTTTAGATTAAGTTGCTTCGTGAAGATGAATGTGTAAAATTATGTTTATTCCTCAGTTTTTAGTTCTTAGGCTTTCTTTCTATCTGATACTATAAAAATTTCAAAGGGTAAAATGAGCGAAAGCAAGATAGAAAATGTCAAAAATTTAAGTTGTTGAAAGGAGGATTAATTTAAAAATACACTAAACATTTTTTTTCCATTTATTTATGCTTCTTCTGTAATTCCCATTTTTATTTATTAACCATTTGGAAAAATGGTTATTGACCTCGGTCAGGGTAGGAAATCAAAAACATATCTGAAGCGTTTCATTAGTTGAATCCCTCATTTATTCGTTTTCTGATTGGTCTATACAGTAATCTGTATTTTCCTATTACTTTCAACAAAGATGGATACTTGTGTTGCCACTATGACAAAAAAGTAATAAACTACAAAAAAAAAAAAAATAATAATAATAATAATAACTCAGAAACGAATTGAGATACAGCTTTCAAACAAATTGCATTTAAAAATACATTTTTTTCTCTGTACGACGGTGTAAAAAGTAATATTGTGGGATGTTTAGAAGTTTAAGAATGAAATTTCATTTAAAATTGGTCAGGAATATTAATGTTTAATCCATGGCGTACGTAATGTATGACCAGCTCCGTAGAAGTTTAAAAATTTACAGTACCGAAAAATGTAATCCATGGCGTACGTAATGTATGATCAACTCCGCGCGATTTTTTATGTCTTAAATTTTAGTCTTTGAAAAAATCATTTTCCAAATGATCGTTGTAATTTGTTAAATTGCATTTTTTCTTCCCTTTTTTTTTTTTCGCGAAAAAATGGTTAGATTTCTCTGTTTTTTTTTTTTTTTTTTTTTTTTTTTTTTTTTTCCTATTTTGATTTTGCTTATAGCTTTTTAGAAATTTTAACACAAATTTTAAAAGCGCTTAAGATTCCTAATACGTAAAATGATAGGCAGTTTTAAAACAAATTATATTTGCAAGTACATCTTCCCTGATATTCGACGGTGTAAAGTTTGAAATTTTTGCGATTACATATATGTTAAATTTTTGTTTTATTTATTTTATTTCATTGTTCATTTTATAAGTTTGTTACGGAATATCAGCTGGAGACATTTTTATTATTCAAACTATTTAGATTGCTTTAAATGAATAATGGATCATTATTCTTCCATAATAGAGCCTGCATGCAATAGAGATACATTTTAAAGAAATCGATCTTAAAAAATAAATAAAAAGCCATAAAAAATGAGTAAACTGAGGTACAGTTTTCAAACAAATTGCATTTGAAAGTACATTTTTCCTCCATACGATTGTGTAAAAATTGAAAATATGCGAATTTTAGAAATTTAAACCAAATGACCTATCAGTTACCGAAAATTTCTTTCGTATGACTTAAAAATAAAACTTGAATCTGGATGATAGTAATAAGGATTAATTTCAGAAAATCCAGAGTTTCTACTCAGAATGAAACAACATTAGAACGGGACAATAAAGATGACGTTATATCTAGCAAACTATTTTTTTTACTATATTTTTCCTAAATTATCCTTCTGTAATTGAAATACCTATATTATAGTAGCTGTTATGACTTCAAAAACTATTATAAGCACATTTAGCTACAGTTTATGTATATTTATGAAAATTTTGCATTTTCTGTTTAGAATGACGTCGATTTATAATGTAAAAATATGTAAGGAGAATCTGAATTTTTATTGACACATAAATAGAGTACGCGTATTATCATTTCTTATTATTATTGTGCTATGTTTTAGGGTGTGGCAACACAAGAGAAAATATTTAATTAGAAAATTAAACGGAGATATTTCTATAATGTTAAATTATGGAAGGTATAGTGTTATGTACAAGTTTAAAAGGGTGCCATTCCCTTAATATTGGATATTTTTTGACCCGACCTTCGAAAGGCACGTCGCTAAATTAAGAGCTTTTCAACAAGCCATTATTCCTCACTGAATGTTTTATGGTTTGGATTGTAATTGAAATGTTGTCTTTTCATCATATTTCAAAATGTAAAAGATGCGGCTGAGCTCTACTATACAGCACTATCGTGCTGTATAATAAAAAATAATATTTGCAATTAGACTGTAAAATAAATTGCAAGAAATTACCATAGATATAGCAAATATCTAGCCGATATCACTTCACTACAACATAAGTTCAACACTAACAAATTGATAAAAACAATAACATTTGCAATCGCCCTGTAAAATAAATACTGAAAAATACATGTAGCTATAGTACTTGACTATGTGGGTCACCGCTGCTGTGCGTGTTGGGCGCTTCATTTTGAATAAAAACGCACAAAATTATAGTTTAAAAAGACCGTAAAGGAAAAGAAAGATAAGCTACCTTCTACAATGCTTATATCTGGAGTTATTAACATTAAAAATTTCACACCTAATGTAAAGAAAAAACCTTAAAAAATACCTCAATTGAAAAAAAAACCTGAATTTTTATCATTCCGAAAAACCATGACGAACAATACACACACTTTATAAAATCACAAGAAAATCCGAAAATAACTTTAATGTCATTTGCTTATGCACAAATATTAGTTTTAGCAGTGATGTTTGAGACAACTCAACTCGATTTTTCTCGAGTTATTGCGTGAAACTGAAAAACAGAGAATTATGTTGTGAAATGGCGGTTATCGGCTTCATGGAAATCATCGTAGAGAGAAAAGTGATTTCGAAAATTTTTGTTCTGCTGATAATATTGCTAGCTAAGGCAGTTAATTTGATTAAAAACACATTCTGAAAGAAAATGTATAACTTCGTAATGAATGAATTCAACATTAACAGACATTTTCCCCTAAAGGATTATCGAGCTATTGAATAGACTGTATAGGTAAGTATTTTTTTTTATGCTTGCGTGTTCTACATATAAAACAGAAAATTACCTATATTTTTTCGTTTCAAGCATTTTGTAAATTTACTTTATTCTAATTAATTCAAATTTGTTTAAATAATAGCTTGTGTGTTATGAACATGTATTGTATGAGCTTCCTGTATTTGAACTTCGTATATCATCACAGTACAGAATAAGATTATGCCTTTATTTTTTGACAGTTACATGTCAAAATGCCGACTTTTTATTGTGACCGGCATTAAAGTAACTCAAACGGAACCATGTGCGTTTATCTTTTTTTTCCCTCGGGGCATTTAAAACGACCATCTGGACTAGTGAAACTTGGATTAGCTTGGAAATAGATTTTTTAAAAAAGCCTCTTTTAATTTTGGAACGGCTCATGTACAAAACATTAAAAAATAAAAGCTTTTAAATATTTTAAGAATGCTTATTCATATAGTAATGAAGATTAAAATAATGAAAATAGATCATTAACATATAAATCTCATCTGATTCAAAGACAAAGAGTTTATATTGCAAGAGAAAAAGGATTCTTCAAGAGCATTTAAAACGATCTTGAAATAAAAAAAGAGTTAATCTTACACAAATTAACACAAATTTTAGCCTGACATTGCCATGTGCACAGCTATGCATAATTTTGAGAATTATATTTTAGAAATATTATCGAATTTATTGTTTTATTATTATTTAATTTTTTGGTGGAATGTTCGTAATTTAATTCGCACGGCTAAATTTCGTGCATTTCCACAGGTGCTTCACTTTGTACCGATATTTAAAACATCTTCTTTTTAACTAAATAAAGCCAAACGAGAGAAAAAAACCTCTCCACCACTCACAAAAAAAAAGATTTAAAACAATCTTGAAACATTAAAATAAATTATTAATAAATTGATAATCTTACACAAATGAACATAAACGTTGTACATGACTGCCATAACCATATGCATTTGAATCATTTTATTACTTTCTTCTATCTTCAATAGAAGAAAGAGTTTTAACCGAATTTTTTAAACTTCCGGTTTTTGAGGGAATTACACATTTAGGGGTCAGAGGTTCCAAAAAACATGTTTATACATAATGTCTGTCTGTCCGTGTGTCCGTGTGCCCACAATCGAAAAGTGTAAAAAGTTATGCATAGAACTGAACCAAATTTATTGTGTAAGTTTTTGGCTATGTCAAGCAGATCCTCTTTCAATTTGGAAATATTCTGCCAAAAGGGTGCGCTACAATAGCGATTTTTGAGCCATTTTCATTATTGTACCATCCAAAAGTGTATGAAGTTATGCAGAGAATTGAATCAATTTTTTTTGTGTGAGTTTTTGGCAATCGCCAGCAGGACATCCTTCAATTTGGAAATATCTCTCCCAAAGAGGGCGCTGCAATGGCAATTTTGTGCCATTTTCATTATTGTACCACCAAAAAGTGTATGAAATTATACTTAGAATTCAACCAATTTTCCTGTGTATGTTTTTGTCTATGGCAAGCAGGTCGTCCTTGAATTTCGACGTATTCTGCCGGTAGGGGGCGCTGTAATAGCGATTTTTGTTTATTTTCTCGATTTTCCGTAGTCCCCTTGTACATCAACAGGGACGGGAAATTTGCCTCCAGCTATGCCGGCTATCAGCAAGCAGCTCATATTCAATAGAATTACGAACAACTATGGATTTTATTAAGTATCATGATCGAGATGACCTCGTTTTTACACCGATTAATGGACTAAAGCAGAAATTTAAGATGAAAGTCAAAGTTGGTATAGAATTGAACTGATAATATTGAAGTATTAACATTTGCAATTGCTTTTTGAAGTATTAAGAGGTATGAGAGAGAAGAAAGTTTTGGGATTGGCACATCCACCTAATTTTTATTGTGTGATCGATATTAGTATTAATTATTATTTGTTGTAGGCATGTTTGTAAATTAATTCGCTATCCAAATTTTGTACATGTCTCTCATGTGCTCCCCTCGTACCGGTATTTAAAGCATTTCTTTTTACTCTAATTAAAGCCGAAATAGAAAAAAAGAAAAAGATCTCCACAACACATACAGAAAAAGAGATAAAATGATCTTGGAAGATAACAAAAAGTTATTAAAAAGTGTTAATGTTGATAAAATGAACACAAATTTCGTACATGACTCCCACAGGTATGTGCACAGCTACAGAACATTTCTAGCATTTTATTTTACAACATGATAGAAATAATTGTTAATATTTATTTAATTTGTTATAGGTGTGTTCGTAAATTATTTCGATCAACTATATTTTGCGCATGTCCCGCAGTCGCTTCCCCAGTACCGATATTAAAAACATTTCCTTTTACAATAAATAAAACCAAGAGAGGAGAAAAAACCTCTCAATCCCACGCACAAAAATGTAATCATTTTGGAAATCAATACAAACTTTAAGGATAATGTATTATAAATTTGATCCTATATTACTTTTACTACGAATTAATCTTGAATATAACTTGAAGAAAAATGTGAGGCGTTTTAAAATAAAACTTGATTTATGTTATTCAACTTATAAAACAAACGATCATGAATGCGTTTTCAATATCCACTAAAATTATTCTTTTTTAAATCCACATTCAAATTTAATTATACAGATGGAATGTTTCAACAAAATCTCATTTTTGTCAACGATAAAGTTAAATAACTTAATAAAATAATTTTTGACAGGCAGAAAATAAATACTCAGATATCATTATTTAATCTTTATTTTACAACAATACCATTTTATTTTACGTAAAGTAATTTCATGAAAGATATAAGAGAAAAGTTGAAAATTTAATTTCTGAGGTTGAATATTTCATATTTCTCTAAGTAAGCTGAAAATTCGGAATCTCAACCATGCAAAAGAAATAAAAAAGGGAAAAATCTTTGGAAAAATAATTTTTAGCATGACGTCAAAGATTTTTTTCCCGTTTGTTTATCTTTTAAATAAAAAAACAAACTCACACGGAACATCTTGTGTATTTGTAGGGAGAAAAAAAAAAGGTGCATACTTTTTATTTTTTTCTGTGTTATTTTTCTGCATTTCGTTTTTATTCGCAAATAAAAAGTAAAAGCAAACTTGGTAAGTTATTGGATAAGGTTTCTCTAGCGGCAACGAAATTATTATTTCTTTTTTTATCACATTTGTATAGCGAGATTATGAGAAAATGCTAAAAATCCCCACACTGATATTTTTTATGTTAATTAGAAATATTTTTAATATTAGCTGCAGGTGGTCTTCAAAGCTTAGGGTAGTCATCATAAAAACCAATGAAGGAGTTCTTGGCAAATTTCAAATTAGCATTTCAATATTTTTAAACGACACTTTTTGCATAGGATATATGTTTTAGACGTCTAAATTTCGGTTCTTTTTTAATTTTAAATCTTTAACAGTTTTATTCTCGCATAAATCTTTTTTTTTTTTCTTATAAAAGTTTCCCCAGAATAAAGTAGCGACCGAAATCGAAAAAAAATACAAAGATTGAACGTTAGACACATACTTCATATATTGTATGCAAATAAATACATTATAGAATATTGCAATATAAACGTGAAATTTATAAAGAACACTTAAATTGATGAAACAGCATCGAAAAACTGGCGATAAATCACATCTAAACAAATAAAATTTTGTCAAAAAAACACATAAAATACAAAATAAAATACAAGACGTGTTTCGGTGTGGACAATTTAATCGCCTGTCATCAGCCAAAGTAAACATGTGTCCAAAAGCAAAGAGGGTCACAAATGAACTCC
The DNA here is from genome assembly GCA_963932465.1 of Maratus speciosus. NCBI lineage: Eukaryota > Metazoa > Arthropoda > Arachnida > Araneae > Salticidae > Maratus > Maratus speciosus. The sequence goes on along the minus strand of OZ010786.1, from coordinate 3,291,843 downwards.
GCCCTTTTAGGTAGATTTCGTAAGAAATACTACCTATTGCAGTCGTTACCATGGTGCGACTTTTGAAAAATTCCTTCATAACTTTTCATTACATGACCCCAGGAACCCAAAACCACCCCCACCTAAAAAGTTTATATATATATATATATATATATATATATATATATATATATATATATATATATATATGTATGTATTAAATTTTGTCCGCACGATAAAAGTCGCAATTATGCACGGAACGTCGTCAAACTCGCCAACAACATTAAGATAGCTAATTTCTCGGCGGGGATTGAAAATGAGCAAAATCGGTCTAAGGGAATGGGAATGGGGAAGGTTTAAAATTTTGAATACCGTCTTAACATGATTCTGATAAAACCAGCTTTTACACAACAATGGCAGGAAAAAATAAATATTTTTAGTTATAGCTGTTGCCAACAATTAAAAAAAAAGCAATCAAATTCTCACCACAAGAATTGCTTTTCTAATGCAGTGTTTTCACGTGAAAAATTAAATTAGATAAACAGTTTGACGAATTGAAAACAAATTGAATATTACGTCATAAGTTTTCTAGAGCAAGATTTCTGCATGAAAATTCAAAGTGAAATAAATAGTTTGACGAATTGAAAACAAATTGAATATTACGTCATAAGTTTTCTAGAGCAAGATTTCTGCATGAAAATTCAAAATGAAATAAATAGTTTGACGAATTAAAAAAAACAACAAAATATTGCGTCATATTGAAAATATAATGGACCACAGCAGGTGAATATGTAACGTCATTGAGTTTGAAGAAACATATTAAAACATGATAAAAACCCGAGTATTGAAATATTAACATATTTTAACACTTTGAGGTTCTCTGAATTTGATTTAGCCATTTTTAAACCTATTCCATATACATGCGTGTGTGTCTATTAGAATTTTCACAAAATGTTTAGCTCCCTAGAGCTCATTCTTAGCGAAGGAACTGGGTTTATCTTTAACCTTGATTTAAGTTTTGTTGGTGAATTTAGTACTTAACTTCGAAATCTACCTCCGCCTGTAGGCCCGAGCCGGCAGGGATTTTTTATTCATTTGAGACCTTGTCCGCTTTTGGACACGTGTTTGCTTTGACTGATGACGAGCTGATAAAATTTTCATTCCGAAAAACGCCATGCGTGTTATTTTGTATTTAACTATGATTTTAACAAAGTTTTATTTTTCTAATACTTTCATTGTTTAAAAGGCAAGTTGAGAATGCCATTTCGTGGCAAGTTTAGGCTCTTAATATAAAGGCAAGCTTTTACTACACAAATTGTGATAATGATGCTGAATTAATTCTTTCTAGAAAAATATTTAAACTTGCTGACAACGCAACATTTTGAGGCAGATTGCATTACATAAAGAAAGAAGCTACTTATTACATCCGTCTGATGTAAAGCAGTTTCAGAAAATTTCGGCATATTTCACCGGGCACGCCCCGAGCCCCTGAATTCAAATATTGATTTATAATATATATGTATATATATACATTGCGTTGCCTAATTCTACCTACAAATTCAGATAGTAGGCATCAAAGGGATGAACACTTTCCTTAGAACATATGATCGCAATGTACTTATTTAGTCACAGGGTCTTTCATCCTAACTGAAGTCTGCTTGAATGTAACAATTTTGCCAAAAAAAAAAAAAAAAAGTATTGTAATGAAAAGGATATATACTTTGTTTTGCATGAAATGTGATAACATCACAAAATGTTCTGAAAAAAAAAAATAAAGTGCTCTCGCAATCGATGATACCGCATGAACTGATAATCGCAGTCCAAAATGTGGAGTGTCAAGGAGCGGCGCGTATAGTGGTAACTTAAAAAAAAAAATCGTGTTATCATATTTAAAATAAAGGTCAGCATGTCTATTGAAACTTACATTGTAATATTCTTCAGTTTTCTGAAAGTTATTACCGTGAACCAAAGTTGGGTTAGGGTAGAACACCCTGTATTTTTGATCGAAAGGGTGGTTTACCACCCCATGTTCTGTGGTAATTTTTCATGCTCTTGATGCCTACTATCACGTCTCAGAATTTGTCGATAAATCGACAACACCCTGTATCTCTTATCTTTGTTATACGATAGCACTGGTATTTATAAACAGATTTGGATGTGATTGAACAGATGCTTATCAAGGTTTCGACCGAGTTCTCTGGCAAGCTATGTCCGCCATCTTTAAAAGAGGGAATAGGAAATCTAACTTTTCCTTCCGAGACACGCCGGAAGAACTTTTTAAATTTTGTATTGTCTGTAGAACAAAGGTATGGCGTATTTTAGTAAAAACATATATTTATGAAACCTTACTGAACATTTTATAAAAATGTTCAGTTCATTTTACTAAAATATTACATAACAGATGCAGATAACTAATTAATCTTTTTTTTAATTATTTTTTTACCAACTTCTGGCTTATTTTTTTTAATACAATGCTTTAATGTATAAATTTTTAATTATTTATAAAGATGCTTATAAAACAAATCTTGCCATTTTCCGTAAAAAAAAGGTTAAAGAAATTTATTAAGAAATATTTGCCTGAAAGAAAGTAAATAAGATGATATAATTATGTTTTTAATTTTAAAGCAATAGCATTCTATTTTACGAAAAAAATAAATATACAAAATTCTTATAAAGCAAGAAGCAGAGGAAACTTCAAATTTTCCTTTCTGACGCTGGATATTTCATATTTCTCTAAGTAAACGGAAAATTAGAAATCTCACATGTGAAAAAAAAAAAAAAAAATATTCATCTCGTTGGATACATTTTTTTTTTTTTTCATGGCGTCCGAATTTTTTTCCGTTTATTTGTGTTTTAAATTGCATACAGAACTTGCGTGTGTTAAAAAAACTAAAAGAAGCTTTTCTTTTAGTCTCATTTTTAGATGGTTTTTATTCGCCAGTGACGAGTAAATAGTTATATTTGCAAGCTACTGTATAAATAGATGCAATGTGTGTAAAGTAATCCGTGGTAATAAAATTAAAAAAATTATTTCTTTTAAAACATTGAAAGAATTGATATGATACAAAATTAAAGTAAAAACTTCCTTAATAACACAATAAAATTAAGGCTAAACTGAACTAATTAACATAAAATTAGATTTATATTCTTCATTTTATGGTGTTAATAAAAAGGTTTATCACTTCGTTTATTTTTATGATTGTATGCAGATATATGAGAAAATGATATAAATCAATAGGTTATTTTTTTTTGTTGTTAATTAAAAATATATTTAATTTTTGACGGCTATAAACTTAAGAAATAGACGAAAATTTAGAGTATAATTTTAAAACTAGTTGGATGTGCCAATCCCAAAACTTTCTTCTATCTTATACATCTTAATATTTAAGAAATTAGCTACACATGTTAATATTTCAATATTATTAATTCAATACTATACCAACTTTGATTTTCATCTTAAATTTCAGCTTCAGTCAATTAAACGAACTAAAAACGAGTTAATCTATATCATGATATATGTTAAAATTAATAGTTTTTCCTTATTCTGTTGTTATCACATGTTTGCGAATAGCCGGCATAGCAGGAAGCGAGTTCCCGCCTTTGCACGAGCCGCCGATGGAAAATAGAACTACGAAAAATCAAGAAAAGTATACAAAAATCGTTATCACAAAGCCCCTTTACTGCGCAATATTTCCAAATTCAAGGAGGACCTGTTATCCAAAGCCAAAAACATCCGCAAAAAATTGGGTTTAATTGTATGCATAACTTCATACACTTTTCGATAGTACAATAATGAAAATGGTACAGACATCGCAATTATAGCTCCCCCTTCAGGCGGAAGTTTTCCAAATTCATGGAGGACCTTCGTGCCATGACCAAGAACAAACACAAAAAATTTGGCTCAATTCTATGCATAACTTCATACACTTTTCGATGGTACAATATTCAAAATGGCACAAAAATCGCTATTATAACGCCCCCTACTGGCTATTTTTTTACAAATTAAGGAAGGACCTGCTTGCCATAGCCAAGAACTTAAAATAAAAATTTGTTTCAATTCTATGCATAACTTCATAAACTTTTGGATGGTACAATATTCAAAATCGCATAAAAATCACTATTACAGCGTCCCCCTACCGGCGAATTTTTTCCAAATTCAGGGAGGACCTGCTTCCCATATCCGAAAACTTAAAATAAAAATTTTATTCAATTCGATACATAACTTCATACACTTTTGGATGGTAAAATATTCAAAATCGCACAAAAATGCTGTTACAGTGCCCCCTAACGGCGAATTTTTTCCAAATTCAGGGAGGACCTACTTGCCATATCCGAAAACTGAAAATAAAAATTTGGCTCAATTCTATGCATAACTTCATACACTTTTGAATTGTACAATATTCAAAATTGCACAAAAATCGCTGTTACAGCGCCCCCTACCGGCGAATTTTTCCCAAATTCAGGGAGGACCTACTTGCCATATCCAAAAACTTAAAATAAAAATTTGGTTCAATTCTATGCATAACTTCATACACTTTTGGATGGTACAATATTCAAAATCGCACAAAAATCGCTGTTACAGCGCCCCCTACCGGCGAATTATTTCCAAATTAAGGAAGGACCTGCTTGCCATAGCCAAGAACTTAAAATAAAAATTTGGTTCAATTCTCTGCATAACTTCATACACTTTTGGATGGTACAACATTCAAAATCGCACAAAAATCGCTATTACAGCGCCCTCTACCGGCAATTTTTTCCAAATACAGGGAGGACCTACTTGTCATATCCGAAAACTTAAAATAAAAATTTGGTTCAATTCTATGCACAACTTCAACGCTTTTTGATGGTACAATGGCGACAGACAGACGGACAGACGGACACCCGGACAGACAGACAGACATTTTGTATAAACATGTTTTTTGGGATCTCTGATCCCTAAAACGTGTAAATCCGTCGAAAACCGGAAGTGGAAAAAAATTTCGATTACAATACTTTCTTCTATTGAAGATAGAAGAAAGTAAATATTAGAAGATATTGTACAGAAAAATATTTAATTGAAATGGTAATAATGTGATTAATGAAAGAAATCATTCAAGCGGGCAGAAAATGGCATATTTTCATTTGACCTGTAAAGCAAATTTTGGGAATCTTTCCTAAGCAAATTTCAACGGACACTCATGGAAACATTTTATAAAACTGCAATATTAGTCTATCTGTAGCCTTATTCTTTAATACAAAATTTTTCGTGTCATGCATTCAATCGATTTATTTAGAAAACAATTTTCAACAAGATGTCTCTTTTGTCAGTAAAAGGCACATGGTTAAAGTTAAATAACTTAATTAAAAATTTCGGAGGAAAGAAAGTAAATATGGTAATATAATTATTTATTTTTTCACAAGCTAGCTTTAGATTTCGATTAAAAGTTTCACAAAAAAAAAAAAAAAAAGAGATTTAACTTTTTTATTTTTGAAATTGGGTATTACATATTTCTCTAAGTGAATGAAAAATTCGAAACTTCACCTATTCAAAACAAAAAAAAAAAAAAAAAAAAAAAAAAAAAAAAAAAAACGAAAAAAAAAATTAGTCTAGTTGAAAATATAACTTTTTGTCAAGTGACTACTGATATTTTTTTCTCTGTATTTGTGGTTTAAATAATAAATTCCACTGGGACTTTCTAGAGGCTGTTTAGAAAAAAATGCAAAGTGTGTTCTGATTTTTGTATTGTCTTATTTTTAGAAATTCGTTTACTATTTAGTAATATTTTCACATAAGAGTAAGTTTATAGTAATCTCTCCCTGCCACTGGCTAAATGTTTTCATGAGGTAATGAAAAATTAAAAAAAAATATTAATTTATTTGAACTGAGGTAAAAATTCTAAATGCAGATGCGCGGAAGATTTCAAAATTTTTATTTCATAATTTGGTAGTCAGTATTTTGGGGCAACTTCTGTAAAAAGTCCAGTCAAATGTTGTGAAATTTACAAAGCTGATTGAAAAGTTGTGGAAAATCCCTTATAATAAAGCTATTTTTAGGAAGCAACTCACTATATCGACCCTATCTTTCTAAGTTTTCACAACATTTGACTGGACTTTTTATAGAAGTTGCCTCAAAATACTGACTACCAAATTATGAAATAAAAATTTTGAAATCTTCCGCGCATGCGCAGTTAAAATTATCTCATAAAAATGACCATTTTTCATCAAATATTCAATATATTCATGTTTTAATTGCAGTAGTGGAGACTAGGGAGGGTTGACCATATGGGAGGCTTAACCCACCTATCAGTTTTCACATTTAAAAGAATTTCAGAGTTTTAACAATAGGTGTCAAGCAAAGCTACTAGAATGCTCAAACAACAGTCTTTGTTTCATACAGATAATCGAAATAGGCGTGGAAAAAATCAATTGTGAATAGTTTCTACCCTAATAGTTGTGTTTTTTAGAAATATTTTGTAAGCTTCTTTCAGATAAAATATATCATAGAAATTTAAGTAAGTTGGCTTTAAGTAATGCAGAAATATCGAGCTTTCACTCCAGGTATAAAGATAGTACAATACGTTAGGCTTAAAATAAGTGTGTTATTTCTTAGAAAAGGAATATGTGGGTAGGCTTGATCCAGTCAATGTGAGGGAGGATTGACCAGATGCTCAAGGCTCCCTTAATTAAGTGGTTTTGGAATTCTTTTTATTATACACTGTACATAAATGGTTATATATAAAAATGAATGTTAATTTATTTTGCAAAGCTACAGTAAAATGGGGTTATGGAAAAGAAAATGTTTAAAACTGATTAAAGAAAGATGTGAAAAATTGCTATAGTATCACTACAAGAAAAAATTTAATGAGTTATAAATGGGAAAATTGATAGAAACTTTTTTCCATTTAAATATTACTTACGATAGGTAAATAGAATCTGAGGAAATTAGAAACTATGAAAGCAGCAGTTTTACCCCTTTCAGCGGCAGTGGTATGTTTATGAAACCACTTAATTTTATTTCCAAAACGCCACAATGGCACCAGAATTTTGCTAAATCTTTTCCATTTAATATGTATGTGAAATATAGCCTTTTTCGTATTTCCAAATCAATTTGTTCGTAAATTCCGGGGCTAGGTTATTTATTTCAACATTTTATTACTGAAAGTATTTTGACACTGAAAGCGTTAAAAGATGTTAATGATAAGTTAAATGCTTATGTGGCTGCAAAAGAACATAGCATCGATCAAAAAACTTTAGGAAGATATGTAGTCAAATATCACGATGATGAATACAGTGAGATGAAGCCAAACTATGGGAAAACTAGAGTTGTTAGATCGAATGTCAAAAAAAGAAGGACAAGGAGACAAAAAAATGGGGACAGTGGCTCCTACATACGGTCATAATAATACATGAAACCCTATGAAAACGGAACCTGTTTCTAACGGAATGCTGTCTTAGATGTCAAAATTTCATTTCCCTGATGTACAATTATACCTGCTCAGACAAAATCATGTTTTAAACAGAATTTTTCTCCTCTGACTCGCAAGTGCGTCTAAACAGGCTTGCTTAAGCATCATATTTACAAAAAAATATTTTTTATAATAATTAAAGCATGTAGCATAAAGTTATTTTGCTTTTTTTAAACTGATTTTATTTCTCTTCACAAATATTTCTATATAAAACAAAGTCGGTCAACCCTCCCATATCTGGGGAGCCTTGACCCATTATTTTCTCATGATTAAAATCAATGATTTTTCAAATTTATTTTATATTACACTTATGTAGCAATTTTATTTTGATAACTGAATGTATAACGAATACAATTATATATAAAACTTTATTCTAGGTTCAATATTTAAAAAATAAAAAATCATTTTGTAAAAAGTGGGTCAAACCTCCGTAGTCTCCTCAATACTATTGCTACTATTCTTTGGCAAGTTTTCGTAAAGTTGTGTTAAATTTGGTTGAAAACTCTGCATGCAATAAGCAAAAAATTTTTGAATTTTTCACAGTCATAATAACATCTTCACGAATATGAGTGCTATGCTTACACAAATGCACACAAATTGAACAAGACCCAAATGGTCATTTAACACGGTAACAAACCATTTCCAGCATTTTCTGTTACGTAGGTGATCGCAAATATTATTTTATTATTAAATTTATTATTATCCCGCTAATTGTCCTCCCGACTAAATCTTCACCAAGAAATATGAAATCAAACATGCTCTTTTCATCCCAGAAGTTCAAGAACAACTCGCCAATAATTTTTGTAGATATTCGACAAAACGTGTGCAATCGAAGCATCTAGTCCCTGTACTTTAATTTTTAGAGGTCAGTGTACATATGTAGTATATATATATGTGTGTGTATGTGAGAAAATGATAATGATGAAAAATAAGCAAATGGCCACAACTTCAGTAGTGCTAATCAACTATACAAGTCTTTTTAAGTTAATTTTGTGTATTTTATGTCTCAATAAATATCTGTGACTAGCTTCATATTCAAGTGTAATATTCATTGTTTTTAAGGTCTTATTTTACATACCCCCTCCAAAACACACACACATTCTTATATATATATATATATACATACATATATATATATATATATATATATATATATATATATATATATATATATATATATATATATATATATATATATATAACGTAAAGCACAGTAATCACCAACTTTATATATATAATACTTTATATATATATATATATATATATATATAATAATAGAAATAGAATAATAGAAAAATAAGCTAAAGCTAAAAATTATTTGAAAATAATTTTTAGCGTTAGCTTATTTTTCTCACAGAAAACAACCATTTTGCTTATATCATTGAATTCTGTGCCCTTGACAACGTAATTCAATATATAAGCTTTTCCATTTTTTGTCGGTGTCCACTTTTTTCTTTTCTTCCATAATAAATCTTATAATAAATTATTATTTTTTTTTTATACTTACAGCTTTAATTCATAATATTTCACGGTGGTAGGATATGTTTAATTAATGGTTATATATATATATAAAGCCCCGTTGAAATCTACAAAATAGGCAGTATAATGACACTTTTTTTCAAACAACTACTGTTTTAACAAATTTCGTTAAATTTTACAAAAATTGAATCATCCCCTCTCCTCCCCCCCGAACGTCAAATTCGGTATTTTTTCGGTCTAATGCGATTTTATTTGTTTAGGATGATCTGTGTAATTCATGCCGTAGAGTGATGTGAGCACAGCACACCCATATTGTGCAGCTGACTGAATATCTCCACGATTATAAAAGTTATTCTGTCTTAAAAACCTTATTTTTTTTTATTCTAAAAACTATGAGTAATAAGCGGGTCAATTAAAAAAAAATCCGAAGTTGATATACCTACTGTGCAATGAACTGTAACCTCCCTTTAAACTTAAAGAAAATATTGCAATTTTTAATATTTCATCTTCTATCTGTAGTGCAAAATATTATTTACAATTTTCTCAAATGAATTTACTTCCTGTATTATCACTGATATATATAGATAACCCAATTGGTGTTATGGAAATGATAAATTATTTAAATGTTTTCATTTTCTTTTATGTATTCGGTATTAAAAGGGAATAACGCGTGAATTTTGATTTATTAGATTTTAATTTAAAATCTGACAATAAATATAATAGACATAATGATGAAATCATAAGAGAAAATGCAATATTTCACCTTGATTAAATTACAGAATACAGATTTAGAACTTTAAAAAGCTCGCAGATTTACTTAAACGACGACGAAAATAATGAAATAGATGTTAGAAGTTAGTTGTTAGATGTTAGTTGTTTTTTCTTACATTTCGATAATGTAAGTTGAAAAAACCGTTTTGGCCACCTTAAACTACATATTTGTCACCAAAAATAACACCTAAAAAGTCCTTCCGGCCAGTGCCGGGAGGAAGAGGTAGCTTTCATATTCCTTATTTTAAAAAAGCCAACGTATGTTATTCAAACACACGAAGCTCAATTTAGTGGAAACCGAATATAGGAGATTCAATACTAATTTTTATCAATACTAAATCATTATGAATGAGAATTTCGCGAAATTAGTCAGCTTTATCCAAGCTGCTTTTATTTAAAGTAACTTATATGTGGCTGCCAAATTCGGCGATTTCTTAAAGTGTCTGCCCTTTTAAGACAACATTGTGGATGAGGCTAACCAGTGAACTTGGTCGAGACCTTAATAATTGCTGTGCACATGCTCACTCACTTCGGAATCGATTTATATATACCAGTGCTGTCGCAGAATCAGATTTTTCAAAATCTCACCCACATTAGATATTGAAATTGCTATATCTGAGCCATTTTTTAAGATAAAGACAAACAAAAAATGCTCCTGAATCCTTATATCAAGGTCAAATACTTAAGAAAGAAACCTTTTTCAATTTCTAATTTTTTTGCACCTCACTTTAAATATAATTTTTTTTAATTTAATGGCTGCAATTTTGAAACAAGATGGCTGATGAAGCTGGCCAGCGAACTTGGTCGAGATATTGATGTATACTATCCACATGCTTTTTTACATCAAAATAGGCGAATACGTGTGTTATCGCGTGACAAATACAAGATCCTTTCAAAATGTTAGCCATGCTAGAAATTCAAATTGCTATAATTCAACCATTTTTAAGATATAAACAAAAGAACAATTTTTCAGAAAAAAAAAAAAACTGCTCCATAATCTTTGTATCAAGGCCAACACAAAAAAAGAATATTTTTCATTTTCCAAATTTTTAATACCTCATTTTAAATTTAATTTTTTTAATGGCAACGCTTTTGAAACAAGATGGCGAATGAAGCTGGCCAACGAACTCGTCGAGACATTGGTATGTACTATGTACAGACCAAGTTACATCCTAATCGGTTCATAAATACGCCTGTTATCGCGTGACAAAAATCAGGTCGTTTTAGCATGTCAGCCACAATAGAAATTCAACATGCTATAACTCAGCCATTTTTACTTTCTTCTATCTTCAATAGAAGAAAGTATTGTAATCGAAATTTTTTTCGACTTCCGGTTTTCGACGGATTTACAAGTTTTAGGGGTCAGAGATTCCAAAAAACATGTTTATGGAAAATGTCTGTCTGTCTGTGTGTCCGTCTGTCCGTCTGTCCGTCTGTCCGTCTGTCTGTCGCCATTGTACCATCAAAAAGTGTATGAAGTTATGCATAGAATTAAACCAAAATTTTATTTTAAGTTTTTGGCTATGGCAAGCAGGTCCTCCTGGAATTTGGAAAAAATTCGCCGGTAGGGGGCGCTGATATAGCAATTTTTGTGCGATTTTGAATATTGTACCATCCAAAAGTGTATGGAGTTATGCATGGAATTGAACCAAATTTTTATTTTAAGTTTTTGGATATGGCAAGCAGGTCCTCCCTGAATTTGGAAAAAAATCGCCGGTAGGGGGCGCTGATATAGCAATTTTGTGCGATTTTGAATATTGTACCATCCAAAAGTGTATGGAGTTATGCATGGAATTGAACCAAATTTTTATTTTAAGTTTTTGGATATGGCAAGCAGGTCCTCCCTGAATTTGGAAAAAATTCGCCGGTAGGGTTCGCTGTAAATGCGATTTTTGTGCGATTTTTAATATTGTAGCATATAAAAGTGTATGAAGTTATACATAGAATTGAACCAAATTTTTATTTTAAGTTTTTGGATATGGCAAGCTGGTCCTCCCTGAATTTGGAAAAAATTCACCGGTAGGGGGCGCTGTAATAGCGATTTTGAATGTTGTACCGTCCAAAAGTGTATGAAGTTATGCATAGAATTAAACCAAATTTTTATTTTAAGTTTTTGGATATGGCAAGCAGGTCCTTCCTGAATTTGCAAAAAAATTCGCCGTTAGGGGGCGCTGTAATAGCGATTTTTGTGCGATTTTGAATATTGTACCATCGAAAAGTGTATGAAGTTATGCATAGAATTGAACCAAAAAATTTTAAGTTCTTGGCTATGGAAAGGAGGTCCTCCCTTAATTTGTAAAAAAATCGCCCGCAGAGGGCGCTGTAATAGCGATTTTTGTGCAATTTTTGTGCCATTTTGAATATTGTGCCGTCAAAAAGTGTATGAAGTTATGCATAAAATTGAACCAAATTTTATGTGATTGTTTTTGGTCATGTCACGAAGGTCCTCCCTGAATTTGGAAAAATTCTGCCGGTAGGGGCACTATAATTTCGATGTCTGTACCATTTTCATTATTGTACCATCGAAAAGTGTTTGAAGTTATCCATATAATTGAACCAAATTTTGTGTGCATGTTTCTGGCTATGGCAAACAAGTCCTCCCTGAACTTGAAAAAATTCCGCCAGAAGGGGGCGCTATAATTCCGATCTCTGTGCCATTTTCATTATTGTACCATCGAACAACGTATAAAATTATGCATACAATTGAACCAAAATTTTTGTGCTTGTTTTTGGCTTTGGCTAACAGGTCCTCCTAGAATTTGGAAATATTGCGCGGTAAAGGTGCTCTGTGCTAGCGATTTTTGTATACTTTTCTTGATTTTTCGTAGATCTATTGTGCATCGGCGGCTCATGCAGTGGCGGGAACTCGCTTCCTGCTAACCCGGCTATTCGCAAACAGCTGATAACAACAAAATAAGGAAAAATTAATAATTTTAAAAAATATCATGATATAGATTAACTCGTTTTTAGTCCGTTTAATTGACTTGAGCAGAAATTTAAGATGAAAATCAAAGTTGGTATAGTATTGAACTAATAATATTGAAGTATTAACATGTGTAACTAGGTTTTGAAATATTAAGATGTATAAGATAGAAGAAAGTTTTGGGATTGGCACATCCAACTAGTTTTAGATATAGTCGAAACAAAAACTGTTCCGGAATCTTTGTATTAATGTCAAACACATACAAAAAAAAAATCTTTTTCATTTTCCATTTTTTGGTATCTCCTTTTAAATTTTAATTTTTTTTAAATTTTTTAAATTGCCGCCATTTTGAAACAAGATGGCGGATGAAGCTGGACAAATAACTCGTTCGACATATTTGTATGTACTATGTACACACCAAGGTACATCCAAATCGGTTCATAAATACGCCCGTTATCACGTGACAAATATCAGGACGTTTCAAAATGTCAGCCAAGCTAGAAATTCAAAATACTATAACTCAGCCATTTTTTAAGATATAGACGAAACAAAAACTGCTCCCGAATCTTTTTATCAAGGTCAAACACATAAGAAAAACATATTTCTTCAATTTTCAATTTTTTGTTACCACATTTCAAATTAAATTTTTTCTTAAAAATTTAAATGGTCGCCATTTTTAAACAAGATGGCGGATGAAGCTGGCCAACGAACTCGGTCGAGACATTGGTATGTACTATGTATAAACGTTGTTACATCCAAATCGGTTCATAAATACGCCTTTTATCGAGTGACAAAATTCAGGACGTTTCAAAATGTCAGCCACGCTAGAAATTCAAAATGCTATAATTCAGCCATTTTTTAAGATATAGATGAAACAAAAACTGCTCCGGAATCTTTGTATAAAGGTCAAATACATAAGAAAAAAATATTTTTCCATTTTCAATTTTTTGGTACCACATTTCAAATTTTAATTTTTTTTTAAATTTTAAATGGCCACCATTTTGAAACAAAATGGCGGATGAAGCTGGCCTAAGAACTCGGTCGAGACATTGGTATGTACTATGTACACACCGAGTTTCATCCAAATCGGTTCATAAATACGAGAGTTACAGTATGACAAAGATCAGATATATATATATATATATATGGATATATATATATATATATATATATATATATATATATATATATATATATATATATATATATATATATATATATATATATATATATATATATATATATATATATATAATATATATATATATATATATAATATATATATATATATATATATAATATATATATATAATATGTATATAATATGTGTAGTATGTATATAATATGTATATGTATATAATATATATATATATATATATAATATATATATATATATATAATATATATATATATATATATATATATATATATATATATATATATATATATATATATGATATATATATATATATATATATTTATATATATATATATATATACATATATCAACTTTTGAACGGAGGTTGGTTTCGGTGTCTGGGGGTCATGATCGATGAAAATATACCAAAATTTTTTGAAATCGCTTTCCTCCGAACGGCTGCAATAGGTAGATTTTTGTAATGAAAGCTACCTAAAATTACAATGATTTCTAATTCTTTTAATTTTGTGTTGACTTCTAAAACACAGTTCTTAATTACGCGCATATTTTATGCCGAACTCAGAAATTTGCAAATAGCTGAATGTCAAAACCAAAACCTTTTTATTTCTGACAATTTTTAATATTTTAATGGTTTTATTGATGTCTCTATTATGTTATATTCATTTCAAGAAAATTCATAAAACATGTTATCGATAAAAATCGTATGTAATACAATTAACAAAAAAAAAAAAAAAAAATGATAAAAATAATAAAGTAACTTTCATATAATAAAATCCATTTATGCGATAAAGTTTATATATTTTTTTTTACAAAATTGTTAAAGATATATTTTTAATAACAATTATTCGATATAAAAATATTTCAATAGTGTATTTTGTTTTAAAGCTAACTTTTTAAAAGTAATATAAAAGTGGAAACTGTTATTTTAAAAATTAAAAAAATCATAAAAGACAAAATATACTATCTTTTTTCCCTAATGGAAATATTTGTTTCGGAGATAACGCTTTTGTAACTATTAATTTTCTCCAAAAGTTTTATTTGCTTTAAGGAAAACATTTACTTTTAATATTTTAAAATGATAAAATTATCTATAAAATTTGTACAATAAACAATAGTAACATTTTCCAAAACAAGGAGAGGAAGAAAACTAGAAGCATAAGATTGACTTTTGTTCAGACGGAATTTGAAAATTCAGTTTTTACGTTATCACTTTTATTTGAAATGAGAAGAAAATAATGTGCTATTTTTTTGTGTGTGTGCGTTAGATTAGCTTTTATTGTTAATTTGTTTAATCACCTAAAATATATTTAAATCGATGACGATGGAAATGCTTAAGAAGAAAACAAAACGAAACATAGATAACATATATTGAGTAATATAACTTTATTAATTTATTTCGTTTCATGTTCATCATTGGATATGCATTATTTGTTCAAATGTTAAAAAAAAAAAACAATGAACATATTCTTAACATCATTACTAAAACATTTTAATGCGGATGTAAATAAAAGCGGATAAATGAAAAGTTTTGACTTTAGAGGAAACGCCAAGTATGCACTACCATTATGGAAGGATATAAAAACGGGAAAGAAAAGCAGAGGGAAATAGCAAGAGGTGGAAAATGATTAATCATTGTAATATGTTTACTGAAATGCTATTTTTCTCATATACTTCTTTTTTTTTCTACTGTGAACGTTTCAGGAAAGAACAATTTTTTATTTGTGAATAATGTCAAAATAATGTTAAATTCTACATATTAAATGAATAATTGATCAAACTTTCCCATATAACAGAGTGGACAAAGCGAATGATAAAAACAACAAAGTATTGTGATAGTTATATTAAGCACATACCAATTTATACCGCGAAAAAAAACTTTTACAAATGGATAAAAATAGTTTTCTTATTTACAGTTGTGCTTTAAAAAAATTACAGCTGTTTCTTTTGTTTAAATGTCAACAAGTTTAAAAAACTAATATAAGAATGGAAATGTTTGTTTAAGGATTCTTTTTTTTCTCAATGTAAATGCTTTTTTTTTGAGATTATATTTTTCTAACTATTAAACCTTCTTAAAAATTTTCCGCAGTGCAAGAAAAACATTTACATTTATTGCTTTAAAATCCTCCAAAATATCTGAAAATAGTATAGCAAACAAAAGTAACATTTTTTAATGGGGCGAAAAAGAAAAATGAAAGTATAAGATTGGCTGTAGCAAAGAATGAATTTAAAAATGCATTTTTCATTTAACTTTTTGTGAATATAAAGAAAATAAACTTTCGAAAATATTTTGTATTCGATTATTTTAATGTAGTTTTCTCAATTATTGGAAAAAAAAAATCATGAATGAATTGTTTTCAAAACCACATAGAAACATATAAATGAAAAAATATATAATATTTTGTAGTTTTCAACTTTGTGATAAAAAATGGTATTATATTATTTAAATAAATGGATAAGCATGAGGATTATATCTCTAATATGATACACTGGTATTAATCCTTCCAAATTTTGCTGTGAGAATGATATACTTAAACTTTAGATTTCTATTTTGTATTTAGATTTTCATTTAGTGCTTCCAAATATACTCTTATATAAATAGGTCGAATATTCCGAACGAGAATTAAAATTTTCTGAGCATAACTATAAATGAAAAACCCTTAAATATTTTTCACTTAAAAATGTGAGGAATTAACAGGATATTGAACCAAGTTTCTGAAATGAAACAAATGAACTACTTAAATACAGAATTTATCATTACTAACACCAATCCCTGACTTGTTATTTAATTATCACCCGGAAGTACTGTGATCAACAAAAAGAAAAAAAAACAGACATTTTTATCCAAAATATTGAAGACTTTAAAAAATATTCTGACGCATCAAAGCTATATGATAGTTAGAAATGGGACGTCTTATCCTGAATACAAAATCAGGCATGTATACCGGATGCAAGGTGGGGTAAGTGTATCCTTTTTAACCTGCGATAGATGTCCCAGTCAGTAACTCTGGAAGTCGCATCAAATATTGTTGCAGCCTACACTAACACATAACTTGGCATACGTTTCAACAATATTCACTAAATGTTTGATGAAAAAAGTTTAGTGAATACATTATATTTCGATTTCTACTTGTTCCAATCTCATAACAGCATACAAAAAAATTCGACCTTACCTTCATTTGATGAATATAACTTTTATTTGAAGAAATAAATCACTGTAACTTCATTACGCTTTTATATAATAATTGAGAGTTAGAACGTTCAATAGCTGAAATACAATGAATAGGGCAACTAACCCGCTGGGACATGTAACCTGGATTTACTCTTGCACTTTAATCTATACTATTAAAATCCGTGCGCTTATCTTTGTAACTACAAAAACTCGGAAACCAAAGGGCGGAGGGCTACGAAATTTGGCACACGGGTTGCAAGTAGGAGAACCATGAACGATTGGGGCAAAAAAATTGAAAATTTTAAGTACATTTTTTCTATTTTATTTTATGTTTTTGACGAATTTTTGCCATTTTTATGTTCAATCCGTTATCGCGCAAGTACTAACCAGTTCTAAATGTTTACTGCAATGTGAGATATACATATTACGTACGCCACGCTGCAATAATAAGAAGATGTATCGGGTATTACGATAATTTTTTTACCTCGCATGCAAATAATTAGAGTTTATTTAATTGCGTTTAATTATTACCTTTTGTAAAAAATAAAGAAAACATTTTATCACAAACATCAACAAAACTTTTTATTCTATTTATTCCTTTATTCCAAAGATATCACTTTAACGTCTACTGCCATTTAAATAAATTAAATTTCATTAAAAAAATGCACAGTATAAGAAAAATATTTTTCGGGATATACATATTACGTACGCCATGCTGCAATAGTAAGAAGATGTAGCGGATATTACTGTAACTATCTTACCTCGCACGCAAATAATTAGAGATTATTTAATTGCGATTAATTATTACCTTTTTTAAAAAATAAAGAAAACATTTTATCACAAACATCAACGAAACTTTTTATTTTATTTATTCCCTTATTCCCATGGAGGAAAGAGGTAGATGGAGTTGCAGTATGCGTAAAAACCGTTTGCAATATGATGCGCGTTATCGCTTAAATTTAAATGCTGTCACCAGGCACAAACTCCCCGCTACTTCAAAACAAGCACCTGGAACAGGGACCGAATTCTTTGACATCACTCGTGCAATTTTTCTCCAAATGAAAGTGATCTGCTTATTTTTAAGCATTATAAAACAGCATTCCATTATATTATGAAGTAAAAACTGTATTAATAAAAGTTTTCTTCTTTTTTTTCGTGAAAGAACGTGCTTGTGCTTGGCCTTACTGTAGCGGATTTTAGGGTTACTTTTTTGGCGTCACACCCAGCCACCTTACTGCATCTCCATCTATCTCTTTCCTCCATGCCTTATTCCAAATATGTCGTTTTATCGTCTACTGCCATATCAACATGATAAATTAGAATTCCATCTAAAAAAATGCACAGTAGTAGAAAAATATTTTTATAAATCAAATAGTTATTGAACAACTCAACACTTTAACGGGGGAATTCTTATTTCTTATTTAGATATTTTAAAGTTGTTTGTTGTCATAGCGTTTTTATGCTATTTTTCGTTTCATATTCGTTTAATATTATGTCTGTTTGATGTGAATTTTTTACGTACTACTACCTTTTACTATGGATTTTAATTAAAAAAAACGTAGTGAAAAATGGATCATAGACATTTGCATACTTTTTACTTTTGAAAAGAGTTGCAAACCGCTCACGGACTGCTACATACTTCTTTTTTTAATATTTACATATTTTTTATTATTTAACCCTCTCGCTGCGCAAGCAATTCTTCGCGATGAGTGTCTTTTACAGAATTTTTAATTGTTTATCACCGGTTCTTTAAAGCAGAAATTTTTGAATATCGTAATCGGGGAAAATATCCTGATTAAATCAGACAAAGTTTTCGCTAAAAAATAAGTGGTAGGAATAACCAAATAGTATTAATTTGACGGAAAAATCCATGCCCGAGCATATCTCTGGCTGTGCAGCGAGAGGGTTAATCATAACCTTGGAAATGGAAGTTTTCAAAATAAAATGCCTAAGCGCAAAAAGTCAATAACTGGCAATTCCTCACGAAAACAGAGGGCTATGTGGCAGCGTGAAAGGCGAGCGAATGAGACAGAAGAAGGAACATCTGCAAGAAGATTCGCCGTGGCAGAAAGAGGCAGGGAAAGGCAAATGGCACAAATGGAGGAAGAAGCTTCTACAAGAATATATGAAGCTGCACTGTGAGCTCAACAAAGCCTCACACCCAACCACTGGCTGTGAGGAAAAAATTGCTTACAAGCCATTGCTCAACATCTAAGAATGAATAGTTCAAATAATGTCGGAAAATGCGGGTTACACCCAACGGTTGAAGAAAAAAAAAATGTGGTCATCTGGACAATGTTTGCATCAAGTGTAGTGCATTTTTTTTCAATGCAGAGAAGAATGCAAGAGGAATTTCTACTCACTGTTGTCACTGCGGCAAAGCAATTTTGGAACCTCTTCAACCATATCCAGATCAGATGAGGCAGTTTTTAGGTGGCAGTGATAGATCGTCAGCTCACTTTAACGAACACATAAGGTCATATAACAGTGCGTTGTCTTTTGCCTCTATGGGTGCTCACGTTACACCACCCCCAGGTGCCGGACCGTAGTGTTTTAGAATCTATGGACAAATTTATCATAATACTTCTCATCTTCATTCATCTGAAGTGGGCCAGAAAAAATGTGTTCAATTGTATGCATTTGATTCTGATATAGCACCGCGTATGAACAGTAGATAAAATTTAAAATGTAAAGAAGAAATCATGAGCAAGCCTGGCGATAATATCAGGCGAGTTAACCCTTAAGCACATGCATTTCAAATGCTTCATGAAATGGAAGAACGAGTCATCGCAGAACAAGGATATGGAGTAGCAGAAAGCGTGTGTATGTATATATGCGATAAAAATTTATCAGCGGGCCAGAATCGAGGCAGATACAATGCACCAAAGTCAGATGAGATACATGGTTTTCCATAATTCGAATGGTGCACCACCTATCAATAGGGATATCTGCATAGATCCGAAGGGGGAATCAACTGTGTAGAATAATCACCCTGAATCCTAACCGTGACCCCATGACTTATGTTTTATGTTTCCCACATGGCGAAAAGGGTTGGAATGTAGATGCAGGATGTTCTCAACTTCAATTTTACAGTCACAGATTGTCAGTGAGAAGGAATGTTTTCAATCCCATACTTTATTGTCTAAAACTCTTTCAGAAGTATTGCGTCGGTGCTTATGTCAAGGTTGAATGAAACCATTTGAATTACATCCGCTCTAACCAGAGAAATATAAGAGTAGAATCTTACTATGGGTTAGCAGATCACCTTAATGCTCTAGCAGAACAATCTGGTTTGAAACCAGTTGTGATGCTTATTTTGCCATCTATATACATAGGAAGTCCCAGAGCCATGCAGCAAAATTTTCAAGATGCGATGGTCATCGTTATACAATTTGGTAAGTCTGATATTTTTGTCACCCTAACGTGCAATCCAAATTGGTGAGAAATCAAAGAGAACCTTTTCGCCAGGACAAAAATTTCATGATTGTCCAGATTTAGTTGCCCGCGTGTTCGATATAAAGAAAAAAGAAATGTTGAACGATCTTAAAAAGAACGGCATTTTGAGGCGCACAGTCGCAGACATACATGTTAATAAATTCCAAAAGAGAGAATTGCTGTACATGCACCGTTTACTCATTTTAACTGATGATGATAAGAGATCCAGCCACTGTGCTGAATTACCTGATTCTACAATTCAAATTGGATTGCACGAAATTGTCAAGGCTACGAGGATTGTTGGACCATGTGGCGTCATAAATCCAAACTCATCTTGCATGGGAGACGGTGTTTGCTGAAAGGGTTATCCAAAGGATTTCAGAAATGAAACGACTGAGAACGTCGAAGGTTACTCAATGTACAGACTGCGTGATGAGGTAAACACATAATGTAAAGAGAAATGTCGTAGACAACCGTTGAGTTGTTCCTTATAACCCATACATCACAAAGGAATACAATACCCATGATAATGTCGAAATATGCAACTCTGTTAAATCCATTAAGCACATTTTTAAGTATGTATACAAGGGTCATGATTATGCAAAAGTTGTTTTTGAAAATAACGGTGAGAGATCTGTAGTGTGGGATGATGTGAAGAATTATTTAAATACACGATATGTTTCGGCACCCGAGGCAATGTGGCGACTTCTTGAAAAGCCCATGCAGGACAAGTCGTATGTCATTATCATATTGCCGGTGCATCTACAAGACATACAATCTGTGTATTTTAGGGAAGCGGAAGAACGTGAACCTTTTGAAAGAGCAAGAAATACAGACACCATGCTCACTGCTTGGAATCTACTTAACAGGTCAGATCCTTCAGCAAACATCTATCTCTATACAGAAATTTCAAAGCACTTTATATAGAAAGGCAATATGTGGCAAAGGCGTGTTAGATTAGGTGACTACATAGTATCAAGGATGTATTCTGTAAGGCCAAAGGATATTGAATGATTCCATCTTCGTATGATGCTTTGTCATGTTCCCTGTGCCAAGCCTTTCGAGGAGTTAAGGACGTATGATAATACTGTCCATGAAACATTCAAAGGTGTATGCCGTGCTATAAATTTATATAGAAGATGATGATGAATGGCAACATTTTTTAACAGAAGTATGTGGTTTTGAAATGCCGCCCAAACTGAGACAATTGTTTTCGTTCATATGTGCCTTTGGAAATCCAAATTCACTGATTCAATTATGGGAACAATTTAAATCAGAACTCTCAAAAGATTTTGCTCTCCATCTGCCACTACAGAAGAGTAGAGATAGAGTCCTTCAAGACCATCTATCCAATCATCTACGCATAAACAACATGACACTTCAGAGCCTTTAACTGCCTGAACCCTCGAGCCTGGAGAACTCATAGGAATGCGATGTCTATGATTTACAAGAAGAAAGAGCAGAGGGACAACGATTGTTAAACATACTAAATCCGGAACAACGTATAATTTTTTATGCTGTAATTGAAAGTATTTAAACTGATTATGCTACTGTCGCTAAGGTTTTCTTTTTTAATGATTTTGAGGGATCAGGAAAAACATTCCTATTCAATACGTTTCTACGTTATGTCAGAGGAATGGGACATACTGCTATTCCTGTTGCATGAACAGGCGTCGCATCTATAGTGTTACAAGGTGGAAGACCTGCGCATTCTCAATTTAAATTATAAGCCCCCCATATTGGATAATTCATCTTCAAAAATTCGGCAAAATACATCTGAAGTAAGATTACTGAAAATGGCTAAGCTCATTATATGGGATGAATGTACCATGAAACCTATTCATGCTTTGAATGCTGTTGATAGACTTCTGTAAGATTTGGCTGGCAATAATGCCCCATTAGGAGGCAAAGTGTTTATTCTTGGAGGTGACTGGAGGAAGATTTTACCTGTAGCTATATATGCAAACAAAACACTCATTTTGGAAAGTTGTATCAATAATTCTTCTCTCTGGCCAATATTTTTACATTTCAGTCTGGATAAAAATATGCGAACAGAGAGGAGAAACTTGATTTCGTGGAATTGCTCATTTGCCTGGGAGATGGTCGGTTGACTAATGATTATGAAGTCGTAGAAGATATTATTGAAGTATCTCCAGAATGTTTAGTGCAGTATTCTATAGTGGATGATATTTTTGGTTCGTCTGAAATTGATCTTGATTATTTTTCGGAAAGAGCCATTTTGTGTCCCAAGAATGAGGATTCTTTGAGACTGAATGAGGAGGTTTTACAAAAAGTACCTGGCGAAGTCAAGTCTTATTTTAGTGCTGATACAATACTTTGTGATGATGAAGAAGAACAAAACAATTTTCAGATGGATTTCATCAATAGTCTAACACCTCCTGAAATGCCACCACATCAGTTAAATCTTAAATTTGGTGTTATTGTTATGTTGCTTAGGAACATGAATCCGTCCAGTGGTCTCTGTACTGGGAAACGTTTAACCCTAGAACTACCGGAAATTTTACTCAAGTTTTATAAAAACATTCTACACCAGAATTTTTACTTAAAACTATTTAATTTGTTTATTTAACTTATTATTGTCTGATTTATACATTTAGTTTGTTTTGAAGAAATTTCTGGTTTGAATAAATATTTTGAATGTACATGTCGGGTCCAATGGACCCGTCTGGTAGACGGAAGGTTAATAGTCAAATGGTTATCGCAGAATGTTATAAATGCAGAAGTTTTTATATGACATAGGAGAGTCACCCGTGTTTTCATACCTAGGATCCTGCTTATTCCGTCGGATACCGGTTTACCTTTCCAGATACGCCGCCGTAAGTTTCCACTTAGGCTCGCCCTTGCTATGATTATCAATAAATCTCAGGGTCAAAGCTTGAAAAAGTTT
Organism: Maratus speciosus; assembly: GCA_963932465.1. NCBI lineage: Eukaryota > Metazoa > Arthropoda > Arachnida > Araneae > Salticidae > Maratus > Maratus speciosus. The sequence goes on along the minus strand of OZ010786.1, from coordinate 3,268,575 downwards.
CGAATCTATTTGCTCCATATAGTTTTTTTTACATGGTATGTTCTATGTAATCTTTTCAAGAGCAACTTCTAGAGGATGTGTACGTGTTTGAGTCAAGGACGGACCAAAACAACGAAAACGTTTGTCACAGTCTGATAAGGTATTGACACAAAACAGTGTCTTCCGTGAAGTTTTATCTTAAGTCGCAACTATCTTGCTTTATTGTAAAAAACAAAAAAACAAAAACGTGTCTACTGCATTTTACCTCATGGATGACGTGGAAAACGATGCAAATATTTTTCATTTAAAATAAATTTATTTCAATTTTTTTTGCAATGATGTTGTACATTTCATTCTTTCTTATAAAATTTTGTTTGGTTGTGCAATAATTGACTTCATAAGTGATTTTTATATTCCCAATCTTTAATTCGGTTATGTGAATACTTATATTTATTTATTTTTTAAGACACTAGGGGGCTCTGCCCCCTACGAGCTACGCTCGTCAACCCTCGTGCAGACACCGCAGACTCTAACAGCACGCTAATTTGATCGGCTTTAAAAAGATTTCGGAAGATTTAACTATAATTTGAATCTGACGTAATTTTCACCAGACTTTTCTTTCTCTTTTTAATATTCAAGTAAAAATACTTTTGTTAGAAATGAAATATTATGATCATCTTAAAATATAAATAAATGTCTCGCGCAATTTTTAAATTTAAACTGTTTTGCAATATTAATTTTTGTTCATTTTACATATTAAGTGTAATGTGGCGTAAATGTGACGTAAATCCTCCTATTTAAGACTTCTAACGCATGTTAATGGATTTATTATTTTGCAATATTCTTTCACTTTTAAAATTCACGTGTAAGTATAGTTTTTATGAAGTAATTTTCAATGAGTTCCTGCATTTCATATTTTCTGTTTATAATAGTCACGTGTAAAATAAATTTTTAATTTGAAACAAACATTATTGTTTGCGTTGTTTATACAGTTGGCAACAGTTTAAATTAATACAATTTTCTAAATTTTGTAAAAAATATGTCTCGAAATGCTGAAAATTTGAATTTAAAATAAAAATAAAACCTCAAAAAAAGACTCAAATTAAAATACCAAATGCAGTCTGCACACCGGGAAATTCTGACGCATAAAATGATCTAAAAATGATTAAATTCCTATGTACAGTTTTTATCCTTTAAAACTTTTTTAATGGAACGATTTTGTCCAACTTTGGCATTAAATATCTCTTAAAATAATTCTTCGATTTGAAAACTGTTTACATCAGCGTGTTTATCAAACATTTCTAATACTACCGATTTTCATATTTTTGTATGCAACAGTTTTTATAATATTAACGAAGAAAGGCCATGATTAAGCATTCAAATTGGATGCCGATCTGCCGGGAATATCTACGCAGATTTTCATTGGTCCATTTCCAAATCAAAATTTTTTTATATATACTAGGGGGCACACCAAAATCCAAAAAGCACGCTAATTTGATCGGCTTTAAAAATATTGAATTACAAAAAAAAAAAAAAAAAAAGAAAGAAAGAAAAAAGAAAAACAGTAGCGATCTCTCTGTAAACGGGTTTCCATTCGTTTTCCTTGGATTGGGGATTTTTAAGGCCAAATCTGCTGCTGTTAAGAGATACAATGGCTGTTTTCGTATTTAATTAAAAAAATTAGTTAAACATTTGAAAATAAGCTAATGTAAAATGAATTAAGTAAACAGTGTCATTGTCTCTCGGAATTTTTTAACACCGCTATAAGATAGTTCTTTTAAATAATTCATTTTAAATGTATTGTTTCAAATCTGACGTAAGTTACACCAAAGTTTTATTTCTCTTATTAATATTCACGTGAAAATACTTTTGTTGTTAGAAGGAAATATTATTTGCGCTGTCTTCGAATTCACGATAATAGTTGAAAAGATTATCTCAAAATATCTCGCGCAAATATATTTTTCAATTTAAATTGTTTTGCTATATTTTTTGCCATTTTAAATATGACGTAATTTCCCCAAATTACAAGTTTTAACGCATAATAATGATTTTTTTAATTTTAAGATTTTGTTTCTCTTTTAAAATTCAAGTGTAAATATGATTCGGCACAGATGTCATATACGCCCCATATTGGCGCAATTTTTTTCTGACGCCAATTTCATATACGCAACGGGTACTTAATTGGTGCTAAAATGTTGTTATTTTGCTTGATATGGTAAACCGGATGTTGTTGTTTATGCTATTGATGTTTTCGCCAAATTGGCGTCGGAAAAAAATTGCGCCAATATGAGATCTGTGTCGTATTTGCGGCGTATATGAGATCTGTGCTTATGGTTCTTATGACGTAATTTTCCTGCTTTTAACATGTAATCGTTTAATTCTAATTTTAAAGTTGTTTTTTTTTTGTTTGTAATAGTCACGTGTAAATAAATTTTTAATTTGATGTAAACATTATTGTTTGCGCTGTTTATACAACTGGCAACAGTTTAAATTAATAACATTTTCTAAAATTTGTAAAAAATATCTATCGAAATGCTGAAAATTTGAATTTAAAATTGAAATAAAACTTCAAAATATGAGTCAAATAAGAAGAATAAATGCAATCTGCCCACCGGGAACTTATAACGTATAAATTGATCTAAAAATGATTAAATTCTCATGTATAGTTTTTCTCCAATAAAACTTTTTTAATGGAACGATTTTGTCCAACTTTAGCATTAAATATCTCTTAAAATAATTCTTCGAATTGAAAACTGTCTGCATCAGCGTGTTTATCAATTATTTCTCTATAATACCACCGATTTTCATATTTTTGTATGCAACAGTTTTTTTCATACTAACGATGAAAGGCCATGCTTAAGCATTCAAATTGATGCCGATCTACCCGGAATATCTACGCAGATTTTCATTGGTCCATTTCCAAATCAAAACTTTTTTTTATATATAGAAGGATAGAAGGATAACTGATCTTTTGTGTACATTCTTATTTCATGTTGGTTGTGTAGTGACTGATTTTTAAAAGACATAACACATCGTTATATTCATAAATTTTAATTTGGTTGTAGTGATTTTTAATTTTAATTTCGGTTTTAGAATTAATAAAAAGGAACTGCCTTGAGTAGAACGTGTTAAACAGCTAGTATTTAATAAATATTCATAAATTATTACATAAATTAAAGTGAGGGAATGATATTTTTTAAATATAAATAAATAAATAATTATATATATATATATACTCACATATATATTTACTCACATATATGTTTACATATATGTCACATATATGTCACAAAAAAGTTTATAATAATAAGTTGAAAAATCATGAACACTTTGTTTCTTAACACAAAAGAACCAGTCTACTAAGAATACATACATTATAATAAAATATATTTTTTGTGACATCAACGTCTTAAGCTAACAGCGTATTTAAAAAGATTTATGTATACAAATTAAGATATTTTTACTACTAGCAGAAAAGTAAAGAGCCTTCATGCGTCCTATTTCTCTGTATAAAACTCATTACTTCCCATTCAATGAAAAACAAATGCAATTCTTTTGGTCCCCATGCAGCGTGATTATTTGGATAAGGCTGTGGATTGGCATGCTTAATAAATTCCCAGAGTGATGGGTTTCTATTCTGATTTTTTGTATCCGAAGTTGTTTATATATTTTCGACAACGTGCTTGAGAGATCATAAACACAGTAGTTATTATATTACTTTATTTACTATGCTTGTAAAACGTATCGTCAGTAAAATTGTATAATATTTATTTCCATTTTTACCCTGCTGCTCACAGAAAAGGATGTTAAAGTTTTTTACCTCGGATAATGTAAGATTATTAATTCACTTTTGACTTTATTCCACAAGGGTTTTAGATTATAATTATACTAGTACACCCATAAGAGATTTTTGCACTGCAATCTTTGAGTTTATTTTAGGTTACATTTTTCATTAATTTATAATTAACTGTATTTTTTTATTCTAACAACATGTTTTAACAAAATATGAGTGCATTAAGTCAAAAGCCTGTTCAAAAATCTTTCATATAATACAGCAGTCATCAATGTGCTTTTTGTATGAGCATCGAAAAAGGGATGATTGCATTAGAAATAATATGTACGATGATAATTAACATTAAACTATAACAAAAACTCTGTATGTAACGTGAGAAGTGGACACAAAATTTTATCCAATGATACCTCATTCAACTCTGTACGCCACAGGTTAGTCAAATTCAGTATTCGATGGCAGATATTAGCAAAGTATCCTGCCCAATAATACCTCATTCATCGTTGTACGCTACATATTAGTTGAGAAAATAGTATATTAACAACAGAAATAACATAGATGGTAACCCAAGTCTCCTTGGATTATTTAATGTCTCTTGAATACTTATAAATCGTTGATATATTAATATAACATTGTTTCCAGTGCAGTTTCCCATTGGTAGCAATTTCAGCTTTCGATCGAAACATCCTGTGTTTATTCTGACACTGCTAATCAAATTTGGGATGATTGTGTGATTCTTTTGTTTTGATTTCGCTCATTATGAAGTAATTTATAGCATGTAATTTGATAATTTTTTTCTGTTGGTTTTATTACTTATTAAAAATGTTACTTGTATATGTAATTCTTTTTTAACTGAACTTTTCATAAAGGAAAAATTAACAGAAATATTAAGATTCCTGGTTTTTAGATATCTGCGTCAGTCTGCACACGCATGTTTCAAAATAAAAACAAAAATGAAAAATCATATTTCAAGCATTGATTATGAAACAGTTTCCAACGCATCTATAAAACTGCAATGAAACGTCACCATTAAATAAGGTAAAAAAATATATGTCTGTAAACAGTTTAGAAAACACATAGAACATTTAAAAATTCAGTTTTAACAATTCCCTTCCTTATTCAAAATAGTAGTGTACATATTTTGGGTAGCCCTTTTTACGATTTATATATTTTTAATTTTGATAACATGCTAAAATTTAGTTCTTTTTGAAAATTTCGCCAATAGATAAAGATGCACTAAAAATATTTTGTACAGCTATGTGTATTCTGTAAAGTCTTTTGTATGTAGCACATATTAAGATAGAAGTTAATTCACTTGAAAAACATATAACACAACTTAAATGGCACTTCCAGCAATTACGAGCCATAAACAGTAATGTGTTTTGTTCGATTGTGTAGTCCTGTAAGAGATTTTTTTGTGCTCCACAAATTTTGGTTTGCATTACAAATATAATTCAGCACGAAAATGCGTAACACAATTAAAAGTTTACCTAGTGAGCCATTCACTGCCATAACCAACTAGTATGTTGTGGCCATCACAAAACTTTCTTCTATATATGAGTCGTCAATTAAATCATTTAAATAGTTCAAGAAATTACATTAATTTAGTACCAATCCATATCAAAATATATCTGAATTTGAAGTTGGATGAAAATTCGTACATTATTTATTGAGATAGAGCTATAGGGGAAAGTCTGAAAAATGCAGCATAACAGCGCCACTTGTTGAGCGATTTGCACCAAAACACAAACAGCACTAATTCTAATCAAGGTATACCAGAATCTGAAGTTTGTCGAAAACCCAAGCATTAGTTCTTGAGATAGAGCTATTGCAGAAATCACAAAAATGCATCATAGCAGCGCCACCTGTGTAGCGATTTATACTAAAAGGCGCAAAACGTCAATTCAGGTCAAGGACTAACTGAATCTGAAGTTTGATGAAAATCCTTGCATTAGTTCTGGAGATTGAGCTATTGTGGAAATCATGAAAAATGCTGCATAGCAGCGCCACCTGTTGAGCGATTTACACCAAAACATAAACAGCACTAATTCATATCCAGGTATACCTGAATCTGAAGTTTGTTGAAAACCCAAGCATTAGTTCTTGAGATAGAGCTATTCGGAAATCACAAAAATGCACCATAGCAGCTCCACCTGTTGAGCGATTTACACCAAAAGGTGCAAAACGTCAATTCATGTCAAGAACTAACAGAATCTGATGTTTGATGAAAATTCGTGCATTATTGCTTGAGATAGAGCTATTGCGAAAATCGTGTAAATCCTGCAAAAGGCAGCATAGCAGCGCCATCTGTTGGGCGATTTACACCGAAACGTTCCAACACAAATTCATATCACGTAATAACTGCATCTGAAGTTTGATGAAAATCTGTGTATTAGTTCTTGAGATAGAGCTATTGCAGAAATCGAGAAAAATGCAGCACAGTAGCGCCACCTGTTGGGCGATTTACGCCAAAAACTAATCAGCACCAATTTATATCAGGAACTAACTGAATATAAATTTTTATTAAATTCCGTGCATTAGTTCTTGAGATAGAGCGCCCACAAAATTTGTGTCACATACAGACAGAACCACAGACTAAGAGATTCACTGACTCACAGACAGACATTTTGTAAAAACATGTTTTTAGTGTTTTCTGACCCCTAAAACGTGTAAATCCGTCGAAAACCGGAATTCGAAAATTTTCATGAATTTAATACGTTCTTCTTGTAAAGATAGAGAAAGTAATAATACTTACGACTTCATTTGTGTAGCCCTGTATATGATCAACAGAACACCATACTTTTCAGTAAGAAACTTACAGTACACCTCAGTAATGCATATAAATTTCATTATGTTTGAAAGAGTAACTACATTGTACTATATGTAACAACATTTAAATATACTTCAAATTATTTTCCCTCATATGCCATTATGTAACATAATTCTCTTGTGAGTCCCCGTAAATATGTAATCTAACAAAAACATAGGTGTGAAAAAAGGGAGCCAAGTTCTGTAAAGACAATGGCAAGAAAAGAAGTGATATCTAAGTGTGTGCCAAGTTCAAATAAAATTCACTTAAACTTACCTACTGAAGTATTATATCATTTTTTAAATTGTTTAGAAATAAAAATTATTGATAGCATATTAATAATAAATCTACAACTTGGCAAGTTTTTACCTACGAGTCATTTATTATTAATAATGACATTATTATATCAAATCTTGTTATTTCATGATTGGAAGCCTTAATTTGAGTGAGCTCCTTCCCCTTGAAGGGCGGTGGGATAAAATATAGCCCACTTAATTTAACTGCAAAATGCCACATTGACACCAGAATTCAGGACTAAAAAGTTTAATTTTATTAAATACGTGAAAAGAAGCTTTTACCCATTTTGAAATAAATTTGTTTTTAAATTCTGGTGTGATTCAATCATTTCAGCATTTCACGAATAAAAGACATTTGCCCCTGAAAGGGTTAAAGGTGTGCAGTCTCTAGAGTGATGACCAAGAATAAGCGTAAGTATATCTGTCTCATTGTCAGGTATCTTAGTCTGTTTACATTGAGGTTTCTGGAAGGTGGGTGCTAGAGTGATAACCAAAGACGAGCGGGAGTGTATCTGTGTATTTATTGGTTTATCAAATCTTTAACATGAGTCATTTGTTTATCTCGTCATGTCATCTGTTCTACGTTATTTTTTTTTTGTAATGTCATTGAAATTAATATTATCATCACCATTTTATTAAGACATGAAATTGAAAGGCATAACATTTATCAAAAACTTGCCAAGTTCCAGATTTATTATTAATATGCTATTAATAATTTTTATTTCTAAACAATTTAAAAAATTCTATAATACTTCAGTAGGTAAGTTTGAGTGAATTTTATTTGAACTTGGCACCCACTTAGATATCACTTCTTTTTTTGCCATTGTCTATACAGAACTTGGCTACCTTTTTTCACAGCTTTGTTTTTGTTAGATATCATTACTTTTTGTAAAGTTACAATATATTTAGACACTTTACTTAATGCTTTTTAATGTGTTTACATGTGACTATTTTATTCACCAAGCAACATTCAATTTTAATTTAATTTCCTACAACAAACTATTTGGCTGTCAATTTGCGGCAGAAATCTATATTTTAATACTGCTACATTGAATGCATGTTTTGAAACGAAATGAATTGATTCGAAATTTTTATTGTTTCTGAAACAACAATTGCTATTAAATTTCTATATTAAATTTTCCTATTAAATTTTCCAATTAAATATCCTACAGCTGCGCCTGCTTTTTTGTACTGAAAGTGAAAAATAAAGTTATGTGCTTATGCCACACACTATGTATCATACATCCCTGGTTGCAGTCAAAGAGGCAGTGCAGAGGAAGGACATTGCCCCTCCCTGGATTTTCAAATTTAATTAACTAAATATCCTTTTCTCTGATGATTTTGAAAATAACAAGTGGGTAAGTGTGATCACAGATTGCACCGAGGGTTTCGTTTAATATTCCTTTAAAAACACATTATCCTTTTGAAAAATCTGTTAGTTCCACATTTCGCAACCAGGGGCGCACTCTATTCTAAAGAAACCTCTATCCGAACGAAACTCCGTTTTACATACTGTCCGTAGATATATTAGTAGATCCGTAGATAAGTTTGGTGAAAGTTACGTCAGATTAAAAACGATACATTTAAAATGTCGTATTGAAAAAAAATTCTTTTCGCTTTGTTAAAAAATACCGGGAGACAAAGACTCTGTTTACTTAATTCATTTTATATTAGCTTATTAATAATTATACCGGCCGCCACCGGTTTTGAATTTTTTGTGACCGGCAGTCTTTCTTCGTTAATATTAACAGATTTTACTTAGTCAAAGACGGAAACAGCCATTGTATCTTTTAATAGCAACTGATTTGGCCTTAAAATTCCCCAATCAAAGAAAAATCAATAGAAACCCGTTTATAGGGAGATCGCCACTGTTTTTTAAATTCTAATTCAATCTTAAGAAATCTTTTTAAAGGCGGTCAAATTAGCCTGCTTTTAGAGTCTGCGATGTCTGAACGGGGGTTGGCGAGCGTAGCACGTAGGGGACAGAGCCCCCTAGTAATTAAAAGAAAAAATAAGTTTAATTTAGGCATAGTAGGATTATAATTTTGTTTAGATGAGTCTTAGATCTATGAGAGGAAACAAATCACAAAAGAAAAAAATTAGACGTCTTATGCATTTGACTTTGCATTTTAAAATAAAGAAAGAAAAAATGCACAATGAATAGGATTAAAATAGATATAAATATTTAAAAATTACGAATACAAATTTCAATATTGTTTCCTCATAATTGATTGATGATAGTTTGAAGCGTGTCGTGAATGCATGTCCTTCATTTCTCTCGATCAATTTTTATTTAACGGTTAGTCAAATATGAATTACTGAATAGTGAGCTAAATAATAATGAAAAACAATACCTGTAATTTGGAGACTGATGCTAGACTATTTTATGTACTTCATTACCTTTTTGTTTTATATGATAATTTAAAGCCCAAATATAATAAACAAAATATTTGCATTAAAATAGTTATTAATTATCATTAAAAAAGTTATTAATTATTATTACAATTTATAAAAAAAGTAAATATTTTATATTGTCAGAATTATATAATCTCTAAAACGCATATTCGGTATAAAAATTACCTTAATTGAACGTACCCTTTTTTAAATTAATGGAAAACGAGTAAGTTAGCTTTGAATATATACGAAATCTTCATGTTACAATATATTAATTCTCAATACAATAACTAAATGTTCAAATACCAACTTTTTGTTTATGGTAAATATATTTTTTTTCTGCTATTAGTTTGTATATTCCCATTATGAAAGTCATAAGGTTTTTTTTTTTTTTTTTTTTTTTTTTTTTTTTTTTTTTTTAGAGTCACTGTCTTCCTTTATGTTTATTGAAATCGCAGAAATAACAATAATGCAGTAATATTTGTCTTTTCTATGTTCCCGCTATTAAAAGTATGTTTATAATAATAGAAAGTTTTTTTTTTTAAAAATCACAATGTAATTTATTGTCATTTTGAAGTATAACAATATCGTATTGCGTTAAAAATATTGTGTGGAAAATCAGCAACAAAAAATTCCTAGTATTCAAAAGACATGAATGAAATGTTTGAATATATACATACATTTTAATTTAACGAGAATTTAGTTAGATTTTAAATAAAAAGACATTTAATAAATAACTATTTAATATTGTAAAGTAATTTAAATTAAATATTTCTGCAAACCGTGTTATCCTATACACTGAACAACGGTTTCAAATATATATATATATATATACGTATATATATATATATATGCGCATCATAAAAGGATAATTAAAAACTCAAACTCATTAACTATGTATAATGTAGGATGTAATTATGCAGAAGTAATTGCATTATACCCAATCTTTTTAAATGCATCTGAATAAAAAATAAAAATAATGCATGGAAACAAAGAGGGTAACTTTGTAAGAAAAACCAAGGTCGGACACCAAGGTCGTAAGCTATTTATTTATTCAAATAACAACACAGCATGTGTCACTCCAGTTCGAATGTATTTATCATCGATCGTAATTTCGAGAAAAATAAAACTATATGAAAGCAATTTTCAAATTACTTACTTTTCTTTGTATGAGAATGTAATTATATCATGAAAAGTGACGGTATTTTACGCTATAAAAAAGTCAAATCTTTCTTATCCTAAGAAAATAAGCTACGAACGAAATAAATAATAATGTAACTACGAATAAATAATAATATAACTATGAACGAAAGTATGCAATAATCCTTTCCGAGTTATTGACGATTCCTCAAAGCGTTATTCATACTTTATATGTTAAAAACCATTATACTTTTGAGGTTTAAAAAAAAATTATAAAAAACAAAGTTTATTTTGCTTCTAAGGATCTCCGGACACGCTTTCAAGTAGTTTTTATAGTATATTAATCCGTTATCTGAAACCAGAATACCGATTTTTTAGATGCTTTCAATTTTTAATTAAACATTTTCAGCAGCGTAATTGAATTTATATATGCAAGAGCATCAAAATAAAAATAATTTTTATGTTAATGTCAATGCAGTTAATTTGGCATGTTTGGCTGTAAGACAGGTTACTTGAACGATAGAGTGTTTACTTGTGGATCCATGTCACATAAAAACCTGTATTTGAGGTTGAGAAAACTTATTCAATAGATAAAAATGAAAATTTGTCTGTGTGTCTGTCATGCTATACAAATCCACAGTTTGGAAGAAAGAGTTGTGAAATGTTTCGTACATGTGTATTAAAACATGGACGAGGCAACTAAAGTAATCCGGAATCGAAATAACGTATAGTTCATTTTTAATTAATAAAAACCCATTTAACGGCCAATTTTACAACACCAATTTAACGGAAATTTCCAATTAAGTTTAAACAGTTTTCATTATAGCTGTTGGCAACAATTAAAAATTCACAATAAAATTCTTACCACAAAAGTTACTTTTCTATGGCAAGATATCCACATGAAAAAAAATGAAATAAATGGTTTGAAGAATTTAAAAAATGGGAATATTACATGATAACTTTTCTGCTGCAAGTTTACCACGTAATAAATGAAAATAAAATAATTAGTTTGACGAAATAAAAACAAAAGTGAATGTTACGTCATAATTTTTCTGTTTTATGATTTCCATGTGAAAAATTATAAATATTTAATTAATGTGACAAATAAAAAAAATAGAATATTACGTCATTTTGGAAATATAAAGGACTTGGTGAATATAAACGTCATATAAGTGTGAAAAAATGTATTGAAGAACGATAAAAACTCGATTATGGAAATATTGGTTGCTCCAATCTACATTATTCCTCCAATGAGAAATGGAAATAAATTCATTTATAGCTGTATTATTTTGTGTCTGATATATAAATTTATGCATTTTTATATTCTTTTTTTTATGTTATATGTTAAATTTAGAAATTGGGTTTTGAAAACAAACATTCTTGAAGTTCCGGGCAACGCCGGGATACTTTACCTAGTACACTATAAAAACTATTCGGAAATGTTTCTGAAAATCAATGGCAGAAAAAAAAACGTTGTCTTATAGCTGCGTCTTTAAATCTGGAAAGTGAATCATTTTCTGAGGTTTCTAAAGATAAAGAATGCTTTTCGGAATCGTGGGTAACTCGGAAGAAGTCATTGTTGCTTTCCTTTATGGTTACATTATATTTTCTTAGATTAAGCGACATTTTTCAATTTTTAAACGCAGGGCCAACCATTTGAACTGTCAAAAACATCCCCAAATATTGAGCGTCTCTTTCAGCGAAAATTAAATATGGATTATTTAATATGGTCTTGTAATATCCTTATATTTTACACAAATAAAGGTCAGTTCCATTCAGTTTCGTTAAAATACTACTTTCATTATTGTTAAAGTTATGAACAGAATTTCAGCTTCAAATTTGAGTTAAACATCGTGTAATTTACACTGTATAAATAGATAATGACCCTAGTTTCTTTTACAAAACTCTTTTCTTTTCATGTACTCCGCCACCTCTTAAAGTTTGTTAATATATTTTTTTTGAGTTATCTTTTGTATATTGATCTCAAAATGGCAGACAGATGAAGGGTGAAACATACCACTTATGTATCGTAAGTAAATTCACTATATTGCTACCGTTGAAATGAAGATTTTACAACTAGACAGTATTATAAGCATTGCATATAATACTCTTAATAATGAGTGATCCTATAAAAAAAAAATATTTTGCAGTATAATTGCATTAAGGCTCCTAATCATCCAGCCTGGAAATTTTCCATCTAATGCTAAACTTAAGGGTTTTGGAATGTATCAGTATTTTTCAAATTTCTCCCCGTGAAATTCACATTTTTAGCTTTTGTTCTTTGTATGCTCTTCTTGAAGAATTTTTTTCTCTTTTATTGAGAAAAATATTTTAAAAATATATTCTTAGTTTTATTTAAAGTGTTAAAATTTTACTTATAATTCGCCTGCTTCACATCGATTTTAACACTTAAGATATAAAATTAAATATATATTTTAGAAACATTTTGGAAAAAAAAAGAAAAAAAGAAAAAGAAAGAAACATTCTTTAAGAGGAGCATACAGAAATCAGAATGTAAAAAATTTTATTGTCTGAGGAAAAAATTGAAAAATACTAATGAATTCCAAGCATTAGAGAAGTTTAGCATTAGAGAGGGGAGTTTGCGTCGTTGTTGGTAACAAATCCTAATATCCTTTCTATGTCATTTTAAGGTGTAAATTAATGTTCTATATTGAAAAAGTCTGATTTTCGAAAGCAAATATAGGTTAGTGCAATTTTTATTTCATGTCTAATATCCCGTTGATCACTTTCTATAATAAAATTATTTTTCCAAGCAATTTTTTTAACGGAAGTAATGTAAAATCGTGGTGTCGCGTTTCATTTAAAATACAGAACTAGGACGCAAATTGCGTATTCCAAGTATGCCTAAACGTATTCTCAATCTGTTCTGAAATATGTTCCCAAGTTTAGATTTAAGAAATATACTGAGCAGAACACTTTCGGTACACTTTCGGAACACTTTCTTTATAGCGGAGCATATTTGGAACACATTGCGCTACACATTAAGGTAGCTGGAACACTTATTTTGAATCAAAGTGTTCCAAGTGTGTTCTCAATGTGTGCTGGAATTTGCAGTGTATCTGTTAAAGAAAGAGCATTATTCGACATTTCTAAAATCATCTGTAAGTGAATTTAGGTATTTTTACGACTGGTCAGATGAATTTACATCAACAAAACTTTTAAAAAGGTAAAAACAGTTCGATTTATTAAGCAAGAGTACATTGACTGGTTGAGATAATTATGTCCGAGATGTTTGTAGGGTGAACAGGGGTCTCTTGGTCGATCCAAGATATTTTTGAAGCTATCCGGTAAATGGCATTGCTAACAAACCGAAATGTGTCTTATCATATTTTCTTTCACCCACAACGGTGTCATTAACGAAGGAACAATCAAACGGAAGCCATTGAAGATTTTCCAAATTTTCACCCAAGTTAGTTTTTTTGTGACTTATAAATAATCGTTTTTGATTTATTTCTGAACTAAAGTTTTACTTTGGTGAAAAGCAATCAAAAAGACTGTTGCTCAAAGCTTATGTTCTACATATTGAATTAAAAAATATATATATAACAGAATATTTTGATACGACAACTTAAAAATAAAATGGCGATATGGGGCAGGTTGGCCCATTTCATCCGGGGCATGTTGCTCCACACTCCAAGAGTATGTTTAAGAGATGGGAAGTAGAGTTAATTTTGGTTAACATGTTCCATCGTTTCACACTTGCACAGGTAACAGGTTCCACGAACCTGTTATTTTTGTGACATATAACTAATCGCTGTGTATGATGTTTTAATTAGAAGGCCTTTAAACAAAACATTTGAAAATATTTTGGGAGGAAGTATAGACGCTGTCTTCTATTCAGATGAATCCAGACCAATAAGTTAGTTTGCGGTTAAAAGCTTAATTTTTGAAAGACAAAAATTTATGTTTATTTTTATGCGAGATATTTTTTTTTAATAAAATCAATTTTTTCCGTTGAATATTATTATTAAAATATATTTTAATTGTGTTCATTTAAAATATATTTTAAATGCGAATATTATTTTATTATAACTTTGAAAAATAAATTGTGAATACCTTTAAATGAATGAGGAAAGTAATTGTTATTTATTTTTAAATTCGAAAACGTTCCTATTCTTTGTTGTTTGTTTAGATTTTTATATATTTTTTATTAAATTATAAATCTTAATTTATAGAATTTAGCGTTTCTCGTTTTAAAATGAATTCAGATTTCAGTATTAATAAAGCCGATATGCAATTCGTGCTAGGAATGAACGGAACACCTCCCTCTTTTTCAGACTTTATGGTAGAATTCATGGATAAGACAAGTTTTCTAGGAGTACGGAAATTTTTTGTTAAAAAATGATAAATAATTTAGTGTATATAGACAAGTTTTTCTGACAGTGTAGAATAAAGTTTGATTCCTAATAAAATTTGTCTGCAAAAATTGAGTTTATTGATTTTATAGCAGCATATCTATCTAAAAATGTAATATTTGAAACCATTTATATTACTTAAATAGGAAACACTAGACAGACTTTAATACAATTACTAAAAACATACAAAACAATTAAAATGAGATAAAATCATATAAAATTATACACTATAAAATAAACGTTTCGCTATGCACCGCATAGCCTCATCAGTATTCGAATCAACTTACAACAAAACAACGTGCATACACCGGACCCAGTCAAAGTTAAAGTCAATGATTTAAGAAAACAAAATATTCATTCGGAACAGAACTTGATTCATTCAGGGTTAATGGATGTAATTTAGTAAACCATCCCTCCATAAAAATTCTATAATAATAGTCTATGCAATTACTTCTCAAAATTGAAGAATCTGTGAAGGAGGGGGTGAGATCCTTGTCAAGTGCATGTTGCACTAACCTGGAATTTAATTTACCTTTTTTAAATGCACCGATGTGCTCTTTAAGACGAATTTCCATGGATCTGCCGGTTTCACCTATGTAAACATTATCACAATCATTGCATGGAATCTTGTACACAACGCCGCTTAATTTTTCTTTTTCATATTTGAACTTGTGGCTATTCAGGAAGGAACTTAATTTATTTAATGGTTTATAAGAAACACCTATGTTAAATGATTTCAAAACTGAAGAAATTTTTCCAGAAACATTAGTATAATATGGTAAACACACGAAATAATTTGGTTTAACCTGTTGAAAAGGGGGGGGGGGGTGAGTTGAATTAACCAAATATAGAGTATTCTTGAAAACTTTTTTAACGAGATTTTTTGGGAAGCCGTTATTCCTTAAATCTTCATAAATTTTATTTCTTTCAGTTTCGAAAGCTTCAATGCTGCTGCAATATTTTATAGCTCTATATGTTAAACTTTTAATAATAGAAATCTTATGACTGAGTGGGCAAACAGAATTAAAATTGGTGTACTGACCTGTAGATGTCGGTTTTCTATAGACAGAAGTAGAAATTTGCTGTGAATTATCATTCTCTGTTCTTTGGATGAGGATGTCCAGAAACGGTAACACTCCATTAGACTCGCGTTCGATGGTAAACTTTAAAGCTACAGCAATCAAATTCGCAGTAGAGAGGATGTCATTCAGATCACAATCTTTAGCTATTATGTAAATATCGTCCAGGTATCTACGCCAGAAAATTAAACGTTGATCGAGTGCATTAATAATATTTATTTCAATTAACTGCAACACTATTTCAGCAACTACCACAGAAAGAGGTGAGCCCATAGCGGTTCCCGACACCTGTTTATAAAAGGAATCATTGGAAATAAAACAAGCTGAAGTTAAACAAAATCTCAATAAATCTATAATATCACTAGCATTTAATTCTGTGTCAGGAACAGTCTCAGGCCAAATTTTTTCAACGGTATCACAAATCATTTCAATAGGTATAGAAGTAAATAATGACACGACATCTAATGACGCCATAACACAGTCATTTGGGAATTCAAGATTTCTCAAATCCTCCAAAAACTTGAAGGCTGAATTTACACTATAAACTGAATGGACTGTGAGGGGTTTTATATTTATATTACTACTTACATAGAATTTTTTATTTTTTTTTGAAAAAAGTACTTTAAATTACAAACTAGTTGATAATAACTAGAGAACAGGAATTCTGCTTTTCCAGAATTTAGTGTCGCCCCTGCATTTACATTACTTCATTTTCTTCTGATGGACTGGTGTTTCTATTAATATGAAACAGCCATTATAAATGAAGCGTTAGGTGAAGATGAAATAGCAGCCTTAAAAAGATAGAACTCTGAATTTGTGGTCAGAATGGAAAAAGAAAAAGGGCCATATTTTTTTTTTTTTTTTTTTTTCAAAAAAAAAATTATGGCCCTTTTTCTTTTTCCATTCTGACCAGAAATCTTTTTACGGCTTCTATTTCATCTTCACCTAACACTTCATTTATAATGGCTGTTTCATAATAACAGAAGCCACCAGTCCATCAGAAGAAAATAACTCGGTTAAGCGGGGCTCGGATAATCGGGCCTCTACTGTAAAACATATTTCTATTTTAAGACATAAAGCGCATGCTTTTATTTTATGTAAAATGGCGTCATTTGCATTAATATAAATACTTAAAATTAAATGTAGTTTATAATAGCTCCATGTTTTTTCATAAATACTTCATTTATATTTTTCTCAAAACAGCACGTATTTTAATTTTTTTTTTTTTCAATTTTTATGAGAAAATGGCAACAAAAAGATATAATTGCTATTTCTCAACAATTTTTTCTTTACTTTCTACAGAAATGGAGTATTTCAGTTGCCAAACTGGAACAAATGTCTCTAAAAACTACCAAAAAAAAATTAATATGTCAAAAACAAATGGAGATGCAGTTTCCAAACAAATTGCATTAAAAAGTACGTTTTCCAATATGACGGTATAAACATTGAAAATGTGCTATGCTTAGAGATGTGCTATGCTTTTTAAAATGCTGTAGAGTATTTAATCGCACAATGAAACATCGGCTTTTGTTTTACGGCTGGCGTGTACAAAGTAACGTTATTTATTGGAGACAAAATAAGTTGGGAGAAAGAAATAGCATATCGGAGTCTAATAAGATATTGAATATAGTTAAAATAATTATTTCAACAATTTACAAATGCCACTTTGGAAAAATACAACATTTTAATTCTATTTTTGGAGACTTTATTCGTTACAGTAGAAATTTTCTCGGTAACCCTAGCGGAATGTCATAGTCGTATGCTGAATGTGAATTAGTAGTTGTTTGGATTCGTAGTACCCTATTTGTACTGCAGCCACAGGCGACTATTTTTAATGCTATCTTGCAAAGAGAAATTTGCCAGTGCGTGAGAAAGCACCAGTTAGATTTTCTCTTGGTAATGGCTGTTCACGGTTTGGGATAATCTTCTATTGTGAGACAGCTGTGTGTCAAGTTGACAATGTACAGTGTGTACTCGCCGCCTGATGAAGCCAATGGAGTGAATATGAGTTTTATGTCTCCTCTTACTTATCTCTCCTCTTTTGTCTATACCCCGCAAATTAAACAGGCTGAAATATCTGCTTACAAAACTATCGAAACATACGATAATGAAATGTGTGACCCTAGGGAGATTTAAGTGTTAATTCTTCCCATGAAATTTCAACTACCGAAAAAATTCAAATCTACAATTTCCGTTGTAGTAACACAGAAGTTAATTTGCATGGTGCTCTTAAATTGGCAATAAACCTATATGGTACTGTAAAAACGGATAATATCTCCATCCAGGACACTGGTGATTCAAAACTGTATTAAAAATCTAAATGACTTCGAAACTGTAACTGAAAAAATTAAGGAAGAATAATTCCGAAAAAAAGTGATTCATCAAAAATCGTTGCTGCTTCGACATCCTACGAAAATTCAATTATGGAATCTGATAACGAAGAAACCGGAGCTAAAAATCCTGAAAGCAAAAAATTCAAAACCATTCTAGTTTCCTGTTTGACTAATAACATTGAATTCATAAAACAGTTGTCGAAAAATGGCGAGTTCGATTTTAAAGCTAAAATTTCCGGTAGATATCTTAAAATTCTTCCAAATAATATCCGCAGCAAAATGCGAATTACTGAATATCTAAAGATAAATAAAGTCCAATTATATGTCGTTCCCAACAGAGAAATCCCCATTAAAGATGTAATTAGAGGCCTCCCAACCTCAAATGTCATAGAAGCAATAAAAGAAGATCTAACCTTTAAAAGCTTTATTGTCATTAAAATATCCCAATTAAAAAGACGCAGAGAGAAGAAAAAAACTAATCTATTTATTCCTTGTAGAACTACCCAAAAAGGAAGTTTAAAATCAAATCTACAACCGAAGATCCTTATTTCAAATTCGCTTAAATATTGAAAAAATCAGACTTGCTAAAAAAGCCACAGAATGCCATCAATGTCAAAAATTCTTCCATATTGTCGCTCATTGTAACATGGATCCTTGCTGTGTACCATGTATTGGCAACCATCTCTCTACCTACTGTCCCCATAAAAAAGCTACTGAGCTACTTAGGTCACTCCCCTAAGGCAGCAATTGCGATCTATCACACCTTTCCAGTTATAAAGGATATAACAAATTTCCTATCAAACCGCAATTCGAAAAATCCTGTGCAGAAGAAACCTCTTATACTAAAATATCAAAAGAAAAACGATGAAAGTCCAAAACCCAAATAAAACTATCGAAAAACTTAAATTTAAAACTAAACCTACCCCCCCCCCCCCCTTACTGAACATCTTTGTGAACTTAACGAATTTACAAATGAAATTCCCACATGATATTATAAGAAAAAACAAAACCGAGCTCGAAATTATCCCCTTTTCAGAAGTTACAGAAAAACTGAGCAGTATCCTGGATAAGACTTCTGCCTAAAAAAATATTTTTTCAAAATTATTAATGTTCACTAAAATGTTTTCTGACCCTTCTATCACTAACGATAATATCATTGCATAACGATAAATCTACTTTCTGATATTTGTAAAAAAGTAAAAAATATATAAATAAATAAATGCAATTTAACAAATTACAACGACCATTTGGAAAATGATTTTTTCAAAGACTAAAATTTAAGACAAAAAATAGCACGAAGTTGATCATACATTACGTACGCCATGAATGAAACATTGATCGTGTTATTACACGTAAAAGTTGCAAGCGACAGAAATCGCCTGCGACTCGTACATATTATCCACCCGAAACTTAAGTATTATCCAAGCATTTCATTGGCTGTTCGGGAAAAGGCTTTTCCATCGTCAGATTTCCAAGAAATCTGACGGCCAATTTTAAATAAAATTTTATTCTTAAACTTCTAAACATTCCACAATATTACTTTTTATATCGTCGTATAGAGAAAAAAAAAATGTACTTTTAAATGAAATTTGTTTGAAAATTGCATTTCAATTTGTTTCTGGGTTATTAATTTTTTTTGTAGTTTTTATTACTTTTTTGTCATAGTGGCAACACTCTGTTGTCCATCTCTGTTGAAAGTAAAGGGAAATACATATTACTGTATAGACCAATCAGAAAACGAATAAATTGCAGATTAAACCAATAAAAACCTTCAGATATGCTTTTGATTTCCTACCCTGACGAGGACAATAACCATTTTTCCAAATGGCTAAAAAAAAAAAAATTCTTTTAACTTGTTATTCAAAATGCATGGTTCCTGAAAAGTGCTTTTGGTTTTCATAACACCTTGGGACCATTGTCGACTATCCTTTACCATCTGGCTTTAAAACTTTGCTTAACTTATCTTTACTTTTTTAATTTTTTAGACCAAATTCAATTACTGGACTTTTTTTTCATTAAATTTTCTTACCGTCTGACATTCATCCATTCTCCTTTCTCACTAGATCTTCAGCGGGCATGGCTTTCTTGTCTCGTCAAATCACATTTCTCCTGCTGTTTCAAACTTTTACTTTTCCTCTCAAATGCAGACTTTTCTCTGTACTAAGACGTTTTCTCTCAGTACGAATTCATGTTTGCTAGACACTCCAATCTATGACTCGGTATTAATTAGATGTCTAATAAAAGTCCCCTTAAAACTGTTGCACTGTTTCGCAAGAGAAATTACTACAAAATATTTTTTTTTGAGATAGTGTTGCAAAGAGATTATAAAAATATTCGCATGGATCAGCCCTGTATCTGGCGATTTAATTTGCTTTTGGCATAAAATTTACGATAAAAAATTATTTTTTAAATTAATTAGTTCAATATAATTTTTCTAGAAAAATGTTACTGGTTCTCAAACTTTAGCATGTCTATAATCTATACTAATACTAGCAAAAGCCATGCTTTGTTTGGATTCGCGAAGCATTATTTAATAAGATAAATATTTGAAAGTAACAATTTTTTTGTTATGTTACTTTTGCATCTTTATTAAGCAAGAACGTTATTTCATGTTTTGGCGCATTTTAATTTTAGAAATGTAAATTCAGCCAAATAACTAAAAATTTCCTCGGAATTTTTTATTTAAGATATAAGACTGGTATAAATAAAAGCATTTTCGAAGCAAAATTTTACAAAATATTTTTATATTTTTAACTAAAATCTCTTTTAATGATGTTTTTACATTTTACAACAGCCTCTGGTGGTTTCTCAAATAGTTTGAAATAGGTATGTTTCCAATCTTTGCAATTCACATCAAATAATCTTTGATAGCAATCTTAGAATAATATATTCCAAGAGAGCTTGAAGAAAGTTACTTCTTCAAAATCCTATTTTCTGGAAAAACATTTGAAATCTGCCCTGTTTGATACTAAGAATTATTAACTGTAAAACTTTTCATTCTAATTTCTTCTTTTTTTTCTGCATGTTAGCATACGAGAATTTTGATATTGTAGAATCTCTCGTAAGGAAATTTTCTACTGAATGCTAAACCTTGAAGGGCTTTCACTCTCGACAACGCTACGTACGTTAAGCCAACTGTATCTCTTTATCCCCAATATCTACGACTGCTTTATCTAATGTTAAACCTTGGGATTTATGAATTGTAACTGCAAAAGCTAACCGCAGAGGAAATTGTTTTCTTGAGCAATTTATATTTCCCTTTTTCCGGAATTTAGTTATTGGTGGAATCGGAACGCAGTCATTCTCATAAGTTGAATGAGTGTAGTTTTCAAATTTAACCATGATTATTCGCGGCATCTGGCCTGGTGGCCCGTGTTTTTCTTCATAAATAATATCTGCAACATAGCATAAAGCCCCGTTTACTAAACATTTTTCGGTCCACAAATTAGAATGTAACATTACTTTAGACCCAATTGATAAAGTAAGAAATGGTTCAAGTCCGTTTGTCATTTCAGAATTGGCCAACTTTGCTTTAGTACCATTATGAAGAGCTTGAATCAAGGCAACAGGTTGACGCCGTTCTTTTAATTTTTCATTATTATATTCTTTTACGTATTTATTCGTTGAAAACAGCCTAATTGTATCTTTACATAAATGCTGTTCGCTTTTTGAAAGAGACTGTAAGCTTCTATTCATTAATATTTCATAGTCTTTAGTAGTGCATTCTCCATTGCTAATTCGATCCAGTATACTACAAAATATTTGTTGAGTTTCATCTTGCCGGAAGGATGATGATAAAAAAAAAAAATTTTTTTAATAGTCGAAGAAAATAACAATTGTCCTTCCAAAAGAAACTCACTTCCTTGATTTTTGTCACTGTAAAGAGGCATGTTGTTTACTGGAGGTAGTTGTTTGATATCTTCAAATAGATATAAGAACTTTCCACCAAAAAGTTCATCTTGTTTCGATGGCACAATACTACGTAATCATAAATCTATTTTTCGCAAAAGACTGCATCCAATCATACTCATTTCATCTATAATTATGAATTTACAATTTCTAAACTCCTCCTGAAGTTGACCAATCGAATAGGGACTAAGATCTCTTATCTTTTGATTTCGTCCCAATAAAAGTTTTGAATGAATCGTTGATCCATTTATATTGACTGCGGCAACACCAGTTGGTGCAAGCAATTGAAAAGAAGATGGACGAAATGTTTCATTTAATCGAGCAGTGAAGTACTGTATTAAAGTACTTTTTCCAGAACCTGCTTTTCCTTGGACAACAATTCTCTTTATTGGCATTTCTCGCCTATGACCTTGCAAGAAATTGAGCTGTTCTTCAAAAATATTTATTTTTTTTTCTGTTCATCGGAAAAGACGAAATTTGGCAAATTAGAAGGAACAGTGACACAACCACTTTTTTCACTCTCTTTCACCTTTCCATTTTCAATAAAATTCTGTAATTTATTAAGAAAATCTTGACTTTGAATGATATGCCAGTTATAACTTATATCAATGTCCCTTCTGCCCAAATCTAATTCATCCTGAGCATTATATTGTGTTCAAGCGACATTCATCCAGTCAAATGGTTGATCTATTTCAGTATATTCAATTTCTTCAAATTCTCCCCCCATCTTCTAAATTTTGCAACAGATATTCTAAATCCAATCTCTGAATTTCATTATTTTCAAAATGCTGTTCATATATAACTTTCCTTGAAGTATTATTTGGATTCATAACTTGAACATCACGCCAAGGAATATGCAGCATAACTTGTTGCTTATAGAAATTTTCATTATTTACATTATTGGGATCATATTTCAATTTCGCTATAATTCTGGGGATAAATGGTTTTTTTCTTATACCGAAATTTTCACCGCGTTTATAAACGTTTGTGAAATAATTCTGCAATGACATATTTCAAATCTCACTTGCTCGTACTTTTCTAAAATATTTGAAACGGACATGCTTCCATCATCCTTATTCATATCTAATTGTTCCCATGCGTTCTCTGCTAAATTAATTGTAACAAACTGGCGAGATGACTTATACAAAGGCCATTCCATTAACACCTAAAATATTTCCTGGGCAGGATAATCATGTTCAGCACACATTTTTATTAAAATCTCCTGAATTATCTGCTGAACATTGATATTATCGCGTGATGCTTGAACTGTTTGTCTGATGAAATCTTTCATCCCTTCAGATCTGGGTTCACCTTTGCTAGGATATTTAGGAATATATTTTAAAACTGCGTGAATGGAAATGACTGCTTGGGAATCCATGTTTGCTCGCCAATTTTTTAAAATTTGTGGACTATGACTGTTTAAATAAGGACTATTTCTTCTCGAAATGTATTCGGGTTCATTAGTAAGGAACTGAATTTTACTTTCATGAGAACATTCTTTGGGAAATTTGAAACGGCATGCGACTTCAGAAGAATCTTTTTTTCTTTCTCTTACAATAAGCTTTAGAACATTTATGCATTTGTACTGCACGTATTAAGTGATTATAGTGAGCAGCTTCATCAGGCACATCCGTAAAATGAAATTTAGATGGATGTACATCATAAACTTGATTAGGATCTGGTTGCCAATTCGATATGAATTCGTCAAAGTATTTTACAATTTTACGTATCTTTTCATCATCATTTGAACTAAGATTGTTTACATCAGGAGATCGAATACAGTACTGCATCTTTCTATTAGCGATAATTGCTGTAAGTGTGATTTTGTATATGACATACGTTTTTAAGTTTAATTAAACCTATGCGGTGTGTATAACTGATATAGATCATATACAAGGCACCACAAAAGAGTTTATAAGCTTTGTGGAGTATCAGCGTGAATGGCTTAAAAGAGGCTTTTATGCTCTTTCAAGCTGAACTATATTTAGTATACTAAAAGATGTTTGTATAATATAAATAAAACATATACTGGGCCACGCAATGAACTGCATACATGACCTCCCAGGGATAATAATGTGTGGAAGTATCATTTCAGTAGTTTTAACCACGCTTTAGCCTTAATTAAATTTTAGCTTAATATGTGCGGCATATAAAAAATCTATTGGTAATATACAGGGCTGTACAAAATAATTCAAGTAAGTTTCCGTATAGGGGTAGAAATTGCTGAAGGTAAATTTTCAACCTGTTATGCATTTTCTTACTATACTAAGTTTTATCATACTATGTATAGAATGATATGCAAATCTTTAGATTAAATACAGGACTGCGCAAAATAATTGAACTACTTTTTTGGTTAGGGACCATAATCTGGTTTTCAAAAGTATTATGCCTTTTCTAAAATGTTTACTTTTTTTACGGTATTAAGTAGCTCAATTTCGTTGAAGAATTCTCCAAGTAATGGGAAATGCTTTTATAATCTATTCTTCATGTAAGATTTTTCATTCTTGTTTCATATGAAAGTAAAGTTAAAAGTGCCAAATTATCTAATAGTGGGCCTTTCAAATTTTTTGTTTAACCATCGTAGACTAGGCTGCGGGCAGAGAAAAAATTATTACGTCATCCTGTTTAAAAATGAAATTATGATGTAGGACAAGATTATTAACAGAACATGAATGACTGATCTGTCGATGCATATCTTATTGTGATATCAGCAGTAGGGAGCGCCAAATCGTCATTTTAGCGTTACTATCATGTCGTCGAGTTTCGGGATTAAATTTTAATATGTTGCATGTCTCGACTAGTACAATGCAAATATTTCAGTTTATCTTGGGATTTCATGGTTAGATATTTTCAGAACGCGGCGCCAATTCTTAATTTTCGCGTTACTATCTCGTAATCGAGTTTCGAAATGTAATTTTAATAAGTTGCATATCTCGAATAGTACATTACAAATATTACAGTCTGTCTCGTAGTACTATCTTTGAACAATATGAGCAGAATGAGGCGCCAATTCTTATTTAAGGGAAAATATGGTTTCTTGTTCAGTTGTTTTCCCCTATTCGATATTTTAAATACATGAGACAAAGCAATCGTTTGTTATCATTGTTATTTTAGTAGTTATCTTATTATTATAGATTTGTGATTTTATAGTAACAGTCGTTTTGATATAATTATGCGATTTTATAAAAAACATTCTTCTTTTTGCTATCTTTTTTTTTGTGATAAATGCATGGGCGCATAGCGTTCATCAAAACTAAAACTAATCACTGGATGCAGCAACTTCATCGTGCAGCAGTCTCAAAAACGCCCTAAAATCGCGAAATCCGCGATCATAAACGAATGAAATTTGTTAACGCCACAATCAGTGCCAACGTATGAACGCATAGCGCTCATGAAGACCGAAGAAAAACATCACTGGATGCAGCAAACTTCTGTAGCAGTCTCTAAAACGCAGTAATTCACGAAAGTCACGATTACGAACGAACGAAATTCGTTAACGCCGCAATCAGTAAAAAACGTATGAGCTAATAGCACTCATGAAAACAACAACAACAAAAAAAAAATCACTGGGTGCAGCAACCTCGTCTTGCAGCAATCTCAAAAACGCAGTAATTC
Source organism: Maratus speciosus (assembly GCA_963932465.1). Lineage (NCBI taxonomy): Eukaryota > Metazoa > Arthropoda > Arachnida > Araneae > Salticidae > Maratus > Maratus speciosus. The sequence continues at coordinate 3,242,855 of OZ010786.1, read as the reverse complement.
GCGAAAGCCACAATCACGAACGAACGAAATTCGTTTCGCCGCAATCAGTAATGATCGTATGGACGCACAGTGCTCATGAAAACAGAAAAAAAACATCACTGGGTGCAGAATCCTCGTCGTGCAGCAGTCTCTAAAACGCAGTAATTCGCGAAAGCCGCAATCACAAACGAACGAAACTCGTTAACGCTGTAATCATTAACGAACGTATGAGCTAATAGCGCTCATGAAAACAGAAAAAAAATCACTGGGCGCAGCAACCTCGTCGTGCAACAGTCTCTAAAACGCAGTAATTCGCGAAAGTCACGACCACGAACGAACGAAATTCGTTAAAGTCGAGATCAATAACGATCGTGTGAACGCACAGCGTTCATGAAAAACAAAAAAAAATCACTGGGTGCAGCAACCTCGTCGTGCAGCAGCATTTAAAACGCAGTAATTCGCGAAAGCCACGATCACGAAAGAACGAAATTCGTTACCACCACAATCAGTATCGAGCGTATGAGCACAAAGTGCTCATCAAAACCGAAAAAAAAAATACTGGATGCAGCAACCTCGTCGTGTAGCAGTCTCAAAAAGGCACTAAATTTGCGAAATCCGCAAACACAAACGAACGAAATTCGTTAACACCGCGATAAGTTACGAACGTATGAGAGCGTAGCGCTCATGAAAACAAAAAAAAAAAATATCACTGGATGCAGCAACCTCGTCGAGCAGTAGTCTATAAAACGCAATTATTCTCGAAAGCCACGATCACGAACGAACGAAATTCGTTAACGCCGCAATCATTAACGAACGTATGAGCTCATAGCGCTCCTGAAAACCGAAAAAAAACATCACTGGATGCAGCAAACTCGTCGTGCAGTAGTCTCGAAAACGCACTAAATTCGCGAAAGCCGCAATCAGAAACGAATGAAATTCGTTAACGCCGCAATCAGTTAAGAGCGTATGAGCGCATAGCGCTCTTGAAAACCGGAAAAAACATCACTGGGTGCAACAACCTCGTCGTGCAACCGTCCGATGGTTATAGGCTAGGTATTGTTTTTAACAATTCAAAATGGCAGCAGTAAAATAAAAAATGGCGGTAGAGACGAAAATTTTTGTTTCGCACCCTATTGAGTGGCATACCATTGGATACGTCTTTCAAAATGAAGACGATGTTTCATTGACTATTTTACAGTCAGAAGCTCCGTTTAAATATGACACAACCTGGAAGTCGTGTAGGTAGGACCTCTAGCTTGACTGCAACTCTAACCATCATAGACATCTATAGACCTCATCAAAACAGTGTTTATACATAGGAACTAACAATTAAACACAACTTAAAAGTCATCCATACAAGTAAATAAAAAAATAGGTAAGTAATATAAAAATAGTTTCACATAGATGGGAAATAATTAATTAGTTCGCTTTTTACCCAGTTGGGTTTTTTGATTTTTTTAAATTAAATTTTTACTTGTTCTCATTTTTTATGAAGTCTAAACACTATGAAGACAACACTATGAAGACAACACTATGAAGTCTAAAAATGCAACGCTAAAGTAAATAATAATGACATCGTATGAGCCAGGACAAAGTGCAAGGGAATTTCTTGGGCGCATTTGTGATGAGCCGTTTTGAGGGCCGCGATTTAGACGCTATTTTATTACCTAACTGGTGGGTAATAACGCTTAATAGCATTGGTCAAGAAATCATGCCACTATATTTTATGAATAGCTATCTGCTAAAATAGTCTTTCTTGTATGCAGAATCAATAAGTTACTGTATCAAATCCTATATTTGTTTGGGGAAAAAATAAAATAAAACTAAGCCGTAAAAATTGGTAGAATCTTAACATGGCGTTATTACCCAAGAACACCTTATATATAGTGCACATAAAATAAAATGCAAGTAAAAGGTTATATATATCTCAAATTGCGATAATCAAATTAAGAAAAAAATCAAATTATTAAAAGTAGACTCGAAAAAGTGAAATAGACTTTTAGCCAGTAGTCAACCGTGGTGGCCGATTACTGAACATGTAAGTAAATATAATACCCAATAGTCTGCCACATTAAAATTAATTAATACAAACACACTTATTGAATTTTGATACTGAAAAACATTAGTTTATTAAACTTTTTAATAGTAGAGTCTTCTAATTTTAGAAAATAATGAAAAATAAATTAATACTAGTATTTAAAAATTTTGTCATCCGTTAACAAAAAAATAGCAAAAACGGTTATTTGACCGCAACCAAATAAAATAGGGCTGATTACTAACGCAATAAAAATACCCACAATTCTTTGCTGATGGCTTATGACGTATAAAGGATGGCTACATATAGGGGGATTGTAATATTTCATTTAAAATCAAAAATAAGCAATTCATAACGTATTTTATCTCAAAGTGGCCGCTTACTAGGGTGTGGCCGACTACTGGTGCATTTACCCTATATGAAAATTTGGTGAATATAGTCTAAGGCAGGTCCTAATGCACCCGAGGCTCAGATGTTTAATGTTTGATAATTTGATGAGCTATTAATTAAAAACACAGAAAAAAGCGATCTTTAATTTTTGAAAAAATCGATCATTTAAAAAAATGAAGAAAGTTTGATTTGTGGTCTCCTGTTTACGTTAAAAAGATGGAACAGATTGTTATAACACCTCGATGTTTCTGTAATTTTGAAAACCTTTCTGAAATATGTCATTTCATTTACTGTTTAGATATAGTAAAATGATATAATTTTCGCAATATTTACATTTCGGGAAGCATTCGTGTGTTAGCAATTGTTTCAGAAGCTCTCATCACAGAACAGGAACATGGAAGTGATGAAGATTCCAAAATCCTTCCCTATTATAAAGGTATTCGGTAAAGTATCGGGAAGATAAATATTGTGAAGATATTAGGAAATTTCATACCTACTCTTACTGGGGTTACGCCTACTTAAAAAAAAAAAAAAAATTCTCTCAGGACATTTTGTTTAAAAATTTCGTTATGCAAGGGATGCTAATGAAAATGAAAACCAAGAAGATATATTAATTTCCCAACTTTATTCTTAGTCTTGCATTAAATGTATAAAGCTATAAAGCTTAGCTTTACGGTGAGTTTATCCACTTATATATTTACCGCCAGGGGTGTAGTGGAGGCTATACGGAGATATACGCCTTATATATTCTGGATATTTTTAAGAAGCTCCGTATACGCTCTGTTTCTCAAATAAAGCTATAACGTATACTGGAGCTATGGTCATTCATAATATCGTATACCCTCTGCCTATAACGTATACCCTGTGGTTTTTTTACGACTACAAAACTGTTTACCGTAAGAGGTGCAGAAAGACTACAAATTGTATCTCTTTTGCATTGATTACGATGAAAAGTTCTTTTATGAGGTATATGAACTTGAAAAGAAAAGCGTCCATCCACTGAACAACAAAGTTGTGTGCATTTAAATTAAGATAGTGAAATAAAACGAAAATTATCGGTTACTTCATACAGATTAATAATTAAAACTTTGATAATAACAACAGAGTGGATCTACTGTATAAATTATTAACAATTAATACTGCTACATTATTTACAATATATTACTATCTTCTCTGAATAAGTGGGACACAAAGATAACAAAATACAGCTGCGAACAAATGATTTACTTATTCTCATAATTTTATTTTTCAAATTGTTTTCTTTTATGTACAATTATTTAATTTGCTTTATTATTACATTAAAAGCAGTAATAAAAAATTATTAAATATTCAAACACTGCTAGAATATTCATGTTAATTAATTTACAGTATAGTAATCAATCTGAAAACTTATATATCACTATTTAAATCTCCCCTATCCCCACATCTGTACTAAAGCTCTTTAGCGAAAAATGTATAAGAAGATATAAATTGTATTAATTATACGTCTTTAAAAATATATAAATTATCATTTAGATCCATATGCATTCTTTTTTATTGTAACGTTCTTTGTTCTCATTTATATTTAAATTTATAGACGTATATTGATTTGTGCGAATCTTGCCTCTTTACATATAAAATTAATTAAACAATTATATTTTTAAATCTCATATAGTATAAACACAAAAAATTATAATTTATTTTTAAAAGAACCTTAAATTTATAAAGTAGTTAATATCTTCTAAAATTATGACAAAAAGATTATTTTGAAACAATTATGATGCCCAATTAATTCTCATAATGCAAGATATTTTTAAAAATAGGTAACTATTTTCAAATTAAAATGAATAATAATAAAAATAATATGTGCAAATGAAAATTGTAGAAAATATCTTCTATCTTTTTTTTTTTTTTTTTAAGCCAAGTAACTCGGTGTAAAAAAAAAAAGAAAAAAAAATCTGCTGTTGGTTCTAGGAGGCATAAGGAAATATATTTATTAGATTTAAAGTAGTTTATGCAGTAATTGAAAAGGAAAAGAAAATCGAATCTTCTTAAAACTTTTTAATGAGAATTCGTTTTTATTTATTTGTTAAAATGAAGTGCCGCTATTTTTTAGTCTTGAAAAAGGGTGCGAATAATTGAGCGAATCTTGCTTCATTTTAATAAGTTTAAGTGCTTGTTAAATCTAGTTATTTTTTTTTCTTCCAAGTTTAAAATTTTTATGACATCGTATTACTTGTAAAGCATTATCTAATTAGTAGAATGAAAATACATTTTCTTGTTAAATCTAAAAACATAGCGGGAATTAATTTAACAATTTTTTTCACTTACAAGTGATTCTGTTTTTGTCAAATACTAAAATTTCCAATTAGTTAATGATTTTTCCTAAGATTACACGAGGCTTACATTGTGCAAAATATGTATCAGAATGGATATGCATTAATATTAATATTTTCTTACAAAATTTCCATCGATTGACATATTTGTCTTTTTTTTTATAGTGCGTGGCATACATTAATTGCAATTATATATTTCATTAATTATTAAATTAATATAAAAATAATGGATGATTTTTCAATTTACATTTAAAATTATATAACTTTTTCAAACTAAAGATATTTAATCGAAGTAATATCCATTGTAATCGATACATTATTTCCAAGGAGAAACGAGTTTAGCGATTCATGTGACAAAAGTGTGGGATTCTGGAGACGAAAAACTCTAGGAAGTCGTTTTCGATATCATCTTGATTGACGAAATTTTTTAACTTCAAGAAGTTTTTGAAGTGTTTAAAGAAGTGATAGTCGGGCAGCGAGATTTCCGGCGAGTACGGTGGGTGAAGTAGTGTTTCGTAGGCCAACGTGTGCAACTTCTTTTTTTTTGGGGGGAGGGGGGGGGGAGGGGGGTCGATTGTGCGACGGGAGTTGTCATTCAACTCATGCGGAGCCCACTAATTGCTTTTCTTCACCTTACCAATTTGCTCTAAGGGACGAACGATAATGGAATAGTCAACGTTGAGTTCTTTCGCGATTTATCAAGTTGTTTTGGAAACTTCTAAAATTGCCTTCAGTTGGTCATCCTCGAATATAGCATGACGCCCGCGACCACCCTTGTCTGGAAGGTCGAAATCTCCTCGATGAAATTTTTAAAACCAACCCTTAACTGCGGTTATATTGATGTTTCCCTTGCCACAAACTTCATTAATGTTCCGCCCAGTTTGCTGCACTACAATTGAGTTTAGAATCGTAAAAGCAAATTTGACGAATGCCTTGTTTGACATCTCAGCTTCTGAAAACAATTACTAGCCTAAAAGCTAAAACCATTAAAACAATTAATTTTTCAAAGAAAATGCTTTAAATAATCTTTAAAGTGATATATAATACATTCCACTAGGCTTAAAATCTGTCTACAAAATGCTTAAAAAATAAGTAAGTATTGTAAAATCATTCATTGTTCATGCACAAACCTAATATAAATATTTTTAGCACTATATGGTGTGTTATAATTCGTACTAGTTCCATGCAAAAGAACCGAAACAAATAAATTATTTTTGTGATATTGTTTCAATATTTGATCATAGGAGAGTATGTTCTTTTTTCTAAATTCTCTAAATTTCTTCGGAATTTAAAGGAAAATCAAGGAGCCTATTCTTAAGGAACTATCCTTCTTAATTTACAGAATAAAGTTTAAATATTTATTTTAATCCACAATACATTTACATACGTATTCAGAGGAATAAATATTACTTCTGGTAATCTCGAAAAGTATCTCTCTGTTCTAAAAAAAAAAGTAACTATTGCTGTCACCACCGCCGATTTTGAATTTTTTGTGACCGGAAGTCTTTCTTCGTTAATATTAAGAAAAAAATTGCATACAAAAATATAAAAATCGGCGGTATTATAGAGAAATGTTTGATAAACACGCTGATGGAGACAGTTTTCAAATCAAAGAATTATTTAAAGAGATATTTAATTCTAAAGTTGGACAAAATCGTTCCATTAAAAAAGTTTTATTGGAGCAAAAACTATACATGGAAATTTAATTATTTTTAGATCCTATTATGCATTAGAACATCCCAGTGTGCAGACTGCATTTATTTCTTTAATTTGACTCATTTTTTGAGGTATTATTTCTATTTCAAATTCAAATTTTCAACCTTTCGAGAGATATTTTTTACATATTTTAGAAAATTGCATTAACTTAAACTGTTACCAACTGTATAAACATCGCAAACAATAATGTTTGCTTCAAATTAAAAATTTATTTACACGTGACTATTATAAACATAAAATATTAAAAGCAGGAACTCATTGAAAGTCACGTCATAAGAACTATATTTACACGTGAAATTTAAAAGAGAAAGAATATTGCAAATAATAAATTCATTAACATATGTTAGAAATCTTAAATAGGACAAATTACGTCTCATTTAAGTCACATTACACTTATTACGTAAAATGAACAAAAAATAATATTGCAAAACAGTTTAAATTTAAAAATTACGCGAGACATTTATTTGATATTTTGATATGATATTTTCGACTATTTTTGTTAGGACAGCGCAAATAATATTTCATTTCTAACAGAAATATTTTCACGTGAATATTAAAAAGAGAAAAAAAAAGTTTGGTGAAAGTTATGTCAGATTAAAAACGATACATTTAAAATGTCTTATTGAAAAAAAAATTCGTTTCGCTTTGTTAAAAAATATCGGGAGACGAAGACTCTGCTTACTTAATTCTTTTTATATTAGCTTATTAATAAATATACTGGCCGCCACCGGTTTAGAATTTTTTGTGACCGGCAGTCTTTCTTCGTTAATATTAACTGATTTTACTTAGTCAAAGACAGAAACAGCCATTGTTTCTTTTAATAGCAACTGATTTGGTCTTAAAATTCCCCAATCAAAGAAAAATAAATAGAAACCCGTTTATAGGGAGATCGCCACTGTTTTTTAAATTCTAATTCAATCTTCAGAAATCTTTTTAAAGCCGGTCAAATTAGCATGCTTTTAGAGTCTCCGATGTCTGAAAGGGGGTTGGCGAGTGTAGCACGTAGGGGACAGAGCCCCCTAGTAATTAAAAGAAAAAATAAGTTTAAGTTAGGCATTGTAGGATTATAATTTTGTTTAGATGAGTCTTAGATCTGTGAGAGGAAACAAATCACAAAAGAAAGAAATTAGGCTTCTTATGCATTTGACTTTCATAAGAATCAGCATTTTAAAATAAAGAAAGAAAAAATGCACAATGAATAGGATTAAAATAAATATTTAATATAAATATTTATAAATTAAGAATACAATTTTCAATATTGTTTCCTCATTATTGATTGATGATAGTTTGAAGCGTGTCGTGAATGCATGTCCTTCATTTCTCTCGATCAATTTTTATTTAACGGTTAGTCAAATATGAATTACTGAATAGTGAGCTAAATAATAATGAAAAACAATACCTGTAATTTGGAGATTGATGCTAGACTATTTTATGTACTTCATTACCTTTTTGTTTTATATGATAATTTAAAGCCCAAATATAATAAACAAAATATTTGCATTAAAATAGTTATTATCATTAAAATAATTATTAATTATTATTACAATTTATAAAAAAAGTAAATATTTTATATTGTCAGAATTATATAATCTCTAATTTAATAATCTCTAAAACGCATATTTGGTATAAAAATTACCTTAATTGAACGTACCCTTTCTTAAATTAATGGAAAACGAGTAAGTTAGCTTTGAATATACACGAAATCTTCATGTTACAATACATTAATTCTCAATACAATAACTAAATGTTCAAATACCAAAATACCAACTTTTTGTTTATGGTAAATATATTTTTTTCTGCTATTAGTTTGTATATTCCAATTATAAATGTCATAAAGTTTTTTTTTTTTTTTTTTTTTTTTTATCTTTATTAAATTCGCAGAAATAATGATAATGCAGTAATATTTGTCTTTTCTATGTTCCCGCTGTTAAAAGTATGTTTATAATAACAGAAAGTTATTTTTAAAAAATCACAATGTAATTTATTGTCATTTTGAAATATAACAATATCGTATTGAGTAAAAAATATTGTATGGAAAATTAGCAACAAAAAATTCCTAGTATTCAAAAGATATGAATGAAATGTTTGAATATATACATACATTTTAATTTAACGAGAATTTAGTTAGATTTTAAATAAAAAGGACATTTAATACAGAACTATTTAATATTGTAGGGTAATTTAAATTAAATATTTCTGCAAAACGTGTTATCTTATACACTGAACAACGGTTTCAAATATATATATACGTATATATATATATATATATATATATATATATATATATATATATTTGCGCATCATAAAAGGATAATTAAAAACTCAAACTCATTAACTATGTATAGTGTAGGATGTAATTATGCAGAAGTAATTGCATTATACCCAATCTTTTTAAATGCATCTGAATAAAAAATAAAAATAATGCATGGAAACAAAGAGAGTAACTGTGTAAGAAAAAAAAATTCTTACACAGTCTAGCATAATAGCTTACATTTGTAAATAAATGGGGAGCAATAAAATGCTCTCCTTCATTGCTTACACAGATTTAAAAACACGAATAATTACATATATGGGAATAATTATTTCTTAATTATTTTTGGGTCTTTAAATTATTTTTTGTACAATTAAATATTTAAGTACTAATAATATTTTGTAAAAGTAAACCATAATTTTATATCTATATTTCTTCTTTTTGTGGATACAAAGTGATTAAAAAACGTTTGAACAAACTTTAAAATATGATGCAGCATACAAAAATAAATGTGTTTATGGGACCAAGGTCATAAGCTATTTATTTATTCAAAAGACAACACACCATGTGTCACTCCAATTCGAATATATTTAACATCGATCGTAATTTCGAGAAAAATAAAACTATATGAAAGCAGTTTTCAAATGAGTTACTTTTCTTTGTATGAGAGTGTAACTATGTCATGAAAAGTGACATATTTTACGCTGTAAAAAAGACAAATGTTTCTTATCCTACAAAAATAAACTACGAACGAAATAAATAATAATGTAACTACGAATAAGTAATAATATAACTACGAAGGAAAGTATGCAATAATCCCTTCCGAGTTATTCACGATTCCTCAAAGCGTTATTCATACTTTATATGTTAAAAACCATTATACTTTTGAGGTTTAAAAAAAATTATAAAAGACAAAGTTTATTTTGTTTCTAAGGATTTTCGGACACGCTTTCAAGTAGTTTTTATAGCGTATTAATTCGTTATCTGAAACCAGAATATCGATTATTTAGATGCTTTCAATTTTTAATTAAACATTTTTAGCAGCGTAATTGAATTTATATATGCAAGAGCATCAAAATAAAAATAATTTTTATGTTAATTTTAACGCAGTTAATTTGGCATATTTGGCTGTAAGACAGGTTACTTGAACGATAGAGTGTTTACTTGTGGATCCATGTCACATAAATCCTGTATTTGAGGTTGAGAAAACTTATTCAATATATAAAAATGAAAATTTGTCTGTCTGTCTGTAATTCTATACAAATCCACACTTTGGAAGAAAGAGTTGTGAAATATTACGTACATGTGTATTAAAACATGGACGAGGAAACTAAAGTAATCCGGAATCGAAATAACTTATAGTTCATTTTTAATTAATAAAAACCGATTTAACGGCCAATTTAATGGCACCAATTTAACGGAAATTTCCAATCAAATTTAAACAGTTTTCATTATAGCTGTTGGCAACAATTAAAAATTCACAGTAAAATTCTTACCACAAAAGTTACTTTTCTATTGCAAGATTTCCACATGAAATAAACGAAATAAATGGTTTGACAAATTTAAAAAATGGGAATATTACATCATAACATTTCTACTGCAAGTTTACCACGTACTAAATGAAAATAAAATGAATAGTTTGACGAAATAAAAATAAAAGTGAATGCTACGTCATAATTTTTCTGTTTTATGATTTCCATGTGAAAAATTATAATTATTTAATTAATGTGACAAATAAAAAAAAATAGAATATTACGTCATTTTGGAAATATAAAGGACTTGGTGAATATAAACGTCATATAAGTGTGAAAAAATGTATTGAAGAATGATAAAAACTCGATTATGGAAATATTGGCGTATTTTCACATTATTGCTCCAATGAGAAATGGGAAGAAGTTCATTTATAGCTATATTATTTTGCATCTGATATATAAATTTATGCATTTTTATATATATATTTTTTATGTTATATGTTAAATTTAGAAATTGGGTTTTGAAAACAAACATTCTTGAAGTTCCGGGCAACGCCGGGTTACTTTAGCTAGTACACTATAAAAGCTATTCGGAAATGTTTCTGAAAATCAATGGCAGAAAAAAAACGTTGTCTTTTAGCTGCGTCTTTAAATCTGGAAAGTGAATCATTTTTTGAGGTTTCTAACGATAAAGAATGCTTTTCGGAATCGTGGGTAACTCGGAAGAAGTCATTGTTGCTTTCCTTTGTGGTTACATTATATTTTCTTAGATTAAGCGACATTTGTCAATTTTTAAACGCAGGGCCAACCGTTTCAACTGTCAAACACATCCCCAAATACCGAGCTTCTCTTTCAGCGAAAATTTAATATGGATTATTTAATACGGTCTTGTAATATCCTTATATTTTACACAAAGAAAGGTCAGTTCCATTCAGTTTCGTTAAAATACTACTTTCATTATTGTTAAAGTTATGAACAGAATTCCAGGTTCAAATTCGAGTGAAACATCGTGCATTTTTCACTGTGTAAATAGATAATGACCCTAGTTTCTTTTACAAAACTCTTTTCTTTTCATGTACTCTACCACCTCTTAAAGTTTGTTAATATTTTTTTTTTGAATTATCTTTTGTATATTGATCTCAAAATGGCAGACAGATGAAGGGTGAAACATACCACTTATGTATCGTAAGTAAATTCACTATATTGCTACCGTTAAAATTAAGATTTTACAACTAGACAGTATTATAAGCATTGCATATAATACTCCTAATAATGCGTGATCCTATAAAAAAAATATTTTGCAGTATAAGTGCATTAAGGCTCCTAATCAGTCAGCCTGGAAATTTTCCATATAATGCTAAACTTATGAGTTTTGGAATGCATCAGTGTTTTTCAAAATTTCTACCCGGGAAATACCCATTTTTACATTTTGTTCTTTGTATGCTTTTCTTGAAGAATTTTTTTCTTTTTTATTGGAAAAAATATTTTTAAAATACATTCTTAGTTTTATTTAAAGTGTTAAAATTTTACTTATAATTCACCTGCTTCACATCGACTTTAACACTTAAGATATAAAATTAAATATATATTTTAGAAACATTTTGGCAAACAAAAAACATTCTTTAACCCGTTGTGGACGAGCGGCACGTATACGTGCCGCATGAAGCGCTCAGAATCCTTGTTTTTCCTCACCAGTAAAATATTACTGTAAAATTTGCCTTATTTAATCAGCGCATTTTCTCGATTCAATAAGACACAAATTTCTGTTTTTAATAAACGGTGACAAAAGATTAAAAATTTTGTAAAAGGCTCCCGTCCCGAAGGGGTTAAGAGGAGCCTACAGAAATCAGAATGTAAAAATTTTTATTGTCCGAAGAAAAAATTGAAAAATACTGATGAATTCCAAGCATTAGAGAAGTTTATCATTAGAGAGAGGAATTCGCGTTGTGGTTGGTAACAAATCCTAACATCCTTTCGATGTCATTTAAAGGTGTAAATTACTGTTCTATATTAAAAAAATCTAATTTTTCGAAAACAAATATAGGTTAGTGCAATTTTTATTTCAAGTCTAATATCCCGTCGATCATTTTCTATAATAAAAATTTTCTCCAAGCAGTTTTTTTAACTGAAATAATGTAAAATCGTTGGTCACGTTTAATTTAAAGTACAGAGCTACGACGCGAAGTGTGTATTTCAAGCATGCCTAAATGTATTCTCAATCTGTTCTGAAATATGTTCTCAAGTTTATATTTAAGAAATATTCTGATCAGAACACTTTCTGTACACTTTCGGAACACTTTCTTTATAGCGGAACATATTCGGAACACATTTCGCTACACATTAAGGTAGCTGGAACACCTTTTTTGAATCAAAGTGTTCCAAGTGTGTTCTCAATGTGTGCTGGGAATTTGCAGTGTATCTGTTAAAGAAAGAGCATTATTCGACATTCTAAAATCATCTGTAAGTGTATTTAGGTATTTTTATGACTGGTAAGATGAATCAGTGTTGCCAGATTGGGAACTTTATTGTCCATAGATTGTTGACTGCCACCGCTTTTTAAAATAGATATATTCAGTCTATTTAAGAAGAGATTAAAAATTCTGAAAAATAAGGCTAATTATACTATTTTTTTTTAAAAGTGGTGACAGTCAAATAATCAGATAAATACATGAATAAAACTTTTTAAAAAGTAAAAAGGGTTTGATTTATTAAGCAAGAGTACATTGACTGGTTGAGATAGTTATGTCCGAGAAGTTTGTAGGGTGGACAGGGGCCTGTTGGTCCATCCAATATATTTTTCATACTATCCGGTAAATGGCATTGTTAACAAACCGAAATGTGTCTTATCATGTTTCTTTCACCCACAACGGTGTCATTAACGAAGGAACAATCAATCGGAAACCACTGCACATTTTCAAATTTTCACCCAGGTTAGATATTTTGTAACTTATAAATAATCGTTTTTGATTTATTTCTGAACTAAAGTTTCGCTTTGGTGTAAAGCAATTTAAAAGACTGTTGCGCAAAGCTTATGCTCTACCTACTGAATTAAAAAATACATATAAACAGAATATTTTGATACGACAACCAATAAATAAAATGGCGATATGGGCCAGGCTGGCCCATTTCATCCGGGGCATGTTGCTCCACACTCCAAGAGTATGTTTTAGAGATGGGAAATTGAGTTAATTTTGGTTAACATGTTCCATCGTTTCACACTTGCAAAAGGTAATAGGCTCCAACAACCTGTTATTTTTGTAACCTATAACTAATCGCTGAGTATGATGTTTTAATTAGAAGGCCTTTAAACAAAATGTTTGAAAATATTTTGGGAGGAAGTGTAGACGCTGTCTTCTATTTTAGATGAATCCACACCATTAAATTAGTTTGCTGTTAAAAGCTTAATTTTTGAAAGACAAAAATTATGTTATATTTTTATGCGATATATATATATATATATTGTAAAATCGATTTTTTTTCTTTCTGTTGAATATTTTTATTAAAATATCTATTTTAATTTTGTTCATTTAAATTTAAAATGTATTTTAAATGCGAATATTTTTTATAACTTTAAAAAATAGATTATGAATACCTTTAAATGAATGAGGAAAGTAATTGTTATTTATTTTTAAATTCGAAAACGTTCCTTTTCTTTGTTGTTGGTTTAGATTTTTTTTTATTTTTTTTATTAAATTATAAATCTTAATTTATAGAATTTTTGGTTTCTCGTTTCAAAATGAATTTGGATTTCAGCATTAACCCATTTGTGCCTGGCGTCCTAATTTTGGAACGCTTTCTTTAAAAAAATTCCCATTACAAATTGAATTATGATATCCTTTCAAAACTTAGTAAAATATATCCTTAGTATTTGTTTTCAATATTTATCCATAAATGGCAGTGCATTTTTAAGAATAAAAAGGTGAAATAAATGTTTGTTGTAGCGCAAAGTTGGATTTTCTTGAAATAAAATGGCGCGTAAGAAAAGGTAAGATATTTCTTTTATTTTTTTATCAATCATTTTATAAGTGGTATTATTTATAAGATGAAACATTATTTTAGAATACGTATTTCTGCATTTTTGCATTTTTCAGATTCCTATTTTTTTGCTCGAATTTGAACCTTTATATATCGTCCCAATTTTGGGACGCTAGACACGAATTAAAATATCTCAATTAAAAAGACGCAGAGAGGAGAAAAAACTAATCTATTTATTCCTTGTAGAACTACCCAAAAAGGAAATTTCAAATGAAATCTACAACATAAGATCCTTATTTCAAATTCGCTTAAATATTGAAAAAATCAAACTTGCTAAAAAAGCCACAGAATGCCATCGATGTCAAAAATTGTTCAATATTCCTACTCATTGTAACATGGATCCATGCTGTGTAGCTTGAAGTGGTGACCATCTCTCTACCGACTGTCCCCATAAAAAAGCTACTGAGCCACCTAGGCCAACACCCAAACTCGGCAATTGCGGTCTTTCACACCCTTCCAGTTATATAGGATATAAGAACTTCCCCATCTAACCGCAATTCAAAAAATCCTGTGCAGAAGCAACCACTTATACTAAAATATGAAAAGAATAATGATGAAAGTCCAAAACCCAAATAAAACTATCGAAAAACTTAAATTTAATACTAAACCTACCCCCCCCCCCCCCCTTACTGCTGAACATCTTTTTGAACTTAACGAGTTTACAAATGAAATTCCCACAATTGTTGATATTATAAGAAAAATCAAAACCGAGCTCGAAATTATCCACTTTTCAGAAGTTACAGAAAAACTGAACAGTGTCCTGAATAAGATTTCTGCCTAAAAAGATATTTTTTCGAAATTATTAATGTTCACTAAAATGTTTTCTGAACCTTCTAACACTAAGGATAATATCATTGCATAACAATAAATCTATTTTCTGATATTTGTAAAAAAAAAAAAAAAAAAAAAAAAAAATGTATTTTTTTTTTAACTTGTTATTTAAAATGCATGGTTCCTGAAAAGTTCTTTTGGTTTTGATAACACCTTGGGGCCTTTGTCGACTGTACTTTACCATCTGGCTTTGAAACTTTTCTTAACTTATCTTTACTTTTTACTTTCTTCTATCTTTACAAGAAGAAAGTATTGGTTTCATGAAAATTTTCGAATTCCAGTTTTCAACGGATTTACACGTTTTATGAGTCAGAGATTCCAAAAAACATGTTTTTACAAAATGTCTGTCTGTGAGTCTGTCTGTCTGTCTGTCTGTCTGTCCGTCCGTCTGTCTGTCTGTCCGTCTGTCTGTCTGTATGTGACACAAATTTTGTGGGCGCTCTATCTCAAGAACTAAAGGACGAAATTTCACAAAACTTCATATTTAGTTAGACCTTGATATAAACTGGAACTGATTAGTTTTTGATGAAAATCGCCCAACAGGTGGCGCTGCTATGCGGCATTTTTAACGATTTCTGCAATAGCTGTATCTCAAGAACTACTGCACGGATTTTCATAAAACTTCAGATTCAGTTAGTCCAGGATATAGTTTGGTGCTGATTACTTTTTTGTGAAAATTTCGCAACAGGTGGCGCTGGTATGCTGCATTGTTCATGATTATCGCAATAGCTCTAACTCAAGAAAAAATGCACGAATTTTCATCAAACTTCAGATTCACTTAGTCCCTGATATAAATTAGTGCTGCTTAATTTTTTGTGCAAATCGCCCAACAGGTGGCGCTGCTGTGCTGCCTTTTTCACGATTTCCACAAGAGGTGTATCTCAAGAACTATTGCACGGATTTTCATCAAACTTCAGATTTAGTTAGTCCTTGACATGAATTAATGTATAAATTAGTGCTGTTTAATTTTTAGTGTAAATCGCTCAACAGGTGGCGCTTCTGTGCTGCATTTTTCACGACTTCCACAAGAGCTGTATCTCAAGAACTATTTCACGGATTTTCATCAAACTTCAGATTTAGTTAGTCCTTGACATGGATTGATGTATAAATTAGTGCTGTTTAATTTTTGGTCTAAATCGCTCAACAGGTGGCGCTGCTATGCTGTATTTTTTGCGATTTCCGCAATAGCTTTATCTCAAGAACTAATGCTTGGATTTTCAACAAACTTCAGATTCAGGTATACCTTGATATCGTTTAGTGCTGTTTACTTTTGGTGTAAATCACTCAACAGGTGGCGCTGCTATGCTACATTTTTTCAGAATTTCCGCTATAGCTCTATCTCAAGAACTAATGCGCGAATTTTCATCCAACTTCAAATTCAGATATACTTTGATATGAATTGGTGCTAAATAGTTGTTATTTCTTGTACTATTTAAATGATTTAATTGACGTTATTTATATAGAAGAAAGTTTTGTGATGGCCACAACATACTAGTTTAATTTTGCAGTCCAAATTCAATTTCTGGACTTCTTTTTCATTAAATTTATTTACCGCCTGTCATTCATTCATTCTTCTTTCTTACTCGATCTTCAGAGGGCATGGCTTTCTTCTCTCGTCAAATAAGATTTCTCCTGCTGTTTCAAACTTTTACTTTTCCTCTCAAATGCAGATTTTTCTCTGTAGTAAGATGTTTTCTCTCAGTACGAACTCATGCTTGCTAGACACTCCAATCTACGGCTCAGTATTAATTAGATGTTTAATACAAGACCCCTTAAAACTGTTGCACTGTTTCGCAAGAGAAATCTACTACAAAATTAATTTTTTTGAAATAGTGTTGCAAATAGATTATAAAAATAATCGTATGGAACAGCCCTGTATCTGGCGACTTAACTTGCTTTTGGCGTAAAATTTACGATTAAAAATTATTTTCTTTAATTAAGTAGGTCAATACAATTTTTATAGAAAAATGTTATTGGTTCTCAAACTTTGGCATATCTATAATCTATACTAATATTATAAAAAATAAAGTTTCTTTATTTGTAGGAGGTAATCTCAGAAACTATCGGACGACCGATTTCAAAAGTAATGCTCTCAAAATGATCGTGTTAGTCCCTTTTCCAACATAGGCTATATCTTATGTCGATGGTACTTCACCAAAAGGGTGCAGGATCCAAAAACCTTATAAAAATGTGATTTTTGTGTTACTGAAGGTCTAGAAACATGAAATTTGGAATAGTAGTTACTTCTAAAATATAAATGATCTCTAAGAATATTTCTTAAAAAATTCGAAATTTAAAAGGGGTGATAATACGCGAAAAGTTTTCTAAAAATATTCTAAATGGCGATTTCTATGCAATCTCAGGAAGTATCAAACCGATTTCAAAAGTAATGGTTGGAAATTGATGGCGACAGTTCTTGCTCTAACATAGGCTCTATTTTATGTCAGTGTCACTACTGTCTGAGGGTTGCAGTAGCAAAATACGTTATAAATTGTGATTTTTTTTGTTACTGAAGGGAAACATGGCATTTGACATGGCAGCTACCTATAAGATATAAATGGTCTCTAAGAACATTTCCTAAAAAATCGAAAGGAAAATAATACTATTAATGAACAGTGGTTTTCCAAATCCTTAACGCTTAGCATTTATATATGTATAACAAATTGTCAGTTGTCGAAACTATAGCGCTCATGATAACACGAATGAAACACTTTTTAAAAAGCTTATAGAATGAGTATCTATTTCATTTATCAAATTCCCACATATGGAATTCTTGAAAATTTTCTCAAAGATAACTTTTGAATACTCAACTCAAAAACTCTCTTCCCAGTTCCATTTGTTTCTGCAAAAGGAGGAGTGGACTTGCAATAAAATGGAAGACATTTGCAAGAAAATCTGATATTTTCTAACTTCAATGAATTTACTTGGAATTTCTTTTTCCTGTGAAGGGATATATCACAGTTTCTGTAGGTAATTTGTCAATCACAATGTTTGTTTTTTTTTTGTCTTTTTTTTTAATATAATTTCTCCATTATTCCATAAATAACTCGTCAGTCATTTAAAATCTCATACATATTTTGATATTTAATAAGAACGAAAAATCATGCGTACAGCATCAGTTATGAAACACTTTTCAACACATTCACAATACTATAACAAAACTTTACAGTTTGTTGTAGTATTACATAACCATACATAACCATACATAACCATAAAGTATTTGAAAACCCAATTTCTGCTCTTACCATGAATAGTCGAGAAAATATACGATTTTTTTGCGCATACCTATGTATGATCTATGTATATGTATGTATACTGTATAGTATGCTAAAAGTTAATTCAGTTGAAAATTTCCCTCAGGAATTTTCGCCTATAAACGGATCTAGCTGAGACATTTTGTGCGGCGCTGTATATTTTTTATAGAATTAATAAACATGAAACAATATTTAAATAACAGTAAATTTAGAAACGCATACCAAATTCTCAAAATGCACTTCCAACCGTTTTATTCTTTATAAAACCCACATTTCAATTATTGTTCATTTTCTAATGTAGCCAAATTCCTCTTTGTGTCGCTGTAAATGGACGTAAATTCTATGCACACCATATTCTACATTAAGAACTTTGTAGTACAAATAAGTATTACATATCAATTTCAATATCCCCGTAAGGCATGGTGACGTCACGGCGACGTCGTTGTGAAGTCACGCTGTGATTTTGTGACCGTCGATGTGACGTCACGTGACGTCGATGTGACGTCACAGTGACTAGAATGCGAGGTCGTTATGGCCGTTTTAGAGGTCGTTTGTGACGTCACATTGTGACCACTCTGTGAAGTCACGGTGTGACTAATTTGTGAAAAGTGTGTCATTTGTGACTATTTTGGCATTAATTTTGTGACGAACCTGTGACGAATGTGACAATGTTTTGAAGTCACATTGTGACCAATTTGTGAAATATGTGTCATTTGTGACGAATTTGTCATAAACACTGTGATGATTTCAAATGAAAATCAAATTTCAAATTAATTGCTTAAAAGACGCAAAGGCCAATATAGTGAAAAAGATTCCATGCTGGGACTCGAGCCCGGGCCATCAGTATAGCGCACTGACATTCTCCCGACTAAACCACATGGAACGATACCCAGCCTGGAAAATTTCTCACAATTATATGTTGGCAAGGCTACAAAAGCAACACAAAATGGGATATTTATCGTGAGCCACCGACATGGAGCAAACATGAAACTTAATTAAATCCAGCATCGATTGAAACTATATTAATATTTGGAAATTTTTCCTGAGAGAACCATTCGCCTTGCATCCAATATTTCAAATGAAAATAAAATTTCAAATTACATGCTTAAAAGGCAGTTTTAATTTGAAATTTGATTTTCATTTTAAATATTGTATTCAAGGCGAAGGTTTCTCTTTGGAAAAATTTCCAAGTACTAATGTAGTTTCAATCGAAGCTGGATTTAATTAAGTTTCGTGTTTGCCCCATCTCGGTGGCTCACGATAAATATCCCTTCTTGTGCTGCTTTTGTAGCCTTTCCAACTTGTAATAGTGAGAAATTTTCCAGGCTGGGTATCGTTCCATGTGGTTTAGTCGGGAGAATGTCAGTGCGCTATACTGATGGCCCGGGTTCGAGTCCTGGCATGGAATCTTTTTCACTATGTTGGCCTTTGCACCTTTTAAGTAATTAATTTAAAATTTGATTTTCATTTGAAATATTGTATGCAAGCCGAATGTTTCTCTCTGGAAAAATTTCCAAGTTTTAATACTGTGATGGTTCTTGTCATAAACACTGTGATGTATTTTAAAATGCACAATTTGGAAATAAAGTTTTGTTTGAAATGTAAAATCTTATCTTTTTACCACACTTTTTAGCAAAATATCGCTATTTTGGAGTCCTGTTCTTCTAAAATATTTAAAATTTTTCCACTTAAAAAACAATGCTTATCAACTGACATCTTTTTTTTATTAAGTTCTAAGCTTGATCTTGAGTACAAGCTCGATATTAAGAATGTGTAAGATTTTAATGTGTTATGATTAGTCATTGCTTTATTAAATACGACATGATAAGCCATATTTATTTAAATTTTTTATTCCCGTGTATATTGTATTTTGTGAATATGACCTAAATAGATTTGGTATGTTTTATAGGAAAAGACTGATCTGCGAAAAAGAAAAAACAAGTAAGAAAAATCATGCGTTAAGCATAGATTATAAAACACTTTCCAATGCTTCCTGAATGCTTTAACAAGACATCGTAATTTAGGGAAATAACGTAAATAAGATAACAAAGTAAACATTTTAGAAAACGCATAAAACATTTGAAAAACTGATTTCAGCAGTTACCGTCCATAGCCAAATATGTTTTCTAATTCTTTTGAACAGTCCTGTATTTGATCTGTAGGTTGACATATATACTATATAATGGGGAAATTTAGTTTAGCAATTGAAACATAACAGGTTGAAATTCTTTTTCAGCAATTTATACTAATAAATGGAAAGATACTAAATACTTTTGTACAATTCTGTAGTTTACCTAGAACCTTTATTACACGCCACTATTTAGTTAAAATTTAATTCAAACTATGACACTTTTAAAATTGCTGAAATCACATTTCCAGAAATTATGATTTACAGACGGCAATGTATCCAATTATTTACGTGACCCTGTATATCATTTTATCTATATTCTACAAACATTTCTTAGCAAATTAAATGCAGTTCAGCGTAAAAAAGAACAGCTCACTTAAAAACCACCTTTAAACAATTTGCGCCCATACGCAGTAACCTTTACGAGTACTTTTGTGTAGCCCTGTATATGAATTGTAGCATTTATATACACCATATACTGTGCATAAATATAGTGAATCATAAAAGCGCATATCATAATTAAAAATGCATTTCCAGCAATCATCGCTAATGAACAGTACTTCGGATACAATATAGTATTGAAATATTTTGTATGTCCCTGTAAATGCTATATGCACTTTGTATTATACATGAAATAATTTATAGTATGTAAACTTCAGCGACGTATATAAATTTCATTTTATATGAAATAGATTAACATAAAGTACGCCGCAAACAATTCCCTCCACCCCTATATCATTATGTATTGGAATTCCTTTTTTAGCCCTGTAAATGAACAATAACTATTCTATGCATCGTATATTCAGCAGAATGCATATTTAAATGCGCTTCATAAATGCATATCAATTTTACTCCTTTTGAAAGCGTGTAAAATCATTAAAATTCCTTTGAAACGATTTTTTCCCATAGGCCGTAATGTAACGGAATACTTTTGACTGTCCCTGTAAATGAACTAAACATGCTACAAACTTCATTAGAAATAAGGAACGGGCTATGGTAAACGTCAATATCTAAATGTTTCAGGGCAATCCGAGTTTATTTACGAGAGTTAGAGTGCGGACAGACGGCTATACACAAAAACGGACAGGCAAACCGAAGTTAAACACTGTTAATCTGTTTAAAAAAATATTCACTCCTATATTACGTAAATAAATATGACTTAAAAAAAATATATACTAAAGTAGTTTAATCTATAAACTTCCTATTAGACACGAAAAACTTTTTATTTCAATGTTTAAATATCATATTTTACTTTTAGTGCCAATAATTACGTATATCATAAACTTAGAAAATAATTTTATAATAGACGAAAATTTAATAACCGCTTCAGAATGTCTATAATTAAATGTTAGATTAAAATCACAAACAAAAAAATTGCTTATATACAATTAAAAAAATATATATATACCAATTTGAAAAACACTAAAAATAATAATTAATATTTATAATTGTACTATTAAACAATAATAAATTATAATAGATAAATTAAATGTATTATTAGATTTAACAATATCTCAAAAATCTTTGCATATGTTATAAGAAATTTCTATTATTTTATGATTTTGGCAAATGCTAGATCTGAAAGCCATTGGTATGAAGATTTATGATTTTAAATAATAATTTAAAATATTATTAGCACTAAAAGAAAAATCTTTCAAAAGTTTCACTACTGTAATACGTAAAAATACATTTTCCTAATATAATGCTAATTTCTAATCTGAAATAGTTTCGTAATATCATAATAATCGAAAATCATATTTAACTCCAAAATAATAATGTCTATAACTACTGTAAGTGTTAGTAATCAGGAAACACAAAACAGTAAGAAGCCGAAAAAAATTCCAAATCATTGTCTCAACATATTTTCAATCTCAAGTAACACCAAATTAATCTTTAAATTAATTCCACTATGAATGCAGTTATGAATCAGTCTCTGCGCAGCTGTTTTTTTTTTTTCTTTTCTTTTTAAGTGATCGCAGATTAAGATATTTTTCAACGCAGCATCGAATAGGAAAATGTTTCTGAAAACAATTGCAGAACAGTCCCTTACTAATATAACATAAACCTATTTAAGTCATCATAATATACAAAACAGGGATAAAACATTTAAATTAAATAAGACTTACATTTACGTCCCATTTATAATATCCGTGTATTTGTAATATTTTAAAATGGCGGGCTTCTTTCTCTTATTTTATAAAAAAGTGTTGTAGACTTCGTGATGTTCTAAACAGAGTAAACTTCCGGCGTCTCCTCTTCTGTGAGCAGACGATTTTGATTTTCAGCAGATGTTCTTTTTTACCGTTATTTGTTTTTGAATACAAAAGATTTCGAACTCAAATGCGCAATAATTTTATGAAACTGTCTTTAATTAAAATTTTCTTTTTGAAGAATTTTCCAATGTGTTTTATCTTTTCTTTTTATCGGTTACCAAACAATTCAAGTTACAATGGATTGTAAAGGTTCTTTTTTGTAAATAATAATAATAATATTAATAATAATTAGAGTTTATTAGATAAAACTTTGTTTAAATTTTTAAAATGAGTAAATATCAATTTAAGGGTAATAATGAGCCCCCACCCCCCTTTTCTAAATGTAAAATTTGTTTCACACGTAATAAACACAAAATATCGCTCACCCGCAAAAAAAGTGACACATCTCGACAAAAGTAAATTTCACAGGAGAGGCAAAAGAAAATGTGCATGATTTTACTTTCACATGAAATTATAGCATTTAGCTTTGCATGCAAGAATTGAAAAGTACATAAAAGCGTAAAGCACATAAGAATGAAAACGTAGAATGTGGTTTGGAGGGTTGGATAATTTTACCTCATTACATAATCCACCCCTCTTCTTTGGTCACAAATGGACATATAGCATAATAACGTGATTTTCCGTGTAGCTAAACTTATGAAACTGTTTGTGTAGCAAGACGCACCTATGACAAACCTTTTAGTGGAATAAAACGCAAAATGAATTTCTGCGAGATGTGTCACTTTTCTTGCGGGTGAGCGATATGTTCTTAATAAATAAAAAAGGATTATCGAGGATAAAATAAAAGAATTCTTTGTCAATCTGCCAATCTTTTCACATTAATTTTCTGTAAAATAAAACAATTTGTAAAATAACTTTTTTTTAAAGTCATATCTCTAAAATACAAATCTGAAATACGAATAATTAATTATTATCCATTTTGCATAAATTTTGTATATTTTTTTTTTTATTTTTGGAAAATGTTAATTTATTTGAAAAGTCTGAAAGAAGTAGAATTTTTTCAAAAATCCTTACAGAAAAAAACTCCGACTAAACTCTGAAGACTCTTTCTACTTGCTCATTAAAAGCTGCAGACTTAACTGTAATAGAAAATATTTATTTTGAAACCACAGAAGTGTTTCGAATACCACTGGTTGGCAAAAAAAAAATATATATATAGTTTTCTCTCTGCAAACTAAATACTGTACAGATTTAATACTCCTAATTCTAAATATGTTATCCAAATTGCTTTAATGCTTGTATCGTGCACTTTATATATTATGCGTCCCCCCCCCCCCCCTTCGAGGCAGAATTTACCATTTGCTATCCACTGATATATTTTCATTCCTCATGCCGCTGTAACTCGGGACTGTTTAAAATATTTCTCTCCATTTTCAAAGATTTTAAAAGTTCATATTTTTTTCACACTGTGACTTACAATATGGTGTTTTTTTTTTTTTTTTTTTTTTTGGTCACATATATGACGTGATGTACGTTACATGCAATGACATAACAATGACGTCTCAATTTTTTTTTAATTGATAGAAAAATATATAATTTTACAGTAAATAACATGTTTTGAAGAATTTTTGTAATTTTTTAAAGTTTTCTAAGAAGTTCACATCTCAGTCACAACGTGACGTCACTGAGTGGTGGCATTTTGGTCACAGATGTGACGTGACCACAGTGACTTACAGTGACGTCACAATGACGTCACCGTGACCATGCATGCTATGAGGGTCAGTCAACATAAACGTTAAAAATTCTTATCTTGTGATAAATTGTGCTTTGAGAAAAGTTTCTAAGTATCGCATTTTATTTAAAAAAATAACTTAACTTAAATAACTTTATTCGACAATGATAATGTTTGTTTTAAGAATAAAATAAAACATTTAAAAAAAAAATCTGTACGCTCTTTACCAAATGTAAATGTTTCTTTTGTATTTTATTTTCATTTTGCAAGTTTTGTTAAACTTATCCGAAAGTTTCAAAAGTGCAAGGGAAATATTTATTTTTAATACATTAAAGTATTTGAAATAATCTTTTAAAGCAGTACTGCAAGCAAAAATAACATTCCTTTAACGAAAAAAGCGGAAGAATAAAAATATACAAAAACAATTTTTCCGTAAGTGAAATTCCACATTTTTCTTTTATTTCAAATGTGAATTGAAAAAGAAATTTATTTTGGAAACTTTTAATGCTATGTTTGTTTTTAAAACTTTTTATTACTTTAAAAAAAATTAAATGTACGAAAAAGTTTGAAAATGATAATAACATAATGAAATGTAGTAACATAAATGTGATATTTTTCTCATCTTTTCCATTTAAAGTTATAATGTCATTTTTACACTATCGCACATGGAAAGATTTCTGTTACCTGATAACCTGTTATACCAATTTTCTGCTCGACAAATGTCTCACAGTTTGGAGCGCTCTATAAAAACTGATTCAGCATCTTGCAAATTTTTAATTACATGAAATGAAAGAACATACATTTATCTTTCATCCCAATCAAAATTGTGTTTTTAAATCATATACATTTTAAGATATTAAATATTGAAAATGATCCTTTTTTTCATTATTTCCAATTTTAAGAGCGCTGAGTCCCCTTAAGAAACTATATGATTACTGCTTTAGAAGCGTATGTATAATAGATGTGTAGTAGAGGTGTCGCTCTAAATATAACTCATTACGACTTTCTAGTTGCAAATTTTATTTTGTAATCCAGCGCGTAAGCTGTTATATCAATTTTCTGCTCAAATGTCTGACTGTTTGCAACACCCTATATAATCTAATTCTGTATCTTGCAATGTTTTAAATACGGAAAATGGAATAACATACTTATATCTTTAAATCCCAATAAAACAATGTGTTTGTAAATCATATACATTTTAAGATATTAAATGTCGAAAATGATATTTTTGTTTCATTTTTTCCGATTTTAAGAGTCCTGATACCCGCTAAAAAAAGCCTTACGTGTTCGTAGAATTTTGAATAATGTTAAAAAATGTTTTTACCCTTACTCTTGCGATATCTGCAGTTTACTGTTTGCCGTCATCGCCTCTGATTTGATACAAGCTTTTCCCGTTTTTTCTTTCCTAAATTCAAAAGGCCGTGCCATCTGTTTTTGACATGCGACGTTTCGTTCTAAATCACTGAATTCTCTGCATTAAATTCAATAGCTTCACGCTTTATTGCGTCATTCAAATTATTATAAGTTGCTAGTTTCTCGACATCGTTAAAATTTATCTGTATTAAGGATTTATCGTTTAATCGGGTTATTGCTGAAGTGTATTTAATCTAACGTCTTTTTAATGCTCTTTAACTCTTCCTTCTATTTTCCGTTTAGTCATACCTATATAGCACTTTCTTTTCCCTCAGTATCACAGAATTGTATAATAGATAACCCTACTGTTGTTAACTAATTGATCAATTACTACCATAACTAGCAGAAGTTATTATCACTTATTTAACGATAAAATTAATCTGTGATGGAAATGATATTATAAAACTTCGATATCATTAAATGAAACAACTCACGTATACACACATAGATGGATATTGCACGTGTTCTCTTATGTTATGGAAAATTATGTGCTTGTGTCATATGAATAAATATTGTAGTGGCAATAATTTGAAAGCTCTTATACCGCTTGAAATTCTAGATACCGGTAATTTGCGGAATATTTGCGATTTCAGAACTAATGGAATCGATATCCGAAATCAATAATTGATGAACAAAGACTAAGTAAATTCATCGAGGTTATTTTATATGCTATGATTAATAAAACAGAACAATTCTACACGTATAAAGAGTTTTAAAAATGTTACAGATATAGGTGTATTGTAGAATTGCTGATAGTGTGATCCATATCAATAAAAGTTATTTTAGATCAAAAAATTCAGAAAAATTATATTTTGCAGAAATATAAATAATAGAAGAAGCTCTTGTGTTTTAAGCAGTGATTTTTTTTTGTGTGTGTGTTTTACAGGGTGGCTAGTAAATACTGTTACACTCCAAAAAATACGAATTAATTTTAATCGTTTGGGAAAACAATTTATTTCTCTATTTTAGGGTTTGGCAAGCTTCTATTAGTGCAGACGAATTTGGTTATAAAGCGAATATTTAAAATTATTTTAAAGAGGTAAGCCAAAAGAATGATGATTAAACAGCTCTTTGATCGCAGGTTTTCCTCTGGTAAAACCTTTAAGAAATTAAAATGCCCTGGTTTTTATGGAACATTTATATATAAAACTATAAATCGATTATTGGATACTAATAGCTATGTAAATATCGATCTAGGTCTAGTCGTCCACGCTCAGTTCTCACAATAGAGCGCATCAAAAGAATTCGCGAAAAGGTGTGAAGAAATCCACAACGTTCTGCAAATAAAATTGTTACAGAAGAGAACGTGAATTGCAGAACTATGCAAATTATTATAAATGAAGATCTGGGTTATTGCCCTTACCGCAAAAGAAAAATTCAAGGATTGACTGCTGCACAAAGTATAAAAAAATTAGAAAGAAGGAAGAAATTGATGAAGCGGCATGGTAGGAAAAGTGTTGACAGAATAATATTTTCTGATGGGAAACTATTTTGCACTTAACAGTATTATAATGCTAAAAATGATATCGTATATTTAGCAACCCTCGAGGATATACCTGAAACCTTTCAAATTGTTAAACGCTTTCAGAACAAGAATTCTGTTATGGTTTGGGCTGCAGTGTCAACAATGAAAAATTGCCTTTGGAGTTCATCGATAAAGGGATAAAAATCAATGCGAATAGTACAAACAGGACATATTGGCTACACATTTATTACCACATGCTGACAGGTTGTATCCCAAAAAGAATTGGATATTTCTGCAAGATTTTACATCTTCGCACCGAGATAAATCAACACAGGCTTGGCTCCCTGTCACCTGTCCGAACTTTATCATGCAAGAAGATTGGCCACCTTCTTCACCGGATCTAAATCCTTTAGATTATTGCGTCTGGGGATTTTAGAGGCTAAAGTAAATAGCAACAAACACAAAAGTTTGGACTCTCTCAAAGCTTCCATATTGCGTGAATGGTACCGACTACCTCTTAAAATGATTCGTGCCGCAGTCGGACAATGGCATAAGAGATTATCTTTGGTAATCGATAAAGATGGCGGTCAATTTGATTAAAATTATTTCCGGTTAAACTTTCATCTCTAATGTTCATCATGTTAGTGTAGTTATCATTTTATATTTTATATTTGTAAAATAAAAGGACTGAATATTTGTAACAGTATTTAGTAGCCACCCTAATTTAAACGAAATTCTACAGCTTAGGGAATATTTTAACATTAATCTTTTGATCCATTTGTAAAATAGATGCAAGTTCCCTATACAGGTAATTTTAATGGAGTAGATGCATTGTGGTAGTAGATGTCAATGAAATTGTGGCATAATTTAAACGAAATTCTACTTTTCAGGGAATATTTTAAGTTCAGTTTCTTGATTCAGATGAAAAGAGATGCAGGTTCTATCCTATACAAATAATCTTAAAAGAGTATGTATAAGTAGAACAATTAAGAACCAAAAAGATCTCTGTAAACGACAGAACATATAAATATTTTAAGTTCAGTTTCTTGATTCAGACGAAAAGAGATGCAGGTTCTATGCGATACAAATAATCTTAAAAGAGAATGTATAAGTAGAACAATTAGGAACCAAAAAGATCTCTGTAAACTATAGCACATTGAAATATTTTAGGAAATTAACTTCACCAAAAATGTATTTCTTTATTTTTAATATCTTCTGACATTATGTTAATATATACTGCAATTAATGATGAAATCTTTTGAAAGATAAAAAAAGAATTGCACTCAGATAAGTGTCGATAAGGCTTTTAATGTGAAAACAGCGATATTCATACAAATTTTAAAATATGCCGTAGAAAAGGTTTCACCAACATTACACAATGAAACATTATTGAATGAGTCACTTTGTAATTAATAAATAATGGGTATTAAAAGTGACATAAATTATTAGCACTTGAAAATAATTTTGTTATTTGTGTTACAGAAACACGAAGTATTTAATTACACAACAAAATGTTTTTATAACTATATAAAACTAACTAGCTAGCTTGCCCGGCGTTACTAATGTCCGTCAAAAAACAGCACAAATTGAGAAAAAGCTCTGAAAAATTCCTACGGTGAATTTAATTTACAGTCTTTAATTCAGACATTTCCCTCCAAGAGGACCTACTAAATCTAAAATTTTGCAGATATTCCTAAAATGAAGTGAGTTACACTTGAATGTAAGTGAAGTGGTCCAAATTCAACTACTCTCCCCTATATCTAAAATTTCAAATCATTCTAGGTAGTTTTTGAGCTGTTATATGCGGACAGACAGATAGACGGACGGATCAGACGACGACTGTGGGTGCTACGTATTTATATAATGACGAAAGCACCGAAAAGGCAAAGATAACGCTAAAACAATAATTAAAATATTACCGTGATGGACAATGAAACTGCATCAACTGAAAAAGTACAATGTTTGCAATTATATGCACTATTTTATCTGCCTAAAATTAATTTAGTTGCTTTAAAGCAACGTATGATTTTATAGCGCTTCACTGTTGATTCATGGTACAATTACAAAGCAATATATCGACCACTTTTACTGAAAATAATGCAAAAATGGGAGAATGATAAAATATCGCGATTAAGTATGCTGTTAAAGCATTTTTCCAGACTTTCGATAGACACCCTAGAAAAAAAAGTGTGGAACTTGCTTTAAGTAAAAGAGCGATTAGGCAAGTGTGATCACAAACATTATAGTACAGCGTCATCCTATATATGCTCGAATGGTTAAAACAGAATCTTGAAGATGCTGATACTAAGAGAATAGCTATTCTCTTAGGCTAGCCTTATCATGCGTAATTCTGGTTTAATTCAGTTGTAATATTCAAAATAACTGTGTTTATTAGATTTCAGTAAACAACATCAGGGACCGATTGGACTTTGAAGTTGGAGGAATTACAATGTCATTTCAGAACATTTCATTTGGAAAAGCTTTTCTAAATTCCACATACATGGAAACTCTTCAGTGCTACTCTTCTGTGTTATTGCTAGAACCAACATAACACCAGAGCAGCTTTCAATTTTACAGAAGTTTTTGAAAAATACTTTATATCAGAAAATTTATTAAAAATTAGTTACTTCTTTGTTATAGCGGTCCACGCAATTATGATTATGACAAGTTGCAGTCAATTTCGCCAACGTCGTAAGCAAGATCGTGAAACACACACGTATAATCTACCCTATCTATATTATAAAGGACAAACATATCTGTGCGTAACGCATACGTCATTTTGCGAATGGCAACACTTTGAAATTTGAAATAAAATTTTGGTTTTGCAATTTTCTCTACTGCAAATTTTTAAACTTCTAAACATCGCACATTTTAAATTTTTACACCGTCGTATAAGGAAAAGAATGCTCTTTTAAATGCAATTTGTTTGAAAGCTATATCTCCATTTATTTTTGAGATATTAATTTTTTTGTAGTTTTTAATACCATTTTCCTTATCGTGGCTACAAAAGTACCTCATTTCTATTGAAAGTCATTGAAAGCAACGGAAAATAGACGAAAATAGGACATACTGTATCTTTTTGTTGTCATTTTTCATAAAACCTGAAAGAAAAAAAAAGTTGAAATAAAAATATGGGCTATGTCAAGAATATTGTTTGTTATTCCGTGATAATGTCGTCATATGCACACTTTCCTACAGACGAAATTTAAGACTGGATTGTAAAAGTGAATGCCAATGACGTCATTTTATAAAAAAGCGTGTGTTTTAATCCTTAAACCTGAATTATGTTTTGTAGAAGTGCGTCATATTTACAGCCCAGCTGCTTTCAAATTCGTCACAGGTGAAAATGCTTCACTTTTGAAAATTATGTAATCGAAATCACACACTGATAAAACGCAATGTTTTACAAAAATTTAGAGTGTCTATATAAAAGAGAGGTGACATGCAAATAATAGCGATTTATATTACAGAAATTGATGATTCTCGCCTGGATGGATTTGCTTCGCCGAGTTAGACAAGAAAACGAATAATTCGTGGTTTAAAATAATATCGTGTTCCTGAAGTTTTGGTCGAAAATTCTCTCGAATAATAAAATTTTATAATGCCTTTACGACATTCTACTATAATGTTATCAAAATAACGTAATTTGCATAGTTTAATTTTTCCTAATTTTATGTAATCTATATATTTAAAACACAAGTGTGTTTTTTAGTAATCTGCCCTGACCTTTCTGCTGAACCAATTTTAGTAATATATATATTTTTTTAAACGGAAAGCTCGCACTATCTGCTTTTTTTTAACATCCAGACTTTTATATTTTAATTTTAAAAGCCTTTTTTGTAATTTCTTCAAAATGATGAAAATTAGATAGCTTTCATTATTGCAGGCAAGAGAGAAATAATGAGGTATTTTTAACTTTATTCATGCTATTTTCTGATAAAAATTCAAAATTGTTGATAAGAATTGTTGTATAGGGTTTAGTGGTGCAGAATCCCATTAGAAGCACAATATTATATTAGAGGCATAATAACGGAAAATGACGTACTGCTTTTGAATACACGCATTTTTCTTCATAAAATTTCTAGATTGTTCTTACTTCTGCATGTGTACTAATACAAAGTTTCAGACAATAGGCGAAATGCTTATGTAAGTGAAAATGAAGTCATATTTAAAAGAAAACGATCATTTTCTTAGATAAAACTAAACACTTTTAACACAAATGCGTCTAAAAAACATAAATTACGGAAATTTTTACTCTCCGAAATTGAGATTAGAGACTCAGGTAAAGAGTTCGTCTGTTCACATAAAAGATGTTGCTGACAATCGTGACTTCAAGTTTTGAGTTAAAATGATTTTCAAATGATCAAACAAAAACAAATTTTTTTAGAAATGATGAATATGGATATGAGAAGTGCGTATGCAAAATTTGAGAAGGTGAAATCTGCTGTTTTCATTCCGGAAATACAAGCCTAATAGCCTCAATTGATAACCACGTCCTAATAACTGATCTTTAATATTTTACTGATTATATATCTATATTATAAAGAAAAAACGTATCTGTGCGTAACGCTGACGTCATTTTGCGAATGACAACACTTCACGATCAAATTCCGGTCTTGAAATTTTCGCTACTGCAATTTTTTAATCGTCTGACCATCTTACATTTTTAATTTTCATCTCATAGGGAAAAAAATTTACTTTCAAATGCAATTTGTTTAAAAACTGTATTCATTTACTGATGTATTATATTTTCTAAAATAATTTTTAAGCATGATTTTTTTAAAGTTTATTTTATCACGTCCCGGTTTCAATACATAATAATAATAAACATTTTGCACATAAAGCAAAAAGCATTTTTCAGCATTTGTTTCTGTCTATTTTTGCATAACGAAATTAAAGTTATAAGTAATAAGTTTGCATAACCAATCAAACATATTTGTGAAAGACAAATTAACGAAATTAATACTTCTTTTATAAACAATTAAAAGAATAATATTGAAAAAACACAAATCTAAGGTATGTTAATCGTACAATTTAAATTTTTATATCACCAAGTAGGATTTTTTCTTTTTCAAATGGAATTTGTTTGCAAAATTCATCTCAGTTTACTGATTGTCTATGGTTTTAAAAACAATTTTAAAGCATGAAATATTTTTTAATTTATCTATATCGCGCGGAGCTCGATTACGAAAGATTATAATCCGTTTGACCTTAAAACAAAATAAAGTGTTCATCATTTCCTTACGGTTAATATCCATTTAAAAAAAAAAAAAACTTCCCTAGGAATAAATAAATAAAATAATATAAATAAAACACAGATTGACCAGACATGTATAAGCTCTGAAATTATCAGAATATAAAAGGATGCCTTAAGTAGCAAAATCTTGGCAAATAACTGTTATAAGTTACCAAATAAGAAAATATCGCTTTTGAAAAATTTCAAAAATTTATTAGATTGTATAATTCGTAAATTCCGTATGAAAAATGCTTTTTTAATGTAAGTGGTCAATCTAAAAAATGTATTGCATATAAAAAAATTATTAGTTTTTAATTAAATTTTTTTTCACCTGTATTCTTTAACCCGAGAAGCCCGAGTACGATCCCCTAGTATATATAAAATCCTAATGAAACGAAATTATGGAACGGATATATGAAACGAATGAAATATAACGAATTTACAAAATGATTCTTTGAAACGACTGATTAAACAACTGATTATGTTTCACGGCAATTTCTCCTAAAATATGGAATACTTTGCGATGAAATTAGCACCAAAAATCCGTATTGATACCCAGATTTCTAAACTGGTATTAGAATTTTTAAATTCAATTAGTTTTCCAAATAATTTTTATTTTTAAATGCTTTTCTTTAAAAAAATTCAATGTTAATAGTCCGATAAGTGGTCTCGAAAAATACATTTTCAGAAAGTTGTGCTGCTGTATAATCAAGAAATATTATTTTAGCAGAAAAATGTTATCGATTTTCAAACTTCATAATAAAGAGCTTCAAAATGCACCAGGTCTCAATGCTAGGTGCGAGCAACACCAAAAGTGGTTCCCTTGTAAGTACGATAAAACATATTGCCTATGGCCCATGATTTCAATCTCAAGGATTGCCACAGGCTTTAATAGATTATTTTGTTGAGTATCCTGGGTCATCTCTAACTGGAAGAAATTTTTTTATCAAACCTATTTGTAAATATTTGAAAGAAGAAAAAGCCTCATTCTCACGAAGTTAGTTACCTTTAACTGTTGCATACCTTGCCACCATACACAAATTCCAGAGTTAACTTTGTCAAAAACTGGTGTGGACATTCATCTAAAGGTGTTGTCATATAAAACAACTTATGTCACTTTTACTGTAGTTTGTCATTTAGAGGAAGTTCTAATGGAAGCGATTTTCGCTAAGGACAGGCTTTACCAAATTAAAAGTATGGAAGCACTTGCTGACAGATTAGCGTTTGTGCATTACCCGAGGCTACTGCGACTGAATTAAACACTTTAAAATGAAGTATCGACGACTGTTATTTCAAACTTACTTTTATACTATTAAACAATAATCTAGAAAATAAAACATTTTTTTTTAATAATATATTTTCAGTTTTCGCGTCTCCATGCTCCGACATTTCGGCCTGACGGATACCAGTTAGGTTCTGTCTTCATAAGATTTACGGTATTGCGTTTTATCCAAGGTAAACTGACGAATAGCATGACACAAAAAAAAATTAAAGAATTTGTGCATCATGAAAAACAGTAATTCTGGCGCCCCACGCAGTGGTTACATAAATGTTTGAACATATAGTAACAGTATAATGATTTTCTACTAGTTGCACAAGATATTATGTTAAAACTTGTGGTTTGCTGTTACATCAGAGTCTTTATCGTGGCTCAAAGATTATTGAGAATTTCAAAAATGTCAAATTCTGGAATAGCTGTCAAAGGAGCCCCCGCAAATAAAATAACTAGGTGTCAACACCTGAAATTATTTGGATGAATAGGCAATAGACTTAGATGATTTCAGTTACACTGGTATCGACGCAAGACAATGTAGAAAACTCCGGAAATGTAAACTGTCCTATAGTTTCATTGTTGTTCACTCACAGATGTCCGAAATGTAAAAATATGAAGGGTGGTATATAAGGGGTGGTCGTAAAGAAACTTTTCCAACATATGAATCCTTCAACTCATAATGAAATATCAGATTGAGTATTTTGAAGGTATTTACTCAAAATTATGGTGAAAAAGAATAACAGAATCTGTGCGGTTTCGGTTACTGTAAAACTTTTTTTAAATTTCCAAATAGCAACACACACTTTTCCCCATACCACAATGATCAGCGGATTGGAAAACCATATATGGCGTTGAAAAGGTACAAGTAGCATAACAATTGGTGACATAGAACACATGCAAAAAATATAATTGTAAACACCAATACCAACAGAGAAACGAGGTGCACAAGCACCAATGGTAAAACGCCATGCGCAAATAATCGTTTTGGGGTAACCTTTAGAAAAGCAGTGTGGAAAAGTTCAAGCATAGGGGAAAAAAAATTACGTCTCGTCTCGTGACAGTTGGCTGTTTATAGTGCTGCTCTTTGCATGAGCCTTAAGTAAATTCCCTACCAGTAGTTGATCATGCTTACATGCCCCGTCCCAACGCCAACGCCAACGCCAACGCCAATTATGGTTTTTCGTTCCGCTTATCATTTTGGAATGGGGAAAATTGTGTAATTCAATTTCGAAAAACTTTTAACCCCCCGGTACGGTATGCTATTTCTTTCTCCCAGCTTATTTTGTGTAGTATCCAAAAATCAACGTTACGTTACAGAAGCCAGCCATGAAACAAAGCAGTACGATTAAATACTCCATAGCAATTTTTTAAACATCCAAGCATCGCACGTTTTCACTTTTTATACCGTCGTATTGGAAAAAAAGTAGTTTTTTAATGCAATTTGTTTGAAAACTGCATCTCCATTTATTTTTGAGATATTACATTTTTTGAAAAAAAAAAAAAAAAAAAAAAAAAAAAAAATGGCAATTTTTTTCACATTCTGACCAGAAAATCAGAGTTCTAACTTTTGACGACTGCTCTTTCATCTTCACCTAACACTTCATTTATAATGACTGTTTTATAATAAGGGAATCCATCAGTCCATCAGAAGAAAAGGATCCATTCCAAACATTTAAGTTCGATGAACTCGGATAATCGGGACTCTACTGTATCTATATTTACTATATACATGTAATAAGTACATGCCTAATAATAAAAACAATTATAATAATATTTGGTTAATATTCCAAATTAGCAACAGTTTTGCTTTCTGTGTGTTAATACAGCAATATTAATATCAGTTCATTAGTTAGCAGCAGTGACACAATTTTTAAAACCATACCATATTTATTCAGTATATTCACTAAATTATATGTCCTCTAGTGATTTTTAGTCCGTACTGAAATATGGATTTGTAGAGTTCATAAGAGTTTTATGCTTGTTTAAATGTTATATCAGAGACGATGTTGCACTAATAATATTAATAATATTAAACACTAATAACAATAATAAATAAATAAATAAATAAATAAATAATCTTAGAATAACCTTGTATAATATTAATATATCAAATAAATTAATAAAGAATAGTAAATAAAATTTTTGTCAACTATAACGTAAATATACAACTGTACAATATTTGATAGTTTTTGCCATGGTCTTTTCATTATTACAGATCTGTATTCTTTCAGTATAATAACAGTACCAATCACAACAACTGTTACATCTTATGTAATTTTATTCCTCGTATTATTTTTAATCTTCGATAAGTTTTTGAAAAAAGTAATGATTTGTGACCGGGAATGAAGACATTATGAGGTGCATCGCCTCATAGGTCCTTCTAAGGGTTAAACCATCATCACTGTTTCAGTAACTTATATCTTTTGTTTTAGTATAGTCATCATCAAAAATTATTTAAATCTCTATATAAATAATTCTATAACCTTTTTTAATTCTAGTATTTTCTTCTTTTTATAAATAATAATAATATAATGTTAATCCTGTATCACATAATAATTCGTGTCTTTAAATATCTCGTATCATTCATTCGTATGTGAGTCGTTAAATTTAATTCCTTTTTATCTGTCTCATAGGAATTACATGTACACTCCTCAAATAAAAAAAAAATCATAAATAAAAAAATTATTGAAAGGAAAGTTATAATGTGTTGAAGGCAGAAAAAGAATCCTAAATAGTTTCTTAATTCCCATCTGTAAATTACATTTACCTTAAATAAAAAGAACAGAAATAAATCAAATCTTTAACAAATAAATAAATAAATAAATAAATAAATAAATAAATGACTATTGACTTTCATGGTAAGAAAAAAAAATATCGCAGACGAAACTTTTTGCAATTGAATAAATAAATGGTTTCGCAACATTTCTGTCGGAAAATGAAAATCAAATCTTGAAATATTTTTCTCTCTCTCTCTCCCTTTTTTTTTTGTAAAAACTGATAAAATGCAATCGTTAAGATAATCCTTTTAATTTAAGAGTAATATTTAAATCATTTCAAAGAATCAATTACGTTTTTATTAATTTATAACAAGTAAGATTACATTTTTAATTGCAAGTAATAATTTAAGTAAAGTTAAGTTATTTGGGCCAATTTTTTATTTTAACACTAATTAGAACTCTATATAAATCAACCAACTTATGCCCGCATAACCAGGTTAACCTAAATAAATCTCCAAACAGATAAACTCTTGGAAAGTCTTCCAAAAACTCATCCGCAATGTTGAAATAATAAATTTTCTTTAAGCTTTAAATTTTAATATTAAATTACAAATTCCTCATTGTTAGAAAATTAAGTTTAAGTTAGTGATTTAACCTGCGTCTGCTTCTGTTGTTGTGGTAATTGCTCATGAGACAATTTTAAGTTATTAGGATGGTGGTACAAATTCAGTTTTGAAACATGAATGATTTTGGTATCTTCAAATGGGTTTTTTCTATCGATCTCAAAATTTACATCGGATATTTTTCGAAGAATTTGGTATGGTCCAGAAAATACCTGAGAAAGCTTTCTAGTATTTGGATTAGAGGTAGGAGTGACTACAAGTTGTCTGAATAATTTATACCAATCTGTGGCATTATTTGGGGAACTTACAATCAAAACATTCTGATACTGTGGTGATGACCATCAGTAAGACCCTGCACAATAATTGTCTCACATAATTTTAGTTTCCTACCAATCTCTACTTTTTTATGGAAGTAATCTTCCAAATCTTTTAGATTGTTTAATTTAAGTGAAGAAAAATCAGAAAATCTAGGTACTTCAATTTTGATAAATTTTTCTACTAAAATCTCTGAAATTTGAGCATAACTATCACAATTTTGGCAATCATTGATTTAAATTTTCAAGGCCTCTCCCTTTAAATATTTTGAAATAGTTTCAAATTTCCAAGTATCATCTTGTTTAATGCAAGAATTATCAAAGTATGTTTACCATTGCTGAATGTTCATTCCCGAATCGGGGTCAAAAGATACAATACTAATTTCAGTCCTTTTCTTTTTTTTCCACGTAATAAAACTAGAGTATCTAACTTTACTGCCAGATCGTAAAAGCATTACAAAAAATATACCTCAAAATCTCTATCATATTGCTTAACAGAAATATAAAAATAATAATAAATATCTTATAATAAATAATAAATTAACACAACATTAATAAATCTCAGAATACTAAAATATTCTATTATTTAAATACTCGTAATCTTTTGAAAATATGTATAAATAAACATAGTTGGTTCCGATTATGTAAGTTAATAAAACACCTGCCACTTTAATGCTCATATACATTGTCAGAAAAATAAACACATCTTATTTCGAATAAATAATAAAATAAAATAAAATAAAATAAGTTATGCAATAACAAAGAATAAACATAAAAAAATTTTCATCACAAAATAGAGATAATTTTTTTAATGACTTACGTAATGCTGAATGCTGTCTTTATTGGGGCACGAACAACTTTTTGTTGGTCTTTTTTATTTTAATGATGTTAAAGGATATCTGAACTTTGTTTCTTCCTGGAGACCGTCGTCGAGTGAAGTAAGGTTTTTTTTTTTTTTTTTTTTTTGGACATTTTAGTTGACATTCGATGATTCGAATTCTCGCTGGCTAGATGTTAAATATGGCGTTCCCGCTGCATAATTTCTGGAGTGGCGTTGAAGTCTCTTATTCTGCTGGCTGAATTGTTATGATTTAGAATAGAATTGTTAGATTATTCTAACATTGGAAGGCTTTACTAGTGAACGAAATAACTGGTTGTTATGTTACCAGTAGTACAATGTTGAAAATGCAGTGCTAGCTGTCTCGATAGTAGTTGTGGATCACATACGACAATAACAGAAGTGGTCAGAACAGGTAATTCGAACCTGTTTTATTAGTATAACAATCTGCTAATTGCAGTAGTCGAGTGAAGACTGTGGAATACAATGTTCCCAGAATGAATTGAAACGGCACATAAGATCAGCTCAGCACTTTATTAGAACATCTTTCAAATGGCGCAGTTTAAACCAAGATTATTTATTAGCCATTTCTCCGTAGTAGTAATTAGGTCTAAACAAAGTTCCAGATAATCGAATAAAAGGACGGTGACCAGGGATGGATGTAAACTGAAAATTCGACTCAAATCTTTCAAAATCCGCTGAAACACAGCGAGTATCACCTTTTTGTTCCTCACGTGTAAGAATACAAATATGATTATTTTACTCTCGATAAAAAGTATGTTAATGTTCTCTATTGGATTTAGCCGAGATAAATCAGTATTATCTCTATTATATTTTATGTCCGCTATATGTTCTTTACATACGATATTGAATTTTCGTTGGGTTATACCTATATAATGATTTTTGATTCCTCCCTCCCTAATAAACGGAATCATATAAACTCCTGAGAGGTGAACTCTATTACAGTACCGGACCTCAAATCCGGAATCCTAAAATCCGGACGACCCAAAATCCGGAATGGAAAAAAGAAAACTGAAATTCCGCGATGATCTCGAATAAATATTTCGTAAAAACGTCCATAGATGGCGCTACTTGCGTGCGTAACACAGTGCCGAGCCAAACTAGACTCCGCAATTTTATTTTATTGCAATGTTTTTCATTCATCAGTTTTAATCCAAATTTTCTAACAGAATTATCGTAGTTAGTGTGTGCACACATTTTAAATTTATTTTAAAAAGAAACCCTTTTCTTCATTTATATAGAAAATGTAAAAAGAATAAATAAATAACCACAAGAAAGAATTATTTTTTAAAAAGGTTCGTAGAATATATTTATAAAATTTATATGTAAAAATATTTTACAACGCCCTCCCCCCACTTTTAATATGTTCAACAAATTTCATTTTTCGAAAAAATTCTGTTTGTAAGCACCGTACCAAAAAATTCTTTTCTTTAACTCAAAAGAGAAAAAGAAATCTATGCAAAGTTCCTTTCTCCATAACAAAACAAGCTGTTCATCGAAAGCTAATGATCACATTCTGATAATGCTGACTTTCCACTTCACGCAGTTAAATAAACATGTTGAATAAGCAAAACAAACAACGGATAGATATGTCATTTTTCTTTACTTTCTTTTCATCTAGTGGCCTTTTTTTTTAGAGGTACCCTAGCTTTCAAATAACTTATCATAATTTAATAAAAATTTATTCCACAAGCTAATTCACTATTATTGTAACTTGCTGAAAATTTGAAAGAAATTCGTCAATTAGCCTAATTCGTTTCTCGCAAACAACGATGTATTTTCATTTTCTAAAAAATGTTTTTATGTTCCTAATAATGTGCAGACTTGTATAAAACCAAAAACTTTCTGCGCACATAAATATTGGTCAAAAATTTTCTGCAAATTAATTTAATGTTTAATAAAATAACGTGTTATGCTACTTTGACGGTATGAATTTTAAACAGTAGTTTCAAAATAATTACAAAAATATTATAATTAAATATAATAAATAATTTAATTAAATTTAAAATGCATTAATATTAATTACAGAATAATTATGTTGGCTAAAAAATTATAAAGCTAAAAATCCATGATAAGAAAGGGTGAATTCTTATCAGTTATTTTGTCAATGCATTTAGAAACAGCCCAATCCTTAATATTTTGACCTCTTCTCACAAAATGCAATAATGGACATTGCTTCTGAAACAATTGAATCACATTTTGTAAGGAGAGGTCCATTCATAGGTATCATCATTAAAGAGACAGATGATTTTTTATTGCGGTACTTTGACGAAATTCTCATTTTTTCCACGATCATTTAGCGAAATTTCCGATTTTCCGCGGGTTTTTTCGCAATTCTTTGACGAAATTTGCGCTTTTTTTCTCTTATCCTTTGACGAAATTTGGATTTTTCGCGATCTTTTGACGAAATTCACGCTTTTTTGCGATCTTTTGACGAAATTCACGGTTTTTTTCGTGATCGTTTGACGAAATTCGCGTTTTTTCGCGATACTTTAATGAAATTAATTTTTTTCCGCGGTTCTTTGACGAAATTTGCATTTTTTCGCGATCTTTTGA
This sequence comes from Maratus speciosus, assembly GCA_963932465.1. Lineage (NCBI taxonomy): Eukaryota > Metazoa > Arthropoda > Arachnida > Araneae > Salticidae > Maratus > Maratus speciosus. Next base: position 3,202,048 of record OZ010786.1, on the reverse strand, counting down.
TAAAATTCGAGCTTTTTCCGCTATGCTTTTGCGAAATTTGGTTTTTTTTACGTATTTTTGGATGAAATTTGTTTTTTTTCGCGATCCTTTGACGATATTCGTGTTTTTTCTGTGGCCTTTTGAGGAAATTCGTGTTTCTTTCGCGATTCTTTGACGAAACGCGCGCTGTTTTCGCGACCCTTTTACGAAATCTGTGTTTCTTTCGCGATCCTTTAACGAAATTAGTTTTTTCCGCTATGCTTTTACGAAATTCGTTTTTTATCCTGCGTTTCCTTGACGTAATTTGTATTTTTTCTGCGATTCTTTGATAAAAGAATATTTTTTCCCACGATTCTTTAAAGAAATTCGTGTTTTTTCCGCGGTCCTTTAATGAAATTCCCGTTTATTCCGCTATGTTTTGACAAACGTGGGTATTTTTTCTGCGAACGATTGACGGAATTGGTTTATTTTCGGCGACCATTTGTTGAAATCCGCAATATATTTCAGTGATATTTTTTATGTCTGAATTTTTGGACTGACGGCCGATTTGTTTTAATTTTCGGGACCGAATGCCTTAAATTTTCGGGAAATTCGGAACAGAATCACCCCTGTCAAATAATAAATAAATCGTACATAAAATTGGGGGACATTTTTAATTTTCCGGTATTAAAGAACAAAATTTACTTTTTTTCTTTCCTAAGAAATTTTCCGCAATGTTCCGAACTTTGCGGAAAATTTTCCACGCACGGCGTGCGTCTATATTATACAACTCTGATAATGTGATGTGCAGGATTAAATAAATTCTTATCCTTATTTTAAATTATTTTTTTTCAATTTATTTTTGTTTACTTATACCTCATATGGTAATCCGCGATATAGATTCCTAGGCCTAACTCGCGAGCAACAACGCATTTCCATTTTCTAAAAAATGCTTTAATATTTCTAAGAATATGCAGTAATAGTATTTTTTTTAAACTTATTTTTATTTTGAATTACTTTTTGTAATTTGTATTTTTGGCTTTATTTACACTAAGCTTAACATGGCAATTCGCGGTATAGATTACTTGGCATGTAAAATTTTGCGAAGGATATGTACTGTATCTGTTTATTTATTGTTTTGGTTGAGGACCTAAAATCCGGAAAATTCCGAAATCCGGAACGACCGCGGTCCCGACCAGTCCGGATTTGAGGTCCGGTACTGTAATAGGATCAATTTTAGTATTTAAAAGCATCTTTAATTTCGGAGGCGGCATCGCGATCAAACATAAACCAAAAATTTCTTAAATGATTTTTTATATGTTCAAAAAAAAACCTCGGGAAATAATTTGCTACAACCCTTTTCATATTAACTTCATTAATAGTTTTATTTTTATTTTTAGAAGTATCAAAGGAGCTTTGAATCAGTTTTTTAATTAATTTTACCTGATTAACGATATCATAATCATTTAAGAAATTTTGGTGTAAAAATGTTTAAAAAACTTCACATATAATAAAAAACATAACTTGAAAAACAAATTTAAAAAAACACAATTTATTTCCTACATTGTTTAAACCCGAGAAGGGACAGATATTAAGATATTTAATTCAATTAGTTCTACATTTAATGTTAAATTATGATAACAAATAAGTTAAGCCAATTGAAAATTAAAAAAAGAAAAAGAAAATTCATAAAATAAGATACTTAAATGCCTTAAAAACATTGATTCTAATCAAATGAAATCAGAATAAATCTTAGCCTTCTCCCTCTTTTAATTGAAAATATTTGCATTGCAGATTTTGTATTATGTTTATGGCGATTGTACTTATAATGATAAGATGCATGCAAAATACAAAGCTTTAAAAAATGATTTAAGAGAAAAGAAGATTTTAAAGATTTATTTCGATTTCATTTAAACGGAATACAATTTCGAAATTTTATTTTTTTAGAAGTTAAACTTCTTCTTTTTTTTTTTTTTTTTTTTTTTTTTTACATTTTGATATAATTATTTTCTTGAAATTCCTATTTGAACAGAAACTATGGCTTTTAGAACTATACTAGCTCAATACCTGAAGTTGCGTTTCCGAAATTTTGGAGGCATTTTTCTCCAACTGATGTTTTTGGTCATAACGCGCAGGATATCTCAAAGACTTTTGAATATTTTTTTCATGATTTTTTCAAAACATATATTTTATGTTAGTCTGTGTAAACTGAACCTAAAATTTCCTTTTTATTGTTAAAAACAATATTTTTTTAGGTGATTAAATAGTTGAAACTTTCAAAATTTTGTATTAGCTCAATACAACATAGTATTAAAAATATAAAAATGCTCTAAATACAAATTTATTTAGGTTCAGGGCAATTATTACAGTCTGAAGTGTAATGGGACACGAAAAATGTCATTCTAATTGCAAAATGTATTTTCGTAATCCTGCGCGTAAGCTGTTATGCCGATTTTCTGCTCGACAAATGTCTCACAGTTTGAAGTGCCCTATAAAAACTAATCTAATCATAAACAACTCGTTGTAAATGATCCCGCCAAGCCACAAACCTAAAATGTCAGTCATAAAAAGAAGCGATATACTAGATGTGCATACTTCGAGTGAGATACAGTATGTGAAAACTGTTGGCGACATGCAGGCTTTTGATTGTTCTTCCTGCACTTACATTTGACTATTTGTTTAACTATTTTCTTCTTGTATTACTGATCCCATTAAACTGTGAAAAGTTGAAGCTTTTGGTGTTTACATGCCACTTTTATTTAAAATCATGGGATCGATTTGTTAATTTTATTTACCGTTATTTGAACGAGAAAGACCACTTTTACGAGGAGGATTTTCTAAGTAAACATGCAATAAACATTTTGAGTTTGTAAAATAATAATAAAAAGTAATGATCATATAAATATTACTAACAATGCACCTAATAATAGACGTTAACTAAACTGAGATACTTTGCAGTAAAGCCTGCGTAAACGGAAATGTACATGACAGGGGAAAAATCTGTTCTAGTAAGGCTTCTGTTACAATAGTATTATATAATATTCCTTATGTTGGAAAATACGACATTTTACGTTTAAGAAATAATTCTGTCATAAACAAGATCCATTTGACCAGTTTTTCCTTTAATTTTGAAACAGTGTATTATTAAACGTATTTATGTAATTAAAAATTATGTTTAAAATATTGGAAAGTATAATTGTAATAATAGATGATTACCAAAATTACATGCCATTTCCTGCTTGTCTTACAAATCTTTCTGATTTATTACAGATCTACTCCTATAATTATTTATAAGAGTGATATAATGAGAAATTAAAATTAATTTTTTTGATTCTCACAATTTTTTGAAATTGATACAGGTACTGCATATATTTATTTCTTAGAATTGATAAAATGTGTCGAACTAACAAGCAATATTTTTTGTTGTTGTTCTATAAGCTATATGGTGATTCATTAATTAACTCAGCAAGGATTTTATCATAATAACTTTTGAAAAACTGCTTTTAAATTTTCAAAATTCACATAATTTTACACAAAATATGTAAAGACTTAAAAACAGATTGAATAATGAGCATTTGTTTTATCACCGGGCGTACTTGAGGTAATTTTTAAATAAAATTAGCTTTTTTTTTATTTCAGGATATTCAACGTCCCTCTGATAAGCGCGGCAGAAACTCAGATTATTTGATTAAACTTTTTTTTTTATATTTTCATAAGCTCTTAACACTTGTTGGATTTTCTGAATTTTCAATGCATGTACTTTCTAAATTCTTAATTGTTTTACGTGACTAACAGGACATAATAAGTCATATGCTTTCCAAGTATATTTTCATATATGTCTGATAATTCATACGATAAATTATAATTAATTTCAATAAAAGTTCAGAATTCGATATTTCATCGTTATGAAATAATTTTCCCGAATTTCAGTTATGTTTGTAAATTTTTAAGTAACTCTATTATCTGATTAAAAATTAACTAAAAGTTATTTATGGCATATTGCAATTTAATTAACGAGTAAAAAACAACAGAGTCGATTAGTTTAATAAATCCCCTTATTAATCTTTTTAAATGTAAAGAAAAACGAAAAATTCCAATAAAACTGCCAAAAATTTATTTGATATAAAAGGATTGTAAAAAAAGGGAAAAAACGTAATAAAAAAACAGACTGACTGTATTACCTTTGTAAAATAGTTTAAATTGAATAAAATGAATAAATTGCAAAATTTGGAATGTTGAAAAAAATATTTGAGCATATGTGCGTTCTACTATAAAAGCAATACAGACGAGGACATTTTCCCGCTTATTTCAATATGATAAATAGTAATCCTAAAGATCTGCCGAATTGTTTTCATGAATATAAGTGCTTTGGGATACACTAAAGTGCTTAAATTATCTTTCTGTGCATGTTCTGGGGTTTCTCCGTAGTCAGTGTTTATCTAGAATTTTTCCATAGCTGCAATATAGGAATCAATTATTTTAAACTGGTATAAATCAAAAACTAATTAATATTTTTACATGAAACATTCAAAGGTTTGAACTACTCATAAAAGCAGATGAAAATGCCGTAAACCGAGTAAAAATCCGATAATTACATACTGTTGTAGCCCAGTTAACAGATTTTGGTCTGAACAAGAATTTCAAAAGTGCAAAAAACAGCACTTTCAAAATCGCATTTACTAAAAATCTATTGGACTGATTCCACTTTACTTTTGTTTTCTGAGTCACGTGGCACGCCCCATTTCATAGAAACAAGAATTTGGTTTGTATCTTAAATGGAACCGGAAATATAGACGTGTCAAAATCTCGCTTTGGTCAGTCCGGAAAATATAAACTAGACAGGGTAGTAAAAAATTTTTGAAAAATCATTTGGCATTAATTGGCGGAAATTCCTTTCATTTACGGTTCATTGCACTGTTGTTTCTTTTGCTTGTATGATTCAGCATCTTGAAAATTTTTAAATACATGAAATGAAAGATATATCTATCATCCCAATCAAAATTATGTTTTTAAATCATGTACATTTTAAGATATTAAATATTCAAAATGATACCTTTTTTAATTATTTCCAATTTTCAGAGTCCTGAGACCCCTTAAGAAATTAAATATTTACGACTTTAGAAGCGTATGTATAATAGATGTGTTGTATATGTGTCTCTTTAAATGTAACTCATTGCGACTTTATTGAAATTTGAGATTTAAAAAAAATTCTCCTTTTTACTAAGTTGAGACTCTTAGACTAAAATGAACGGGAAATAATCAATGAATAAATTATCTGGAAATAAGGAAATGAGAGCATTATTGTATCTATAGCTTTATATACTTATAAACATTTATTTCATCTAAAATTACAAATAGTTCACCATACAGATTTATATACCAGTAAGCAAACATTAAATTTCACAAAGTAGCAGTTTCAATCAACATCAAATATCTTCTACTGTAATTAGAGCTGCATCCCTTCATGGAACACAACTCCTTCAATTTTCATCTCAATTAATCTAAACTCAGTATAATTACGCAGTGCAGTAATTCTAAGATAGTGTAATTTCCAAAATAATTAATGTTCAATTAATTCAAACCTAAGAAAACACTATAATATACATAGAAAACCTAATGTTTAACGCATGCGGGGATTTTTGGTTATACATTAATCTAGAAAAAGAAACATTTAAAGTTTTGAAACAAAATTGTCATTTGATTGTAATAAAGATCATTTTCTGTTAGATAATTCATAAATTTCTTAACTTTGAGGCATTTTCCAAAAATAGATTTTGCGTGTTTCGAAGTGAGCCATCTTATTTCTCAGGAACAAATATCAACCAACAAGAGTATCGTTTTCAAAGAAATCAATTATTCCTTACCTATTTGTTCGCTAGTTTTGATGCATATAACATATTTCTGAGAAAGTCTAAAAATGTTTGAAAGAGGATTTCAAAATTTTTCTATCGGGATTCTATCGATTTTATTTTCTATTATGCAATGCAATAGTCTTAAACTTTGTAGGAATAATTATATTTACTGATCTTGTTATGTTGAGTTTAATTTCCTCTGAAGCAACTTAACGAATTTTAATAAAAATAAATAATAAAGAAATAGGAATTCTGCTTTTTCAAAAATTAATGTCGTCCACGATGAGAAAAAAAAAATATTATTGTTATTATTACGAGGTTGAAAGGAAATGTTTAAGCTGGAACTGTTTCACTAATTTAGAATAATACTACAAAATTAGTTACAATAAAAAATGCATCTTGTATTGGTTAGTCAAAATCTAAAACAAATATTGCATTTACTTTAAAGTCATTTCTATAAAGACTATTAACATATAAGTCTTATATATTAATGACATGTTAAATAATCTAATAATTCTAATTTGTGACGATTAAGATATGTCTTTTCTATAAAGACTTTTTTTTTAAACTTTGCGTTTTATTAGTGTGTGATTTTAATAGCGTTGTTTTATAAAGTGAAGCATTTCCACATGTGAAAATTTTCAAAGCTTCTGGATTGAAAATTATGTAACTCTACAGAACATATTTTAGTTTCAAGACTTAAAATATACTCTTTTATTTTATATAAAATGACGTCCTTTGCATCCGCTGAAGGATTCAGTATTTACGATCCGGTCTTAACACTTTATGTACAGAACAATAAATTCAAGAAAATTTTATCGTCTAAAGCATTTTTCGTGAATTTTTGAAACTACGTTAGAAGATTTACATAATCCTTTAATAAGGTTTAGAAGGAATTTAGAAGGATTAATTACATTTGAATTTATAGGGATTTGGGCAATATATATACATCCAAACTCAAATCTTTTATTTAAAAAATTTTTCTTAATATTTTGTAGAATTAGGAAATGTACAAATATAATGTTCTTACAATAGAAATATTTCCGAATTGAAAAATCCCCCCCCCAGCGTCAGGAAAGCTAAAAAGATGCAAAAGCAAAAGAAATCATCCTTTTAAAAATATTTTTGTTTTTATAACCAATAATGCTTTTGGATAAAGATAAATTAATGTATCTAGAACACATTCTAAACTGTATTACTACTAATCGATGTATTGAATGAACTGTATAACAAATTATTTTAATGGTACTCATAAGTACCTTCAAGTGTTAAACAACATCTATATAAAAGTATGCATAGGGCGTCACTATCGCAGAATAATACCCAAAATCAGCAAAAATCGTTGTCGTAATCTCGACAAATAAATAAATAAATAACTAAATAAAATCGACTATCAAATGTTTCATATACTTTCATTTGTTTGTGACATTAATATAGATTAGGGTGGAGCGAAAAAAATTATTTTTTGAAAATCAAAAACGGGTAGGTGCCAAAAGTTGCCTTTATACTAGTACATCAACTGTGTGCAATATTACCGCTGAAAAAAAATGGCTTGAGTCTGCGCTTTTGGTCCAAAAGTCGAAATTTTGGGTAAAATTTGACATTTTTTCACAAATTAAAAAAAAATTCTATAGAGATGGTTATTATTTAAAAGTGTTATTTAAACCTTTATTATTAATGACTTAACATATTTAAACGAAAAAACTATATCTTTATTCTGTATAACTGGAACAAAACTGACAACTTTTGGTGAAAAAAAGGCGTTTCCACTCTGTTCTGTCATACAGCTAATTGTTGTTTGGAATACAGCTCTTACATAGTTGCTTTCAAAACTACCCAGGAGGTACCACGTGGAGGTGGCTGCATTTCATGTCACAACAGTGCATAGTTCGACCACCCTACCATCTGAACTCAATTTTTTATTTATACATTGAATTGTGATTTTGTATCAAAGGCTGGCATAAGTTTTCTATATATCTACCTGGTACATCCAATCTTTGGATCCACAGACTTTGAATGCTGCTGCTGTGATCTCATTTACGTATTTTTCTACTGTTTGTGTATAAGAAGACAAACAGCGTAATGCAGTGCGGATGATATTAATGTAATCTATTCAGCTTTCTATTATCTTCATCAAGACTGCACACTATAAATGCATATTGATTAGAGGTTCTGTTACCACAACACTTTTCCAATGAGTTAGATTTATGTATTTATCCGCTTCAAAGTTGATTGTCGATATTTCCGATTTGCGTATGCCATCATTTACTCTCATCTTTCAACTATTATATACTGAGCAGCTAGCTGTTTAACGTGATGACAATTGTCAGAGAGCATTGAAATAAGAATTTCCTCTGTGTATGCAAAGCAACCATTGTCCTAAATAATCTTTTTTTCAGTATTTTTCTTATTCCGTTTTTTGTGTTGTTTAGTATCCAAGTTGTTTTTGTGTAGCCAATTTCCCATGAGTTTTTAGATCCCTTCTTTAGCTGTGGATTACATTGGTTTGTAAACTATTCTGGAGCCAAACTTGGATTACATAGTACTTTTTGAGTGAACGTAGATACTCTGATGGGCAGTAAGTGCTCATTTGAAGGCGGATAATTCTGTTAGTCGTTGTCATCCATTCTGCGAGGGGAATGTTTAGAATGAACCATTACAATTGGTCATATGTCTCCTCCAAGTCCAGTTAATTTCCTTTGTATCATTTATTAGATAAAATCGTCGGCAAAAATTAGATTCTAACCCACAGGGATGCGCCGGACCAATAGGAAAATCTTTGTCCATGTGCTTATTCCCTTCTTATTTCAATTTTTGAAGCCATAGAGAGTAATTTTTAAACATTATTTCCTGAAATCAAGAAAAGGGTACTCAGCACATACCAGAAATACCTGATAGAGTTATTTCATCAAGATATTGCTCAGAAGAACTAGCGAATGGGAATACAAGAAACTTGTCCTACGCACATAGCTGCCAACTTGTACGGATTTTTGCTACCACTAAAATTTAACAGAAATTTCTGCCTTATTTAATTATCAAAATTCTCTGCAATTCGGCGATTGAATTAGGCAACGTTTTCTATTAAATTTTAGTGGTAGCAAAAATCCGTACAAGTTGGCAGCTATGTACGCATGATGCCCACAACGGCGCATAAAATTATTCGCCTTTATATAAGCACTGAACTAATTGACCATCAGAGTCTGGTTCACTCACAGAGTATGTAATCCAAGTTTATGCCACATGATGGCTTACACCAAATAAAATTCCCATCTAAAAAATTGATCTAAAAACTTATGGGAAATTACTCGACTACAAAACATCACAGAAAACGGCAAAAAACAAATACTAAAAAATTTATTTAGGACAGTGGTAGCTTTTCACATCAAGAGCAAATTCTTATTGCAATTTTGATGACGATCGCCATCACATTACACAACAAGCTTATCAGTATATAAAAAATTCAAGAGGTAGAGTAAATGATGGCATACTCAAAGATGAAATACCTAAATGTTGTAAAATGTTGTAGGAGCGGAACTCCCAATCACTATGCAGTAACTGAATGTAATTTTGGTGAAGATACTAGAGGTATGAATAGATTCCATTAATTCCACTGCATTACTCTGCTTACCTTATCATACACAAGCGGTAGAAATATACGTGAAGAAGTGTCACAGCAGCACCCAACGTCTGTGGATACAAAGAAGAGATGGATTAGGTTGATACATAGGAATCTTATGTCAGTCTTTGATAAAAAATCACAATTCAATATATAAATAAAACATTGTGCTCAGATGAAAGGGTGGTCAAGCTATGCACTGTTGTGTCATGAAATGCAGTTGATACGTGATAACCCCTGACAGTCCCACGTGATAACCCCTGGTATATTTGAAAGCAACTACGTAAGAGCTGTATTCCAAATAACAATTAGTTGTATGACACAACAGAGTGGAAACGCCTTTTTCTCACCAAAAGCTGTCAGTTTTGTTCCAGTTATACAGAACAAAGATATAGTTTTATCGTTTAAATATGTTAAGACATTAATAATAAAGGTTTAAATAACACTTTTAAATAATAACCATCTCTATAGAATTTTTTTTTAATTTTTGAAAAAATGTCAAATTTTACCCAAAATTTCGACTTTTGGACCAAAAGCGCAGACTCAAGCCATTTTTTTCAGCGGTAATATTGCACGCAGATGATGTACTAGTATAAAGGCAACTTTTGGCACCTACCCGTTTTTGATTTCCAAAAAATAATTTTTTTCGCTCCACCCTAATATAGATACTTAAATTTAAATACAATTTATGATACCTCCATGTTTTATCAGAAAGCATTCGTTTATATTTTTTAAAAATAGCTCGTATTTTAATTACAGTGTTCTTTTCCATTTGTTATGAAAAAATGACAACAAAAAGATATAGTAATCTATTATATTCCAACTATTTTCCCTTTTATTTCTACAGAAATGGAATATTTCAGTTACCACCATTGCAGAAAATCTTTGAATACTACGAAATAATTAATATCTCAAAAATAAATTGAGATGCAGTTTTAAAGAAAACAGCAGTTAAAAGTAATTTTTTTTCTTATACAAAGGTGTAAAAATTTAAAATGTGTGATGCTTAGAAGTTTAAAATATTGCAGTAGAGATTATCAGTATTTAACCGTACAGTGATACATCTGCTCTTCATTTTACGGCTGGCTTATGTATCGTAACGTTATTTTTTAGGACGGCACTTTAGTTGTTGCCTGAAAGAAATAGCATTTCGGGGACTAAAAAATGGATACAAAGTAATATCTTCAACATTTAAATAGCGTTGCTAAGGTCGTAAAAACATATTTTATATGTATTTGTATACGTATGTATACGTTTTAACAAATTTGAACTCAAAAAATTAGTCCATACTGAAATAAATACTCCTGTTTACTGTTTACATATCCTGCATTGTACAGACTCGTTCATAAATATTGAGTTATGCATGGAATAACGATCATTGAGCAATCTATAATCCATTGAATATCATACGATCTTAAACTTGTAATATACTTACAGAGAATTCTTGGTATCGTGAACGACTTCGTGTACCTGTTACTGGTAGATATAAATCAAGGAAATGTATCCCGCCTATTTTATGCATTTCATCAGAGAAGTGCTCTATGGTACAAATATAGAGTATGAAATATTAAGGTGATTGTGATTTTGATGCATAAAGATTATAGTGCATATCAACGACAATTTTTATAAAGCAATAAAAAGTGTAGCTTGATTCGGAAAATAACGCAAGTAAAATATTGCATAGAATTTTGCAATAATATTGTTATTTCTTTTTTCTTTAAAGCTTGATGAAATATCGTTTTTGAATATGGTAAAACACAAATAGTAGTAGGCTAGCATTTATTCCGTTATTGCGAGATTGCAACGTGTACTTAAATACCAGCATTTAAGTAAACATCAAATTAAAATTGTATGCAGCTAATAAATGCATTTGGTACAGAAACATAATATATCTTTTTCGTTTATTGTTTCAGGGAATGACAATTAATAAGGAAATTTAATATCGATAATAAATAACTGTCAAATAAAACAAAAATATGTAATTTTCCTTTTAAAAAACTTCATAGTACTCCATAATTTTATAAAATTAAAAATTAAGAGTTAAATAAAGCTTACCGTAGAACAAGTAGACCATAAATGTTTGGATCTTAGCATATATATATATATATATATATATATATATATATATATATATATATATACTAGGGGGCTCTGCCCCCTGCAAGCTACGCTCGCCAACCCCGTTCAGACACCGTAGAATCTAAAAGCACGCTAATCTCATCGGATTTTAAAAGATTAGAGAAGATAGAATTATAATGATAAAAGCTGTAGCGATCTCCGTGTAAACGGGTTCCCACTCAATTCCCTTTGTTTGCGACAATTTAAGGCCGAATCAGTTGCTGTTAAGGCATCTAATGTTTGTTTTCGTGTTTGATTAAAGAGGATCAGTTAAACATTTGAAAATAAACTAAAATATAATGAATTAACAGAGTCTTTGCCTCCCTGTATTTCTCAACAGCATTATAAAATGATTGACATAATGCAGTTTACTACAATTTACTGCTTTAACCGCTTCAAGGACGGTGGTTCATTTTTGGGCCACTTAATTTTAATTCTTAAATGCCACATTGACACCAGAATATTGGAATGAAAATTTTCAAGAAGTCAAGAAAAGCATTTTCGTACTTCGAAATAAATTTGTTTGTAGATTCTGGTGTCATTCATTCACTGATTTCAACATTTTACGAATAGAAGTTCCTTGCACCTGAAAGCGTTAAATGCATATTAATATATTTATTATTTTAAAGTTTCCTTTGTCTTTTATATTCACGTGCAAATACAATTTTCAAGACGTAATTTTTAGTATTTTCCTGCTTTTAACACGTACTCATTTAATAGTAATGTTAAAGGGATTTTTTCTGTTTTTTAATAGTCACGTGTGAATAATTTTTCAATCGTAAGAAAATATTATTATTTGCGCTGTTTTCAGAATTGAAAACAAGCTCTATAATAAAAGCCTAAGTCATGTGACTATCATCAACAGTTCCGGAAGGATCCCTTCGTTTTTTATATTTCAGGCGGCCATTTTGGTACTTTAATGTTAGCCAGCTACAGGTGATAAGTCGCCAAATATTATATATCGCCACCATTTCACTTATATTATAACAGTCCAAGTCATGTAACTGCGCTGCCATAAACAATTATGGCCTTTCACTTTTCTTATGAAGGGTTTCCATTTTGATTAAAGAATCAAAATTATTTTTTTGAATAAAACTACATAAACGTTGCTATGATCACAAAGAATTCTTATACTTTTATACTGCAACACACAAACAAAATAGCAAACACAGCATAGCAACCGTTTGTTTGGAGTCAGTTTCCAACGAAAACGTCATGACTGATGTCACGACTGAAATCGTCTATATTAATGTTACAAACAAATGAATGCCTATGAATCATTAGATCGTATTTTTTGTCCAGTTTCTTTAATGACGGCATCTTTTTGCTGCATTTGTGTATTATTTTGAGATAGTGACATCCTATGCATGCTTTACTGTAGATGTTTAAGAGTGGATCGTAAATGTGTAATTCTTAAGCGGATGCGAATGACGTCATTTTACATAAAATAAAAGTTTGTGCTTTAAGTCTTAAAATTGAAATATGTTTTGTACTATTTATATATACATATATTTTTTTTTCATCGGGGGCGACACTAAATTCTGAAAAAGCAGAATTCCTGTTTTCTAGTTTATTTATTTGATCTTTCGTTATTTAAAATAAGAATTATGCCAATTTGTATAATTTGGCGGGTGTTTGGCGATTTATATAATTTGCCGAAATTGTTCGAAGGGATAACTAAGTAGTTTCGATTAAAGCATTGCTTTGAAGTTGAAATTAAATGTCATGATTTGTTGCATTATTTAACATTTGTTTGGCAAAAACCTCATTTTGGTATACCAGTTACATATGTATTTTTAAATTATTTTCTATTATTTTTAAAATGAAATAACAATGAATAAAAAAAGGTTTAATTAATAACTATAGAACAAAACAATTTATAACATTTTTTAAGTAAAAAGAAAATAAAGGAAAATAAACATTTATTAATAAATAAGCAACAATATCCAGGTTACCATGTCACGCAAAATAACACCATTTTGGCGCCAATTGTATATGATATCTGCACCCAATATTTTTCTTTTCGTTTCGTTTAAAAAAAAAGAAAGAAGTGAAAGCTATTAATTTTAAATATTACAGTTTTAAATGAAAGTTTTGTATTAAGTAAAATGATAACGAAATACAAATAAAAAAGCATTGTTCTTAGCATTGATTTAAGGGAAGTCAAACTGGTCTCCAAATTAGTTTAAAAAAATAGCCTTTTCTGAAATATGAAAAAAAAAAATCTGTTATGATTACAATTTGAGTTGCCATCATTAGAAAAATTATTTAAAATTAGAAAAAAAAAGACCTTGCCGGCTCGGCCTACAGGCGGAGGTAGATTTCGAAGTTAAGTACTAAATTCACCAACAAAACTTAAATCAAGATTAGAGATAAACACGGTTTCTTCACTAAGAATGAGCTCTAGGGAGCAATACTTTTTGTCAAAATTCTAATATACACGAATACACACACACACATGTATATGGAATAGATTTAAAAATGACTAAAGCAAATTCAGAGAATCTCAAAGTGTTAAAATATGTTAATATTTCCATAGTCGGGTTTTTATCATGTTTCAATACGTTTCTTAAAACTCACATGACGTTACATATTCACCCGCTGAGATCCATTATATTTCCAATATGACACAATATATATATTTTTTAATTCCTCAAACTATTTATTTCATTTTGAGTTTTCATGCGGAAATCTTAACTTATGACGTAATATTCAAATTGTTTTCAATTCGTCAAACTATTTTATTTAACCCTTTCGTGGTCACGCACGCGTTTACGCGGTCGCACTTTGGTACTTGTAAGTGGTCGTGAACGCATATAGGCGGTCAGACTTTTGTACTTGTAGATGGTCACAAACGCGTATAGGCGGTCAAAATATTCTACTTGTAGATGGTAATGAACGCGTTTGCGCGTTTGTGCTTCCCCCCACTTCTCGAGACTGGGAGTTAAAGAAGGCGTTTCTCAATCACTCCCTCTTTCCACACACACAATAGGCGTTAGGCAGACTATTTGTCAACTGGATTACCGTATTTTAAGTCGAATGCCTTTAGAGAACTTCGTTTTCTGTAAATGCTTAAGAATGGCATTGTATTTCGAAACAAATACTAAGCAACTTTATAGAATATCGTCGTTTACTTATTTTATTTTATTATTTCTATCCATAAGATTCTAATTCATTACTATAATTATTATTATTTCAGATCCTTTGCCAAATAATATTTATTTATTTCGCATGTTCATTATTTATTATGTAATATTTATTTATTTTGTTCTTTTAATGAATATACACGTTCTTTTCTTTCCTTTTTTTTCTAAATGTATGTCATTTTTTTCATTTAACTATAATACTAAATAATTAAACTTTTTTTTTCTTTACTTACACCACTTTTGTTGCATAATAATAATAAAAAATTCAAATATCTAATCTAACATAACACATCAAAAAAAAATATTTTTATTTATTATTGTTGCTCAAATTTTATTCAAATTCTAGCATAATTTTAAAACTAGTACCGTGAAAACTGTCTATAATGACACTGAAGGAGCCAGAAAAAGCATCGATGTAGATATAGGTTTTCATTATAGGTAGATTCAAGACTGTTCATTTATTCAGAGTACATAATATAATAATTATTACATATAGATGAATCCTTCGTTTAACTTTTTAGAATTATCTAATTAAATAATTCAATTTAATTATTTTCTTATCAATAAAAATAATTCTGGAATTTTATATTAATATACAATGCCAAATATAAGACCGTAAAGAAAAACAAACAAACAGGGATTTACAATTTTGACTATTAAACAGGAGAAATAAATTTCAGATATTTTGCATTTGGATATAAACCAAAGAGAAATACTTCATGTAAAAAAAAAAAAAAAAATGGATGTTTAAATGTTGAAGCTAAGAAGAGAAATAGTACTTTTATTTATTCACAGCCATTATTTGACATTCCCAGCCTTCTAAAAAGAAATAAAAAAAGAATTATGTAAAAGTTTCATGTAAAAAGAAATAAAGTTTTTTGCTCAATTAATTCAATCGCATGTACAACAGTCTTTACCATTTTCCTTTGGCATTCTAACAGGATATTTTTATCAGTATTTTAACTTTAGTTAACAATAAAATTGATTAACTAAATTTAAATACACTTCAATATTTATAGAGGGCTTAAATATATGTTGTAGAATTCATATGAGCTAAAGAATATATCCACATAATGCTCTTTTTTAGAAACATACAGTTGATCGCTTCGTTCAAAAGTTAATCGTGAGTATCTCTGAGTAATCTCTGAGGAAAACACGCATTGACTAATATTATTCCTAAGGAAGAATTTTTTTAAGATAGCTCGCTTGCATTTCAGTATTTTTAAACGATATTTTTTATTTGAGTAGCTGAGGTCGATCTGTACAAAGGACGTTTTTTACTTCTTCTATTTTATTTGCAGGTTTTTTTTTTGTTTTTTTTTTTTTTTAATGAGGATACTTTTACTTTCGAAACCGGTTCCGAAAATAAAAGTATCCTAATAAAAAAAAAACTATAAACAAAATAGAAAATGAGAAAAACGGTCTTTGTATAGATCGATCTCAGCTGACCAATGCAAAAGAATTGTTTAAAAATATGGAAATGCAAACGAGATATCTAAAAAAAATTCTTCCATCGGATAAACATTAGCGAGCGGGTGCTTTCGCGTGAGTGAAGTAACCTCTTAACTGTTGGAAGTAGATCAAAAACTCCAAACAATTAAATATCATAGACGGGTTTATTAAGTCCAATATTTTTCGCAGTAATTTGCAATGCTTTTTTAATATTTTAGAGCAAAAGTAAAGTAATTTTATTTTGCAATTTGAAAACTTTCTTTAATAATATGAGACAAAGTTAATGATAACTCTCTCGTGAAGGCTGTATTTAAAAATCTGTACAAACATATCATAACGTTATTTTTGTTTGTATTTTTCTGTTCTTATTCGATTTTCCTTTTGTTTATATGGCAGTTTACATACAAAGGGGTTTGCCATGAAAGGATTATTTCGATCAATAAAATGATGTTTACACAGTACTTCTCAGGTTGGGAGATATAACCTATCATCTCACCAATTTGATTATGCAAATTAAAAAAATAATAATAATTTTAAGATAGGTAATGCATTCATATGCATTAAAGACATATAATTTTTAAAAAAGTTACTCTTTCCTGTTTTTACTTGTATTAAAAAATAAATAAAGGGGTATTTTTAGACATATTTATACGTGTAGTTTTCATTATATTTGACCTACTTATATTTTTAAATAACTTGACACTTGTACCGTGCATTAGTACATTTATAAATAGTATATAGACCCAGTTTTAAGCATTATTACAGCAAATACTTGGCTTAGTATGAAAAAAGTTCTATTTGCACCTCTTTTGAAGGTTGGGGGTGGGGGTGGAGATAATCCAAAAACCATTTTTATGTTTATATCACTGACTGTGCCCACTTTGCAAATAAAAAAAAAATTGTGTATTATTTGTGCTTTCTTAACATAACGAACCCCAATATAGCGATTCTTACATTAAAACCTCCATATTAAAAAAGCCCTAAATGTTATTTATTCACACAGTTATATTTCACAGAGAAGAACCAGAGGTGTAGCCAGAAAAATGCTTATGAGACTACAGTTCCCCGTTCGATAGCTACAGTTGTCAATATTGTTTACCTAATCATCCTACTAAATACAACAGAGTTGACCAAATATTCCAGTGTTATTAATTCCAATGATACTTTAAAAGTTTCTATGAGTTTTCTTTGAAGTAAGTTTTGAAAGAGAGTAAGTATATCCCATTGTTATCTAGTCCAAACTCTTGCAACCTGAGAATGACATCGAAATTGTACTTATAAGTGAAGCTTTGAGCTTTAAGAAAACTATGATTGACAGCCCCACCCCTTCCCTTGTAAGGATGATTTCTAAAGAAAACAGTTCACAGGAATAGTAAAATTTCAAATAGCCGTAACTTGCTACACATTTTTTTCATTGTCACGTATTTAATAAAAGGATTATGAAAAGTTTATGTTTTAAATCAGTTCTTTTAAAATAAGTATTAATCTATAATTATTAAATCGTGAATATTGCCCAATGTAACAGGTTTGGCCAGGTGGGGAGACCTATCAATTGACTTGAGCACAACAAGCACCACCCATGCACAATGTAACAAAAGATTGTTGATATAAAAATAAAGTAAGATATCATTTAAAAAAAAAAAAATCTTTTCTGATATCACCGCATAAATATTAGAATAACTCCCTCGCCTCCCCCCACGAAAAATAAAAACTGATAGCCGGAGAGTTATCCTTATTGTAGCCTAAAAATTATTATCAAACTAATGGTTATTTTTAATAATGAAAACTCTTTGCTGCACATTTCCTGTATGTTATCAAGTTCTGCCCCATTCCGCAAGCGTCTTTATGGAAGAATTTAATAATTTAGCTGTTCTACCTATGTACTTTTAAACAATCACCTTTAATGATCTACTTTAAAAAAAAGTAAAATTCGTGATATTTTAGGTAGCTTTCTTTACAAAAAAGCTACCTATTGCAGCCGTTCGGAGGAAAGCGATTTCAAAAAATTTTGGTATATTTTCATCGATCATGACCCCCAGACCCCGAAACCACCCTCCGTTCAAAATTGATATATATATATATATATATATATATATATCTGACCTATGTCACACTGTAACTCCCTTAATTATGAACCGATTTCGATGTAATTCGGTGTGTACATAGTACATACCAATGTCTCGACCGAGTTCGTTGGCCAGCTTCATCCGCCGTTTTGTTTCAATATGGCGGCCATTTAAAATTTTTAAAAAAATTTAAAACTTGAAATGTGGTACCAAAAAATTGAAAATGGAAAAATACTTTTTTTCTTATGTATTTGACCTTTATACAAAGATTTCGGAGCAGTTTTTGTTTCGTCTATATCTTAAAAAATGGCTGAGTTATAGCATTTTGAATTTCTAGCGTGGCTGACATTTTGAAACGTCCTGAATTTTGTCACGCGATAAAAGGCGTATTTATTAACCGATTTGGATGTAATTCGGTGTGTACATAGTACATACCAATCTCTCGACCGAGTTCGTTGGACAGCTTCATCCGCCATTTTGTCTCAAAATGGCGGCCATTTAAAATTTTTAAAAAAATTTAAAATTTGAAATGTGGTACCAAAAAATTGAAAATGGAAAAATATTTTTTTCTTATGTATTTGACCTTTATACAAAGATTTCGGAGCAGTTTTTGTTTCGTCTATATCTTAAAAAATGGCTGAGTTATAGCATTTTGAATTTCTAGCGTGGCTGACATTTTGAAACGTCCTGAAATTTGTCACGTGATAAAAGGCGTATTTATGAACCGATTTGGATGTAACTTCGTTTATACATAGTACATACCAATGTCTCGACCGGGTTCGTTGGCCAGCTTCACCCGCCATCTTGTTTAAAAATGGCGGCCATTTAAATTTTTAAGAAAAATTTAAATTTGAAATGTGGTACCAAAAATTGAAAATTGTAAAAATATTTTCTTCTTATGTGTTTGATCTTGATAAAAAGATTCGGGAGCAGTTTTTGTTTCGTCTATATCTTAAGAAATGGCTGAGTAATAACATTTTGAATTTCTCTTGTGGCTGACATTTTAAAACGACCTGATTTTTGTCACGCGATAACAGGCGTATTTATGAACCTATTTGGATGTAACTTGGTCTGTACATAGTACATACCAATGTCTCGACCGAGCTCGTTGGCCAGCTTCATTCGCCATCTTGTTTCAAAAGGGTTGCCATTAAAAAGAAATTAAATTTAAAATTCAAAATGAGGTATTAAAAAATTGGAAAATGAAAAAGATTTTTTTATGTGTTTGGCCTTGATACAAAGATTCCAGAGCAGTTTTTGTTTCTGAAAATTTGTTCTTTTGTTGATATCTTAAAAAATGGTTGATTTATAGCACTTTGAATTTCTAGCATGGCTAACATTTTGAAACGATCTTGTGTTTGTCACGCGATAACACACGTATTCGTCTATTTCGATGTAAGAAGGCATGTGAATAGTATACATCAACACCTCGACCAGGTTCGCTGGCCAGATTCATCAGCCATCTTGTTTCAAAATGGCGGCCATTAAATTAATAAATATATATATTTAAAGTGAGGTGCAAAAAAATTAGAAATTGAAAAAGGTTTCTTTTTTAAGTATTTGATATTGATATAAGGATTCAGGAGCATTTTTTGTTTGTCTTTACCTTAAAAATGGCTCAGATATAGCAGTTTCAATTTCTATTGTGGGTGACATTTTGAAAAATCTGATTTTTTGCACGCGACAGCATTCCTATATATTAACCAATTCCGATGTGAGTGAGCATGTGCACAGCAATTACTAAGGTCTCGACCAAGTTCACTGCTTAGCCTCATCCACCATGTTGTCTTAAAATGACAGGCACTTTAAGAAATTGCCGAATTTGGCAGCCAAATATAAGTTACTTTAAAGAAAAGCAGCTTGGATAAAGCTGACTGATTTCGCGAAATTCTCATTCATTATATTGATAAAAATTAGTATTGAATCTCCTATATTCGGTTTCCACTAAATTGAGCTTCGCGTGTTTGCATGATATAAGTTGGCTTTTTTAAAATAAGGATTATGAAAGCTACCTCTTCCTCCCGGCACTGGCCGGAAGGACTTTTTTATGGTCATGTTAGCTTTGATATCTTGAAATAATAATTAAAAAAAATATCCGATTAAGTCACACACTAATATCAATTTGTAATTCTAAATTATAAGGAACCTCTATTTTATTTATGTATTTATTTTTTACATTTTCCAAAATAGTTAAAAAGGGTTTATGACTTCCGTTTGTTTGTCAGTGCTCTAACTTGCGTAACTATAATTCGATTTCTCTGAAATTTTGCATGTTATTGACATTTACTATGGCACGATCGCCATTGAAAATGAAGTATGTAGCATGTACAATTCACTTACAGGGGCATTCAAAAGCATGCCGTTACATTACGGCCAATGGGAGAAAATCGTTTCAAGTACAGCACTAAAACATACTTTCTTTAGAATATGAAATGCAAAGAATTTATTATTCATTTTCAGAATCGCACAGTAGAATTACGTTACATAATGATCTACGGGGAAAACCGTTTGCAGTATATTTCAATGTAGATAATCTATTTCAAACAAATTTAGGTAAAAAGATCTTAGTAAAAAAAAATCATTGTTAAAAATAATAATTATTATAAATACTTAGATGAACGTAAAATTAAGAACTATTAGTTATTAAAGTTACATACATATTCAGTTATAGAAAACCGATTATAAGCTTCAAGTAAAGCCCGAGGCAAGCTCGCAAATCTGTACCCTATTATTAATAGCAAAAACATATATTATACATATCTTTTCACTAAAGCACTCTAAAAAGCCCTTGGAAAGGGGGAGAGGTAAACATAAAATACAATCTATAGATTCTTTCAATTTAGTATGTGGATAGCTTATGTATAAGAGCATTAACTTTTATATATTTATGGGAGCTTTGACCAAAGACAGCCTTTTAGGGAAGAGGGAGGAGTAGGACATGGAATTAAAAGAAACAAACCTGTACATACAGATATTTTAAAGGGGTCAAAACAATAATAAAGAAAAAAGAACTTTTTTCAAAAGTGTAGGTTTTCCATTATCTTGATTTTCATAATGTAGGAGGGGGCAGAGTTAAGAGCGGGGTATACGTGTGTGTGCGTGTGGGGGGGGGGGGGTAAAAATAAGTGGGAGTCAAAATTTTGAGGTTTCGACAAATAAAACAAAATTTAGGGAATTCACAGCAGAAATGAAAATATTTTCTCGAAAATAATTTAAAAATAATATTTAGGATCTAAATTTATTGGGTATGGTGTACAGTCCTGCATCGGGTCGGGAAAACTTTCCTTTTTTGCCGGAAGTCGGATTAACTTCTACAATTTTGCAGCAAATCGGGTCGACAACCATTATTTCGGCTTCGGGTTAGGTTTTGGCTAAAGCGGGCCCGGTTCGGGTTGAACCGATTTTTAAAAGAGTTTCTAAAATATTTTTTCTGGTGAAAAAACTATATAGAATAACAGTTTTTAAAGAAATGGAAATTTGAATACACACATGATATTTTACATACATAAATTTTTACACACACATGCGAAAAAAAAAAAAACTGGAAAGTAAAAACTTTTTTTTTCCCCATTTGAAAAATTAAGGAAGATATAATGAAAATAATTAAATTTTGAACTCGAGTGCGAAAACCAAACTTCAAAATAAGACAGTTTTCTGTATACATATTAAAATTATTTTAATTTCAGCAATTCACCCTTTCCTAACAAATATTTTAAATATTCACAAAAGTACCATTTTTCAACCGTCATTTTTTCGTACACTGTTCTTCGGTTGCCTTGGAATTCCTCTGTTAATGATTAGTAAACACTACGCGCATTATTATTACTATTATTTTTAATGGGAAACAGACTGCAGTGCACATTAACAATGTGTATCAGTTATTATGGTTGGAATAATATACACTATAAAAAAGTACTACAAGCAGATATCGACCTAGACCATAATTCGAGTTTATTCAAATAATTTTATACACTCATGTAAACCAACAATAAAAACCGCACTCACTATTTCCAATAGTGAACACGCCTCCATATCATATATCGATTTCACGGCAATACAAGAAATATTTACAAAGGTCAGATGGAAGAGCAGTACTAGACTTTGTCGCGATGGCGCCCCAAGTTCACAATTACCCTAAAATATTCAAGTGTAACTGCATATTGTTTAAAAAGATACCAATGGACAGTACAAGTATCGAATTATTCAAAAATATAAATAGAATGGATGCAATTAAAGCAGTAGATATGATAAAGTGTAAGTGCATGTCTTTAAAAACAGGGAAGAATCACTATCGAAAAGATTCTTACAATAATGCAAACGAAAGCATTATCTGCCAGTTAGGAATTAATGCTAATACTACATTACAAATATGATTAAAATAATCATGATGAAATTAATGTATTGAAAATGGAAAAAAAAAGTTAAAACCTAGATTTTGATGACTGAACTATTCATTTCGTTACCATGAGAATTAAACTAAGAAAACATTTATTTTAATGCATTAAACTACAGTAATACAGTATAATGTACATTTATTTTACCGTATTCCATTTTTAATTATAGATTACTTGGAGATCACAAATATATTTTATTATAAATGTTGATTTCTTTCCTTCTCATGCTGACTGATAATTGTTACATCATATAAATCCAACTTATTGCAATTGCTTCAGAGTTTGTGACACTAATTTTGGGGGGCTCTGGGAAAATGCCCCGTACAAAAACTGCATAATATTCCAAATTGATTTTTTTCTGACACATTCCTGAATTGAGTTTTGTTCATAAACACATGGAATTGGCAGGTGCTCTTATTCAAAAACTATAAAGTCGAACAATTTTTTTCCATTTTTCGATAAACATAGGAAGGAGGTCTTTTAGAAAATGCTGTTAAATTTGGCGTTTTGAGAAAAAATTCTGCATACGGAAGCCCGATAAAAGTTATAATAGGAAAACGCTTGTAATTCTCAAGTAATTTATTTGTCGAAAAATGAAAAAAAGAAAAAGTGAAAGAAAAACAAAACATTTTGTCCCAAATCATTGTCATACCTGCATTTGTCAAGCTTTTACTTTTATATATTAATTCCTGAATGTGTCAAAGTTTTTATTGTTGAACGGGCATTTTTTTTTTTCTTTTGCATCCAAATAATATTTACAAAAGTTAGTAGTAGGGCAGGTGGAAGAGCATTAATTAACCACCATATACTGGCAGGGTCCGACTTAGGCTATGGGGAGGAGGGGGGTGGGGGGAGGTTGTCCGGGGCAAGAATCATTTTGGGGCTCCTTCTTCTATCTATCTATCTATAGATTTTTTGTGAATAATATGGAAGTAGCTAGTACTAAACTTCACACATATTGTATTATATGCATAAATTTTATATCCGGTACTGTTTTCCTCTGTATACAGAGTGTCACAAAAAATCAGAACTTTAAGAAAAAACACTAGTAGGATAGTAGTAGAAAAAAAATTACAGATTGTTTGATACGAATATTTCTTTGCAAACTTTTACTTTGCTTATCTACGTACGTTATAAGATGTCTAAAAGAAAATGTCCCGAATTGGTTATAATTATTGGTTTTAACTTGCTGCGTACGAGAAAAACGTTAATAAAGAATTTATTTTGAAAACAATAGAATACTAAATTGTCATAATAAAATATTAATCATTAGTTTTCTAATGATATTTGCGTAGGTGGAGAGGGTACTGGAAGCGGAGGGAGGAATGGGGACCGCACTTCCTTCTTAAATGTTTGAAAATATATGAATTTTGGTCACTTTTGTTTAATTTTAAACATTTGGCACCTTTTAAATAAAAATTCTGACTATTCCCTAAAAAGGATTCCCTGGAGTCCCCTAAAAAGGGCGGCCCGGGGCAGCTTCCCCGCTTGCGCCTACATAAGTCGGGATCTGACCATATATATGTAATATATATATATATATATATAGATATAGATATAGATATAATGAATTACCATAACCAATAACTTTATATATTAAAATTTATTTTAAAAGATCTTTGTAAAACATTTTTATTTATGCAATGTATTGCCTAAATTGTGTTTTCTTTGTACTAAATACTGAAATTTTTACTCATACTTTGTTAGATCCACGCCCACCCACGACCTCTTTAACTCTGCCCTCTTCTACATTGTAAAGAACAAGATGATAAAAATTTCCTTTGTTAGTCAACATTTTATTTCAACCCCTTTAAAATATCTGTATCTAAAGTTTTTTATGTCCCCCCCCCCCCTCTCTTTCTTCTCACCCTAAAGACTACCCTTGGTCAAAGTTTCCATAAACATATAAAACTCGTTGTTCTTATACATAAGCTATCGAAGTAGCGAGTTGAAAGAACAGATACCCGTGCTTAGCGTGTGCTTTACTTGAAACACAGAAAAAAAATATAAGCATTACAGACTATGGAAGTTCTTTAGAGAATAGTTTTCATTGCGTGATGCATTTTCTCGCTGAACTATATTTGTATACCAATAGAAGTTTGTTGAACATAAATAAATTGATATACAGAAATACGCAAACCAACAAAATACATTGCCGTTTGGGTGCGTAATTGCTGGAAGTGCGGTTGGTTGGTTGATTTTTGACGGCCAATTATCTGCACGAGGGATACAGGCCCAGGGAGGGTCTTTCTAAGGGAACCTAACCCGTATTTACGCATGGGAATCCATGGCTCGAAGAAAACCACGAAAACTCCGAACGGTTAGGTCGACGGGCGCGATTGGGCTCGAACCCAGCACCTCCCGTCTACCAACTTCGAGAGCAGAACCTCTCAGCCACTGGTGGGGCTGCTGGAAGTGCGAGTTAAATCGTGTTATACGTCTTTATCTGAATTAAATTTGAGCATAATATGTGTTGTGTAAAAAATCATTAGATAATATACAGGGTCGTGCAAAAGAATTTGAGAGCATTCTTTTCTACTGGCGAAATTGGCTACAAGTGAATTTTCTAAATGAAATAAGTTTTAGAATGCTAAATAATTTGTATGCTATAGATCGTAAATAAGTCTACAAAGTATAGACTATTTTTTTATTAGAAGGTAACTGCTAAAACTGGATTTCTAAATGTGTTATATGTTTTCCATACCTTTTACTCACATATCTTCCTGCACCTTATTTAATGGTAAAGATTCATTACAGTTTTATAGATAGATGTGTTGGAAAGTGTTGAAATATGATTTTTTGTTCATATTTTCATAAACTTTTATTTTTTATGCTGGTGAAAGTTTTCAAAGTTTCCATACATATAAATATGCAGAGATAATACTATTTGTTTATAA
The DNA here is from genome assembly GCA_963932465.1 of Maratus speciosus. Lineage (NCBI taxonomy): Eukaryota > Metazoa > Arthropoda > Arachnida > Araneae > Salticidae > Maratus > Maratus speciosus. The sequence goes on along the minus strand of OZ010786.1, from coordinate 3,176,549 downwards.
AATAAATGGAAAAATAAAAAATATATCTTGAGAAGGAAAATTAAAATTGGCCTCATCCAAATCCTAAAACTTTAAAAAAGGATAAATCGTAAAAAGGGATAAAAATGGCATTTGATTTTTTTAAAACTCTTTCCAGCATATTTGAAAAGCGTTTATGAATTCGGTTTGTCTATTTTTCCTCCTGTCCGCCATCTGTCCGTGTTCTAACTCGCGTAAATATAGTCCAATTTTCATGAAATCGATATATGTTATTTGTGTTTACTTTGGCATGTTTAGTATTGAAAATGAAGCGTGTAGATTTCGCTACATTCATTTACAAGGACACTCAAAAGAATGCCGTCACATTACGGAGAATGGAAAAATCATGTGTGGTGTGGTTAAATGATATTACGCTATTTTAAACATATTGGAATTTAAATACATCACTGAGGTGTATACTGCAAGGCGATTAACGTAAAATATAGTGTGCATAGAATTTGTATTTCGTTTTCAGGGACACACAAACAAATTTGGCCTATGAACAATAATTGCTAAATGTTCGTTATCAGTTGTAGTACGCTTTTTAAAATTTGACTGTTATTATTATTTTTTCCTATTACATAGTGATTATAAATTCTAGAGATCAAATACAGCGCTACACTATCTCAAATACATTCCCGTTCAGAAATTGCAGAATGGAAATTTTCATGCTGAACTAAATTTTTCCATACTATGTAGCATACATACAAAGATATAGAACATAGACAGGGCTGCACAAAAAAAAAAAAAAAAAAAAAAAAAAAAAAAAAAAAAATAGATATTTTTCTGACTACTGATTGCAATTGCAGAAAATGGATTTGCAAATGCGTTATGCGTTTTCTAATTTATTTATTTAGACATCATCTTTCTCCGTAATAAGCTGTAAAGTTTTGTTTCAATTTTCTGAATGTATTGGAAAATGTTAATTTATGCTACACGCATCATTTTTAGCTCTTGCTTCTTTTGACAGATATTCTTTTTCAATTTCTCCAAAGAATTAGAAAATATAATACTGAATCTTACTGTACTAAATATAAAGAAAAATACATGAATATATTCCGAAATTATAAAAATAGTGCTTAGTTTCCATCTAGTCTAAGAATATTCAACTTGTGTTCCACGGAGTTGCGAATTTTGTTATTGTAAAGTATAAATCACTTTTCTCTCCTTATGGGAGATAAAGTGAGAGGGGGGGGGGGATAACACTTCACAGGCATTTGAAATTGATTGTATTTTTCTCATTTTGTGTAGGAAAATATATTTGGTATGGAAAATAATTCCTGTTATACGAAAATTTTAAATGTAATTATTTCTCCTAGGTGGTGGGAAAGAGAAAAAGGGCACCCGAAAAAAAGGCGATTTTATTACTATGAAACTTGCAAAAGTACATTTATTTTGTATATTGCTATGCAGACTCTCCATTTGCCTATTTATACATAGTAATACCTGTATTAAGCAGAATCTTGCCTTAAAAAGAAATCCAAAGTTCCTTAAAAAATTCTAATCCAGAATAATTATATTGTCCTTTGCCATTCCGTCTTAAAGGGTTTCATTGTTAAAATTAAAACCCCCATTTAATCAGTAATACTATACATATGTGGAAGTAGTATTACATCTATATCTCATTAATGCTGCAAAACAATGATCACTAATTAATTACAATAAAACTTGTAAGAATGGAATCTATGTATAACATAATCCCGCTTTAAACGGAAAATTTTATATTTTCAAATACGAAATATTACACAATTACACCTAGTAAAACCCGTCTGAAACAGAATTTGCTTTCGTACCGAGCGATCTCGTATTGACCGTTTTTATTGTAATACAGTGGTACCGTGTAATGTTACTGATTAATTAATTCTGTAATACTTAAGTACTATATCTTTACCATCTGTAAACATGATTTAAATATAAGAAATAGCGTACTTTATAAAAAAGCTGTTTCTTTTATTGCTCGCAAAAAATGAGTTAGAGGGATTATCATTTAGAAGAAGATTTTTTCCATTTATTTTGAATGCGCATTTGAAATATTATATAACAATCGCATTTTTTTTTGCGGGGGGGGGGGGGGGGTTGGAATATTTGAATGTATTTTCAACTGGTATATTCATCAGGATAACGTAAAATATATCAGCTCTCTTAGATTTATATCACAGTAAAGCAAAGAAAGCAGATATTACACTAACTTGTATAACGACAGATTATTATTATTATTTATAAAAGAAAAATTAAATAATATTAACATAAATTGAAATTGAGATACGAGGAATTACAGTATCTAAAAGCGAGCACCATGGTATGCTGTACTAAACATTTAATTGTGATTTATTGTAGAGTGAGATTTAGCGATATATGTACGTTATATAAAATTTAAATCTATTAATAAAATCGATTACTTCCAGTCTAATTTCATAATTAAATCATTACAAATTAATTAAATTTCGAAGTTTATGTAGCAGAAACTGTTCAGAAAAAGATGCATTTAGAGGAAATGAAACGTCTTGTTATTACGAAGATATAAATTCTTTTCAAATTTAGATAAAATTTAATAGCACACAAAACAAATTATACTAGATTCAAACATTATATCAACGGTCGTACGCTTCGGAGAATTTTTCAGGACAAATACCAGTGTTTTAAAATAAAAATAAATCTAGCTTAAACGAGCAAAATTTCGACTTATATAAGGAGCGATTTTCTATAAAAAGATTACGGGTACGGAAGAATTTTCTGGTCTTGAAATGTCAGGGCCCATACGACCCCTGTTATTTCAAACCAGAAGGAAGAGAGACCTGTATTGTGAAAACTGTTATGTTGTCCCGGATTAACCAGACATCTTTTTCGAAAGCTATTAGTCAAATAGTGTTAAACGCCCATCCCGCCTCCAGGGACAGCCTACTCAATCATTCACTGATAGAAAGAAGGGGAAAGAAAAAAATCCCTAAGCACTTTTGAACTACAAAATCACATAACCCCTTCTGCTTTTTGAACAAGTTTTTTCTCGCTATTCAAGTCCTTTTTAACACACATTTTTACAATCTGTTGAAACGCTCAATGGGTTAATTTTTCACATTAAAATCTTGCAATAGAAAAGAAATTGTTGTGGTGAGAATTTTATTGCTTTTTTTTTTTTTTTTTTAGCAGCTGCTATAATGAAAAATATTTATTTTTTCCTGTCATTGTTGTGTAAGAGCTGGTTTTATCAGAATCATGTTAAGACAGTATTCAAAATTTTTAACCCTCCCCATTTCCATTCCCTTTGGCCGATTTTGCCCATTTTCAATCCCCGCCGAGATATTAGCCATCTCAAAGTTGTTGATGAGTGTGAAGACGATCTGTGCATAATTGCGACTTTTATCGTGCGGACAAAATTTAGTACATGCATATATATATATAAACTTTTTAGGTGCGGGTGGTTTTGGGTTCCTGGGTTCAAATAATGAAAAATTATGAAGGAATTTTTCAAAAGTCGCATCATGGTAACGACTGCAATAGGCAGTATTTCTTACGAAATCTACCTAATTAATATTTCAAAAACTAATTCGAATTTTAAAATTCTAATACCAGTTTTGAGATCTGCGGATCAATACGGATTTTTGGTGTTAATTTCATCGCAAAGTATTCCATATTTTAGGAGAAATCGCCGTGAAACATAATCAGTTGTTTAATCAGTTGTTTCAAAGAATCGTTTCATAAATTCGTGTCATTGGCATTTTATATATATAGGGTATATATATGTTGAATTTGAATGTCAATAAAAAATATTTCTTTTAATCTCACATTACGAATTCAAAAAACGTACTATCAATTGACGAATATCGTCTATTTTGCATTCAGTATAGGCTATTACTAACTCACAAATACGCACTAATCATTCAGGCAATTTTGAAGAACAATTCTAAATTTTCGTAGTCACTATTGATCTATCGACTCTAGTTCAGAATAAAAAGTAATGTAATTTATGTTTTCCTTTCGTTTATTTATTTATGGATAAAACCAAAATATTGCTTATCTTAAAAATAAAGGTTAAAAAATGAAAACCCTGCCTCACATGAGTTGAACTGAATGGGGTTAATAAGGGACTTTTATATGGTTAAAGTGTGACAGTATTATTTGTAAGTGGTCGTATGCACGAAGAAAATGAGTGGTATGTAACAATTTTGGATTGGATTTACAGATCCAGCTGTATTAATATAGTATTTTAAACTTTCATTTTGCCTTAATCTTTGGCATTTTTCATATGCCCACCAGAATGCTGATGAAATCACAAAACAATAAATCCCCTCTCTAATTTAATAAATAGAAATGTAGGGTAAAAACTAAGAAAAAATTTATTTTCATCGCTTTAGCTATCATTTGATGAGTTTTCGGAAGTAAATTTGAAATCGCGTAACAGACGTTAATGAAAAAAAATCAAACATATAGTCTACGCTCTTCACTAATTGAGTTGATTTTTAATATTTACAAAATCTTGAAAATTATAAACAATTTTTTTTTATTACGTGTGGTGTCAAGAGAAATCCGGACAGCAACATTATCCATAAGCCACTGCAAAGATTCCCTCTATTTCTACATGACATTCTATGATCATTCATTAGAAAGCCTGATACCTTATACTGTTACCTTGCCTTAGTCTTTATCTTGTTTGTTTATGATACAAATGTATTTATACTGACTGGACATTCTACTTCCATATTTAACGTCATAGACACAAAAGTTTTTAAATAAAGGTGTCGCGTAGACATAGGGAACAATTTCTACCCCTGTGACATTTGCATTTAAAATCTGTCAATGATTATTCATCGCTATAATGAACAACAGGTAATCCTTCATTATGTCAGCTGCCGACATTCTAATATTTATCAGTTAACTATATTTTCTGCTATTGTTGGTTAGTTTTTGTGTATTTACAAATTCTTCAATTTCATCTTAGTTTACCGATTTCTCTCGAGCTATTTGCTGTATAACTTCTTTGCATGTGCAATAGGGTGGAACTTGTGTATAGGGTATAAAAAAAAGTTTTTGTTTTCATGTGTAATAGTGAAAACTTTTTTCCTTTTTGGATGTCTAAACTATTGGCTGAAAAAGTTTTAAAAATTAATCTGTTTTCCGGTTCCTCAAGGACATCAAAGTTTTAAAATTTCAGTATAAAGTGACTTAAAGTAAACAAAGTAGCTGTTAGCTCATATCTATTTATATTTAGCAAATACTATCCAGAAGTCACCACGAAGAGGTGGCTAAATATCGACTCCCACCCTCCTCTCCTTCCTTTATTATGGATTAATTCAGTTGGATATTTAGCCTACTGGTTTATAATTCTTATTAGGCAAACGTTGTCATACATTTCGGGAATTCAACTTTCTCAAGATAAAGCCATCTCTTGCTTAATATCTAAAGACGGTTGACGCAGCTCGTGAAACAATTTTGACACACGTTTCCACTAAAATTCAGATATTTCCCTTGTTTGTACTTTTTTTCTAAATTTCTTCATCTTATCAGTCCGCCAAGACAAGATCTATTTTTTTTTTTTATCGTCTATAGTTTCAATAAGTTCACATTTTTTCAAGTTGCTTTCCTATTGGTCCAGAAAATCTTTTAGTAACCGTAGTTTTTCCAGCAAGATGTTGAAATAAGTATCTAAAAAAATTTCATTTGCATGTAATAAGGAAATTACCCGTTGTAAAGGTTTTTACAGTCTTACTTCCTATGTTTTGACAACTCCATATTTGCGTTTTGCATTGATGGCGTTTCTGTTTCACCCAATAAATTTCAAACTTGAAATGTCAGTACTATTATTTTGAAAATGCATCAAAATTGCAGTGGCTATATTAATGTAAGAAAATATCAATGAAATATGGCCAATATATTTCGATCCTGGTTTTTGAACTATGATCATGTGTTCTTCGTTAAAGATTTTTCGTTATACTATATTGCGTTTGCTTCAGCTATGATAGTGTTATCCTTTCTGCCATCAAAATATAAACCTTCGGAAATTAACTCATTTCATCTTTCTTGTGCTTTAAAATTCTTCCTTTTTTTTTCTCTGTATATTCTTAAAGTCCTTCTTTTAATTATCCTTTGCTTACTATCATCAGAAATACCCATAACTTATAGGATGCTGTTTGCAATAGTATTTGCAGTTCTGTCTAATACTCCGTTTCTTTCACCTTGTTGATTGTCAAATTCAGGTTTAGAAGAACTACTGGTTGAACTATATCCTTCCAAACTATTTTCTTCATTTGGCAAGTAATTCCATCAATACATCACTTTTTTGTTTTAAAATAACTTTTTCGTACCTTGATATTTCCAGTCTTGCCATTCATTTTTTTTTTTTGTAGTTTTTATACATATTGATACTATTCCCTTGACCCCAATCTCTCTTTAGTCTCTTAGAAAGGGCGTTCTTGTTCTGATACACGATAATATTTAGTGCATTTACACAAAGAAACGTTTTTGCACGATTACCTAATATTTTGCAATTTTAAATTGAATGTGAGATTATTAGTTCTAATCTTAATATTTTTCTTCAAATTTTGACATTTCTCATGATAACCTAATAATTTTTTACGATTTGTCTATCAGAAACAGTTGGAATTGAAGGTCTGAGCAATACATTTTTAATTATATCAGCAACAGCTTTAGATATTTCAGAAGCACTGTGTTCCAGCAGCTGGAATAGAGCTGGCAGACTGTAAATTAAATTGAACCCATAAATAATGCTTCATAACATCTTCATATGTTCGCGAAAGATGACAGTCTAATGTGAATTGTTTTGGTTTGCAAGACGCTTTGTTATGCGTCGCAGCCAAATATATCAGAGATAATGAAAGCCGACGCTCGCTGTGCTGTCTTCTAGAAAAGTCAAATAAAGTGGGGCCATCCTTTCCATGGCACTCAAACTAAATTATTATTTTTATTACAGGACATTAACACTTCATTAATTTAGTTTTGCAAAATATAAATTTAACATTAAGCTTAAAACACCTTTCCTTCAATTATTGACTTTTATTCATTTTTTATGGAAAATCAGACGCTTTGAGGAACCGGAAAATATCATTTTAAAATTAAAAGAAAAATATTTTCCTTTTATGTGGTTAAAAAGGAAAAAATATAATCACTATTAGAATATAAAATTCGAAACTTCGTTTTTTAGTTCCACCCTAATATGCAATCCTCTGCAGCTTTTATACCAATTTCACCAGCCTAGTTATTAACACTTGTATCTTCTTTTCTTGATACAATATCTTTATTTGGCTTGTTTTTCTTCTGATTCTGAAAAATCTGGAAAATTATTTAATCGTATGAAGGCTTGCCGGCTGCTGTTCCAATGAAAGAGGCAGAATGTGCGCTGGTTTACATCGGCAAAGTTTTACAGACATAGGTGCGGATTTCACCTGGGAGAAAGAAGCAATCCAGCAATTATTTAACCCCAAATTGTGTTTTTTATTAGTCTTATTAATCACTATTGTTTCCCGAACCTATGTTTAAGACACAAAAACGATTTGTCAATTTTATTATTTTTAACTAATAAAGGTAATGATATCCGTTCTTTTCGCTTCGTCTAAGATACTTTGCGGATGAATTCTCCTATTTACTTTCAGTTTGTAATTATGGACCATTTTCAATTTTTAAAAATATAAAGTCTTTAACCTTTAAATTCCCTTTTATATTGAGGTGTAAACCTTTTAGAAACCTAGAGTAAAAGTAGAAATATATGTAATTAGTCTAGAGAAAAAGAAAAATAGCATAAATGACATAAAAAAAGAAAAGGACAGTTAAGGATTAAAACTATTTTTATTTTAGTTGGTTGCTTCGAACTGTATGATAATACAATATTATTACACACACCCATACACTGTCTTATATTCGCTACCTGTGGTTGTTGGTTTGTAACTCATATTAATTTAAATATATTCAAAATGTTAAATGCTAAAAAGACTCTCCATTTCTTACTGAAAAGGGGCTTTTAAAATAATTAACTTAAGTTTTTATTTAGTTTTTGCATGCCAAATCATTTGAAGTCTGTTATCAAATCAAAGTTTTGTTATCAAATGAGTAAGCTTATATAGTGTAATTTTTCTCGGATTTTTCTTTTAAATTTTTGAGTGAATTTGTAATGGATATAAGTAAATGTATGTGTTGGTTGGAAAATAATCGTTAAGCAACGTTGGTGGCACACTTTTTTGTGTGTCTCACATTTAACTCATGTTTTTGTGTCATTCATATTAACCATGGTTCACTATATATGTTTCTTTCTTTATTATAACGAAAGCAGCATAATTATTTAGTTTTTGTACTGGAAATAAAGAAACATATTCTTATTAAAAATATCTAATAATACATATTTTTTATTTGAATATTTACTCTAAATAGAAAGAATAAAACATTTAATCATACTGTGTTTTGAGATAAAAATTATATTTATATATATAAAAAAAACTATTTATATTATATGAAACTTATTATTTCCAGTTAAATATAGTTCACCAAATCATATAAAGATTAATATTTAATCTTTGATTTTTTGAGATGTTCGCAATTTAATCAAATGATATAATATTTCATGATTTAATTCTGCTTAATTGCAGTATTTTCTTTATTTGGATAGGTAAAATTTGCTTAAAATTATAACGACATTAATATATACAGTACTAAAAATCTACACTTCAAATCATTTTATTCAAAAGGTTCAGCGGATGGATTCGAATAATTTGACATCAGATTATCTAATCTTATCGAATTTTTCAATTATCAACAACGTAAGGAAGCAATGCGTCATAGGTGTACTTTGAAACACTTTCTAACACTATCATAATACTGCTTAAAAAATTTGTTTTCTCGGTGCTGTGAAAGGCAAAATGTTTTTAATTATGTTGATTTCCTCTAAAAGAACGAAATTTATTTAGCAAATTTTGGACAATGCCGACGCACTGATAAAATTTCTAAAAGATAATTTATCAAACAATAGAACGATATTTGAAAAGAATCTTTTTTAATGAAAAAATTTAACTTGGTACATAGCGAGAATCTCTGTATTCTAAAAAAAAGTAACTAACACTGTCACCACCGCAGTAGAATTTTTTTGCCCGGGGATCTTTATTCGTTAATATTAAGAAAACTTCTGCATACAAAAATATGAAAATTGGTGGTATTACAAAGAAATATTTGATGAACACGCTGAATTAAACACTTTTTAAATCGAAGAATTATTTTAAAAGCTATTTAATGCTAACCTTGGTCAAAATCGTTTCATTAAAAAAGTTTTGCAGGAACAAAAAACTACACACAGCAATTGAATCATTCTTTCTAAGCTTATACATTAGGAACCTCGCAATGAGCAGAATGCATTTATTTATTTCATTTTTTTGCTTATTTTTGGTGGGTTTGATGTAATTTTAAATTAAAATTTTCAGCATTTCCGGAGAATATTTTACATATTTTAGGAAAGGTCATTATTTTAAATTATGGCCAAATGTAAAAACTTCGCAAAGAATAATATTTCCTTTAAATTAAAAAAAAATCATTTACACGTGACTATTATAAACAGAAAAAACCCTATAAAATTAAAATTACATGATTACGTGTTAAAAGGGGAAAAATATTGAATTTACGTAATAAAAATTGTTCATACACAAGAATTTTTAAAAAGAAAGAAAACTATAAAATAAGGAATTATTTAATCTGTGTTAAAAGCAGTAAAAGCGGGTGAGATTACGTCCTTTTCAAATGTGCAAATAATAACACTGCCAAACAGTGTAATAGAAAATAAATATTTACACGTACACTGGAGATTTATTTCATATTTTGAGATGATCGTTTTAACTATTGTTACTACTTCAAAGACACCGCAAATAATATTTCCTTCCTAACAACAAAATTTTTTTTCAGGTGAATATTACAAACAGAAAGAAAAGCTTGGAGAAAATTACGTCAGATTTAAAACGTTACATTTAAAATCGTTTTCGTATAGCATTATTAAAAGATACCGGGAAGTAAAGACTCTGTTGACTTAGTTCATTTTATATTAGCTAATTTTCAGATGTTTAACTAATCCTATTTAATCAAACACAAAAGCAGCATTTAACAGCAGCTTATTTGTAAATAAAATCCCTCAGTAAAAGAGAAATGAATGAAAACCCGTTTACAGGGAGATCGACACAGGGTTTTTAATTATAATTCAGTCTTGCGTAATCTTTTAAAGCCTATCAAATTAACGGATTTTCAGAGTCTGAACAGGGGTTGGCGAGCGTAGCTCGTAGGTGCCAGAGCCCCCTAGTAAATGAAAAAAAAATACATTAATTTTTCTCTTAAAGGTAATGAATTAATTATTGTCCATACGAATCTCGTGTTGGTCCGTACAGAAGGGGGTGAAAGTGAGGGTAGAGACGGTGCAATTTACCAGGACCAAAATCTGGTTCAATTGAAAAGTTGTGTAAAGTCACAACTTAAGGTTTTGAATTTTTATTTGTCTCACACTTTCAACTATTTTATTCAAAATTAATTGATGAACTCAATTAAAATTTAATTATGTTTCTATATTTTAAATTTTTATTTAAAACCTTTAATGAAAAGGTAATTATAATTGCAAGAAAATACTGCTATATAGATTTTAAAAAAATGTACTATCTATCAATTTTATTTTCTGATAGAGTAAAGCCTGTTTATAACAGAATCGTGCAATAAACTAAAAAATCCTCCCCCCCCCCCCCCCAAAAAAAAAAAAATGCAATTATGCTTTATCAATTTAAAGAGACTGCATAAAACTTTTATATTAAACTTTTTAAAAACTTTAGATGAAAAAGTAATTACAAATACATCATAAACTGCAACACTGAAAAAGAAATAAGAAAATTGCAAGCAAATACTACTATATAGATTTTTATAAAAGGTACCATCTAGCAAATTTATTTTCTAATAGAGTATAAAGACTGTTTATAACAGAATCGTGCAATAAACTGAAAAAAAAAAAAAACAGATTTCAGCTTCCCCCCCCCCCCTTAAAAAATGCAGTTATGCTTTGTCAATTTAAAGAGCCTGCATAAAACGGAATTTATCAATGATCGTTTGAGTTTCCGTCTAAGGAGGTTTTATTGTATCTTACTTCTGGTAGGGGCCCTGTATTGGAAATATTATCGTAACGCTCAGACTCTTTGTATGGCCAAATTTGTATCACTTTATATCTTTAGAAAGTTTTCTTTTGGCGCCATCTAGCGAGTGTTTGTATAAGTGAAATAATTGTTTTTTTTATATATATATAGATCAGCCATACTCAACCTTTTTTCCTCGCGGGCCGCAAACATATGTTTGAGACGTTAGGCGGGCCATACAGAGTATTACAACAAAGTTAATACTGTCAGTGGATTAAATGTTTGTCGCAGAAAAAGTTAATAACAAATTTTAATAGCAGTATTTAAGAACAATAAACTTCGTGGTAGATCTTTATCGCAAATACTGTAAAAGCATGCCCCGAAGTTTGTTGTTTGGAAATAGTAGGGAAAACAATATTTTGGTGGCAATTTTTTTCTCGATAAACATTCAACCTAAAACATTACTATTAGCTGTATAATACGCATAAAACGTTATAATGTAACAATGTAGAATGTCAAAGTTCTAAAGAAAAAAAAATCATCAGATTTTCTTTAATAAATAAATCTTTTGCCCAATGCAAAAGTTTCATTTTATTTTAATTGTAGAAATGTACAGTGCAAATCTAATAAATTTGGAATAAAGTTTGTTCAGTGTTGAAGATTAAGAAATACATTCATCATTGTAGCATAAATGTGAGTACATACAAAAAGAAATTTTGAATAAGAAAACGGCATTTAAGATGTTTTAACATAGTTTTAAATAAATTAAAAATATTAGGACAAATTTCGTCTTTGAAAATAGATAAAACAATAGTGAAGGTCTTAAGTAGTATTTTTTGTGCACGACTTAATTAATTTTATAAATGCGGTTTAATGATTATGTCTCTTGGGCAGCACCGCACATAAAATACCGCCGCGTTCCAGGTTGAGTATGGCTGGTGTAGATTAAAAAATACCAATAAAATTGCAAAAAAAAAAAAAAAAAAAAAATGCCAACCGTTTTTTAATTAAATCGATTGGACAATGTAAAATGTAGTGTTTTATGAATAATTAGAAACTCTTAAAATTGTATAAAAAATACAAAATGTATTTTAATTAAATACGTTGAGCAATGAGATTTACAAGATGTGGTATTTTTCTTAAATAAATAAGAATAAAATCCTTAAAATTGCAAAAATGTATATTTATAAACATACTTAAATTTCAACTTAATCCTGCCGAATTTAGAACACGATACCTTTCGTACAGAAAACCAAAGCGTTAGACGATTACGCTAACAAACATCAGACAAACCGCAGTAAATTAAGTTTCTATTCCCTATCAAAGAGTAAGCGTTTTTTTTTTCTTTTTTTGCGTCGGTTGTTTTATTAGCATAATAACGTAAATAGCTATCGAAATTCTATGAAATTTTAATGGATCGTAAATATAACAAAAACCAAGCCCTTTCTTAACACGTTCACGCCCGCGCGGTGGGTCACACTCGACTGTCTCAGAGCTGCCAAGTCTCCAACTTTTTGGATACCAGTATTTTAATACAGAAAATGTTGTTTTATTTAATTAGAACAAGTGGGCAATTTAAAGGGATAACATTTTCTCTAAATTAACAGTGGTGTGAGAAAATAAAATAACTGTGGTGTGTGAGACTTGACAATTCTGAAACAGTCGAGTATGACCCACCGGGCCGGCGTGAACGTGTTAAATGTTTTTTTTTAAAAATATGCATATTTAAGAGAGAAAACGGTTAACCAAAATAATCGAATTTTTCGAAGTTTTAACACATTTTATTTTGTAAAAAATGTTTTTACCCGTCCGAATGTTTTGAAATTTTTAAAGATTGTGTTAAAATACGGACGTTTAGTTACTTTTAGCGTAGAAAAAATATCCTGTCCATGAGACGCGAAGTGACTTGCTTTTGACAGTATATTTGAAAGGGTTAAATTTCATAGTTTTAAAAGCAAATTACACCATCGATTTGAAGAAGGTCTCAGCTTTTTAAGCACGGTTTTGGATTGTCAGTACCTTTAAAATTACGTCCTCGAGAGGGACTGCAATAAGGGGGAAAATTTTTTTGAAAAAACTACACTTTTTGAAATTTTCTTTCAAAGGGTTAACTGCGACATTAAAAAAAAATTATTACATAAATTGAGACATATGAATCCGATTTTTCGGAATATGTCTTTCAATTTTAACTGTACCGAAAGGTTTGTTCAATTTGGATTTAAAAAAAAACAATTAAAAAAAAACAGAAATACAGTCGAAAATGTTTCTTCACTAGTTTCCGATGCGTTAAAGAGTTTGTACGCATACGCGACTGGCGATTAAATAAATTACATTTTTGATGAGTGTGAGTTGCGTTTGTAAATTAATTACAAAGCTAATAAATAAATTTTAAAAATCTGAAAACCTACATTAGGAGAGGCTTTGTACTATCTTCACAAAATTTTGACCCTCGTACGTGTCATCGATTTGGCTAGCCATCGTGCGCACACATACGCACAGATACACACAGAGCGATTTCATCTTTGGTTAGTATAGAGATTGATGATAAAACGAAATCTAGTTCACTATCGTTTAACTATTTAGATCGATGTAATAGAAAATTTATTCATCGTTGTCCGGTCATCCGAGGCTGTCGTATAGATTTCTGGTGACTTCCATAACATGGTTTATTAGTGAGAAATTGCAGTCCCAGGTAGCGGCCGGAGTAGCTCAGTTGTTAGAGCAGCAGTCTTGTATTATGTGGTCCCGAGTTCGATTAGTGGCTCTGGCTAATTTTTCACTACAATTGGATTTATTTTATGTATGTCTGTATAATATTTATATATACCTTTAATAGTAATTTAGTCTGACGTTATTGTAATAATTGCACATTTTTTACTACATTTGATTAAAACAATGTTCAATTTGAATACTTATAGGAATCCATTCATTAATTTATTAAAACATGCAAATTCAAAACATTTTCATGCAACAAAATTATTATTTTACTAGCAAAACCAGCGGTTTTGCTTGCGTAATACTTGTAAAATGCCAAGTGCTATTTGTATGCCTATTTATATTAGAAGAAATAATATTCCTACGGGCAATTCAAAATGACTAAATTAAGCGACACACAGTGGCGTATTTGACCCAAAAACCTGGCCAAAAATGCAAAAATTAAAATTTCGTCAACATTTTGTAAAAATCATATTTTTCAATAGCTAACTAATTCGTGCATCGATCTATGTCTATTTTAGGAACCTGAGTTATATCCGGTGGCTCCTGGCCTCAGCTGAAGAGGAAGTTTCTTTCTGAGAAGATAATTGTTAATTCTTCATTGTTGTTTTTTGGCATTGTTGTTATGTTTAAATATAATTTTTTTGTGGCTCAATGAATTGCTGAATTGAAACTAAACAGGGCTTACGCGTTTAACAAATGTCAGAGCTTAGTGTTAAACTATGTGTTAATTTAAATAATTTCATTTTTAATGTAATAGAAACAAATTAAATGTGTAAAAGAGTTATTTTTAAAGCGTTTTTGCCTCTAATTTATACATATCGAAAGCTTTTTAAATATCTGCCGCGCTTTGCCCGGCAATGTTTGAATTGTAATCGTATTAGTTATAGTCTTGAGTGTCAATTTCTGCAAAAAAATCTTCCGCATATTGTTGCCATTTTTTATAATTTTTTTTTCGGGATGACTATTTAAATGTTCTGTTTTGCGGCCACCGAATTGAAGAGATAAGAACAATATATTTGCTGTCGTATTGCAGGTTTTTAGCTCGCATGATATTACCGGAGAGCTTTTGCACCTACATATTCTGTCTGTATGTATGTACGTATGTAAGTACGTACATACGCACGCAACTCGATATCTTTTGATAGAAATATCCGATCGCCTTCAAATTGTATATATATATTTATTGAAAAAGAGTTCCCTAATTATTTCTTGGGGCTCATGTGTGTAACATAAGGAGAGAAAAGAAGGAATTAACCCTTTCTAGGGCGATGTCCTTAAAAAGGGACACCTGATTTTAATTCCAAAACTGACAAACCACACCAAGAAAATTTAATTAAAATTTTCCTTTTATAATGCATGTGAACATAAGCAACCTTATATTTTCTAATAACTCCGTTTATCAACTAAAAAGAGCAAGCCATACAGTAGCGAGAGCCTACAACTTCTTCTTCCAGCAAGGTCTGATGGCAGTCCCGATAAAAGCCAAGAAGAGAGTGATGAAGAAGAGTTCTGAAGAATCATTTTGAAACTGGTAATATATTAAATGCATTCAAAAACTAGCAATCTATACTATATAGACTCCACCTTACTGAACCTAATATTAAATATAACACTGTTAAACATAAATTAAATGCAATAATTATTATTAAATATAATTTTAAAATAATAAGCATTATTAAATGTAAATAATAAGTTTTATATATAGTAAAATTAAATACATTTAATTAACCATTAATAATGAATAAGACAAACCTATCAACTATTACTTTCCTCTTAAAAACAGTAAATAGTTAAGGTTACATGTCGCTCAACTTCCAAACGCCCTTCGGTAATGTTAAGTCAATGGACATGTGATGTATTCGTATTTTTAAAATATCTACTTAGTAAATTAATATTTTAACTTATTTTTTCTTTCTGCTCTTCAAAAATGATGACTCTTTTTTTTTCTTAATTGTCGAAATATTTATAAAATTTATTATTATATTTATTATTATGTGAAGTGTTAAAATCTTACTTACTCTTCGTCAGCTTTTAGGATATAAAATATTAAACTAAGCTATGTATTTGTATGTATACTTCATAGTATGCTAAAAGTTAGTTCAGTGAAATGCATAGCACAGTTAAAAATGTCCATTCAGCCATTTCCGATGAATAAATGGAAATGTACTTGAGAACTTTTGTGAAGCCCTGTATATGATCTATAGAATGTATGCACACCAAGTAATATTTTAAAAAAAATGTTCTATTTTAAAACGCCTATCACAACTACAAACGCACTTCCAGGATTTATTGGTCATAGACTTCAATAGTTATATTTATTCTTCAGCCATATTCTTTTGTGTGTCCCTGTAAATGAACGATATATTCTATGCACACCCTATTCTACAATAAGTGTCTTAGTACACCTTAGTGATGTATATAAATTTCAGAACGCTTAAAAGTGTGATATCATTAAAATACATAGCAAACGATTTTTTCCCATAGACCATAATGTAAGGGAATTCTTTTGGGTGTCTCTGTAAATGAACCGTAAAGGCTATAGCCTTCATTTACAATACCAAACATGCCATAGTGATACCCAATAACATATAAGACTTTCAAGCCAATCGGACTATATTTACATCGAAAAATATTTTTGAGCAGGATTTCGGGTCAAATACTCCACTGTGCGACAGTCTGACGACAAACCCTCATTATTACACTGCATTTGGCAAAAATGAGACTTAAGATCATGACAACTAAAACTTATTCTAAATATCTGATAATTTAGAATGTGTTTTGAAGCTTTTGCTCTCATTTCAGTTTTCATTGGTTAGAAACAGATTTTAGAACGCATTTATATCTTGAGAGTAATCATCACGCATATTTCGAGCTTCTAGTCTACAACCCCATGATGGTAGTGGCATCAACATAAAATATAAACTATTTTGAAACAGGGATTGTCACCTTCAATTTGCAAGCATTAATTTTGAAATAGGTTTGGAATTTTCTCAGATTCCATAGAAATCGTAATTTAGAATGTTTTTAAAAGACTTTTCGCACATTTTAGTTCTTTAAATTTCGAATATTTTAAAAACTGTTCTTAGAGAGCATTGATATCTTATAAGTATATATCATACCAAATTTTACGGCTCTATCTTCATCAGTTTAATAGAAATAGTAATTTAGAAAAATTTTAGAACGGTTTTCGCTTATTTCAGCTTTTAAAGTTTAATTTCTTTCAACATTTCATTGGGAGGATATGCATGTTACAAATAACTACCATGCCAAATTTCAAGTTTCTATACCTAACAATTCCATAGTAATCAAAATAAGAGCGTTTTTAGAGTGTTTTCTGCTCATTTCTGTAAATATCTTAGAAACTGTTCTTAGAGAGCATTTTCATGTTTTAAATATCTACCATGACAAATTTCAAGTTTCTACGCTCTTCAGTATCACAATATCTGCTATTTAGAACGTTTTTCGCTGCTTCTATCATTTTGTGCTAGTGGCACCGAGATAAAATAAAACTTATGTTAGAGCATGGTCTATCAACATCAGTCTGCAACCATTACTTTAGTATTTTGATAATATGAACGAAATATGCTCACGCGTATAAAAAAACGATAAATAACTAGTTTGTGATTATTATTGGGTTCCTCCCGTTGATTATTCAATAAAATTTGAACTTTTAAAAGTCATGTGCGGAAACAATTGTAAACCTACCGTGTTCAACCTGAAATCATTTAATTATTGTCTAATGATTTTTTTTTTTTTTTTTTTTTTTTTATTATTATTATTACAGGAAATGGTCTTAGCATTTTTAAGGAGAGATTTTTATAGAAAAAAATAACTTTTATACACATTCATTGGAAAGCAAACTTTAACATTTTGTATCAGAGCGTAGCATATCAGCTACATATCTAAAAACCGATGTTACTGAAACATTAACTTTTAAAAGTCAATTTTATTTATTACTGCTATCTCCCAACACAACAGTTAACATAAGTTTTTCACATAAATATCAACAGACGGAGATACTGAGTTAATTTTTAATGCTAAAATTGCTAAAATTTATTTATCGTTTGAACAGTTTCACATCGTTTTTGCTAAAAGTTTGCTGGAGGTTTCCAAAAATAGGTTTTTCATAAAGGTATGAAAATTGATACTATTAAAGAGAATTATGTAATTTTCTCTTTATTACAAAAGTAAAAAGAATGACCTTTTGTTAATATTTTTTTTTATGTTCTAATTTTTCATTATTGTTTTTTGCATGCTTAAAAGGGTGTATTCTAACATTTGATTATTTTGTTTTCAAATGGGAGTGTTTGAATGACAAAGGGTTAATACAAATTAAAACCCACTTTCCTTCATAAAATTGTGGCGCATTATACCCAAATATTTTCCTTTTCAGATAATTCAAATATAAAAATAACTTTCATGAAAATAGAAAATGATTAGAACTTATTCTGTTTCAAGAGGAGATTTATCACCCTGTCTTCAGTGTAATCCACTTCCGGGTTTCTGTTAAGGCGCGAGCTTTTTTCCAAAACAAATAACAGCTAAGTCTCTGAAAATTCAGTACTCTCAGTGTATATTATAAGGCTTTATTTAATAGAAGGATAAATTCAGAAACCCATAGGAAATAATTTTATTCCAACATTAAAATTTAAGTGAAGCGAGGGTTTTTCAGGTAGTGTAAGTAAAAAACACCTTGATTTTCGTAAAGTAAATTTTTATTGATATTGCTTAATCAATGGCAGTACGAAATAACTGTAAAGATACATATCAAGTGCTCAGTTGATAAAGGTGGTAAGTTACCCAAATCATCATTTTGAGAAAATGAGCTGTAAAGTTCCAAATAACTATTTTTATTGTCAAATGTCTCCTTAATGAATAAGAATCTCTCTGAGTATTTTTTTTCAAATAGTAATTCAGCAGATGACAGAGGACCATTGATCATCTTCAATCATATGATTAACTCAATTTTTAGTTGCGTTAGTTATGTATATATATATATATATATATATATATATATATATACGTAGCAATCATAGTCGTAGTCTGGTCCGTCTATCTGTCTGTGAGTTCGCATATAACAGCGCAAAAACTGCCCAGCCGTGTGATTTGAAATTTAATATGTATAATCGTTGCAGAATTTTGTCGCGTCATTTCAAATTTTATGGAAATCGAAGCAAAAGTTTAAAAGATATTCATAAATGTTTTCTTCATTCTGTTAAATTTTAGCGTGCGTAATTAATTCGATGATACCAAATGATAGGTAATAAAAAAAAAATTACTTAAAATTTTTACTCAAAACTTCTAATTCTCTGATTTAGAGGTATAAGACATATTTTACTTTAAATATTTTGATTATGCTATGCATGGAATAGGCTTTGGGGAGTTGTCACAAGAGTAACGCATAATACTTGTGTCGATAGTTTGATATAAAAGTGCGTTGAAACCAAAACAAACAGAATGCTTAAAGTTTTGTTGTTTTTTCTCTGTTATTAGAGCAGTTCTTGAAATAGTTTTAGCTATAAATACGGTTATTTTGTAAATTTTAAGGAAGATAAATTATCTTTATTAGTGTTATTTTAATGGTGGATTTATTTTTATTCATTTTTGGAATTACTTAAGATTATAAAATAATCATGGCAAGTAATTAAAGATATAATAAAACAACTCAACTCGTGTCACTTTTGTGTGCTTTCTTTTGGTTTGAAGCACATGGTCTTTGATTAGATATTTGATTAGATAGGCTTTGTAAAGCTTCGTTTACTAAATTCTGCTGTATAACCTACAGAGGTTCTTATAGTAACTCTTATGGAAAAGATTCTGATAGTATATTTTAAATGAAAGATTTTAATATTGTTTCTTATACACGACATTGTTTTAAAAAGCAGGAGAAATTCTGCTAATTTATTTGCACTTTCGCTATTTAAAATAAAAATTATGTCAATTTGTATAATTTGGCGAGTGGTTTGGCGATTTATATAATTTGGCGAAATTGGTCGACGGTATAACTAAGTAGTACATTTTTATGCTAGCCAGGCGCAAGTGATAAATCATCAAACATTGTCTTTCCAATTGCATTTTTTCATTAAATTCATCTAAAATATAATAATTCCACTCATTTTATTTAAAATACATAATTTTAATTTGAAATTCTTGACTTTCAATGTTTCTTTTCCTTTTTTAAGAAAAAGAAAAGAAAAATAATAAATAATACCAAAAACCATGACTTTTGATTTCAATATCAAAGCATTGTTTTAATTTACCACGCGAAAAATAAAAAAATTTAAAAAATGGTCACCTGGCATTTAAAAAGCGAAGCGGTCAGCCCGAAACTATTGATGACAGTCACATGACTTATGCTATTATTATAGAGATAAAGATTCTATTAAGGATTTACAGAGTCATTTTGTTATAACATACATTGATAAAGCAAATACAAATTTAGCAATTATTTGTAAAAAGCTATACTGTAATCAATTAAGACAATGTTATAGTAATATACATAATTACAGAATGTTAAATACCAGTGTAAAAGAGACAGAAAGTAGAATTGGTGCTTTTTACAAAAGGCTAAAATACACACAACGTAGTAAGGAATTGCCTTATATGGTTTTGGTTCCTAAATTTCATAAGGACCCCATTGCCTTTTGTACAATTACATGTGGTTTTGGCACTTATTTCGCAGTTTATAATAAAAAGTTTTTGGCTATTTTGCAGAGTTTATTTGAAGTGGCATTAAAACAAAATTACACATGTATTATAAAAAATAGTTTTGAGTTACTTAATGGATTGAAAGGTTTGAGTAATATTAAAGGTTTATATGTTTATGATTTTGCAGATTTATATAATAGTATTGATTTAACTGATCTTAAAAATAAAATTTTTGACATTTTCAATCGGTACAATATTTTGGGTAAAAATTTGGATCATTTAACAAATTTATTTAATTTTGTAGTTAATGAAAATTACTTATTCGACGGTAAGCATGTGTTTCAGAAGATAAGGGGTATACCTATGGGGGTTAGTTGCAGTTCGGTACTTGCAGATATTTATTTATTTTTATACGAGGTTAATGAAACATTAAATAAGGATTTTTTAAGTTTTAGATATATTGATGATATGTTGTTGGTGAGGATTAACGATTCCAATAGCGATTTAAATTTAGACTACTATCCCCAAGGTTTGACATTAAAGAAACTTCATATGACGAAAAACATGTAAATTATTTGGATCTCACTATCGACATTGAGAGGAGTGGTTTGAGTACTTGCATTTATGATAAGAGAAAGGATTAGAACTTTGAAACAATAAAGATATTACATTTTAATTCCAATGTACATATTTCCATTTTCAGAAATATCATTATCAATAGTTTAATAAGGATAGCAAAGTTAAATTGTAATCATAATAGTATAATAAATGACATTATAAATCTCTATCAAGATGCAATGGTTCAAAATTATCCTATAAGTTTGTTAAATAGTTTGACATACAATTTTGTCAAGGATGAAGATTACCGCGATGCTTTACTTTTAGCGATTAAAAACATCGCCAAATAATTGTAGGCTTTATAAGGAGCTCTGTCGGTCTTTTCAAATTGGGTTGCTGTTTTGTATGGCCTGTTTAAAGCTTTCTTTGGTCAGTTTGGTCTCGACAGACATGGGGAAGTTTCATGAGTAATTACCGGTATAACCCAGCATGCACGTCTTTAGCCTTGCAGTCTGTCTCCATTGGATGTTTTCTTTTTGTTCATGGTTTTGTTAGTAAGATTTTTCCATGGTTATTTTGTTAATTTTTCTCTGTAGTTCAAGAGCTTTGGGATTGGATTTATAGTATGTGTTTTTGGTATTATATCTATATATCTCTCTCTCTATATATATTGATGGATAGCTAATACAATCTTTTAAATTGCAATGTAATTCGATAAAGTTAAATATGTTGGAAACTATTTCTTTATTATAAAATTATACAGAAATTTTTTTATGAAGTATATAGTGTATATTACTGCTATTCGCTTATATCTAATTGATGAAGTATAGATGAAATATTAATCGTTTTACTTCATTTAAAAATGCTTTGTATGGCCTGTTTAAAGCTTTCTTTGGTCAGTTTGGTCTCGACAGACATGGGGGAAGTTTCATGAGTAATAACCGGTATAACCCAGCATGCAAGTCTTTAGCCTTGCAATCTGTCACCATTGGATGTTTTCTTTTTTTTCATGGTTTTGTTAGTAAGATTTTTCCATGGTTATTTTGTTAATTTTTCTCTGTAGTTTAGGAGTTTTGGGATTGGATGTACTGTATGTGTTTTTGGTATTATATCTATATCTCTCTCTATATATATATATTGATGGATAGCTAATATAACCTTTTAAATTGCAATGTATATCGATAAAGTTAAATATATTGGAAACTATTTCTTTATTATAAAATTATGCAGAAATTTTTTTTATGAAGTATATAGTGTATATTACTGCTATTTGCTTATATCTAATTGATGAAGTATAGATGAAATATTAATCGTTTTACTCCATTTAAAAAAAATACTATTTAAATATTGGAAATAATGTTACAAATACTTACAAATACAGCATAAAACCAGATAAAATTTGTTTCCCGCGAAATTTTTTTTATCTGGTTTCATGCTTATTAGATGGGCGAAATCATCAGGAAATGAGTTCAGGAAACAGATCTAAATATATATATATATATATATTATAAGGAAGAGAGGTGCAAGGTAAGGCTGTGGTGGTCTCTGAAACATCCAACAGTTAGACGTCCTCTATAAGAAGATTAAAGCCGAAGTGAAGTTAGTGTGCCAAAGTTAAAACAGCCAAAAATGCACGCACATCGAGCCAAGATGTAAAGGACTAAATTATCAGTCAGGCTGAGAGCCATATTAAATTTTAAACCAGACAAAAGCCTAAGAGGGTACCATAGCTGGATATTTAATAAATAAGAAAGAGGACAATGCAAAACTAGAATTTTTTAAAGAATGTAGTATTGGGCTGCTGAAATATCCATCCACAACCCTTTCTCGGAAATGTGAAAAGAAATTTAATGCGCTCTTTTGTTTAATCCAAGTCGCCAGACAGCTGCACACAGATATTTGATTTAATTGTGCGTACTCCAAGAGAAAGAGCTTAGTTCATAGAATTAAAAAGGACAGTAAGGCCTAAATAAAAGAGTATTTAAGCAGCGATAAAATTGCTCTTAGATTAGAAATAAAACAGATATATTTTTTAATAAAGGCTTTAAAATGTAATATGGAAAATAAATGTTGTAAATGCATTAATTTTGAATAATTTAAAATCTCAATATATGTCTCTGTCATGCCGTATCTTACAAATTGTAAAGCTGAAAAAGACGGGTTGAAAGGGAAATTCCAGATTTTCTAAAACTGTCTCACATTTCTGTAATTTACTCTCTTCTCTACCCCTCTTTCTGTATTACTTCTTAAACTCTTACAGAATGACTAAGTGCTTCTGTCTGGTCTCCTGAGGTACGCGGGAACGCTGTTGTTTTGTTTGTTGACTCCGCTGTTGTTTTTCAACACTCACCGCCTTTCGATGATGGTCGCAAGCTGTGAGCTGCGTCGCTGGTATACTTCTATGTTTTAAGCACTAATGTTAACCATTTCAATGATGATGAAAATTTAGAAGCTCCGAAATAGCTGTCATCACCTTTTTGTACGCCATATTTACAATTTTTGCTATTTGCACATTGCCCATTTATTTCCTAATATAATATGATAGTTCAACAAAAGAGTTATCCGATTGATCATATTAGAAAATAAAATTCTTATATCTATTTATGTATTTCTTTTTCAAAAATCGTTACAAAAATGCTGTTCAAAAAAGAATACAGTGAAAAAAATTACAAATTCTTAAAAAAAAATAAAACTTAAAACAATGATAAAGCAATATTATTTTATTATCATATAGTTAATCATTTTAACACATTATCAATTATATCATAGTAAAATCACGCGTAAAAGAGAATAATATTTTTATTAAAGTTAATGCAAAAACTTTTAATTAATATATTAATTAATTTGTAAAGTCCGCATTAGAGCTCAAACCCATTTTTAATACAGCCCTATTAATCTCCCTTTTCGAAACTTATTTTAGAAAGAAATATATTCAAATTTTGAAAAAAAATAATTCCAACACGTAAATAATTAGTTTTTTGTATTCATAAATCATTTAAAAGTAAAATTGATGAAAGGGGGATAAATAAAATTAGAGGATTTTAAGAAATAATATTTTCTTTCAATATTGAATCTAATTAATTTTAATTGACATTTTTTCCGAGAAATTTTTCAATTCAATGCTTTATAGTATTTTCAACTACTGACGTGTTTTAAGAATTTTATATCCATTAAATGCTTTTGTTATTGAATAAACTTTAGCATTATTGTAAGCTCATTTATTTGGAAAATTAAATTTTAAATGCTCTATTTATTAACTATTTTATATATTAAAATTGTAACAGAGCGTATTCCAAATTTTAACATAAACTTTAAAGTTGTTTATACAAAAAATACACTTCAGATTACATTTTTATTTAAATAATTACATTAAACAGCCCTAGAGTATTGTCTCTATTGTGAAATGAATTTTGAAAAGAAATTTGCTTTTATAATATTTTTAATCCGAAATACCGCGTAAGTATTTTGAATATTTCGTACCTTCATTTCAGTATTCATGAAGTTTTAGATTTTTTAGAAACTGTTCTTAGTACGCATTTACATCTTAAAATTAACCATCATGTCAAGTGGCATTAATATAAAATGCCTATGTTGAAACAAGGACTGTCATCATTAATTTGCCAAAATGAATTTTGAAATCGGGAAATCGGTTTGGTATTTCTAATATTCCACAGAAAACGTAATTTAGAAAATTTTTAAGGGCATTTTTAGAGCGTTTGATGTTCCTGCCAACCCCAGGTGGTAGTGGCACTGGCATAAAATATAGCTCGTGTAGAATCAAAGACTATCACCATTGATTCGCAACCATTACTTTTGTAATCGGTTTCAGTGGCGTGGCGTCCGGTCATCGCTGGATGCGGCGATGACCAAGCAATATTATAAAACTCTTAATAAGCTTTTAAAACTCTACGATCCAGTTTTAGCAGAACATTTGGAGTTCATGTATAAGTGAAGGTAAGATTTAAAGTTTCTTTTTTGAACATTAAACCATTGAATTTTAGAGTTAATAATTTTTCACTACAAACTTAAATAATTGCGATGACCACCGAAAATTTTCACGCCACGCCACTGATCGGTTTATTATTTCACTGATATTACATAGAAATCGTATTTTAGGACTTTTTAGAACGCTTGTCGCTCCTTCCCTTCGCTTCGCCCCTTTCATATTTCGAATTTATTTTCGACTGTTCTTAAAGGACATTATAACTAAATGCCATAATTCACGTTTCTGGACACTTCTTTATCACAGAAATCGCAATTTAGAACGTTTTTTCCTTCTGAAACCCTCTGGTAGTAGTGGCGCCGACATAAAATATAATGTTTGAGCAAGTTAAATCACCAACAATTTGCAACCATTATTTTTTAAATCGGTTTCGTAGTGCATAAGATGGCATAAAGATCGTAAATTGAAACGTTTTTAGAACGCACTTCGTTCACTTCGTTCACTTTTAAATTTAGAATTTTCTTCCGACGATTCTTAGAAAGCATTTGGATCATTTAAGTAATTACCATACCAAATTTAAAAATGTTAAATCCCTCAGTATCGCAAAAACGCAATTTAGAACATTTTTTGCTCCTGCAACCCCTATGTGGTAGTGACAACAAAATAAAATATAGCCAATGTTGTAGCAAGTACTTTAACCATCAATTTGCAGCCATTACTTTTGAAATCGGTTTGATATTTCCTGAGATTGCGTAGAAATCGGAATTTAGAACGTTTTCAGAACGTTTTTCGCGCATTTTTACACCTTTTAAATATTTAACTAACTCAATCATTTTGAAACCATTACTTTTGAAATCGGTTCGGTGGTTTCAGAGATTACCTCCTACAAATAAACAAACAAATAAACAAACAAACTTTAGTTCTTTATAATATTAGTATAGATATATAGGTTAGATATCCAGTTTGCTTGTTGCATCATGCAAGAGGATGAAATAAATATAAGGGCTTTATAAAGCTCTATTTCCCTGTGCAGACATTTGTAAAGCGGATAAAAACGCTAAAGTATGAAAATTGTATTATACATTAAAGCAATCACTATAGAAATCTTCGAAAAAAAAAACTTGCTATTTTTTTTAACTGTTACATTTATTTCTCAGCTATGCCAATACAAAAATCCTTTATTTGTATAAATTTTAGTATAACTAGTAATATATCTACCCTATATATATAAAATCCTAATGAATCGATTTGAAACGAATTTATGTAACGATTCTATGAAACGACTGATTAAACAACTGATTACGTTTCACGGCGATTTCTCCTAAAATATGGAATACTTTGCGATGAAATTAACACCAAAAATCCGTATTGATCCACAGATATCAAAACTGGTATTAGAATTTTAAAATTAGAATTAGTTTTCGAAATATTAATTTTTTTCTAATTTTAAATACTTTTTTCTAATGATGGCAACTCAAATTTTAATCATAATAGATATTTTTTTTTTCATATTTTAGAAAAGGTTATTTTAAATTAATTTGGCGACGAGTTTGGCCCCCCTTAAATGTATGCTAAGAATTGCATCATGTTACTTTTATTCAGAATTAAATTTGTATTTCATTATCATTTTATTTAATACAAAACTTTCATTTAAAATTGAAACCTTTGAAATAAATGGCTTTTACTGCATTCTTTTTTTTTAAACGAAACGAAAAGAAAAATATTAGACACGGATGTCATATACGAAACGGGGTACCTAACTGGCGCCAAAATGGCGTTATTTTGTCTGACATGGTAACGTGGCTACTGTTGCTTATTGATTAATAAATGATTATTTGAATTTATTTTCTTTTTATTTACAAAAAAATGTTATAAATTGTTTTGTTCTATAGTTATTAATTTATTATTTTATTATAGTTATTAATTTATAGTTATTAATTTATAGTTATTAATTAATTTCTATAGTTATTGTTCTATAGTAATTTTTTTTATTTATTGTTATTTCATTTTAAAAATAACAGAAAATAATTCAAAAATACATATGTAACAGGTATTTCAAAACGAGGTTTTCGCCAAATTGTCGTAAAAAAAAAAAATCACACCAAACCCGGTGCGTATGTGACAACGCAACAAATCATGAGATTTAATTTCCACTTCAAAGAAACAATTTAATGTTATTAGTTCTCCCGTAGACCAATTTCGCCAAATTATATAAATAGCCAAATTATACAAATTGACATATTTTTATTTTTATTTTAAATAACAAAAGAACAAATAAATTAGTATAACATTTATAAAAATACAAATAAAACGTCGAAATAAAAATCACTTCATGGCGTGAACATGTGTAACTTCCTTAAAGTCAAGTGAATGTGACATTTACGATCAACCATTATTGGCATTTAATCTTATAGTTTGGCGACAGATTTTTGGTCGATGGGATAATCAAGTAGCACCGTTTTAATTTACCACTCGAAAAATAAAAAAATGCTAACTGGCGAGTTAAAAAAAGCTATTGGCGAGATTTTCACCCGGCTAACATAAAAGTACCAGGAATTCTTTGTGATCATGGCAACTTTTATGTAGTTTTATTCGAAAAAATAATTTTGATTTTTTAATCAAAATGGAAACCTTTCTTATGAAAAGCGAAGGATTCAGCCTGTTGTTTATGACAGTTACATGACTTGGACTATTGTAATATAAACGCAATAATGGGGATAGAATAATATTCGGCGAGTTATCACACCTGTGGCTGGCTAATATTAAAGTAGTAAAATGGCCCCCTGGGATATAAAAAGTCCTTCCGGCCAGTGCCGGGAGGAAGAGGCAGCTTTCATATTCCTTATTTTTAAAAAGCCAACTTATATTATTCAAATACACGAAGCTCAATTTAGTGGAAACCGAATATAGGAGATTCAATACCAATTTTTATCAATACTAAATCATTATGAATGAGAATTTCGCGAAATTAGTCAGCTTTATCCAAGCTGCTTTTATTTAAAGTAACTTATATTTGGCTGCCGAATTCGGTGATTTCTTAAAGTGCCTGCCATTTTACGACAACATGGTGGATGAGGCTAACCAGAGAACTTGGTTGAGACCTTAGTAATTGCTGTGCACATGCTCGCTCACATCGGAATCGGTTGATATATACGAGTGCTGTAGCAGGCAAAAACTCAGATTTTTCAAAATGTCACCCACATTAGAAATTGAAACTGCTATATCTGAGCCATTTTTTAAGATAAAAACAAACAAAAAATGCTCCTGAATCCTTATATCAAGGTCAAATACTTAAGAAAGAAACCTTTTTCAATTTTTAATTTTTTTGCACATCACTTTAGATATATATCAGACATCAAATTAAATATATATATTTAATTTGATGGCCGCCATTTTGAAACAAGATGGCTGATGAAGCTGGCCAGCGAACTTGGTCGAGATATTGATGTATACTATCCACATGCCTTCTCATCGAATCACATATCCACATCGAAATAGGCGAATTCGTGTGTTATCGCGTGACAAATACAAGATCGTTTCAAAGTGTTAGCCATGCTAGAAAATCAAAGTGCTATAATTCAGCCATTTTTTAAGATATAAACAAAAGAACAAATTTTCGAAACAAAAACTGCTCCAGAATCTTTGTATCACGGCCAAACACATAAACAAATCTTTTTCATTTTCCATTTTTTTAATACCTTAAATTAATTTTTTTTAATGGCAACCCTTTTGAAACAAGATGGCGAATGAAGCTGACCAACGAACTCGGTCGAGACATTGGTATGTACTATGTACAGAGACAGACCAAGTTACATCCAAATCGGTTCATAAATACGCCTGTTATCGCGTGACAAAAATCAGGTCGTTTTAAAATGTCAGCCACAATAGAAATTCAAAATGCTATAACTCAGCCATTTTTCTAAATATAGACAAAACAAAACCTGTTCCAGAATCTTTGTATTAAGGTAAAACACATACAAAAAAATCTTTTTCATTTTCTAATTTTTTGGTATCTCATTTTAAATTTTAAATTTTTTAAATTTTTTTAAATGGCCGCCATTTTGAAACAAGATGGCGGATGAAGCTGGCCAACGAACTCGGTCGAGATATTTGTATGTACTATGTACACGTCAAGGTACATCCAAATCGGTTCATAAATACGCCTGTTATCACGTGACAAAAATCAGGAAGTTTCAAAATGCTAGAAGTTTCCACGCTAGAAATGCAAAATGCTACAACTCAGCCATTTTTTAAGATATAGACGAAACAAAAACTGCTTCCGAATCTTTTTATCAAGGTCAAACATATAAGAAAAAATATTTTTTCAATTTTCAGTTTTTTGGTACCACATTTCAAATTTAAATTTTTCTTAAAAATTTAAATGGCCGCCATTTTTAAAGAAGATGGCGGGTGAAGCTGGCCAACGAACTCGCTCGAGACATTGGTATGTACTATGTATAAACGAAGTTACATCCAAATCGGTTCATAAATACGCCTTTTATCACGTGACAAAATTCAGGACGTTTCAAAATGTCAGCCATGCTAGAAATTCAAAATGCTATAACTACCTCAGCCATTTTTTAAGATATAGACGAAACAAAAACTGCTCCGGAGTCTTTGTGTAAAGATCAAATACATAAGAAAAAAATATTTTTCCATTTTCAATATTTTGGTGCCACATTTCAAATTTTAAATTTTTTCAAAAATTTTGAATGGCCACCATTTTGAAACAAAATGGCGGATGAAGCTGGCAAACGAACTCGGTCAAGACATTGGTATGTACTATGTACACACCGCATTACATCCAAATCGGTTCATAAATACGAGAGTTACAGTATGACAAATGTCAGATATATATATATATATATCAATTTTGAACGGAGGGTGGTTTCGGGGTCTGGGGGTCATGATCCATGAAAATATACCAAAATTTTTTTGAAATCGCTTTCCTCCGAACGGCTGCAATAGGTATTTTTTTGTAATGAAAGCTACCTAAAAGCGAAGGGATCCGCCTGGAGCTGTTGATGATAGTCACATGACTTAGGCTATTATTATAGAGATTGTTTTCAATTTAAAAAACAGCGCAAAGAATAATATTTCCTAACGATTAAAAATTTATTTTCACGTGACTATTAAAAACAGAAAAAAAAACCTTTAAAATAACTATTAAATGAGTACGTGTTAAAGGCAGGAAAATATTGAAAATTATGTAATGAAAATTGTATTTACAAGTGAATATTAAAAGGGAAAGGAAACTTTAAAATAATAAATACATTAATATGCGTTTATCCCTTTCACGGACAAGGCACTTCTATTCGTAAAATCTTGAAATCAGTGAATGACACCAGAATTTACAAACAAATTTCGAAATACAAAAATGCTTTTGTTCACTTACTTAATAAAAGGGAAATTTTCATCCCAATATTCTGATGCTAATGTGGCATTTAAGAATTAAAATAAAGTTGTCCAAAAATGAACCACCGCACTTGAAGGGCTTAAAGCAGGAAAATTTTAGTAATTGTATTATGTCAATCGTTTTATAACGCTGTTAAATATACCGAGAGACAAAGACTCTGTTTACTTAATTCATTTAATTTTAGCTTCTTTTCAAATGTTTAACTGCTCTTTTTTAACCAAACACGAAAGCAACCATTGGATTTCTTAACAGCAACTGATTCTACCTTAAATTTTTGCAATCAAAGGGAATTGAATGGAAACCCGTTTACAGGGATATCGCTACAAGTTTTTTCAGTATAATTCAATCTTTTCTAATCTTTTTAAAACCGATCAGATTAGCGTGCTTTTAGATTCTATAGTGTCTGAACGGGGGTTGGCGAGCGTAGCTTGCAGGGGCAGAGCTCCCTAGTATATATA
This sequence comes from Maratus speciosus, assembly GCA_963932465.1. Taxonomy (NCBI): domain Eukaryota; kingdom Metazoa; phylum Arthropoda; class Arachnida; order Araneae; family Salticidae; genus Maratus; species Maratus speciosus. The sequence continues at coordinate 3,145,700 of OZ010786.1, read as the reverse complement.
TATATATGTGGTAAAAACTTTATAAATATTGTTTAAAAGTAGCAATGTTTTGTTAATATCCTTTTTTTCTATAAACGTATATGCGACTGAAATGTATTTCTCGCTCGTAAATGCGTTTACGCTCTTTTATTCAACAATATCTTCAATCTATTGACAGATAATTTAATATAATTCATAAGCTTGATTCATTTTTATAATTTGTTTATTTTTATCATACATCTTTTCAAACTTAAATCTAATTATTTTACCCCGAAATTGAATTACTAAACTATTTTGATTAAATTTCTATAAACAATGTTTGTATTTTTTAATATTAAGGAAATATTGATTTTTCGCTGACATTTTTTAAACGTATTAACAGATTATGGTCATAATTTTTTTAACGTATTTAAATTATCAAGCGGTATTAAAAAGAGCACAGCTTTTCAGCATGCATAGTTTTTATGATAATTTTTTAAGAAGATTTAATAAAATATAAATAAATCATAGAGCTCTGATTCAAAGCAGCGTCATATGAATTCTTGTGCGGTTATAGAAAATGGAACCGAGGAACTGTTGTAGTTTTCATTTCAACTATGAAAAATTAATTATTGTCATGTACATTAAACGGACAAGCGAGTTTCCAGATTATGAATGATAGCGTAAATGACTGGACCGATTTTTTTTTAGGAAACTTGCTTCTATACGAAATCCAACACGAAAAAACGAACGAACTATCTAGGTCCCGAATTCAAGAAAATTCGTTTTGACAGGTTAAGGCAAACTCAACACTGAAAATGCTGCTATATATGGTAACCGGCTCTATTAATTTTCATAAAACTTGTTCGAAAACGAGAAAAGTACCTAGATATCTCTTTAATTTGAGAAAATTCGTTTTATATAGTTAAAATAAACTCATTATTCAAAATTGTGATATTAATCGTAAACAATTCCAGCGATTTTATGAAATATGAGAAAACCATCCAACTAAGCCTCGACTTCAGAAAAAAAATTGATATGTTTAAGCATTTTTTTATAGTTTTAAAGGTGAATTCTTATATAATGTCAAAAATTAATCATAAGATTATTCTATTCTACCTATTTATTACAGACATGATATAGAGTTAAAATATACTAAGCTACAGTAATTCAAAATACATCAAATAATAGTGTAGATGTCAAAAAGTTTAAAAATACACATATACTCTAAAACATAAATAAAATATCCATACAAATGTAAAATTTTTCAAAAATATTTTATCTTTCTTTCTGAGGCATCTTCAGTTAATGTTGTTTTTCCCCTCCTTTCTCGCTAGACATTGCCTTCGAAAATTCCCCTGTCACTTTTCCCGTATTTTTAACATGAGTCGTCATGTGTTGTCAATTGTTCCGTGAACCATACCGTTACATATTCCAGATTTCCCTGTGATTATTTCAACGCGTTCTCTTATTAATGTGTAATTTAAACTATAGTAGCTTGCTAATTTTTCAACATCTTAAGAATCTATTGTGATGAGTGATTTATTATTTAGTATTGCATTGCAGTAGATGATTTATTCAGTTGTATATCACGTTTATGTTCTTTTCTTCTGTCTGCAAGTTTCTTTTTTATTATGCCTCTATATGAAAAATATTTTCCTTCATTATTTTTAAAATTTATTCTGTATATTTCTGATGTCTGTAAGTATGAAATTTTCACTATATCTGTTCTGATTAATTTAAGGGTCAATAAGTCAGGGGTGATAGGGGTATTCACTCCTTGTTTTTTTTTTTATTCTCTTTTTAGTTTTAACGAAACTCCTTTTATGAAAGGAACTGAATTGGTAAATTTAAATTCTTTCTGTGTTGGTTGTATTCCTTTGTATCATGCTGCCGCTTTATAGATTAGTTTCTGTATCGTTTTAGTGGCATATCTTGCATCCTTGGATATTGATCTAATTTTATTTATTTATGTCTGTAGGAGGTCCTTTGTCGAGCATACTATTATGGCTCTCTGAATATAGGTATTTATTGCTGCTATTTTATACAGAAAAGTGGCTCTTGAATATGTGGAGATTATGCAAGCATTTGCATTTGGTTTTCTGCATACTGTAGTATGGATATTATGTTCTGAACGAATACGTAGAACGTCAAGGAATTCTAGGTTTTTTTCTTAACTTTTACTCTAAACTGTATGTTTTTGTCGTATGAATTACGTTTTGTTAGAAGGGGCGGGGGGGGGGGTATGTGTATTTACTAGCTATTGAAAATATATCGTCCATACATATTCTCCATATTCTGAATACTCCTTTTAAATCGTTTCTGATAATATATTCCAGTCACGCATTTTCCATTCTGCCATTACATTCGAGATTGGAGATCCCATTGGTACACCTTTTAGTTGTTTATATGTAGTATTATTGACTTTAAAGAACTTTTCTCTTTATACTAGATTTTTTGCACTTTGTAACGTATTCATGATATTGCAGTCACTGTTGTCTGTGTCAATTTTCCTATTAATATTACTGGCCATTTCTTCTGTATCTATAGAGGGGTAAAGACTTATTACATCTAGGCTAATCATAATGTCATCTGGATTCGTGTTGTATTCTGAGATTTGTTGTATAAATGTATTTGTGGAAATTATTGAGATATCTGATGGTGGTAGTAGTTTTTGTATTTTCCAAAATTTATGGGGGTATTTGGGGTGAAATCCTTTTTGACTGCCGTTTTTCCATCGGGCCATTTTCCATTTCTCATTAATGTTTTCATTTATGGATGGAAACCTGAAAATAATTTCAAATTGGAACAATAAACAGAACATTCTTACATACAGACAAAACAGGAAGATTGCTATAATGGGCAAAACTGGATATATTAAAATAATGGAAGATACCATATATTATAACAAAATATACCGTAAAATATTCGGTCTGAGAAAATGGTTTTGAGAGCTTATTCAAGACACTTTCTATCTTTAGAAATTGCAAAACACGAAAAGAACATTTTTTTTTTTTTAATGTTTGCATGAGAAGCTTCCCTAACGTGTTTTGTATTTTCTATTAAAACACACAAAAAAAAAAAAAAAAAACGAAAAAATAGAAAAATTTTATTATATTAATATAATTTTTTTTTTTAATTTAACAAACATGAATGTTACTAATAATATCGCAATATGTTTTCATTTGTATTTGTCATTCTTTATCATAAACATTTTTCTTCATGTTGCATTGGGTGTCGTTTATCAAGAGAGAGTCATTCATTAATCATAACTTTCGGAAATAAGTTTTCAACAAAAGATAATGTGTTTAACTTTCAACTAATTTAACGAGGTAATCACTATTACTAATTATAATGTAAGATTATAAGACAGTTTAATTGATGTAAAAATAAGTTAGATAGATTCTTATATGTAACTTGTTATATTCGTAAAACAAAATTTTAATTATATGGATTTTCGCTATTATAAATGTTGAATGTGTAATCATGATACACAATTAGAATGTAAATATTATAAGTTCACAAAATAAAACAAGTCGGAAATTGCTCGTCAAACGTGGCAAATGAGGTGCGTTTGTACTATAACTAGTTTTATAATTATTTTTTGTACCCCATATTGACTCAATACATATATATTTTAATTTCATAAGTGCATAGTCTATAACATCATTAAAATACACTTGCAATATTTTTTTTTCCCATTCCCCGTAATGTAACGGAAAACTTTTAACCGTCCCTGTAATTAAACTATACATCCGATTTTCATAAAATTTGAAATGGCTCGACAAAATTTTGCAATAATTATATATTTAAATTTTCAGACCATTTGGAAAGCTGTAACATCATTAAAACGCACTTGCAATATTTTTTTCCCATTGGCCGTAATGTAACGGAAAACTTTTGACTGTCCCTGTCATTAAACTATACATCCGATTTTCCTAAAATTTCAAATGGCTCGACAAAATTTTGCAACAATCATACATTAAAATTTCAGACCATTCAGTTGGGTAGTTTTTGCTCTGTTATATGCGGACAGACAGACGGACGGACTGAACGACGACTATAGGTGCTACGTATTTATATAATTACGAACGCACCTAAAAAGAAAACGGGAAAAAATCCGTCATATAAAGAGTATTTTACATTTTAAAACGTTAAGTTATTGTTGATTTTTTTAAAAAAGAAAATATGAAAAATATAAATGCAAAATTCTTTAAAAACTATATTTCACAAATATTGTATGAACGAGGAAGAAATGCTTTATCCATCTGTGAATTCCATGGACTCCATCAACTGTGTGAATTTCATGGACCCTAATCCATGTGTGCGATATACCTTTATCTACATAAATATCGAAAAGAAATTTATATTAAGGCAATCAGTCGCAACCATATGCCTTTTACAAGAAACTAAACTGAGTTCACAAAGCTGTATTTTCCTGTGTATAATGATTTTAAATATTTTCTAATACAGCATTTAGCAGGACATCCGAAGTTATTTCACAAGCAACTGGCAGGCACTACGCTATATGCCGCCTCCTCTTTATTCATAGTACCATTTTATTAGGTGAAAATATAGAAACGTTTAGCTTTAAATATGTAATCGATTACGATAATGTATGCCAGCTAATTTAAGTTGTTGCTATCCTTGCATTATAAACGCAGCAGGCACAAAAATACTATAGTCCACTCAGGTTGAGTCAGCAGATGACCTTGAAAGATTTTTCGATGCTGATGGAAAAGGAACATGTATTTTGACAAAAGGAGTGCAGTAAATATATACAATTTTATTATTTTATTAAAAAACTCATTCTCTAGTTTCCTAGTAGTGACTACCTCTTAACTAACAAATACATTAATCAAAATTGGCGATAGACATCGGTCGAACTATCGTTAGCATAATATAGCATAGAGCGAAATAAGATATTGTACTCAGTTATATGGAAAGTACTCTTTTGGAATTTTTTATTGAAAATACAAACAGAACACTTAACCCCTTGGGGACGAGCGGCACGTATACATGCCGCATGAAGCGCTCAGAATCCTTGTTTTTATTCACCAGTAAAATTTTACTGTAAAATTTGCCTTATTTAATCAGCGCATTTTCTCGATTCAAGAAGACACAAATTTCTGTTTTTAAAAAACGGTGACAAATCATTAAAAATTTCGTAAAAGGCTCCCGTCCCGAAGGGGTTAATTTAATCAACTCTGATTGATATGAAAATTTTAGGCAAAACTATGTCTATTTCTTAAGTTGCTTTAATCTTTGATATTAACTTAAAAGTGCATTTTTTCATGTTGAAAAAATAAAAATATTTACAGACGATTGAATTTATTATCCTAAATTTTAGAAGAAGTAACATGAAAATTCTTCGAAATCGGACCACACAGAAATAAAATATATCATGAGAAAAAGCTTCATATTTTTATAAGATGTTTCTACATACAATATATCTATCTACTTCACAGTATATAGAAAATGTAGCATATTTAAACCTTTGTTGATAAGTTTTAATTGGTAATTTTGTATATTTTAATTTAGATATAAAAAGATTAATTGTGAAATTTTTGTCAATTCTACGCAACGTCTAAACTGGACATGCTAAAATTGAAAGTAGAAGTAATTACAAGTGACTTAATTTATCATCAGAAATTTGGGAACACTGAACATTAAAATTCTATGAAATCCGACCGTGTTGTAACAAAATATGCATGAAACCCGTATGATGTTTTTATAAATTGTTTCCATATACGTTATATGTCTATCCTTCATAGTTTATATAAAATAGAGCAGGCATATTTCGAGCTTTGCTCTTAAATCTTCAATGGGAATTTTTTATAGAGATTTAAATATGAAAATTTTGCAAATGCACAAAGACACCCAAAATATTTTAATCGTAACCAAAACTCAATGTTTTTCGAGATAATAGAGGTATAGGTCATATCGCTCGCCTGCAAGAAACGTGACACATCTCGCAAAAATTCATTTTGCGTTTTATTCCACTGATAGGTCTGTCATATACAGTGTCTTGCTATACAAAAAGTTTCATAGGTGTAGTTATAAGGAAAATCACTTTATTACCTTATAGGTCCACTTTCGATCCCAGAAGAGCGGTAGATTGCATCGGGAGGTAAAATTATCCAAACTTCCTCGTACGTTACATTAGTTTTAACACGATTATTATAATTGGTAAATAAATCATATCAGATGTAAATTTCCAACTGGGCGAAAAATGTTCGGACTAGGATTCGAAGCAGGATTCGAACCAGGGATCTCTTTTTTTATCCAGCGATTTCTGGAGTTCCTTTACCTGCGATTTATTCTGTTGAGCTGAACCAGATTTCAGACCAGATGCTATATTCAATAGGGTTAGCTGGGTGAAAAAGTTCCATCAGATTCGTCCGTGATAGCTCAGATGGTAGAGCACTGGCGGCTTCAGCCAAGAGATCTCTGGTTCAAATCCTGTTTCGGACATTTTTCGCCAAGTTGGAAATTTACATCTGACTCATCCTACGTCTTCAATCTGATGGGTTTTATGCTTTTATAAACATTTTTACTCCTCCAGGCAGAGCTAAGTGGTATAATTTCATGTACCAGTAAAATCATGCAAATATTCTTTTGCCTCTTATCTGAAATTTACTTTTGTCGAGATGTGTTACTTTTCTTGTGGGTGAGCGGTATTATCTTCCTTAAACTTTAAAGAAAACAGCATAATAAACTTAAAATGAAAAATATATTTCGAAATTTCTTCCAAACACTTATACATCACACTTGTGAATATGCATATTTAATTCTAAGATAAACTGATGTATTTTCCTTTGCTGAAATATTTTTATTTCTTAAAAAGAATATTCTATATTTTTTTCTTTAAAAATCTATATCTTTATTTGAAATATATATTTCTTAAAGATACGTTACCAGAATTTTGAAAAGAATATATCAGTTTGCGGTTTATTATTTTACGATAGAAAAAAACCTAAAGAAAAATAAGCTTATTAATTTTAAAATTCCTATGCTTAGATATCTATCAAGAAAAATAAACCTCGGAAAGGTTTTTTTACCACTTTCTTATTAAAGAAACAGCTGAGATTCGGAAGCTTATTTTTTATTTATTAACTATTTATTGAGCTGATGTTTCCAAAAGATATTTTTAAAATGTCATTGAGATAAAATCTATAACGATAAAAAGTTTTAAATATTTAAAAAATGAAATCAGAAAATGAAAATAAAATTTTACGATATTATTATTTCATAAAATTCGATTATGTAAGAAAATTTAAAATAAGCTGAAAACAGATAAAATTAGCTCATATTCATGTGTTTAAAAAGGTGAAAATTTTATCAATTCTAAGGTTATTTTAACCATAAATCTATAGAAACGTGGATAATACGATTTTAAAAATGTGTGAGTAGTTTCTTGCAACAAATATGAAATGTTTTATGGGTGGAAAATAATCAAATTTATCACCAAAAAGCAAATGAATTCTGGTATATTTGGATAGGATTTTGATAATTGTTGTTAATTATATGCAAAAATTTCCACATTAGCTATCTTAGAAGGCAAAACCATATCTATCAGAAATGCTGACGTTGACTGTGAAAATTAAATTGCAAATTTATTAACTTTTAAGCATTGGTAAATTAATATTTCACTTAATATATGTCATTATAATGAAATATAAATTTTAGATGTGAATTTTAATTATATAGACTCTGGGAAATAAAATCTATCAGAAAAAATTGTTGCACATAATTTACCTAAAGGTTCACTTTTAACAAGTCACCTGTTTTAGAGAAATCAATCACAATAGTTTTATTTGTAGTTTCCTGTATAAAATTTTAATCATGGCTAACTCGAAAGTCGTATTTTGATAGTTACCTTGTATAACTTCCGAACTTTTCAAATAAACACTCATAACTCATAACAATAATAATTTATTTGCTAGTACAATGCACCGTTTGCAATAATATAAACAGATTTGGAAAAATTAAGAAAAACTGGAAAATATATAACAATTGGCAGTGAATTTATTAAGTTTGACCATGTATAAAAGCGGACACTTTATAAATGAAGTTAGGACACAGGGCGTTTTAAAGTAGTTAACGTTTAAGGTAGAGTGATATAAAAACGAAAGGAAAAAAATAAATTTCTATATTTAAAGTTCTATTGTTTTTTATGTAAATTATTCGATTTTTACAAAATTAAATACAATAAAAAATCTTCACTGTATCAAACATACGGCAACAGATTATGTTGTATTATTTATATATTTTGTAAATCACATTTGTGTATAAAACACTATACCAGTCCTATCCTACCTCTAACCGTTTCCGATTGATGTCGGATAAACGCAAAATACGTCACGTTTTCGTCAAATCTGAAAACAAAATGCCAGGTTTTTCAAGCATAAACGTGCAAAATAAGCAGATATTTAAAAGGCAATTGAATTACTCTTATTATGACACCAATTTCATCACGACGAGCTACACGCGCTGAAATATATGCAAAGTGCAAAAAAGAACTGTCACGAAAATCTTTAACTGGCAATATCACAAACACCTTTCAGCTACAATAGGTCAAATTTACCAAATGCCAGCTTTCGATGGAGAATACAATAAACTTTACCAATCGGTGTGCTAGTTCAGAAGAAATTGAACATTTTGTTTGCAATACATCAGTGAAACCACCCGGGATTGCATTTTAAGTTTGTAGAATTGATGTCATTACGCTTGACAAAATCCATGTTTAGTTCGGAATGCACCGTTTGAGAAGTGATTTAGCTTAAATATCGGAGTGAGCGGAGATCACTTGATATGTCCACATGTGTACTAGAAATTTACCAAAATATCACTAAATTTGTTAATAAAAATAGGTTTCTAAAATTGAGACCCAATTCTTAGTAGCCTATTATTTTTTCAAAATTCCTATTCAAAATAAGTGTTCACGAAAATTGGGATTTTTCTTTAATCGGGTTCCACACATTTTAACTTCATGTTTTCAAGTGAAATCAGCTAAATTTTTAACAACAAGGTGTAGGAATGCTACTTTTTTCTATCGTTATTGGCTTTTTTAATTAAGTGTCGTTAAAGAAAGAATTATAAAGTTTGTAGAAAAGTTTTTTAGATTTGAAGTAACCTTATTATAAGAAAAGCAATTAATAGTTTTTGTAAATTTTTCATTAAAATTTTATTCTGCATTTATAATCAGTTTAAATTCATCACGCAATTTTTTCTTTCATTAGTCTTTTAACTGGTAATTTAATCAAATCCCATAACTCTGTCACAAACTACGCAAAAATGTCTTTTTTCCAATATTTTTGTATATTTAATTCTGTTTATAGAAAATAAACTATAATACTCGAATAATTTTTTTCTTTCTGGAAGTATTTCAAAATTAGAAAAATATTAAATTGCAATGAGAATTTTTTTAGAAACACATAAAAAGCATTATAATACTATTAAGTGGCATAAATTAGAAAATGCTATTAATGAAATTATAGTGTTTTAATTTTTTTAATTTCTTTTTTTGTATTATAAGCTTTAAGCAAATTGCGAAAAAGAAATGGTTCGAACTGGAAAAAAAAAAAAAAAAAGTGTTTCTTTGCATTTTTATTCATGCTATAAATATCAAATATATCTTAATCGAGAAAATCTTTTATTGCGTTTTCCTAATTTTCGTATTAAAGGTCATATATTTAAACATTTTTGTAAACTAATATACTATCTCTCTATTCTAAAAAAAATAACTCCCGCTGTCACCGCCGCCGCCGACGCCGCCGGTTTTGAATTTTTTGTGACCGGAGGTCTTTCTTCGTTAATATTAAGAAAAATAATGCATACAAAAATATGAAAATTGGTAGTATTATACAGAAATGTTTGATAAACACGCTGATGTAGACAGTTTTCAAATCGAAGAATTATTTTAAGAGATATTTAATGCTAAAGTTGGACAAAATCGTTCCATTAAAAAAGTTTTATAGGAGCAAAAAACTATACATCGGAATTTAATACTTTTTAGATCATTTTATACGTTATAATTTCCCGGTGTGCAGAAATAATTTATTTTTTTAATTTGACTCATTTTTCGAGGTTTCATTTCTATTTTAAATTCAAATTTTCAGCATTTCGAGAGATATTTTTTTAACTTATTTCAGAAAATTGTACTAATTTAACCTGTTGCCAAACTGTATAAACAACGGAAACAATAATGTTTGCTTCAAATTAAAAATTTATTTACGCGTGACTATTATAAACAGAAAAGGAAAACTTTCAAATTAGAATTAAATAATTACGTATAAAAAGTAGGAACTTATTGAAAATTACTTCATCTATAATTACACGTGAATTTTAACAGAGAAAGGATATTGTAAAGTAATAAATTCATTAACATGCGTTAGAAGTCTTAAATAGGAGAAATTACATCACATTTACGTCACATTACACTTATTACGTAAAATGAACAAAAAATAATATTGCAAAATAGTAGTTTAAATTTAAAAATAGCGCGAGACATTTACTTGATAATTTGAGATGAACTTTTCAACTATTTTTTTTTTTTTTTTTGACAGCGCAAATAATATTTCATTTCTAATAAAAGCATTTTCACGTGAATATTAAAAAGGGAAAGAAAAGTTTGGTGAAAATTACGTCAGATTAAAAACGATATATTTAAAATGTTTTATTTAAAAGGACTTTCTTTTCGCTTTGTTAAAAAATACCGGGAGACAAAGACTCTGTTTACTTAATTCATTTTATATTAGATGATTTTGAAATGCCATTGTATCTTTTAATAGCAGCTGATTTTTCCGTAAAATTCCCCAATCAAAGAGAAATGAATAGAAACCCGTTTAGAGTGCGATCGCCTTTGTTTTTATAATTATAATTCAATCTTCCAAAACAATTCAATTAAAGCCGTTCAAATTAGCGTGCTTTTAGAGACTGCAGTGTCTGAACGGGGGGGGGGGGGGGGTTGGCGAGCGTAGCTCGTAGGGTGCCGAGCCCCCTAGTATATATATATTAGGGTGGGGTGAAAATGACCTAAAAAATTCTTTTTTGGAATTTTTTCTTCAGATAGGTCTAAAAGGGTGCCGTTTGGCACATTGAATATAAGGTTAAATTTTCATCTCATTTGAAATTCATCTTTAGGGCTCTACCAGCTCTTAAACATTTGCCCTTTATACGTGAAAAGCAAAGATTTCACTATGTAATATAAATTATAAAAAAAAAATTGTACTAAATTTCTGGTTTCAGGAAAATAACCCATAAAAAATGACGAATTAAAGTATCACTTATGCACAATCCAAGATTTGCCGTGTTTTAACACCTTAAATTTTAAAGATAACCTTAAAATATGAATTGCATTGTCGCAAAGAAGATAAAGAAAACGCACAATAATTAGATATAGAGTTTACTTTTATTTTTCGAATATACATAAACGATAGTTCACTAAATATACAGGAAAGACATTTTTGTGAACATATAGTAATGTAATAAAAATAATATATACGATGTACTGTAAAATGATCTTTCTTTTCACTCTAATTTGTATTGGCCTTTGGTATCAAAACTAGGCATTACATTTCGTGATTTGATCTTTACTCGCATATATCTGTCTCTTGCTTCAACTCGTACAGCCGCTAATGATGCTTCTGTAACTAATTTCACGCATCTTTCAACTGTTTGAATATGACACGGAAACTTGGGGAATTGAAAAGATGGGACTTCTGATCTTTCTATGAGAACTTTGAGCTCATGTCTTATACTCTATTAAAAATGCGGGGTGATATGATTTCACATTCTTGCCAGTCAATAATGTTAATATATTCTATAGCACTGAAGTTCAATAATGGAATGCGAAACTGTCTTATTGGTGAACACGTCTCTCCAATTCTTTCAATATTCTTCGGAATACAAGGTCTCGAACATGGTTTCTTTCATCAGTTATCAATCCTAGTAAAATGTTTTATCGATGACAGATCTATGCGTTTCGTTGAATAACGGAATCGACAATCTTCTTTAAATGTTTCTTAAAATAAAAAGGCAGCTTAATTGTTTTAAAAAACCTTTTGAGCTCCATTTTTCAGGAAGAATCTTTCTTAATGTGAAATGGCATAATGTGAATATATTTTAATTACAGATTCAGCCATAATCTTCGATTTTGGGAAGGATTCGCTTCCAATGTAGAATCTAAGTAATCGATTGCCTGTTGTCAACCATCTAGAGTGAGACATTTTACATGGATTGCGATTTATCAGATTTAAAGAGCATTGGCCAGATGAAAATGTTTGACACAGGTCGTAAAAATAATTTTGGTCAGTAATTAACTCTCCACAGTTCATTTTTGGAATACAAGAATTGATTTTTTTAAATTCTACAACTGTCTATTCTTCACATTGATCAAACAATTTTCCAGTAGGAAGAGAAAGGCTCATGGTCCTGTAGTTTGTCAATCAACTTCAGAAAATTTATGACGCAATGGCAATTCGTTTGCGTGAAGCTGCCATATTAACCACTGCAAGGGACAACTCATCTTTGTTTCAAAAAATCTAATAGCACCATTCTTTCTCCTAGTGTTTACAGTTCTTCCGTCACAACCTATAGCCATAAGTTTATCAAGGTTTAAGTTATTTTCAGTGCAATATATTAAAAAGATTTCTGTCATATTCTTTTCTGATCCAGAAAATGGTGTAATGTGTCCCAGATACAGCGAATTTGACAATCAGAGATACATGTTCTTTCCGTGTTCTCCTTCTTCGATGTAATATATCTTAAATTTTAAATAATTTCTTTTGTATTTGAGGAATCGATTAAGCTTCTGGTATTCAGAAAAATTGTTGTCTATCATTTGATCAATACGCCTCTGGGAAACGTACAATAATTGTTGCTTTCTTCCAAATTTCTTCGATCATTTCTCTTAAGATTTTAATTACTTCTGACTTTGGTGGATCTTTACCATTCCTGTTGTGTTTAAGTTTATTGTCTTATATGAAAAATAATATTTTGTGACATCTGCCATTATTGACAAAACAGCTTATTTAGTTTTCAAGGGGCACCAAATAATGGATATTCCACTGCTCTTCTAGTACTGGTAAACTTGCTTGACTGGTTGCTTTCACACGCACTCATTTAAAAATTACTCTAAATATGAGAACAAACAATTTTTAAAACTCAATAAAACTTTTCAAATATTTTAAATATTAAGATGTCAAACGAGATTACGAAAAAAACCTTGTATATGTACAATTTATGATAAGAACCTATTGTGTAAATCAAAGAAAATATAAAGGTCCTGATAGAGCCCTGAAGGAATTTTTCAAAATTCTTGAAATTTTGCACGTAGTATATTAGAGGTAATAACAGGCAACTTTTGGCTGCTATCCAAAATCAAAATTCCAACTTTCTTTTTTTCACTCCACCCTAATATATATCATCATCATCATCATCAACCGTTTTCAATCCACTGCTGGATGTAGGTCTCCCCCAGATTTTTCCAATGTTTCCTGTCTAGTGCTTTAGTCATCCAATTTACACTGGCTACTTTTCTGATTTCATCACTCCATCTTTCTTGAGGTCGTCTTCTTGGCCGTTTTACATCTCTGGGATACCACTGTAGGGTGTTTGTGCTCCATCTATTGTCTTGTCTTCTTGCGATGTGCACACCCCATTTCCATTTTAGCCGTTTAATTCTTTCAATGATGTCAAAAACTTTCGTCTGACTTCTTATCCAGGTTATTCTTTTTCTGTCTCTTCTAGTTATACCTAACATACATCTTTCCATACTTCTCTGTGTTGTTTGTAATCTTTGTACCATCCGTTTTGTTAGCGTCCATGTTTCTGCTCCATAAGTTAGGACAGGCAAAACACATTGGTTAAATACCTTTCTTTTCACACACAGGGGCATGCTACTCTTCAGAATAATATTGTTCTTCCCAAAAGCACTCCATCCATTTCTTATTCTTCTATTGATTTCATTCATGATACTATTATCAGATGATATTTCTTGCCCAAGGTACACATAACTTTGCACTTCTTTAATTTCAGTGTTGTTGTAGACGATTTTCTTTTTTGATGCAAATGAATTGAACATCACCTTAGACTTTTCCAAGTTTATTTTTAATCCCACGTTAATGCTAGCTTCTGCCAAATCTTTTAGCATATTTTCCAATTCTTCAGGACTGTTACTGAAAATTAAAATGTCGTCAGCGAATCGGAGATGACTTAAATATTCCCCATTTATTCTAATCCCTTTGTTTTCCCAATCCAGCTTCTTGAAAATATTTTCTAAGACAGCAGTAAAAAGCTTAGGCGAAATGGTGTCTCCTTGTCTTACCCCTCTTCCAAGCTTGATCTTTGCTTTTCCTTTGTCCAAGCGGATGGTTGCTGTTGCTTTCTTGTAAATCTTCTTTATAATATTGATGTAAGGTTTGTCTATACCAATGTCCTCCAGAGATTCTACTACTGCTGATGTGTAGACCGAATCAAATGCTTTTTCATAATCAATAAAGGCAAGGCAAAGAGGTAAATCATATTCCTTATGTTTTTCTATGAGTTCCCTTACTGTTTGGATATGATCCATTGTGCTGAATCCACTTCGGAATCCTGCTTGTTCTCTAGGTTGAGCTGAGTCCAGAGTTGATTCAAGTCTTGTCGTTAAAACTTTGGTGAAAATTTTATAAATCACTGACAGTAAGCTGATTGGACGGTAGTTTTTAATGTTTTCCTTCTCTCCTTTCTTGTAAAGTAGCACCATCACAGCATTATTCCAATCTTCTGGTACATCTGACTTCTGGAGACATTTGGAAAACAGTAAGGATAGCATTTTTGCAAATTCTTCTCCTGCTTCTTTGATACGGTCGATTGTAATTCCATCTTCTCCGGGGCATTTACCTTTTTTCATAAATTTAATGGCTTGTAAAACTTCGTCTGTCGTCACTGGGATTATGGCATCGGTTTCTGTTAAGTTTTCTCGTGGATCACATAAGTTGATTTCCCTCTGATCTTCACATTTATATAAATCATTATAGAATTTTTCGACAATGTGTACTATTTCTTTATTGATTTTGGTGATTGTTCCATCTGCCCTCTTTAGTGTAAAAATACCTTTTCTTCCAACACAAAGTTTTCGCCTAGCTGATTTTAAACTTTTGTTATCTTCTAGAATTTTCTTGACAAGATCAGAGTTAAATTTTCTGATATCTTCTGTAACACATTTTCTTACCGTTTTACATAATTCAGCAAATTCAACTCTTGATTTAGGATCGTTTTTCTTCATTTTAAATTCTCTGCGTTTCTTCATCAATCTTCTTGTTTCTTCTGTTATTTTCTGTGTCTGCATTACTTGTGCATCGCCGTCTATCTTCTTTGCAATATCTTGTAGAGTACTGGTTAGTTTCTTGTTCACTACTGTAACATCTTGCTCTTCTTCTAAAGCTGATTGAAGTACTTGGAAACGGTTTTTAAGTTCCAAATGGAATTCTTCTTTATGTTTCTGGAGATTTATCGATTGATTTCTTTGAGTGTTGCAAAAGCTTCATTCTTTCCACTTTAGTATTTAACAGCAGTTTGCATCTAACCAACCTGTGATCACTTCCTGTATTGAAGTTATTGAGAACGCTGCAATCCTGAATAAGATGCTTTTTGTTTGTTAAGATGTAGTCGATTTCACTCGTTGAGCCATTTGCACAAGGCCATGTCCATTTTCTTTGTGGCTTTTTCTTGAAAAATGAATTCATGATATACAACTGTTCACATTCTGCAAACTCAATCAATCTGTTTCCTCTTTCATTTCGCACCCCATACCCATGATTTCCTACTGATAACTCACCTTTCTCTTTTTCCCCAATTCTAGCATTCCAGTCTCCCATTATTAATTTTATGTAGCATTTTCCCTTTTGATGCATTGAAGCTACTTCTTCATAGAAATCCTCAACTTCTTCATCAGTATAGCTTACTGTTGGTGCATAAACTTGGGTAATTTGCAGCTTGTATCTTCTGGACACTTGTATTACTAACCTTGCAACTCTATCTGATGCACTATCATATTCTACGATGTGATTCTTCCACCTTTTATGAATCAGAAATCCTACACCGCTTGTTCTTCCATCTTCTGTGCCTCTGTAGTATAATACATGTCCGCTGGCAAGATCTATCTTCTCTTCTCCTTTTCTTCTTACTTCACATAATCCTAGGATGTCCCAGTTGATTCTTTCTAATTCTTCTTCAAGTTCCTGAAAACGATTTTCCGATGATAGGGATCGTCCATTATACGTAGCCAAGGTCATCAACTTATGGCAGCCTAGCCGAGCCCGGTTATTCTTAGCACCATCTGTCTTCATGTCTTTCTGATCGCTGCCGTAACCAGGAACATTCAGACCGCCGGGAATTAAGGGCCGTGATTTATTTTGTGAATTCATGGTAAAATAAGGGGGGTAGGTGGCCAAATTCCTCCACGCTGGCCAAGCGGGTTGGAGGAAGCCCATCCGCGTTCGTTCCCCATGCACTAGGCAAAGGTACTAACAGGCTGTACCGGTGGAAGGTGCGGATTGGACATTAAGTCTTCGCTCCCAGTCGATTCCTTTAAGTCCTCCTCGAAGGCAATTAAAGGGTCTTCTCCTGGTTAATAAGCAGAGGCTATTAAACAGCCCCCTAATATATATATATATATATATATATATATATATATAATACAAAAGAAATTTCGTTCCGCCTGCTTATAACTTGAGTTACACAGACCGGAATTTGATGGGACTGTTATTGTAAATCAGATAATTTTTCAGAGAATATTGTAGTGCTGAAAGATCAATATAATCAGACAAAACGGATTATATATTATTAACCATTTTAGAAGTATTCTGCTGGATGGATTTCAACAGAACTTGCTCTGTTCGTTAGACAATTTTTTAAAGAAAATTTTAGTGTATATATATATATATATATATATATGTGTGTGTGTGTGTGTGTGAGAGAGAGAGAGAGAGAGAGAGGGTGCATATTTTAATAACGTGCGGATTACAGACCAATATATATCGTCAAACATGAGAAACAAATGGTACTCAAAATCATGTTAGTATGAGCAACATACTTACTTATATATTTGGTAGAAAATTTATAAACAGTCCAAATGCACTTTACTTATTAAAAAACTAGTCGAAAACATTATATATTTTATCTCTTTAAAAAATACATCTGCAGATATTTTTAGTTGAAATAATGTATATCTGTTACATTTTACTTTTATAATATATTCTATATTGATTTTAACACCATAAAATATCATTTGCATTCTAATCTATAATAAATATTAAACGCATTTCTAGAAAGAAATATAATTACATTTCGGATTTGTATAACATAAATTGCAAAACTCTATGAACAAAAGTTGACTTGTGTTTTTAGTACTGTGAATATATTGAGGCAAAATTGTTTGTTTTTCAAAAGGTATTTCACACCTACAAAAGATGACTTTCTTATGTCTTGGATTATTTATATTTAATGTTACAGCAACTGCCGACTGAAAGAGATATTTGCCTGAATCAATCTTTACATTGATTTGCTATCATAAAAATGAAACTGACTTCAGTCTACATTATGTCCATTGTTTTAATTAAATATCAAATGCAGTTTAAAAAAACTTCTTCAGTCCAAATATATATATTAATAATATTTTATATTTATTTTCTATATTTTTAAATATTATTAATTTTTATCTCTCTTTTCTTTTCTATCATGACATCTAATTCGAAATAATCTAATTTGTAATAATGGGTTTATATATTTATTTTACTTTTTATTTTATAACTGTTTGTTATATATATTTTTATATTTACTTTTATCTTACTTTATTTTTCTGGCTCTTTTTAAGTTTCCGTACATAAAAAGTAAAAACGGAACCATTATAAGATCACTTCTGTGTCTGTGACAGCCATTTTACTCGTAAACTATGGGACGTGGAAAATTAAATTGTGGGAAGTAATAAAAACTATTGACCCACATATTTACAGATTTTTAAACATTCACAAATATATTTGGGGAAAACGTAGAAGGGCTAATTAAGTTACTTGGAAAAAAAATTCTTTCTTTGTATATCGTGTGAAAGATTCTGTAACGCTGAAATCAAAAATACATTTCTTTTAATTTTAGGTATTATATTTTAGACGTATCGTCGAAATTGTAGCGGAAAATATGATTTCCCCGAGTCTACTGAAGCTAAAATTATGAGAAAAATATAATTAGTAGACGTTAATTTAAACCTTGGAGGAAATTATAGTGATTACCCTAGGTCATGTAGTTTTTGAGAAAAGCGCATTTTTTTGTTACACACAATTTTTATTTACGGGCATTCAGCAAAGTTATTGAGGATCTCTGGAGGTTCCTACCGTAGCAGAAGTATAAAAGCATTGTTGATAATGATTTTCGAAAAAATCGTATTTAATTAACTGAGATATTAACACTCAGAGACACGACGGTTTGGACATGTATAATGACAGGGGCGGCGTACTCTGTGTACCTTCGGCTTTTAAAGCCCATATAACAACTTTTAATGATATAGTTGTGTAATGCAATGCCCAGTAGCAGTATAAAATTAATAAACGTCAAATTGGTAAAAACAGATTAATGTAATTTGAATTAATCACACAAATACTATGAGATTCACGACTAGTTTGCGTTGAGTGGATCTCTCAATACGCCTCCCGTGTCTTTAAAAGTTAATTAAAATACCTATCTGGAAAAACGCAGTATGGACCAAGGCGGCATTGCAATTTTGCAACCTCCTTTCGATGTGCGCTTAGTACAATGTCAAGTTTAAACTTTCAACAATGGTTTTATTTTCTTTACACTGTTAAAATAAAAGATTATTACTACGCTGAATTTAGTTCGATGAAATGCAAATGAAGTTTAAATATGCACTACTTTTATTGTCAGTATCGAATTAAGTTCATCATAAATAGATTAGGATAAGATTAAAAAAAAGAGTTATATAGAATGGCAATATTTAACATTATTTAGGCTTCATATCTCTTTGATCTTTTATAATACTAGGGGGCGCTGCCCCCTACGAGCTTCGCTCGTCAACCGCAACTCTAAAAGCACGCTTATTTCATCGGCGTAAAAAAGATTTCGGAAGATTGAATTATAAGTTAAAAAACAGTGGCGATCTCCCTATAAATGGGTTTCTATTAATTTCTCTTAGATTGGGGAATTTTAAAGCCAAATCAGCGGCTGTTAAAAGATACAATGGCTGTTTCCGTCTTTGATTAAATACAATCAGTTAACATTTCAAAATAAGCTAATATAAAATGAATTAAATAAACAGAGTCTTTGCCTCCAGGTATTTTTTAGGAAAGCGAAAAAAAAGTTTTTTTTTTTTAATGACACTTTAAATGTATCGTTTTTAATCTGACGTAATTTTCCCTAAACTTTTCTTTCTCCTTTTACCATTCACGTGAAAATAATTTCGTTAGAAATGAAATATTATTTGCGCTATCCTAATAAAAATAGTTCCAAATATCATCTTAAAATATTACATAAATGTCACGTGCAATTTTTAAATTTAAACTGTTTTGCAATTTTATTTTTTGTTCATTTTACGTAATGTGTAATGTGACGTAAATGTGACGTAATTTCTCCTATTTAAGACTTCTAACACATGTTAATGAATTTATTATTTTACAACATTATTTCACTTTTAAAATTCACGTGTAATATAGTTTTTATGATAATTTCAGTGAGTTCATGCTTTTTATATTTTCTTGTTTATAATAGTCGCGTGTAAAATAAATTTTTAATTTGAAGCAAATAGTATAGTTTGCGCTGTTTATACAATTGGCAACAGTTTAAATTAATACCATTTTCTAAAATTTGTAAAAAAATATCTCTCGAAATGCAGAAAATTTGAATTTAAAATAGAAATAAAACCACAAAAAATGAGTCAAATTAAAATACTAAGTGCAGTCTGCACACCGGAAAATTCTGACGAATAAAATGATCTAAATTTGATTAAATTCCGATGTACAGTTTTTGCTCCTATAAAACTTTTTTAATGGAACGATTTTGTCCAACTTTAGCATTAAATATCTCTTTAAATATTTCTTAGATTTGAAAACTGTCTGCATCAGCGTGTTTATCAAACATTTCTCTATAATACCACTGATTTTCACATTTTTGTATGCAATATTTTGCTTAATATTAACGAAGTAACAAAAAATTCAAAACCGGCGGCGGCGGTGGCGGCGGCGGCGGCGGCGGCGGCGGCGGCGGCGGCGGCGGCGGCGGCGGCGGCGGCGGCGGCGGTAGTTACTTTTTTTTAGAATAGAGAGATACCCATTCCTACTTTTCTAGTATATACAGCTATACCCAACCCAACGTTGTATGGTTTTTTACAAAGTCTTGATATCCATTTAGCAACGACTGTTTTACTAATACAGTTTATAATTCACAATTTTATTGTACGGAACCCTCAGAGATCGAGTAATACTCTCACTAGACCGTTTAT
This sequence comes from Maratus speciosus, assembly GCA_963932465.1. Taxonomy (NCBI): domain Eukaryota; kingdom Metazoa; phylum Arthropoda; class Arachnida; order Araneae; family Salticidae; genus Maratus; species Maratus speciosus. Next base: position 3,125,251 of record OZ010786.1, on the reverse strand, counting down.
TTTTTTATTCAATTTGCTTTCTAATTCTCCTTCTGGTAAATGTTGTTCTGATTGGGTAAGGCTCTACTGTAATTGGCTAGTTCCTACTGCTTTTCTATAGATTTTTTTGTATAACCTCTCCGTTTCCTCCCATTTCCTGAGAGTCTTGCTCCAGCATTCCTAGTGATAGCTCGTCTTCTTTGCGCCTAAAAAAGAAAAACAAAGTTCTTACGAAGGCGGAGCGTTTCTTAGTTTTAATGTGTTAATAAGAAGTATTTTCACCTTTATCCTATCACACCAGTTTGCTTAATATTTTAATACCACTGGTAATTATGTTTGCTTGGTTATAGGACGTTTTGAGGGGGGGGGGGGGTAATTTCAGCGACAGTGATTTGTCAAAGCAGAGTTTGTTGTTAAAAGTTGTAATTGTTATCGAAATTAATTTTAAAATGCTCTATTGTAAGCATTGATCGTGTCATGATCCTATATTGAAAACTTTTTCTGTAAAAAAGAAAAAAACATGATCAGATGACTATTTTTAAATAAAATTTAGTACATTTTTAAAATATATTTATCAATTTGACAAATATTCTTTAACGCGAAAACATCCATATCGTAATAAATGTAATTATTAGATAAATTATAGATCAAGTGAAAATGGTTAAATAGAATATTAAGGAATAGGGTTTGCTCATTTCGCGAAATCTTAGAGAAAGCGTATAAATAATCTTATATATAAAAACATAAATATGCAGAAAGGAGCATCAAGTGAATTATATATTTTAAAATGTGATAAAGAGTTTGATAAATGTATGACTTTTTAATTACCGGAGAGTGAAATATTTTGTTTAATAAATGCATTAATTCTTCTTTAATACTTTCATTAAGAAGTTACCAGTAAAAGCTAATATTGTATATATATATATGTGATGCATTTTGCTGTCGGCATTTGTGACATTCCGGATATACTCGTATATATCGAAGTAAAAGTAGTATAGTAATCAATGCCAACCTTCCGTTGTCATGAGACAACCGGAGTGCAGTCATGGTGGCGAATTAGAAGACAGGCTCCATAAACATTGAAAGAATTTCCCATGGAATAATTAATAGAGAGGCATCGTAATTTAAATGTTGTTTATTTGGCAAACACATATCGTAACACTTCCAGTAGCTTATTCACCAACTCTCAAATAATCGTTGATCAACTTCATAATAAACTTATGATGTTAAAGTATTAGAATCTAGACATTAAAAGTCATTCACTCCAAGTGACGTGGGTTTATTAAACAACCGAAGAACGTAAAAATCTCTCGCTCCTCATCGATGCAACAGTATAAATACTCAAAGAAACAGAACGCGGACGGATACATTACTAGTGAAAGAACAAATACCGTAAAAGTAGCCGGAAGGACATGATAAGATTCAGAATACGATAGGACTTAGCTCCGGAGAAAAGGGGGAAACACGCGTACGACGATGTGAACTCTTTAGCCACGGCGTCAGAATCATTACGCAAACAAATTTTGGCGCGAGGCTGGTCATGGAATTCTGGGAAATAGAATATCAGAGAACAAATGCTATTAAAAACATTCGAAACAAAAAGAATTTAGTTTTAGAATAAAATGAAAAAGTAATTTAATGGGTTTTATAAAATTAGGCGAATGGATTAAGGTTTTTAGAATAATAAATAAAGAATACGCAGGTTTAAATGCATGAAATAAAAGACAAAAGATATTAAGATAATATTAAGGATAGTTAAAAAAGATAAATATTAAGAATTTTCTATAACTTTACTAAGATAAAAGTGCGAAAATTTTTATTATTACACACACACACACACACACACACGCACACACACACACACACATATATATATATATATATATATATATATATAAGTTCTAAGTCACTCCATACAACTTTAATAAAAACAAAAAAAAATACACAAATTAACTTAATGTTTTTTTAAGTTCTCTGTAAAATTGTTGAAGTGTAAATACTGAAACTAATAATCGTAAATAATACCAAAAATGTCTTTCTGCCTCTTCTCAATAGATGACATTATTTCTCACAATAGCATTTACTATAATACTCTAAAAATCTTTGCAGCAGGTGCCATTTCAGAAGATAACGACAGTCATTAGTCATTCAAGATGTCTCAAGTTTTGTAAATTTCTTTGATACAAAAGATAAAAATTTTAACTTTTACATTATTTAACATATTAGGTGCAAATAAACTTATAATAATCTGTTTCGCTATGTTATTTATAATAAGATTAAGATGAATAGACTATGATAAATAATATTGTGATTTTGACAGAAAAAAAGTTAATTACACTGAATTTGAATTTTTTGTTATACTAGCAAAAACGTATTGCGTAGAAATCGCAATTTAGGAAGTTTTTCAGAACGCTTTTCGCTCATTTTCACCTCTTTTAAATTTTAATTTTTTAGGAAATGTTCTTAGAGATCATTTGTATCTTATAAATAACGCCTTAGCTGATTTCAGGATTCTAGGCCCTTCAGTAAAACAAAAAAAGCAATTTAGAACGTTTTTTGCTTCTGCAGCCATTAGATGGTAGTGATAGGGGAGACCGGGGATAGTAGGTGCAGTTTTTAGTTATTATTTTTTATTAATTTTTTGTTAAAGTTTTTTAACAAACTTTAACTGCACTTTTAAAGAACAGGCATTTGGCTATAAATACCCCGGAGTTTTGAGTTTCTAGCTTTCGTATTTTATGTTTAGCGGAAACCTAAAGTGAAAGGAAAATTGTACCTACCTACCCCGTCACGGGGCAAGTTGCTTATACCAATGGGGTAAGTTGGCACACGCTTTATAAAAATTTAAATAAAACTCAAATAAGACACGCAGTTAAGAGAAATCAATTTCATTATTACCAGTAAGTTTAAACAAAGGCGTTAACACCGTACAATGTAAATTCTAAATTATACAGATATAAAAATAATGAATAAAACATTATCATTGAGTAACTTCCATCCTACTCGATATCATCATCAGAGTTACAGCTGTCACAAATAAAAATTCGACTGTCTCCGTTTGGGCAAGCCTCATGTGCCCAAAATCTTGCATTGCAACAACTTTTCTCGGTGTTTGCTGTTTTTCAAGCTACCAGCACACACCAGATACCGAGCCAACTTGTCCCGTGTTCAATGCACCTACTAGCCCCATAATAAATGTCTTCACAAAAGGGACACCTAACCTTCTAAAGATAAATAATCCAAATAAATCACAAATGGATTAGGTACAGTTAATCCTACACTAAGAAAAACTGCACAAGTTAAATCGCAGTTATTAAGATAAGTATTAGAAATTAGAAAAAGAGTGAAGCAACAAAAAATTGCTTATGAGTGCAAAAAAACAGAAAAATCGTAAACAATGTCCACTGCACATAGGTAAAGCTGCAAAACTACAATGAGGATTGTAAAAAGCAAGAAGAAAGGTACTCTGTGACTGGTTGCGCAATCTATCCCCAAACAGACGATAAATAAGGACTGTGCCTACTTACCCCTGTAGCCAACTAGCCCCGGTCTCCCCTAACGACACGAAATAGAGCCTATGTTGGAAGAAGGGCTGTCATCATCAATTTCCAACCATTACTTTTGAAATACGTTGGGTACTTTCTGAGATTGCTTAGAAATCGCCATTTAGAACGTTTTTTAGAACTCTTTTCGCGCATTTTTACCCATTTTAAATTTCGAATTTTTTTAGGAAATGTTCTTAGAGGTCATTTATATGTTATAAGTATCTACCATGCTAAACTGCATGTTTCTAGGCCCTTCAATAACACAAAAATCAAAATTTTAAACGTATTTACTCTTGCACCCCTATTGAGTTAGTGACATGGACATAAGGTAGAGCCTATGTTTGAACAGGGGTTAAGACAGTCATTTTGATACCATTACTTTTGAAATCGGTTCAGTAGTTCCAGAGATTACCTCCTACAAACAAACAAACTTTATTTCTTTAAAATATTAGAATACCAGTGTTCATATTTTGTTCATCTTTAGAATTTTATCAATTTGTTCATATATTTGTTATTTCCTCTTTATCTACCCTATATATATAAAATCCTAATGAATCGAATTGAAACGAATTTATGTAACGATTCTATGAAACGACTGATTAAACAACTGATTAAGTTTCACGGCGATTTCTCCTAAATTTTGGAATACTTTGCGATGAAATTAACACCAAAAATCCGTATTGATCCACAGATCTCAAAACTGGTATTAGAATTTTAAAATTAGAATAAGTTTTCGAAATATTAATTTTTTTCTAATTTTAAATACTTTTTTTTCTAATGATGGCATCTCAAATTTTAATCATAACAGATATTTTTTTCATATTTTAGAAAAGGTTATTTTAAATTAATTTGGCGAAGAGTTTGGCCTCCCTTAAATGTATGCTAAGAAATGCATCATGTTACTTTTATTACGAATTCAATTTGTATTTCATTATCATTTTATTTAATACAAAACTTTCTTTTTAAATTGAAACCTTTAAAATAAATGGCGTTTACTTCATTCTTTTTTTAAACAAAACGAAAAGAAAAATATTAGACACAGATGTCATATACGCAATGGGGTACCTAATTGGCGCCAAAATGGCGTTATTTTGCCTGACATGGTAACCGGCTAGTGTTGCTTATTTATTAATAAATGTTTATTAGAATTTATTTTCTTTTTATTTACAAAAAATGCTATAAATTGTTTTGTTCTATAGTTATTAATAATTTTTTTTTAATTATTGTTATTTCATTTTAAAAATAACAGAAAATAATTTAAAAATACATATATAACAGATATTTGAAAACGAGGTTTTCGCCAAATTGAAGTAAAAAAAAAAAAATCACACCAAACCCGGTGCGTATGTAACAACGCAACAAATCATGAGATTAAATTTACACTTCAAAGCAAAGTTTTAATGTTATTACTTCTCCTGTCGACAAATTTCACCAAATTATATAAATAGCCAAATTATACAAATTGACATATTTTTTTTATTTATTTTAAATAACAAAAGAACAAATACATTAGTATAACATTAATAACTAGTTGGATGTGCCAATCCGAAAACTTTCTTCTATCTTATACATCTTAATATTTCGAAACCTAGTTACACATGTTAATACTTCAATATTATTAGTTCAATACTATACCAACTTTGATTTTCATCTTGAATTTCTGCTCCATTCAATTAAACGGGCTAAAAACGAATTAATATACATCATGATATTTGTTAAAATTATTAATTTTTCCTTATTCTGTTGTTATCAAGTGTTTGCGAATAGCCTGCTTAGCTGAAAGCGAGTACTCGCTGCTGCACGAGCCGCCGATGCACAATAGAACAACGAGAAATCAAGAAAAGTATACAAAAATCGCTATCACAGAGCCCCAACCGCGCAATATTTCCAAATTCAAGGAGGACCTGTTGGCTAAATCCAAAAACATGCACAAAAAATTTTCGTTCAATTGTATGCACAATTTTATACACTTTCGATGGTACAGAAATGAAAATGGAACAGCGATCGCAATTATAGCGCCCCCTTCTGGCAGAATTTTTTTAAGTTCAGGGAGGACTTGCTTGCCATAGACAGAAGCATACACAAAAAATTTGGTTCAATTATATGCATAACTTCATACACTTCTCGATGTTACAATAATGAAAATGGTACAGACGTATCAGTTATACCTACCGGCAGAATTTTTCGAAATTCAGGGAGCACCTTCGTGCCATGACCAAAAACAAACACAAAAAATTTGGTTCAATTCTCTGCATAACTTCATACACTTTCCGATGGTACAATATTAAAAATCGTTATTACAGCGACCCCTACCGGCGAATTTTTCAAAATTTAGGGAGGACCTGCTGGCCATACCCAAAAACTTAAAATAAAAATCTGGTTCAATTCTATGCATAATTTCGTACATTTTTGGATGGTACAATACTCAAAATCGCACAAAAATCGCTATTACAGCGCCCCCTACCGGCAATTTTTTTTCAAAATTCAGGGAGGACCTGCTTGCCACAGCCAAAAACGTAAAATAAAAATTTGGTTCAATTCTATGTATAACTCCATACACTTTTCGATGGTACAATATTCAGAACGGCACAAAAATCGAAGAAAAATCGCTATTACAGCGCCCCCTACCGGCGATTTTGTTACAAATTAAGGAAGTATCTTCTTGCCATACACTTTTTAATGGTAAAATGGCGACAGACAGACGGACAGACAGACATTTTCTATAAATATGTTTTTTGTAATCTCTGACCCCTAAAACGTGTAAACCCGTCGAAAACCGGAAGCCGAAAAAAATTTTGATTACGATACTTTCTTCTATTGAAGATAGAAGAAAGTAAAAATACAAATAAAACGTCGAAATAAAAATCACTTGATGGCGTGAACATGTGTAACTTCCTCAAAGTCAAGTGAATGTGACATTTACGATCAACCATTATTGGCATTTAATCTTATAGTTTGGCGACAGACTTTTCTTCGTTACCGATTTTCGACCGTTTCGATTTTCTTCGATTTTACCACTCGAAAAATAAAAAAATGCTAACTGGCGAGTTAAAAAAAAAAAGCTATTGGCGAGATTTTCACCAGGCTAACATAAAAGTACCAGGAATTCTTTGTGATCATGGCAACTTTTATGTAGTTTTATTCGAAAAAATAATTTTGATTCTTTAATCAAAATGGAAATATTTCTTATGAAAAGCGAAGGAATCAGCCCATTGTTTATGGCAGTTACATGACTTTGACTATTATAATATAAACGAAATAATGGGGATAGAATAATATTCGGCGACTTATCCCACCTGAGGCTGGCTAACATTAAAGTACCAAAATGGCCGCCTGGAATATAAAAAGTGAAGGGATTCTCCTGGAGCTGTTGATGATAGTTACATGACTTAGGCTATTATTATAGAGATTGTTTTCAATTTTAAAAACAGCGCAAAGAGTAATATTTCCTAACGATTAAAAATTTATTTTCACGTGACTATTTAAAACAGAAAAAAAAAAAACTTTAAAATTACTATTAAATGAGTACGTGTTAAAGGCAGCAAAATATTGAAAATCATGTCCTAAAATTGTATTTACACGTGAATATTAAAAGGGAAAGGGAACTTTAAAATAATAAATACATTAATATGCATTTAACCCTTTCACGGACAAGGCACTTCTATTCGTAAAATCTTGAAATCAGTGAATGGCACCAGAATTTACAAACAAATTTCGAAATACAAAAATGCTTTTGTTCACTTACTTAATAAAAGGGAAATTTTCATCCAAATATTCTGATGCTAATGTGGCATTTAAGAAATAAAATTAAGTGGTCCAAAAATGGACCACCGACCTTGAAGGGGTTAAAGCAGCAAATTGTAGTAATTGTTTTATGCCAATCGTTTTATAATGCTGTTAAAAAATACCGAGAGACAAAGACTCTGTTTACTTCATTCATTTCATTTTAGCTTCTTTTCAAATGTTTAACTGATTTTCTTTATCCAAACACGAAAACAACCATTAGATGTTTTAATAGCAGCTGATTCTACCTTAAATTTTTGCAATCAAAGGGAATTGAATGGAAACCCGCTTACAGGGAGATCGCTACAGGTTTTTTCGGTATAATTCAATCTTCTCTAATCTTTTTAAAACCGATCAGATTAGCGTGCTTTTAGATTCTACAGTGTTTGAACGGGGGTTGGCGAACGTAGCTTGCAGGGAGTAGAGCCCCCTAGTTGCATATATCCTTCTATATATATAAAAAAGTTTTGATTTGGAAATGGACCAATGAAATTCTGCGTAGATATTTCGGGTAGATCCACATCCACTTTGAATGCTTAAGCATGGCCTTTCATCGTTAATATTAAAAAAACTGTTGCATACAAAAATATGAAAATCGGTGGTATAATAGAGAAACGTTTGATAAACACGCTGATGCAGACAGTTTTCAAATCGAAGAATTATTTCAAGAGATATTTAATGCTAAAGTCGGACAAAATCGTTTCATTAAAAAAGTTTTATTGGAGCAAAAACTATACATGAGAATTGAATCATTTTTAGATCATTTTATACGTTATAAGTTCCCTGTGTGCAGATTGTATTTATTTTTCTTATTTGACTCATTTTTTGAGGTTTTATTTCAATTTTAAATTCAAATTTTCAGCATTTCGAGAGATTTTTTTGCAAATTTTAGAAAATGTTATTAATTTAAACTGTTGCCAGTTGTATAAACAGCTCAAACAATAATGTTTACTTCAAATTAAAAATTTATTTTACACGTGACTATTATAAACAGAAAATATAATAAAAAGCAGGAACTCTTTGAAAATTACGTCATAAAAATTATAATTACACGTGAATTTTAAAAGAGACAGAATATTGTAAAATAATAAATTCATAAACATGCGTTAGAAGTCTTAAATAGGAGAATTTACGTTACATTACACTTATTATATAAAATGAACAAAAAATAATATTGCAAAACAGTTTAAATTTAAAAATTGCTCGAGACATTTATTTGATATTTTAAGAGGATCATAATATTTCATTTCTAACAAAAGTATTTTTACTTGAATATTAAAAAGAAAAAGAAAAGTTTTGTGAAAATTACTTCAGATTATAATTCTCAGATTCAAATTATAATTCAATCTTCCGAAATCTTTTTAAAGCCGATTAAATTATCGTGCTTTTAGAGTCTGCGGTGTCTGAACGGGGGTTGACGAACGTAGCTCGTAGGAGGCAGAGCCCCCTAGTATATATATAATAAAGATGAAACCACAAATGTATGAACAAATGGTAAAATTGTAAAGATATATATATATATATATATATTGCATTTTAAATAATTACCATATGTTAAATTTATTCTAAATTTTTCATAAATTAATTTACTATTTTATGCCTTTAAAAATGCTGTGATTCATTTTATATTTTTTCCTTTCCTCTTTCAAAAATTGAATTGATTTCCTAATTGTCAATATCGTTTCAGTTGGCGTCGCTGCAATAAAATTCGATCGTGGATGTATTTCGATTATCCAAGTGGTATTGGATGAAAAAAAAGGCCGATTTCGGAATTAATTAGTGAAAAGCTGTAAAAGCCTCCAGTTTAGGTTTCTGATGGACATATTAAGTTTTCCTCCTCGTACTAGTTGAGTTTTACCCGGTATGTAAAGATTTATAGTCAGCAAACAGATCTTTTATTTATTTCAGGGATATCTCACAACCACCAACTATATCAAAAAAATTTTATATGCAAATGTTGTACAGCTTAAAATTTTCAATAAAATGTGTACGCACATTTAATATCTTTCTTGAATATTAAGTTCACTACACTATTGCAAAATTTTGCTTATATAGCTAATCAAGTGTTTGAAGTCAGATCAGACCAAGTTATGTCCTTCCTGCCTCCAATTTTTATATAAATGCATTTTTTTAATTATTGCGGACTACAGGGTGTTTTTGTGGTAATTTTAGGGCTTTATTTTGTATATTTGGAGGATTATGGTTTAACCTCTTTCTTACGGGCGACTGGTGTCTTTTTTTATATTCACTCGTACCCCAATTTTGGGGAAGACATATGTTACAACTCCGTAATCAAAGGATTAACAGAGGAAAACGTCTCGCGAAAGGTTCAGCAATGTTTGAGAGGGAGATAGAAAACATCGATATTCATCTTATGCATTTATGATTTAACATAATATCTGAAGTAATGTTATATATGTTACATTATTAGATCTAATTCCGCGATTTCCTTATCTTATTCTAAATTACTACTTTATTTTCACTAAATCCTTATCCTTAAATAATCTCTATCGTTAACTCTGTTAAATTCCCTTTAATTTAACGTCTCACTTGTCTTAATCGCTTAAATATTACGCTTTTAGTATTCTTAAATTAAATGTTCCATTCCCGCGCTTTTTTTTCGAGAATATTCTTTTAGCTTCCATTTTTCTTTCCCGCGCATTTCTAATGTTATCCTTTTTCCCTCCAAATTCATCCGCTAGCTCTGTTCGCACTCTTTATATCACGTGACATTCTTAATTATTCATTGGTTTAGAGCGCGACCTACGTCATATTTGTATCCTTACACGTGAGGAACAAAAAATTGATACTCGGTGTGTTTCAGCAGATTTTAGCAGATTTGAGTCGTATTTCTAGTTTTCATCCATCGCCTGGTCACCGTCCTGTTATTCGATTATCTGGAACTTTGTTTAAACCTAATTACTACTACGGGGCGATGGCTAATTATCTTAGTGGAAACTGCACTTTTTGCAAGAATATAATAAAGTGCTTAGCTGATATTATGACTTGTTTCAATTTCTTCTGTGGAAACTTCACGGAACGATGTATTCCATTGTTTTCACTCGACAACTGCATTTCAACAATTTGTTCTATTAATATAACAGATTCGAATTATCTGTTCTGACCACTTCTTTTACGCCATTATCACTGGATGTGATCCACAACTACTATCGTGACAGCCAGTACGGCATTTTCAATGATAATGCCAATCCAATGTTGCTAGAATGCAACATATATAATAAAAAACTTTTATCAGTATATTTTTTTAGATGTTGAAAGTGGGCCATAATCATCAACATTAGTTTGTTCATTGTCTCTTTGCTCCACTTTCATCGGTTCACACTTTACCTCCAATAAGTCAAGTTCATCCGAAATTGCCTCCTCAATCATGATATTGATTCCCGCCTCTTGGTTGGCTGCGTTAGTAGTGATGTCATCACATGCACCGAATAATTGGCACATGCCTGTCTTTAAAGTGGTAGAAAATTGTAGAAAAATTGATGTCAACTTTTCTACAGTTGTAGGCCAAAGACTTTTCGAACAACCGATCATTGGAGTTTTTTCAATCCCAATCCAAAGGGTATTCGGAAATTCTTCTCCCTAGTTCAACTGGTAGCTGTGTATGGACAGAATGTTCACGTACAGCTCCTAAAATATGGCGCAAAAACACTAAATTGAACTTATATTTTATCAGTAATTTTTCAAAATTGCAAAATGTCAAAGAATTTAATGTTTCTAAACTGCAATTGTCCCATACAGGGTTAACAAAAGTGTGTGCCGTGCTTCACCGATGTCAGAGAAACATTTCCATTACGCAAAAAGGTTAACAACTTGTTGCAATAAAATAGTGTTTAGAACTTTGACAATTTTTTTCATTCGCACAGGTAAGTTAGGGAACTGAATTGTAAAATTTCCCGTTAAACACAGTACTAATTATATTTCTTCACAACTTAAAATAGCTACCCCCAATACTCTGTGCAAAATTTGTTCATTACACCAATAAACCTCTCCCACTATCTATTACATGCTGATATATATTTCCGCAAACATGTTTTGGATAGGAGATGAGTATTGCATTTACTGGAATACACAGGTGTCCACTACAAGTGCATTTTATGTTCTTCAGATAATTTAATTTTGTCTGGAAGAAATGTTTAAAGCAGTAACATTTTCAGCAAATTCACGTATAGGAAGAGTTAAATGAATTTTTAAACAATCCTAGATGTCGCAGTCTCAAAAACGAAAAACGATACACTACAAATTGGCCAAATATTCCCTTAAAGTGTACAAAATTCTGGAACTGTAACATTATGAGAAAACTCATACAATTTACAGTTCACCCCCAGGGGGACACCATCTTTAGGTATTCACGGGCTTCGCAACCCCGGGCTCCTGAGCGATCTTTCTTTTTTCCTTTTCCTCTTATTTCTCTTTTCTTTCTTTCCTTTATGTTTCACTCTCGTTGTGGTTTCCTCTTTGGAGGTGAGGGCAATTCTGTATGAGCCGATATCATCCTGTATATAGACTCATGGGGAATTGTAAACCACCCACGTGTTTGCCGTGCGTGGCGACCCGTGTCCTTGGAAAGGGGGATCCTGGCAGTTGAGGGAAACCAACACACTGCTTTGGCCTCTATTTCAGGTAGACGGGAGGTGCATATTAGTCCCGTATGCATCAATCGGCTGGTCAGCTGACTTGTCACTGGCTGGGGATCAAGCGAGCGGGTACTTACTAGCCATCTCGTTAAGGGTGGACTCTGGCATAGGAGTGTCTTGTGACAGTATAGGCCCTGGTTAGCACTGGTGCACCACTGTTTATACCCTTGTTGGGCTCGGTAGTGGGTGGTGTGGCCGGGGTCTGAATTCTTATTTTTTTCTAATATGGATGGAAATAATTCATTTATTTCCATTTCTCTCCCATGTGGAGAGCAACAAATTGCACAGAATTCCGCATATACTCGTTTTTTCGTCATTAAACGTACTGATAGTCTTTCTGATAGCTCTTTCAAAAAACTTCACCATTTCTCATTGCAAAAACATTCCAGTCTGTCTTGGGGGATGGTCATTCCCTCAAAAAATTACAATCTGGGGATTTGCTTGTTGAGGTTTCTTCAGCCAAACAATCACATCTTCTCTCAAATTGCTCTACAATAGGCTCTTTCACAGTTTCTATTCAAGTACATAAAACTCTAAATATAAGCCGTGGTGTAATATCTGAGCCAGATTTTTTATTCTCTACTAAAGACGAACTTTTACAAAATTTAAAAGACCAAGATATCATAGATGTACGTCGTATAACCATCCGTCGGAATGGGCAGGTGCTTCCTACGAAGCACATCATTCTGACTTTTAATAGCCCTAATTTACCATCAAGAATTAAAGCTGCTTACTTGAACTGTCCTGTCCGTCCTTACATTCCTAATCCTCTCCGTTGCTTAATATGGCAGCGTTATGGTCACACCACAACTACCTGTCGAGGTTCCGTTACCTGTGCACCCTGCGCAGAAGTTGGCCACGACGGTAATTCATGTCAAAACTCTGAACGCTGCATAAACTGCAAGGATGATCATACAGCATATTCCCGTTCCCATCCAAACTGGATACGTGAGAAGGAAATCCTTGCTGTTAAAGTAACTCAAAATCTCTCCTACCCTGAAGCCCGCAAAGTTGTTGAATCCAGGACTCCGTCAGTCGGAGTCTCCTACTCTAGTCTACTGAAGCAACCACAAAATTCTGTAAGGCACATAAGTACCCAGACCGACACCTCTTTTCCACCAAATAACTCAGCTAAAGTACAATCAACAACCACTTCAAATAGAGAATCCCGTGATGTTAGTTGTGGTAGTAAATGCTATGCAACCCCACTCTTTAAACGCTGGCAACCTTCCTCAGAACCTCTTAAAATAGTATACCAAATCAATCAGTCTCAAAAATCCCCACGTCAATCCAAAAAGTCATCCGACCCAGTTCAATCCAAAAAGTCATCCGAACCAGTTCAAACCAAAAAGTCATCTGAACTCCAGACTGATACTAAAGTTGTTAAATCTAAAAAAAAATCACAGAAACCTGATTCTAACCAAACAGTGAAACCAAGCAAAAAAATTTGCATTCAGAAAGAGAGAAAAACAATCGCGGGCTCTTCACAGTGGAACACTGTGAAGAAAAAGAACAGGAACTGGCTAAATCCATCTGTCTCTAACTTAAAGGATTTGAAGCAGCTGTAGAAATATGTGGATGAAGCAATGGACTCGGAGTCGTATGAGTTAAGTGCTGACGAAGAAAATACAGTTTTCGAGGAATTTTTACCTAATTGATTTTAAATTGTTTTTTACTCATGCGTTTTTAAAACTTGTGTTTATATAGTATTTGTACATCATTTTAAACTTTGTATTTTTTAACAGTTATTACTTTATAACTCAGCAGTTTTTAATTATAATACACTTGCATTTTAACTATGAACTTTTGAATCTTTTAAATGGTTTTAATTATACATCTTACTGTTTTCATTAATTTTTCTGTTTTTCTCATTTTTTTTTGTTATTCTTTTCTTACTCAAATTTTTGGGTTGTTTATGTTTTTCCATTTTGACTTTGTCTTGGCGCAGCATGTCCCTATAGGGACTTTGCGCCATAAAACCCCATACAACCAACCAACCAGCCATTTACAGTTCACCTTAAAATATTTGCAAGAACAGAATAGTTTTCTTCGTAGCACGCAGAATTATTATTCTCACATAATAATAACTCAGATTAGATAATTTCAAGTTATTTGTGTTGATAATGTTTCAGAAAAGGAAATATAGAATAATTTTAGTTATCCTCTTTTTTTCCTAGTGAATTAGTGCTTAATCTGAGATCCGATTGATTTTTAAATATTCATATCTACCCTATCTATATTATAAAGGACAAACATATCTGGCGTAACGCATACGTCATTTTGCGAATGGCAACACTTTGAAATTTGAATTAAAATTTCAGTTTTGCAATTATATCTACGGCAAATTTTTAAACTTCTAAACATCGCACATTTTAATTTTTAACACCATCGTATAAGGAAAAAATGCTCTTTTAAATGCAATTTGTTTGAAAGCTGTATCTCAATTTATTTTTGAGATATTAATTTTTTTGTAGTTTTTAATACAAATTTTGTAAATGTGGCAATTGAAGTACTCCATTTATATTGAAAGTAAAGGGAAAATAGTCATGGTTTATTATTTTTATTGATTATATCCTTATTGATGCCATTTTCACAATACAAATTAAAGTAACTTTTTTATAATTTTTGCACTGAAAATGATGTCAGACGTTAAAAAAAAAAAAAAAAAAAAAAAAAAAAAAAAAAAAAAAAAAAAAAAAAACACGCATTCTTCTTCATAAATCAGTTACATTTCAATATTTTTACATTACGCTGATACTGAGTTTGAGACGCTAGGCAAAATGATTCAGTGAGTAAAAATTATGTCATATTTCAAACAAAACGATCATTTTTTTTTTTTGATAAAACTAAATATTTGACCAATACTAAATGGCCAATACTATGACAAATAAAGGCAAATTTCTGAATTTTTTTTTCGCGGGTACTGACATTAGAACTTAAAGTTTGTGCGAATGTTCACATGAAACATTGTATCGGACAAACGTAATTTTAAGTTTAGAAATACATTCATTAATAATCTATTGCGCGATAAAATACTTTCAAATTGTGAATTTGAGTGGTGCGTATGTAAATTATGGGAATTGAAAATAACGTATAATTTAGATTTCATGGGGGAAAATTTTATGATGTGACAAAGCGAAATCCTTTTTACTGATTTTTCATCCCATAAAAACAAACATAAAAGTCTCAATCGATAAATTCATCATAATTACTCATCTTGATTACGTATTCTAATAGAGTTTAATTTTTCAATAATTTAAGCAGTTGAAGTTTGTGGAAATAATATTTTAGTAATTTTAGGTTAAAAATATTATTTGCTTTAAGAGTGCGACAACCAATGTTAGATGATTTTTGTATTGTAATTATTTTTGTAGGTTTATTATAAATTCGATCTGACAGTTCCTTTTTAACATTTTAGTTCGTCGAATTTCGACGGGTTCCAACTTGTATATATAAAATCCTAATGAAACAAATTTATGAAACGGATTTCATGAAACGACTGAAATATAAAGAATTTATGAAACGATTCTATGAAACGACTGATTAAACAATTGATAATGTATCACGGTGATTTCTCATAAAATACGGAATACTTTGCGATGAAATTAACACCAAAAATCCGTATTGATCCGCTCATCTCAAAACTGGTAATAATTTTTTTTTAATTAGAATTAGTTTTCGAAATATTAATTTTTTTCCAATTTTATATGCTTTTCTCTAATGATGGTAATTCGAATTTTAATCATAACAGATATTTCTTTTCATATTTTACAAGAGGTTATTATTTTAAACTAATTTGGCGACCGGTTTGGCCTCCCTTAAATGTTTGCTAAGAAATTTATCGTGTTACTTTTATTCAGAATTCAATTTCTATTTCATTATCATTTTATTTAATGCAAAACTTTCATTCAAAATTGAAACCTTTAAAATAGATGGCTTTTACTTCATTCTTTTTTTAAACGAAACGAAAAGAAAAATATTAGTCACAGATGTCATATACGCAACGCTGTACCTAATTGGCGCCAAAATGGCGTTATTCTTCCTGACATGGTAACCGGGCTATTGTTGCTTATTTATTAATAAATGTTTATTTGAATTTATTTTCTTTTTATTTACAAAAAATGTTATAAATTGTTTTGTGCTATAGTTATTAATTAAACTTTTATTATTTATTGTTATTTCATTTTAAAAATAACAGAAAATAATTTAAAAATACATATTAACTGGTATTCGTAAACGAGGTTTTTGCCAAATAGTCATAAAAAAATGCACGCCCAAACCCGGTGCGTATATGGCAATACAAGAAATCATGACATTCGGTTTCAAAGCAATGTTTTAATGCTACTACTTGTCCTGTCGACCAATTTCGCCAAATTATGTAAATCGCCAAACCACTCGCCAAATTACACAAATTGACATAATTTTTTATTTTAAATAAAGAAAGTACAAATAAATTAGTATAACATTAATAAAAATACAAATGAAACGTCGAAACAAAAATCACTTGAGGGCGTAAACATGTGTAACTTCCTTAAAGTCAAGTGAATGTGACATTTACTATCAACCATTATTGGCATTTAATCTTATAGTTTGGGGACAGATTTTAAAACTAACAGGCAACAGATTGTGAATCAAACCCGGTAACAACCATTGGATATCTTAACAGCAATGGATTCTGTCTTAAATTTTTGCAATCAAAGAGAGTTGAATGTAAACTCGTTTACAGGGAGATCGCTGCAGGTTTTTTCAGTATAATTCAATCTTCTCTAACATTTTTAAAAGCGATCAGATTAGCGTGCTTTTAGATTCTGCAGTATCTGAACGGGGGTTGGCGAGCGTAGCTTGCGGGGTGCAGAGCCACGCAGTTTTTCCTATAATGTTTTGTAATACTTGGGATCACTAACCCCTACAAAATAGAGTCGCCAACCCCTGCCCAGTTCCCACATGCTCTAAATACACGCTAATTTGTTTTGTTTTTAAAAGGTTAGCCGATTACAGAAGATTAAATTATCTGGCAGTGTGGTGATCTTCTTTAACTGAGTTACGTTTTTTTTCTTTGTCTAGGGAATTTCCCGGTGCCTAATTGCATATCTACCGTTGAAGCGACAGCTGAGGACTGTATTCCTAATTGATTAAGTAAAATACATAAAATTGATTAAGTTAAACACATTTGATAATCAGATCGTATAAAATGGCTAGGTAAAAAACGACGCTGCTTTCAGGACTTTTATAACGTTTATGAGAAAAGTTCTGTTTTAGGTGATAATTACAATCTTTTTCAATTTGACATTTTAAATATGACGTGATTTTTACTATTAAATGCTTTTTCGCATGTAATAATATTTTTTTTTTCATTTGTTTCTTTTTCAAAATTCACATGTAGACATAAATTTCAAATTAACTTGTTTGGAAACTCTGTGTAAGGAAATGTTTTCAAATAGGACGTACTTTGAGCGATTAAATACTTTTCGCACGTATTAGCTTAACTATTTGAAAAAAAAGATTTAAATCCCTTGTGAATATATTTTTTTAAGTGAAAAGTGTTTTTAAATATTATTATTTGGGATTTTAAAAATCTGTCAACAATATATTTAAACTCCCTTTTTCAAACTATGAATAAAATATCTATTCAGGTAATGAAATTTCGAATAGAAAGTTTGAAAGAAAGCATACAAAGTTAGACGATTGCAAAAAAGATGATTGCACAATTCACACCATAATAGAGTCTAGTCAAGGTCTTCGAAAACTGGCTAAATTGCTTTGCATAGTTTTTGATCTCATAAATATTTTGTAACTGAACTATTCTGACAAATTTTAACATTAAATAGCTCTTAAAATAATTCTTCAACTTCTAAAAAAATGTCTGCTTCAGCGTGATTGCCACATATTTATCTAAAAAGCTACCACCTTTCGTGTTTTTATATGGAATAGTTTGTTTTTAATTGTGAGCAGAGAAATTCGAGTTAGTTACTTTTTCTTAGAATTGAAAAATTCATAAGTCTTGTAGTTTAAATGGTCTCATTCAATTTTATTACAGATTTTGTTCCTAAATAAAATGCAGTTAAGATCTAAATTTAATTTTTTTGTTGAAATACAAATCTACGAATGATAAAAAATATAATAGTAAGAAGTAGATCTATCATATGGTTTATGAAATTATTGTGATATATTAAGCCTTTTATTATTAAATATTTAAATGTGTTTCAGAAATATTACCACAGGGCTCCCAGTGTACATAAAAATTTATTTCAGCTTTGATTCAGCGATTTCTGGTAGATTTCTATTTCAGATGTTTTAAGTGAATCTATCACAAAGATTATTGTTTTGAAACATTGGTAGTAAAAACCTAAAAATGTAGGAACTCTGCGAGCACTAATTAATAACATAAATTAAGAAGAACAATTCATGGTTTAAATCTTAATTAAAAAAAAGCCTATAATAAGATATTAAAAAAGACTGGATAAATGTAATAAATGTCAGAAATGTGTATAATATATGAGATAATTCAACTTTTTGTTTATAATTTTAGATATGTATAGAAGAAAATTAAGTACACTGCATACATATTCTTATTAGCTAGAAAATAGCCCAGGAACAGTTTACAAGCTTGCGTTATTTTGTAATATTTCATTTAAAGATATATGATGCCATTAATTTTATTTTATGTTGTATATGAAAGGATTAGATACGCTGTCTCAAATATATGTATCTATGTGCCCATGTAAACGTTATGCAAATTTTGTGATGTTACATGAGAAAATAACATTTTATGTTTGATTTACAGCGTAATTTATTTTCACAAACATTTAGAAGAAATGAATTATTATTATTATATTTACATATTGAAGTTGTTTCTATTAAAGTGTATGTTAAATTAGTTTTTGCGACAAAGTAAGGAAAGATTTCTATCTGTTTTCTTCATAAAGTGTCTTCTAATAGGCTTTAGGGAATCTTGCATCTTTTAAACTCAACGAAAGTCAACACAAACATTCAAAGTTTAATTTAAAGTATCTTAAAAACATTTATTGCATAAGCATGTAATTTTTACTATTTAATTAAACAGATTACGATCTTCAATATACTATCATTAGAATCTCACAAGTATTTTACAGAATATGTGTAATGATGCAATTAAAATAGATCTTTGCTTTAGCTGTCAGTTATTGCGCCCATCATATCTTGAGAACATATGCATGGATTCTTATGCCGTTTGATCCTAATAATAACCAGAAATTTATTTGAATGAGCAAATGATCTACTCTACGCTCGAAATTATTTCATCAACTGCGTAAAACTTATATTTTTGTAAGGGAAAAAAAATCATAATTTTACATGTATTAATTAATAAAAATATTCAAAACTGAAACCGATCTTAACTGGGAAATTGTAATGAAAATTTCCTTTGGATTTTTAAATAAAAAATGTACAAAAAACTACTTTTCTCGAAAATTTATTAAAAATTGTGCAACCAATAAAATTGAAAAACATTAAACATCAATTTTACCAAAATAGGTATCTCCCTATCCTTAAACTAGTATGTTGTGGCCATCACAAAACTTTCTTCTATCACATACTTGTCAATACTTCAAAATTCATTATCACAGTGCATCTATGTTCATCATGAGGATTCTAAAAAGATGAAATTCCGCGCATTAGTTCTTGAGATATCACTGTCCATGAAATCGTGTAAATCCATCAAAATGCAGCATAGCAGCGCCACCTATTGGGTGATTTACACCAGAACCTTATTATCATCAACATATGTCAATGTCTAACTGAATATGAAGTTTGGGGAAAATCCTTGCATTAGTTCCTAAGATAGAGCTATTGCGCAAATTATGACAAATGCAGCATAACAGCGTCACCTGTTGAGCGATTTACACAACCACATAATCAGTATTAACATTTATTAAGGTGTACTTGAATCTGAAGTTTGATGAAAATTCGTGCATTAGTTCTTGAGATAGAGCTATTGAGGAAATAGTGCAAAATGCAGCATAGCAGCGCCACCTATTGGGCGATATTCACCAACACGTAGTCAGCATCATTTCATATCAAAGAGTAACTGAATCTGAAGTTTGATGAAAATATGTCCATTAGTTCTTGAGATACAGCGATTGCAGAAATCGTGAAAAATGCTGTATAGCAGCGCCACCTGTTGAGCGATTTACACCAAAATGTACAAAATGTCAATTCATATCAAGGATTAACTGATTCTGAAGTTTAGTGAAAATTGATGCATTAGTTCTTCAGATACCGCTATAATGGAAATTCTGAAAAGTGCAGCATAGCAGCGCCACCTGTTGAGCGATTTGCACCAAAACACAAACAGCACTAATTCATATCAAAGTATACATGAATCTGAAGTTTGTTGAAAATCCAAGCATTAGTTGTTGAGATAGAGCTATTGCGGAAATTGTAAAAAATGCAGTATAGCAGCGCCACCTGTTGAGCGATTTACACCAAACTGTACAAAACATCAATTCATGTCGAGGATTAACTGAATCTGAAGTTTGATGAAAATCCGTGCATTAGTTCTTGAGATAGAGCCACTGCGGAAACTGTAAAAAATGCAGCATAGCAGCGCCACCTGTTGAGCGTTTTTCACCAACACGTAATCAGCATCAAGTCCTATCAAGGACTAACTGAATCTGAAGTTTCATGAAAATCCGTGCTTTAGTCCTTGAGATAGAGCCATTGTGGAAATCATAAAAAATGCAGCATAGCAGCGCCACCTGTTGAGCGATTTACACCAACACGTAATCAGCATCAAGTCATATCAAAGACTAACTGAATCTGAAGTTTCATGAAAATCCGTGCATTAGTTCTTGAGATAGTGCCATTTCGGAAATCATAAAAAATGCAGCACTGCAGCGCCAGCTGTTGAGCGATTTGCACCAAAAACTAATCAGCATCAATTTGTATCAGGGACTAACTGAATATGAATTTTTATTAAATTCCGTGCATTAGTTCTTGAGATAGAACGCCCACAAAATTTATGTCACACACAGACACACAGACAGACAGACAGACGGACAGACAGACAGACTCACAGACAGACATTTTGTAAAAACATGTTTTTCGGGTTCTCTGACCCCTAAAACGTGTAAATCCGTCGAAAACCGGAATTCGAAAATTTTCATGAATCCAATACTTTCTTCTTGTAAAGATAGAAAAAAGTAAAAAAAGTAGCTTGCGCTGTCACAGCCGCTATTATAGCCGCTTTTCGTTCATTTTACGTAATAAGTGTAATGTGACGTAAATGTGACGTTATTTCTCCTATTTAAGACTTCTAATGCATGTTAATGAATTTATTATTTTACAATATCCTTTCTCTTTTAAAATTCACGTGTAAATATAGTTTTAATGAAGGAATTTTCAATAAGTTCCTGCTTTTCATACAAAATTATTTAATTCTAATTTGAAACTTTTTTTACTTTCTTCTATCTTTACAAGAAGAAAGTATTGGATTCATGAAAATTTTCGAATTCCGGTTTTCGACGGATTTACACGTTTTAGGGGTCAGAGATTCCAAAAAACATGTTTTTACAAAATGTCTGTCTGTGACTCTGTCTGTCTGTCTGTGTGTATGTGACACAAATTTTGTGGGCGCTCTATCTCAAGAACTAATGCATGGAATTTAATAAAAATTTGTATTCAGTGAGTCCCTAATACAAATTTATGCTGATTAGGTTTTGGTGTAAATCGCTCAACAGGTG
Organism: Maratus speciosus; assembly: GCA_963932465.1. Lineage (NCBI taxonomy): Eukaryota > Metazoa > Arthropoda > Arachnida > Araneae > Salticidae > Maratus > Maratus speciosus. The sequence continues at coordinate 3,103,570 of OZ010786.1, read as the reverse complement.
GCGCTGCTATGCTGCATTTTTTACGATTTTCGCAATAGCTCTATCTCAAGGACTAATGCACTGATTTTGATCAAACTTCAGATTTAGTTAGTCCTTGATATGAATTGATTCTGATTATGTTTTGGTGTAAATATCCCAACAGGTGTTGCTGTTATGATGAATTTTGCAGGATTTACACGATTTCTCCAATAGCTCTATCTTAAGAACTAACGCACGGATTTTCATCAAACTTCAGATTCAGTTAGTCCTTGATATGACTTGCTACTGATTACGTGTTGGTGAAAATCGCCCAAAATGTGGCGCTTCTGTGCTGCCTTTTTCACGATTGCCTCAATAGTTCTATCTATAGAACTACTGGACGAATTTTCATCTAACTTCAGATTTAGTTGTATGTTGACACAAGTTGTTGTTAATTAGGTTTTGGTGTTAATCACCTAATAGGTGGCGCTGCTGTGCAGGAATTTTCACGATTTTCGCTATAGCTCTATCTCAAAAACTAATGCACGGATTTTCTCCAAACTTCAGATTCAGTCAGACGTTGATATAAATTGTTGATGATTAGGATTAGGTATAAATCATGCAATAGGTGGCGCTGCTGGGCAGCATTTTGCTGGATTTAGATGATTTCAGCGATAGTCATATCTCAAGAACTAATGCACGGAATTTCATATCTTTAGAATCCTCATGAGATGCATAGATTGCCATTTAATTTTGGCAGTGTGATACCGAATTTTGAAGTATTAACATGTATGAGATAGAAGAAAGTTTTGGGATTGGTACATCCGACTAGTTTCTGTTAATAATAGTCACATGTAAATAAATTTTTAATTTGAAGCAAACATTCTTATTTGCGCTGTTTATATTGTTGGTAACAGTTTAAATTAATATCATTTCCTAAAACCTCTCTATTCTAAAAAAAAAAAAAAAAAAAAAAAAGTAACTACCGCTGTCACCGCCGCCGCCAGTTTTGAATTTTTTGTGACAGGAGGTCTTTCTCCGTTAATATTAAGAAAAATACTGCATACAAAAATATGAAAATCGGCGGTGTTATAGAGAAATGTTTGATATGCAGACAGTTTTCAAATCGAAGAATTATTTTAAGAGATATTTAATGCTAAAGTTGGACAAAATCGTTCCATTAAAAAAGTTTTATAGTAGCAAAAACTATACATGGGAATTAATTCATTTTTAGATTATTTTACACACTAGAATTTCCCGGTATGCAGACTGCATTCACTTTTTTAATTTGACTCATTTTGTGTTTTAATTTGACTCATTTTGACTCAATGGCCTACTACACTAACAAGGAGAGGGTCCGAGGTTGGTCTCACGGAATCCAGCGATCCTTTGTACATTGATAGAGTATAGTTAATAGATAAACATATCAACAGGATAAAGTGCAATATTCAGGAGGGTCGTAAAAAACGAGCCCCAAAGTTCACCCATCATTGACTCTTTAGTATATAACCGGATAAATTACACCCGCTTGCAAGAGGTTCGGTAGTACAGTGGGCAGCGCGCCAGACTTTTAATTTTCTTCTTCTGCGACGTCTGCGGGTTCGGTACTCCAACAAGCTTTTTTTTTTTTTTTTTTCAGACAAAATAATGATCAGTCATTTTCAAACCATAATTAAAAAATATATATCTAATTATTTAAAGTTAGACAAATATTTATAAAAATATGCTTCTGCACGCACACACACACTTATATATATTATGTGCTTATTAATTTACAGAGATATTGCCGCTTTATGGATCTAATGGGGGGGAAAAAGGAAAATAACCGAATTATTCAGTCGACAAAATTTAATTTTATTCACATTTATTTATAGACTTTTCTATGAATAGATACCTGTTGTTTTCAGCAAAGTAAATTAAAATACGCTACATAAAATTAAAATATGCTATTTTACTTTTATCTTGTCAATTTAAAATGCTATAATTTTTAATTTTTTTTTCTTTTTTTAATTTTTAAAACATAATTATTTTTTATCATGGGATCTCATGTTTGGAATTAGAATAACTGTTTTCAGTTAAAAACCTTGTACGTAGACTTGCAGGTGGTTTTTAAGTAAAACAAGTACGCTATAGAAAATGAAAAGGGTGGGTTTAAAATGTTTACCTTTCTTTTGTTGAAATTTAAGCACCCATCTGCCGCAGAGCGAATGAGTACGGCATTTTGTTTTTAAAGTTTTGAAGTGATTAGACGTTGTTCTTTATTATAGTGTCATAATTAAAATGAAAAAAGTTATTTTGTAAAAAATGTCTAGTGAAGAAGCTTCTAAATTTACAAATATTGAAAAACGAATTTCATATTACACAATTCATAGCGAATCATCAAAATTGATATTAAAAGATGTAGTCGTGTATTACGCAAAGTTACTCTCTGAAAATAATTTAATTTCATCGGAGTCTTCAGACGCTATTTCTTGTGAAGCCAAGCTTATCGGGAATGAACTTTTTCACAATAATCTAGAACTACTTTGTGATAGAAAAACTTATAGTTGAAGCACAGCTTTGGTAAAACCAGGCGACGTTTATTTTTATAGGCAGGTGAAAAATATGATTAAGCGCTTACAAAATTGTAATTGTTTAATTGAACAGAAAAGAGAAATTAATTCTCGCTAGGATTGTATAAAAATTCATTCAATTGTGCATTATCAACTCTATAAAATACGGCTGGCATGCATCGAAACTTTCACATAAAAGAATATTATTTATGAATGTCAATGAAGTGTGTTTTCCAAATGATCTTTTTAAAACGCCTTGTTCCTGTAAAAACACTTCTTTTATTATTCGTGCACGCTGTCGCAAAAGTTTCGGTTTCATATGTTTTTATGATAATTATCATCCCGGTTCCTGCCCGTAATCAGAACCTCAATTTTAATAGAATACATTTATTTTTTAAGTACATAGTATAGACAGAAATGTAAAATAAATTTAAATAAGTGTAAAATAAGTGTACGTCATTGTGAAATATATGTAAGTAATTGTAAAATAAATATAAATGATTGTAAATAAAACTAAATATAAAATTTACAAAAATGTTGAATGCAAAAAATACGTATATACTGCATAAGATTCTTGCTTTTTTTTCATTATATCCATAAGGATGCAATAAAACTGTCTCTCTCTGTAAATAAATAAATATGTGTGAATGCGCCAATATTTATATTTGTCTTACATTTAAATAATTATATATATATTTTTTAATTGCGGTTCAAAAATAATTTATCATCATTTTGTCGGGGGGGAAAAATCCTCATTGGAGGATCGAACCTGCAGATATCCGTAAAAACGAAAATTAGAAGTCTGGCGCGCTGCCAACAGTGCTATCGAGCCTGTCGCAAAAGAACTTAATTTATCCGATTATATACTAAAGAGTCAATTGGGTGAACTTTGGGGCTCGTTTTTAACGGCCCCCCTGAATATTGCACTTTATCCTATTGATATGTTTATCTATTGACAATACTCTATCAATGTACAAAGGATCGCTGGATTCCGTGAGACCAACCTCGGACCCTCTCCTTGTAAGTAGTAAGACAAAAAAAATTCCCATTATTCAACAGGTAAAAATGACCGAGAAACAGCTGTTTAAAGTTGAAACATCTTTTTTGCTACGAAATAGGCGTCATTCACAAATTTACTAGAACTATAAATGATCGTCAGCTATTAAAAAAGATATATAATAGTTGAGAGCAAATTTAACATTAGAATATTAATTTGAAATCTATTTTCATTCTGAAATATTAAAGAAAAATATACAAATTGCACTTAAAATATAAGTTAAAAAGCAGAATTTTTGTTAAATTAAATGATGAAAAGCACCATTGGCAATTCGGTACAAAATGATACATATTTTAAAATGCTATTAAAGTAGCTAATCTAAAACTTAATTAGTTTATTAGTAAATTAAGTTACCTTAAAACTCGATCGAAGTGGCTTCCTTCAACAATACAGAAATGCACATGCGAAATAAATTATTCTAATACTTTTAGCACATTGTGTACCAAACTCTTGAAATACGGCCAAACTCAGCTATCTTCAAATGCAGAAAATTGGCATGTCATGCTATTCAAAGTTTCATAACTCGCTCAAATTTAGTGTTAGCTGAACGGGACATTTTTTTGCCTTACTTGTTAGTTTAATGTGAAATTATTCCAAAATATCACTTATAGTACATGGGGACCATATAAAAATTTGAATTGCTTAAATTTTTAAGAAATTTTTGTAATTATCAAAACGACTTTTAAAATATTTTTCTAACTGAAAGTATATGTCTATTACTAAAGGTTTAGAAATTAATTTATTTTACCACCTTCTTCTTCGCATCTATAGAATTACTTAAACTATATAAAAAATGACAATATGAAATGTTTTTTGTTGAACTTTGTCTTTCATTTAATTATAAAAATTATACATCGAACAGGAAGATAGGTATGTTTTGGATCTAGCTTTAGAATTTTATTACATATCATTTGATAACGGAATGTTAACTTATTATTCAGGATTGTGCTGGCCTATATATTTAAATAGAGAAATATTTACAAATTTAAATCCTGAAAATTTGAAAATATTACTCAAATTCTGAATGTATACAATTTCTCAAATACTTAAATGTATATTCAAAAATGCATGTGCGTTTAGATTTATGTCACGTGAGGCTAGTTTGTGTTTTCTATTATCCGCCTTTCCCAAGATATAGTCTCTAGTCGCGATAATCGATCGATAATCGATCTCGCGGTCGTATATTTTATATACAACTTCAAAACTTCCTTGAATATAACGAATATTAATAAAATACTATCTCAAAACTTATTCAAAAGGATTTCAAATTTTCAATGTTATGAAAATTGTCATTGAAATTTACATGTGAATGCAATGTAAGCATTTTGCGTAACGCATATATTTGCGCTATTAATTTATACAGAAATTCCAATGATTTAATTTATAGATTTTATTCAAAATTTCATTTTCTTCTTCAATTCAATAGAAATAATGAGAAAAAGCAATATGTGATACTGCATACAATATACTCCCTTGTATAATTTATATCATATCGTTAACATATGAGTAGTACTTTATCAATGCAATCGATAAAAACATACAGTTTGTATAAGAAATAGAACAAAACTTAAATCTACATTTTCTTGATGTTGAGCTAATAAAAAACAATGATAATTTGGCCATTGAAAAGAAAGTTTACAGAAAAGAAATTCGATCAAATAACACCATCTCAAATAATAGTTCTTCCTCAAGTAATTATAAAGCTGCAGCAATCAGGTTTTATATAAAAATGCATTCAATGTTTGTACTAAGAAATATATTGATCAAGAATTCGACATCATTAGAAAAATAGTAAATGATAATGTTTTTTCACCTAAGTTTATTAATAAACTTATTTACAAAACTCAATAGGGAATTAATTGCTATAATAAATTTAAATATAATGAAGTAAAGCTAATATAATAGATAATAAAGCAGATTATGTCGGTATGACAACACCGAATTTAAAGAGCGTTTAACAGAACATATCGCAGATATTAAGCTTAACCGGTGTCGAAAAATGTTTTCTAAACTAATTCAGAAGCAAGCAATTATGATTAATTTTAAAAAAGCTAAAATAATAAAAATATTATGAAATTACCAACAATTAGTAATTCTAGAGTCAATAGAAATTCTACGTCGTTCTAATTATACATGTAACGATACATTATCGTACATCATTCCAAACATTTTGTATAGTGTACTGAGAATAACCTGAGCATCCCCCACTTCTATAAAACTTTGGAACAGTCCGTCAGCATACCCGTAAGGCATGGTAACCTTACGGCGACGTCGTTGTGGAGTCACACTGTGACTTTATGACCGTCGATGTGAAGTCACGTGACGTCGATGTGAAATCATAGTGACTAGAATGTGAAGTCGTTATGGCCGTTTTAGAACTCATTTGTGACGTCACATTGTGACCAATTTCTGAAATCACGATGAGACCAATTTGTGAAATATGTGTCATTTGTGACGAAATTGTCATTAACACTGTGATGTTTCTGTGACGACAGTGACAATGTTGTGAAGTCACATTAGGAGAATTTTGTGAAAATTTTGTGATTTGTGACGATTTTGTCATTAACTTTGTGACGAATATGCGACTACAATGACAATGTTGTGACAGCGTTAAGATGCAAGACATTTATTGAAAAATAGAATCGCTATTCGAGTCCAATCAATGAACCTATACAATGGAGGCAGGAGTGATTATGAGTAAAAGAAAATTCTGAAGTTCACAGAAAAATTTCAGAATGTTTTTTTCACGATACTTTGTCAAAATTTGCGTTTTTTTTCGCGATCCTTCGTAGAAATTCGTCTTATTTGTACGATTTATTGACAAAATTTCACGTTTTTTCGCTATCCTTTGACGAAATTCGCTTTTTCTCGTGATACTTTGCCGAAATTCACGTTCTTTCTTCAATTTTTTTTACGAAATTGCGATTCTTAGATGAAATTCACGTTTTTTCCACGGCCTTCTGAAGAAATTTAAATTTTTTTCGCGATCATTTGACAAAATTCGCCTTACCTGCACGATTTATTGACAAAATTTCGCCATTTTGCTGTCCATTGACGAAATTCGCGTTTTTTGCGATTCTTATAACGAAATTCGTCGTATTTGCACGATGTTATTGTCACAATTTCACGTTTCTTTCGTTATCCTTTGAAAAATCCGCGTGATATTTGCGATCGTTTCACGAAATTCGCTTTTTTCGGCAATCTTTTGACAAAATTTGCGATTTTTAGATGAAATTCGCGCTTTTTTCCACGATCTCTTGATGAAATTCGCGTTATTTGTGCGATTTATTGACAAAATTTTGCATTTTTTGCGGTCCTTTGAGGAAATTCACTTTTTTCCCGCGATTATTAGACGAAATTCTTGTTTTCCGTGATTTTTTGACGAAATTTATGGAGTTGTTTTTCACGATTATTTATCAAAATTCACTTTTATTCCGCGATCGTTTTAAGAAATTCGCGGTTTTCTTTTTCGAGATCTTCTGGCATATTCGCGATCCTTTGAAGAAATTAGTTTTTTTTTTCCGAGATCCTTAGACGAAATCCGAATGTTTTTTCAGATTTTTTGTCGAAATCCGCTTTTTCCCCCCAGTGTAAAATGTGAGTTTTTTTCCCAATTCTTTGTGGAAATTCACTTTATTCCGCGATCTTTTGACTAAGTTCGCGTTTTTTTCACGATCGTTTGATGAAATTCGTGTTTTTTAGCGATCTTTTTAACAAAATACGTGTCTTCTTCGTTACTATTTGCCGAAGTTAGTGATGTTTTTCGGTGAAATTTTGGCGATCTCGAAATACTTTGCAATTTACGGAGTTAACGAGCTAATACATATTTGAATGAACAAAAAGAAAATTTTAGGATATTTTAGGGAGTAAAATAAAAGTTAGGAAATTTAGGAATTTTAGGGGAAATGCGAGCCCTGACGACCCCATGTATATTATATACACACGTTTTATTATGCCATATGCTCCATATAGGCCTTATACACATGCATATACAGTGTGTTTTAAAAGGTCATGTCCAAACGGCACGCGTGGTTGTGTCAGGTCATGAGGAGCAAGAATTACTTAGGAACTGGGTGTCGAAAACGCGATCGTGACTGTTAAATTGCATCGTGACCGTGACCAAAGAAAAGATAACAAACGGTATAAAAAGACCTTTATTTTACCTAAAACAATCGAAGTGCAAAATGCAAAGGAAAAATGTTCCAACTCATAACAAGTGCTCAAAGCTTTGAGCCAACTGGACATTCGATCTATCAGATTTTTTTCAAAATTAGTTATTTGCATTTCTAAAACTCATTTTCAAGAGTTAAAATTATTAAGGAAATATGGCTGCTTAAATTTTTAAAGCATTATCAAAATAAAATTTATATAAAAATATAATCTGTTGTGCTATACAGTACAATTTGTATTATTTAAAATATAGAGAGACTGAATGAATTTAATTTATCTCATTTAATACGCATTACGAACTGTAAATCGCTGGTGATTATGCACCAGATTCTTTCAATTACCTAACAGTTATAAAAAGGTTGGAAGAGAAAAAGGAAAGCCGATATTAAGGAACTAATTTTTATGAATTTTAATAGTATGATATTGATTTCTATAAATAGAATATACGATTGTAGTAGAGTAGGCGCACGTTAATTCAAACAAGTTGTGACAGAGAAAATAGTGTACGTCCTTGCTATAGCGCCCCGCACAAATTTGTTTATGCCAAAGTTGCAGTTACGATCTCACCAAGATCGTAGCGAAAATTATGTATGCAGCATATATATGTTTACATATATATACTCAAAACGCTCGCCATGTATCATATACGTCATTATATATGTATTATTTACATCTTATATACCACGTATATGTCATACACACGCATACATGTATGATTGTGATAAATACAACATCTTATGCATATATGTCATATATATATATATATATATACAACTGGGCATATATATATATCTCACGAAACGTTATTTACGTAATACATTATTACATTATTGTCTGAGCGAAGCGAAGGCTAATACTCAGCGAAATATTACTGTCCGGACACTTTACTACTACGATGGATATTAACGCCATGTCCTACTAAAAAAAAAGCCTAATAAAAACCTTTCGTCAAGCATAACTCAAAAAATATTTGTCGGATTTCGTTTCTGATTGCACCAGAAGGTACCTATGAGGGTCGCCTACTGAATGCACCTACTATGAAAATTAAGTTCCAAACCGTTTAAAAATTATATAGAAAAAACTCTTAAAAAAGCACATTTTATCTGCATACGTCACAGAAATTTGGTGTGCGTCACTTTCACCGGTGATGTTTTCGTAGACAACTGGTTTGAACACATGGAACAAATAATAAAAAAAAAAAAACCGCACGCAGTAATATTGAATACATCAGTTTCAACCACGTGATCACAAACCTTGCAACAACCCGTGGCAACCAGTTTTGGTGGGCAAACAAATAATAATACAGTATTCCGTACCACGGTGACCGTTTTTAGCCTGTTGTATAAAATCTGGCATGTTGTATGAGATACAATTGTGGATGATTAAAACAAAAGACATGAGTGTTTATTGATCCGGGAGGTTATCTTTCTCTGGATGTCTGTCTGTCTATCATACAGCATGCAATTTTCTTGTAAAGGATAATATTATTATGCAGTAAAACCTCCATAACGGACACACCCCATTAGTGGACACCTCTATTTAGCGGGCATTTTTTCGATTACCAACCCTTAAATAACTGTACATTTTTTACTCTGAGTAGCGGATACTTCCAAATAGAGGACAAATTCTGCCCTCCCGAGGTGTTCGCTATTCAGAAGTTTTACTGGTAAAACCTCCATAGCGGACACACCCGATTAGCGGATACCTCTATTTAGCGGACATTTTTTCGATTACCAACTCTTAAATAACTGTACAGGTTTTACTCTCAGTAGCGGTCACCTCTAAATAGAGGACAAATTCTGCATTCTCGGGGTGTCCGCTATTCAGAGGTTTTACTGTATATAATATTGATAATTATTTTACAGGGCCGCACAAAAGAATAAGAATATATGAAACGAATATAAACTAAATTCGGGATTGGTAGATCGCTGATGGTAATGTAATTTTAGGATGTTGATACAGTCATCCGCAGCATGTTTTTAGAGTTTCGTTCATCTAACGAAACCCTACCTGTCTCACTCCTTTGTCTGTCTGTTTGTTCGTCTGTCACAGAGCCCGTTCTCAGAAACTATATATGTCGGAAACTTGAAAATTTGCATACTTATAGCTGAACGCCACACATCAAACGGCAAATAATGAAATTTTGAAAAAGTCTAATATTTAACCCTCTGGCCTCTAACTTGTGTATTTTAAGCAATTTTTCTAACTCAGCCCGTAATTTAATTAAGTTGGAGACATGAAATTTTGCATACTTATATCTGAACATCTCACATCAAACGACAAATAATAAAATTTTGAAAAAGGATTAATATTTAACCCTTTGGGTTCTAACTTGTGTATTTAAAGCAATTTTTCTAACTCATCCCCTAATTAAGTTGGAGACATGAAAGTTTCCATACTTATAGCTGAACACTTACGATAACACGATAAATCATAAACTTTTGAAAAAGTCATATTTAACCCTCCGGTCTCTAACTTCTGTATTTTAAGCAATTGTTCTAACTCAGCCCCTAATTAAGTTGGAGACATGACATTTTGCATACTTATAGCTGAACAACTCACATCAAACTACAAATAATAAAATTTTTAAATAGTCTAATATTTAACCCTCTGGGCTCTAACTTGTGTATTTTAAACAATATTTTAAACTCAGCCCCTTATTAAGTTGGAGACATGAAATTTCGCATACTTATAGCTGAACAACTCACGTCAAACGACAAATAATAAAATTTTGAAAAATGCCTGATATTTAACCCTCTGGGCTCTAACTTATGTATTTTAAGCAATTTTTCTAACTCATCCCCTAACTAAGTTGGAGACTTGAAAGTTTGCATACTTACAGCTGAACACTTGCGATAACACAATAAATCATAAAATTTTGAAAAAGTCATATTTAACCCTCCAGTCTCTAACTTCTGTATTTTAAGCAATTTTTCTAACTCAGCCCCTAATTAAGTAGGAGACATGAAATTTTGCATACTTATAGCTGAACACCTCACATCAAACGACAAATAATAAAATTTTGAAAAAGGTCTAATATTTAACCGACTGGGCTCTAACTTGTGTATTTTAAGCAATTTTTCTAACTCAGTCCCGAATTAAGTTGGAGACATGAAAGTTTGCATACTTATAGCTGAACACTTGCGATAACACGATAAATCATAAACTTTTGAAAAAGTCATATTTAACCCTCCGGTCTCTAACTTCTGTATTTTAAGCAATTGTTCTAACTCAGCCCCTAATTAAGTTGGAGACATGACATTTTGCATACATATAGCTGAACACCTCGCATCAAACAGCAAATAATAAAATTTTAAAAAAGTCTAATATTTAACCCTCTGGGCTCTAACTTGTGTATTTAAAGCAATTTTTCTAACTCAGCCCCTAATTAAGTTGGAAACGTAAAAATTTGCATACTTATAGCTGGACACCTCACATCAAACGACAAATAATAAAATTTTGAAAAAGTCTATTATTTAACCCTCTGGGCTCTAACTTGTGTATTTTAAGCAATTTTTCTAACTCAGCTCCTAATTAAGTTGGAGACATGACATTTTGCATACTTATAGCTGAACACCTCACATCAAACGACAAATAATAAAATTTTGAAAAAGTCTATTATTTAACCCTCTGGGCTCTAACTTGTGTATTTTAAGCAATTTTTCTAACTCAGCTCCTAATTAACTTGGAGACATGAAATTTTGCATACTTATAGCTGAACACCTCACATCAAACAGCAAATAATAAAATTTTGAAAAAGTGTAATATTTAACCCTCTGGGCTCTAACTTGTGTATTTAAAGCAATTTTTCCAACTCAGCCCCTAATTATGTTGAAACATAAGAATTTGCATACTTATAGCTGAACACCTCACATCAAACGACAAATAATAAAATTTTGAAAAAATCTAATATTTAACCTCTAATATTTTGTCTCGCGCAATTTTTAAATTTAAACTGTTTTGCAATATTATTTTTTGTTCATTTTGCATAATAAGTGTAATGTGACGTAATTTGTTCTATTTCAGATTTCTAACGCATGTTAATGAATTTATTTTACAATATCCTTTCTCTTTTAAAATTCACATGTAAATATAGTTTTTATGGCGTAATTTCCAATAAGTGCCTGCTTTTTATACCTAATTATTTAATTGTAATTTGAAGGGTTTTTTCTGTTTATAATAGTAACGTGTAAATATTTTTTTTTATTTGAAGCAAACATTATTGTTTGTGCTGTTTATACAGTTGACAACAGTTTAAATTAATACCATTTTCTAAAATATGTAAAAAATATCTGTCAAAATGCTGAGTATTTGAATTTAAAATAGAAATAAAACCTCAAAAATGAGTCAAATTAAAAAACATTTAATGAAATCTGCAGACCGGGATCTTCTATTGATTAAAATAATCTAAAAATGATTAAATTCCCATATATAGCTTTTGTTCTTATAATTTTTTTTTTAATGGAACGATTTTGTCCAACTTTAGCATTAAATATCTCTTAAAATAATTCTTCGATATGAAAACTGTATGCATTAGTGTGTTGATCAAACATTTCGCTATAATACCACCGATTTTTATATATTTGTATGCAATAGTTTTCTTAAAATTAAAGAAGAAACATCTCCGGTCACAAAAAATTCAAAACCGGCGGCGGCGGCGGCGGCGGCGGCGGAGGCAGCGTTAGTTACTTTTCATAGAATAGAGAGATATATAAAAATGAAAACTTGTCTATCTGTCTGTTTGTAATTCTATAAAAATCCACAATTTGGAAGCCAAAATTGTGAAGAAATACGTACATGTGTATTAAAACATGGCCGAGACAACTAAAGTAAACCGGAATCGAAATAACTTATAGTTAATTTTTAATTAATAAAAAACACCCAATTTAACAGCAATTTCTTATCAAATTTAAACATTTTTCGTTATAGCAGTTGCCAACAATTAAAAAACACAATAAAATTATTACTACAACAATTAATTTTCTACTGCAAGATTTCCACGTGAAAAATGAAAATGAAATAAATAGTTTGCCGAATTAAAAAAAAAAAAAAGGTGAATATTACGTCATAACTTTTCTATTGCAAGATATTCCCGTGAAATATGAAAATGAAATAAATGGTTTGACGAATTTAAATGAAAGTTAATATAACTTCATAACTTTTCTATTTCAAGTTTTCCACGTGAAAGAGGAAAATATTACGTCATATTGGAAATATAAAGGGCATGGTGGATATAGTATAACGTCATATGAGTGTGAAAAATGTATTGAAGCATAATAAAAAACCCGATTAGGGAAATATTGGCGTATTTTAACAATATTGCTCCAATTATAAAGTGAAATAAGTTCATTTATAGCTGTATTCTTTTGCGTCTGTTATATACATTTATACATTTTTATATAGCGTTTTCATATGATTCATTCAACAACATTTCGACTGCTTTTGTAAATGTTTGTTTTGTGTTGTATGTTAAATTTTGAAATTGATTTTTCAGAACAAACATCCATCAAATTCTGGGCAACGCCGGCACTTTAGCTTGTAACAGATAAATGCCTTTTGTATCTGTACATCTAATGCTAATATTATAAAGCGTTATAATATTATAAAGTACATAATATTATTAATGCTTGTCGTTTGTGAGGTGTTTTCTCTGAAACTACATAGCCAACTTAAAAAAATGTTGGTGGCCATCTCTGCTCCGAAAAAAGACTATTTTATGTCAGTGCAAGAACCTACATCGCTGCAGGAGCAAAAAAGTTCTAAAATTGTGATTTCTGCGATATTGATTGGGTTAGAAACTTTAAATTTGGTGCGGTAGTTACTTTTAAGATGTAAATACTCGTAATGAACGCTCTCTAAAAGGTTAAATTTGACGGATAAACGTAAAAATTTCTAGAATGGTTCTAAACTATGATTTATTTGGAATACTGAAATTTTTAGGATACTGTTGGGGTTAGAAACTAGAACTTTGGCATGGTAGTAATTAATAAGATTTAAATGCTCGTTGTAGAACGAAATAGAAAGACTAAACAAAGCGGAAAAAGTTCTAATGATGATCTAAGTAACGAAGAACATGGAACTGTTAGGAATATAAACATGAAAATTGACATGGCTGTATTTATCATGACGTAAATTCTCGCAATAGAACAATTTCTAAAAATGTCGCTATAAAAAACAGTGCAGAAACAAAAAACTTTCAAAATTTTTCTATTTCACTGTTACTGCTGAGCCCAAAATCTTGAAATTTTGCATCGGGTTAGTTTTAAAATATACAATTTTCTCTATGAATGGTTTCTAAAAAATTTAAAATTTAAAAAGATGAAATTAACGGAAAGCGATCTCAATTACCATTAATTTGGAATTATTATGTACAGAAACTTTAAATATTTCATAATGCTGCATTTCCTCCGCAAAACAGGCGATTTAAATGCAACAAAACTGATAGATACCCACCTAGCATAAAATAAATTGTGTAAATATTGAATAAAGACCTGTATGAAACAGTGAGTAGGTTGCCCGAAAGTACTTGTTAAAGTGTTCCTTCTCTAGGCTTTTCTCTCTCTCGCCAAGGCCACTAACAGAAGGAAGTGCCGTTTTAAATGTGATATGAATTTTTTATCCGATTCATTTTTCTAGACATTTTATCATAAGGTCATATTCTCAATTATCATTAGTAGATTTTTTATATATTAACTTATTCTGGTGAAATTTTATAATCGGGTTCATATTGGCGTATGTTAACTTATATGATTTGCTGAATAAATATGCATGGATTTGTAAATTACTTCAAATGACACTTTGACAGCTCAAAAGTTATGCAGACGATATATTCAGATCTTGTGTCATACTTTATGATGTAAACATTGCCGATTTCTTTTATTTAATACATGCTAAATACAGCTCAACTTGTGCAGAATATGTTTGAAAACAAAACAATACAGCGTATGTAGTGGCCAGCATACACTCATCTTTTAAATCCGATCGAGCATATCTAAAACACACTCTAACGAAGCATTGCATGCCACTTTTGATGTATTCGGTACTTTGATAGTATATTAGATTTTGAGAAGAGAATTCCTTAAATGTTATCGACAACCTCATTGTATCCGTGGAAAACAGATATTGTACAATATTAACTATTCCGGGGGAGCACACACCATATAAAGTATAGTCCATTCTTTTTAAACATCATATATTTGTCATTTAAAGTTACTCAAATTGGCGCGGAGCGTCTGATTATGCTCTTGACATCATTTTATACAGTTAAAATTCCGATATAAGTAAATTAGTGTTTCATTTTCTATTTTACTTTTAATATATTGCGCACTTTCAATTTTATATCCATGCATGGCTGTCTTGAATGGTTTGATTTCCCATTTTTTTAAACAGTGTATACGAATTTATATATAAGATTTTGTAATTCTACAATTCGTTTATTTTCATCATTTCAATTTCTCGCAGTATATGGACAATTAAAGATAACATCTCATTTTCTTTGCTTCCACATGTTATTATTAAGTCTATATTCTCAGTAATATCGCTCAGACTAATCCCTCTGAGGGAAGTCCTAGTTATAAATTCATATATGTTTTTTCATTTGGAAATTCATCATCGAGAGGCCGCTATAACAGACAAGTACCGAAAAAGTTCAAACTATTCCGATTAGAAAATATATATATGGTTTGTCATGCTATCTTCTCTATTCTAAAAAATAAATAAATAAGTAACAAACGCTGCTGCTTCTGCAATTAAATTTATTACAAACTTTTCACTTTCGTTGTGAAATATTAGCCGGAAACAAACATTGAATTATTTTTATTGTTTGAAGTGGAAACGTTTTAATCTTAACATATGTTTTGTCACACTATGCGTTTACAATATGGTAGGATTTTTTGTCACATAATGAGATGTACGTTACATGCAGTGACATAACAGTGTCGTCACATTTATTTTTTCATTTGCCAGAAAAATATTTTTTACAGTAAATAACATGTTTTGAAGAATTTTTGTAATTTTTTAAAGTTTTCTAAAAAGTTCACATATCAGTCACAATGTGACATCGCTGAGTGGTGGCATTTTGGTCATAGTTGTGACATGACCACAGTTACTGACTGTGACGTCACTATGACCATGCATCATTGACTTTTTCACTTTGAAGTTTAGATCAGCCTATCTGGTATAAAGGACACAGCCTCTGGTATTTTTCTTTTTGACCCATGATGATGAGCATGATATGCTTGAAAGTAATAGGTTTTAAATGTAAATTCGGGAATAGAAAACGCGTTTGAGTAACTTGAATACTGTTTTGTGTTTACAATTTTTTAAACTGGTTTGCATATAGATTTTGAATTTTAATAAAAAGTCTCAAAAATGTCGTAGTACATAATATAACACAACACATATTCAGAACACATACATATACAACATATATTTCTTTCAGGCTTTTATAAAATATATTTTTGAAAAATAATACAGAACAAAATATAAAATATATTTATAATTTTCATTTTAAATTACTATAATTATACACCGAATATGCATTTTAATATGCATAATTTTATTTAATAAAAATTAATTGAATCTGCTTCATACAACTCAATAACATTTATTCATTACACACCAATATACACACCAATTCATTCATTTAGTAACTATCAATTAATTAACATTATAATAAAACAAATTCCCATGTAACCCTATTTTTATTTAGTCTCGTATGAAATTTAGCAATATTTTAATATTTACTATTAATTTAAATATAAAATATTTGAATTAAAAATATAAATAAAATGTTCTCAAGGAATTTTGCGATAATAAAGTTGCGGTTTTAAGACGACAAAATGCATCATTAATCGGATTAATTTATCATTTCAATCACTTAAAGACAAATAATGCAAGCCTTTTCTACAGCCTGTAATCTACATCATTGTATTCAAAGTTTCTACTCAATAACTGTACCTTAATTCTAATGCAATGAAGAATGGACGAAAATAAACATAATTTAAATAGTTACTATTATTTACTTATGAATTCATTTCGTAATGAAATAACTTTATTCAATTCTTATGAAACAAATATTTATGTTGTACACAATAGTTTTTGAATTATTTTCATTTTGTTAAAATTTAATACACCAGTAGCTTTTCTGTTCATTTAAAATCAATAATAAAATAACAAACTTATTGCTCGAGAATTAATTAATTAAAATTACTAATATATGAAAAATAATTAAAGTAAGTAGTTTTTCACTAATAATAGGGTGAGCATATCTACATTCACCAGTTCAATACACACCAGTAACGTTGCGTTGAGTGACACAAATAATGTTTTGTTTTTCCACTCACTACTTCGGGTTCATTTCCCTTATATTTTCCTATTGGCTATTACCTGCAATCCTCTGTTTTATTATTGGTCAATAAACCTTTTACTTGAATCCCCATCTCTCCTATATATGTAAGCAAATTTTCGCCATCCTTAGCAAAGGAAGGTATGCTATATGCTACCGAAACCCGCATGCTTAAAATTTAAAAGTTTTGGTACTTTTAACGTTGTATTTTTAACGCTTCTATTATATTGCACCAAGCTCCTTCTTCATAATTATTAAATGTTGATTTTCGTTGGTATACCAACTAAAATTATCTTATCCGTACATTAATTTGTATTTTCTATAGTTTTGTGTTCAACTAGCTTTTAGCATGCCTATTCAACTACTGGTGGGCCCAGTCTATATGAATGCAGGCAAAAATAGTTTATTAAGAAAACCGGGGTAAATTTAACATAGGGGAGAGTAGCCGAATTTGGACCACTTTACTTATTTTTAGGTGTAACTCACTTATTTTTTGGAATATCTTCAAAAGATCATTACACAGGGTGAATCTATTCATCTACTAACGAACTAAATATTTAATTCAATTTCTTTTTGAAAATCTTAAATTTTATTTTAGTTTGAAAAATTTGTCAAAAGTGGTCCAAATTCAGGAAATTGGTCGGCCAAGTTGGACCCCCAGTCTCCTAAATTGGACCAAATAATATCAGGTTGTTTTAATGACTAGGGAATATAACTAATTTTATTAAAATCAAAGTTTGCGATTAATAAATCAAATTGTATTCCAAATATAAATCAAAAATATCAGTAATTAAGAATAGAAATTATGAAACCAATTGTCAGTTACTTGAATATCATGTAAGGAGTGATGCAAAGCTTGTACATGAATTTTGTTTATTGTTTTTGTTTTCCAGCGCTAACAACATGGAACCGTTATTGGCAATCTGAATAAAAATCATTTCTGCTATTTGTTTTTTCTTACAAATTAGGCAAAACCAAACATCACTGTCAAAATTTTTCTTTATATTATGTTTGTACCTCTTCTCTTCCATCATTTTCTTGCTAATTTTATTACGCATATTTATAAAAACTCTATGTTCCAATTGCTTTTGTGCTGTAAAAGCTTCCTTTTTTTTTTTTTTTTTTTTTTTTCATTTCAAGGTTTAGTTTATATAGCGATGATGTTAACACAGCTGTTTTTTGGCTCCCTCTGTACTTTGATTTAACTGAATTTAGCAAGGGAAATAGCATTTCTAATGATTTTTTTTGCTTTTGGTGAGGATTTGTAGCTGCAGCCTTGTTGCAGGTCAATTTCTTACTCCTGCCGCTTTCTTGTCCGCTTTTTTTCCCCTATCTATATTATAAAGGACAAACATATCTGTGCGTAACGCATACGCCATTTTGCGAATGGCACCACTTTCAAATTTGAAATGAATTTTCGTTTTGCAATTTTCTCTACTGCAAATTTTTAAACTTCTAACATCGCACATTTTAAATTTTTACACCGTCATATAAGGAAAAAAATGTTCTTTTAAATGCAATTTGTTTGAAAGCTGTATCTCAATTTATTTTTGAGATATTAATTTTTTTGTAGTTTTTAATACCACGTTTCTTATCGTGGCAACAAAAGTACCCCTTTTCTATTGAAAGTCATTGAAAGTAAACGGAAAATATCCGAAAATAGGAGATACAGTATTTTTCTGTTGCCATTTTCTCATAAAACCTGAAAAAAGAGGTGAAATTAAAATGTTGGCTATGTCAAGAATATTGTCTGTTATTCCGTCATAATGACGTCATATGCATACTTTTCTATAAACGAAGTTTAAAACTGGATTGTAAAAGTGGATTGTTTTAGTGGATGCAAAGAACGTCATTTTACGAAAAAGCGTGTATTTTAATTCTTAAACCTGAATTATGTTTTGTAGATGTGCGTCATTTTCACAGCCCAGTTGCTTTGAAATTCTTCACAGGTGAAAATGCTTCACTTTTGAAAATAATGCAATCAAAATCACATACTGATAAATCGCAATGTTTTACAAAATTTAGAGTATATTTATACAAGAGAGGTGACATGGAAATAAGAGCGATTTATACTACAAGAATTGATGATTCTCGCCTGGATGGATTTGCTTCGCCGAGTTAGACAAGCAAACAAATAATTCGTGGTTTAAAATAATATCATGTTCCTGAAGTTTATGTCCAAAAGTCTTTCGAATAATAAAATTTTAATGCTATTCTTTAGGACATTCTACTATAATTTTATCAAAATAACATAATTGGCTTAATTTAATTTTTCCTCATTTTATATAATCTATATATTTAAAACACAAGTGTGTTTTTTAGTCATTTGCCCTGATCTTTCTGCTTAAACAATTTTATTAATATTTTTTCTAACTGAAAGCTCTTCATTTGTAGATGTGATCACATTATCTGTTTCTTTTTTAAATATCCCCAGTTTTATATTTTAATTTTAAAAGCATTTTATGAAATTTCTTCAAAATGGTGAAAATTAGATAGCTTTCATTATTACA
The DNA here is from genome assembly GCA_963932465.1 of Maratus speciosus. NCBI lineage: Eukaryota > Metazoa > Arthropoda > Arachnida > Araneae > Salticidae > Maratus > Maratus speciosus. The sequence goes on along the minus strand of OZ010786.1, from coordinate 3,083,977 downwards.
GACAAGAAAGAAATAATGATGTATTTTAATCTTTATTCATGCTATTTTCTAATAAAAATTCAAAATTTTCGATAAAAATTGTTGTACAGGGTTTAGTGTCGCAAGATCCCATTAGGAGCAGAATATTATATTAAACAAAAACATAATTTGAAGAAGAAATTAAAAAAACAAAATTTATTTCCTACATTGTTTAAGCCCGAGAAGGGACAGATATTAAGATAATTCATTCAATTAGTTCTACATTTAATGTTAAATTTTTGTAACAAATTAGTTAAGCCAATTGAAGATTAAAAAATAAAAATAAAATTCATACAATATGATACTTAAAACACCCTAAAAAGTAGATTCCGTTCAAATGAAATTGAAATAAATCTTAGACTTCTTCCATTTTTAATTGAAAATATTTGTATTGCAGATTTTGTATTATATTTATGACAATTGTGCATAAAATGATAAGATGCATGCAAAATACAAAACTTAAAAAAAGTCTAAGATTTATTTCGATTTCATTTGAACGGAATCTATTTTTTTAGGGTGTTTTAAGTATCATATTGTATGAATTTTATTTTTATTTTTTAATGTTCAATTGGCTTAACTAATTTGTTACAAAAATTTAACATTAAATGTAGAACTAATTGAATAAAATATCTTAATATCTGTCCCTTCTCGGGCTTAAACAATGTAGGAAATAAATTTTGTTTTTTTAATTTCTTCTTCAAATTATGTTTTTGTTTAATATGTCAAGTTTTTTAATAACTACTGCACTCAGACGAACGCATTTCAAAATTAATGGAGAGTATCATCATCAGGCTTTGATGTATGCGGTATTGCATCACAATGTGGGATGCAGTTTACCAATGTGTAATTCAAAATGCTTCACTACTGTAGTAATGCAGGTTGCGGTAGTTTGGACAAAAACTTCCAATCTGAACGTAAAAAAATCTATAATCAAAACAAAAATTAACTTAATTTAAATTTAGATACCCTATTTCCCACTCAGGAACGCTATGAATGTAAATGTAAATTGTGTTGAATCCTTACTGCTAATATTTAACAATATTATAGCTGTGATACAGTAAAAAATAAAAAATAAAAGTTTTACTTAAATTTTTAAACCCTATTCTCTCCCAAGGGGTGATGTAAACACATCAGAAAATTATTATTACCTAAGTTTAACTTGGGATATAAATAGTTCTCATCTAGGAAAAAAATACATTTTAAAATTTAAATTATGTGATTCCCAACTAAGTTCGCTACCTTGCGTAAAAATAGCTATCCATTAGAAACTTTTTACTAAAATATAAACTTGACCACTTGGTTTCAATGCACACTAATAATAAACATTTTGCACATAAAGCAACAAACATTTTTCACCAATTGTTTCTGACTATTTTTGCATAACGAAATTAATACTTCCTTTAAAAACAAATAAAAGAATAATATTAAAAAAAAACACCAGTCTAACGTATTTGTGAAAGACAAATTAACGAAATTAATACTTCTTTTATAAACAAACTAGCAAACCCCGCGGCTTTGCTCGCGTAATATTTGAAATATGCCAAGTGATATTTATGTGTCTTAATTTTTATTAAAAGGTACTAACTAAATTTTTATTTTATTAAAAGTTAATATTTTATTTTATTAAATGGTACTTATTACTTTTAGGAATAATTAAAAAAATTACTATTTAAAACATAGTTTGATTAAACATCATTGTTACACTGCATAACGCAGAAATGAGACTTAAATTAATAAAACGAAATAAAAGTAAATAAATAATAATTAAGAAAATATTTTGAAACTTTTATGCTCGATTAATACGCTCATTTCAGTATTCATTTGAAGTTTTGAATTTTTTAGAAACCATCTTCTTACACCTTAAAATTAACCATCATTTCAAATTCCAAGTCCTACCACCTCTCTCAACATAAAGGGCTATGTTGAAATAGGAACTGTCACCATTAATTTGCCAACATTAATTTTGAAATTGGTTTGTTATTTCCTAATATTCCACAGAAACGTAATTTAGAAAGCTTTTAAAGGCCTTTTTTAGAGCGTTTGTTGTTCCTGTGAACCCCAGGTAGTAGAATCATCGACATAAAATATAGCCTGTGTAGGATCAGAGACTGTTACCATTGATTCGCAACTGTTACTTTTATATTTGGTTTATATTAGCTGAAATTGCGTAGAAATCGTCATTTAGGACTTTTTTAGAATGCTCTTCGCACCTCCCCTTTACTTAACCCCTTTTTAATTCGAATTTATTTTTGACAGTTCTTCGAGTGCATTTATATTTTATAAGTAACTACCATGCCATATTTAAAGTTTCTAGCCTTTTCAGTATCTCCGATATCACAATTTAGAAAGTTTTTAACTACTGCAACCCTCTGGTGGTAGTGGCACAGACTAAAATATAGCTTATGTTTGAACAGGTTATATCACCAACAATTTGTCATCATTATTTTTTAATCAGTTTGGTATTTGATAAGATTACATAAAGATTGTAATTTATAACGCTTTTCGCTCACTTCATCTTTTTAAATTCGAAATTTTCTTTCGGCAGTTCTTAGAAAGCAGTTGCATCTTGTAAGTAAATAACATGCCATACTTCAAAGTGTTAGACCCTTCAGTTATGCAAAAAACGCAAATTAGAACATGTTTTGCTTTTGCAACCCTCAGATGGTAGTGACAGCAACATAAAATATAACCTATGTTATAGCAGGGACTGTCACCATTGATTTGCAACCATTACTTTTGAAATAGCTTTGGAATTTCCCGAGATTGAGTGGAAATCGCAATTTACAACATTTTTAGAACGCTTTTCGCACATTTTCACCCCTTTTTAAATTTCCAATTTTTTCGAAACTGTTCTTAAAGATCACTTATGTGTAATAAATATGTACCTTGCCTATTTTTAAGTTGCTAGCCCCTACCGATCACAAAAATCGAAATGTGGAACGCTTTTTTGTTCCTGCAACGTCTAGGTGATAGTGATACCGACTTAAAATAGCGTCTATGTTAGAACAGAGGCTGTCAGCATCAATTTCTTACCATTACTTTTGAAATCAGTTTGATTCTTCCTGAGATATTGGTGACAAATCGGCATTTAGAGCGGTTTTAGAACGCTTTTCGCTCATTTTGTTCCTGTATCTCCTCTGGGGTAGTGGAAACAGATATAAAATATAGCCTATCTTGGAGCAAGATCTGTCCCCATCATTTTTACACCATTATATTTGAAATCGGTTCAGTATTTCCTGAGATTGCTAGAAATCGCAATTTAGAACGTTTTTTACAACGCTTTTTGCGCATTTTGACCCCCCTTTTAAATTTTGACTTTTTTAGGAAATGTCCATAGAGATCATTCATATCTTATAACTAACTACCATTCTAAATTTCACGATTCAAGGCCCTTCCGTCACGCAAAAACCGCAATTTAGAACGTTTTTCTCTTGCACCCCCTTTGGGGTAGTGGCACCGACATAAAACATAGCCTATGTTGGAGCAAGGGTTTTCACCATAATTTTGACGCCATTATTTTTTTAATCGGTTTGGTATTTCCTGAGATTGTGTAGAAATCATTATTTAGAACGTTTTTTAGAACGCTTTTCGTGCATTTTCACCCTTTTTAAATTTCGAATTGTTTAAGAACTGTTCATAGAAATCCTTTATATCTAATAAGTAGCTGATACTTCAAATTTCGTATTTCTAGGCCCTTCAGTAACACATAAATCGCATTTTTAGAACGTTTTTTGCTCCTACACACCTCCTTTGGGGTAGTGGCACCGACATAAAACATAGCCTTTGTTGGAGCAAGGGTTTTCGCCATCATTTTGACACCAATATTTTTTAAATCGGTTTGGTATTTCCTGAGATTGTGTAGAAACTACCATTTAGAACGTTTTTTAGAACGCTTTTTGTGCATTTTCACCACTTTTAAATTTTGAATTGTTTAAGAACTGTTCTTAGACATAATTTATATCTTATAAGTAACTAATATTCCAAATTTCATATTTCTAGGCCCTTCAGTAACGCAAAAATCGCATTTTTAGAACGTTTTTTGCTCCTGCACCCCCTTTGGGGTAGTGGCACTGACATAAGATATAGCCTATGTTCTAAGTTGGACTAACACCATCATTTTGATACCATTACTTTTGGAATCGGCTCGGTAGTTCCTGAGCTTACCTCCTACAAATAAACAATTTTTTCCTCTTTATAATAGGAGTATAGATAAAAGAATAATATTGAAAAAACACAAATATAACATATTTGTAATCATACAATTTAAATATTTAGATCACCAAATACGATTTTTTTTACAAATGGAATTTGCCTGCAAAGTTTATCTCAGTTTACTGATTGTCTATGTTTTTAAAAACAATTTTAGAGCATGAAATATTTTTCCATTTATCTATATCGCGCGGAACTCGATTACGAAAGATTAATCCGTTTGCCCTTAAAACAAAATAAAGAGTTCATCATTTTCTTACGGCTAATATCCATTTAAAAAAAAACTTCCTTATAAATAAATAAATAAAACACAAATTTAACAGACATGTATAAGCTCTGAAATTATCAGAATATAAAAGGATGTCATAAGTAGCAAAATCTTGATCAAATAACTCTTAGCATGCGGCTAATAAGAAAATATCGCTTTTGACAAATTTCAAAAATTTATTTGATTGTATAATTCGTATTTTCCATATGAAAAATGCTTTTTTAATGTAAGCGGGCATTCTAAAAAAAATTATTTCATATAAAAAATTTATTAGTTTTCAATAAAAAAAAATGTTTTCACCTATATTCTTTAACCCGGGAAGCCCGGGTACGATCCCCTAGTATCTTCAACAGCAACATATCTTGTGACCAGGGTGCCACAAGAGTAACAAAATTTTGATTTACTATATAAACAAATAAAATGCTTATTATTGCTAATTAGATATATATTACGAGAGTGGATCATAGTGATATTTAATTTGTTATATCAATTTTATCTTAAATATATTTTATAATGAAATAATTGCAAGTATTTACGAAAAATTGCTCTAATTGTCACAAGAGTAACGAATGGACGTTCCGAAATATTTTTATGTTTATATAGGCCTAAACTGTATAAAAAATTAATCCAGATATACAAAAAAAAAAAAAAAAAAAAAAAAAAAAAAAAACTTGCATGGAGATAGTAATCCATCATAAAACATAAAAAAATAGTGTACAAAGCGTACCGTCCTCAAAATTCATTACATACTTGTCAAATTTATGATCGCATATCTGGTCCAATTTAAGCAACTTAAATTGGCTCAATTACGGCAAGCGCGTCATTTTTTACAACAGTTAATTTCAAGACTAAGAACAAAAAGGAAATCAAACAAATCCGCGTGAAAAACATGCGCAATAAACAGATGAATTCATATGTGTATATGAAAATATAACAACTTACCTTAGTTTTTAAAATATTCTTTACGTTTAGTAGAAAAAATTTAGATCAAAACAGCTAACTTTAGGGTTTTTTTAATTGTCTGAAAACAGCACGTAGTAGGCGGCTGCTTCTTCTAATCATGAGTGACGTCATTCTGATGAGTAGGATTTCAGCGGTAGATGGAGTCTCTTCCTGTAATTAAAGGCAGAATGGCAACGGTCCAATTAAAGCGGCGGTCCAAATATGGCTACTCTCCCCTACTCCTTAAAAATCCCTTAAATATACGGGTTGTGTTTTGTGAAATTTCTGTCTTTTAACGGAAACTTTTTACTTTGAATAGAAATCATACATTTTCCGGAATGACAGGAAAACTTCTGTTTTATCCATACACGTTAAAAGTTTTAAAAAATGCTCCTTCTAAGGCAGACAAACGGAAATGTTCATTTTCAATCAAGAGAAAACGGAAAATGTACAGTTAAAATTTCGCAATTGCTGTTTGCGACTTTTAACCAAGTCGTTGAATGTGGCCAGGAGGTACCGTCATCCTAAAAATGCGAGTACCAAGGTTAGAATCCGAAGAAATATAAGTCGATAAAAAACAGATGCAATAATAATCAATATAAACTAGTAAATCTGCAGATCAGGAGCCTCAACGTCAGCTCTACAACTCATTGTGTTTAGCACCCTTTGAGTAATATTAATCTTTCTACAAAAAACGAAATTTAAAGTTTTGAAATTACATAAACATTTATAAAACGAAAACATATTTCGAAGGTTTCTGACATTAGAAGCGTTAAATTAAACCCCTTGTTATGTAATGGTATTCTGAAAATCTCATGAGCTACTTATTCTGGTAATTTTTAGATAATAAAGTAGATTTCTTCAGGGGGGCAGAGCCCCTCTGAACCCCTTCGTAGTGTAATTTAATTTACATTTGTAATTATCAATTAATTGTGTTAATGTCCTTTAGTAAATTCTACCAATAGACGGAAACGTACATGAATTATTTTCTACAGTCCTGTATATTACGTGAAGATTTTTACGCGTCGTCTATAACATTTAAATTTAATGCAGACAAAAAACCCTCTTAAAACTGCTCATATCACATTTCCGGGGATTAGTATGCATAGTGTGCACCATATATCCAGTTTCTGCGGAGTCCTGTATATGGTTCTATTTAAATTCTGCAAACATTTGTTAGTATACTAAATGTAATTGGGATGGGAAATACATAACTCAAATAAAAAAAAAAAAAAAAACACTGAAGCAATTCGCGCTCATTTTCATTTATACTTACGAATTCATTTGTGTATCCCTGTACATGGTCTGTACAATATTTAAGCACTACTTATTAAGCACAAATTTACTTAACGTTAAAACGCACACCATAATCGAAAATGCTCTTCAGCAATCATCCCTAATAGATCAGAACTGTATCCGAAATTTTTTATGTGACCCTATAAATGAACGATAAATACGATACAAATCATATTCAAGCTTCTTGTAGTCAACCGCAGTAATGTAATTTAATTTCATAATGTTTGAATTAGTGCAACACAATTAACACGCTGACGACAGGCAATTTAATTAAATCTGGGTTTAAAAACAGTAGAAGCTCCTCCCTCTTCTGAAAGTGTCTCGGAAATTGGTTTCTGAGATATGTTTTTCATGTTTATGTAGCAGTAAATATCTTTCAATGTACGGATGTAATATATAATGTCTTACAATCTATAAAAAATATGGACAACACAATATAAATGTCTTTTCTGTAAGGTAGAAGTCACTCCCTTAGCCAATGATGTATTCTGAATAAAAACGAGAATTCTCGTTTCCCGTCGCTAATGTGTTAAAATAAGCTGTGAGGAGTTAGTTTTTTTCCCCCGTAGACCACATTTTAATCGACCACTTTTGTGTGACCCTGAAAAAAACATTTGCTTTGCACCCCATATACTACAAAAATGTTCAAAAATACATATCAATTTTATTATTTTGTAACTGAGTAACATCATTAAAAAACGCCACAAAAGGATTTTCTTCAAAGATTGTAATATTATGAATACTTTTGAGTTCCCTGTACGCATACTGTAAGTGCTACACATAACATATTTTATAGTAACCAGGTTCTAGTGCACCTTAATAAAGTATATAAATTTCATTACGTTTAAAATTGTGTAACATTATTAAAATACACCGCAGACGATTTTTCCCAAAGACTATAATGTAACGGAATAGTTTTGAGTGCCCCTGTAATTAAGCTATGAATGCTACACTCTTCATTTTTAATAACAAACATACTTTGGCAAACCTCAATAACGTATATCAATTACATGTAATCCCGACTATATTTGCGCGAGTTAGAGCATCTAGAGAAACACGGCAATCGACAGATAGAAAAACTGAAGTCATAAATACTTTTCATCCATGTTGGAAAGTGTTAAAAAGGATTTACATGCCTTTAACTGTACTTTTTTTTCACTTATAGTATGGTTAAACATTAGTTTAAACATCCTAATCCATGCGATAGCAATAACATATTAAAAGGCCCCCAAAATATGCATATCTGGAGATCTATAAATCTACTGGAAAATAATTCATTATCGTGCCCACTGTTAATTGCATAAATTGCATCGATTTGGCGCGATAAAATATTTTTTGTGATAGCCTTTTAATAGTACCTGCAACAAAATTAACGTAATTTACTAACTTCATTCATATTTGACGCAATGATAGGCTACGAATAACAGTCGCTAGGCAACGAAGAAAAGGAAAAAAAAAGAAATATGTATCATATAAAACAAGAAAATTAATTTAAAAATTCTTTATATTATTGGAATACATGTATAAATGTCCTAAAAACATTATACACGTAAATAAAAAAATCTGATAGATATATTGATAAAACTTCAATATAATAGGAATAATTTAAAACCCTTATTTGGAATTTTAGTATCCATAATTTGACATTTAAATCCATGAATCAAACGTGCCATTTTCTTTCAACAAATGGAAATTTGAAAATCGTCTGACTTGCCGTAGAAAAGCATTATAAAGAAAAATAAAATCTTCCATATTTTCCGAACGAATGAACCAAATTTAACCAAAAACTATACAGCTACGTCCGGGTATCTCACGAATATGCCCAATTAATTTCAAGCTGATCGGGTGCTTTTTGCGGCAGTTATCGCGGAACAGACAGACAGACAGACAGACAGACAAACGGAAATCAAAACATTTCGTGTCTCCACAGTAAGCCTTCACTGACGTTTCGGCAATAACTGTTCCATACAACTGTGCAACAGCATATAAAATTATTATGTGGTTTGTTTTCAATATTGCACTAACACTCATATTTATTCCTAAACACTAAAATTTCCGCCTGAAATAGACAATTATTGCATGTTAAAATTATGGACTAACAAAATGATGTTTTGTATGAAAAAAAAAAAAAAAAAAAAAAAGGCGGCGAATAAGAAACCGATAACAAGCGAAGAAAGTTTACTGCCAATACATTTTCCGCTTTTTTCGCTATTTTTGATTTTTTTCTTCAATGTGATTCGGTTGTCTATAAGGTTATTTATTTTATTCTACAAACTGTGTCAGTCCAAATGTGCATAAATTCATGCATTGTATGGTCGAATTCATTAGGTATTAATTATGCTTACATTATATGGTTAGTTGTAATTTTGCCATCAATAAGATTTTTTTTTTCAAAATATTTATTTTTACTGGTTATTGATTTGAGAGTATTTTTAATATTATTTTAGGATTTAACCATATTATTAATCTTGCACTATTAGCTTATGTAGGGTAAACGCACCGGTAGTGGGCCACTTAATGGCATTTATCTTATTATTATTAAAGTATTTAGGAATTCCAAATGATATATATTTTTTTAACGTAGTTTTAACCTTCATGTATCGGAATAAACATTCAAAGTTTCAAAATATATTATTTGGAAAAAATGAAAAATAAAAAAAAGTTACCTTCTTCGATGCTCCAGTAGTGGGCATAGTAAATTTTTGATGCACCAGTAGTGGGCCCCCCAAAAGTGGGCCACTCCAGTTTTGAGTTTAGTGTGAAAATACTAAAGTTATACTTTTTTTTTTTTACAGTTCTAGAATAGGATGTTCACAATAATGAAATCATGAATAGAAGTTTAGATGATTACGTAATATAATCTCACTAGTAAATCTGCAGATCAGGGGCCTCAACTTCAGTTCTGTAAATCAATTTTAATTTTATCTCACTTTACATCAAAACTAATGTCCTACAAGCTGCAAAGTAATTTTTTAGATTATATATAGGATGTTCTTTCGTATCGTTTAAATATAGCTAATTATCAAGAAGCATAGTTTTAGAGGTATAATTTTAATTGCTGAACTATTTCACATGTTTTTCATCATGTGAAAATCCATTTCCATCACAGTTTTTGTGATCTATAAGTTATATTTAGAAAATCTGCTTATATGCTTTCACTTGTTAAACAGTAAATATCCCCATATTCTGTGATCAAGACTTTCTGAATTGTGCTACAATGAATTTTATGAATTTTCAGCGATTTCTGACATTAAAATTCATTTTCTGTGTTTTGTAACAGAATGATACAAATGGTACAAAAAAAATTAACAGTTTTTATCCACAATAATAATAGACAATTTAGCAACTTTTTTTAAAATCAAAATGCATAGTTTTTGTTTTCTCTAAATAACAGTCTGTTGTATTTTTTAACTTATAAAAAAAAAAAACCCGCCCAATTTGTTATTTCGCAGTGGTGATAAATAATAAGACAAATATAATAAACAGGATAATTAAAAGCTGAAATGACTGCAAAACAAAATGATTTATACAAAAACGAAAAAGATCTCAAAATGTGAGAGGGGATTATAGTCAATTTATTACAAAGAGTACTTTAGGTTGAAACTTACAATGAAAGAGAGGCGTCAGACTGGGGCGATAATTTCCTGACTCTCCTTTTTTCTCATCGGCTATTTTTTTAACTCTTCCTTTTGATTTTTTCTTTTTTTCTCTTTCAGTTTTTTTTTCTGCATGTTTAGCATTTTTAAGGCCTTCTCTATTCTTATAATATTGAAGCATTTAGGGAGAAGCCACAACTGCAGGAATTTTCTCACTTTTTCTCTGTTTCTTTGTGTTATCTCCCCCTTCTGGCCAAAATAGAACTCTTTTGAAGGGCGGTGGTACATTTCTAGATGACCCAACATTTGAAAGCACTGAATGGCTCCCAGTCTCAGTTGATCCTTCTTGAATGAAAAGGTTCACCTCATCATCTTCAACAATTGCTCTTTGCACCTAATCAATAGTTTCAGTATCAACAGTGTCAATAGGCTATTCAGTGTATGCCGCCTCAACAGATATGACTGGCGTGCCCTATAACAAGTAAAATGTAAAAATGGAATAAATAATAGTAAAAAATATTTACTCAAGTGTTTTATACCCAAATTGTTTTGCGATAGATTACCTGAGAAATTGGTTTCATGTTCAAAGTCTCCTTCATCTCCAGCCATAAGTAGTAGATCAGTTTGCTCCGCAGAATCTTTCAATTTGCCTTTTTTTTCTGAGAAAGATTTTATTTTTCTTCTCCAATTTTATCTTCAAGAACTTCCAAGAACGAAGCCATTTCTCTCTCCTATATTGGTGATATTATCACATTCTTTGATGTTAGTGTGGATTCAACATTTACTTTCTTTAGATCCCAAGGAACTAGTCCACTTGCTTTGAATCCATTCACAATGGTTGCAGGAGTGACGCAGGAGTGACTAGATTAAACGATCTAGTGCTGATTTTAGGACTGGTGGAAACTCATGTTTCTGCATCTGTTTGTCTTCATGAGTTATTCTGAAGTGCACTACTTCCTGTTTCCAAGCACTTTTAAGAGTATGGAAAACAGAAATGTTCATTGGTGGCATTAGGTATGTGGAATTTGGGGGCAAAGCTACCTTTTCAACTCCATGAGCCGAACAAAAGATTCTTAGATTCAAATGCATGTGAGAAGTATGTCCATCAATATATAACACTACAGGTTTTTCTATGCAATGTTTATTTAAATATGGTTAAAACATTTGAACCTTTTTTTAGTATTGAACCTTTGAAGTATAAATTATTTTAGATATTAATTTCTTTTAAATTTCTTTTAATAATCATATGTCTGATATCTTAGTGAAGTTGTATTTTTGCTGCTCCAAAGTGGCCACTTGTGCACCAGTAGTGGGCCCCTGGCCCACTACTGGTTCTAGTGAACAAAATACTAAATAAATTATATAAAAAGTTTTAGAACCTCAAAAAATACTTAATTAAAATAATTTAAACATAAAAATTTTTTTTGGCATGTGCTCCAGTAGTGGGCCACTATGCCCACTATTGGTACAATTTAAGAAATTGTGATCCAGAAGTGGGCCACCCCTTAAAATCAATATAATTTTCAATTTTTAAGTTTTCAGCTTATCTAACAAATTATTTACAATGTAATCGAGTATATCAACGGCACTTTAATTCAAAATAAAACATAATATTAAAGAAACAACACTTTAGATAAAACCTTATCTCTTAATGAAATCACTAAGAATTTGTCAAAAAACCTGTGTTTGAAGACATTCCAGAAGATAAACAAATATATCTACAGGAAAATAACAATTATTCCAAACTGTTTATGGAAAGTTAACATTTAAGGACTTTAACTAATCAGATTTCTTTCAGTCGTTTTTCTGAAATGGATTGTGAGCTTGTTTTTAAACTTTGAAAGTTAGTGACCCACTACAGGTACGTGGCCCACTACCGGTGCGTTTACCCCATTTATGCAGCATTAAATATAAGCAAAATTTTGGATAACGCCCTAAAGATTAAATAAAAAGTGGCGCGCTTGCGAGTAAGGTTGATTATAACCAGTTATCTCACATAATAGCCAACCACAAACTTAGAAAACATCTAATAGCAAAATTGAAGTTTTAAAGTTGACCATAGTATAAAGTCGAACAACTCATAGCTTTTAATCACCGCCTTGACTCAAAAATTCAAATAGCTATTCCTCTATAAATTATACCTATTTTAAAATTTATGTTTTAAAAACAAATAACATTAAAAAGTCATCTTCATATTGAAACATTTTCAATACAGACACCTAATTTTGACACTGTTCTTGGCTTTTTCATTAAATTCCTTATAAGATACAAGATGAGAAATCCTCCGGTTAAGAAGTATTTGAAGTAAATGAAGAAGGTACTAGCTAAAACTCTTTTATTATTTCATTAATTTTTCCGAATATTTTAAACATTTTATTTGAAATTGATAAAAAAAAATTCTTATGTTTTGATCAAAGTACTGTACATTTCTAAACTTCTTTTCTCTGTGGCACATTGAAATTTCAATTGTTAGTCTCACTTTGTCACGACCTACATCATGTAAAATAAAAATGAACTCTGATTCGTGTTTAACAACAACTTGTCAAAACTGTCATTTTACCTCACTGGCATTTTAGCATCTTTGAAAACTTGTAAAAATAAACAAAATACAAAATAGGGATTTATGGTACTGATGAATTCGTTAATAATGCCATACAGTAACGTTGCAAAGTTGAAAAGATGGAAAAGCAACCAAATAGCATAATTTTAAACAGTTTCTTATGTATATATTGACAAGAAACAAAAGTAATTTAATTATATATATATATATATATAATAATTAAAAATACGTATAAAATATAAGTTTTCAAAATGTTAATATGAATGAGATATAAAATGATACAAACGTTACCTACATACGTTCAACAAAATTTGTATAGAAATAGCCAAAATTCATAAATGTAGTTTGTAATATGAAAAAGGAAATTGGATTTAAAATAATTGCATATTTGTGTAATAATCAAATAAAAAATAAATAGTAATTAATCTAGTTCCATTAATCAAAGGACACGAATAAAATGATGATAACTTTTCTTAAAGTGGAATTTTACAAAACTTAAAATTCAGAGCAAATAAAATTAGAAACATTTAATTAATAATTTTTTCTGCATTTTTTTTAAATATGAAAACTTTTTATAAACTTAAGTAAGCGTTATATCCGTTCATTAGATCTATTTTCAAAATATAATTCACATCACCTTTATAATTAAAAATGTGCAAATTACTGCATATAATTATTAATTTAAATCACCTCTTTTTTTCACGGAATATATTTTTAAGAATTACGATTAGTCGTGTCCTGTGAAAGCCAATAAATACTATGATACTAATTTATTTTTCTTCTTCCGTACGCAAGATATATCTATCTATCTATCTATCTATCTATCTATCTATATATATATATATATATATATATATATATATATATATATATAAACAAATTCCTTCCTGTAAATGAGAAAATGATACAGAACAAAAGAAAAAGTGTAAAACATGTATCACGATATTTATTTATCTATAAAAATTATTTAAACTATTTCAATTGTTTTAGTGTCAGTTTGTATTGGAAGTATGGATTTGATATTCATAATTTTTACATTTAATTTTATTTAGTAAGAAAAAGTTAAATTTTAGAAATAGTCCATTGTGCAGAAGATATTTATTTCTATAATGGTTAAGCAAATTATCCGTAATCATTTTTCTTTTTATTTAATAGAATAATGTTCATAAAATGTAATATCACCTACATAGCTCAAAACAGATTTAGCACCAGACGTCCACAATGTGAGTAAAGTTTTTAAGGAAACTCTTTTACAAAAAATACTTTTCGGTTTATTTTATCACAGAATTTGTAACAGTTTTTCGGGAATAAATAAAACGATAACAATTATTAGGCAGCAATATAAAACCATACGCATCTTGGATATTTGATAATCATATCGTGCGATAAATATGCAAAATGAATGCCAGTAGCTATTAATTAAAATTGTGAAACCAATTCATATGTACTATACATGCATGAAAATCTTCAATATTTAACTTTAAACTAGTAAAATCTATTCTTCGGAACTAAATTTTGAAATATTTTAAATGAGGAGAGATTATAAGATTTGAAGAATAATTTGCACCCCCCCCCCCCCCCCCACACACACACACACGAACACAAAATAAAAATAAATAAGGGAACTATCAGATGAATGATATCTTTAATGTTCTTGTGATTTTTCTTTTAAGAGCAAGTCTGGTCTTCCCCTTTAAAGGAAAAGGGGTTTATTGCACCTTGCGATTTCTATTTTATTCCTCAACTCAAGAGAGACCTCAAGGGAAATCATCACACCTCGGACGATGAGGTGAAGACAGCTGTAAAGTCCAGGATTCGAGAGAAATCGGGAGAAATTTTCAGTGACGGAATAAAAAAACTTGTTACACGTTGGGAGAAATTTGTTAGCCTTAACGGTGACTATGTTGAAAAAAAAATAAATAGTTTTGAAGCTTAAGAATTGTACTTTAATGTACTTTTTGTCCAATCTTGCTATTTGTTTTTATTCGTGTTCTGCAAGCATGTGTGTATTACTTTTCAGCCTACCCTCGTATAATGTGTGTGTTGGTATTTGATGTGATGACTGATTTCATGAAACAGTAAGTGCAGTTGATTTCGTTTAATAGTTTTAAAAGATATATATTTTTAATTGTTATGGGTGGGGTTACTATAAATCGAGAAATAGTGAGACATAATTTCGATTTTATTAATAAAAAATAATCTACCAATTATATATATATATATATATATATATATATATATATACATATATATATATAAATTGGAATGAAAATCTAATGAAAATCCAAAACGCTTATAACTCACGTTCTGCGAAACTGATTTTATGTGATTTGTATTGTCAGTAAAGTAATTTTGGGGCGAAAGCTTAGTGTATAAATCGTTTCTTAATTACAGAGATATCGGAGAATGTTCTATAATCAGGTGAATCTGATTTTATGATTTTGTGAGTTTTTAATATCTCGGTTTATTATCAAAAAGTTAAAAATCTTAGCTTCAGGTGGTTCAGGGCATTCCTTGAACTATCATCATACAAATATTCCTGATTATAAAATTCAGCTATTTGAAAACTGCTCAACTGAATGGATTTTGATGACTGTTGTGCTAATAGCTAATTAAATTATGAAAAAAAAATACTTGCCCATTTACATTTACATTCAGAATTGAAAAGTATGCATTCTATATTCTTATTCATATTCGAATTCATACATTCTATTTAAGCGAAGCCGCAGACAAAAGCTGGTTGCAAAAAAGAAAAAATAATAACTATTTATGTATAATACAAGGTGGCCATAATTAAACTGACAATACTCAGACTGTTCTGTAGCGGGATCTATTTGAGAGAATGCCGCTAAATTTTGTAAGAAGATTAAACAAAACGGGCGTCAAAGGTAAGTCAAAGGTAAAAGGTCAACGGGGGTCAAAGGTAAGGGGGTCAAAAAATAGGTACAAAAGACACCGCTAGGGAAATATGTGGCACTATGTAACGGAAAAGTGAGTATTATTGCCATATTGAGCAGTGGCGTGGCGTCCGGTCATCGCTGGATGCGGCGATGACCAAGCAATATTTTAAAACTCTTAATAAGCTTTTAAAACTCTACGATCCAGTTTTAGCAGAACATTTGGAGTTCATGTATAAGTGAAGGTAAGATTTAAAGTTTCTTTTTTGAACATTCAACCATTGAATTTTAGAGTTAATAATTTTTCACCACAAGCTTAAATAATTGCGATGACCACCGAAAATTTTCACGCCACGCCACTGATATTGAGCTTGAATTAAATCGTTAAATG
Organism: Maratus speciosus; assembly: GCA_963932465.1. Classification (NCBI taxonomy): domain Eukaryota; kingdom Metazoa; phylum Arthropoda; class Arachnida; order Araneae; family Salticidae; genus Maratus; species Maratus speciosus. The sequence continues at coordinate 3,067,800 of OZ010786.1, read as the reverse complement.
TGCTAAATAAAAGGCAATTTTATTTCAGTATTGATTCTGCATTTTTTAAAACTCTCTTTTCTTCTACACGGCGCCACATATTCCCCTCGCGGTGACTTTTGGAACAATTTTTTTGAAGAATCCTTCGTCCCCCATCTTATTTAATGTCCTTACAAAGTTTGGCGGCATTCTGTCAATTAGATCGCCCTACAGAACACTGTGAGTTCTGTCATTTTAATTATGGCACACCTTGTACTTCAAGCATTGAATAAAATAAACTGAATTAAAAATATTAAAATATCTATTTGCATTACGTTAATTAAATCCCTTTTTAAGTACTTACTTAAAAAGTTAGGCACGACGTTAATAGATTTAATTTTTTATATTTTTAATTTATTTCATTTTTATAATATTGTATCTTTTAAACAAAGAAAAAGTAAATTGTAAAGAAAATATTAGATATTTAATGATTATTACGATTGGTGGCAGCACTAACCGGCATTCCCTCCTTTTCCGCCATTATCTGCTGTCAGTTTTTTTAAGTGCAGAGTTCTTCCTGAGGCGCAGTATGAAGAGGTTGTGAAAGTACCCGTGTTGATTTTTTCTCCGCGCGGAACGATGATAAACCAAACAGGATTTCTTCTACTATATATAAATTGTTACCTATGTAAATAGATATGTATTATGAGTCCAATATATTAAAGATTGTCCTGTATTAAGAATTCTCAATCTAAATTCTAGAGTGGCATGTCTACTTGAAGCAATGTGTCCATTATTTAAATTGTGGAGCCTACTTTTCGAAAGTGGCTGCCATAAACTGTATTAAAAATTTTCAGCATTTTAGAGACAATTGTTTTTTTATTTTCTTAAGAAGGGGAAGGGGCGTCCAAGTGCCCTTTCTAAATATTGTTTATTATAATTTTAGAAACATTTTTAACACTTTCCAACATAGCTCAAAAGAGTTTATGAAATTGTTTTGTCTGTCCGTCTGTCTGACTGTCAGTGCCCAAACTCCCGTAAATATAATCTGGTTGCCATGAAATGGATATATGTTAATGATATTTACCATGCCATGTTCGGTATTGAAAATGAAATGTGTAGCATTTACTGTTCATCTACAGAGATATTCAAACGAATTCCGTTACATTACGGTATATGAGGAAAAATGGTTTGCAGCGTATTTTAATGATATTACGCTATTTTAAACATATTGAAATTGACATATATCCCTGAGATGTACTATAAGGTTCTTATTATCCGTCACGGGATCGTACTCGATTTTTATACCAGTCTTCGGGCTCAGACTCATTTTTTTCTTTTTTAGCATGACATTTTCATTAATTCCTGTATAGAAAAAATATAAATAATGTTTCTTTTTTTTAATTACTTAATTCGTTTACGTCATTTTAATTCTATTTTGATCAGAACGAAAGGGAAACAGAAATCGTATTTTTCTTCTTTTCTGTAGCATTAGAATTGTGATATTTGCCGATTTATGACCGGTCTTGATGGCGACGACCAGTTCATATGGAGCCAATCAGAATATGGTGCCATTACGATATTTTTAATAGGAACGTTTATTAATTATTATTATTTTAGAAATCTAACGCGAAATGAATAATTTCTTTGGTTTTTAGCCAACCAACATTTGATTAAGCTTTGCGAATTTTAAGTGTTTTATTGTGTGTGTGTTATAATCGCTCTTCATATGAAATAACGTTAGTGATTCTATTCATTTTTCATCACGAACTCTTCTCATGTAGCTGCTCTGCTCTTCAAATTCACGAAGTCTCTTTCATTCGTACGTAAATATAATTAACAGTTAATTATATTTACATAAAAGAAGCTGTTAAAAAATGAAATAATACATTTATAATAAACTAGCAAAACTCGTGGCTTTGCTCGCATAATAGCGCTCGCGTAATAGTTGAAATATGCCAAGTGATATATTATATGCCTAAGTTTTATTAAAAGAAATTATACTTTTTGGAATAATTCAATTATTACGAATTAAACCACAGTTTGACTAAACTGCATTATTACACTGCATTAGATAGAAATGAGAAAAACTGGGAAATAACTAAAAGTAATTCCGAATAAATGTTAATTTAGAAAGTATTTTGAAGCTGTTATACTCATTTCATCCGCTCATTTCAGTCTACATTAGAAGTTTTGAATTTTTTGAAACCGTTTTTAGTACGTATTTAAATCTGAAATTAACCACTATGTCAAATTCCAAGTTTCTTCTCTAACTGTCTACTGCACTACTGCACTCTTGTGGTAGCAGCACTAACATAAAATGCATATGTTGAAACAGAGACTATCACCATTAATTTGCTACCATTAATTTTTAAATTGGTTTGATATTTCGTAATATTCCATAAAAGACGTAATTTAGAAAGTTTCCAAAGGCTTTCTTATATAGAAAGTTTCTTGTTTCTGCCAACTTAGGTGGTAGGGGCGACGGCATAAAATATAGCCTGTGCAGGACCAGAGACTATTCCTGTTCATCCACAACCATTACTTGCGTAATCGGTTTATTATTTCCTGAGATTGCTTATGAATTGTAATTTAGGACGATTTTAGAATACTTTTTGATCCTTCCCTTCGATTCACCCCTTTTAAATTTCGAATTTATTTTCGATAGTTGTCAGAGGGCATTTATATTTTATAAGTAACTACCGTGCTACATTTAAAGTTTCTATCCTCCTCAGTATCACAGAAATCACAATTTACAAAGTGTTTTACTTCTGCAACCCTCTGGTGGCAGTGGTACCCACATAAAATATAGCTTAAGTTTTAGCAGATACGATCACCACAAATTTGCAACCACTATTTTTATATCGGTTTAGTATTTCATAAGATTGCATAAAAATCGTAATTTAGAAAGTTTAGAAGGATTTTCGCTCACTTCATACTTTAAATTTGGAATTTTCTTTCGACGTTTCTTAGAAAACATTTGCATCTTTTAAATGCCAAATTTAAAAATGTTAGACCCCTCAGTACCACAAAAAACGCAATTTAGTTTTTCTTGCTTCCTTGGTAGTGATAACAACATAAAGTACAATCTATGTTGGAGCAGGGGCTGCCACCATCAATTTGCAACATTACTTTTAAAATTGATTTGATAATTCTCGAGATTCAGTTGAAATCCTAATTTAAAAGATTTTGAGAAATTTGTCACTCATATTGTCATTTTCACTCATATGTACCCCTTTTAAAATTCGAAATTTTTAGGAAATATTCTTAGAGATCATTTATACCTTATGAGTAACTATCGTGCTATTTTCAAGTGCTAGCCCAAGCAGTATCACAAAAAATCGCGATTTAGGACGTTCTTTGCACCTGCAACCCCCAGGTGAAGTGACACCGACATAAAATAGAGCCTGCGTTCGAGCAAGGGCGTCACCATCAATTTCCAACCATACTTTTAAAATCAGTTTGATACTTTCTGAGATAGCGTAGAAATCGCCATTTCGAGCGTTTTTAGAACGCTTTTCGCGCTTTTTGTCAACCCTTTTAAATTTCGAATCTTTTAAGAAAACCATGCAAAATTACATGTTTCTATGTCCTTCAGTAACACAAGAATCGTATTTTTGAACTTTTTTGCTGCTGTACCCTCTTTGGAGTAGTGGCATCTATATAAAATATAGCCTATGTTGGGGAAAAGGCTATCCCCATCTTTTCACACGATTATTTTTTTAATCGGTTAAGTACTTCCTGAAAATACGTAGAAATCGCCATTTAGAGCGTTTTTAAAACGTTTTTTGCGCATTTTTATCCCTTTTAAATTTTGAATTTTTTGTAAAATATTTTTAGAGATCATTTGTATCTTATAAATAACTACCATGCCAAATTTCATGCTTCTAAGCCCTGCAGTAACACAAAAAATGCAATTTAGAGCGTTGTTTGCTCCTGCAACCCCCAAGTGGTAGTTACACCAGCACGAAATGGATAATATGTTAGAGCAAGGGCTATCACCATCAAGTTCCAACAATTACTTTTGAAATTTTTTTATATTTTCTGAAACCGCGTAGAAATCACAATTCAGAACGTGTTTTAGAAATCTTTCGCGCATGATCATCCCTTATAAATTTCGATTTTCTGAAGAAATATTCTGAGAGATCATTAGTGTCTTATAAGTAACTACCACGCCAAATTTCATGTCTCTAGGCCCTTGAGTAACACAAAAATCGCATTTTTAGAACTTTTTTGCTCCTGCACCGCCTTTGGGGTAGTAGCACCGATATAAAATACTATAACCAACATTTCCACACCATTATTCTTGAAATCGGTTCGGTACTTTCTGAGATTGCGTAGAAATCGCGATTTAGAACGTTTTTTAGAACTCTTTTTGCGCATTTTCAACCCTTTTAAATTTTGAATTTTTTAAGAAATGTTCTTAGAGATCATTTATCACCTATAGGTAACTACCATGCCAAATTCCATGTTTCTAGGCCCTTCTGTAACGCAAACATCGCATTTTTAGCACGTATTTTGCTCCTACACTCTCTTTGGGGTAGTGACATCGACTTAATATATAGCCTATGATCGAACGTGGACTAACACCATCATTTTGATACCATTACTTTTGAAATCGGTTCGTTAGTTCCAGAGATTACCTACTACAAACAAACAATAAAACAAACAAACAAATAAACAAACAAACTTCTATATAATACTCTTCTTTGTTGCACAAAGGCTTTATTTGCTATTTTTACTCTTCTTTACTTCAAACTTCAAAATTTCTTCTTTCAAACTTCTTTAGTATAGATAAATTTTAAATATTATGTTTTATTTTTTTGGTATTCTCTTCCTTAGGTATCGGGCTCGGGCTCCGAAAACTGAGCCCGAACTCATTTCTAATACATATTCATTGATCATATTCAGGGCTGCACAAAACAATTGTATATTTTCCCAACTATTCATGGTACTACCTGAAATTGGGTTTCCAAATACGTTATAGTTATGCGTTTTACAAATTGTTCATTTAGACAGGATCTTTCGCCTTAGCAAACTGCGAAGTTTCGTTATAGTAGTGTGAATGTGTCGAAAAGTGTTTCTTAATCTATGCTGTATGCAAAGATTTTTTGTTGTATTTTTTTTCTTGTGAGGAATATCTATATTATAAAAGACAGACAGGAGTGTGAATAACGCGGTCGTTGTTTGATGCTGGCTACGTTTCATGATTAAATTTCTCTTTTACTACAAATCTTTTAACTTCTAGATATCGCACATTTTCATTTTTACAGCTTAAAATACAATGAAACATGTACAAGGAAATCATTTCGTTTATCTAATCAAATTACAGTAGAAAACGCATCCATATCTATACTTGAATCATGAAAAAAGTACAATTACTGGAAATTGAGAATGTAAAATTAAGGAGTGTTGAGGTAGTGGGAAAGAACACTTGAAAAAATGTTTGTTTGAATCCAAAAACATGTCAATAATAAGTACTTCATTAGAATATCATTTCGTAAAACTATGTTTGATGACACTTCTAAAATGTCCAAAAACTTTGAGAAATCTTATAAATAAATATAAAGATTAAAAAAAAAAATGCTGTAATATTTTCAATAATACTGTACATACTGTAATATTTCAATACTATAATTCAAATTTTCAAGAATTTTCTAAAATTTCCACAAGCTTCGTGAAATCTTATAAATAAATATAAAACATAAAAAAATGCTGTATTTCAATTATGTATTTCAAAACTGTAATTTATATTTCAATACTGCAATCATTTAATTATTGTGAAATTAGTGAATGGGTATCAGAAACTGACTTGTAGAGCTGGCGTTGAGGCCTCTGATCTGCAGATTTACTAGTTAATTAAGAATTAGGAGTTAAAAATTTTAAATGGTCATAATTCCTAAACTGTTGAACCAAATGGCATCCTATTCGGTAAACCTAAGGTAACATTTACTGAAGAATCCAAACATGATGTTAAAATTATATTTTAGTAATAAAATTTTAGAGCTTCTGGTAATTTCACTAACGAAGCCTCCAAAGCAAATTTTTGCAAAACCGTAAGTAAAGGCTCACTGTGGAGAAACGACATTTTTGTGTTTTCCGTTTGTCTCTTAGTCGTACTGTCTGTTCTGCGATAACCATCCCAAAAAAGCATCCGATTAGTTTGTAATTAATTACACATGTTGGTAAAACATCCTGATTTATACGCATAGTTGTTGGTTATAATTGGTTCATTCGTTTGGTAAATATAGAACATTTTCTATTGTTCCATAATGTTTTTATAAGGAAATTCGGACGATTTTAAAATTTCCATTTTTAAAAGAAAATTAAGGATTTAACTTAAGATTTAAATGATAAATTATGGACGCTGCAATTTTCCAACAAAAGCCCTAAATTATTTCTATTAGATTGAAATTTTGTCAATACATTAGTCAGATTTTTTAAATTAGATGCATAAATTTTGTTGGAATTTTATACATTATTGGAGTAAGATAAAATATTTTGTTTCATCAATTTCCTTATTTGAAATAATACATATTTCATTTTTTAACAGTTCTGTAACAACCAAATTTCATAGCCTGTAAAAAATCATTCAAATAATCCCGATTTCAAAAGATTGAGCAGAAAGTCTGACTGAGATAAATAAAAGTTTATAATTTCTTCCATAATAAATCTGAAAAGATGGCTTTAAATGTGAACGATGTTAGTAACACTAGAGTTTTAAATTGTATGTGGATACTATGAAAAGGCTATCGAAAAAAATACCTTATAGCTCTAAATCACATTTGCCATAAGGTAAAGCTAGGAGAGTCTGCGCACAACTCGACAGAATGATAATAAAAATTAAATATTATTTCTTTTTCTAAATTATCCATGAATAATTTTGACTTCATTGGTTTTTTATGCATTTTCTTTTCTATTTTGTTGCTGTACAGTAATTTAATACAACTGACGTTATAAATGAAAAAAATATATATATATATATATATTTTGCACAATCTGTCCTTATGTGGTATCTGTCCAATGTTGGTATGATTGCGCACAAGGGTAGGAGAGATTGTTATTAATAATAACTTCAACTAAATTGTTAAAAATTATAATTACACATAACTACATTGTTGTAAGGTTCTTGTGATGACATATTATTGTATTAGGAGTGAATATTTCAACCTATCGATTGAAGGATAAGATAAACTTTTTTACCAAAAAATAAAACAGACTTCAAAAACTACTGCAAAGTAAAAAATAATTTTTTTACACAATAGTTAACAAGAAATTAAATTAAGAGCATTGCATTTGCCATGCGTATTATTATATTTATGTACATTAATTTGATTTTTTGCAGTCGGTGCCAGCCAAATGAAGTTAAGTATAAATATCCAACAGACACACATCGAAATATCTACGAATTTTTTTACTATTTATTATTTAGTTAAAAAAGTTTTATATTACCATTTTTGAAATCCATTTTTTCATCTGATTTTATAAACGTGTATTTTCAAGTGAGATTAGCTATAATTATGTGTGCTAAATTAAGGATTATTATAAAATTAGCGCGTTAATATCAGATATTATATAAAAAATTCGTAGCCAAACACAGATTTTCAAATGCAGGATGCTGTCAGAGTTGTTTGAGAATGGAATTTTTTTCAGAAACATTTTTGTTGAATTTTGTTAGGATTTGTATTTGTCGATTTACAAGCTTCGCTTGGCTGACAACGACTCCAAAAAAAAAACAAATTAATATACATAAATATAATAATACGCATGGTAAATGAAATGCTCATAATTTAATTTCTTATTAACTATTGTGTAAAAAAATTATTTTTTACATTGCAGTAGTTTTTGAAGTCGGTTTTATTTTTTGTAAAAAAGGTTATTTTTCACTTTTTAGTTTTTTTTGAGTTACGATTTTTGCATGATTGTTTTGTAGGATATTGCAGACTTTTAAATAAACTTTTAAAGATGTTATTTTGATAATTAAATACTTCTGTTCAGATTTGTGTGTACATTCAAAACACAGGTTTGTTTGTGAAAATTCTTTACATATATTACATTTATTCTTCATTTCGGCATTTTATTTATTTTTGGTTGTTATGTATTTCATCTTTCTTGACAAAAACAGCTTAACTTACTTAGGCATTTATGCTTCTTATTGTATCATCATTTGCAATACGTTGGGTAGTGGAGAAACCGGTTAAACAATGAAAGGTAATTTGCGAGAAATCCTTCATTTTATTGTTTTTTGTTGAATTACTAAAAACCACTCAACCAATTTCGATGAAATGGAAGTGGTACCAATTCGAGAGTATCCTCTTTCAATTAAAACTAAAATCGCATAAATCGGACAAAAAGTTCCGGAGTAATCGGTGTACATACATAAAAAAAAGAAAAAAACATACATACGCGTCGAATTGATAACCTCCTCCTTTTTTTGAAGTCGGTTAAAAAGGGAAAGAATTTTAAGAACAACAAAATAATTTTAATTAAAGAAAAAAAATGAAAGAATCAGAAAAAACAAGGCCAAAGAAGCTTGAAAAATAACAGAAGGGATCGCATTCCACTGAAGTAATGTGCTTTTGTCTAAGAAATTACCAGAATAAGCCGTTCATCTGAATTTCACACTATCATTTCAGAACACCGTATTTAATTCAGGACTTCTAATTTCTGCAACCTTCGAAGTATTTTATTTTCTTATAAATATTTTTTGAAGTTTAAAAATTTTAAATTAGAGTTTATAGGGTGATGAATATAATTAAGAGGGTGTCAGAAAACAATGAGTTTGAGAGCTCAAATTGAGGCTCCTGATCCAAATTTAATAGATTTAACGTAAATTGAATAAGACTGTTGTGAAATTTTTTTTTTGTTTTCTGAGGCCGTTCGGTGATTAAAAATTTTAAAGTGTTTTCTTTAACACTAGATTAATTTTAACACAATTATTCAAATTGGTAAACAAATCATAATGTATAATCTATGTTTTCTTTAATTTATTTGTTTCATTTATATATTTATACGTTTTTCTTTTATTTATTTATTTTCAGATTAAATATATATTTGGCTATTTTCACTTATATTATATATTTTTCCATATCTACACTTTTACTCCTGGAATTCATTATTGTATAATTTATATTGGTATTTCTGTATCTAGGCTAAATCTTTACATCAATAAATGTCGACTTTCAAATTTTAAGGTTATGAGAATTGGAATCACTGGATGCCCTGTATATATAATTTCTTCATCATACAATCACTTTGGGAATTTTAAACTATACAGAAACCAGTACTAATTTTGAAAGAAAATTTAATATTAATAAAAATATATTCTACATCATATATACAAAAAATAATTTTGAAGCATTCTTATACATTGTAAATATGTACTTTACATTTGCACTGTTCTAAAAGAATTATGTTGTGAATAATAAATATTAGAATAAAACTTTAGTACATAATTTTTAAACTTAAAACACCAAGATTAGAATAATTTGGAAAGTTGTCAAAGATGATGATTTACATTTTGAAAAATAGAGGATTCTTTTACTGGCAATTATCCATAACTTTTCTATCCCCCATGCTTTAACATAATATGGTTATTTTTTTTCTCTTTTTTTGTTGATGTGTGTTGCTGTTTTCTAAATTTCCTCATGAAAGCATTTTGTTACAAGATAATTTTCTTGATCACTCTTATTAATAACGTGCATTTAAAAACAAATGGTAAAAACCTGTAATATAACATTCCCAGCAAACACATACCTTTCGGCACACGATCGAACCGCAGCCGGCAGTGTCGGTTAAGTGTCGGCACCGACACAGTGGTTTCGGTGAAATTTCGGCAGCATATCGACAACTGAAACTTAAGAATCTGCTTTTTCGACTGCCGGTTACCGTGATTGGTCCCATTATGGTTACATATCGGCAAGCGACTTATACCGGCAAGCGACGCAGGATCGATATGTGATATCTGATAGTGGTACGATTAGATGAATACCAACATCGGTCCGAATTCGGAATTTTTAGTCTTAGCCGGCATTCTTTTACTTAATTTTGTGTGAGTTTGAGTTTTGATAAGAGTTATGTATTTCCCATAAAATTCTAATAGTGATAAACTTAAAAATTGTCAAAAAAAGCCTATATTTATTTATTAAAAAAAATGTTTCGAATTCATTTTTAAAAGGATTTGCAATTTTTTGAATCATCAAAAGATTTCCTTAAATCGTTCCTTAAAATTATTATTCATTATAAACTTAACCGTAGAAAGCAAAGAAAAATACTTCACAAGTTAATTCAAATTATTTTCCAATTATATATTCATTTTTAAAATAATAGTTTCTTATTTTATTTAAAACTCACATTATTAAAAAGCTTTTAAAATTATTTTACAAGCTATGAAAATATCAAAAAAATCTACACATCTTTTTAGCATTAAAATTTAAAAGAAAAGATTCCGAAATTTCTCCCTTCTAAAAAATTATTTACCAAAGGAAAAAAATAAAATAAAATTTCTTTTTTATTTTAAGATTAAAAAATGCTCATAAGTAAAAGAATAAATATTGCTACATTGTCATTAAAAACATATTCTGCTTTAAATCATCAAATGACAGACAATGAATTCTTATTCTAATTAAAATTTTAATTAAAGTGATTAATTTCCAACTTTATTTATTAAAATAAGTTTTTCCATGTTAAAACTAGTATGTTGTGGCCATCACAAAACTTTCTTCTATATAAATCACGTCAATTAAAACATTTAAATAGTAGAAAAAATTACATCAATTCATCACCAATTCATATCAAAGTATATCTGAATTTCACATTTGATGAAAATTCGTGCATTAGTTCTTGAAATTGAGCTATAGCGGAAATGCTGAAAAAATGTAGCATAGCAGCGCCACCTGTTGAGCGATTTACACCAAAACATAAACAGCACCAATTGAAATCAAGGTATAAGGTATACCTGAGTCTGAAGTTTGATGAAAATTCGTGCATTAGCTATTCAGATAGAGCCATAGTGGAAATTCTCAAAAATGCAGCATAGCAACACCACCTGTTGAGCGATTTGCACCAAAACATAAACAACACTAATTCATATAAAGGTATACCTGAATCTGAAGTTTGATGAAAATCTGTGGATTAGTTCTTGAGATAGAGCTATTGCGGAAATCGCGAAAAATGCAGCATAGCAGTGCCACCTGCGGGGCGATTTACACCAAACACTAATCAGCACCAATTTATATTAGGGACTACTGGAATATAATTTTTTATTAAATTCCGTGCCTTAGTTCTTTAGATAGAACGCCCACAAAATTTGTGTCACATACAGACAGACTCACAGAACCACAGACTCACAGACAGACATTTTGTAAAAACACATTGTTTTTCGGTATCTCTGACCCCTAAAACGTGTAAATCCGTCGAAAACCGGAAGTCGAAATTTTTGATGAATCCAATACTTTCTTCTTGTAAAGATAGAAGAAAGTAAACTTATGTTTTATAAATTAACGCAACGCATGTGATTATATTATAATAACTAATAAGAAAATTTTATTAACTGAACAAAACCTCTAAAAATAATTAATTTCATTAAATATTTAATAATTTTTAAATTTATAAAAAAAAACCCAATTCGTTTTCTTTAACTAGTTCGCTAAAATATTTATTTCATTCATTTAAATACTAAATTACCTTTTAAATAAATGCGGATAAGACAATTACAAAAAAAAAAAAAAAAAAAAAAAAAAAAAACCAACAACTTTAAAACACTTCAAAATTCCAATTTTCTCATCTACGATCTAGCCACAACAACAAGCTATATCACTTAAAGAAATGTCATCCCCGTATTACCCCATAAGAATCCATCCCACAGCAAGGCTCAGTGGCTGAGTGGTTAGGGCGTTTACCTTCTGTCCCTGGGGAATTCGGTTCGAAACCAACCTGTTCCAATGCCGAAATACGCTCCCTTGAAATATTGACAAATACACATCCCTAGATGGCGCCATCAAAAAGGATTTTTTTTCAATTTATGCTGCTGTCGGGCTGCAGACGGCATAGTATCCTGCTGGCAGTCTCTCCAATCTTGCCGGCACCGGTCCGACCAAGTGCCAGCCCAACGGACCGACTATCGCCCGTGGGACCACAAAAGTGTTGGAACCGAAATCGGCAACCCGATATCGTGCCGTTACCGCCAGAATCGGCAAGCGGCAATCGTCCGATTGCTTCCCGATAGCTCTGTGTTTGTTGGGATTATTATCTATGAACGAGTTAACATTAGTGAAAGCTTAAGCAAGATATTAATATTTATTAATGTATTTAAACCTGTATCCTTCAGCACAAAAATTTCATGTTATTTCAAATACATGTAGCAATAAAATCAAGAACTGGGAAGCAAAAGAACAACCCAAAACGAAGAAATTAAAATTACAAAAAATATGAAAACAGTTTTAAGACATAAAAATTTCAACAGCAAGAAGTATAATCATTAGTATTCCATCTATGTCTTAAGGGGACAAGGGACCTTAAAATCTTTAAAAATATTCTTTTTTATTTTTTATAAATTTCACCTAAATATTATTCAAGGGTACATTATATGCATTATGGCATGTATTTATCAAAAAAAATTTTTTTTTAATTATTTTTGAGAAAAAATGGAATTTTACGCGTCGTCTTAGAAATCTTCGAAATGCCCTCTGCGTCTTCCATATCAATGAAAATTCCCAATATTTTTTATAAAAGTTTGTTTTATATATATAAATAGAATAGAGCATCGAATTTTAAATATTTGAATTTAAAGGTAAAAAAAAACAAAATTAAAAATTTTGAAATTTTTTCGAAAAAATTTCAAAAATTTTCAAATTTTCATTTTTTTTTTAACTTTTAAATTCCAATATATAAAATTTCATACTCTATTTTATTTATGTGTATAAAACAATCTTTTATAAAAAATATTGGGGATTTTAATTGATATGGGATTCGCAGGGGGTATTTCGAAGATTTCTAAGACGAAGCGTAAAATTCCATTTTTTTTCCTCAAAAATATTTTTTTTGTGCTAAATACATTCCATAATGCATATAATGTACCCCTGAATAATATTTAAAATAAAATTTACAAAAAAAAAAAAATGAAAATTTTTGAAATTTTTTCGAAAAAAATATCAAAATTTTTAATTTTTTTTAGCCTTTAAATTCAAATATATAAAATTCGATGCTCTATTTTATATATATATACAAATCAAACTTTTATAAAAAATATTGGAGATTTTCATTGATATGCGATGCGCAGGGGGCATTTCGAAGATTTTTAAGACAATGCGTAAAATTCCATTTTTTTTCTCAAAAATAAATTTTTTTTTATTTTTTTTGTGATAAATGCATGCCATAATGCATATAATGTACCTTTGAATAATATTTAAGATGAAATTTACAAAAAATAAGGAAAAAATTGAAAAATTCTGAAATTTTGAAATTTTTTCGAAAACATTTCACAATTTCCCAATTTACCAATTTTTTTTTAAACTTTAAATTCAAATATATAAAATTCGATGCTCTATTTTGTTTATATATATAAACCAAACTTTTATAAAAAATATTGGGGATTTTCATTGATATGGAAGATGCAGGGGGCATTTCGAAGATTTCTAAGACGACGCGTAAAATTCCATTTTTTTCTCAAAAATAATTTTTTTTAATTTTTTTTGTGATAATTGCATGCCATAATGCATATAATGTACCCTTGAATAATATTTAAGGTGAAATTTGCAAAAAATAAAAAAAAAATTATTTTAAGGTCCCTTGTCCCCTTAATAAAAGGAATGATTTATGTTATAAAATATATACAATTCATTTACGATACAAAAAATATTATTCTATACAAATAGAGTTACAAGAATATATCGTAAGAGAAAGATCAATCGAGCATATGACGTGATATTTAGTTTTACTTTTCATAATTATTTTTAGTTTGATACACGTTTCTGTTTTGTAATACAAGTTGTTTCAAAAATGATCACTCGTTTTGAAGTACATGTAATACGAAACATAGACCCTTAAGAATCATTTTAAATCATATGGCTAATTATAAAGTTTTTTTTTTTTTTTTTTTTTTTTTTTACAAAGCAGATTAAAGGTTCTCAATAATTTCACTTTTGTATGTTCGGTATATGTGCATACGGTGGTCAAATTCGTTCTAAACTTCAAAAACAAACATCGCTGCAAAACACACCAGACAGACGTTGCAGGAATGTAAAGTTCCGTAACTGGTACGGCGAGATGATTTCTCTGGACAAAGTGCAAAAATCTGTTGAATGCGTTTGATATTTTCGTCTGACATACGAGAACGGCCAGCAGATTTCTTTTTACACAGTTAACCCGTATCTTGGAATTGATTATAGCATCGATTAAGCTCTAAGCGGTATATCGTCAGCTGAATCGTTTTAATGGACTCACACTACGCGAAGCGTAGGACAGAAAACAGTTTCAGCTGTGGAGTCGCGATCTTGACAAACACTGACATAGCGGGCGACGTTAGCTCTACCTGTCAGAAGTTGAGTGAAACTCGAGATTTACTTCTTTCTACCTATACATTATTCGATCAAAATGTATTAAAAGTTTCACAGTTAAGATTTTTATAAAAATCGGATGACTCTTTTTGAAACACCCACGATCCAACCCTTTCTATTCAGGTTAATACGATCCCCGATATACTCTACTGTGTACGGAGGTTTTCTAAAATTGTTCTTATTTATTTAGTCTATTTTCTTATATCTTCCATCAACTACACTAAACGGCATTTTTTCGCACTTTTTTGTTAGCCGCAAGACAACGGTTAACTGTTTATGGGATATTATTTCACTATTTGTAGGGATATGATTTAATATTTAAGAAAATAGTTCAATCACATATCTGTGAAATCCGTGTTATATTTATTTTTGAAATCTATTTTTGAGGTTTTAATTTTGTTTGGCAATTTACTAAAGGGGCATTACACGAAAGCAAGCAAATGCTTGATTTTTTTATATTGTGTTAGATGCAAACGGGCTAATCAGCCGTAATCGGATTTTACAATATTTGGGTATTTTAACTAAGGCAACATTAAATATTTAAAGACATTCATTTTCTTTTTAAAGAACAATCAAATTTTGGCACTTATTTGCTAGTCAGGGCTTAAGTGTATGTCTACTTACATGCAAGTTTGGGAATAGTTCAAAAATCTTGTGTATAGACAATTGGTATATTTTAACGATGTTAGTTTGGAGTTTGAAGCATTAACTCCTTTTTCTCAAATTGTGGACAGCATAGTTTTGATGTCAACGTTTCTGACGCACACGTTTCTATTTTCTAAGGGAGACAGACTGCATATTTAAATGAGGTAAAAAGTAGGGTACTTCCTATTCGACGAGACTTCGGTTAATATATCCATATTTAATGGCCCTAATCCAGCGAACATGCTTTTAGAGGAAAATTAAATAGCTTGTTTTGTCGAGACACCTTGTTGATATTTATGTAATCGAAAAATAAAATAAAAAAATATTTGTGTCAAAATCTTTTTTTATAGTCTTTTTATGCACAAAGTTCCAAAATAATTATTTCAGCTATTTTTGCATTTTACGGGGTAAAATACTATTTTTCTTTAGATATGTGAGAAAGGTGAGAAGAAACATTCTCCAAGCATGTTGAAACAATCAGGAGTTGTGGTAATTCTGTTAGATTCTGATTACGTTTGCATTAATTGTATTTTAAGAAATGTTGTTTTACAATGCTGTTCCAAACAAATGTTCATTTTTCAGGTAGAATTAAAATTATTCATTCGTGAAATTATATTTAAAACTTTAAAAAATAAAAACAGTATTGTGATGAAGTTATTAAACAAACTAATTTTGAAACTATATTTATTTTCTTTATTTTGAGGGTGTAAAAATTAAAACTCTGAAATGTTTATAAGCTAATAAAAAAAAAATGATAAAAGCAAACTGGATTCTAAGCGTGGCGCCACTGTAAATATGACGCCAGCGATACTGATGGGCATGTAATTGAATTATAATATAGATAAGAAGTATGCAACTGTTTTAATCAAATAATTAATTGTAGTTAGAATCATAGTATATACAGAGTGTCCATAAAAGCATGTCCCAGTTTCAATGGCAATTATAACAGTTTAATTTAGACTACTGACAACAAATCATTCATCAAATTGAATGTAAACTAACCTAGTTATTCTTACAAGTTTTCGATACGATCACCTTTAGTGACACAGCACACATTCAACCTAAAGCCCAATTCTTCCCACAGTTCGGTTGAACAGATCGGTGTAATGAAAGCAATGCTCTCTTCAATTCTCTGTCTCAACTCTGTCAAAGCATTAGGTACCGGCGCGGCGAACATACACACGATCTTTTATAAAGCACCAAAGCAAAAAATTGCACGATTCCAACGGCTTTTAAATCTTCAGCCCAACAATAAGGCTTTACGCTCAGGAGTCGCCATTTTGCATATGTGGCACTGCTAGCGAGTCAATAAAAAAGCAGTCTTCGCGCATGCGCTTATCTAAAACTGTTTGAGTTACACTTTATTTGTGATCATGAACCAGCACTCTACAACGCTTACGGTTGATATTATTAAAATTTATAACTGGAACCTCCTTTAATGGACTCCATGTTTTCAGGATTAATTTTAGAACTGCATCATTAAATACTAAATCGATGTAGCGTAAAGTGCAACCTCCTTTAGAGATACTTGCAGAAGTAATTTAAATAATATTGAAATTTTTCAGTTTTGTAAAAATGTAAGTTTGAGAATATTAAGATAATTCCCCCAACTAAAGCTCTCTGATGATATGTATCTCGTCAACCACATTTTAGAAAAAAAAGTTTATATCACAATTTGAAGCTTTTGTATGCAATAATTATCTTTCTCTCCCGTCACTTTAATATGACTGACATGTAAAAGAGAAAACAAAGAATTGAGATTTATATTTAACACTCGCTTGCCAAAAGGATCATTTACATAAGATGGCATTTCGTAAATTTTCATATTTAGAAAAAATATGAAACGAACTAAGTGACATTAGTTATGAAATAACTTATTAAAATTGGATGTGTACTCTTATTAGCATGAAAGCTCAGTTAATCAATGTGCATTAAAAAGAGGTCGTTAAAAGTGTATAATTATTTAATATTAATTGTAAAGAGCCCATGTTCATTAAAATAGAATTTTCTTTTTATAATAAATATCTTTTTGTTTAATTATGTTATTTGTAAGCTTTACTTAAGTTTATTACATTTTTTATTTAAATTTTATTTGTGAATCACATTGAATAGTTATATTTATACATTAATATGATGCACATTACTCTTCATAACTAAATAAATTATTCTAAATGGGAAATAAATCATAGGAAGTGGAATTTTTCAACTGAGTGAAACAATTTTCAGGACGGGATTTGAAGTTATGACCTTGGCTGAATCTGCCAAATCCCGGGTTCAAATCCCATCCTTGTCACTTTTCTACTCAGTTTGAAAATTAAAACACCTATATCCTATTTACAAATTAGAATATTTATGTCCATTTAATAAAGTGTAATTACGTATCCAAAGCTTATTTGTAATTCCATTACCTTCGATATTTTTCTGTTGAGCTTTTTAAGATAATAAACCAGATGTCACACTCAAATCGATGTCTGAGTGAGTTGATCTGCAGGATTTGTCCAATATAACTCAGTTAGTACGACGTTTCCAGCTTAACACAAGGTACTTTGGTTAACATCCTACCCTCTGTAAGTTTCCATTCATTTAGAAAATTACAATTCCTGTCGTGTATATTAACTATATTAACTATTAATATTACATGTGCAGTTAATGTATATTATATGGTCTAAAATGTGTAATAGTTATAGAACATAATATTAATTTATAAATAGTTTAACTCATATAATTTACATTTGTTAAAAATACAATTCGAAATGTATAAAGTCTGTTGCAAGACATATAGATGCTGTTCATGACCTTCTCGCTAAAAATCTGTCTTTCATTCATTTCAAATACATATAAATAATTTATTTAATTCATGAACAATTATACGACCCACTATTTATGTAATAAGTTTAATATAAGAAATACAATTAAATCAAAATTGTATTCAAAATATTACAACAATTTTTATTCAAACAGATTTCGATTATTTGTTTTTAATTACACATAAATATTCACGAGAGAAAATTCTAAAGTTTGAAGAGAACTATATCCCATATAATCCCATAGCATTATATGAATTGAACTTTGTGTTTTTCCAAGCATAATATTAAATTTAATCTAAAACAATTTGAAATTTGTAAATATTTTTTTCACATTATACGTGAGCTGTGGGCACGCACATCCGGCAACCCTATCGTGAAACTGCCTGAGTATCACCTGTAATAACAATAGTTTTATTTATTTATTGATACACACATAATTGGAATGTTTTATCTAATCGCTTTTCTATCAAGCCTTCGATTCATTTATGAACCGTCGTGTTGTCAAATTGGACAGAATATAGTGCACATTCAAGTAAACACTATCAAGGTCTATTTACATTTTGAGGTTATCATGCTAGGGGTTGGCGTTCGAGACGTTAAATAATATCACCCGAACGATCAGTGGCGCATAAACAAAACAACCTGAGAAGCACTCATATTATTAGAAAACGAGTGCCTTGAAGGCCTCGTAGATCTGGGAAGACGGTTACGGCAGAATGTATACGCAGCATCAGGGAACATGAGAGGGAAGACGTGAGAGTTGTGCCACGGATCCTTCAATAAGACTTAGGGAAGATGTGAGAGTTGAGCCACATAGCCTTCAACTAGACTTAGGGAACTCGTTAGAGGTATCCTTCAATAAGACTTTGGGGATACGTGACAGTCGAGCCACGTACCCTTCAAAAATACTTAGGGAAGACTTGAGAGTCGAGCCACGTATCCTTCAACAAGACTTCTGGAAGACGTGAGAGTCAAACCACGTATCCTTCAACAATACTTAGGGAAGACGAGAGAGTCGAGCCATTTAAAATTCAACAGGACTTAGGGAAGACATGAGAGTCGAGACAGGCACATACTATCCTCAAAACGCAACGACAGTTAATTGAAACAGAATGAAGAGTGAAACTGTAAAAAAAAGGGCATTTTTTTAAACCTAGGAAAATATAATATAACCACGAACAAAAATGTAAAAAAAAACTTCTGAGTTACCAACGATTACCGAAAAGCGTCCTAAATGCATTAGAAAACTCAGAAACCAATAGAATTTTGAGAATTAAAGAAGCAATTATATAAATAAAATTTAATTTCCAGCACCTGATTTTCAGAAATGATTCCGAGTAGTTTTATAGCGTAGCAAGCGGTTTTCGCAGTCTGTTTTAAGTATTTTGAATTTTCAATTCTCAATTAAATATTGTTATGTTCAAGAAACATCTTTTACAGAGAATCATGATAAATTAATATCAGTATCAAGATTAAAAATAACCTTATTATGTTACTCGTACATGCATATATGTAGTTACGCATATTAAAATATTTCAGTGAGAATTAGTAGCATCCTAAAAGTCGGTTATGGAGTATAATAAGATCTTGGAAACGTTTCCAAATTTAAGTGGCAACAATTGTTTTAATACTCTTTTAATTATCGAAAGTATATTGTTTTGTAATCTTTCTAAAAATCAAGAAAGTTTTTTGGAATCGTAAGTTACTCGTGAGTTTATTGTGAATTTTCGTTCGTGTAGATATTATGACTTCCTAAGTTAAGAAACGTTTGTAATTCTTTGCAGTGTAAAAGAACAAGGGAAAAAAACTCTGATCATAGTTAAAATAAAGTAAAGCATATTGGAATTGCTAAAAAATATTAAAAATTACATTGTTAATGGTTTGCTTTTGGTAATATTAACAGATTAATCATATTTTAATATTATTAGTTCTGGTTAGAACCACTTTATAAGGCGTAGAAATTTCAAAAGATAAAGATAATTGTTCTCTAAAAGAAGTCGAACATTTTCCTTATGTTATGGTACGGAATTGGGTAAATTACCATGGATTTCGTCAAATATTGAAAATAGTTTCAATAACTTTCAGAGGATCAGCCTAGAATGAGAAATATGTAGACAATATAGAAGTGGGTTCTTTCGGACCATAATTCGAAGTTTCCACGTAATTGGAAAATGACTATTACGGATTTGGGTAAATTACCATGGAGTTCGTGAAATATTGAAAATAGTTTCAATAACTTTGAGAGGATCAGCCTAGAATGAGAAATATTTAGACAATATAGAAGTGGGTTCTTTCTAACCATAATTTGAACTTTCCACATAATTAGAAAATGACTATTACGAAATTGGGTAAATTGCCATGGAGTTCGTCAAATATTGAAAATAGTTTCAATAACTTTGAGAGGATCAGCCTAGAATGAGAAATATTTATACAATATAGAAGTGGGTTCTTTCGGA
Source organism: Maratus speciosus (assembly GCA_963932465.1). NCBI lineage: Eukaryota > Metazoa > Arthropoda > Arachnida > Araneae > Salticidae > Maratus > Maratus speciosus. The sequence continues at coordinate 3,047,379 of OZ010786.1, read as the reverse complement.
CCATAATTTGAAGTTTCCCACATAATTAGAAAATGACTATTTAAAGATGATAATGCTTATTTCCATGGATCGTAAGTAAAATCATATTTCCAGAGGAAATTGATTTGATATCCAATATTTATTAATCTAAAAAATGTAAAAACAAATAGGCAAATTTTCATTTGAATGCTTTGGAATTTCATCATGAACATGCTCTTAAATGGGCCAGATAGAAATCCAATGCGAAATGTATCATCTAAAAATGGTAGAAAATTTCAAACGTTTCGATATCTAACATTTTAGTGTACAAATTTTAAATTTAATTACATTTGAAGTTAACCCTGAGAAAGATATATTTTAAAATTACATTACTTCAAATGTATCTTTATCTGAATTGGAAAATCTTATTTAGAGTTTATCGCCGATAACAAAAATAAAGTTCGAAGGAAGTCAACGGTTTAAATATAATTCGCGGCATAATTTTATATCTGTTGAAAATCAATTATTTAACGTTTAAAGGTGAAAATACGGACATTTGTTTTCAAATTGGGTATTTATTTATTGCTCTTTACTTTTCAGCAATACATTTTCATATTGTTATGCTAGTTAGGGGCAGTTAATAAATTGCCCAATACCGTTTCGTTTCATTTTAATATCCACCCTGCACCCCCACAAAAATAAATAAATAAGTAAAATAAATAAATAAATAAATAAAATGAAATAAATAAATGAAAATAAAAATAAAAATTAATTAATTAATCAATTAAGACAATACTAAAAAACGGAGCTTTATTTCTAATTGGCCAAGGGGAAAATGTTATTGGCGAGTTTTGAACCCGGTTAACCGAAATTTACCTTAAAAAATAATATAAAAATATTTATCCGTTTATGAAAAAATATTTATGTTTAATCCATGATTTCATAAAAGTTGCAAAACTTTTAAAGAAATAATAGTTACACCCATGATCATCATACTGACATACGGCGACTGTATATTGCACACAGACTGTACCGGTAAACTCTGTAAGACAATGAACTGTAACATTGAATTTCAGCTAGCATTTCATTCTAAAATTAAAACATCTTTGTTCAATCATAATTAGCGATAGAATCTCACATCTGAGGATAGGTAAATTACGGTATCAACGGGCAAAGAATACATTTTTCTACGGTGAAATATAGAAAAGGAATTATGTGATGAGTAATAATTAACTTTTATTTTGCATGAATAACTGAAACGTCACTTTAAAATCCGGCAATGATTACGTACTAACACACGCTCCTTTCATGTCGTAATTTTCAAATTTCGGGTTAATAATACCGACCAGAAGACCAGAAAATTTCACACCATCATGAATGGAGCAATTTACAAACTGTAAATTGCTTTAAACATTTATATAATTCGATACAAAATCGTACAAATTTTTCTATTAAAATCTTATGATTACAAATATATATACACTAATTGTCATAAAAATTTGCGCACCAAGAAATAATTGTGGGATCGTAACGAAACTTGGCATGAAGGTACATATCAGACAGATATGCAAATGATTAGAAATGCAGCGTGATTGCGCATTGCGTAATGCCACTAGAGAGCGTTGAAGTTCGTCCTCCTTGGAGTATAAAACTGGTAAGCAGAACTTGTCTGAGTGTACCTTTTCATTTGAAAAGGAAATGCTGAGATAGACATGCCGTTACGCAGTCATCGAAGACAATATGTGCAGCTGTCAGAATTCGAGAGGGGAAGAATCATCGGGTTGATGGAAGCTGGGTGGTCAGCTCGGTGAGTAGCTCGTCAAGTAGGCCGTTCTGATTTTACTGTGAGGAGGTGTTGGGACCAGTGGGCCGAAGAGACGTCATTTACACGCCGACCAGGCTCGCAACGCCCTCGGCAGACCAGTCGTCAAGAAGACTGTCACATCATACGAAACGCACGTGTAGAACGAACTGCCTCATTGGCCGTTATACAGACACAGGCAGCACCTTCACTACGGACCCCTGTGTCTTCCCGAACCATCGCAAGGCGCCTCTCCGAAGGACATCTGGTTTCGCGGCGCCCATTACGTGTGATGCCAATGACAACCACCCACCGACGCCTCCGTTTGGAGTGGTGTCGCGCACGACGGGATTCGACTGTAACGAAATGGAACCAGGTCGTCTTCAGCGACGAGTCTAGATTGAATTTGAGCAGCGATGACAATCGTGTTCGTGTGTGGAGGCCCCGTAATGAACACCTCAATCCTGCCTCCACTTTACAGTATCACATCGCTCCCACAACTGGTGTGATGGTATGGGGTGTCATTGCTTACGATACACGGTCACCCCTAATATTGATCCGTGGCACAATGACAGCCCAGCGGTACGTCCAGGACATCCTTAAGCCACATGTGTTGCCACTCGTGGCAGGGCTCTCAGGAGCCATTTTTCAGCAAGACAATGCTCGGCCACAAACAGCAAGGATGTCACAAGTCTGCCTCCGCCACGTTACCACCCTTCCCTGGCCTGCTAGATCCCCAGATTTGTCACCAATCGAGCATATCTGGGATCATTTCGGATGGCAAGTTGGACACCCTACGAGTTTGATTGAACTCGAGGCGCGTTTACAGCAACTGTGGAACGAGATGTCTCAGGACATCATGCGGAACTTGTATGCCTCAATGCCCGCTTGTATCGCATCGTGCATTCGCGCTAGAGAAGGTCCAACGGAGTACTAAAATTTCCGTTCTTTGTACTTTTGTCTGCAATAAATGATCCTTTTTCTTTGGTTTTCTACTCACTTACTCATATTACAGTAGTACTTACGCGTGTAAAATTTCGTTTCATTTGGACGTATTTTTCTTGGTGCGCAAATTTTTATGGCAATGAGTGTATATATATATACATAGAACGACAGCTTTAGATTTCCTAATAAAAACTCCTTTATTTATACATTAACAATAATAAAACTACGGTCTCGTTTGAAAATAACCTTAGATTTCTTTATCGAAAAATATCTTATTTAAATTATTATAATTATTGCAGGATATCATCATATTTTAAAACAAAAATAATAATTCCGTTCAACTATGAAACACCGATAATATTAGTTTTCTATAATACGAGTATAATTAGTTTTCGCAGATAAATAATTTCAAAAATCTTTATTTTAATTTCTTTTCATTCCGAATGAGTAATAAGAAAATAATGTACATACCAAAAAATATTTATTATCTTCCATTAGTTTCTATCGAATAACGATTATTTTAAAGCACTCTACGACAATATTTTACGATTATTTTCAAATGAATTAAAAGTATTGATTTCGTGGACGTGATTTCGTACTTCTTTAAAAGTGATAACAAACAATTGCTTTATTATTTCAATTTATTCCGAAAAACTTTTATTGTATGTTGATTTCGCAAATAATTACACTGGACAACAGTGGTTTTGTCCTAGAACTAAAATTAGTTGATTCTAGATTAGTTTTTGGCGCTGATTCCGAATATGCTTTCTGTTTATCACTAGGTGGTCCAGGTTTTGAGAAATTTGCATATTTAAATTTATGCAAGTTTAAGCTTTTTTGTGCTATTTTATGCATTTTAGATACATATGTGTCACATCTAATTACGTTTTCTAGATAATGACTACTTGACTATTTGCTTCAGATAAATGTCACGATTTGCATATTCTTAACATTTATTTATCAGTTATTAAGCCTAATTTGCAAAATATTTCAATGGTGTAATGTTTACATCACTATCAACTTTAAAATAGTTGCCACAGAATTGACGTAATGTTTTTCTAGACTAGATTCTTATGCTGATTTCAAATCTGCAGTCTGTTTTCTTATATCATATCTAGTTATTGAATAAAATGAATTTCTACTTTTGCACGGCATTAACACAGGTTTGATATAACATGCTTTTTAGGGGTGTGCCTGTGTAATTCATTGACAAGAAGGCGAACAGGGTCAGATTCATATCAGAGACATAAACAAAAATTTATATAATCGAAAAAAAAATAAGTAATAGAATTCATCCTAACTAGTTGAAGTTTATCATACAAAGCATCATAAAAAGCAATTTCTTGCTTTTATGACCAAAAACTAAATTTCACTTTTTTCAAAAACTACACGTGATAGAAGAAAACAGATACAAGATTTGAAATCAGCTCAAAAAACTGGTTTAGAAACATATTAGCGTACTCGTGCGGCAGAAATATTCGAACGTCAAGAAACATTATTAGAATAATATGAACTAGTATGTTGTGGCCATCACAAAACTTTCTTCTATATAAGGTAAAGCGAGGAGAGTCTGCGCACATTTCAAAAGAAGAAGAATAAAAAATCTAAATATTAATATTTTGCTAAACTATGCATGAATAATTTTGACTTCATTTGTTTTTTATGCATTTCCATTGTTATTTTGTTGTTATATGTAATTTAATAGAACAGCAGTAATAAAAAAAAGAAAACTTTTTTGCGCAATCTCTCCTTACAGGGTAGGAGAGAATGCGCACATAGGTAGAAGATATTGTTATTAATAATAACTACAATTAAATTGTTAACAATAATAATTACACTTAATCGACATTGTTGAAAGGTTTTTGTGAGTAAATATTATTGTATTAGGAGTGAAATTTTCAACCAAATGTTTAAATAATAAATAAAAGAAAGAATTTTAACAACAGTTAAAAATTTTAATTTAAGAAGATTAAAATATCAGAAAAAGCAAGCCCTACTAAGATTACCAAATAACATTAATCTAGTTGATAACATGTTTACCTTGAAAATTACTTCATTTCCATATCCACAGTTTCATTGTATTTTGTTCGCTAAACGAAGTTGTCGTCGTTCACAATCGATGCACTTATTGTTGTAAATCGTGCATCTTTCGTACAATCACATGCAACAAGCAATACATTGAATCCAGTCAGTTGTCGAAGTTGTGTCCTGGTACAGTTCCAGACATTCAGTGCACTCATCCTCACTGAACTTCGGGTTTTTTCCCCTTTAGTTTTTTTATCCCACTTTTTGTGAAAACACCTTATCTTTAGCAGTATTTTTTTTTTTTTTTTTTTTTTTTTTTTTTGTAGCGGCATCTTTCTTAAGCCTTTTTTCATGTATACTTTGAGGATCAGTAACATTAGTTGAACTCTGTTTCCTTTTGATTTCGATGGCATGACACTACTTGCGATGGGTGAAAGCTTTTCCAAAACATTGTATTAGAAAATTTATTTTAGTTAACAAAATTAATTGTCCATAAATTAAAAAAATATATATAAATATTTAATTAAATTATTAACAAATATATTATTAATTGTCTGAGCGAAGCGAAGGCTAATACTCAGCGAAATATTACTGTCCGGAGACATTACAGCTACGATGGATATTAACGCCATGTGCTACTAAAAAAAAGCCTAATAAAAAACTTTCGTCAAGCATAACTCAAAAAATATTTGTCGGATTTCGTTTCTGATTCCACCAGAAGGTACCCTATGGGCCACCTACTGAATGCACCTACAATGAAAAATAAGTTCCAAACCGTTTGAAAATTATATTTAAAAAATGATAAAAAAGCACAATTTATCTGCATACGTCACATAAATTTGGTGTGCGTCACTTTCACCGGTGGATGTTTTCATAGACAACTGGTTTGAACACATGGAGCAAATAAAAAAAATACGCACGCAGTAATATTGAATAGATCAGTTTAAACCACGTGATCACAAACCTTGCAACAAACCGTGGCAACCAGTTTTGGTGGACAAACAAATAATAATACAGTACTCCGTCCCACGGTGACCGCTTTTATGCTCTTGTATAAAATCTGGCCTGTTGTATGACATACAACTATAACTCAGCTAAAAACTCAGTCTAAAAGATAGTTGTCAGTCTATCGACTGGAAATTAACAGATTTTTTTAATACTCGTATAACGAAATTTAGAAAAGATTGTGGATGATTAAAACAAAAGACATGAGTGTTTATTGCTCCGGGAGGTTATCTTTCTCTGGATGTCGGTCTGTCTATCATACAGTATGCAATTTTCTTGTAAAGGATGATATTATTATGCAGTAAAACCTCTATAACGGACACACCGATTAGTGGACACCTCTATTTAGCGGGCATTTTTTCGATTACCAACCGGTAAATAACTGTACATTTTTCACTCTCAGTAGCGGACACCTCCAAATAGAGGACAAATTCTGCCCTCCCGAGGTGTCCACTATTCAGAGGTTTTACTGGTAAAATCTCCGTAACGGACACATTCGATTAGCGGATACCTCTATTTAGCGGACATTTTTTCGATTACCAAAACTTAAATAACTGTACATGTTTTACTCTCAGTAGCGGAAACCTCCAAATAGAGGACAAATTCTGCATTCTCGAGGTGTCCGCTATTCAGAGGTTTTACTGTATATATTATTGATAGTTATTTTACAGGACCACACGAAAGAATAAGAATATATGAAACGAATATAAACTAAATTCGGGATTGGTAGATCGCCGATGGTAATGCGATTTTAGGATGTTGTTACAGTCATCCGCAGCATATTTTTAGAGTTTCGCTCATCTAACGAAACCCTACCAGTCTCACTCCTTTGTCTGTCTGTCTGTCTGTCTGTCCGTCTGTCACAGAGCCCGTTCTCAGAAACTATATATGTCGAAGACTTGAAAATTTTCATACTTATAGCTGAACACCACAAATCAAAAGGTAAATAATAAAATTTTGAAAAAGTCTAATATTTAACCCTCTGGGCTCAAACTTGTGTATTTTAAGCAATTTTTGTAACTCAGTCCCTAATTAAGTTGGAGACATGAAATTTTGCATACTTACAGCTGCACACCTCACATCAAACAACAAATAATAAAATTTTGAAAAAGGTCTAATATTTAACTCTCTGGGCTCTAACTTGTGTATTTTAAACAATTTTTCTAACTCAGCCCCTAATTAAGTTGGAGACATGAAATTTTGCATACTTATAGCTGAACACCTCACATCAACCGACAAATAATAAAATTTTGAAAAAGGTCCAATATTTAACCCTCTGGGATCTAACTTATGTATTTTAAGAATTTTTTCTAACTCACCCCCTAATTAAGTTGGAGACTTGAAAGTTTGCATACTTATAGCTGAACACTTCCGAAAACACGATAAATCACAAAATTTTGAAAAAGTCATATTTAACCCTCCAGTCTCTAACCTCTGTATTTTAAGCATTTTTTCTAACTCAGCCCCTAATTAAGTTGGAGACATGAAATTTTGCAAACTTATAGCTGAACACCTCACACCTCACATCAAACGACAAATAATAAAATTTTGAAAAAGTCTAATATTTAACCCTCTAGACTCTAACTTGTGTGTTTAAAACAATTTTTCTAACTCAGCAACTAATTAAGTTGGAGACATGAAATTTTACATACTTATAGCTGAACACCTCACATCAAACGACAAATAATAAAATTTTGAAAAAGTCTAATATTTAACCTCTAATATTTTGTCTCGCGCAATTTTTTAATTTAAACTGTTTTGCAATATTATTTTTTGTTCATTTTGCGTAATAAGTGTAATGTGACGTAATTTCTTCTATTTGAGACTTCTAACGCATGTTAATGAATTTATTTTACATTTCTCATTTAAAATTCCCATGTAAATATAGTTTTTATGGCGGAATTTCCAATAAGTGCCTGCTTTTTATACCTAATTATTCAATTCTAAATTGAAGGATATTTTCTGTTTATAATAGTAACGTGTAAATATATTTTTTTTATTTGAAGTAAACATTATTGTTTGCGCAGTTTATACATTTGGCAACAGTTTAATTTAATACCATTTTCTAAAATATGTAAAAAATATCTCTCGTAATGCTGAAAGTTTGAATTTAAAATAGAAATAAAACCTCAAAAAATGAGTCAAATTAAAAAAAAAATTAATGGAATCTGCACACCGGGATCTTGTATTGAATAAAATGATCTAAAAATGATTAAATTCCCATGTATAGTTTTTGCTCTATAAAACTTTTTAATGGAACGACTTTGTCCAACTTTAGCATTAAATACCTCTTAAGTTAGTTCTTCGATTTGAAAATTGTATGCATCAGCGTGTTGATAAAACATTTCTCTATAATACCACCGATTTTCATATTTTTGTATGTAATAGTTTTCTTAATATTAACGAAGAAAGATCTCAGGTCACAAAAATTTCAAAACCGGCGGCGGCGGCGGTGGTGACAGCGTTAGTTCCTTTTTTTAGAATAGAGATATATATAAAAATGAAAACTTGTCTATCTGTCTGTTTGTAATTCTATAAAAATCCACAATTTGGAAGCCAAAATTGTGAAAAGATACGTACATGTGTATTAAAACATGACCGAGGTAACTAAAGTAATCCAGAATCGAAATAATTTATAGTTAATTTTTATTTAATAAAAAACCACCAATTTAACAGAAATTTCTTATCAAGTTTAAACATTTTTCGTTATAGCAGTTGCCAACAATTGAAATACACAATAAAATTATTACTACAACAATTAATTTTCTACTGCAAGATTTCCACGTGAAAAATGAAAATGAAATAAATAGTTTGACGAATTTAAATGAAAGTGAATATAACTTCATAACTTTTCTATTTCAAGGTTTACACGTGAAAGAAGAAAATATTACTTCATATTGGAAATATAAAGGACGTGATGGATATAGTATAACGTCATATGAGTGTGAAAAATGTATTGAAGCATGATAAAAACTCGATTAGGGAAATATTGGCGTATTTTAACATTATTGCTCCAATTAAAAATTGAAATAAGTTCATTTATAGCTGTATTCTTTAGCGTCTGTTATATACATTTATACATTTTTAAATAGCGTTTTCATATGATTCGTTCATACAAAATTTCGACTGCTCCTTTAAATGTTTGTTTTGTGTTGTGTGTTAAATTTTGAAATTGATTTTTCAGAACAAACATCCTTCAAATGCTGGGCAACGCCGGGCACTTTAGTTTGTAACAGATAAATGGCTTTTGTATCTGTACATCTAATGCTAATATTATAAAGCGTTATAATATTATAAAGTGTATAATAATATTAATGCTTGTACGTTTGTGAGGTGTTATCTCTGAAACTATATAGGCAAATTAAAAAAATGTTGGTGGCCATTATTGTTCCGAAAAAAAGACTGTATTTTATGTCAGTGCAACAACCTACATCGCAATTTTAGAACTTTTTCGCTCCTGCAACCTACATCGCTGCAGGAGCCAAAAAGTTCTAAAATTGTGATTTCTGCGATATTGATTGGGTTAGAAACTTTAAATTTGGTGCTGTATTCACTTTTAAGATGTAAATACTCGTAATGAACGTTCTCTAAAAGGTTCAATTTGACGGATAAACGTAAACATTTCTAGAAAGGTTCTAAACTATGATTTATTTGGAATACTGAAATTTTTGGGATACTTCTGGGGTTAGAAACTCGAACTTTGGCATGGTAGTAATTTATAAGATGTAAATGCTCGTTGTAGAACGAATTCTAAAAAATCAACAGACTAAACAAAGCGGAAAAAGATCTAAAGATGATCTAAGCAACGAAGTATATGGAATTGTTTGGAATATAAACATGAAAATTGACATGGCTGTACTTATCATGACTTAAATTCTTGCAATAGAACACTTTCTGAAAATGTCGCTATATAAAACACTGCAGAAACAAAAAACTTTCGAATATTTTCTATTTATGTGTTACTGCTGAGCTCAAAAACTTGAAATTTTGCTTCGAGTTAGTTTTAAAATATAAAATTGTCTCTATGAATGGTTTCTAAAAAATTTAAAATTTAAAAAGATGAAATGAACTGAAAGCGATCTCAATTGCCATTAATTTGGAATTATTAGGTATAGCAACTTTAAATATTTCATAACGCTGCATTTCCTCCACAAAACATGCAATTTAAATGCAACAAAACTGATAGATACCCACCTAGCATTAAATAAATTGTGTAAATATTGAATAAAAACCTGTATAAAACAGTGAGTAGGATGCCCGAAAGTACTTGTTAAAGTGTTCCTTCTCTAGGCTTTTCTCTCTCTCGCCAAGGCCACTAACAGAGGGAAGTGCCGTTTTAAATGTGATATGAATTTTTTATCTGATTCATTTTTCTAGACATTTTATAATAAGGTCATATTGTCAATTATTATTAGTAGATTTTTTAAATGTTAACTTATTCTGGTGAAATTTCATAATCGGGTTCATATTGGCGTATGTTAGCTTCCATGATTTGCTGAATAAATATGTATGGATTTGTAAATTACTTCAAATGACACTTTGACAGCTCAAAAGTTATGCAGACGGTATATTCAGATCTTGTGTCATACATTATGTTGCAATCATTGCCGATTTCTTTTATTTAATACATGCTAAATACAGCTCAACTTGTGCAGAATATGTTTGAAAACAAAACAATACAGAGTATGTAGTGGCCAGCATACACTCATCATTTAAATCCGATCGAGCATATCTAAAACACACTCTAACGACGCATTGCATGACACTGTTGATTTGTTCGGTACTTTGCTACTATATCAGATTTTGAAGAGAGAATTCCTTAACTCTTAACGACAACCTCATTGCATCCGTGGAAAACAGATATTATACAATATTAACTATTCCGGGGGAGCACAAACCATATAAAGTATAGTCCATTCTTTTTATACATCATATATTTGTCATTTAAAGTTACTCAAATTGGTGCGGAGCGTCTGATTATGCTCCTGACATCATTTTATACAGTTAAAATTCCGATATAAGATAATTTAGTGTTTCATTTTCTATTTTACTTTTAATATATTGCGTACTTTCAATTTTATATCTATGCATGGCTGTTTTGCATGGTTTATTTCCCATTTTTTTAAAAAGTGTATACGAATTTATATAAAAGATTTTGTAATTCTACGATTCGTTTATTTTCATCATTTCAATTTATTGCAGTATATGGACAATTAAATATAACATCTCACTTTCTTTGCTTCCACATTTTATTATTAAATCTATGTTCTCAGCAATATCGCTCAGACTAATCCCTCTGGGGGAAGTCCTAATTTATTAACAAAAATAATGACATAAAATTAATTTAATAACAACTGTATTATTAATTTATTAATAAAATTTTTATCTGCAAAAGTATATTTTTGCAAATTAATTTACTGTCAAATTTAGTTTTGATAATTATGTGTTTTTACGAAATTATTTCAAAATTGATTCATTCATACGTTTTACACGTAATTTGCAATTCATACAAATTTGTCAATAAGCTGTGTAATCTCTCCTAGCACTTAAACTTATGGGGAAATGCGCCATCTCTCCTAAGTAGCAGATGCGTAAACTCTCCTATTTTGGTAGGAGAGATTGCCGGCCCTTTATTTAAATATGACAACGTCTAAAATGAATTGTTGGTGTTCGTATACTTAGTCCAGGTTAGTAGTTTATAAGAAATCGTTTAAGTTCAAAATATTTTGTATTACTGACGTTCTATAAAAATTCTAACGAACAGTTATGAAAATTCAAGCACTTACTTTGGAAAAACAAAACAAAATAGCACTGCTTTATGCAAGACGCTTGGAACAATCAATATGCACATTCATGTAGACACTGCACTAATGCTGCTGTACAACTACCTGGAGTCGCTGCGCGCGCACTCTAATCCTTCCCGTCGAATCTCTTTGTGCGCAATCTCTCCTACCGCGCGAACTCTCCTCGCTTTACTATAAATCACGTCAATTAAATAATTTAAATAGTACAAGAAATTACATGAATTTAGCACCAATTCATATCAAAGTATATCTGAATTTGAAGTTGGATGAAAATTCGTGCATTAGTTCTTGAGATAGAGCTATAGCGAAAATTATGAAAAATGCAGCATAGCAGCGCCACCTGTTGAGCAATTTACACCTAAAATAAACAGCACTAAGTGATATCAAGGTATACCTGAATCTGAAGTTTGTTGAAAATCTAAGCGTTAGTTTCTGAGATAAAGCTATTGCGGAAATCGCAAAAAAATACAGCATAGCAGCGCCACTTGTTGAGCGATTTACACCAAACATTAAACAGCACTAATTTATACGTCAACTTATGTCAAGGACTAACTAAATCTGAAGTTTGATGAAAATCCGTGCAACAGCTCTTGAGATACAGCTCTTGCGGAAATCGTGAAAATGCAGCACTTCAGCGCCACCTGTTGGCCGATTTACACCAAAAATTAAACAGCACTAATTTTTATCAGGGACTAACTAAACCATTCCAAATTTTAAATGTTAGACCCCCCCCCCTCAGTAATACAAATGCGCAATTTAGAATTTTTTTTGCTCCTGTAACCCCCATGTGTAAGTGACTACAACAAATATATAGGCTATGTTGGAGCAGGTACTGTTACCAGCAATTTGAAACCATTACTTCTGAAATCGGTGTATATTTCTTGAGATTGCGTAGAAATCTCTATTTAGAACGTTATTAGAACGCTTTTCGTTCATTTTCGCCCCTTTTAACTTTCAATTTTTTAAGGAACTCTTCTTCAAGTAATTACCATGCCAAATTTCAAGTTGCTAGCCCCTTCAGTATCACAAAAATCACAATTTAGAACGCTTTTTAAAATGCAAATGCAAGGTGGTAGTGACACCGACATGAAATAGATACTATATTAGAGCAAGGGCTGTCATCATCAATTTCTAATCGTTACTTCTGAAATCGGTTGGGTACTTTCTGAGATTGCGTAGATATCGCAATTTAGAAAGTTTTTCGTCCATTTTCAACCCTTTTAAATTTCGAATTATTTAGGAAATGTTCTTAGAGATCATTTATAACTTATAGCTAACTACCATGTCTAGCTTCAAGTTGCTAGTCCCTGCAGTATTACAAAAAACGCAATTTAGATCGTTTTTTGCTCCTTTATCCCCTTTGGAGTAGTGGCACCGACATGAAATACAGCCTATGTTGGAGCGAGGGCTGTCACTATCGTTTTCGCACCATTATTTTTTAAATCGCTTCGGTACTTCTTGAGATTGCGTAGAAATCGCAATTTAGAAAGTTTTTTAGAATGCTTTTCGCTCATTTTCACCTCTTTTAAATTTCGATTATTTTAGGAAATGTTCTAAGAGATCATTTGAATTTTATAAATAACTGCCCTGCCTAATCTCAGGATTCTAGGCCCTTCAGTTACACAAAAATCGCAATTTAGAATGTTTTTTGCTTCAGCAACCCATAGGTGGTAGTGACACAACAATGAAATAGAGCCTATGTTGGAGATAGGGCTGTAATCAATTTCCAACCATTACTTTTGAAATAGGTTGGGTACTTTCTGAGATTGCGTAGAAATCGCCATTTAGAACGTTTTTTAGAACTGTTTTCGCGCATTTTCATCCCTTTTAAATTTCGAATTTTTAAGAAATGTTCTTTGAGATCATTTAAGGTTAGTAGGGGCAACTGGGCAACTTTTACAATGTGACTCCGGAGCTTCTGACAATTCAGCTTCAAAAAAGCTAATGTTCATTTGAATTAAAGTCTGAACTTCTGTAAATGTGTTCAGTTAGGTTCCCTCTATAAGACTGAAATGCGCAAAATTAGATTTTAATATTTAAAAATATAAAAATATGCATATTTCATCTTGCTTTTGTCATGGGTCCAGTTGCCTCCAAAAATGGGGTAAGTGGACCAGGGGGGGGGGGTGGTCTATGTTCCATATGCGTTTATATTTTTTCATATCGGATATCAGGTCCTGTTTGAAAAAGTGTAAACAACCAAAAAAAATTAAACCAGGCAGATCATGTAAATTTTATATCAATAAACAGCGTTTTAAGAGAAACCTTTGCTGTCAATGTGTCTAAAAAAAGCACTAAAAGTGAAAATATTTGATTTATTTATACCAAAAACATAAAACATAAGTAAGTACTTATGTACTTTAGTATAAGTAATAAGTATAAAAGTCACATTTTAAGGAAAAAACAGCAAGGTAAATCTATGAACAAATGGCTACGTAAATACTTAAGTACCTTATCTTTATCCAGGGGTCGCATTATATAGGGAAAATTTTATTGTTCCTACCAGGACCCTTAAAGATAAATACGATGAAGATATTATTTTCGAAATAGTGGTAGGAACGATAAAAGTTTTCCCATAGAATGCGACCCCTGTGTATAGTACAATTTCAAGGTCTGGCTATCTCGCTTTCAGGGGCAAGGTACTTGCATTCGTAAAATGTTGAAATAATTTAATGACACCAATATTTACAAGAGAATTTATCTGAAAACATGTAAAAGTATATTTTCGCGTACTTATTAAAGGTGAAATTTTCATTATAAAATTCAGGTGCCAATGTGGAAAAATAGGAATTAAAATTATGTGATGCCATAACGGCATCACCGCCTCTGAAGGGGTCAATAAATTTGGTTTTATAACACTCAATATGCTTTTTTTAAATTTCATTACGTAATTTTAATAAGGTATTCTATCATTTTCTTTATTATGAGCAAAAAACAATGGAGAAATTTACTTCCCGTAGTAAGAGAAACACAAAAAAATTATTTATAACTATTGGGGTAGCTGGATCCAGCATGGTCCAGTTACACCGGATACATGTCCCAGTTACCATTCTTGAAACATTTATAGGGTAACAGGGACACCGGGCTTACATTTGAAACATGAAGTAAATATGTATAGATACCTAATAATATTAATGTAGTTATATGTCTAATCTTAAAAAAAAAAATTGTTTAATAAATGTACTTACAGTATTTTAATAAAAAGCCGAGGAAGTTCAACTATATTGATGTTGTTTTTAAAAAAAAGAAACGTAAATTTTTCACAACCTATCACAGCAAATTGAGAGTTATGATTGAGTTGATACACGTTATTTTAGGAAGTAGAGATAAAGGGGCATTGTTCACAAAAGCTAAAACTTAAAAAACACCAACAGTTTTTTATAAAATAGCCTATGGCCCAGTTACCTCGTGGGTCCAGTTACCACAGCTAGACTTATATCTTATAAGTTACTACCATTCCAAACCTCATGTTTCTAGTCCCTTCAGTAACACAAAAATCGCATTTTCGAACGTTTTTTTTGCTCCTGCAGCCCCTTTGGGTGTAATGGCACCGATATAAAATGTAGCCTATGTTGAGCCAAGGGTTGTCACCATCATTTTGACACCATTATTTTTGAAATCGGTTTGGTACTTCTTGAGATTGCGTAAAAATCGCCATTTAGAACGTTTTTTGCGCATTTTCACCCTTTTTAAATTTCGAATTTTTAGGAAATGTTCTTAGAGATCATTTATATCTAAAGTTTAACTGCCATATCAAATTCCATGTATCTGGGACCTTCAGTAACACAAAATTCTCAATTTCGAACGTTTTTTTTCAATTGAATCACCTTTGGGGGTAGTGACACCAACATAAAATCTAGCCTAAGTTGGACCAAGGGTTGTCACCCTCATTTTGACACCATTATTTTTAAAATCGGTTTGGTACTCCCTGAAATTGCGTAAAAATTGCCTTTTAGAACGTTTCTTAGAACGCTTTTCGCGCATTTTCACACCTTTTTAATTTCGATTTTCTTAAGAAATGTCCTTAGAGATCATTAGTATCTTATAAGTAACTACCATTCAATTTCATGTTTCTAGGGCCTTCAGTAACACAAAATCGCATTTTTAGAACATTTTTTGCTCCTGCAATCGCTTTTGGCCAGAGGCACGGACATAAGATATAGTCTATGTTCTAAGTTGGACTAGCACCATCATTTTGATACCATTAATTTCGGAATCGGTTCAGTAGTTCCAGAGCTTACCTCCTACAAATAAACAATTTTTACCTATTTATTATATTAGTATAGATAGATTATTACCAGGGGATCAATCGAGCTTCTCGGGTTACAGAGTAAAGGTGAAAACCATTCTTTTTTTTATTGTAATTATTTTTTACGTGTAATATATATTTTAATTTGGCCACTAACATAAAAAGGAATTTTTTTCTGAAAAATATCAATTATGCAATCAAATAATGTTTTAAAATTTATTAAAAGAGATACTTTCACATGTCACCACATGCCAGGAGTTATTGGCCCAAGATTTTGCGACTTACGGCAGTCTTTCCGATCATATCCGTGCTTTAAGCGCGTTGTTCAATCGCATGTCTGTTAAATTTGTTTCTTATTTACATAATTTTATTTATTTTTCTATAGAGGAAGTTTTAATTTTGTTATGGAACATTAGACGGAATCAAATGCTGAACTTTATACATTATTTTAAGGGAAAGCGGATTAATCTTTCGTAATCGAGCTACACGTGATAGATAAATTTCAAAATAATTCATGCTTGAAAATCTATATATATTATGCTATCGTACGTTGCACAGAAATCACGATTATTTGTTAATTGTTTAATGGCAACACCTGAATAAAACGCATCTCATTGGTTATTGTGTAATATTTTTAAAAAGGGAATAACAATAAATAAAAAAAAGTTTAATTAATAACTATAGAACAAAACAATTTATATAATTAAAAAAAATAAAAGTAAAGTAAATAAACAGTTTATTAATAAACAAACAACAACATCCGGGTTACCAAATCAAGCAAAATATCCACACTTTGGCGCCAGTTAAGTACTCCGGTGCGTGCATGACATTGGCGTAAAAAAATAAATCGCGCCAACGTGGTGTGTATAAGACATTTGTGCCGTATTTTATTCATCTCATTTAAAATACAATAAATAAATAAATAAAGGTGTTTTTCCAGTATAGGTACTTGCCGAAATAGAGAAAAGGTCCATGGCGAGAAAAGAAATTTGGCAACGTATTTTCTGGCAACCTATTTCATCAAAATATTTTTTTCGAATAAAACTACATAAAAGTTCCTATGATCGCAAAAAGTTCGTACTTTTCTGTTAGCTGGGCGCAATTCTCGCCAATAGCATTTTTTAACTCGCCAGCAGAATTTTTTATTTTTCGAGGGGTAAATCCAAACAATGCTTTGATGTTGAAATTAAATGGTTTATGGTTCCTTTACTTTTCTTTTTCTGTTTTTAAAGATTTTTTTTAAACTGAAATTCATGAATTTGAAATGTTTCAGTTTTAAATTAGAGTTATCCATTTTTAAAATGAGTGAAAGGATTATATTTTAAACTTAAACTTACACTATGTTGACGGATTATATTTTAATCTAAATTAATGAAATGTGAAAAAATGCGACGGGTACAGTGTTTGGCGATTTATCAGCTGTGCCCAACTAACATAAAAATTCCGAGTTCTTGATTTCTCTATTAGAATCTTCCGATTTGACGAAGGATAGAGCAAGTAAATTAAATTATGAATAAAATTATCATGATAACATGAACAGCATACATTTAAGGGGGACCACACTGGCCGCCACGGGGGGCTAGTTATTTTAAAAACCGTAATAACTCAGTCAATTACGATACAATTTTCAAACAAATTGCATTTGAAAGTCGATTTTTTTTTTTCATTTTAACGGTATAAAAATTGAAAATGTGCGATATTTCGAAAATTAAAAAATCGCTTACTATGCACGCATTATAATTTCAATTTTTTTTCAGTTTTTATGAGAAAATGGCAACAAAAGGTACAGTAATATATTATTTTCTTTCCTCCGTGATTATTTTCCCTCTACTTTCAACCCTCCATGAATTTCAACAGAAATGGAGAACTTCAGTTGCCACAATTACACAAAATGTATTAAAAACTATAAAAAAATTTATATATCAATATTAAATTGAGATACAGCTTTCAAACAAATTGCATTAAAAAGTATATATTTTTTTTCCTTTGACGGTGAAAAAATTTTAAATTTGTGATGTTTAGTTTGCAGTAAATAAAATTGCAAAACCAAAATTTCATTTCAAATTTCAAAGTGTTTTCATTCGCAAAATGACATATGCGTTACGCACATATATGTTTGTCCTTTATAATGCAGATAGATAGCATTAGTATTAGTATTAATATTAGTATTAGTATAGATAAATAACATTTGAAATTTTATTTAGTTGATAAATATGAGTATGTTTTATAAATAAAATAAATCTCTAAATTGCTCTGCATTATGATAATATATTTTGTAAGTCATTAAATAGATTAAGGAAAAAAACTTACTTCCGACTTCGAAGCTTTTCTTTTAAAAAATTACCTTTCTCCGCTGGCACTTTGGCGTGAAATGTGTGCTAAAAAAACTAGTCGTTGGAGCCCACTGTAATAAGTACCAGTCATGGATATGCATGATATAAGATATGAAATAAAACATGTGTAAACTATTTATAAAATGAATATCCAGGGATAACTAACAAGGGAACCACTTTTGGTGTTGCTCGCACCTAGCATTGAGACCTAGTGCATTTTAAAGCCCTATATTATGAAGTTTGAGAATCGATAAATTTTTTCTGTTAAAATAATATTTCTTGATTTTACAGCAGCATAATTTTCGGAAAATGCAATTTTCGAGACCACTTATCGGACTATTAACATTGATTTTTTTTAAAGAAAAGCATTTAAAAATAAAAATTAGTTAATAATAAGTATAAAATATTTTAAAAAGTTCGAAAATTCCTTCAAAAACTCACGAATTTGATTTTGAAAAATTGCAACATTATATTCATATTTTTGGCGCGGAAACAGCGTTTATTTTCAAAAGTAGAGTTTTACGGCAACCCTATCCAAATGTCATAGCTGAATTTGTAAGGGCTAGAAATTGCAATGTCCGATATACTTAGCAACAGTAATTTTTCTAAATTGTGTAAAAATTTTATTTACTTTATGATTACTTTTACCAAAGGACCATTTAATACAGCAACATTTCATCTTAAACATTCGAAACTTTATTCCATTCGATTTCAAAAGAAAATTTTTTGCTTATTTTCTATTTCACTAAAAAATAGTTTTCAATGATCTTCGAAGCTTTTATAGAATTATATTTATTACTTATATATTTATCATCTGCATAGAAAAAGAAATAAAAGCCTAATATTTGTTTCTTATGCTATCAATTATTAAAAAAAAAAAAATCGCAATCTGTATACTAGTAATATGTACTGTGTATTTGCTCTTTGGATAAAGCAGTCGGAAAAATTGTAGCGCCATATTTGGCGACTTAACTCACTTTTGGCGTGATATAAACAAATAAAAATGTAATAATAAAAATTAAAAGTATAAAAAAGTATATAAAATATGATTTTAACAGAGAAATTTTATCGGTTCTCTGACTTTTATGTATAGGGCTACAAAACGCACCAGGTCTCGATGCTAGGTGCGAGTAACACCAAAAGTGGTTCCCTTATAAGGTTACTAAAATTTAATAGTCTTTGTCGCACTATTACATTGTAAGTACATACCAACTGAACATTAATTGCAACATTTGTTGTTGGAGAGTAAGCCTTTGCTAGTGTTTCTGTGGTATCCATTGAAACGACCAAGTATGCTGGTTGAAACTTTCGTGAAGTTTTTTAATATAATTTCAATGTTTAACGTCATGCATTTTCATATCATGTAAATTTTAAATGTGTTGTATAGTTTCACATTGTACACTGTTTAGCAAATATATTAATATTTTTCATATAAGGTAATTCGAGGGAGGATGCAAGTTGGGGGAAGACGCAAGTTTGTTCCTTGTACTTTTATGTGTGAGCAGGTGCAAATAATGACCGGCTTGTGTGAAGAGTGTTGTCCCAATGTGCACATGGTTTGTAAATTTACCTTAATTTGTCGCCTTTAATCGCCGTTATTTTTGGATCTTTGGAATATTTAACAAATGAATAAAGCCCTTATAATATTCTGTTACACATATTTAAAGTTATATTTTAAATTAGATATGAGCAATAAACATTAGTTCCACATTCTGTTACACACACAAGGCAAGCAGAAGCGGTAATAATCTTGCAGCAATACGGGAATAAGTGTGTGTGGCATCTTCCCCCTATACTTGGGGGAAGACGCATCATAGATCATAAATAAGCTAAAATGAAGACAAAAATTAACTAATTCTTTTCTGTCTTCCAAATCACATTACCCACTTACAGACACTTGATCACTGAGTTTTAAAACCATTAAAACATATTGGCGCAAGCTCTGAACTCCTGGATTCACTGCAAGCCACATCGTAAACTCTCACCACTTCAGTTCTGGTCTCTTCTGAATACAGCTTGGAGCAAGGCAGCCACAATAGGAAATATCACTTCTTGGTATTCGATTACTGGGATTTATCCCTATAACTCACAAGAAGTCCCAGAACATGTGTTTAATATCTCTGAGGGTTCCATTAATGATAGAGCTGTTGCTTACACAAGTGGCGCATATAACAATAGGCCAACACCAACAGTTGATTCCACCAACAGATCATGTGGACCTACACCACCAATTGCTTCCAACAGCACATCTAGTGGCAGTGGATTATCACCAGCAGGTACCTCCACTAGCCAGAAAAGGGGATTTCTTGTGTAGAAGCAATCAGTTCTATTCCTTAGGTCAGAAAACCTAAACCATCGGGCGTAAGAAACAAGCAGTACAGGTCTTAACTACATCAATGAGAAGAAAAGCCATTCGGGAAAAGATAAAAGAATATGTAGAAAAATGCTAAAATAAATAAAAAGAAACCTCCGAAAAACGGAAGTAAAAGAGACGTGTAACCGCGTCTCCTCAAGTGAACAAATTCCTTTGGATACCAGTGGTGATAGTTTTGTTGAGGATAATGATTTTTGTGCTGTATATAAAGGATACTTTTTACGCTAAAAAAAGGCTTAAAGTGTGGTTGGATTCAGTGCATCGAATACAAGAAATGATTGCACGAATATTGCAATGGTGATCATTTGCACTAAATGAAATGTTGTGCAGGCTTGTGCCATTATTAGTTTTGGCAAAGTAAATTTGAAAAACAAAAATGTTTCAGTTTATAAATTTGTTTGTTTGACAATAGTTACTGTTAATTCACAGGTAATGTTCCAATATTATTCTTATTTTTCTTATTTTCTGTGGTGTGGCATCTTCCATCATAACAGGTGGCATCTTCCCCGTATATATGGGGGAACATGCCACAATTACAGGAGTTTATTTGACATGAAATTTCTCAATCATTTAAACATTGGAAAAGAAATTAATGAGTGTATATAACCAATTAACTATTAAAGAGCATCGTGTTTTATTTTTTATTTTTCATCATTTCAATTTTGGCTCTACTGAGTAAAGTATCCTTATACACTATGACGCAAAAGTTTAGACAATGAAGAAATTCTTACATACTTTGAAAAATATTTATTCAATTTTCAAATCACTGCTTGAAATTAATGTGCTGTACATATAAACAATATTTATAACAAAAAAAAGTGGAATTGTGCATATTGCAATAAATTAAATGGTAACAAAAATAAACTGCTGTCTCAAAAGTTTAGACACAAATTAAATAAAATCGAAATAAACAATTTTTAAAACCTGGTTGCGCATCCATGCTTATGTATTACGTCATATACACGAGATTGCATGGAAGAAATTAAATCTTGCATAGTTTGTGGATCGATATCGTACCATGCATTCTCAATAGATGTCTTAAGTTCCTTTTCAGAAGAGTATTGTCTAGCGTTGCTATAAACTTTGCGACACATGATGCTCCAAAGGTTTTCTATAGGGTTAAGATCTGGGCTACATGCTGGCCAGTCGAGAACTCTTATATTATGGGAATTAAACCAAGATTTTGAATGTTTTGCAGTGTGAATTAAAGCATTGTCTTGCTGAAATTCCCACTGAGGACCCCCTAGAAGCTCAGCAAATGGCAGTAGGTTTTCTTCTAATGTCTGTGTATAATGCTGTGAAGTTTGACGACCACTGGTGAAGGTCAGAGATACTTGTCCATTATAGCAAAAGGCTGCCCAAACCATCACCGAGCCCCCTCCTTGTCTGCGACTAAAAAAACGTCGAGGTTCCTTCCGCAAGTCATGCCAATACGATAAACAACCATCTGGACCATCCAGATTCCACTTTTTTTCATCGCTAAATATGACTGACTGCCATTTCTCTCCATATGACATATGCTTTCGAGCCCACATAAGTCTTTGTAACTTATGATATGGTTTCAGAGCTGGTTTCTTCTGCATTTTGCTATAAACGATTGTTCCTTTTTCCAAAATTCGTCTACGAATCGTATCCTTTGATACAGAGAGTCCCGATGAGCTTTGAACTCCACGTACGCTCATTTGTTGAGTACTCGCTAGTCTTTGTATCAGGCGATCCTCTCGTACATTTGTCACACGTGGCCTCCCAGACCGACATTTTGCTTCATATTCGGAACCACTCGATAAATCTCGATAAATAGATTTTTTTGACCTATTAATAATAGCAGAAATTTCAGAAACGCTCTTCCCTTCAACTTTCAACTGCCAAATCCTTGAAACCTCATTCACTTGAATTTCTTTAACTCTCGGCATGTCGACTATGAAGCGCAATCGTTTGCAGAACTTAAGTACTCCAAATTTGTGACATCATCGATTCTAAATTTGCATATGCCAGCGAATATTCAAAGAAATTTAGAATAGTGTCTAAACTTTTGCGACAAGCACATTTGAATTTTTATGAAAAAAGTTAGTATTATAGCAAATAAAACGACTGTCTTTTGTACATAGCATTTTAAATCAGTTTTTGAATATATTTACAGGTTTTTGTAATTCTGACGTCATAATTCTACATTTTAAAGCTGAATGACGTCATTGTCTAAACTTTTGCGTCATAGTGTATGTGGCGTCTTCCCCCGAATTACCTTAGTTATCATACAGTCTAAAGTCCAATCTTAAATATTTATTTTTTTCTTTTTGTTTCTTTTTAAATAGAAATAAGTATTTTTCATTTTCTGTATTCTCTTTTATTTTAGAATTAAAGCATTTTATTTTATATCAGCACTTTCTGTACACATTTCCTCTCATCTGTGTTTACTTTAGCTCACGCTATATTATAATTAACTGTCAAATGTTATCATTGAATGTATAGATACAAAAATCTTGGGTTAATTAAATATATAGTTAAAGATACACTGGAGAAATTGTTAAGATAATCTTGTGGTTTTACACAGACAAACAACACACTCAGTGGGTTAGATGATAACGATTTAATAGTCCAAAGTCTGAAAAATACAAACTGTGTCAACGGACCTTAATCGTTACTGATGTTTGTATATACATTAAGAAAGCTTTGCTAATAGTTTTAATAAAATTATTAGTTGAAATAAATAATTAAAATTAACATTAATCCTTTGTGAAATTATACAGCGATTCTTTAAATTTGAATTGAAAATACTAAATATATATCACGACTCAAGCTGCGTTTCTCTCTATTCTAAAAAAAAGTAACTCCCGCTGTCACCGCCGCCGCCGCCGCCGCCGCCGGTTTTGAATTTTTTGTGACCGGAGGTCTTTCTTCGTTAATATTAAGAAAAATAATGCATACAAAAATATGAAAATTGGTAGTATTATACAGAAATGTTTGATAAACACGCTCATGTAGACAGTTTTCAAATCGAAGAATTATTTTAAGAGATATTTAATGCTAAAGTTGGACAAAATCGTTCCATTAAAAAAGTTTTATAGGAGCAAAAACTATACATCGGAATTTAATACTTTTTAGATCATTTTATACGTTATAATTTCCCGGTGTGCAGAAATAATTTATTTTTTTAATTTGACTCATTTTTCGAGGTTTCATTTCTATTTTAAATTCAAATTTTCAGCATTTCCAGAGATATTTTTTTACTTATTTCAGAAA
Organism: Maratus speciosus; assembly: GCA_963932465.1. Classification (NCBI taxonomy): domain Eukaryota; kingdom Metazoa; phylum Arthropoda; class Arachnida; order Araneae; family Salticidae; genus Maratus; species Maratus speciosus. The sequence continues at coordinate 3,023,645 of OZ010786.1, read as the reverse complement.
ATTGTACTAATTTAACCTGTTGCCAAACTGTATAAACAACGGAAACAATAATGTTTGCTTCAAATTAAAAATTTATTTACGCGTGACTATTATAAACAGAAAAGAAAAACTTTCAAATTAGAATTAAATAATTACGTATAAAAAGCAGGAACTTATTGAAAATTACTTCATCTATAATTACACGTGAATTTTAACAGAGAAAGGATATTGTAAAGTAATAAATTCATTAACATACGTTAGAAGTCTTAAATAGGAGAAATTACATCACATTTACGTTACATTACACTTATTACGTAAAATGAACAAAAAATAATATTGCAAAATAGTAGTTTAAATTTAAAAATAGCGCGAGACATTTACTTGATATTTTGAGATGAACTTTTCAACTATTTTTTTTTTTTTTTTTTTTTTTTTTTTTTTTGACAGCGCAAATAATATTTCATTTCTAATAAAAGCATTTTCACGTGAATATTAAAAAGGGAAAGAAAAGTTTGGTGAAAATTACGTCAGATTAAAAACGATATATTTAAAATGTTTTATTTAAAAGGACTTTCTTTTCGCTTTGTTAAAAAATACCGGGAGACAAAGACTCTGTTTACTTAATTCATTTTATATTAGATGATTTTGAAATGCCATTGTATCTTTTAACAGCAGCTGATTTTTCCGTAAAATTCCCCAATCAAAGAGAAATGAATAGAAACCCGTTTATAGGGCGATCGCCTTTGTTTTTTTAATTATAATTCAATCTTCCAAAAAAATTCAATTAAAGCCGATCAAATTAGCGTGCTTTTAGAGACTGCAGTGTCTGAACGGGGGGTTGGCGAGCGTAGCTCGTAGGGGGCCGAGCCCCCTAGTAGTGTAAATTAAACTACAGCCGTAGTTAATTGCATAGCAATATGTAATGTCAATTTTTATTCCTTTTATATTAATTTCTGTACTCTAAAATATCATTCGACTGCATAATAGTTCAATTTGGTTTTTTAGAAATATTATTAATTTACTTTTTTATATTTGAGAATTTATGGTGCGTATTTGGTCTCAGGTTATTAAATAAAATAGAATAAAAAAAAAACACATTATAAAATAAGAGATATATTGAAGAGATGACACTTGTATATTTAATTTTATGAAAAATATATTACTTTAGCACTACTCATCTATATTTAGCCGTATTTAATTAAATAGCAAGTTATATAATTAATTTTTATATCCAATGTACAATTTTTTGTTCTGTAAGCCATCATCTAATTAAATATAGACCATCATCTATATCTGAATTTCTGTGAATTTTATGTCTTTAGATGTCGCAATCTATTCCCTGTTTGTTTTTCTCACTGAACGCGTATGTAGTAAACTACCGATTATCCGTCGCTCACGCGACCGGAGGGATGGCGGATAATCGAGATAGACGGATAATCGAAAGACAGCACAAGACTCTATTAAAATCACATTTTTATTTGTTGGTTTATAAATAACCAACAAAATAACAAAAAACAATATGTAAAGGCATTTTTTTTTTTATTCGTAGTGTATTTCGAGAGTAAAAAGCACAATTAATAATAAAAAATAAATTTATGAGACAGATTTAGATTTTTACAGAATAAGTATAACGTACCGGTTTTCATCCAAAATAATCCGTCATACATTTTTGTTTGCGTTTTGCTTGTGCTTTTACTGCAACAAGCTTATGAATTTTATGTAAGAAAAGTACTTATGTAGGATCTGCCTCTTCTTGTAGAATAGCGCCGCGTCACTTTCATATTCCATGTGATATTCTGTTGTTCGTTTCTGATATTTTAAAAATTGGAAAGGGGTGGTAGTAGCGGTTAACCGTAGGTGGCGGTTGATCGAATGGCGGATAATCGAAAGTCTACTGCATGCAGTAATGCGTATACGTAGTAATGAATGTACTGCTTTGTTTTCTCTCAGATGAAATTTGAATTTCGAAGCAGTACGTGTTACGTGGCTTTTGTTTTGAACTATTTTAAATTGAAAAACATCCATATATTTGTAGATATTGCAAATTAAAGCGATAGTTTTAAAGTTACAGCTATTATTGCATCTAAATATACAGGAAAGTTTTAAAAGCAGGCAGACAAGAGACGGTTATTTTTTAATTCTGCTTTGCACTACTTTATTAAAACGAAATCTTTGACGTACACTTTGACAACATTTGCTAGAGAAATATACTATTTTTTTTTAAATAGTGTTGCGAATAGAATAGAAAAGTAGTCACCAATGGCAGCCCTGTAAACGGTACCTGATGAAAGAGCTAGTTGCATTGAATTGGGAATTTAAAATTTGGATATAAGGAAAGCGAAAGGCAGTTTCGAAGGATGGTTAGATTCAATTAAGATAATATTTATATCATATAAATCCATTCAGATTTTAAAATTAGTGTTCATTTATTTTCGTATAATACATAAAATAAAGGAAAATGGATTTTGTCTATGGGATTTATATTATTATAGTATACCGTGTGAGCCAAAATTTCGTTAAAACTTTAAAAACTCATAAAAAAGCAAGAAATTAAAGGGTTCACAAAGTAGTCGGCTTTTTTTTAGCCGAAAAAAAGTTAAAATATTGCATATAGAAGGTGCTGACAACACAATAAACAGGATAACAATACGCTCCATTCATCTGTTTATCCAATAACAAATGTTCAACATGACCTCCAGAATATTCTACGACACAACTAGGTTGTGTGGTAGTACTTGTTTATTGTGTTTCGGGTCGTCAGCGCCCTCTACATGTGATTTTTTAACTAGTTTTTTTTTCTGTTCAAATTTAAAGCAGATTTTCTTATCTTACAAACTTTTTCGTATTTTTATCTTCACTCATTTCCAAAAAAATATTACATTTAATACTCATTATTTGTTATATTTATTAAGTGAGTCGATTCGTGTAAATTAATCAAATACATAATAGATAAATGAATTTGAAATTTTTTCTAGTAGATAAATATGTATTTATTTTATAAATAAAATAAACTTCTAAATTACTCTGCGATATGATAATATATTTTGTAAGTCATTAAATATATTTAGGAAAAACCTTACTTTCGACTTTGAAGCTTTTGTCTTCAAAAATTACCTTTCTTTGCTGTCATTTTGGCGTGAAAAGAAAAAGAAATGAGCTTTAAGTTTAACGCTCGCTTGTCAAAACGATCATTTGTTATCGCTAACATTCTCGCAAATTTGTGTAAAAATATGACAGAGGGAGAAGTGACATCAGTGATAAAGTTTATTTTGAAAGTGGTGTGTGTTCTTCAAGAAACACGAAGGATTATTTAATTAAATGATATTAAAAGAAGGTATTTAGTATGCATATTTAGTAATTTTCATCATGAATGATTTATTTTGAGATAATAGTTAAATGATTTTTACATAATTTATTTATGAATAAGTATATACTTGTGAACAAATTTTAACGTTTTGCTTTGAATTAATGAAAGCTTTTCTATTTAATATTTTTTACAACAATAAGAATAATGAAAATAACATTAAACAAAATAAAGCCATTATAAATACGTAAAAACGAGATATTTTCCAAATTTTATTAATACTTTTCTTCTAAAATTATTTCTAGATTTATATTTTCCTCATTTAATACTGCATGTTTTATAAAGAATATGCAATATCATTAAACAATCACTAGATATTTTATATGGTATTCAGGTTTTTAACGATGTTTAAATAAATTTTTATTTCAAAATTAAATATTTTTATGAGTTAGGCATCCTTTCAAATTACTGCAGCAATAATTTTAAATTAAAATTAAAACAAGTGAATTTGGATGCAAATGAAGTTATTTTTTACACTGTTTTAGTTTACTCAGATTGTTTTTTGTATGTACAAAAGGAATTGCGTACATGATTTATAAATCACTTCAGCATTTACTAAAATTTAATATACACACACACACATATATATATATGTATATATATATAAGGTGTGTACCAACAAAATAAAGCCACCGTAATTGTGTGCCGTAACTGGACACGAAAGAAAAAAATAAGAACAAAACAGATATATTAAGAAAGTATATATAGAAATACATATTTACAAGGAGTAACTCACTCCCTGCTCCACCTGGGCAGGAGAAAAGGGTGAATGTGTAAAAGAAGAGGGGAAAAAAGTGTCCCACCGAAATACAGCCACTGCTAATATTAGTATTTATTGGTAACTTCCGACATTCGAGCTGCTGCAGTTCAACATCAGTATGAGGTCAGGACGTTGTCAAATACTTATTCTGTGCCAGTCGAACTTTATATAGACTTTATAGGGTTGTATTTTCTGTTTCTCCTGCAGCATTGCAATGGGAAAGAAAACTTATCTGTCAAAGTTCGAGAAAGGACAGATAACATCTTTTAAGGAACAAGGTCTTTCACATACATCAATATCCAAGCAAATCAAACGATCTAAAACAGTAATACACAATTTTGAAAAACAGGACAATGCGTACGGGCACAAAAAAGGAGATGTACATGCAGAAAAGAGAATTTTTGCGTGCACGAGGTGGTATTTCCCTAAAACAGTTGACCAAACAGGATGACATCCCTGTGACAAAATCAACCCTGTCACGAATTGAAAAACGTACAAGCAACTTGTGATATGAGAAAAGGAAACAACAGCCCATTTTGAAAGTTATCCACATGCAAAGGAGAGACAATTGGGCCAAATATCATCAAACCTGGAAGGACCAGTGGTATTGGTTCATAGTCTCAGATGAGAAAAAAATAATTTGGATGGTCCAGATGGCCTTGCTTTCTATTGGTACGACATGAGGAAAGAAGAGGAAATTTCTTACAAAAGACAGCAAGGTTGAGGGTCATTAATGGTGTGGGGAGGCTTCGGCTATATAGCTAAGCATAACCTGGCTTTTCTCTCAGGCCGCATTAAGGCAACCGATTACCAAAAAATGGTAGAAAACCATTTACTGCCATTTGCAAAGAGAATTGGTGGACTAAGTTGGATTTTCCAGCAGGACGAGACCTCCATTCTCTTTGCAAAATCCTCCTGGAAACGGTTTTGAGATAATCGGGTGCATGTCATGGAATGTCCTGTCCTTTTTCCCTGATCGCAATCCCCAAGAAAATATGTTAGGTATCCTCAGTAGGGCTGTATATGCCAATGACAGACAGTTTTAGTCTGTGGCAAAATTGATGGTCGTCATCATTGAAGCGTGGGAGACTATTGATGCTACTGTCCTCCAAGGATTGGTAAATGATATCCCATATTATGTATTCCCAGTAATATATAAACATGCCGGATATATCGTACATTAAGAGTAGTGGCTTTATTTCGAAGGGACACTCCCCCCCTCTTTTTTTTACAAATTCATTTTTTCCTGCCCATGTAAGACAGGAAGTGAATTACTCCTTGTAAACATGTATTTGTATATAGACTTTCTTAATATGTTTGTGTTGTTATTATTGATTTGTTCCGTGTCCAATTATAGCACACAATCACGGTGACTTTATTTCGGTGGGACACACCTTATATGTACAAAGATCTATTTGCATTAGCAATACACAGTTTTAATATTTATAAAAGGTAATTGTAAATTAATAACATAACTTCAAAGCATTTTTCCTTTAACCCGCTGCGTGAGATAAATGATGAAATAATTCTTTATGGTTGCCATTGTATGAAGGTTAGAACAACAATGAATTAAATTGTGCCCGTTAAACCACGCTAGTTAACAGATGGTGAAGCTGCAACAACAAAATATCTTAATCACCTAAAAGTAGAAAATATTAATAAAAAATAAAGAGTTTTACATATTTAAAAATATACGCTTTGAAAATTTGATTATTTCATATTAATTAAATTATGCTTATACGCTGAGAAATCAATGTAGAAATTTTAAAAACATAATCTAACAATTTCTTTCATGTTGACTTATTTTATAAAAGAAACAGTGCAAAAATGTAAATTATTTTTCATAAATTCACTAGCACGCGCTTTCTAGCGAGTGAAAAAAAGATCGTCGAGATTCCCTTAAGCGTGATCAGTGCCAACGCTAAACTAACGTATTGCAATGGGAATGTTTTTGGAAAAAGTCATGACACGCAGTTAAGAAAGGGTCTAAGCAAAGATAAGAATAGCAAAATGGCCCCCACTGCCAATGTTCGAAATAACATATGTGGTAATAAGGCTCACCATGAGAATACAATATAGAGGGCTTTTAGCCTCCGACCTTGAACTGTCTTTGAGATAATCGGGGAAGTATGCGCCGGTGATACTATTTTAAAAAAAACATTTTTTTTTTTTTCAAAAAGTATAAAAGTTTAAAAAAATGAAACCAAATCCAATTATTGAAGAATATATTTGTTCACTTTATATATTTATTTTTCACATTTTTACACAAATTTGAACATAGAAAAATAAGAAAAAAAATATTTTTAATGATTATTATTGTAGTAATTTTATACTTACACCAACCAAAAAATTACAGAAGAATGCTTTAAGTATGTACTTTTAAGAAAAATAATTCGTTGAAGTCGAAGATGCACTTTTTGAGTTATAAAAAAAAAAAAAGAATGCTAGCAACTGTTTGCATTTGCAAAAATATGCTACCATGAACGCATTGGTCGAGTCGAGACACTTTCACTCGGTCAGGATACGCAGTGTGCCAAAATAAGAAATTTTTTTTCATATACCACTTCCATATAGGTTTGTTTCGTGTTCGTTTTTGTTGTACTGCGCATCTTTATCGCGTAATAATGTCAGATCGATGCTCTAGTCGATTGTGCATGTGAAGCTGAATAGGGGCTGTAAATATATAAGGTTATAAAATGTTTCGCAATTCCAGACCCACTGCCAAACTTCCGATATTATACGTTATCGTTCCTCGAATCGTCCCCCCCCCCCTAATGATATTGTTATCAGTGTCTAAAAACTCTTTTTACTTTTATATTTTTCTTCTTCTTTTTATACGCTTGCAATGATGTACAGATATGGTTGTACTTTTTAATTCGCATATTTTACTTATTTAAATGAAGAGAAGAAATTCATAAAATATCACTGTTATATAAGAAATAACTTTATATCAAATAACATTTTATAGCAATACTTATTATTTAAAAGTTTTTAATAATGGCTCTTTGTCATATATTGCATTGAACAGTAATATTGTCTTCTTCAACTTTGCCCTTGCGCGGGGTTAAAAAGAACATCTTGTAAACAAAACAGGTGGACTAAATTCTTCCACATCTTTCACTATCAAAAATAACAAGTATAATTTCGAATCTGGTTTCCCTAACAACGAATTATATGCGCATATGGCGGGAGAATATTAATGGTCGTTTGGTTAGGTTATTCCATATTTCGGAATGAAATGTTTTATAATCATCCAATGGTTTTAATAATAACTTTTTATTTTAATAAAAAGAAGACAACAGACTTAAAAATTTAAGATAACATATGTAAAGAAAAATATACCAAAAAAGTAAATTTTGGTTTGATCAAAAGCGATAACGATATTAAATGACAACCCCCCCCTCCCCCTACATATACCTTCCAATGTCAAGAGTCAGCCCCCCCCCCCTAAAGTGATACGTTATATATGTATCAAACTATATATATATGTCATTAACCCTCTAAGTGTTTGGGGCGCAATATTCCGTTCACTAAGCTCCAGATTTCACAGCAATACAAGCATTATTTAAAATAATATAATTCTATCGATTTAATGAATTTTAAATACATTGAAGAATGATCAATACTCTCAAGGATTACATTCATATTTGTAATTGAGTTTTTCTTATAATGTTGAAAGAATCTTATTTTCTTAGCATTTAAAACAAAATGCAAAGAAAACAACATTACAATTTTACCCTTTTGCAAGACGCTCGGAGGGTACACTGTACTGTGCAGCCACATAGCATTTTTCTATGATAAAATCATCGTAGGCAAATGTTATAATTTTGTTTGTGAGTTCTTGATATTATTACGCAAGAAGGATGCGCAGTACGCCAAAATAACAGAATATTTACAAACAAGAAAGAAACCTATAAGGAAGCGGTATGTGTGGAAACAGTCTCTTATTATGGCGCACTACGCTTCCTGCCCGAATGAAAATATCACGAATCGACCATTGCATTGATAGCAGCCTATTTCTGCAAATACAAACAGGGAAAGTTACGAATATTTTAGCATGTTGTTATAACTCAAAAAGCGCATCTTCGATTTTAACTTTTTTTTCCCTTAAAAGTACATACTTTGAACATTACTATGATATTTTTTGGTTAGTGTAAATATAAAATTACTATATTAATATTTTTTAAATACTTTTATTTATTTTTCTATGTTAAAATTTCTGTAAAAATGTGAAAAAAAATATATAATGTGAGCTAGTATATTCTTCAATAATTGGCATTGGTTTCATTTTTTTAACTTTGTACTTTTTGAGAAAAACACATTTGAAAAATTGTAGTGCCGACCCATACTTCGCCAATTATCTCAAGGACAGTTTAAGGTCAGAGGCTAACACCACTTTTTATTGTATTCTCATGGTGAGCCTTATTACCACACATGTTATATTAAACATCGACCGTGGGGAATTTTTCGCTACACTTATCCGGCTAGACCCTTTAGGCGTGAATTTCAAGATAAATGTTAAATTCTCAGAAAATAGTACATATGTTAAAAATAAAACATTTTTACTTTTATATTTATTTTAGTGTTATATTCAACATTATTAAAAACTATACGCTCCTTTATTAGTTCTGTACACTATGTAAGGTTCTACTTATATCTTCTTATTTTATGTGACATGTTATTTTAATTTTTCTTTATTGGAAAGATCACTACAACACAACCTAAATTACCTATCCTTGTATATCACACTTCCATGTATCATTCATGTTGTGTTCATTCTTTTTAGCATAGCATTTATTTAGCATAGCATTTGTTTAGCATATGCTTTTATATACCTTACGATAATTCTGCTAAACTCAAAAAGTGCGATTTATTATTTTTTGCCCCTTTGAAGTTAATTGCTATAATACAATGCACTGAGAAAAATAACAAATTACTCAAAAACCGAAAGAAATGTCATTATAAACTATGCAACATTTTTAATACACTATATTCTATAATATGTACCGAAATAAAATACCATGCAAAAATTAATAAAGTAACTCGTGAAATATCCTATTAGATGAATACTTATAATCTTTAAAAACTAATAACGTTTAATTCAATGCAATATTCAACAGTTTATTTATTTCTACTCTCCTATTCTCCTATTCTTACGTCACGTGCAAGAAATATCATAAATTGGATATATGCATTTGCATTTTCCATTAGCAACTCTAAAAAGAAAATCGTAATAAAAAATATACATTTTTCCATTAAGCGATAAGAAATGAATGTAAAAAAATTAAACACAATTAGGATTATTAGATACTTCTGCATCACTTTCTCATATTTATTAAATGTTTTTTAATATATATTTTAGCACTTCTTAAATTTTATTGATCTAATCTAATTATTTTTGATGGCATTATCACATAAATGTATTCTTCAATTTAATATGATTATTGTTACTTTTTATGTAATACCGTTTTTAAAATAATTCTATATACATTTTACCAGAATAATATATCCGGATAATGTTGTATTTTGTAGTATGGTAAATTTAATTATTTATTAAAGAAGGAATATAAAAATAAACAATCAATCTATTTCAATATTACAAATTGATACTACTAAATAAATAATAACAAATCACCGTAATAAAGAGAAAAAGTAACAAAATTACGAATTGTTCCAAATGGTATATAATAACTATCTATTATCGGATTATTAAATTAAAACATTGGAAGACAATGTTATATTAGAAATTCTGAAGAATTAAGATAAAAAGTTTGGTGGACGTATTACTATTAAAGTAAAGAATTTTTTTATATCTGTGAAAAAAAAAAAATGTTGTTTAAAAATTAATATTTCAAAAAAACTGCTTAACATTTAATATTATTATGTGAAATATATCATATTTATTTTATTATGATAAGCATTTTCTATGTGAAAACACACATTCATTTTTAGGAAATATGAAAAGCTTTATACAGATTGTTATTATCAGGCACGTAGCCAGGGAGTGGGCTAAGGGGGCTGAAGCCGCTCCCGAAAGATATAAAGACTTTGCAAAGTTATCTCTAACCATAAAAAAAATTGGCAATGTATTTCTTGTTTTTATCTTCTATTACACTAAACTACATATAATTTTAGTTGTAAAAATGTAAATTTATTGAATTACAGTCATAGCAATCCTTTGTTATATCGTTCATTCATATATTATTCTTTATTCATATCTACCAGTAAAAATACAACTTCTTCTTAAAACGCAATTTTAACTGTTTCTATGCGGTAATTCCATATCATTAATTTGACTAAGAAAAAGTAAGTGTAATACATATATGACATATAGGAGTCAAATGTAAAACATCTGCTTGCATGTTATGATCTTCCTTAATTTTCTCTCTCCTCATTATATCGCCCATATAATTAAATCTTAGAGTGGTCAGTGTTAAAATGTTTTGTGGAGAAAGGAACCAAAAATTTTAATAGCCGCCTATGATGCAAAATCATATGGACATTAATGATTCTAAAGAAAGTATTTTTGAAAATGGTGTTATAGCTGCAAAAGGCTTTTTATTAAAACAAAATCTAATAGCAGGAAATTTTGAAAAGGAATGGTGTGAAGAAAAACGACACGGTATGGAGAAACCTTCAAAGGCACAACGACGACCGGCGTCCCGCAGGATCTTCACTGAACAACTTTGCGTTAAATTGTTTATGAATTTTTAATAGGAAGAAAGTGTGCACAGAGTAGTCCGTTTGTCTTTGAATTTTTTTTGCATTTTCAAGAATTATCAACTTTAGGGATGGATATCCCTATGTAAGGATTTTTTGGCAGTTTTTCACAGCGCCCCTACAGAATTTTCTAGGGGGCAACATCTAACATACAAACAATCTTATTTTGTGCAGAGAAAGAAATTCCACTTAGAAGTGACCATGATAGCGGTCAATCTAACGTTAGAGAAATCGATAAAAGACTGTAAGCTAAGAGCGCTTTTAAGATTTAGAGCAAAGTCTGGAGATGATGAATTGAAACGACATATGATAAACAGCCGTAATAGAAATGCTACTAACTTCAGCCCAGGCATTCAAAATGAAATCATTCAAATATGCTTTGATACAGTTAACGAAGAAATAATTATCAAAATAATGCGATCTATTTTAGCTTGATTCCTGATGAAACAAGGACATTTCAAGTACAGAACAGTTTGCCCTTTATGTTAGATATGTGAACTATTTATAAAATTAACAAAACCAATATTTTGGGAACGTTTTATAAGTTTCATCACAGTAAATGACTTTATCCGCCGAATATATAATACAAGTATTATTGCAATGTTGTGATGAACTATGTCTTGACATGCCTAAATGCGTCGCACAAGCATATGAGGGAACTGCCAATACGGCTGGTTATGTTAGTTGGGTCCAGTCCAGAATTCATCAGAAGTATCCAAAAATTAGATACATCCATTGTGCAAGCCACCGATTAAACATTGCATTGTTCAATAGCATGTTAATTCCTGCCATCCGAAACTCTCTTGGAATTATTGATGGCATCTTCCAAACTGAAATAAAGATCCTAATACTAGCATTTAGGCAGACAACATGTACAAACCCTAAATTACATCCGCTGAAGAATATTACAGGGTCACTGTCTTTATTCTCTGTGTAGAAAGTCTTATTCAAAATTTGAATGACAGATACATTTCGAATAAAGACATGCTAAAAGATTTCCAAGTACTTCTTGCAGGATCTCTCTCTCAATATTTTGATACTAAACTGACAATATCGCAAGTGAAAGCTGAATATGAATTATGGTGTGAGATAATTGCTAATGTTGATACACAAATGTCCCAAACTTTTTAGAATACTGTAATGCAATATATTACAATATGATCTAACACTTGCTGACAGTCTTGGCTAAATTCCCGATAACAACAACCAATGCTGAAAAGTCTTTTTCGATAATGAAAAGAATTAAACCTTTGCCTCAAACCGTTATGGCTGATGAGAGACTGAGTAGCCTTGGAATGATTTCCATCCATTAGGACATTACAGTAGATCCTGGTAAGGTAATCCCCCCTCATGGCTGTGAAGAAGTCACGAAGATTGCTTCTGTAGCACTAATAAACTTATTGTGCCAATAGTGCATATATAATGCATATATAATAAGTGCATTTATAATTATTCCATTTCTAATCAGAGAATGTAAAATATAAATATAATTTTTATGATTACATCTATTTGTAACAATTAATTTTTTTCTTTGAAAAAAAATCTGTTTAACTTATTTCATCTATAAATCATTTTAAGACCCTCCGTTCATAATGTGACATACTCGCATGCTAAGAATAATCCTGTGCTTTAAATCTATTCAAATTATTTGTTTGCATTTTAATATTTTTTAACGTTTTTCTCATAGGATTCATGAGACTCCTCTCAATCATTGTTGTTTAGTGTTTTTTTTTCTTGCAGTTTTCCCCTGAAAACCCTCCTGGTTTCTCCGAACCGTTTTCGAAACTAGAAATACACTTAAAAACCATAAATTGTAACAAAAATTAAAAAAATACGAAATAACAATTTTTGGCATGGACATCAAGTGTACTATGCATAAATATAGCATAGTTTAAGCCTTGTTTCTTTCACGCCTTAAATTATGCAAATCACTGCTGTCTTATCAGAAAAAAATTCCAAGATTAATCCCCCTCCGAAGGGAAATGCTGGCTACGGGCTTGGTTATTATCTGAAAATGTTGAAGGATAAAAATTTATAATTTATATCGAAAAGTATTAAAAATAGTGTTTAAGTAATACAAATAAATACTTTATTTTTAAATTATTTAAAATAAGAATTATACGGACACTTAAACTGTTTTATGACTCTTGTTGTTGCGGATTTTTTCGCACACGTACACTGACGAAAGGTGGAAGTACAGTCACGATTGAATTGAATAAATATATCCATGTAATGTAGACTTAATTCAATATTGTGAACACAGATAAATGGTTCGAATGGTTAATTCTTATTCCGGAATACGAGTTTTAACCGCAATTTAAATTTAACATTAGAAAATAGAGAGTAAGATAAAATCTACATATATAAAAGCCGTTCTCTGTATGTATGCCTTTTATACAAATCTTCAATTTTTGACCGATTTGCACGAAACTTCATGTAGGAGAGATGGGGGATGAATGGGACATTTTCACAAAAACATTTTTTTTTAAATTTTTTTATGTAAGTTATTATCAATATCATACATGACATTTCATACATTAGGTATTTTACAACATTTATGAACAATATTTATTCAAGATTATGATTTATTCAGAAAAATATTATGAAATCAAAAAGACGTTCCTCCCTGTCCCAATCATCCCCACAGCAGGGATGAATGGGACACTAATAGGGATGGATGGGACACAAAGACCCCCCCCCCCCCCTATATTCAATTTTACCAAATTAAAATGTATAATTATAAACTTATATGTAATTATATTTGAAATATATGATTTTACAGCACGAATCGATATGTTATTTTTTTCAATAACTTCTTTTATTGCAGTTTTAAATTTTAATGCAGACTTCAGTTGTCAATCTGTTCTTTTTTCCCGCTTATGAGGCATTTTAGATTTGAAATGAAAGTGCAAAATGTCTTTTAAATATGTCATGGCTAATAATTTTCAATCATAACTTATTAATTAATATTCATTAAATGTATCTTATAAACATGCAGAATAGAAATAATTGGGTCGATTGGAAAGTCGTGTCGTGTTGTGAAAATCAATTCGCACCGGAAAATTCTGCCTGGTAATTAATAGACATTAGATATCGGAATCAATGTCTAATACTTAAATGATAGAATTTTCCGGGACGAGTATATTTTCCCAACACGACAGGACTTTCCGATCGACCCAATATGTTAGGGGTGGGGATTTATGTGTGTAACATTTTAAAATTCAATATAATTTCCCCCATTTGATCAATAAACATATACTATTTTTAACAATTTTATCTATTTTGATTAAGTTTTAGTACCAATTTTTTGATAATCCATTAATAATTATTACAATACACACTGAAATAGAAGCGTCTTAAATTTAGACACATATGTGACTGAAAAAGAATTTTAGACGCTTAAGTGTCTTAATCTGAAAATTCAGACATTATAGATGTCTTAATTTAAGATACATAAGTGTCTTACTATGACCATGGTGTAAACGAACTGAGAATAATGTCTAAAATATCCGCAAACGTCTTATTTTAAGACACTTCATTGCTTTAAACGTGTCTTAATTTAAGACGTTTTGATTCTTCCGACGCAATCACCACCAGGGGGCACTAGCACTCCCAGTTGCGCATGCGTTTTAGATGTCTTCGTTCGAAATGGTATACGTTGTAATTCAAACAAAGTTTGTTTTTATGTACGCGTGTATTTTAATTCGTTTTTTACGAAATGTGAAGTACTGTGATTTTAATTCGTATTAACTTGGATTATTTATTTATTGAATACATACATCTGACGTGTGTGCTCGACATCAAATGTCTCTTAAAAGCTGTCGTCGATATAAGGGCGGGATAGACACAGAACAGAAGTAGACGACGGTTGAAGATTACACCCGGAAATTCTACAAAGCGCGTGCAATGGGCTTAGTGTTAACTCGTATTAATTTATATCAATAATATTGTGTTATTCATCTTCGTCCTGTCGAAGCTGGCAAAAAAAAAAAGAAACTTTTGTCTGGCGGGCCCTGTTTTGAGGATGAAACATCTCATTCTTTAAATATGGCTAGTCGGATGTATTATGGTATTACCTTTTAAACTGATGAAAGTCTTTCTCCCTCACTGTGGTTGTGGTAGTTTTTAAAATTTCAAATCGAAGAATTTTTCTTACCTCTTGCAAACAGCGATTGAAGTAAGTGTTTATAATTTCTTTATAGTACTAATATTAGTGTCTTTTATGATTTTATTTATTGTACTAAATAAAATCTAGCATGAAATTTAATTAGTTTTGAATCTTTTTGCAAAAAAAAAAAAAAACAAAAAAATAAAACACTAATTCTAGAAGTATATATTTTAAATTTATGACATTGTCTTTTATTACAAATTATGTATTATTTATTCTCATCTTTTTTCTCAAATTTAAAGTAATAACATCACTAAAAAACAGACATATTTAAAAGTTAAGTTCATTCTCTTGTTTTGTTTTGTTTTCAATATGGCAGTTCATAGTTTCAATGGCTAATGCTTATCTCATACTAAACGACCAGAAGGAAATAGAAAAAACAAAAAAAAAACTTTGAAAGATCTCCTGTGGATTCGAAGGTCATTTTCCAATTAGACTTTACTGATAAGCATCGCAAGTGTGAATCATAGTGATATCATGTGGTAACTTTTTTTTTTTTGCGTCTTTATTTTGCGTTAAAGATGTCTTGTTTAGTAGTTCAAAGGAAAGATAACAATAAGTCCATGTGGCAATATAAATTTTTAAAAAATCTAATTTTTAAATGATAAGGATTTTCATTTGTTTTTCGGGGAGGGGGGTGGGGGGGATTTTGTATGAAATTTTCGTAAAGCTGATACCTTAAATCTTGCACTGATTATAATGAAAGTTTTGAACTTTTAGAGTAGGACAAGATTAAAAAACACAAAATATAAATAAACAAAATACCGAAGTAATTTTTTTTTCAATATTAACCGTTTGCACTCGAGGGCTCCGGAGCGGAGCCATTTTAAATTTGTCTTCAAACTCGAGGTATCCGCTACGGACACAATGCAAATAATTTTGTGATACCATGTAATCTTGTCTTTTCTAGACAGGTATCACAAAATTATTTGCATTGTCTCCGTAGCGGAGACCTCGAGTTTGAAGACAAATTTAAAATGGCTCCGCTCCGGAGCCCTCGAGTGCAAAGGGATAAAGTAGAATATTTATTTATTTATTCATAGTTTAATAGCTGTTGTGATTATCATCTGATATATATGTAAAATTGCCTATGTGACAATATAAATTTTTAAAAAATCTATTTTTAAATTATATGAAGTAGAGTAGGACAAGATTATAAGAAATATATATATTTATTCATGTACTTTAAAAGCCCTCAATAGCCCTTGCCGTTCAATTTTTCCGATAATCGGAGATGTCTGCTTTTGTGAGGTAAAAATATACAAATATGTATGCCATGCGGATTAAAAAAGTGTTCGCTAAATAGATGTTTCAGAATAGCTATTCGGGAATGTCCATTAACCTCCACAACGGATACTCCCGAATACCGGACATCTCAATTTAGATAACAATAATGCAGGGTTGCATTTTTTGCAAAAGAAATTCTTGATTAAAGAATGGGCATACTGGGCCGTGCCCCGCCTCCCTACGATTTTAGTGTCCACATATTTGATGTGCAATATTTGTAAAGCTTATATTTTAAATGTGTTTCGAAATTGTATTGATTATAATCAATATTTTGAACTTTTAAAGTAAAATAAGATTAAAAATAAAACAAATTTTAAAAATCTAATATTTAGATAAATATTTTTTGTTTTAATCTTGTTCTACTCCTGGAGTTCAAAATATTGATTATAATCAGTAAAATGTCGTAAAAGATTTAAATTATCAGCTTAACAAAAATTGCGTACCAAAATTGGTAGCACCAAAAAAATCAAGTCGTAGGGAGGGGGGGGGGGCAGGACCGCAGCCAAATATTTTTCCAGGATTCAAAGTGGTCAAACATGGCTACGTATGATGCTTAAGAAAAAAATGGATGCTATTAAGACGTTTGAAGTGTCTGAAAAAATTCAGACATTTTAAAATGTCTGAAAACTGAACACTCCGTTTCAGACACTTAAGTGTTTGAATTTCAGACATTTTAATTTACAGTGCAATAAATAACACTTAGAAATTTTAAACAATAACAACTCATATAATACTATTTAATGCTATTAATTAACGTAAATTATAAATATATCAAACTATATAATACTATTTAGTTAATAAATAAAATTTTCAACATCTCTAGGGATGAATGAGAATGTCCCTTTCATGCCCATTTGATATGTCCCAATCATCCCCATGATGCATATATTCCCTTCTCAGCCATTTTGCCTCAAAAATTATTTTGTCACAATAGTTACTATTCCTTCATGTTAATTATCGATATTGAACCTTAAAATAAATAACTACAGCACAGCTTAATTTTTTTATATTTTGTAAGATATTTCCCATCTTCAAAAGTAAAAAAAGAACTTACTTTTGAGCAGAGATTTCCGAAAATGCAACTTTCAAAGATAATGAAAAACAGCAATGTGATTCTATGTTTAGTTCTGAAGCACACTGTGGTAGAGCCTTATATGGGGAAAGGAAGCAATTTAAAATAAATATTTCTTGCCTGAAATATTTGGAATATCCCATCCATCCCTTGTCCCATTCATCCCCTAGCTCCCCTACATACGGTTTAGAATGTGGAAAAGATCACTGTCTACTTTAAAAAATCATCAGACCAATATTTATCCCTTTTTTCAATAACCTTCCATAATTTAACATAATAGAAATATCCCCTTTTTTAATTTTATAATTCAATCGTTTCTTTCCTGTTGCCACACATCTAAAAAACTGCTCAATAATTAAAAAATATTGATAACTCGAGTATTTTGTTTTATTAGACAATAAAAATTCATATTGTCTCACTATATTTTTGCTGTTTTTGAAATTGACGTCATTCAAAGAAGAAAATACACATTTTTCATATATTTATGTAAAAACTTTAACTAAGCATGTTTTAAAATGACGTAGTACCTTAGTTGACTGTTTCTGAAGTTAAAAAATCTATTTTAATGAAGTCGTTTCAATATCAAGAAATCAATTTAGGAAAAAGATAATAATAAAAAAAATCGTTTGCTAGATATGACGTCAATGTCGTCAATATGATTTCAAACTGGTTCTAAGAACCAGCTGCTACAGTATCGATAATTATATCATTTAGATAAATGTTTTAATACCTGAAATGCAGTGATAACATTGTGCCATTTATATCGAATACGGTTATATAAAATACGGTTTTTCTACAATTTATATTAAATAGCAATTATAGCTACTGTTTTTTAGGGTAAGCTTTTTTCTTTTTTAAACAAAATATCATTACTGACATTACGATTGAACCCGGATGCGGATTTGGATTTTATGAATGAAAGTATCAATTTCCATTTAAAAATGATCGGCAATGAATATTTATATATATGTGTTAAAGATGTCTGATATCCTGCCCGTTAATAGTACATAAATAAAAATCGTTTTTAATTTGAAACACGAATATATTTTTAACCCTTAGTAAATTTGTTAGATTTCTATACAACTAAAGTGAAAAATTTTTTTGGTATTTTTGTTTTAGCGATCACTTATTTATCTGAGTAGCACATTTCTTCTACTGCGGACGAATTCTACGAACAAATCTTTAATTAAAGGAAATATATGGGTGAAATTGATCTTCCATTTTAACGCAATATGTATTTTTATCTCAAATGTCCTTCCGTATATCTGAAAACGATACGATTATTACTGCGCTATTATATTTTCTAATGTGTAAGACAAAATTTCGGCTGTTTTGGGCCTAATTTTTTAGTTGATCATTTACAGTACGATTTGGTCTAAGAACGATAGCCGGATATGCATATGCAATATACTAAAACTATTCCAGAAAAAATATCTAATTTTTAGAGAGGCTAATCATTCAGAATTGCACTAGATTAATTTTAACACAATTATTCTAATTAGTAAATAAATCATATTAGATATAAATTTCCAACTGAGCGAAAAAGATCTGAGAGCGAAAAGATACCTGAGATTTATTCTGTTGAGCTGAACAAGGTTTCAGACCAGATGCTATAATCATTAAGGTTAGCTGGGTAAAAAAGTTGCACCATATTCGTCCGGGATAGCTCAGATGGAATGGCACTGGCGGCTTCAACCAGGAGATCCCCGGTTCGAATCCTGGTCCGGACATTTTTTTTCGCTCAGTTGGAAATTTATATCTAACATTCAGAATTGGTTTCGCCGAACCGTAAACACACACGAATGTATTTTAACCTTTAGTATATTTGTTTCATTTCTCAACAGCTACAGGGAAAAGTTTTTTTGGAACTTTCGTTTTAGTGATCAGTTAATCATAAATATTTTCACTATGTTGCACGTATTTATCTGAGTAGCACATTTCGCCTGCTGCGGGGATCTGTTTCTCCGAACATATCTTGTATTAAAGGAAATTTATCGGTGAATTTGATCTTCCATTTTAAAGCAATATGGATCTTTATCTCAAATGTACATCCGTATGATGAAAACGATACGTGCGCTGTTATATTTTCTAATGTGTAAGGCAAAATTTAGTCTTTTAAGGACCTAATTTTTTAGTTGATCATTTATAGTAGGATTTAGTCTAAGAATGATAGATGAATAAGCAATATAGTAAAACTATTCCTTCAAAGTTATTTAACTTTCTTAAAATGCTGATCATTCAGAATTGGTTTCACCTGATTATAAATCATTTCAGCTAATTCTATAACAAAGCATGTACAACAAAATGTTATATACTAAAACTATTCCAGAAGGTTGGGTGCAATTTAATGGTACAAATTTTATCCAAATCTGTCCAGTAGAACTTTTAAAAAAGGCTAATCTTTTATAATCGGACTCACCTGACTATTGAACTTTCTTCTATAATTTTATAACAAAGCGACGTAAAACTATATGCAATATTTTGAAAACATCCGTGTAAAACTATCTAACAAACAATACAAGTTCCAATGCAAGTTCCATACAAATCCTTTCAGAATTTTTAAAAAGTCTAATCTTTCATAATCGGGTTCCACATGATTATGGAATTTTCCCCTATAATTCCATGAATTATCAGCGTATAACTATATTACACATTAAAACTTTAACTGAGAAACTAATAGTGGAAGTTGAATTAAAATTTTTTCAGAAAAACCCAAGTTATAAGGAGCAGGAATGAGATTCCCAAACGAAAACAAACAAATACTAAAATTTGCCAATTTAGTTATGTAAAAGTACACGAAAACAAACAAATACTGAATTATTTGCAATGTTTTTGAGCAATTAAGTTAATCTTTTGTAACTGGATTGCAGACATATTTTAAAAAATTCAAGGTTGAAAATTACTTTAAAAAACATAAAAAATCTGTAAATTGACGTAAACTTTTCAAACAAAATACGAAAAGTGTTTTTTGTTTTCTGTTAGACGTTGAAATAATGCGATGCATGATGCTTAGAGATAGAATTGCAGTAAAAGTTTAATTTATGGTACGGTTAGATTGTTGCCACCAACAATATGATGCTAGGCGTTACTCATAGAAAAGTCTTTTCTTCATAATATTGCATTAATAGCAAACGGATATTTCTTTCTTCATTGGGTTGCAGGTATATTTAAAAATATCTCAGTGATTGAAAATTAACTTAAAATGGATGAACAATCTATAAATTGAGACAAGCTTTTCAAACAAATATTACTGAAAGTACTTTTTGTATTCTATTAGACGTTGGAATAACCAAATGTGAGATGGTCAAATGTTTAAAGGTCAAATTGCAGTAAAAGTTGAATTTATGGTTGGGTTAGGTAGCTGCAACCAACAATATGATGCTAGAGTTACTCATAGCAATGTCTTTACTTTATAATATTGCATTAAGAGAAAACAGGTATATTTTTCGTAATTGGGCTGCATGTAGGGATGAGATTTCCGCGTTTTTGCACACCGGTATATTCTTAGCGAAAAAGTTGTTCTGTTAAGTCGCAACAGTGTTCCGATTAAATGAAATATCATTTTCTCCAACAAAATACTGGTGTGCAAAAACACGGAAATCTGATCCCTGGTTGCAGGCAAATTAAAAAATATCCGTGATTGAAAATTACTTTAAAATCCATTCACATGACAAAATTGAGATACAATTTTCAAATAAATTTCATTTGATTGAACTTTTTTCTATTCGACAGTGTGAAAAACGAAATTGTATGATATTCATATGTTAAGAAAAATTTCAGTAAAGGCAATATTTATGGGTTAGGTCGTTGCCATTATCCGTATGATGTCACAATTGACATTGTGTTTGAATTTTTTTTTGTATATTCTGAATATGACACAATAAAATAGTCGAAACATGTAAATTTTTAATT
The DNA here is from genome assembly GCA_963932465.1 of Maratus speciosus. NCBI lineage: Eukaryota > Metazoa > Arthropoda > Arachnida > Araneae > Salticidae > Maratus > Maratus speciosus. The sequence continues at coordinate 3,002,383 of OZ010786.1, read as the reverse complement.
TTTTTAATTGAAATGACGTTTTTTAAGCAAATAATTGTACTTTAATATATGTTATGACATTTGTTTGGAATATATATTATTATATGGTACAGTTAATAGTAGACTCAATTAAGACTATTTTACTTGTATTTCTTATTGGTCTTTTTAACGATTCGTGGGCGGAAATGCATCAATCTCAGTTATTGTCATTGCCGTATTATTTCATTTTAATGTATTGTACCCGGGAGGAACCTTATTATTGACACGAGCAAAGCTGCGTAGATCTGCTAGTTATGTATAAATGCAAAATAGGAATACAACAATTTAGTAAATAATTATGTTTATTTTTAAGTTGTTCATATTATTTTTCTTTAGTAGCTCGTATTCACCCCTGTTTATACACTGCCGAGGAGTGGTAGTAGAAACACGAGTGAGTTCAATATAGGTTTACGTGTTAAGTAGCCTCAATGTAACGTTGTGAACACAGACGAATAGTTCGAATGTTTACTTACCATTCCCCAATTCTACTTTTATCTGCGACCTGACACATAAGACCTGACCTACACAATTGTGTAGGTGATTCTAAAGAAAAAGATATTTTTTTCTCTTTTTGTGAGCCTGCACCGAGAGAATTGCGTGGAACCTCCTTTGGCATAAACTGCCATCGAGTATTTTTTTCAAACAAATATGATTTTTTTAATTAGGGGAAACTACCAAAACATTTCCTTTCTACCAAAACTCACCCGTTTTTAAAAAGTTATCATTCGAAATAGCGAGTAAGATAAAATTGGGTACTACTTAGTTATCCCGTCGACCATAAATCTATCGCCAAATATAAGATTAAATGCCAATAATGGTTGATTTAAATGTCACATTCACTTGACTTTAAGCAAGTTACGCATGTTTACGTCATCAAGTGAATTTTATTTCGACGTTTTATTTGTATTTTTTATTAATTTTATACTAATTAATTTGTTTTTTCGTTATTTAAAATAAAAATTATGTCAATTTGTATAATTTGGCGAAATTGGTCGACGGGATAACTAAGTAGTATCCAAAATTGTGTATAAAGACAAAATAGGAATAGAACAATTTAATAAATAACTATGTTTATTTTTTAGCTGTTCAGATGCCTTTTTTTTATTAGGAATTTATTTTTACCATATTTAAGAATTCTTGTTTTAAATTTGTATTATAAAAAACTCTTTGGCAACAATTTAAATACTTTCTGAAATGTAATAAAAGAAAACACCATGCTCAACGATATTTGTTTATTTTTCGTCGAGATTTATACACTGGTTTCCAAAATTTAAGGAAAAACAACAAAAGTGGTGATTACTGAAAATGTTACAAGTAGATTTTATTAAAACGGAGACACAATTTACAACACATAGTAAGGTATAAAATAACATTAAAAGAAATTACCAGACCATTGTGGTGTTTCAGAAATTAATACAATTATAAAATAAACAAAATAAATGTCTCAGTTTGGTATAGGACAAGTACCTTTAATATGGAGTATGATCACCCCTAGAAGCAATACAGTACATACAGCGAAGTGTGATACTGTCAATTATGCGATCGATAAGTTTTCTGGGAAGTGCGAGCCATTTCTCTTGTAAAACAGTGGTAAGCGTGGCAAGGGTCTGAGGAGGGGGATTGAGAGCAGAGATACATCTTCCTAAAGCATCCCAAAGGTGCTCAATGGGATTCAAGTTCAGTGATCGCTCTGGCCAATCCATGCGTTGAATTGTTTGGTGTTGAAGATAATCTTCTACGATGTGAACCCTGTGCGGTATAGCATTATCGTCCTGTAACAGGAAATCTTTGCCTATTGCACCGGCATAAGGGTGCACATAAGCATCAAGAATGTCATCTCTATAGATCTGAGCATTCACAGTTCCACGTGGAAAGACAAGGCGGTCTGTACGTCCGCCCAAAGAGATACCATCCCAAACACAGAAACTGCCTCCTCCATACGAATCTCTTTTACGAATGTCTGATAGATGATAGCGTGTTCCCTGTTCACTCCAAATCAAACAACGCATACTATCACTTTGGAGGCTAAACTGGAACTCATTTGTGACGAGAACACGCCTCCATTGATCAGCCGTCCAGTGGACATGTTGACGTGCCCACCTTAAACGTTCCCTCCAGAGACATGAGGAGAGCGACACACAATTATCTGGCCGCATCGCGTAAAGACTACCTTCATGAAGCTTTATACGCACAGTAGACGTTGATACCAACCTTCCAGTGACTACAGCAAGGACGGATTTAACCCTCTTGTTCATACTGTTGCCAATTGGCAACATATTAAAATTTCCCTCCATATTGTTTATCTACCGTTGTCTCTTGACAACTTTATGCTTTACGTATTCATGTTAGCCCTATATTTAGATTTAGTTCATAAAAAGTATCATAGTTGGCAATAGTTGTTTACAAATTACAAATAAAAAGCAACTTTTGATACTTTCCATTTTGTTAGCCATAGTTGGATTTCTAACTCATATAAAAAATATTTAACATGCAAAATTTCACTTGAAAAAAAATATTTCTGAAAAGAATATACTTTTAAAAGTTATTTTAAATAATGTTCAGTTATGTTTATTGGAACAAAAATTGCATGCACATGAATATTCATTTGTTGCCATTTGGCAACATCATGAATTGAGTTCCGCTTTTGTAAACATTTTGAGCATTGTTTGTTTCACAACTGGTTCGTATGATATTCAATTTTTTTTCACTTTTATCACCATATGTCACCCTAACTCGATAAACGACTCTTATTAAATACAAAATTTTCTCAGTTTACTGTAAAGCCAGGGCCTGACTAATGCAGGGACATGTGGGCAGCTGCCCCGTGACTCCCGATTTGAGGGGTCCTCCCTAATGGCAGATATAATTTTTTTTGTTAAACGGAAGCCAAATGATAAAAAATGGCCAAAATATATCTTTTTCAGATTTAAAGGAGCTCTATTCCCCTTCCCTTGTGCTTCCGTGTCCATGCCCTCCTGAAGGTACCAGTTACATCATCAAAAAAAGCATATGATTAAAATTTTATAGTAACAACTTAGTAGTCCATTGTTTACAGCTTTGTGAAACTTAATTATATTTTTTACAATACTTCTATTGTGTTATGTATCAGGACAGAATATTTTCTTATTCATTTATAAATTAAAATGATTCTATTGTAGCATCTAACTTCATATGTTCATTTAATATCTTAGAAGTATAATTTGTACCATTATTATTTTGTTGATAGATAACAATTAATGTATAATATTATTACATGCCGTCCTTATTTAGAATTTTGGTTAATATTGTTATATGACTTACGTATATGCATACATACCACACATATATATAATTTTATTTTTCTAAGTGTATGTAAAGTATTGTATGCATTTAAAATTTTATAATTTACAAAAAAAAAAAAAAAAAAAAATGCAATAAAACAGCAGTGTTGCTAGTTGGCAAAGTTCAACAAAATTTTTGGGGGCTAATGCATGGTGTTGCCATTTGGCAACAATTAAAAAAACTTAATACTAAAAAATATAAGAGTGAAAATTTGCTCAATATTTTTCCTGTAATTTATGGCTGTCAAGGAAGCAAATATATTTTTTTAAGAAAAAATAAAAAACCATGAATTAGAGGGTTAAGATGATAGCGTGTTGCTGTTCTATTCCTTCGTACACATAACTGCAAATATCGGTCATCGGTGCTTGTCATAGCTCTTGCTCGTCCTTCCATGAACACCAAATCCTATGAGCAACAGAAGGATTCAACATTTAGCCATCTGTCCACCTCTGTCTGACTTTGGCCTGCATCCAATCTTCCAATAACTCTATATCGCAGTTATGCGGACAAATGATACCTGGAGGTCATACTAATGAATTGGCTATCTCAGTTTTCTTATCTCATAATCACAGCGACACCAGCAGCCGTACTCTCTAGCATGCATTTTTATGCTTTGCACAGATGACGCAATCCGATTGCAGTGCCACTAATTTGCATTTTGTAATTTTAATCAACAACTTTTAGTTAACAACATATCCAAATTTCATACGGATGGGTTAATTTTTAAACGACTTATCGCTATTTTTGTGATTTTTCCTTATTTTTTGGAAACCAGTGTATATTGCAATAATCTTTCATATAAATATAAATACATCTTTTATCGTGCTTAATAATTCTCGAGAAGTGTAAAAGAGATTTTGAATCAGAACAACCCACATAAATGGAGATTGACAATCAAATTTTGAATCTATCTTCCTGAAACTGATAATACATTTGTACCGAATAAATGAAAAAAATACAACAACATAGAATGGCAATTCAAATTGTTGTAATTCATAAATACAAAAATTTTCCAGCAGTTTTTTAATGGAACGATTATGATGATATATTTAATAGTCGCGTGTTACATTTTTTCACAGTTAAAAAACATCAAAAGTGTAAATTCTTTTTATCAGCCCTCCATTTTGCTTACTTTTAAACTTACTATATCTCTTGTAATCGACGTCGTACGACCAATAAAACAGTCTCTTTTGCCATAGTAAAATCTGCAATTAATGGACAAATGTCCGTTGTTGTGGCAGAGTTTTTAAAGTCATGCTAGAAAATTACTTAACATATCACAAAAAGGAAGAAATTAAGTGACCTTTTTCAAATTAATTGCAATTTAAATATACACTTTTTTCTAGTCAACTATCTACAGATGTGCATATGAATCATTTACACTTTACTGTTAACAATCAACAGTATTTGTTGTCTACATTTGTATAACTACATCTGGATCGTTTAACCCCAACAAGATAGCATTTCCTTAGCCATTAAGATCCTTAACGTATAATTATTTTGTACAGGTACCTTGTAAACGTTTTATATATAATTCCATAATCAATTTTTATAATGTTCTTATAAATTTCCAAGGAAATCAAAATCAATTTGTTGATTTTTCGATCCCTCTTTTTAAATCTTTATGAATTGAAATCATTTTTTAACTAAATCATTATATTAGAAAAACTTTTTTATCAGCGAGAAACACTTTTGAATGAGAAAATTTGATTTGATTGTCATCTTTTTAGTATGCGTCGTTACGCAAAAGAAAAGGAAAAAAAGCATTTCCTTTCAAAATTTCTTTCAAAAACAATCATTTGTTATGGCTGACATTTTGGCAAATTTTACACAAAAATAAAACCTATAGAAAATAGGAAGTGACTTTAGTTTTTAATAGTAGACAAAAGACATATAAAATATTTCTTTTATATTTTGATTAGCCTAAGAAATTCTTTCAGTTTATAAATATTTAGTTAGAGATTAAATTTATTAATCATGTATACAGGGTGCAAAGGAAAGTCCCTTTAACCTGAAAATACTTGCGAACGGAGAGAGCTACTGCTATCCAAGTGAGTTAACGGTATAGTAAAGCGACTACGCACGACCTAATGCAAACGACAGAAGCACCCCCTAATGACAAAATTTGGAAGATAGCTATTGAAAGTCGTAAACGAAAAGAGATAGAGGACAATTTCCAATTAGAAAGTTTTAAAGCATCAATTAATTAGTAATAAACGACGTTTGGTTCACACGGGTAATATAAATCGTCGTCTGCATACCCAAAACTGCCCGAAATCGATGAGCGGCGATTCTACTTTGCATTTTCACATTCCGTAAATGTAGCAGTGTACAATTTCAGATTGTGACGCTGTACTGTGCTGTAATGTCTTTAAAAATTTAATTTCCAATTCATTTAAAATTTTAGAATAACCCTTTCAGGGGCAGAAGAATTCTGTTCGTAAACTGGTGAAATAATTTACTGACATCAGAATATTCAAACGAATTTCCTTGAAAATAAAAACCCGCTAATTTTCACTTTAAATAGAAAATCAAAATTTTATTAAAATATTCTTGCTGCCATTTGTCAGTTTTGGAATTAAAATTAGGTGGCTATACCGTCTAGCCACCGCCTTTGAAAGGGTTAAATCTATATCGTCTGATTGAAGAGGCTAGCAATAGACGTTCCATGCTGAGAAATGTGGCATGTAGAATTACTCTCACGAATACAAACGTGTATTGTGAGCAATGGGGAACTTTTCGAACATACTGAATATTAACTATTTATCACCGTGAGACAGTTTGTCTTTTTGGGGTTTTTTGTGTGTGATGTTATCCAAATGTATTGAGATAAGCAAGTATTTATACCATAAATTGTGCGTATTTCTTCATACCTCTGGCTATTCCATTCAAACGTTTACACAAAATAGAGTGCATCGATTTCAGACATTTTTGGAAATTTTATTTTCAGAATCGCGCAAATATTCATTATTTTACAGGTAATAATAAGCAAGTGGTAATATAGGTTTTCCCACCTATTTTGTTTTCTTAGCAAACATTTATTATGATATATTTAAAGTTAAATGATTTTTTTTATTTATTTAAATCTCAATTATTCCTCAACATTTTAGTATATTAATTTGCGGCGACATATATTGGACCAACGTTAAAAAAAATTCAAACCGAAGCTTGCTCTATTAATGCCGTTTTTACAGCGCAGCGGCAGAGCAAATAAGCTTTTTTGTAAATGTACCCACTATGTTCTTCAAAAACGTTGTTAGGAATTACTAATATTTTCTTCCCTACAGTTATATATTTTAAAGATAAGTTGAAATTCATGGAAAAGTCTGCGAAACAATTCTTAGTGTCACTTCTAAAAAAAACTAAACCTGTGGCTATACGATCCATGAAGTATCAGGACATACAGTGCCCAAACCTGTTTATTTGACCTGGATCCCGAGGTGCTACACAGCATATCTCCCGGCCAGGTGGTCAGCCTAACGCGATACCATCGGTGTTTAGTTCACATTCAAGCTTGGTACTCATTTTATAGACCCCGAAGTGATGAAAGGTTGAGCGAACAGGGTGAACAACTTGCGCAGCAGGGAGTCGTATGACCTGTACTCACGACCTGTAACGTGGCAGACAGGTATGATGACCACTACGCTACTGGACTTCGTGTTACTTCAGTTTTATCTTTTCCAATATTCCAAAGCTCGTAAGAAAAAATATATACTTTAAATAAACTGAAATTTATGACTTCGTTAAAATGTGAAATGGATTATTAAAATATTTTTGTTTCTTGTTTTTACATTTTCTGTACATAGGGACCGGCGGCGAAAAGATCGAACACGACCAACTGATTTATGAAATAAGACGGGACTACACTCGGGTTAAACATGTTGGCAGATAGAATCCTTTTTTATTTGTGTCACGCGAATAAAATGCCTTCATACGAATTCAATTTTTCCAACTGATTGAAAAATTTCCAAACCCAGACTGTGACCTAGAACTTTTAAATTACATTGTCGATGCTCTACCGTTTGAGCTGCCTGAGCTGAAAACCAAAGGGCATATATCGCTCAGAGAGCCTTATTGGTAATAACATCTGGTCTGCCATGTAAGCGGCTCAACAGAATAAACTACAGGGAAGCTCAAACGGTAGAGCATCGACAATGAAAATCAAAGGTTCTGCGTTCGAGTCCCTGCTTGGGCATTATTTCGCTCGGTTGGAAAAAATGAATTGATATGATAACGTTACCAATCAGCATGACTAAGTTAAAAAAAAAAAAATATTAGAACGTCTTCATTACTACAACTTCTGTTTTAAAATTTGTAATAAGTAGCAAAAAGTACAATACCGAATACAATATCTTTCGCAATACATATTTAGATATGTAAAAATTTATGAGACAATTTGATTTATAGAACTTTCAGATGTGTCTAAACTACATTTGAATATAAACATAGTTTTGCCCATTTTCTAGGAGAATTGCTCCGAAATAGGATTGCATGCGTGAGATAATTTGCCTGTGTTTAAAATAATGATGAATCACTTTGTTATTCTCATTTTATGGTTGAGTATTTTATGAATATATTATGTATCGAAGGCATTCTAATCGTGTTTAAAATCAGTAGTACGTTTTATTCAAACTTCATCTAAAATTATATCTTTTAACCATGAATTACTGAGTAAAATAAATTAAAGATGCATTCCCAGTAAAATCCGGAGTAAGTTTTCTTTTACATTGTAAATCAAAAATTCTTTATCCTTATTTTGTATAAAATGGCATCTGCAAAAGAAGTAGTTTTTCTTCTTTGTGCATATCTCAATGTTTTGCAATGTTATCTCAATTTCAGCCAGTATTTTGTTTTGGTTTGTTTGGTTGTCTGATTCAACAAGAGAGGAAAAATTAATATTATTAACTGTTAATGCGTCTACCAATAATTCAAAAAAATATTGAAATAAAAGAGTATGACTAAAATCATAAGACGAAATGTAATATTCCACTTTAAGTCAATCACAGAAATGCACAGTATGAACTTTAAAAAGCTCACTGTTTTACTTAAGAGGCGACAAAATAATATTAATATATATTTTACAAGCTAAAAACATATATACATTTTATTTAAAAATTCTTAGTACTTTCTGACTGCAATTCCCGCCGCCATCGTCAGAGAATATTTTTATTATTAATTGCTGTTCCATGCATATAAGTATGTCATTTATCTGATAGTTACTATAAGTTGTTGGCATTTAAACATGTTGCCTTTTTAAGGCGTCATTAACGCCATTATATATGTATTAAAATACATGAAACGGCACTTGTATATATTTTTCTCTACTTAAGTTCAATTCATGGCACTGCTACTTTGACTTGCAGCTGCGTTATTAATTATAGACTATCCCGTTTAAAACGAAGTGACGTATTTGTATGAATGGAACAGCAATTAATAATAGAAATATTCTCTTACGATCGCCGCGAGAAGCGCAGGCCTAAAGTACTAAGAAATATTAAACAAAATGTATATTTTTTTAACTTTCAACATTATTAATATTATTTGTCGATTTTTAAGCAAAACAGTGAGTTTTGGAAAGTTCATATTGTATATTTTGTAAAAGAGAATATTTTGCTTAAAAAAATTTAAACATTTAGTTATTTTCAGATACATCTTCGGAAAATCACAATGAAGTTCATATATATATTTTTTTACTATTAGCCTTATTATATAGATATAGGTATAAAGTCATTAATTTTTTAATTATAGTACACTGGTTTTTAATCAAATGTAAATAGCGGAAATGATTTGTATAATATAACGATATAATTAAAAAATCAATGCAATGTTAATGTACTATTTTCATTTGAGTTACAAAACATTAATCGAATACAAAAATACAAATTAAACAGTAAAATAACATGTATGTATCCGTATATAATTGCATAATAATATAACTTAAAATAAGTTTATATTGCTTTTAAATGTTTTGCAACATAAAGGAGAATTACTTACGACCTAAAGTAAACAGTTGATTAGCCTGTAACTTTGCATTAAATTTAACTTTAATTTCAGTACTTTTTATATAGTTTTAAACTAGTTGTCAGTTGCCTCGTGTAGATCTAATAAACTTAATATAATTGTATAATTTCTATTAAAAAATAATGATTTATATTTAATAATAATAGCAATAATGAATATTATTATTATTATTATTATTATTTGCGCGATGACCGTAACTGGGCGTTTAAGAGAGTAATTTGGATTGTAATCGCGAATAGCATGTGGTCTTAAATACTTTCGTACACGTCGAGGTATGTTAAATTTTTGTTAATGTCCGCATATTCAACGTGGTTCCTTAAAATTTTATACAGCAAATACTAATGAGCTGTCATCTCTTCTATCGAAGATGTGGATATTTATTATCTGAAATAGGTACTGTACATATCTAAATAATCACCCTCATACCTGTGTGAAATAAAAAGGTATACATAATATTGGTAATAATAATAATAAACAAAAAATGTAATTATATTTTAGATTTTTCTAGAATAAAAGGGAAGATTAATTGCCGTATATGATGCGATAAAATGCAAGATTAATTTGCCAACTTTGAAAGAATAATAATTCTGTACAAATCTGTCAAAATACTTGACGAAAATCATGATAAATGAACTTCTAACGTAGAGGATTTTCTTAAAGTAATCAGAAGAAACTTATGATTTCTGTTTTTGCCTCAAAATATTGGAGAAAGGATTAAACTTTGCATTTTGTGTTTCAGAAAGTGATAAATCTTCAGTCGTTGTAAATGAATAGCAATTTTCATAAAAATATATATTTAATTTCTATAGAATTTTTTTTTCCGCACATTGCTTAAGTAAGCCGTATCAAAAGAAAATTGACAAGATACAGAAATTTTAATTAATTACGAAATTCTAAATATATTCAATAAGAAAATTGTTGAATTTTTAAGCGATAATCCATTCAAATCAGGGAATTTGGTTCGAGACTGAGCAGAGAAAAAATATATAGATTTTTAAAAAGTCGGAAATTGAACTTCAAACGTGGAAAATGGGTGCGTTCATACGATAACTAGTTTTATAAATATTCAGATTTTGATGCAATAGCTGTTTCATTATTACGCAAAAATGCATGAATATAAAATTTATTACGATTATATAAATACTCAACTCAGTAATACGGAAATAATAGGACTCCATATTAAATAGAACGTAATCACCGTGACAGACTAGAATCATTACCTATCATAATTACGTATGACAGGATTTAACAGAATTAAGAAAGCTTTTTTAATACCTTTTAAAGTTTTGATTCGATTTTAATAAAATTTGAAATGACTCGACACATTTCTGTACCGATTATATATATTAAATTTCAAACCATTCGTTTGAGTAGTTTTTGCTCTTTTATGGGCGGACAGACGGACAAACAGACATTTGGACAGACAGATAATCGAACGGACCAGACGTCGACTATGGGTGCTACGTATTTATATAATTACGAACGCTCCTAAAAATTTCGAGGCTAAATCATATCCATCTTGTTCTGCGTATGAAAGTAAGCTCAATTTAGTACTCATTACCTCCGAAACCTCGTCCATCATGTTGGTTGTCGAAGTTACACTAGAAATCACAGTAACAATATTTTCCAAACAAAAAAAAAAGCAAAACATAAGAATGCAAAAATATTTAAGTAATAAATCCTCACTATAACTAGAACTAGTATGTTGTGGCCATCACAAAACTTTCTTCGATATAAATCACGTCAATTAAATCATTTAACACTAGAACGGCGGTAGGGGTCATTTTGACACCTGAGTACTTTCTTCCGTTGATTACTTTTGTTTGCTTGGGCGAAATCGTTTGAAATTTTTTGACTTTTCCTAAATAGATAACATATATTTCTAAAGAAAAATTCAGCTTTCTAGATTTGTTAGTTTTTGAAATATGGGCTTGTATTCCTAGAACGGCGGACGGGGGTCATTTTGACCCCTTTAATAAAATACTCTTTGTACTCGAAGCTGCTTTTGTTGCTATAGTATATGTTCGAGGAGCAATAAAAAAAAGGGTTTAGATTTATATTCATTGTCGTCCAAGGCATGAGGAATACTATTTTGCAAAGAAACTATCTCAAGAGATAGATTCAAAGAAAGAAAAAGATTTTTTAGGTTTGATGAAAAGACAACAAGATCTATTCAGACTACAGACTGTTAAATTTGCTCTTGCATCTAAAATGTGGAATAAATTTATTGAAAATTACAAAACATGCTACCGACCGGGACAAAATATTACAGTTGATGAACAATTGTTCCCATCTCAGGATAGATATAAATTTACGCAATATATGCCAAATAAATCGGATAAATTTGGAATAAAATCTTGGTGATCTGTTGACGTTGATACTAAATACCTCTTGAATGAATTTATTTATCTAGAAAAGGATGAAGCAGCCAATCCTTAATTACGTTTATCGGAAAATGTTGTCATGAAATTAACAGATCCCCATCTAAACGAAGGGAGTAATATTACGACAGATAGCTATTTTACTAATATCAAGTTAGCAGAAATGTTAAAAGCTAAAAATACAACTTTGGTTGCACAATGAAAAAGAACAGAAGAGAAATTCCTATATCATTGAAAAATATGCGCAGTACTCTTTATTCATCGAAGATAGGGGAATGTGATAATATTACCATCTATCAAGCCAAAAGAAAAAAAAAAGTGTTTTTCTACTTAGCTCATTACATTCTACTGTAAAAACTGAAGACGGTCTCAAGAAGTTGCCCGATTCAATAGAATATTACAACGCAACGAAGTATGGTGTGGATATCCATGATCAGATGTGCCGAAAATACTCCGTGAAATCGGCTTCTAGACGATGGCCTGTACATATCTTTTTCAATATTTTGGATCATACAGCTTTAAACGCCTGGATAATTTATAAAAGTGTAACAGGCAAGCCTATCAGTAGAAGAGATTTCCTATTAAATTTAGGAGATGTGTTCAGAATGGATCTTATGGTTTCAAATCTCCCAAAGATCTTTCCTGAGTCTTCAGAAAAAAAAAAAAAAAAAAAAAAAAAAAAAAAAAAACACGAAAATAAAATAGATATATAGAGAAAAAATGTCAAGTACAAACATGCAATGGAAACAAATCTCAAGAATTTTGCGCACCATGTTTCAAAGTTGTGTGCGGAAAATGTACTGGAAAAATTGCTTCTTTTTTTTTTTTTTTTTTGATACAACTGAATTAATTCCTAATACGTGCGTACAATTTGGAGTATTATAAGCATTAAATAAAATTGAAACAGAATGCTTAACATATTAACCATTCAGCTACACTTATAATGAAATAACGGAAACAACAGAACATATTTCTCATTTATGGATTTAGAGAGTGAATCATTCGGCGAGTAAGTAGATGAAAATATAAATATATATTATTTTATAAATTGTGTTTTATTTTAGTTAACATTAGTTTTAATTTGTGAAAACATTAATTTTAAATCGATTTTTACATCAAATTAATGAGTTTTTTGAGTAGTCGTAGTATGATCCAATTAATCGCCCTGTAGGCGTTACATATACAGTACTTTAAAAATTCAATAAATTATCGAATAATATTAAATATAAATTATGAAATACACGTAAATTACATATTTTTGCCAATGTATGGCTTTTAAAATTATTTTAGCGTTGTTATTTCAATAGTTTCATCGAGGGGTCAAAATGACCCCTTCCCGCCGTTCCAGTAGGTAAGATTTTCCCGCCGTTCTAGTGTTAAATAGAACAAGAACTTACATCAATTTAGCACCAATTCATATCAAAGTGTATCTGAATTTAATGTTTGATAAAAATTCGTGACTTAATTCTCGAGATAGAGCTATAGCGGAAATTCTGAAAAACGTAGCATAGCATTGCCAACTGTTGAGTGATTTACACCAATACATAAAGAGCAATAATTGATATCCAGGTATACATGGATCTGAAGTTCGTTGAAAATCCAAGCATCAGTTCTTGAGATGGAGGTATTGCGGAAATCACAAAAAACAGCATAGCAGCGGCACCTATTGAGCGATTTACACCAAACTGTATAAAATGTCAATTCATGTCAAGGACTAACTGATTCTAAAGTTTGATGAAAATTAGTGCATTAGTTCTTGAGATACAGCTATAATGGAAATTCTGAAAAGTGCAGCATAACAGCGCCACCTGTTGAGCGATTTGCAACAAAACACAAACAGCTCTAAGTCATATCAAAGTATACTTGAATCTGCAGTTTTATGAAAATCCAAGCATTAGTTGTTGAGATAAAGCTATTGCGTAAATCGTAAAAAATGCAGTATAGTAGCGCCATCTGTTGAGCGATTTACACCAAAATGTACAAAACTTCTACTCATGTCAAGGACTAACTGAATCTGTAGTTTGATGAAAATCGGTGCATTAGTTCTGGAGATTGAGCTATTGCGGAAATCGTCAAAAAGGCTGCATAGTAGCGCAACCTGTTGAGCGATTTACACCAAAAACTAATTTGCACCAACATATATCAGGGACTAACTGAATATAAATTTTTATTAAATTTCGTGCGTTAGTTCTTGAGATAGAACGCAAACAAAATTTGTGTCACATACGGACTGACAGGCAGACTCACAGATGCACAGACTCAGACAGACATTTTGTAAAAACATGTTTTTCGGAATCTCTGACCCCTAAAACGTGTAAATCCGTCGAAAACCGAAAGTCGAAAATTTTCACGATTCCAATACTTTCTTCTTGTAAAGATAGAAGAAAGTACAACGTAGGGTTGTGCATAACTGTATATATTAGAAAACTGTAAATGGGTATACCATGAAAGTTCAAAGAGATATGGAACCTAAACAATATCAAATATAGCTATTCGTATAACTCTTTTTACTTTCTTCTATCTTTACAAGAAGAAACTATTGGATTCGTGAAAAATTTCGACTTCCGGTTTTCGACGGATTTATACGTTTTAGAATGCCCAGAACACGATTTGATGGTTTTTAGAAAATGTCTGTCTGTGAGTCTGTCTGCCACTCTGTCACTCTGTGAGTCTGTATGTGACAAAAAATTTTGTGGGCGCTCTATCTCAAGAACTAATGCACGGAATTTCACAAACTTTATATTTAGGTAGACCTTGATATAAACTGGACCTGGTTAGTTTTTGGTGAAAATCCGTCAACAGGTGGCGCGATTTCTGCAATAGCTATATCTCAAGAACGACTCCACGGATTTTCATAAAACTTCATATTCAGTTAGTCCAGGATATAGTTTGATGCTAATTACTTTTTCGTGAAAATCCCCCGACAGGTGGCGCTGGTATGCTGCATTATTCATGTTTATCGCAATAGGTCTAACTCAAGAAAAATTGCAAGGATTTTCATCAGACTTCAGATTCAGTTAGTCTCTGATATAAATTAGCGCTGTTTACTTTTTGGTGTAAATCGCCCAACAGGTGGTGCTGCTGTGGTGCATTTTTCACGATTTCAGCAAGAGCTGTATCTCAGGAACTATTGCACGGATTTTCATCAAACTTCAGATTTAGTTAGTCCTTGACATGAATTGACGAAAATTAGTGCTGTTTAATTTTTGGTGTAAATCGCTCAACAGGTGGCGCTGATTTGCTGTATTTTTGCGATTTCCGCAATAGCTTTATCTCAAGAACTAATGCTTGGATTTTCAACAAACTACAGATTCAGGTATACCTTGATATCATTTAGTGATGTTTATTTTTGGTGTAAATCGCTCAACAGGTGGTGTTGCTATGCTACATTTTTCAGAATTTCCGCTATAGCTCTACCAAAAGAACTAATGCACAAATTTTCATCCAACTTCAAATTCAGATATATTTTGATATGAATTGGTGCTAAATCGTTGTTATTTCTTGTACTATTTAAATGATTTAATTGACGTGATTTATATAGAAGAAAGTTTTGTGATGGCCACAACGTACTAGTTTTAATATTATCTTAATCTGTTTATCATGAACTTAATTCGGTACTGACAAAAAAAATGCAATGCATAGTTAAATTTCATTTGGCATTTCATAAAACTAAATTCAGCGTAGTAAAAAACTTTATTTCTACAGTGAAGCTAAAACAAAACCTTTGTTCAAAGTTTAAAACTGGCATTGTGCTAAGCGCGCTTCGAAAGTTCTCAAAGTTGCAACGCCGCCGTGGTCTGTGCCGCGTTTTTCCAGAGAGGCGTTTAATTAACTTTTAAAGTCACTCGAGGCGAATTGAGTGATACGTTCAACGAAAACTATAGCGAATCCCACAGTATTTATGCGATTCATTCTAACTAAGCCTTTCGAGGGCGGTGCCCTTCAAAAAAGTACACGTAATTTTAATTCCAAAACAGACAAACAGCACCAAGAATATTTAATTAAAATTTCCCTTTTACCATGTACGTGAAAATAAGCAAGTTCGCATTTTCTAATAAATTCGTTTAAAAATACGTGTCAGTTCATTATTTCATAAGTTAATCAATAGAATTAATCCGCGCCGGAAAGAGTTAAGTAGTCGCAAGATTCTTAAAGCTTCAAAATTTAAAAAAAAAATATTCTGAATATTTTGATATAATTGTTTCCTTGAAATTCCCATTAGAACAGAAGTTATGGCTTTTAGAATTATACCTGCTCAATAGCTGAAGCGGGGTTTCCGATACTTTGAAGTCATTTTTCTCCAAATAGCGTTTTTTGTGCATAATGCGCAGGATACCTCAAAAACTTCTGAATATTATTTCACGAAATTTTCAAAACATATATTTCATGTTAGTCTGTATAAACTGAACCTAAAATTTCCTTTTTATTGTTCAAAAAAATATTTTTTTAAGTGATTTTATTGTTGAAATTTTCAAAATTTTGTATTAGCTAAATGCAACATTCTATTAAAAATTTAAAAATGCTTTAAATACAAATTTATTTAAGTTCAAGGAAATTATTACAATCTGAAGTATAAATAAGCAGCAAAATTTTCATTCCAGTTGCAATATTTATATTGTAATATTTGCGCGTAAACTGTTATGCCAATTTTTTTTTAGACAAATGTCTAATGGTTTCGAGCCCCCTATAAATACTAATTCTGTAACTTGCAATTTTTTAAATATATGAAATGAAAGTACATACTTATATCTTTCATCCCAATCAAAATTGTGTTTTAAAATCATACACATTTTAAGACATTAAATGTTGAAAATGGTCTTTTTTTTCATTTTTTCCAATTTTTAGAGTCCCAAGATCCCTTAAATTAGTATGTTTTTAAAAATTTGACGTTTATTGCTTTTATACTGCTACTGGACATTACACTACACATACATATCATTAAAATTTGTTAACTAGGCATAGAGTCCGCCGCCCCTGTCCTTGTGTATGTCGAAACTGTCCGTATCTTTAAGGGTTAATATCTCGGCTAATTACGGATGATTTGTTTCCGAAATTCATTATCAACAATGCTTTTATACTTCTGCAACGATAGGTATATCCAGCGATGCTCAACAATTTTTCTGAATGTCCGTAAATTGAAATTTGTGTATAACAGAAAAATGCTAATTTCTCAAAAACTATGTGACCTAATGTAATCGCTATAATTTTCCGGCAAGTTTTATATTAACGTCTACGTCTAACGTATAACGTGAGTAAATTCGGAATTAGAGGGGGGGGGGGACAGATTTTTGCGCTACATTTTCGACAATAACTTTGAAAATATAATGCCTAAAATTAAAAGGAATGTACTTTTGAGTTCGGCGTTACGAAAGCTTTCACAGGATACCCCACATGATATACAAAGAAAAGATTTTTTGAAGTGAAAACTTCTTTAGGCGCGTTGATCTTTTTTTGAGATGGAGAAAAACCACTGATTTGGAGACACTGTTATGTAACCGACATGCTAGCATTTTGGCACATAGACACTAGCGCGCCAAGCGGTGAATAACAGAAACTTTTCCCTCTTCAGCTCAATCCGCAAAAGAAGAACGAAGCTAAAACTCACTTTTTCTCCCGGCGTTCACATAGGAACACACACACACACATTATCAGTTTCCGAAAACTTCTTTAGGCGCGTTGAGCTTTTTTTGAGATGGAGAAAAACCACTGATTTGGAGACACTGTTATGTAACCGACATGCTAGCCTTTTGGCACATAGACACTAACGCACCAAGCGTAATATAATTGTGGTATTGTATTCATTAATAAAAATACTTTTGGATAGTATTGAATTGGAGTATGGATTTCAATATTTGGATAGTATTGAATTGTAATGCTTGTCGTTTATATTTCACTGGATAAATCTTTAAATGCAATACGAGAATTTTTGTACGAAAATTTGTTTATCTATATGTACATGTATAATTTAATAATATAATTTAATATAATAATATATATTACAAATTATTAATGTTTATTTATATGTAATTTATAGTTAAATTATATTACTATGAAAGTTGTAATATAATTTTGGTAGTAATAGTTTATAATAATGAATAAAAAAACACTACATTTAAAAGTATTTCCTGCACAATAAAACATTTCCTGACGATTAAAAAACACACACTTAATTGCTGAAGTTTTCACTTCTATTGGCACTCCCGGAGTGCCACTGTTTTTTTTTTTTTTTTTTTTTTTTTTTTTTTTCAAGTAGCATAATTAGACCCTCTACATTTTTACTAAATATATTTATGAATGTTTATTAATCTGAAAATGTGTGGGCCAATGGTCTTTATTACTTCCCCGAATTTGAACTTTCCACGTTCCATAGTTTACGAGTAAAAGGGCTGTGACAGACAGACAGACTGACGGACGGACAGACACATGAGTGATCTTATAATGGTTCCGTTTTTACTTTTTAAGTACGGAACCCTAAAATAGACGTAGATGTTTAAATATGAGATCCCAAGGAGTATTTTCAAAAAGAAAATGACTAAAAGGAATAAATAAATATAAAATTAAAAGTTGACTAATATTTTTTTAGCTGAAGCTTGATTATATTTGACTTAACCAATGTTTCTTCTTACACATATCAAATGTTAAGGCAATTTAGACAAATAAAAAAATGTTATAATTTGATTGATAGATTTTTATATAAATTTCCGATTACTGGCAGCCCAATTTTAATAAAACGTTTTTTTTTGGCTGTTAAAGAATTAGCTAGAGAGCTAAGGGCTTTTATGAAAGTTACCAGTGATGTACTGTGCCATAACACAAAACAAGCACTTTGAACAGGACTTCTGTGATTTTTTTCAGTGATTCGCCAATTCACATTAGTTCAAGTGAATCAATTTAGATTGCCATAGGTATATAAATATCAATTTAGATTGCCATAGGTATATAAATTGCCTTTTAAGAACATATTTTTATGGCGATGTGGGATTCAATAATGCTATAAAATGGTTAAAGAAAATAAATAATCTGCAAGGACTGAAGTTAATTAGACATGAAAATAAAACATATTAAGCCTTATGAGGAATGTTACTAATATTTTTTATTGTTTGTTGGTTCATTAAAAATTGTTTTTATAGCTATTTAACTAATTGTTTATTCTTATCTGGGCCATGTATTTGTTAAATACAAACAAATATTAGGAAGGCGCATATTTGTATTCGAACTTTTACATGACATACGCGTAGAATAAAATGTCTTTTTTGTTTCACATTCGAAAGTAAAAATAATCATTTGTTATCGGTGACATTTTGGCAACTTTAATTCCGAAGAAAAAAAATATTAATTTCAGTGAAAGGTTTTCGCAAAAGTAAATTAAAATTAATTAAATACACATAATTACGTTATAATGTTTAAAATTGTTAAAGGATGTGATACGTATTGATTGAGGGTCGTTCAAAGATTCATTTTTTATTTTTATTTTATTTTATTTTATTTTTTTTTTACTCTTTAATACACTGTTAAAAGTTTGCAGCAAACTTTACCAGTCATTCCACAGTTTTTATAGAAAACTGTTACCTAACCGTAATTTAACTCTATACTGACCAGAATTTGGTCAATAATATGGTTAGGTACGCTTCATAGAACGGTCAAATAACCTTTATTTTTAAAAACGGTCAAATGACTGGACAGTTTTGAGCCTACATTTAACAGTGTATGTCATTATTTTTATTTAACTTATTTAGAACTTAAAAAAATTATACAATCAGAATTATTAAAACAAGGAGTTAGAACCTGCGCTTCCCGGGTTACAGACTACAGGGGTAAACCATTTACGTATAAGTTATTTTTAATTGAAAACACAAATGGATTTTTTACTTTTAATGTAAAATTTGCAGATTTTTCTCTACCTATATCAACAATGATTTTTATATGTTAGCAATTATGTATTAAAATGCATTTTGAAATTTATTGCCTTCGTGCCAGGAATGAACAGTCGAAGAAATCGCTAAAGATCGCTAGTCTTTTTCATTCTGATAATTTCAATGTTTTAAGCGTGGTTCGTTTACATGTCTTAAATTTGTGTTTTATTTATACATATATATATACATATAATATTTATGGACTGATAAGGTTTAAATTTTATTAGTGAATATAAGCCGGAAAAAAATGCTGAACTATTTAATTTATATTAATTTAATAATTGCAAACATATTTGCCTTTTGTAATGGTTTGAGTGCAAGTCACAAAAATAAATTTAATAAAATCATGCTTGAAATTATTTTAAAAACAATAAAAATTGGCAACAAATGGCGATGCAGTTTTCAAAAAAAAATTAGATACATTTTTTAAACAAATTGCATTTGAAAGTAATTTTTTTTCTCCATTTAGTGGTGTAAAAATTGAAATGCGCGGTATTTAGAAATTTACAATATCGCAATAAAAGTAAATAAAAGTTAAATTTGATTGTCTGCAGCTGTCATTCGCTAAATGACATCAGCGTTACGTACAGATACTTTTGTCCTTTATAATATAGGTAAGTTTATTAAACATGAAAGTACAACTACATGGATATACCGAGCTTGATGTGAGTCATTTTTGCATTACGTATTTATAGACAGGTAATTAAATGTGCAAAGAATTATATAACATCGGGATCATTTAACTATGTTCATTTATTATTTTTTTTTAATGTGATCTACAGCTTCTCATCGTTGTCATTTTATCTTTTTTAGAAATTGTTTTCAATCGTCCTTGGTATAAGTCTTAAGTTTGAAAAATCCGTGAAAAAATATATCATTCATAGAATTAGATATGCTGGAAAAGTCTAGAAAAACATATCAGTTTTATTTTCAAACTGAATATGAACTTTTCAACTTTTTTATTTCTACCTTATTCTAACACTCAGTTTTGTCTAATAATAATAAAAACTAGATGGATGTGACAATCCCAAAACTTTCTTCTAAAAAACATACACAAAAAATTTGGTTGAATTCTATGCATAACCTCATGCACTTTTCAATGGTACAATATTCAAAATCGCACAAAAATCGCTATTACAGCGCCCCCTTTTGGCGGATGTTTTTCAAATTCAGGGAGGACCTGCTTGCCATCGCAAAAACATAAAAAAAAATTGGTTTAATTCTATGCATAACTTCATACACTTTTTGATGGTACAATGGCGACAGAGAAACGGACACACGGACAGACAGATTTTCTATAAACATGTTTTTTTGTGATCTCTGACCCCTAAAACGTGTAAATACGTTGAAATCCGGAAGTCGAGAAAAATTTCGATTTCAATACTTTATTCTATTGAAGACAGAAGAAAGTAAAAATATATGCTTATTTTAGAAATTTTAGAAACTAGTCACACAAGTTTCATATTTTGGTTAGAAACATTTTATGATTAAAATATCAGACATGAAATGAAGCAGGAATTAATAAAATATCTCAAATAAATATGCACCTTAAAATATCAGACATGATATAAAGCATGAATTAAAAAAAAAGAAATATGCCGTTAAAACATCAAGTATTGCAAAGATAATGCAAAATATCAAGCTATAAGCACATTATTCAAATACAAAAATCATATGATACTTGATAACATGAAACATACATTTTCTAAATTGATAATGGCAATAATTAATATTTTTAATTAAAAACATTTTTTTATCAAATAATGGGGATAAATCCTTTTAATGTCAAATGTATTTGCATTTTTAAAGGCTTTTCATCTTATAATACCTTCCGTAATGTATGTTCCTTAAATTACGTATTTCTTCTTTCAGCCGCTGTGCGCAAAATTTTAAAATAAATAGAAATATTCTTCCTAAACTTCGCATCATTTGTGTTCAAAGAAAACCAAATACGTTGTAAAGCATAACGTATCTGCTCCAATAACGCCCATTCATCTAACCAAACTTCAAAAAGATTCTTTGACATAATATCATCTATTTAATTTTGACATTTTCCTTCTTTTCAGTTGAATTTTAAATATTTCCATACAATAACTCTATATTCAGGGAGTAAAAGTTATTAATATTATGCAAAAACCCAAATAAAAGATATTATTTCTCCATTGTGTAAGTACATAGATCAAATACGATATATTTGTGTTCACATTATGGCGTTTTTACATTTAAAAAAAGCCTCAATTCAATTTTAATAAATGATTGATAACTATTTCTTTTAAGATTATGTTCAAGATTATAAGATTCAAATCTTAATAGTACCAAAATTAGAAAAAACTATTCGTTCTAAATCTTTAGAAAAAATAACATCATTGTTCCATATTGATAAATGTATAAATTTTTTCTCTAGCTATCCGATAACTTTTTTATTTGCAGTGACTTATAGTAATCTGTTTTAGATAGGTTGTATCCTTGTATAGATTTATGACTGTTAACATGTGTTCACGTGATAACATAAAACATTATTATTAAAAAAGTTACTTCTATTAGTAATATTTAATAATTTTTATGATTTTTATGCTCAGAGTGTAATGCGTCTACACTAAGAATTCAGAATAGCTAAATACTAATTCAGATATCAACCAACATATATGTTACACTTAGTATAGGTCACATATTTCGTTAAAAGATTATTTTTAAATTTTTGAATATAATAAAAAATATAAAATTCGGTAAATAATTTTATTTAAATAAGTATAAGAAAGCCGAAGTTAGAAATTACGCACTATGCGATTATGAGCGTTTAAATATCATGACATTGAAAAAATAAATTAAATTATTTTTAATGAATATAATTAAAGCAAACGAATAAAATAATAAAATACAAACGGAATAGTCTATATAGAAAGTTTTCATTTGGGATTCGTAGGATATATCAACTCTATATGCTACAAAAATGAAAATAAATATATTAAAATGAATATATATAAGGCGTTTCTATTCCTATGGAGGGGAAGTGGGTCAAAAGTGTAAAGAATGTGACTGAATGGAGACATATTTCAAGGACAAAAGAAAATTTTTGTTTGTATCCAAACATTATGTTATCTCGAAATGTTATGTTACACTGTTAAAACTGAAGGTGACAAACCGGTGCCGTTTGGGATCCCCATTGAAAAGATTTTAACATTTGGAACCTTAGGGTGCCATAGAGGATTCCAGTAGTTGAGGTGCCAACTGGCCTCTCACTGAGGGGTTGATGCTGCCCGTTTATGATGCCAGTAAGAAAAACACAGCGAGTTTTCCAAAGACTTATCAATCAGTAATAAGAATCGTGTTGTGTAGGCTGTTGTCATTAACGACAAAAGAATTTATGTAGTTTCTTTCTTTGAGCAACAGTCTGTGCATTAAATTGAATGAGTTTATGCACGTATGTCTGTAACAACTTCGGAATTATTTAATTTCAGATTTGAATTTTCCCTTATAAATGGAGAAATATAAAATGTAATTAGAATTTTTTAACAACCATTGTCAACTAAAATACCTACAATTACGAATTAAAGAAAATGGTCGTAATATATAAACTTATATTAATGTGATAGTATACATATAATGAAATATTTCATCATATGTTCGTGTCATAATGTAATTTCTTAATTTTAAACAATTCAAAATATTTAATCTTGACTACACTTTCGATAATATTTTTCATTATAAATCTATCTTACGAAACAATTATGTTTATAACTTATGTCATTTTAGCTTTTATGATTTTGTTTGCATATTTTTAGGGTTTTGTATTTAAAAAGTAAAAACGGAACCATTATAATATCACTCCTGTGTCTTTCTGTCTGTCTCTCTGTCACAGCCCCTTTACTCATAAACTATCAACGTGGATAGTTCAAATTCGGGGAAGTAATAAAGATTATTGACCCACATATTTACAGATTAATAAATATTCATTAATATATTTAGGAAAAATGTACAGGGGCTAAGTAAGTTACTTAAAAAAAAAATCTTTTCTTTGTATATCGTGTGGGGTATCGTGTGAAGGCTTTCGTAACGCTGAAATCAAAAATATATTTCATTTAATTTTAGGTATTATATTTTCAAAGTTATAGTGGAAAATGTAGTGCAAAAATATGCCCCCCCCCCTCATCTAATTCCGAATCTATTTAAACTAAAATTATGAAAATCTAGAGAAAGTAGACATTAATTTAAACCTTGCAGAAAATTATAGCGATTACCCATAGTTTTTGAGAAAATCGCATTTTTCCGTTGCACACAAATTTCGATTTACGGGCTTCAGCAAAAGTGTTGAACAGCGCTGGAGGTACCTATCGTAGCAGAACAATAAAAGCATTGTTGATCATGAATTTCGGTAAAAATCGTCGGTAATTAGACGAGATATCAGCAATTAAATACGCGGACGGTTTGAACATACGAAATAACAAGGACGGCGTACTCTATGCTCCATCGGCTTTTAAAGCCTAGATAACAAGTTTTAACGATATACTTGTGTAATGCAATGCCCAGTAGCAGTGTAAAAGCAATAAACGTCAAATTGTTAAAAACAGACTAATTTAATTGAAATTAATCACATAAAAACTATGGGATTCGCGACTAGTTTGCATTGAGTGGCTCTTTCAATACACCTATCGTGTCTTTAAAGGTTAACGAAAAACCTATATGGAAAACATATATACAGAATAGCTATGTTTGATATTATTTAGGTTCCATATATCTTTGAACTTTCATGGTATATCCATTTATGCTATACCAATATACAGGGTGTAAAGGAAAGTCCCTTTAACCTGAAAATACTTGCGAATGGAGAGAGATACAGGTATGCAAGTGAGGTAACAGTATAGTAAAGCGACTACGCCCGATTTAAAGAAAACGACAGCAGCGCCCCTAGTGGAGAAATTTGGAAGATAGCCACTGCAAATCGAAAATGAAAAGAGATATTTAGCAAAATATAGAGCAAAATTTCCAGTTAGAAAGTTTTAGAGATTTAATTAATTAGTAGAAAACGACATGTGGTTTACATGGATGAGATAAATTTTCGCCAGTATACGCCAAAATGTCCGAAATTGATGCACTCAATTTTGCGTAAACATTTGAATGGAATAGACAGAAGTACGAAGAAATACGCACAATTTATGCTATAAATACGTACTGACCTCAATACATTTTGATAACACTGCAGAAAAAAACAAAAAAAAGACAAACTGTCTAACAGTGATATAAAGTTAATATTCAGTATGTTCGAAAAGTTCGCCATAGCTCACGATACACGTTTGCATTCCTGGGAGTAATTCTGCATGCGCATCTCTCAGCACGGAGCG
Source organism: Maratus speciosus (assembly GCA_963932465.1). Taxonomy (NCBI): domain Eukaryota; kingdom Metazoa; phylum Arthropoda; class Arachnida; order Araneae; family Salticidae; genus Maratus; species Maratus speciosus. The sequence goes on along the minus strand of OZ010786.1, from coordinate 2,977,390 downwards.
TCTATTGCAAGCCTCTTCAATACGACGACATAGATTTAACACTTTCAAAAGCGGTGGCTAGACGGTCTAGTCACCTAATTTTAATTCCAAAACTAACAAATGGCACCAAGAATATTTTAATAAAATTTTGCTTTTGTAATGATAGTGCAAATTAGCGGATTTTTGTTTTCTGAGAAATTCGTTGGAATATTCTGTTGTCAGTCAATTATTTCATCCGTTTACGAACAGAATTCTTCTGCCCCTGAAAGGGTTAACTAAAGCTTTAAATGCATTGGAAATTAAATTTTTACAGACATTACAGTACAGCAACGTCACAATCTGCAATTGTGCACTGCTACATTTCCGGAATGTGAATACGCAAAATAGAATCGTCGCTCATCGATTTCGGATATTTTTGGATATGCAGGCGATGATTTATCTTATCCAACGATTTATCTTATGAACCAAATGTCGTTTCGTGCTAATTAATTGATGCTCTAAAACTTTCTAATTGAAAAATTTGCTCTACCTCTTTTCGTTTTCGATTTGCAATGGCTATCTTCCAAATTTCAGCCCTAGGGTCGCTGCTGTCGTTTGCATTATGTCGGGTGTAGTCGATTTACTGTACCGTTACTTCACTTGCATAGCTGTAGCTCTCACCGTTCGCAAGTATTTTCAGGTTAGAGGGACTTTCCTTTGCACCATGTATACTATACAGCTATACCCAACCTTACGTTGTATACTTTTTACAAAGTTTTAGTATTTTTTTAGCAACGGTATTTTTTTAATAATACACGTACCGATTCATATATTATTGTACGGAACCCTCTGTGCGCGAGTAATACTCGCACTTGACCGTTTATTTTTTTAATGCTGCTTTTTAAAACATAATAATATGGCGTGTAGCATAAATTAAATAATTGCAAAAATAAAATGTCCTTATATTAATTTACTAAATTTCCGATAAATTGCTAAAAATAAAGCTAAATAACTTTTAATGAACTCTGTTCTTACATTTTAAAAGTGCCACTTAAACATTTTATTTTGAATAACAGTGTTTTTGGACAATGTTTATTAAAAATAATTTTAGCATATTAGACGTAAAGAATGTAAAGTAAGAAAAGGTTTATATAGTAATTTTAAAAAACTGAAAGAAAATTGAAGAATAAAATTGATATTATTTTTTCATGTGTAAACTAAATTCGTAAAATTACTGACATATTTGCTGTTACTGCATAAATAACAGATAATTTACTTTTATGGAAATGCATTGACAGTAATAATATATATATATAAGATGCTATAAGTATTGCTATATGTTATTAAAAAATCGCTGTACGTTTGACGTTTGCTCCCGTTTGTCTCAAAATTGGTCAAAAAATCAATTTTTATTTTTAAATTTTAATGACAGACTGTTTAATTGTGAATATTTTGACACCTCATTTTCAACCATACAGCAATTAAGTGAGAGATTGGAAATTTTGCTAATACACCCAGCCCAATTAGTCACACAAATTAAAACTTTAAATGACTTTTTCTCCATGTTCATATTTTATTCCCTTTAATATTTAAAAAATGCTAAGGCTTCTTTTGTATTTGAGGTAGAGGTTTAAACTTTTTTATACATGTTGTTTAGTATATGCGTGATAAATCTGTGCATGGAATAAGCTTCCAGATTTTTTGTCACTTTAAAAAAAATAGAAGTAAATGAAGATGTGTTAGATTTCATCGTTTTACACTGTATATATCAGTAAAAAAATTATATTAAGTGTAATATCAGATGTATCGAACAATCCATGCGCAGTCTTGTGTAATACACATTTGCAAATCATTCTATATATAGAAAAAAGGTTTGATTTGGAAATGGACCAATGAAAATCTGCGTAGATCATCCGGTTATACTCCTACTAGATCGGCATCCAAATTTTTTATGACCGGGGGTCTTTCTTCGTTAATATTAAGATAACTGTTTCATACAAAAATATGAAAATCGATGGTGTTATACAGAAATGTTTAATAAACACGCTGATGCAGACAGTTTTTAAATAGAATAATTATTTTAAGAGATATTTAATGTTAAAGATGGTCAAAATCGTCCCAGCAAAAAAGTTGTATAGGAGAAAATCTATACATAGGAACTTAAACATTTTTAGATCATTTTATACATTGGAAGTTCCAGATGTACAGACTGCAATTATCTTTTTAATTTGACTCATTTTTTGAGGATTTATTTCCATTTTAAATTCAAATTTTCAGCATTTCGAGAGATATTTTTTACACATTTTAGAAAAGGGCAATTATTTTAAACTGTTGCCAATTTTAAAAACAGCTCAAAGAATATCATTTCCTTCAAATAAAAAAAAAATATTTACACGTGGCTATTATAAACAGAAAAAAACTTTCAAATTAGAAATATCATAAATATACTCGGATCGCACCGAAATTTTTGGTTATTGACGTTTAGCCTTGCACGAACCCTATTTCAAATTAAGTTTGTAGCATGTTCAGTTCATTTACAGGGACAGTCAAAAGTATTCCGTTACATTACGGCCAATGGGAAAAAATCATTTCAAATGAATTTTAAAGATGTTACACCCTTTCAAACATAATAAAAAATATATGAATTTACGAAGTGCACTAAAATATGCAGAATATTCTGTAGCATATGCGGTGCAACGAATAGTTACTATTCATTTACAGGGCTACACAAAAGAATTCCATTACAAATGGTGTAGGGGGAAATTGTTTGCGGCATATTTTAATTATACAAAATCATATATAATAAAATTGATATACGTCGGTAAGGCTTACTTACGTTATTTCATGTATAATACGAAGTGAATAGCATTTACAGGAACATACAAAACATTTCAGACAAGTATTTTCTATCCGAAATACTGTATATTAGCGGCGATGGTAGGGAATGCATTTTTAATTATGATATGCGCTTTTAAGTTTCACTATATTTATGCATACTATATGGTGTGTGTAAATGTTATAGTTGATATACAGGGCTACGCAAAAGAATTCATAAAGGTTACTGAGTATGACAGTAAATTGCTCAAAGGTGGGTTTAAAATGTGTTATGCTGAACTGCATGTAGTTTTCAATGAAATGTTTGTAGAATATAGATAAAATGATATACAGGGCCACGCAAAGAATTGGATACATGGCCACCAATAGATGATAAATTCTGGAAATGCGATTTCAGTAGTTTTAAGAGTGATTTAGTTTGAATTAAAGTTTAGCAGATTGTGGCGTGTAATAAAGGTACTCGGTAAACAACAGGGCTTTACAAAAGTATTGAAGTATGTTTCCATATATTAGTCTAAATTGCTGAAAGAGAAATTTCAACCTGTTATGCGTTTTCTTGATAAACTAAATTTTCTATTATATTATATATATCAGCCTATAGATCAAATACACGGCTGTTCGGAAGAATTGGAATAATTATTTGGCTATGGATGGTAACTGCTGAAATCAGTTTTTTAAATGTTTAGTTAGTTATCTTATTTACCTTATTTCCCTAAATAACGAAGTTTTGTTAAAGCTTTCAGGGAGTGTTGGAAAGTGTTTTTTAATCTGTGCCGTACGCATGATTTTTCTTTCTTGTTTTTAATCAAAGACGAAAACAGCCTTTGTATCTCTTAGCATTCTTTTAACAAGACTTTAGGATTCCTAAAATGCTAAAAGACATAGGCATCCTTAAGCCTTGTTAAAAGAACGGTTGTATATTGATGAATTGAAACGAAAGAAAGTTGCAGACCTGGAACTTTGGTATTTGACAATGGCTTTGGAAGAAAAATTATTTGTTTATTGTTGACGGGTGAGAAACATTATACAGGTATTACTGTTTTTCATGTTTTGAGAAATTTTATTTTGCGGGTTTGTGGGGGCGCACGTTTATTCTGCATTCATGCATGTTAAGTTAATTTCTTTTGTTTTTATTTTAATGGCAATTTTGTAAGTATTTCTCTAAAAGACTTTTTATTAAAGCTTTTTTGTTTTTGTATGATAATTTTTGTATTGTTAACATTAAGTTTGTTAGTTTTAATTTGAGTTATTTTAGTTTTTTATGGAATTTGGTTAATAAAATGACAATAGTTTTTCAATATTGAATGCGGGGTGAGCGTGTGTTCAGAAATCTGCAAATTTTAAAAGTGTGGGTGGAGTTAGTTTTTGTCTGTCCTCCCACTGATGAAGAACAGACTGTTTTTGTTTTTTTACCTGTCTTTCTTGTTCTTTTATGTATTTTATAGTTAAAATATTTCTGCAGATATACACCTTCCTTTTGGAGTTATGGTGTTTAGGCATTTTGAAGTGATGTAATATGTTTTATTGCATTTGATATGTGCTGCTGTAGCGCCATTCATGCGGTAATTTTTCATTAATTTTGAAATAAAATATATATATATATATAGATATAGATATATATTGATTTTTCTTTCAAATTTTGCTCTAACCTACTTGGAAAGTTATTTTCGTTACGCACGATGTAAAAACCTAACATGAAATATTTCCGTCGGAAAACAATTAAAAAAATGCACCAGTGATATCCCTGGCTTTGTTCACACATAAGAGGTCACGTATTTAAAATAAAGGAGAGAGCTATCTAGTTTACTTAAATCATCTTTTAAACAAAACATACACAAAATTACTTTTAATTTTATCACTTAATTAAATTACACCATTAAAAAAATAATGTAAATCTTTCTGCTTGATATTTGACACGGGTTAAAAGAAAATGTTTTGTTAATTTTACTTAATTCTATAGAAAGTTTATATGATACTAAGAATATAATTTTTTTTATTCTTCTACTTTTTAATATATTAGGATATTTACTTGGAAATACTTTTAACGTGTTTGCATGCAAACGAAAATATTTTTCATTATTTTTAGTTTAATTAACTGATTAACATTTTAATTTAAATTATTACACAAAATCTACATGATCATTTATTATTATCATTTTTTTTTTATATAGAACGTGATATTCAAATAGATAGACGCTTATTATTTTACATTGTTAGTTATAATAATAGAAGGATGTGAGATAATGAAACAAATACAAAAAAAAATATTTTTAAAAATAAATTACCGTTATTCCATTTTGAACGAGATAAACACATAGTCACATTTAACAGAAAATATTAAATGTAAGATTTCTGGCTCAAATTCAATTTGCCGAATTTTGAAAGATAAACTTATGAGTTATTTATTCAGGAGGATTGCCAAAATATAAAATAAAAGAAGTACAATTATGCTTTTGAAAGACGAATTTTTTAATATATAAATACGCTTTTTATATTTATTATAAACTAGCTGTTACCCGTGACTGCGTTCACGTAACATTTAAAGAAGAAGAAATTCACCAATTAAGCAAAAAATTTCGATAATTAAAAGATAATTAACCATTTATCACATTTTATAGTAGAAACGCTTCTGATGATCCCAATTTGCTTATTTTTATTTACATATATAGGATCATTTAAATTTCTTTCGTGAACATGAAATTTCATACACCTTTTCTATGGTTAAATGAAGAATAAATTTACACCTCTGTTATTCTATTTTATTATTTATATTTATTCTATTTTATATTTATTCCGCTCAAGGACATTGATTTCATTTATGTTTTCGAGACAACGAATATTATTTAAAGAAATATATTAGTAAATATTTTTTAAGGAAAATGGTTATTAACAGGTCACTTCAGACGTGACTTTGATAAGATTAGAATAATCGAAAAATCAACATGCAACATTATGTTTATATTCCAAAAAATCACATCTTGGAAGAAACAAAAAAGATAAATGGCATTAAAAAGTAATAATCAAACGTGGTGAAGCATCAAAGTTCAAAAACAAATAATAAGAGTACGAGAAATATCTTTAACTTTCAAATATTTATTACACTTTAATTTCACTGTACCACACTTTTATTAACTGTAGATCTACCAATAATATCAAAATGTTTATCATGCTCTGAAGACTCTTGAGCCTAAATACTTATTATTTAAGCAATAGAGTTGCTTATTGCTTTCGCGGAATAAATCTATTTGTGGAAAAGAACCCCAATTATGAATTAATATTTTCATATCTAAATTTGTGCTGTAATTTTGGCTTTTGAAAGCTTTGAAATTTGCAGGAATATGCTCCAATGGGGGACAGAGATTGTGTTTCAGCGAGATTTTTAACTATAGATTTTGATATTTTAAAATCGAAAGAAAATTTCCCTTCTTCCTTTGCCCTTTTCGATAATCACGATGCCCTTAAACATTAGAGGGATCTGAGGCAAAAGACAAATTTATTGCTTTATTAATGGTTTTGGTTCTTTTTTACACATAAATGATGTCACATGTAATATCCTAATCTCAAATTAAAATTACTTGCTAAACTTTTTAAAGTCGACTTTGATGTGCCATTTATTAAATTTTATTGAAACCAATGTTCCTGGAGATTGTACGGTAAAAGATGGTTAAACTTATGTATTTGCTATTGTTAAGTTCTTAGCAAATTACGCCATTTTGTATAACTGCTATAAAATGCTAACATTTTCTGAAAGAAAAGCAGCTAATGATTGAAATATAACGACGCTTTCACTAGGTTAGTTTATCTTACGGAATGATACTTGTCGAAATAAAAATATATATATATTCTTTCACTTCATGAATCGTTTAAAACTATGCATTTCAATTTGTTTAAAACATAGAATCGATTAATGAAATCTAATATTATTGTACATTTAGAAAAACATTGAAACATTATTTATTAAATATACTAATTTTCAAGTAATAAAATATATTTAAAATGTAAGCTAAAATTTCATTTTGAAATAATGCGACTTTTGGTGCAAAATTTTATTTCTAAAATGTATATTATTATTTTAAGATTTCGCTTCAGCTTTCGAAGTTGGTGTAACGAAAACGACATCGCTTTGACGAAATTGAAATAAATATATGTTAATGTTGTCGTATTAAAATTAATGCTTTCCATGAAAAAATATTACATCATTTTTACCCGATAAAGCTTTTACTAAAATCACCTTTGTGACATGTTTTAACTGCCATCTTTAAAAATAATTAATTAAAATAGTATATGATTTTTTAAAACTTAAATCTTATGAATAGTGGGCAATAACTATCCACTTAAATGTACAGAAGATATATTTACATCAGCAGACGATTTTAGCTTCTGTGGAATAAATTCATTCATCAAGCTTCGATGTGTGTACATATGTTTTCAGTTTGGGGAAATTTACTTTAATCATGTTTTTGTATCATTTATACTAATTGAAATTCAATTCTTTTTAATTTTAATGAGGAAATAGCGTCAAAAAATATATTAATCCGTTTTAATTTCCCTTTCTTCCACCAAAAATATCTTCTCCTTATAATCATAGCATGATTTTTGAAAGAAAACTCTCATTTGTTTGTAACTTATATTCAAACTCTTTAATCAGTATGGAAAGTATTCTTTTGACGTCACAATTTAGTAAAATGGTTGTTTTATAGCCTCGAACTGAAAGCGAGAATAGAGTCCATTAGTAGAAAATATTTATGCTATTCGTTTTAGTATGACGTCATTATTTATCTATTTTCATTATTTACTGATATTCATGTCCCTTGCATTTTTAACGAATACATGGAAATATGTGTTTTATTTCAAACATGACGTCATATTTTTCCAAGCGAATAACTTTATTAATAATATGATTCTTTTTCATTATTTTCCCTTCTAATTATGACTCAATTTTTTGCAGAAAACCCCTTATTAACGCAACTGATATTCATCCTTCATGTATAATAAAAAATACATATTTTTCGTTTCAAATATGACGTTATAAATATTTTCTTTTGAATTATTTTTATTTTAATTTTTAATTAATTGTAGAGGAAAAATTATTATTCCAGATTTAGAATTTCTTGGCAACAGGAAAGAAAAATGGTCAAATTTTATCGGGAAAATGTCAATTGATTCTGTATGAAAAAGTATGAAATTTTGAATTATTAAGTGAAATATTTGGATAAAATAAATAAAACATAGCCTATGTTCTTTTCCGTTTCATAATCTATCTATATGCAAAGATACAAAAGCATTAATTCATCCATTTTGATGTTCACTTCATTCAAACATTCGGACACACATTGACATTTATAATATTATAAGGATAAGGATGAGGATTTTAACAGAAAAAACTAAACTTGCATGAATATATATGCTGCACTTTGGACGAATACTGCATCCATTTAAATCTATAATTTTGCATAATAATCTTTTTTCAGTATTATAACAAAACACGAAAAATAAAATTTTAATTGATCGCTAACATTACAGGCTACTTATTTGCAAATATGTTTTTTTTTTCAAATACAAGCCCTACCTAACCTACGCCCTCCAAAATAATTTTTTTCCTTAAAAAGTAAAATTTAACCCTTTTTAAAAACGTAATTTCATAACGCCTAAAAATGTTTAATAAAATTAAAGTATTGTTATAATTCGTTAGTATTCTATTAAAATTGGGAAAAATTCGGAATATTTGAAAAAGTATTTTTTTAAAGTGTTCACAATTAGATTTAAGTTCAGACTTTTTAAATTTTACTGTAAAAATTCCGTTTTTTCTTGATTAAATCATTTTACTTTATAAAACCATTCAACAATATATAAAAAGTTGTTTTTACGTAATCAAATAAATAAAATAATAAATAAACGATTGTCAAGTACTTTGAAGTTAAAAAAATAGTTAATATTATTCAATTAAACATTTTTTTTATTTCCCATTGCAAATAACAAAGCTATCCAAAAGAACTAAAAATTTAACTTCACAGAAAAAGAAAGATATCGGCTCCGAAGAAGTAGAAACATGTAAAATTTTCTGCAATCAGCTTCACATGCTATTTCGCAATACAAAAAGAATTAATTTTATTATATATGAATTTAATTACACTGTTACAATGCCCACTGTCATTTTCAGTTGACTATGACCTGCAGACCTCTATGCTTAGTGTATACGGGTATTAAGTGAATGCGTGCCGTGGTCCCTTTATTTCGATCTAGAAAAGTTTACTTAATCTTAGAAAAAAAGTACCATAGGTCTCGGATTTTCTGTGCGATGAACTTACAACAAACAAAAGGGGTTCTTCTTCTCTTTTTGGATAAAAATGTTTAAAATGCAGACAGTCTCATATATATAGAGGAGAAGGTCCAAATACCGGCTAGGGTCCAAATACCGGCTGCTACACTGTAAAAAAACCACTGTAAATTTGCCAGCAGAAACTCAATCACAGTTGAATGTACTGTATCTTCTTTGGTTTCCTGATTATTTAAACATGAAAAATACAGTAGTTGCGTAAAATTAACAGTACAATGTACTGGCAATTTGGACGCATTTGAACGACAGCACAAACTACTGGCGTCCAAATTGCCAGTACATTGTGGTGTTAATTTTACGCAACTACTGTATTTTCCATGTTAAAATAGTCAGGAAACCAAAGAAAGATACAGTACATTCAACTGTGATCGAGTTTGTGCGCGAGATGAACAGTACTTTGTACTGTAAAAATGTCGTTTTTTTACAGTATAGGTGTTCTGAGAACTGAGCGCAGCGTAACATAGCGGTGATAAGCAGAGTTTGTAACTTTAATTGAGAGGAGAAAGTTACGAAAAGTACGTCGCTGAAGTCTGTGTCATTTACAAACAGTAAATTCAAAAGTGTCGAATCTACGTAATCTGGTGCATCAAAAGTTTTTCAGGTATGTGTTTCTCATTTTTTTAAAAATATACTGATCGTATATTGACTTGTATTGTTGATTAAGTTATTTTCTAGACATATTTAGCTCTCAATTGCCGCGCGCACATTATTGGTATTTTATTATGTGAATGAGTAATACCGGTTTTAACTTAAACACAGCAGTGGTCCGAATACCGGCTACCTAGAGTGGTCTAAATACCGGCTAGCCGGTATTTGGACCTCTCTTGGTTGCTCTGCTTGAAGGGGAGGAAAATAAATCAATTTAAATAGTTCCATAATTAATAAATTAATTTAAATGGTTCAGAAATAGTTCCAGTCCCATTTCGCAATATGAAAAAAGCAACCATGGCCGTAATTCTTCAGGACCAACACTGGTTACCCGATCACTTTCCAAAAAAGCGCTGTTTGACACTACAAAATTGCCTGTAATAAATGTGAAGAGAAAGAAAAAAAAAATCCCTGCCGGCTCGGACATACAGGCGGAGGTAGATTTCGAAGTTAAGTACTAAATTCACGAACAAAGCTTAAATCAAGATTAAAGATAAACCCAGTTCCTTCGCTAAGAATGAGCTCTAGGGAGCTAAACATTTTGTGAAAATTCTAATATACACACACGCATGTAGATGGAATAGGTTTAAAAATGGCTAAATCAAATTCAGAGAACCTCAAAGTGTTAAAATATGTTAATATTTCCATACTCGGGTTTTTATCATGTTTTAATACGTTTCTTTAAACTCAATGACGTTACATATTCACCTGCTGTGGTCCATTATATTTTCAATATGACGCAAAATTTTGTTGTTTTTTTTAATTCGTCAAACTATTTATTTCATTTTGAATTTTCATGCAGAAGTCTTGCTCTAGAAAACTTATGACGTAATATTCAATTTGTTTTCAATTCGTCAAACTATTTATTTCATTTTGAATTTTCATGCAGAAATCTTGCTCTAAAAAACTTATGACGTAATATTCAATTTGTTTTCAATTCGTCAAACTGTTTATCTAATTTAATTTTTCACGTGAAAACACTGCATTAGAAAAGCAATTGTTGTGGTGAGAATTTTAATGCTTTTTTTTTAATTGTTGGCAACAGCTATAACGAAAAATATTTATTTTTTCCTGCCATTGTTGTGTAAAAGCTGGTTTTATCAGAATCATGTTAAGACGGTATTCAAAATTTTAAACCTTCCCCATTCCCATTCCCTTGGACCGATTTTGCTCATTTTCAATCCCCGCCGAGGAATTAGCTATCTTAAAGTTGTTGGCGAGTTTGAAGACGTTCCGTGCATAATTGCGACTTTTATCGTGCGGACAAAATTTTTGGACCAAAAGACTTTTTAGGTGGGGGTGGTTTTGGGTTCCTGGGGTCATGTAATGAAAAGTTATAAAGGAATTTTTCAAAAATCGCACCATGGTAACGACTGCAATAGGTAGTATTTCTTACGAAATCTACCTAAAATGACGGAGTGAACCAGGCGAAAGAGGCAGAAAGTTGATTTTAACCCTCTCGCTTCGCAACCCGAGATTTCCTCGGGCAACGTAAAAGTAGCGAAATTTGCGCAAGCCGAGATTTCCCCGGGGATGCATTTTTTCCGTCTAATTAACCCTTCTTGATTATTTCCACCAGTTATTTTTTTATCTGCTTAATTCAATCTGAGAATTTTCCCGGGTAAATTAGACGAAAATTTTTGTTTTGAAAAACCGGTGACAAAAGAATAAAAATTCTTAAAAGATGCTCGTTGCGAAAGAGTTAAGTACGCAATTTTTGAAGCTACTTTGATAAAACAATTACGCAGCGAGAGGGTTAAAAAAGTGAAAAAGAAAATATCCAACAGAGGAAGATGATAATTTTGTGTCTTCTGCATGGGTGCTTTCTCTGTGGACAAGAATGGGGGAGGGGATTCTGTGTTCAATGTTAAGAATGTGATATGTGGGCTGATAGGGACTATACTGATGCAGAGAGTGATATTATGTTTTTGATTTTTTCAGATAAAATAATTCTTATTTCAAAGAGCAAGTTTTTTTTGTTGCTGTTGTTTTACATGTTAAAAAACAAAATTAAAAACATAATGGGAAGAAGACTGTTTGAGATAGTCACAAAAAATTTTAGAAATTTAACAAAAATACTTATTTATTAAAAATTGCGCATTTTTTCTGTGCATAAGAAATGTTATTAATCAATACAATTTATTGAAATAATATTCTTATTCTTAATAATTGTCATTAGCTCTATTTGTGTTATTTTTGAAAAAAATCTTAGGTAGCCGGTATTTAGACCCTATTTTAAAAACTCAAAATTTGAAGACTTTCGGAATTTTGCTTTTTATAAACAGAAAATGCCTTTTAAATTGATTTTTTTTCTCTAAACAGGTGTAAAACATGTCAAGGTACCCTGCTGTCACTTTTTATTTTATTAATTTTGAAAATTGTATGATCTAGATTGAAAACAAAAGTGGTAGCCGGTATTTGGACCTTTTCCCCTCTCTCTCTCTCTATCTATATTATAAAGGACAAACATATCTGTGCGTAACGCATACGTCATTTTGCGAATGGCAACACTTTGAAATTTGAAATAAAATTTTGGTTTTGAAATTCTGTTTACTGCAAATTTTTAAACTTCTAAAAATAGCACATTTTAAATTTTAACACCGTCGTATAAGGAAAAAAATGCTCTTTTAAATGCAATTTGTTTGAAAACTGTATCTCAATTTATTTTTGAGATATTAATTTTTTTGCAGTTTTTAATACAAATTTTGTAATTGTGGCAACTGAAGTACTCCATTTATATTGAAAGTAAAGAAGAAATTGTCATGGTTTATTATTTTTATTGATTATATCCTTATTGATGCCATTTTCACAATACAAATAAAAGTAACTTTTTTTATAATTTTTGAACAGAAAATGGTGTCAGACACACACACACACACACACAAAAAAAACCCCACGCATTTTTCTTCTTAAATCAGTTACATTTCAATATTTTTACATTCGGCTGATACTGAGTTTGAGACGCTAGGCAAAATATTTCAGTGAGTAAAAATTATGTCATATTTAAAACAAAACAATCATTTATTTTGATAAAACTAAATGGCCAATACTATGACAACTAAAGGCAAATTTCTGAATTTTCTTTTCGCAGGTATTGAGATTAGAACTTAAAGTTTGTGCGAATGTTCACATGAAAAGTTCTATCGGACAAACGCGACTTTAAGGTTAGAAATACATTCATTAATAATCTATTGCGCATTAAAATACATTCAAATTGTGAATTTGAGTGGTGCGTATGCAAATTATGGGAATGTGAAAATAATGTACAATTTAGATTTCATGGGGGAAAATTCTATGATGTGACAAAGCGAAATCCTTTTTACTGATTTTTCATCCCGTAAAAACATACATAAGAGCCACAATCGATAACTTCATCATAATTACTCAACTTGATTACGTATTCTAATACAGTTTAATTTTTTAATAATTTAAGAAGTTGAAGTTTGTGGAAATAATATTTTGGTAATTTTAGGATTAAAATATTATTTGTTTTAAGAGTTAGACAAACAATGTAAAATGAATTTATTTATTGTAATTATTTTTGTAGGTTTATTATAAATTCGATCTGACAGTTCCTTTCTAACATTTTAGATCGTCGAATTTCGGCGGGTTCCAACTCGTATATATAATGGTACAATGCAGTCGTTCGAATGATCAGTCGGGCCAATAAAGAAGCAAACCACTAGGATATTCCAAATAAAGAAGCTGGTTTGTAAGGAATCAAATTATTAGTAGTCGAAAATATTGTACAAGAATCTTTGAAGAGGATATATGAGGGGCTCACAACCATACTAGATCAAGTCCAATTTTCTCTATTGTGAATAATAACGCATTAAAGTTCATAATAAATAATTAATTCATGTCAAGTGATTTATAAGAATTACATGTGTCAATATTCAATTCAAAGCATCACTTTATAGTGCCCTACTTTTACAAATGACAAATTTATATTTCTATTGTAAATTTATACGTTTTTAACCCTGAATCGGAAACGTGAAAATCCCGTGCGCAAACAGAACACTTAATAATTTACCAAATAGAAAACTTAAACATTTAATCTTTAATAGTAATGAATTACCAGGGTCAATTTTTTAATATAACAGCATAAAAATAAGTTTTGAATGTCGGAAGGAGAAAATATTAAGGGCAGATATGTAGCCGAAACCATCTCACAGACGGTACGTTTCCGGTTAAGGGTTTAAAAAAGTGAGGACTTGGTCCAGTATGGTTGTCAAATTTCCATGCGCAAACAAAGACACTTTTATTATGATTACAAAAACTCTTAATTTTGGTTTATATATACTTATTCTATTTTTTACTCTAAATTAAACACAAAGAGTGAAATATATTCCCAGTTATCGTAAATCATTCACTGTACACAACACTATCGTCATCATCATCATCGTCATAATGATGTACTTGATGTACTTTAGAGGAAGTAACTTAGAGCCTGATATTGACATCTACTGGAAGATTCTTGAAGTATGCATTATGAATTCTCGGAATGTCTGGCAAAATAACCATCATATCTTTCTTTTTTGCTAAAGTGATTTTTACTATGACTGGCATTTGACTGACATTTGACAAATAAAGTAACTTACGCCCACGAGCCCATTTTTCCAAATTTATTTTGCGAAAAGGTTGATCCTCATTGAGGGTTTCTTTGAACAGTAACATGAAGGGAGAATCGCTCACAACTCGCAGCCATCTAATTTCTATCCATCTAAAACAAGCTTCCACGGTATCCTTCTTTCTGTTTGTGATACTTTGTCTCAAAGCTGTGGTAGAAACAAAGTCGGAATTTTTAACTTCAATGACATCAAATTTAGGACATTTCCTCTTTGTATTAATAATAGTTTCTTTCCAGTCTCCAGAAATTTCTTGCGACGTGTTGCTTCAATCAGGAGAAATTCTGCGCGAATCGGAAGGAAAGAGTCGCCGGACACCACGGATATGTGATCAATTGTCTCTGCTCTTATGTCTGTACTATTAGCATGTTGCAACCGCGTAAGAGATATTTTGATGCTCCAATTTTGGCCACCAAAGGCATCAGAATATAGAATAATTTTCTTATGTTTAGAGGTTTTCTCTCTTAGGTGTCTTGCAACAATGCTAGAAAAGTCTTGAGAACCCCTTCCTCTCTATATTTCATCCCAGACGTGCATGTACCGCACATTATTATTAAAGGAGTGCACCCCAAAATTATAAACATATCGATAGCGTTTATAAATAGCTGTGGAAGTTGAAAGCTTAGGAAAGGGAAGTGCATTTTGCAAGTCGAATGTACAGCTGTAAGTTTCATCTGAGGCTTTAAGTTTTAATTTTTTCTCTAGCCTGTTTAGCTTTCCGTAGATGAAGCTCTCGTTCTGTTGCAAGAATTTGTCTAGTGTTTTCATCATTTTCTGTCGAAAGTTTGATAGATGCGTCATCAGATAATTTACATGTATGTGTATTTGATGGCTTAAAGTGCAAATTAATCTTTGTGCTGAAGACTTAGTAATAGAATTTTTTTTCACGTGGGTCTTATTTTTTGTCGTACATACATTCTTCTCTAGACCGAAGATCGAACTATGTGATTAGAGTTTTTTTCCCTTGTAATGATTTTTGTTAAGAAAAGCGCTGTCAGTACGTTTGCCGTTTGTTTACCGAGAAAAAGGGGTGGGGACTCATCAAAACAATACTACAACTCATTCATAGTTTATCCATCTGAAGATTCACGAACGTTTATTTTTCATCAGAAGTTTTGAAGTCATTACTTATTTATTCTACAAATTTTTTGATAGCAGTGAGTCAAGATTTAGACAATAATGGACCACAGATGAAAGAGTAGTACACTGATGAATGGACTTGATTCGATATGGTTGTGAAGTTTTCTCGTATTACTTTACTAACTCTGGACACAGATACAATCTATGAGAAAGTATGTGAACTATAGACTTGGCGCACTATGGCAGTAGATAATCCACAGTTTACTGCACCTTCTACATGAACTATCTCATTCTTTTTAAAAAGTGCACTTGTTCTACTATGGCTATGAGCCCCTCACATGTTAGTATTCTTCGGCAAAACAAGGTGGCGTGGATTTATTAGACTAAAACAATTCGCATATAGTTCTATTCTAACCCAGTGCAAAGCAATTTATTGGCTACAGCGCAAAAATACAAAAACCCGTAATGTGAAATGCTTTAGCCAATAGAAGGGCTCAACTTGGCGGACGGAGAAAAGAAGCAAAATGTCCTTTAAAGTCCGTGAATATATCGACGCGTTAGTCGAAAAATCTTCACGATCAAGGAAAAGAATATTCTGAAATCGAATGATTTCAGGGTGAATAAAAATTGGAATGCGTACAAGACAAATTTTGAATAGGGAAATATAAAAGAAATATAAGCGCATTGCGAATGAAAAATAATAAATTGAAAGGAAATAAATTTAATTAACAGGGATAAAGAATTTAGAGTAGATTTAAGATAAGTGAAAATTTAAAAATATTTTACACATATATATATTGGGTGCGTCTGGTATTTGAGAACAAATCAACGACTGCTTTCAAACATGTATATACACTAGAGATGGCGCATTTGTTTTAATTTTAATGCAAAATACAGATAAACAAAAACACACTGGATGACATCATTTATTGAAACCTCTGTCAGCCGCAATAACCGCCTCTACAGTCTGTCAAAACTGATTGCAAGTAATGATGAGATAAGCATTGGGAACATTTGTCACTGCATACACAACGGCTGCCTTCAGAGCCCTAAGATTTTGTGTAGATGACTATTGGAGTCCCTCTCAATTATGCCACATACGTAATAGACTATTCGATTAATATTTGGATGAACTGTTGGGCCAACACTTTGAGGATGACATCGTCATGACTGCTTTGGCTATCCATTTATGGATTGTGTGCGCTGTATGAAAAAGTGAAATGTCTTGTTGAAAAACGTACGGCCTCCCACGTGTTAAAAAGATAATTTAGTACTTTAACACCTCGGTATAAGCAACGGAGTTGACTCTGGCACATTGAAAAAAGAAATGTGAATGCATCAGATTTTTTTCGCTTCGCAGAATCATCAGTGAGGATGGAAAAGTTTTGCACATGTCTGTCAGAACCTCTTCGAGGATTTTACACCATCACCAATCGTTTTACGGTTCACTTTCATGACCTGGACAACGATTTTCTCATTGGAAAGAGACAAAAGTATTCCTGGCTCCTCCTGATGTTTCAGCTTTTTAAAGAGGTGCTTAACTGTACTTTCCTCATCACATAGGACCTTTAACGAAGGTCCTATTGATTTACACATCAAATTGTGGTCTCATCTACATGAATCGCCTAGCGAGTGCCCTCATCGACTTGGTGGAATTTTCATCGGCTTCACTGACGGATTCCGGTGTCTTGATGGTTTCATATTGCTGAAAATGTCGTTTCCTGCATGAAATGTTTGCCACATGAAACCTGGCAGCCTTCAGTTCTCTCCTTATATTAAAGACGAATTACCAGGCGAGTTTCAAGAAAGTGGCAATCTCTAAACCGATATGGTCTTCAGCCAGTGAGCCAATGGCAGCATGCATTTTCCTTTTCTTAGTTAGTCTAGATTCTGACATAATTACATGTAACAGGAAAATATTTGTAACTATGATATACAGGGTGATATTTCACCTATGAAGTGCGTTCTCAAACACCTGATGCCCCCTGTATATGTCATGATTTCGTTCTTGTAATATCAAAGTATTATATCATCAGCTTAAAATAGACACAATACAGTCGTTCGAATGATCAGTCGTGTCAATAAAGCTGAAAACGATTGGAAATTTCCCAATAAAGAGGCTGGTTTGAAATGAAACAATTTCTTAGTAATAGAAAATATCCCACAAGAATGTTTGGAGAGGATAGATGTTAATATTCTACATAAAAAACCGATTGGCGTAGGTTTATTAGACAAAAACAATTCGCATATAATTCTACTCTGACACAGTGCAAAGGAATTTATTAGTTAGAGTGCAGAAATACAAAAACCCGCAATGGGAAATACTTTAGCCAATAGCAGGGCCCAAATTGGCGGACGGAGAAAAGAAGCAAAACGTTCCTAAAAAGCTCACGAATACATAGAAAAGCACTTGCAAAAATCTTTATGATCAAGAAAAAGTATATTCTGAAATCGAGTGATTTCAGGGTGCAAAAAATTATTGTCTTCCGTACAAGACAAATTTTGAATAGAGAAATGTAAAGAGAATATAAGAGCAATGTAAATGGAAAATAATAAATTTAAAGGAATTACATTTAATTAAATGGGATAAATAAATTAGAATAGATTTAAGATAAGTTACAAATTTAAAATACATTATGTATATATAAATATATTTGCTTGACTTTTAAAGTTAACAAAATGTTTAATTGATATTTTTATGATTTGGAATAATTAATTAATTTTAGTAGTTGTGATCCAATCTGGAATTTATGTGTCACTTACTAGGAAAAAGTACTTTTGGATAAAATTTGCTTTTATATCTCTTTTTTAGTGAAAACAATTCATTAGATCATATTTAATTGAAAAATATATATATAAAGCTTACTTGTGGGTGTCGATGATTTAAAAAAAGCCTTTGTTTTAAAAAAAATATTCTAATGAATCTAATGAATATGTAAATACCGGATTTCTTCTCTTACCCAGCATAGATATAGTTTTCGTAAACTAACGGAATTTTTTGAAGTTATATGATCTTTCAATTTTGACTGTCAAGCAATATCGAATATATAAAAAATATTTTAAAAGAAAATGGTAGTGATCTCTTACACAGAACTGGAAAAAAAATCTTGTTATTTACGATAGAAAAGTTATGATTAATACAGAGAAACTTTCTGTTGAACAGGGGTAGGTCTTCTACTTACTATAATAAGATGGATGAGCTTCGTTTCAGACAAAAAAAATCTGCTTCAATTTTACGAGATTATAATGTCTATATCACGAAGGATGTTTGTTTCTCATTGAAAAGAAATCTGTATCACTTTAATAGGATTTTTTTGAACAAATTGATGAGGAAAATTGATATCCTTTATCACAGGATTTTGTATAATGTATACAAGATTTGTTTAGAGTGTACATGATAATTAAAATAATATTAATAACACGATTTTAAAACAGACTGACTGAACATTTTAATTTAGATATACTTGTCTTAAGCCGAATACTACAGAAAGAATAAAATATGAATATAAATCTATATTTTAGGTTTCATATTTATTTTTTCCTGAAAATGAAGATAATAGTTCATCAGAAATGTTTCATAAATTCACTGTGCTACTTAAATTGAAGCAAACCAAAATAAAAAATGTGAGATTTATAAATCATGTGTAGCTTTCAATTTAATATATTTTTAAAGTATTTAATTAACTACTATTTTAACATTTAAACAGTGTAACCACGAAAGCCAACCCTAATTAGTTTCGAAAATAAAATTGTTATTTACTTGAAATTGAAAGAGAAAATTAAATTTTTGCATATTCAGCATTTTGTGATTTATTTTATGAAAGATACATTTATATGACTTATGCTTTCATTAGAATATATGAAAACTTGGCGAAATGAAATAATTATTTTTGAAAACGGTTTAGGATTTTAAAATTAAGTGTAAAAATCGATTGCAGCTGTCGTATATAATATTCTAGAATCAATATTACTCTCTATGTATACTTAGAATTCACATCTGTTTCGAAAGCGATAACTTTTAAATCCGATTAAAAATTTCAATTTAAGTCTAGCTTTGTAATTTAAAATTCAGAAATCAAAATTAATGTATCATTAAACTGCATTTACAGACTTTACGCAGTTGAATTATCGGATGGGTCTTTGGAAATTAGATTAAATTTTAAATGGATACTAGAATTTATATATTCTGAATTTAACACGCGTCTTTTTATGACAAGAATTGGATAGTTTCTAGAGGAAAGATGTTTTAATTCAAATATTAGTATTATTTTCTGAGTATATGTGACCATTTTTTATCACGTTTTATTGTATAACAAGGCTAAGTACAAAAAAATATGAAAGCAATACAGAATTGAACACTTTCCCGCTTATTTCAGTATGATAAACAGTTATCCTTAAGTTCTGTAGAATTGTTTTCATGACTAAAAGTACTCTGTGATTCACTAAAGTACTTACATTATCTTTCTGAGCCTGTTCTGTGGTTTCTCCGTAGTCAGTGTTTACCTAGAATCTTTCCATAATCGAGGTCCACTGGCATGTTTCTACAATTCAGTTTCTCCTTAAATGTCAGCAGGACATTCAGTGATGATTATTGTGCGCAGTACCTTCATCAAACATGATTCCGATATCGTGCAAAATAAAAGTTCATTTAATTGTTATCTAAATTTTGTGTGTAAAAAACCATAGTATTGGAATTTTAAATGGGTGTGGGCTGAAATCTAGAAGCATTTTGATAAAGTGGATAATAGAAACATCTTTCATGAAGTAGAAACCTGTATCGTCGAGCCTTTAGATGAACAAATTGAATTCATATTCAACTTTCAAGTAACCTAAAATTGTCTAGAGATTTAAAAGGTACAAATTCATTAAAATACATGCCACTCAGTAAATACCTATCGGTTGTAATGTGACCTTATAAACTAACCGAAAATGCTTCAATGCCGTCTTACAATAGAGAGCTTAACTGTGTAGAATGCAATAACATCTATCCTAATAAAATCCGTGCGCGTATCTATGTATGTAACCTCACAGACTCGGAAACCACAGGGCGCAGAGATACGAAATTTGGCACACGGGTTGCTTGTAGGGGGCTCATGAACGATTGGGGCCAAAAATTCGAAAATTTTGAATAATTTTTTTTTTTAATTTTACATTTTGGCGAATTTTTGCCCTTTTTTATGTTCAACCCGTTATTGCGCGAGTTCTAACCAGCTTTAAATGTTTACTGCAATGTGATATATACATGATGTAGGTTAATTGGAGAATTATCTCTCATTTTCCAACTAGCCTAATACTTTTCAGGTCTATTGCATAGAGCCTAAACAGCGGTTAGGCTAATTGACAAGTGACCAGTTATTTCCCAATCAGGGTGACATTTTTAGACTTATAAACCCATAACCCGAACCAAACCCTAAAATATAAATTACATCAGACTGTACGCCGATCCGAGCAAGCCAAAATAATGTCACTCTACTCGCAACCCGACACGAACGTAAAAATTCCATTTGAAAAAACCCGAAATCTGACCCGAACCAAATCTGCCACTGACAAAAATATAGAAAATAACCGTAACCCGATCCGATCAAGAAAAAATAATTTCCGTGCACACGCAACCCAACACGAACCTAAAAATTCCCTTTGAAGAAAACCAGAAATCTGACCTGAACCAGATCTGAACCCAACAAAAATATTCCAAAGAACCATAATCTTATCCAAGCAACACAAAATAATTTACGTGGATATGTTACCCGACCCGAACCTATCAATTCCCTTTGAAAAAATGAAATCTGATCCGAACCAAATCTTATCGACAAAATAGCATTAAATCGGCTATTTTAAATAGTATTAAATAATAATCATTTCATGTATTTAATGACTTTTAGCAACGTTTTTTTTTCTTATAATACTATTACAAATTCATATATTTATTCTACACTGTAAAAAAAAAAATAATGCCAGTTTTCCGGTAGGAATCGGAAATATAGTTGCCCTTATCGTACCGGAATAATTTCCAACCCAGCTCGGAATAAAATCCGTAAAATCGGATTAAAATCCGTAAAATATCGTTTTACTGACTATTTCTTTATTTTTACGGATTTTATTCCGAGCTGGGTCAGAAATCATTCCGATACGATAAGTGCAATTATTTTTCCGATTCCTACCGTAAAACTGGCAGTATTTTTTTTACCGTGTAGGGAACCTTCTGTGCGTGGCTTGACCGCTTATTTTTCTTAATTAGGTCCCGGTCTGGTTGCGTGTTCACGGAAATTATTTTGTCTTGTTCGGATCGGGTTATGGTTCTTGGGAATGCTTTTGTCGGGTTCAGATTTAATTCATGTCAGATTTCGGGTTTTTTCTAATGGAATTTTTAGGCTGGGTTCGTGTTGCATCCACGGAAATTATTTTTTCTTGTTCGTATCGGGTTATGTTTTTGGGGGCTTTTTGCCAGATTCAGATTTGGTTCTGGTCAGATTTCAGGTTTTTTAATGGAATTTTTAGGTTCCGTTAGTGTTGCGTGTCCAAGGAAATTATTGCTCGGATCGGGTTATGGTTCTTTGGAATATTTTTATCGGGCTCAGATTTGGTTTGTGTCAGATTTCGGGTTTTTCCTAATGGTTTTTAGGTTTTTAGGTTCGGGTCGTGTTGCTTCCATGGAAATTATTTTGTGTTTCTTGGATCGGGTTATGGTTCTTTAGATTATTTTCGTCGGTTATCATGTTAGGTTCGGATGAGATTTCGGTTTTTTTTCAAAAGAATTTTAGGTTCGGGTCGAGTTGCGTGTCCATGGAAATTATTTTTTCTTACGAAGATCAGGTTATGATACTTTAGAATATTTTTGTCGGTCTTAAATTTAGTTCGTGCACGATTTCGGATTTTTAATGGAATTTTTAGATTCGGTTCGGGTTGCGTGTCCAAGGAAATTATTTCGTATTGCCCTGATCGGGTTATGGTTCTTTGGAATATTTTTATCGGGTTCAGATTTGGTTCGTGTCAGATTTTGGGTTTTTTCTAATGGAATTTTTAGGTTCAGGTCGTGTTTCCTCCAAGGAAATTATTTTGTGTTTCTTGGATCGGGTTATGGTTCTTTAGATAATTTTCGTCAGTTATCATAATAGATTCGGGTCATATTTCGTTTTTTTTCAAAAAAAAATTATGTTCGGTTCAGGTTGCCTGTTTACGGAAATTATTTAGTCTTACTCGGATTGGCTTATAGTGCTTTAGAATATTTTTGACGGTTATCATATTTGGTTCGTGTCAGATTTCGGTTTTAGGTAGATTTCGTAAGAAATACTACCTATTTTGTTATCAGGTTCTGCTCCGCTTGCGTGTCGACAGAAATTATTTTGTCCTGCTCGGATCAATTTTTTACGAATCCAGTGTTTTATTCTTGTAAAGATAGAAGAACGGAAAAATTATTATTCAGGGACTTAAAAGACAAAAGATTGTGAGAATGCCTCATATATTACGTATGCCACGCTGCAATAATAAGAAGCTAGCGGGTATTACGATAATTCTTTAACTGAAATAAAAACAAGTAATATAAAAATTTTGTTTTTAAAGTCAATTCCTACTTAGGTCATCAAAGAAAAATTTAATATAATCCCTTAAGCTAATATTAGTTTTTGTTGCATTAAAATATCTCAATTTGTTGATTTTCTATAAGCAAGTAGGTTTACAATGGAATTCTATGGGAATTTGGCGAAATATTAGAAATATCGCCAAGTTGGTATCACTTTTGGCGACTTATTTTGGCCGCCAAATTTGGCAATATATCGCCAAGTTGGCGACAGACTTGACGGTATTTGGCGACAGAACAGGGTCCCCCCTATGGTAACCCCTTATTGAAAATACTTTCATTGACATTCAATAACCAATGGCCGCCATTTTGTTTCCCATGCAAAACTAAAATTAATTAATTAAAATTTAATTAATGAATTAATATTTCAAAAAACTGTATTAACATCAATTGTCATCCAGTACAAGTTAAAAAAAAATTATTTCAACTTGATAGGATGAATAATGCGTATTTTATTAACGATTGAAAATTTGAACAAAATAAATATATAAATATATAAATATACTAGGGGGTTCTGCCCCCTACGAGCTACGATCGCCAACCCCCGTTCAGACACCCCAGATTCTAAAAGCACGCTAATTTCATCAGCCTCAAAATGTTTGAATTATAATTTTAAAAAACAGTGACGGTCTCCCTGTAAACGGGTTTTCATTCATTTTCCTTTGATTGGAGATTTTTAAGACGAAATCAGCCGCTGCTAAGAGATACAATGGCTGTTTTCGTCTTTGATTAAAAACAAGAAAGAAAAATCATGCGCACGGCATAGATTATGAAACACTTTCCAACACTCCCTGAAAGCTTTAACAAAACTTCGTTATTTAGGAAAATAAGGTAAATAAGATAACTAACTAAACATTTAAAAAACAGATTTCAGCAGTTACCATCCATAGCCAAATATTTATTCCAATTCTTCCGAACAGCCGTGTATTAGATCTGTAGGCTGATATATATACTATATTATAGAAAATTCAGTTTATCAAGAAAACGCATAACAGGTTGAAATTTCTCTATCAGCAATTTAGGCTAATAGATGGAAACATACTTCAATACTTTTGTACAGCCCTGTTGTTCACCTAGTACCTTTATTACACGCCACTATTTAGCTAAACTTTAATTCAAACTAAATCACTCTTAAAACTACTGAAATCGCATTTCCAGAATTTATCATCTATTGGCGGCCATGTATCCAATTCTTTGCGTGGCCCTGTATATCATTTTATCTATATTCTACAAACATTTCATAGAAAACTACATGCAGTTCAGTATAACACATTTTAAACCCACCTTTGAGCAATTTACGGTCATACTTGGTAACCTATACGAATTCTTTTGCGTAGCCCTGTATATCAACTATAACATTTACACACACTATACAGTATGCATAAATATAGTGAAACTTAAAAGCGCATATCATAATTAAAAATGATTCCCTACCATCTCCTCTAATATACAGTATTTCGGATAGAAAATACTTGTCTGAAATGTTTTGTATGTTCCTGTAAATGCTATGCACTTCGAATTATACATGAAATAACTTAAGTAAGCCTTACCGACGTATATCAATTTTATTATATATGAATTTGTATAATTAATATACGCCGCAAACAATTTCCCCCTATACCATTTGTAATGGAATTCTTTTGTGTAGCCCTGTAAATGAATAGTAACTATTCCTTGCACCGCATATGCTACAGAATATTCTGCATATTTTAGTGAACTTCGTAAATGCATATATTTTTTATTATGTTTGAAAGGGTGTAACATCTTTAAAATTCATTTGAAATGATTTTTTCCCATTGGCCGTAATGTAACGGAATACTTTTGACTGTCCCTGTAAATGAACTAAACATGCTACAAACTTCATTTGAAATAGGGTTCGTGCTAGGCTAAAAGTCAATAACCAAAAATTTCTGTGCGATCCGAGTATATTTACGAGAGTTAGAGCGCGAACAGACAAACCGAAATCAATAACACTTTTCGGCTTTGTTGGAAAGTGTTAAAAATTAGTTAAAAATTTGAAAGTAAACTAATGTAAAATGAATTAAGTACACAGAGTCTTTGTCTCTCGGTAATTTTTAACACAACTATGAGAAAGTTCTTTTAAATGTATCGTTTTAAATCTGACGTAATTTTCACCAAAGTTTCCTTTCTCTTTTTAATATTCACATGAAAATTCTTTTGTTGTTAGAAAAGGAAATGTTATTTGCGCTGCCTTAGAATTCACAATAATAGTTGAAAAAATCATCTCAAAATATGAAATAAACGTCTCGTGCAAATATATTTTTTTTAATTTAAAGTGTTTTGCGAACTTTTATTTATTTGGCCTTTTTAAATATGACGTAATTTCCTTCATTTGTGACTTTCAACGCATAATAATGAATTTAGTATTTAAAAAATTTCTTTCCCTTTTAAAATTCACGTGTAACTGTAGTTTTTATGATGTAATTTTCAATATTTTCCTGATTTTTAACACATAATCACTTCTAATTTGAAAGTTTTTTTCTGTTTATAATAGCCACGTGTAAAAAAAATTATTTGAAGGAAATATTTTCTTTGCGCTGTTTTAGAAATTGGCAACAGTTTAAAATAATTGCCCTTTTCTAAAATGTGTAAAAAATATCTCTCGAAATGCTGAAAATTTGAATTTAAAATGGAAATAAATCCTCAAAAAATGAGTCAAATTAAAAAGATAATTGCAGTCTGCACATTTGGAACTTCCAATGTATAAAATGATCTAAAAATGTTTAAGTTCCTATGTATAGTTTTTCTCCTATAAAGCTTTTTTGATGGAACAATTTTGACCATCTTTAAAATTAAATATCTCTTAAAATAATTATTCGATTTAAAAACTGTCTGCATCAGCGTATTTATCAAACATTTCTCTATAACACCACCGATTTCCATATTTTTGTATGAAATAGTTTTCTTAATATTAACGAAGAAAGACCCCGGTCATAAAAAATATTGATGCCGATCTAGTAGGAGTATACCCGGATGATCTACGCAGATTTTCATTGGTCCATTTCCAAATCAAAACTTTTTTATATATATAGAAGGATAAATAAATAAATAGTACCTGGTGCACGGAGCTTCACTCGGTGATTTTTTTTTTCTGCGATCATATTTCATTTAAAAAATGTTATTTATTTATTAATTAAGTGTATTTATTTCTACGTGAACATGTCATTTCTACTTTCTAAAAATAATAACACATACTAAATATTCGTTTTTTGAGCTTTTTATTTATTTACAAATCTATATCCCTTTATTAGTACTTTCTAGTAAACCATTTTGTTATGTATTTCTGCAGTCTTTTAAATACTAAATTGATTGCGCGTTGGTGTATTCAATACTTCTTTAAATACAACATTATGAGTATGATGAGCATTTTCTGTAGGTAGAAGTACCTTTAAGTTGTTTTCCCTCTTAACCCTGGTAAAAGCAACATAGAGCATTTCATGCATAAAAACAGGTTTCCGTATGTCGACGCCAACAAATTCGAATGTCTGACCTTGAGCTTTATGTATAGTTATTGCAAATGCTGGCCTCACAGGAAATTGATGCCTTTGTATCGTGCATCCAAATTGACCTCTGCTTGAATCGAGAGTTATTCGCGGAATATGTACTTCCATACCTGAATATTCTCCTGTGATTATTTTTGCTTTGATTATGTTATTGCAAAGATCTTTAACATTTAGCTTTGTTCCATTGCAAAGGCATTCTGAAGCATTTAAATTTCGCAATAGTATGATTATTGCGTTATTTTTAAGCTTTAAATCATGAGGTGGCAAATCAGCTATTTCGATGGAATTGAGAAATTCCGTCGTAAACTGGACTGCTCCTTCAGGTTGATCTTTGACGGAATCGTAGCTGTGGTAGATTTTATACTCTCCAGGAAACTTTTCAATAATTTCGAAGTTAATCTTGCTGACATCTTTATTTAATGGCGTAAGGATAGCTCGAACATTCATTTCTTCATAACTTCCTTTCTTTAAGCAGTTTCCAAAGACCTCATAAATGAGATGACCATTTGAAGGTATATCTACGGGTAGTTTGATTTCACACATCGCGTTCTCAGGTAGCTCACCATTTCCAAGTATCAAAAGATATTTGGCAAATTCTCTTTGTTCCGGATCAACGCGCATGTTATCTGTTAATGATATTGAATTGAACTGGTGCCACAGCTCACTTTTTTTGATTGATAAATACAATGTTTCCCTTCTGTTTGATCGTAGTTGGACGGGTAGACATTGGCGGAAGTCCCCTCCTAGGACCATAATCTTTCCACTAAATGGTAAAATTGAATTTCCAATAGATCGCAGAAATTGATCTATGTTGGGAAGTCCGTATTTTGGCAGCATAGGAGCTTCATCCATCAAAAATACATCAACTTTGCTGAGTTCGACTGCTTTAGCGGATCTATATTTGATGTTCGAAATTGAATCCGATGTCAATGGAACTTTCAAGTCCAAAAGTCTTGTGTGAAGTACTTCCATCAGGTAGCAGAATAGAAGCAATCCCAGTGAATGCCATGCACTTTACTTTATGCTTTTGTCCTGAAAGGATGTAATAAAGAGTTTCGTATACAAAAGTCTTTCCAGTGCCTCCAGGTCTATCAATAAAAATTATTTTGATCGAGGGGTTGAATCGTTTACTGAATGTAAGATGGTATCAACAATTTCAATTTGTCTCCCTTTAAGAAGTTCATACATGTGTTCTCCAATAGAAATAGACTCAATGGTGTTCACAGTTTCTTCATTTAGCAAGTTCTCGTATACATCAATATCGTCCATACCAAGTTGATGAACCCAGTATAGGAAATTCCTACCTTCAGTAGCTTCTGTATTTAACTGGAATGCGATAATTCTATAAGCACGCTTAAGCACTTCTTCGACAGAACTAATCATCCGTCGTGTTTCTCGGATGAAGTCTTTAGCCAAATCTTTCTTAAGCATTTCCCATAGGAGTCTTGGATTTTCAGGAAATCCAAAAATGAGAAACTGGGTAAACAGCGTTCTCATGACTTTAGGCATCTTCGACATAGGAGATTCTCGCAGACTTTCATCATTGTTGGTCATCGTATGTTAGTCCACGAACTAAACAAACTTGTTTATATGAGACATATGTAATGCCATCAACTGTTAGCATATCTTCGAAGCTTGTTGCATTCTTAACAGGGTACAGCAACATTCGTAAGTGGTAGAGCTCTGGCTGGGAGATGAAATTTACGTTATGTATTCGACCAATAACGCGTAAACGGTGACTTCTCTGAATCCATTCGCTAGATTTTCCATCCCTTTTGAAGTATTCAGGAATTTGCCAATTGTAGTGATGTATGACTTCTTGAGAATTTCCGTTCAGAAGATTATTTTCTTCTATTTGTTTTAGGCCTTGATTATGCCGGAAATATGCCTCTAATTTTGAACCTCTCTGACCCGTATCTGATAAATCTTCTTGTGCCAGATGAATGTTTGCAATTCGAAATTGACCTGGTAAATGGATATCTAAGCGTTAAACAGAATGGCTTTTCTTTTGAATCTCGTTACCAAATAATCACCAACATGCTTCTGGTGGAGTCGATCTTCAATATAGGTGTATAATTCATTGAACATAAGTTTTCTTTGGTTTTCAACGATCTTTATTGTTGCACAATCATGCCCTTTGTAGCTATATTTGTAGAGATATTTTACAGCACGAATATTTCCTACATATTCAACGTTTATATGACACATGTATCTCTTCAACAGATAAGCATTGTATGGAGCTACGTGACGGTTATCTCTTGTTATTTTGCAACCATTTATAACCTTTCGATAAACAGCATGCTCGTGCGAAAATTCTAAACTATGTTGATCCAACTGTGGATTATATCTACGTCGATAATTTGGTTTTTCGTCGTCCGCTAAAGAAGTGATTTCGTTAAACATTTTAGGATAGTTGAAGCTACATTTCATGCACCCATTTTTATTAATCATACACGGTGCATTTGGGTTTAGTTTCCCACACGGAATGTGAATCATCCATTTTAGCACCAGATTTCGTAATTCAGGATCATTATTAATGGGGAATTTCCGCTGAAATCAGGTCATCGAATTCCTCCGGGTTACGGATTCTATCTTCAGGAGCCATAATCAGCAGCAGATGCATATGTGGGAGGCCACGTTTCTGGAATTCTTTTGTATAAACGTAAGCGACAATATTTCCAACTACTTCTTTGTTGTCCAGTTCTTCAATAATGTCATCGAATTTAATTTTACAAACTCTAGCGACGAGATCAGGTCTATCTTGAGCAGGTTGCTCATGTATTATTCCATTTTCCAAGACAACTCTTGATGTGTCTTTAATTTCTGGCCATTCAGGATTTGATGTCACAGTGATAAAGAAATCTATCGATCCATATCTGTAGACAATGGCCATCGCATCTTCGAACTGTTCAACATTGTATCGCGTTGATACAATGAATGAAGATGGCTGTATTAAATTTTCACAAACAACGGCATTTTTCTTTTCAACGAGTGCCTTAATAATGTTGGTAATGCCAGAATATTGGTCAGCAAGAATTTTTTTTTTTATTAGCTTTGATCCATTGGATGCGATCGCGTTCTTCTCTGATGTATGTATCAACGGGGTATTGTTGAAAAAGCCGACCACCAAAATGGAAAGCGTTGAAGTGTATTTGGCGCAAACCTGCACCTATAATAGCTGTTTCTTGAGGAAGGTATTTAGTAAGTTCAAGTCGAAAAGCAATTCTATATCCGACTAATTCTAGTCGAGTAAGATGCTGACGACTTGTATAAGGTGTTTGCAATTGTAGATCCACAGAATAGCCAAATGTTCATTTAGGGGTAAAATAGTGGATACGTGAATGGTTCTATCCGTTTATCAATATTACGCAAATTGACATTTTTTTTCCACGTTGATATACCACCATTTCGTTATCTGGAAAGCTTTCATCGGCGTTGAGTGTAAGCACAGCGCATATATCATTGGTCATAGGGACATTGAATCTTCTGTAATCAGCATTTCCTTGCATTGTTAACAGAAGTTTGACACATGGAGCTTTTATTCCTTCTGCTATAATATGTCGATCCACTTCTTCTTCAACTTCTCGCATCATCATAAATGATTGTGCAAACATATTTTGAGACCGAATAATATGCTCTAAAAGTTCCATTAAATTTCGTCTGATTCCATAGTTGAGAGGATATTCGAGCTTTCGTTAACGGCATCTTCTAAACTTAAAAAGTACATCTGACCATATTGCGGTCGTTCGAATTCGCCTTCACTGTTTTGTGTTGAATGAGCTACCATATTCATCTTATGATAAACTTGTCCGCCGGTGACAAAGCTATAAATACCATGGCTGTTAATTACTCGATCATCATGTGCCTTAAATGAAGCCAAAGCAAAGCATGAATTTAAATTGCGAATTTTTTTGTGGAAATTTTCAGCAAATGGATAGCATTTTAAAAAGAGACGTACCAATTCATTTGGAAAAATGGGTAAGTCAAGCTTAATTCGTCCATGTAAGCAGCAGTCGCCAAATGAGTCCTGGTTAATTCTATTAGACACACGTTCTTCTGGAAAATGAATTGCTTTGCAATGAATACATTCAATGTTAAAAGAACACAATTTTTGGTATGTTGCTTCTTTGTTAACTGCGCACTTCCATGTTCGCATTCGTTTCTTTACTAAAATTTGCAGGCGTCTTATGTTACGGCCTCTTTGTTCTTCTAAATCTTGATCTTGTCGCTTATTTATTCCATTTGCTATGTGCTGAATGGAACAATGCTGCATTTCACGTATGGGTGTTGAATGCGGCTTTCATTTGTTTTGCCAACACTTTTCCATCTTTTTAATGTACACAATTGATATAATTCTTGCGATCCAGATTCATTAAGACAATGCATCATATCTGCAATCTTTTGTCGGCTTCTTTCTTTAACAGCACGCATTGGTCTAGACGTTGAAATATCATTTTCAATTTCAGTATTTCTAATCGAACTCGGCATTCTTTCGTTAAAGCTGAATTCTCGTTTTTTAAGGCCGTCCTGCAGACATAATGAATTTGGAATTATACTAACTAAATTTAAAGAAAAATGAATACTTTAGTTCTAACTTCACACTATTAGAAATATTTACTTTTTTCAGTAAACATAGGAAAGTGATAGTTACTAAATATTAGTAGAATATCAATATGTCATGGAGTTAATGTTTGTATTTACGGCTCCAAGTCTTAGCACGGTCAGAAACTAAAAGTCAAAGAAAATGATGTCACAGATGGGCAAAAGTTGAGATATTTCACTTTTAAATAGAAAAATTACTTGTTTTCTTTTAAATATAGTGTCATTTATTCAGTGGGGGGAAGAAACAAACAATTTATTTTTTTTTATTCCGAAGCATTTATTCGAGTACGTAAATAATATAAAATAAAAAAAGGAAAAGAAAAGAAAACTTTGCATATAGCCTAAAATTTGGAATGTCATATATGAAAATAAACTATTTTTATATGCATGCGATTATCAAGCATATCCTGAGTGCTATACTCCATGTTTTATCAATTAAATGATTATTAACAAGATACGTTGTCTAAGCCAATGTTTGGCGACAAAAATGAGTTATGTGGATAGATTGACACAGAAAAATGATCTTGCTTTTAAAATTGTTGCTAATTTTGCGCCAGGGTACATCGCTATGGCAACAAACTATACAGATGTTTGTGACAATATGGCAGTTGTTTTAAACTTAGCAAAAGTATAAGCACAGTTATTTATCAAGAAATATTACTAATGTTTATGAAAATATTTAAATTTACGAAATATAATCATAATCAATAATTATAACCAATCAATCTTTTTTGTTCTAGCCAGTTAAAACAAATTGTACCGTATTTTTTATCTACGTAAGCCATTATTTAGTGCTCGATTAAGTGTAGAAGGCAATGTTTTAGTGCCACTTTTTCGAGATTAGCTTTCATTGTGTCGGCGAGGATTTCGATTACGGATGATTAAAGGTAAAATAAAAATTGCTTAAAATTACATTTTTTTCTACCTAAGTCGAGACTTAGTTGGAAGGTTTTCTCATATTCGGATAAAGTATATTTCATAAAAATCGTCAGATTTTTTTCGATTAATGCACTTTTTTGAGTAATGAGCTTATTTTTAACCACAGAAAACGATTTTTTCGAATTAACGATTTAGCTAAATCGATTTCTTGAGCTCGAATTAGAATAGGCGTCAAATTTTATGAAACTCGTTTGAGCC
Source organism: Maratus speciosus (assembly GCA_963932465.1). Classification (NCBI taxonomy): domain Eukaryota; kingdom Metazoa; phylum Arthropoda; class Arachnida; order Araneae; family Salticidae; genus Maratus; species Maratus speciosus. The sequence goes on along the minus strand of OZ010786.1, from coordinate 2,945,065 downwards.
GTTTTCGATATATAGCAACATTTTCAGTGCTGAGTTTGTTTTAATCGATAAAAACGATTTTTCTCGAATTCGAAACCTAATTAGATGTGCTTCTCGTGCTCGAATTAGTATAGAAAACACGTTTCATGTAAATTGCATGAGAACGTTTCGATTTATAGCAAGCAGAAGTTTCGGCTAAGATCTTGTTTTACCCTGTAAAAACGAATTTTCTTGAATTCGGGACCTAGCTAGACCTTTTTTTCGTGCTCGGTTTAGTATATGCCTCAAGTTTTGAGAAAATCGTTAGAGCCGTTTTCCATATATAGCAACATTTTCAGTGCTGAGTTTGTTTTAATAGATCAAAGCGAATTTTCTTGAATTCAAAGCCTAGCTAGATGTGTTTCTTGTGCTCTAATTAGTATAGAAAACACTTTTCGTGTAAATTGCATGAGAATTTTTCGATTTATAGCAAGCAAAAGTTTCAGCTAAGATCTTGTTTTACCCTGTAAAAACGAATTTTCTTGAATTTAGGACCTAGCTAGATCTTTTTCTCGTGCTTGATTTAGTATAGGAGGCAGGTTTCGTGAAAATCGATCCAGTAGTTTACGATATCGTCCGTAATCGGGAAAATCGCTTGCTCGTTTAATATATATGATAGGGAGAGTGTGAGCTAATAGTACGAATTGAATTATTATTCCGGGACTTAAAAGTCAAAAGGTTGTGAGAATGCCTCACATATTACGCACGCCACGCTGCAAAAATAAAGAGACTTTAAACTGGTATAAACCAAAAACTAATCAATATTTTTACATGACACTTTCAAAGGTTTGAACTACTCATAAAAACAATTCTAATGCAGTAAACCACGTAAAAATCCGATATTTACACATTGCTGTATCCCTGTCAAGAGATTTGGTCAGAACAAGAAGTTCAAAAGTGCAAAAAACAGCACTTTCAAAATCGCATTTACTAAAAACCTATTGGCCGGATTCAACTTTATTTTCGTTTTCTGAGTCACGTGGCACGCCCCATTCCATAGAAACAATATTTTTGTTTCTAACATAAATAGAACTGGAGATATAGAGGGACAAAATCCCGCTTTGGTCAGTCCGGAAAATATAAACTTGACAGAGTACTAAAAAATTTTTGAAATATCGTTTGGCACTAATTGGCGGAAATTCCTTTCATTTACGGTTTGTTGCACTGCTGTTTCTTTTGCTTGGCGAGAAACTCTGTCGAATTTCTATGATATTAACTACATTCTTGACCATTTTTTACAAGTAAATTTAAAAATATCATTTCGAACCTGTTTTATTTAACAAAGAATTATACGCGTATATGGCAACAGAATAGGACGCCTTGTTGTTCTATATTTTGACATGAAATGATTTGATAATCATTTAATTGTTTTCATAATAACAGACTATAATTACAGACTATATTGATGTAAAGAAACAAGGCAAGAAAATTTTGGTTGGATCAAATACGATAGCGATATCAAAAGACAAATTCACCCTCTCACAAGAGGTATTAAAAATATTTATTCAATATATACAGAACAAGATCGTGATGCATACACCGAAAAATACATGCGTACACTTAAAAGTACTGCTCAATCCGACAACACAAATATAAAGTTATGGGACTCGTCGATTGGTGACACACGACCTCTTCTGCAGCTGCAAAATCATCTTCTGGTGAGCGCTCCAAAGTCGCTGCGTCCACGAAAGTATTCGAACTGCTAGGATCTTTACATCGACCGGACGCAGCAGATGGAAAGCTGAGAGAAACTTGGCCGAATCTAAGGACATGAGATCTCGTCAAGAAAACGTCAAAGAGCCAAAAAAGACACCATTCGGTCTAAGATTTTGAAGCTGTGGCCTTAGTACTTCGTACTTTTGAACTTTTTGGAAATAGGCCTCAGCAAGAGAAAATTGGTCATTAGTTACTTGTCAATCAATTACAAGAACATGATCGATGCAGTATGCCACAAGGTCAGGCTTCCATCTCCTACCATTAGCACGAAACAGGGGCTCTCGGTGGACAGAATGGCCACGCTGTTCAAGAGGACGTGCCAGTTAGTTTGACAGAGCATCATGGCGTTGTATTCTTAGGCCCTGGGCCCTGAGTTGAAAAGCATTGCTGAGAAACATGATTCAGGGTTTCGGGTACGCAGCAGCCACGTGAGCAAAGATTCTCAGCGTCGCGTCCACGGGCCGCCCTAGCTCTTGTGTATAAACAATTGTACCGGACTTGAATCGCAGCAATGTAGACCCTACCGGACATGACGGAAGTGCTGTCATAAAGCCAAGCCGACGCGGCAGGGACGGCACCACATTGTTGTAGGCCAGTCCCATCGCATCGGTTATGTATGTCCCTCTTAAAGAAGGAATCAACCCTGGTTCTAGATGTTAAGCGACTGCCATCAGGGGCAGTCATGAGCCGAATGATTCTCTCCTGATCTGCGGAGAGACGTCGCAGGGCCATTACAGGAATAATCCACCTCATGCACGGCAGTCCCATTCCGCCATCTTTCACACGAGCGTGAAAAGCACTCGATGGGACATCATGCGGAAGGTGGAGAACCTCACGAACAAACCTGCGCAACCTCAGGTCTATCTTCTTGAGGTTTTCCGCATACAGCTTACCAAGCACAAGCTGGTGATAATATCTCGCCAGGAGCATATGGCGGAGAAGGTACATTTTCTGCTGAGGCTAAAATAAGCAGACTGCAGCGTTTTGAGATGAGAGCTTGAGGTGATTGAGGGGATTTGATTGAGGTGGTTTGAAAATCCTACCATCCGGGGTAAAGAGATACGAAGGTAGGCAAAACACTCATCAAAAGCGAGCGGTCTTAGCTGGCAAGACCCCACACAAAACCTCGCATCGTAATCATACATTATTTTCTTTTGCCTCTTGTAGGCAATCTACGAAAAAGTGAGAGACTTTTCACTGTTTATACACAGACCTGTGGTGGGTAAAAGATGAAAAGGAATATTCAACAAGTCTTGAAGACATCTGGCGTCCCTAGCCAGAAGTGAAAGATCATCAAGTGCTAGACCCCTAGAGTGATTACGTTATATATGTACAGCTCTCAAAAGCATTTCACCGTATACATTGACGTCTACCTTTTATACGATGACCATCATAAAATAAACTAACTGTTTAAATAGATAATTCAGAATGTGCATTTTTGAAATAGAAGATTTCCCATGAAGATATTCAACCCTTAACGGACCAATGCCGCCACGTAAGCGTCATTGGCACCCTTAACCAAATTCATTCGCTTTGCTCCACTTTTTATTTATTTATTTATTTATTTATTTATTTATTATATAAAAACCGCTTTTACGCGTACTTTGACAAAAACTTGTACTTTGACTTTTGTGCTAAAGAAATTTACTAAAAAATTTACTATTAAAATATAGTAGTGCGAATGGAATCTAAAAATAGAATCCTATATTTAAAGTTACTGTCCATTAAAGGTTACAATGCAGTTAAACAGAGAAGGCATGCAAATGGACTATAAATGGACTGTATGTTGAATCATACAGCATCACATGTGCTAAAAATGCTTACAGGTGTAGCCATCATGTGTGTTCATATACTGTATCAAACCCTGAGACATTTGCAACACGCTTGAATAGTGATACATTTTTCAGATGGCTGAATAATCTTCTGCATTTCAAGAATGTTAAAAAAAGATGTGATATGCAACAAAAATTTAAATACAAATACAAAATGCGTGCCACTGTTAATAATCTTGAATATTTATTTTGTTTTTGCTGAAATTATAATTATTGAAAAGTCCTTCTTTGAGGAGAACATCTGCTTCTACTCCACGCATAATCAAGAGGAAATAGTAAATGTATATCGATTTCAAAAATCAATACCCATTTAAAGTTTCTTTAAAAGTAATAACACCCAATTTCAGAATTCGAATGCTTTGTAGAACAAGACTGCAGAAAACAAATAAGAACTAATATAATCGATTTTGAAAAACTATGTTACGTGAAATTTTTTTGTCCATATGATTAAACTGAACCGCTGCTTGAAACATTTAAATAGATTAATTTTGTTATTTTTTCATTTAAGAACAATTATTCTACATTTTTATCACTATCGAATACAGAATTGCAAGATCAGATTATTTTTCTCATGATTTAATTCTTTCGCAACGAGCTTTGTGCATAAATAATGATTAAAGTGCTCAGAAACTTTACTGTAACTACTACGAAATTTTAACTAAATATCTTGCCTTATTTAATTATAGCATACTTAAAATTAAATTAGATAAAAATCTCTATTTTTTAAAACCGGTTATAGAATAATAAAAGATCTGTAAACGACACTCGTCACGAATATATTCTCTATTTTTCTAACACTTTTACATATAATTTAAATTTGCAATATTTTTATGAGAAAATTGCATATATATATATAAATAGTTGTGGAAAAAGATTTTCAATAATTACATTTTTAATTATTAGCAAAATGTAATTAGCGTAGGGTTTTTAAATATAGAAAATCTTAATTGGGTTGACACTTATTTAAATTCTGTTATTTAATGATAACAAAATTAAGTCCATTGACATAAGGCTCCCTTTTCACAGTAATTACATGGAATAAAAATTATTAAGCTATATGTGATATGTCAGAATGTTAATAACAACAATTCCTCAACAACTTGACTATATTAATGTTATACTTAAAATTTTACTTCTTGGTTTACATTCTTTCATCTTTGTGGAGTTTAGCTTGACTTGATGCAATCATGTCCACAATTCTGGGCCTGACAGAATTTTTTTGTTCATAACTACACATTCTGTTTACAATACCCAGTACTCATTTTGAGTGAATAATATGATTTTGAATATGAGGCACCAGTAAAACTCAGTCCACATTTTCAGCTATCAACAAAAATTTGGGTAATTTCATGAGCTTTACAGATAATTTGATTCCACTACTTTTCTACGCACTACTTACTTTTTTAAACTGAAGTTGACAATTTTTTACTGTAACTTTTTTAGATCGAGCTTTACTTTTCTCTCAGGTTCCACCAGTTTTTTATATCATTTCATATCTTTTTCAGATCCTTTCAGGAACTTAATCAACCAACTTCAACTAACCAAACAACCGCCCCAATTAACCAACCAATGATCCCAATTAACCGGCCCAACCAATTGTCCCAATCAAAAACTAACAGAAACATTGGTTCACCAGTGTATTTCAAGAGCTCTGATGACCCCATACATATTGCTAAACCCCATATTGGGATATTTTCCTATACTTTACTCAGGACTGACCGCCAGACTAGTCCTTAGACTAAGTTTTATACATAGTGTGATCTCTTGATTTTTTCTGCTATGTACCTACTCTCCTCTGGTTTAAGGGACTATGCAGTATCCTAGGCCAACCCCTCAAACACACAAAAAGCTAGGGTAAGAAACAGTCATAAGAAATGAATTAAAACTGCGAAAAAACTATAAAAAGGTAAAATTTCTGTCATTGGAACTTAATGGAAATTTAAAATTAAAAAAGTCTGAAAACGACTGAATGCAGAAAAATGATCAAAAGTGATTGAAAATATTATACAATACACCGGTAAATAATATCAGAAATATTACTAATATTGGATATTTATAATAATATTTCGGAGTTCAAACTAAAATATCACGATAATGACTATTTACATCTAACTGTAACCATTGATAAAAAAATCAGGATAATTGGAAAGTAGGTGTCCTTTGTAAAGTATGCATTAATTAAGGAGATGAATTACGTAAACGAGTCTATTGACAATTGGTGTATTTGGTATGGATAAATTATATAATTTAGCCTACAAACATTTGGCACATGTTACCGGGTGTCGTTTAGGGCATAATTAACTTAACCGTAAGCGCAGGCACCTATTTTTATAACGTTAACACACGCGTGGGGTAAATCTCACCTCACTTTGTCTCCTATTATATTTTTCACTAAATGCGCTTTAAAAATTCTACTACTCTATATTGTAAAATGCATCAGTACTACTTCTTTTTAGGGAAAAATCAAGCGTTTCATATTTATTTTCCGCTTTTATAACAGTTTCTGTAAAAATGGCGGTTTTTTTCCCTTAGAAAATATGCAACGATTTGTTTTACCTCTTAAAAACCTTAATTATTTTATAAAATTTACAGTAATTACATTTAATACACTTTCAGCAACATGTGAATGCAGCTTTTATTTCACTCTTTCAGTAAAATTATTTTAGTGCATGTTATCCCGCAAGGAATGAACATATCGAAATGTAACGTTTGTGCACGTGCGGGATTGTTTAATCCCAAAAGCCATATTTCTACTTTTCTAGCCAACAAACTTAAGACATTCCTTCATACAACCTTTCTCAACCTTGGCCTTGAAAGTTACAAGGAAGGTCAGAAGTGTTTCCTGACGTAATTTTGAAGTTTTTTCACCTGCATAACCCCTTCTCCCGCAGGTAAACGTAACGTCTTCCGCCAGTTGGACCGACCGCATACATACTACACCATAAAATGGAAGAGCATATAGAAAAATTAGCTTTGCTAAAATGACGAATTTTTGAAGTTTTTTCACCTGCATAACCCTTTCTCCCGCAGGTAAACGCAACATCTCCCGAAAGCCAGACCGTCTGCATACGTACTACACCATAAAACGGAAGAGCATGTAGAAACATGAGCCTTGCTAAAATGACGTAATTTTGAATTTTTTTTTCATCTGCAAAACCTCTTCTCCCGCAGGTAAACGTAACGTCTGCCGACAGCCAGACCGTTCGCATACATATTACACCATAAAACGGAAGAACATATAGAAAAATGAGCCTTGCTAAAATCAAGTGACGAAAACGTTGCTAGCTCTTAGACCAGGGATTGCGAACTTTTTCACGTCCACGTACCAAATTTCCCCAAAAATTTACTCTACGTGATCATGATGTGCCAACAATAAGAAAATTTAATGGATCAAATAATAATAAATTAAAACTACTTAAAATTTTGTTTTTAGCATTAAAAAAATACAGGTGATATTTCATGTTATACTGTAGAAATTTATTAAAAAAATATTATTTCTGTTGTCTCATCTTAAATGCCAAATTATTTATATCAGCTTTGTACTTAGTTATTTTCGATAGAATGCAAGTTTAATTGCACTCACTTGATAAGACGTTTTTAGTTGATTTTTTTTTTTTTTTTTTACGAAAAGAATATCTTGCAGAAAAAATTGTCAAAATAGCAAGCGCCAGAAACTATAGCTTTTAGTGTCTGGAATTGAATTCCAAGTTGTTATAATTTTAAAATCAGCATTTTTGCTTATTACACTTATAATTTTTGTTTAGCGATAATCTTCTAATTCTCAAAATTTTCTGAGCCAATATTGAGCTAGATTCGGATAAATTAAGTTATATTTCAATTTCTTCAATCTGTGTGACAATCACAACCAACCGAACTAATCGAAATCAAGTGACACAGACAACATCTATATATTAATTAATGTATTTCGTGAAATTCTACTATATTTTGATGTAAAACTTAAATCTATGCCGTGCCAAAAATAATCTGCAGCGTGCCATATGTTCGCCGTCCTTGTCTTAGATTATTACTTTCGGTCCAGCAATATTAAATTTTTTTTAAATCGCGAAACTGAATTTCATTTGTCGTAATAATGATGTAATTATACTTACGTAATAATGCTTTTAAAATTAAAATGCATGTTTTCTTTGGCGTGTGCAATAGGAGTATACGAATTCCTTGACAATACACAGGAAAATGCAATAAATACAACCAAATGAACTAGCATTTACCGAAAATTTCTTTCGTATGACTTAAATATAAATCATTCGTTTTATGTATGATAATAATAAGGATTAATTTCAGAATATCAGGAGTCTCTTTTCAGAAAAAACATCATTACAAAGTTATGAAAGTTAAACAGAAATTGACGTCATACCTAGCAAACGATTTTTTTTATTATTATCTTTTCTCAAATTGTTTTTTTTTAAATTAAAACTCCTGTATTAAAATAAATTTTTAAACATTAAAATCATTGAAATGAAGATACTGCGTCATTTTAACACGTGTTTAGTTAAAGTTTTTCATATATATAGGAAACATTTTCATTTTCTGATTTGAATGACGTCGATTTGAAAAATGCAAAAATATAAAGAGGAAATCTGATTTTTATTTAAAACAAAATACGCTTGTTATCACTTTTTTTTTTAATTATTGTGCCGCTTTCTAGGACTTGGCAACAGGAAAAAAAGATTGTATGTGCAATTTTCGGTAAGCCGTAATGAAATAGATGTAATCGTAGAATATAATATCTATTATCTTAACCTGGTTGACATCTGTTGATAAAACTAAATTCTTTTAAGGTTTTTTTTTTAGACGTCAAAATAAAATAAAGTGCAAAATTTAAATTATTTAATAAGTATTTTACCATTTAAAAAAATAATAAAAAAATTGTTTTCAAAGAAATTTTTATAATCTATATATATAAAAGTCGTTCTCTGTGTGTATGTCTGCTGGACAGATAATTGCACCTGTTTATTTTCTATTTAATTTATATCCAAAATTGTTAATTGGTCCAAATCATCCAAGCAACCTCATAGCAAATTGGTATATAATTTTATATACCTTAGATAAATTCAAATAATATAAGTGATCGTAATTACCTAAATTCTAGTAGAAGAGCAACGCGAAGCATTAATAAAGTTAAATTATAATTCGCGTCAAAATGTAATTATTAAATTTAAATAATTATGAATAAAATTAAGAGTTTGCGTTGTGAATTATTTAGACGAACTCTTCCACCTATGAATTAAACTAAAGTTTTATGCTGTAAACATAAATTGACACACCTGAAACATTATCAATTAAATAATTACAGAAACTTTTTAAAACTTGGTTAAATATTTTATTTACATTGAACACAACTATATACAGAAAAACATAATATTAATTCAAAAAATAGAAAGCAACACTTTTGTTTGCTTCTCATTATTTTATGTATATTTAATCTTTAAAAAAAGACAATATTTTCATATACTCTAATTATTATATTTGTTTCTTTTTGCTAAAAGAATAATTCTCTTTCATTTTTAAATTACCTTAATTTTATTTAATTATCGGTTTTGTTGGATCTCAGATTACTCTCTACCATAAAATATCAGAAAAGTATTTTTTATGATTTTTCATATGATCTTAAGTGGTAAAAGAAAAAGTTTAAAATAGTACCTTTTTTTTTTTAATATACGGGATGGTGGCCTTATTTCATCAAATTCAGAGTTGTCGCGTTGCTTAGGATCATTTTCATATGTCATCCGGAATTCGCTTTGTATCAGAGCGGCAACATCGGGATGGCAGGATGCATAGCTACGGACCTCTGTAGAATAGTCCTCTTTATTTTAACATCCGGAAGACATCCTCAATTTGGCTTGCTTAGGCTCACTCCGATATGTACATCAGGAAGACATCCTCTATTAGGCTTGATTAGGCTCGCTCCGATATGTCCATCTCGCCGGGGCATTACTAGGGCTTTCGGGACTCATTGCACGGGCTTTCAGCAGAGCTCCTGCGTCCTCTACATCTTTTTCCAGACTCTCTTTTTCAAAACTTATTCTTCTTGCACACCGACTCCTGCAGTGGGTGGAACTATTTTGTCTAGTCCACTGTTATTGGATGTGAGAAGATTTTTTTATTATACTTCGATAGGCCTATTAGCTAACAGTCTGCAAATGGCCCCTTACATATACTTTAATATTATTATCTGCCTTAAAGTTTGGGTGGTCTGAAAAGCCATAAATTTATCCCAACACTTTTATTGAGGCCATAAATTTATTCCAACGTTTTTATGATTTTACGATTTCTAATTATACACCACTTTCCATTGGCTTGTCATAAAACGACACCATGGCGTCTGGCTATTGTTGTTGTCTGAGATCCGAACTCTAATCAACATTATACATTCACTTTACAATACAACAATTTTTTTAAAAATATATATTTAATATTTAAAATCAACTTAATAATTTTTGTATGAACTTACACTCCTATTTTACTTAAATATATAAACATTATGATTTTACACTCATAATTATATTTTATAAAAAATATTTATACAAACAGAAATAACAAATTACGCAATTTTACTTTGATTTAACCAACATGGTGCGGGAACATATCATAGTTATATGTTGCCCAGCATCTCTCCCGGTGTCAGAAAAAAAAATAAAAAAAAACTGATTGCTGGTTTTATTTTTTTTGTAAAGCTTAAAGGAATGTACGTGTCCATATGACTGTGTATCTACACAGTTTTTGAACTAAGTCTGTAAAGTTTAATTATCAATGGTTCTGGTATATTTTATAAGAAGTTCTTCTATTTTTCATAACAGAAAGTTCAACACATGATAGCATAGTTGTCTGTTGACATTCACATTTATAGAAGGCCTCTGTACTGAAAATCAGACGTCTTTCTCGAAGCCTTTTTTCTTTACCACACACATGTTTAATAATTTTGTAACTTTACAGTTTAAGTGCCCAAAATACATTCAAAGCTATAATTTTGTCTGAAACTAATATGCCGAAATAAACCTAATTACAAGAAAAATAATAAATAATGGCATACGCATTTGACATATTATTTCATCACATACAACCTTATGACACAGTGTTTTATCTAAAACACATTTTATACTGAATAAAAGTAAATACAATGCTTGTAATATGACATGTTATATTTTCACATAATTAATCTGATGTATTCAAATTATAATCAGAAAAATATTGTATACAAACTGGTTACATTATGTTATTTATTTATTTGTTCCTTCTAACATGTATGATACGTCAACATATACAAGCTATTTCATCTCCTTTAATATATCATTACGCAATGCTCTCCAACTTTACCCGATACGAGAAAAAAAAAGAAGAAGCAAGAGAGAATAAAACCAGTTTTTTTGACCGTCACCGATCCTCCCGAAAAGTGGGGGTTGGTCAAGCTACTAATCCCTTTCTGCGAGGTGATTTGTGCTGTGACAAAATTTTACGACTTCCCAAAGTATGTATTTAAAACCATTTCATGCTTGTAATTACCTTATTAATTAGTATAATTTCTTGATATACTTTCGTCTTAACTAACTGTGCATGCCTGTATGTAATTTTAAACATAATCTATGCATAAACAGTGTATGTATTTGTATCATATCTAATGTAAACCTTCTGCTTTTTTTTATTATTTTGCAGGGGAAAATGGCGATTCTAGCATTTGAATTTTCCTGCCTCATACTACAACTGAAGCGAGGGTGGCTTTTTATGCTGTCAGGTTCAAATCTAAACCAAATTGCCTTTCAGGATTTAAAAAAAATGCATATAATTTTCTTTAACTGATTACATTGTATATTTTTAGACCTTTCTAACAAACATAAATTTTGATTCATGATATTGTTTACTATTAAAATGTAAACAACACGGAAATATGACTTCTACAGCCTCTCAAAATGCAAAATATGCATTACGCTGACCTTAAAAATGTACCTTCATTTTAATACTATTAAATAGTGTTGTCAGAAAATGCCATTGACGAAGAAGAGAACAATTTTTTTGTCTTAAATTATTATTTATTTAGCCAACAATTCTATCTTAAAAGATTGTTAAATTTTCATATTTATTTATTTTTTTACTGAATGAAATAAAAATTTATTTATTCAAAATTTTATTTATCATTAACATTCCGTATGTGAATTCTACTGTCTAAAATTTAATGATATGTTTAAAAATAAAAGATAATAAATTATTATTATTAATCCAACATTAATAATTATTATTTAATTATAAAAAAAATGTACTTAATACACTTGTATAATTTAAAAAAAACAAAACAAAAGTAAATGATAATTACTACGTAACATCGTATGCAGCCATCTATGAGTACCCGGCCGGACCAAAGAACTTCTGCCAGCAGAAAAAATCTTTGTATACTCACAAACAACCACATCCAATTTTTTTTATAGATCAAGTTTTTAAAATAATTACTGTACGTACTATAAAAAAAATTAAGTAAATAAATTTATTAAGCCACACTACCTATTTTAATAAAAATAAGGCCAATATATATAAATATATTTATTTATTTATTTTGTTTCCTTATGTTAAATTGGCCAAATTATATATATAAAAAAAAATTATGAACTCACACACTCAAATTTATCAATACTATGTATATTTATATGTGTTAAATTTAGATTTGCATTTAATTCTAAGGGAAAGTAAAGAGAAAAAAAAAATGCTTAAATTCTAAAATAACATAAATTTTCATTAAAAAAAAAAAAAAATCTAATTTCTAGCTGATTTCAGCAAGATGTCATTTAATATTTATATTAAATAATTTTGCTAATACATTTTATTAATTATTAAATTTGCATATTTTTATATATACAATAAAAATATAATAGTCTTACATAAAATTTTACACTACAACAATGTTATTAATTAATTTAACTTGGATTTATGCCTACTTTAATTCTAATTGAATACCGTTAATAAAAGTAAATTAGCTTATCAAGTTAAATATAATATAAACTATGTTTGTCTAATGTTAATTTTGCTGAAAATTCCATAAATTTTAACTGCAAATGCTAACTGCTATACCTTTTGTTATTTATTTTGAAAACAACACCAACTTATATCTTTATTTATTATTTTTTTATTAGATTTAGGAACTATACACTGAGCTAGACACTCCATAAATGTGTAAAACCTAAAAATCAAAAGTTTTCCTAAATAAAACTCAAAATGCTGCTTTTTACAATATAATATCACTAATTTTATTGTTTCTGAGCATAACATCTAGTAATTATACCATACTTAATTTTTTTTTCGATTCCTTTTTCAGCCAAGAATCCTGAAATTAATGCCTAAGTGATGACTATATATTGATGAATTGATAAATAATTTTTCTACAAATATTTTGTTGGTTTTGGTGCATACCCAGCCGTAGGCCAAAATTGCACCCTATACAGAAAGCCTTTGGTGAGAAAATTTTAATTTTGCTTCAATTATTTATTTGTGTATTTTTTTTGTACTATAATTTTGTGTGCAATCATATTGAAATAACTTGCCTTGTCCATTGTTATACATATATATGTTTTTTAAAAACCAATGTGCTACACCAAAATCCTTTCTTTTTTTTCTTTTTTTTTTTTTTTTTTATGACACTTTTGTTCATAAAACTTATCCCTGCTGTCTAAATTCTAGACTTTAGCATATAAGTTGTAATTGAACTACCGGAATAAATCTTAGCACTTTTTGTATATTTTATTATATTTAGGCTTATAGCTGACCGCTATCCTAATATAGAGTGCACTAATAATGTATTCCTTGTCAACCATATATTTATATAAGAAAAAAATATATATATGAGTATGCTATAAAGCTGTTCTAACTACCCTGAACCTATAGCTTACACCTACTCACTTTAAAGAGTAATTCTGAAATTCTGTCATCTAAATTGTAAGGCTATTAGCAAAGGCTATCCTTATAGAAGACAGAAAAAATTCTCTCTTTTTTTTTTTTTTTTTTTTTTTTTGAAAATTACTCCAAGATTATTTACTATTAAATTAATTAAGTTTTAATGTTATTTGGCTTTGTTAAGATTTTATATTTTCTAATTCATATTCGAAAAGAAAAAAATATATATATATAACTTTTGCCTGGAGAGAAATATTTCACTGCTCCATTGCAGTTTTGTGAAGCACATTTCATAATTTTATAAGTATGTTTTCCGGTGCGCCCAGCACATTTGCTCAATATTGTAACCCTGAGACAAATTGGCGTTCCCATGTTCCTATCCTCTCTTATTATTATTTTGAATTTTAAAAAGGCAAGTTATTAATTTTGTTTCAATTTTTTTTTTACCTAAAAAAGAAAAATTTATTTTTAAATTTTTAAATTTTTTTTAATTTTGAAATTCGATTAATTATGTATTTTGATTTATTTTTAATACCAATTCATATCCCATGGATAATATTGGGGAGGGGGGAAAGGGTAATGATCTTGTATAACATCCCCGTATAAGTTTGTATATGGTGTATAACCATATAACGACATATTTTTATCATAATCTATTTGATACTTTAAATATGGGTCTACATTCTCAGAATATTTATTATTTTTTTATAAGACTTTTTAGTCAGTTTGTCACCCTTTTGACTCGTATTTTTGTTCAATTGGAACCAACAATTTTCAGTTGAGTGTGATTTTCTTTGACAAATGTCACATTTATTTTTGTAATTTTTATGACCCTTAATTTTTTTCTGAGACCCTTGTAAATTCGTAATTTCCGCCTCTGTATGACCTGTTGCATATTTCGGAGCGTAGAGCTGATCCATATGTCGTTTGATCGGCTCTATTGATTTATCTGGAACATATTGTAATAAATAATTAAAGTTTCTAAACTTTTTAGTAACTTCGTAGGGTCCTTGAAATTTTGGCTCTAATGCGCCTGGTTTTCCAATACATTTTAAATATACTGTTTGACCCAAATTTAAATCCTTTACTTTTTCGTATGCCTCTTCATCTATATATTCTTGCATTATTTTCTCTATATTACAACATATGTATGAAAATATTCTAAATTGCATAAATACTTAAAAACAACAGCACTAAAATTTAAAAAAAATTCTTAGGAGATGAAGTTGTTTTGTAGATTATTCTTTTACACACATAAATACCCCTAAAATATTTATAATACACGTATATATAAAAAACAACATAATTTCATTTAACAGAAAAATATCTGTCTTTTTCTACAGAAACAACAATCTTATTTTTTTTTTTTTTTTTTTTTTTTTTTGTAAATAATGTACTACTACTTCGTAGTACGACTCATAAATTTTCTTTTGTATCAAGGTGATACAATTTCAAAAATCATGATCTATTGACATTTCAATCATTTTTATACCAGACATATTATCCAATTTTACTTATTATTCTTCTTATTATTATTTATACAGTATATAAAAAAAAAATTATTTTTACAAATGTGTCATCTGTGATGTGAATGCCATTATTTCTCAATGGTAACTGAGATCCAACCAAAAGAGGAAAGAGAGAGAAAAAAAAAATTATAATTCCTAAATTTACCTATTATAAATCCCAGAATTATTCTTTTCATTTCCTTTTTTTTTTTTTTTTTTTTTTTTTTTTTGCTAACATATATTATTCATTTTATTTATATAAAATTATTATAGGTGTGTCATTATTGTTACAATAATCAAATTAATTTTAATAAAATTTTAATCAATTAAACTTACATACCTACAATATCTTTAAAATTGTGACATTAAAATAATACTTAAATTTATTTCCTTTATTATTATTATTATTATTATTATTTCTAATGACCTCAGATGAACGTTCCTGAGTCATAGCACCATTTTACTATGAAGGAGGGGATGCTGGACAGATAATTACACCTGTTTATTTTCTATTTAATTTATATCCAAAATTGTTAATTGGTCCAAATCATCCAAGCAACCTCATAGCAAATTGGTATATAATTTTATATACCTTAGATAAATTCAAATAATATAAGTGATCGTAATTACCTAAATTCTAGTAGAAGAGCAACGCGAAGCATTAATAAAGTTAAATTATAATTCGCGTCAAAATGTAATTATTAAATTTAAATAATTATGAATAAAATTAAGAGTTTGCGTTGTGAATTATTTAGACGAACTCTTCCACCTATGAATTAAACTAAAGTTTTAAGCTGTAAACATAAATTGACACACCTGAAACATTATCAATTAAATAATTACAGAAACTTTTTAAAACTTGGTTAAATATTTTATTTACATTGAACACAACTATATACAGAAAAACATAATATTAATTCAAAAAATAGAAAGCAACACTTTTGTTTGCTTCTCATTATTTTATGTATATTTAATCTTTAAAAAAAGACAATATTTTCATATACTCTAATTATTATATTTGTTTCTTTTTGCTAAAAGAATAATTCTCTTTCATTTTTAAATTACCTTAATTTTATTTAATTATCGGTTTTGTTGGATCTCAGATTACTCTCTACCATAAAATATCAGAAAAGTATTTTTTATGATTTTTCATATGATCTTAAGTGGTAAAAGAAAAAGTTTAAAATAGTACCTTTTTTTTTTAATATACGGGATGGTGGCCTTATTTCATCAAATTCAGAGTTGTCGCGTTGCTTAGGATCATTTTCATATGTCATCCGGAATTCGCTTTGTATCAGAGCGGCAACATCGGGATGGCAGGATGCATAGCTACGGACCTCTGTAGAATAGTCCTCTTTATTTTAACATCCGGAAGACATCCTCAATTTGGCTTGCTTAGGCTCACTCCGATATGTACATCAGGAAGACATCCTCTATTAGGCTTGATTAGGCTCGCTCCGATATGTCCATCTCGCCGGGGCATTACTAGGGCTTTCGGGACTCATTGCACGGGCTTTCAGCAGAGCTCCTGCGTCCTCTACATCTTTTTCCAGACTCTCTTTTTCAAAACTTATTCTTCTTGCACACCGACTCCTGCAGTGGGTGGAACTATTTTGTCTAGTCCACTGTTATTGGATGTGAGAAGATTTTTTTATTATACTTCGATAGGCCTATTAGCTAACAGTCTGCAAATGGCCCCTTACATATACTTTAATATTATTATCTGCCTTAAAGTTTGGGTGGTCTGAAAAGCCATAAATTTATCCCAACACTTTTATTGAGGCTATAAATTTATTCCAACGTTTTTATGATTTTACGATTTCTAATTATACACCACTTTCCATTGGCTTGTCATAAAACGACACCATGGCGTCTGGCTATTGTTGTTGTCTGAGATCCGAACTCTAATCAACATTATACATTCATTTTACAATACAACAATTTTTTTAAAAATATATATTTAATATTTAAAATCAACTTAATAATTTTTGTATGAACTTACACTCCTATTTTACTTAAATATATAAACATTATAATTTTACACTCATAATTATATTTTATAAAAAATATTTATACAAACAGAAATAACAAATTACGCAATTTTACTTTGATTTAACCAACATGGTGCGGGAACATATCATAGTTATATGTTGCCCAGCATCTCTCCCGGTGTCAGAAAAAAAAATAAAAAAAAACTGATTGCTGGTTTTATTTTTTTTGTAAAGCTTAAAGGAATGTACGTGTCCATATGACTGTGTATCTACACAGTTTTTGAACTAAGTCTGTAAAGTTTAATTATCAATGGTTCTGGTATATTTTATAAGAAGTTCTTCTATTTTTCATAACAGAAAGTTCAACACATGATAGCATAGTTGTCTGTTGACATTCACATTTATAGAAGGCCTCTGTACTGAAAATCAGACGTCTTTCTCGAAGCCTTTTTTCTTTACCACACACATGTTTAATAATTTTGTAACTTTACAGTTTAAGTGCCCAAAATACATTCAAAGCTATAATTTTGTCTGAAACTAATATGCCGAAATAAACCTAATTACAAGAAAAATAATAAATAATGGCATACGCATTTGACATATTATTTCATCACATACAACCTTATGACACAGTGTTTTATCTAAAACACATTTTATACTGAATAAAAGTAAATACAATGCTTGTAATATGACATGTTATATTTTCACATAATTAATCTGATGTATTCAAATTATAATCAGAAAAATATTGTATACAAACTGGTTACATTATGTTATTTATTTATTTGTTCCTTCTAACATGTATGATACGTCAACATATACAAGCTATTTCATCTCCTTTAATATATCATTACGCAATGCTCTCCAACTTTACCCGATACGAGAAAAAAAAAGAAGAAGCAAGAGAGAATAAAACCAGTTTTTTTGACCGTCACCGATCCTCCCGAAAAGTGGGGGTTGGTCAAGCTACTAATCCCTTTCTGCGAGGTGATTTGTGCTGTGACAAAATTTTACGACTTCCCAAAGTATGTATTTAAAACCATTTCATGCTTGTAATTACCTTATTAATTAGTATAATTTCTTGATATACTTTCGTCTTAACTAACTGTGCATGCCTGTATGTAATTTTAAACATAATCTATGCATAAACAGTGTATGTATTTGTATCATATCTAATGTAAACCTTCTGCTTTTTTTTATTATTTTGCAGGGGAAAATGGCGATTCTAGCATTTGAATTTTCCTGCCTCATACTACAACTGAAGCGAGGGTGGCTTTTTATGCTGTCAGGTTCAAATCTAAACCAAATTGCCTTTCAGGATTTAAAAAAAATGCATATAATTTTCTTTAACTGATTACATTGTATATTTTTAGACCTTTCTAACAAACATAAATTTTGATTCATGATATTGTTTACTATTAAAATGTAAACAACACGGAAATATGACTTCTACAGCCTCTCAAAATGCAAAATATGCATTACGCTGACCTTAAAAATGTACCTTCATTTTAATACTATTAAATAGTGTTGTCAGAAAATGCCATTGACGAAGAAGAGAACAATTTTTTTGTCTTAAATTATTATTTATTTAGCCAACAATTCTATCTTAAAAGATTGTTAAATTTTCATATTTATTTATTTTTTTACTGAATGAAATAAAAATTTATTTATTCAAAATTTTATTTATCATTAACATTCCGTATGTGAATTCTACTGTCTAAAATTTAATGATATGTTTAAAAATAAAAGATAATAAATTATTATTATTAATCCAACATTAATAATTATTATTTAATTATAAAAAAAATGTACTTAATACACTTGTATAATTTAAAAAAAACAAAACAAAAGTAAATGATAATTACTACGTAACATCGTATGCAGCCATCTATGAGTACCCGGCCGGACCAAAGAACTTCTGCCAGCAGAAAAAATCTTTGTATACTCACAAACAACCACATCCAATTTTTTTTATAGATCAAGTTTTTAAAATAATTACTGTACGTACTATAAAAAAAATTAAGTAAATAAATTTATTAAGCCACACTACCTATTTTAATAAAAATAAGGCCAATATATATAAATATATTTATTTATTTATTTTGTTTCCTTATGTTAAATTGGCCAAATTATATATATAAAAAAAAATTATGAACTCACACACTCAAATTTATCAATACTATGTATATTTATATGTGTTAAATTTAGATTTGCATTTAATTCTAAGGGAAAGTAAAGAGAAAAAAAAAATGCTTAAATTCTAAAATAACATAAATTTTCATTAAAAAAAAAAAAAAATCTAATTTCTAGCTGATTTCAGCAAGATGTCATTTAATATTTATATTAAATAATTTTGCTAATACATTTTATTAATTATTAAATTTGCATATTTTTATATATACAATAAAAATATAATAGTCTTACATAAAATTTTACACTACAACAATGTTATTAATTAATTTAACTTGGATTTATGCCTACTTTAATTCTAATTGAATACCGTTAATAAAAGTAAATTAGCTTATCAAGTTAAATATAATATAAACTATGTTTGTCTAATGTTAATTTTGCTGAAAATTCCATAAATTTTAACTGCAAATGCTAATTGCTATACCTTTTGTTATTTATTTTGAAAACAACACCAACTTATATCTTTATTTATTATTTTTTTATTAGATTTAGGAACTATACACTGAGCTAAACACTCCATAAATGTGTAAAACCTAAAAATCAAAAGTTTTCCTAAATAAAACTCAAAATGCTGCTTTTTACAATATAATATCACTAATTTTATTGTTTCTGAGCATAACATCTAGTAATTATACCATACTTAATTTTTTTTTCGATTCCTTTTTCAGCCAAGAATCCTGAAATTAATGCCTAAGTGATGACTATATATTGATGAATTGATAAATAATTTTTCTACAAATATTTTGTTGGTTTTGGTGCATACCCAGCCGTAGGCCAAAATTGCACCCTATACAGAAAGCCTTTGGTGAGAAAATTTTAATTTTGCTTCAATTATTTATTTGTGTATTTTTTTTGTACTATAATTTTGTGTGCAATCATATTGAAATAACTTGCCTTGTCCATTGTTATACATATATATGTTTTTTAAAAACCAATGTGCTACACCAAAATCCTTTCTTTTTTTTTTTTTTTTTTTTTTTTTTTTTTATGACACTTTTGTTCATAAAACTTATCCCTGCTGTCTAAATTCTAGACTTTAGCATATAAGTTGTAATTGAACTACCGGAATAAATCTTAGCACTTTTTGTATATTTTATTATATTTAGGCTTATAGCTGACCGCTATCCTAATATAGAGTGCACTAATAATGTATTCCTTGTCAACCATATATTTATATAAGAAAAAAATATATATATGAGTATGCTATAAAGCTGTTCTAACTACCCTGAACCTATAGCTTACACCTACTCACTTTAAAGAGTAATTCTGAAATTCTGTCATCTAAATTGTAAGGCTATTAGCAAAGGCTATCCTTATAGAAGACAGAAAAAATTCTCTCTTTTTTTTTTTTTTTTTTTTTTTTTTTTTTTTTTTTTTTTTTGAAAATTACTCCAAGATTATTTACTATTAAATTAATTAAGTTTTAATGTTATTTGGCTTTGTTAAGATTTTATATTTTCTAATTCATATTCGAAAAGAAAAAAAAATATATATATAACTTTTGCCTGGAGAGAAATATTTCACTGCTCCATTGCAGTTTTGTGAAGCACATTTCATAATTTTATAAGTATGTTTTCGGGTGCGCCCAGCACATTTGCTCAATATTGTAACCCTGAGACAAATTGGCGTTCCCATGTTCCTATCCTCTCTTATTATTATTTTGAATTTTAAAAAGGCAAGTTATTAATTTTGTTTCAATTTTTTTTTTACCTAAAAAAGAAAAATTTATTTTTAAATTTTGAAATTTTTTTTAAATTTTGAAATTCGATTAATTATGTATTTTGATTTATTTTTAATACCAATTCATATCCCATGGATAATATTGGGGAGGGGGGAAAGGGTAATGATCTTGTATAACATCCCCGTATAAGTTTGTATATGGTGTATAACCATATAACGACATATTTTTATCATAATCTATTTGATACTTTAAATATGGGTCTACATTCTCAGAATATTTATTATTTTTTTTATAAGACTTTTTAGTCAGTTTGTCACCCTTTTGACTCGTATTTTTGTTCAATTTGAACCAACAATTTTCAGTTGAGTGTGATTTTCTTTGACAAATGTCACATTTATTTTTGTAATTTTTATGACCCTTAATTTTTTTCTGAGACCCTTGTAAATTCGTAATTTCCGCCTCTGTATGACCTGTTGCATATTTCGGAGCGTAGAGCTGATCCATATGTCGTTTGATCGGCTCTATTGATTTATCTGGAACATATTGTAATAAATAATTAAAGTTTCTAAACTTTTTAGTAACTTCGTAGGGTCCTTGAAATTTTGGCTCTAATGCGCCTGGTTTTCCAATACATTTTAAATATACTGTTTGACCCAAATTTAAATCCTTTACTTTTTCGTATGCCTCTTCATCTATATATTCTTGCATTATTTTCTCTATATTACAACATATGTATGAAAATATTCTAAATTGCATAAATACATAAAAACAACAGCACTAAAATTAAAAAAAAATTCTTAGGAGATGAAGTTGTTTTGTAGATTATTCTTTTACACACATAAATACCCCTAAAATATTTATAATACACGTATATATAAAAAACAACATAATTTCATTTAACAGAAAAATATCTGTCTTTTTCTACAGAAACAACAATCTTATTTTTTTTTTTTTTTTTTTTTTTTTTTGTAAATAATGTACTACTATTTCGTAGTACGACTAATAAATTTTCTTTTGTATCAAGGTGATACAATTTCAAAAATCATGATCTATTGACATTTCAATCATTTTTATACCAGACATATTATCCAATTTTACTTATTATTCTTCTTATTATTATTTATACAGTATATAAAAAAAAAAAAATTATTTTTACAAATGTGTCATCTGTGATGTGAATGCCATTATTTCTCAATGGTAACTGAGATCCAACCAAAAGAGGAAAGAGAGAGAGAAAAAAAATTATAATTCCTAAATTTACCTATTATAAATCCCAGAATTATTCTTTTCATTTCCTTTTTTTTTTTTTTTTTTTTTTTTTTTTTTTTTTTTTGCTAACATATATTATTCATTTTATTTATATAAAATTATTATAGGTGTGTCATTATTGTTACAATAATCAAATTAATTTTAATAAAATTTTAATCAATTAAACTTACATACCTACAATATCTTTAAAATTGTGACATTAAAATAATACTTAAATTTATTTCCTTTATTATTATTATTATTATTATTATTTCTAATGACCTCAGATGAACGTTCCTGAGTCATAGCACCATTTTACTATGAAGGAGGGGATGCTGGACAGATAATTACACCTGTTTATTTTCTATTTAATTTATATCCAAAATTGTTAATTGGTCCAAATCATCCAAGCAACCTCATAGCAAATTGGTATATAATTTTATATACCTTAGATAAATTCAAATAATATAAGTGATCGTAATTACCTAAATTCTAGTAGAAGAGCAACGCGAAGCATTAATAAAGTTAAATTATAATTCGCGTCAAAATGTAATTATTAAATTTAAATAATTATGAATAAAATTAAGAGTTTGCGTTGTGAATTATTTAGACGAACTCTTCCACCTATGAATTAAACTAAAGTTTTAAGCTGTAAACATAAATTGACACACCTGAAACATTATCAATTAAATAATTACAGAAACTTTTTAAAACTTGGTTAAATATTTTATTTACATTGAACACAACTATATACAGAAAAACATAATATTAATTCAAAAAATAGAAAGCAACACTTTTGTTTGCTTCTCATTATTTTATGTATATTTAATCTTTAAAAAAGACAATATTTTCATATACTCTAATTATTATATTTGTTTCTTTTTGCTAAAAGAATAATTCTCTTTCATTTTTAAATTACCTTAATTTTATTTAATTATCGGTTTTGTCGGATCTCAGATTACTCTCTACCATAAAATATCAGAAAAGTATTTTTTATGATTTTTCATATGATCTTAAGTGGTAAAAGAAAAAGTTTAAAATAGTACCTTTTTTTTTTTAATATACGGGATGGTGGCCTTATTTCATCAAATTCAGAGTTGTCGCGTTGCTTAGGATCATTTTCATATGTCATCCGGAATTCGCTTTGTATCAGAGCGGCAACATCGGGATGGCAGGATGCATAGCTACGGACCTCTGTAGAATAATCCTCTTTATTTTAACATCCGGAAGACATCCTCAATTTGGCTTGCTTAGGCTCACTCCGATATGTACATCAGGAAGACATCCTCTATTAGGCTTGATTAGGCTCGCTCCGATATGTCCATCTCGCCGGGGCATTACTAGGGCTTTCGGGACTCATTGCACGGGCTTTCAGCAGAGCTCCTGCGTCCTCTACATCTTTTTCCAGACTCTCTTTTTCAAAACTTATTCTTCTTGCACACCGACTCCTGCAGTGGGTGGAACTATTTTGTCTAGTCCACTGTTATTGGATGTGAGAAGATTTTTTTATTATACTTCGATAGGCCTATTAGCTAACAGTCTGCAAATGGCCCCTTACATATACTTTAATATTATTATCTGCCTTAAAGTTTGGGTGGTCTGAAAAGCCATAAATTTATCCCAACACTTTTATTGAGGCCATAAATTTATTCCAACGTTTTTATGATTTTACGATTTCTAATTATACACCACTTTCCATTGGCTTGTCATAAAACGACACCATGGCGTCTGGCTATTGTTGTTGTCTGAGATCCGAACTCTAATCAACATTATACATTCATTTTACAATACAACAATTTTTTTAAAAATATATATTTAATATTTAAAATCAACTTAATAATTTTTGTATGAACTTACACTCCTATTTTACTTAAATATATAAACATTATAATTTTACACTCATAATTATATTTTATAAAAAATATTTATACAAACAGAAATAACAAATTACGCAATTTTACTTTGATTTAACCAACATGGTGCGGGAACATATCATAGTTATATGTTGCCCAGCAATGTCCTTTATACAAATCTTTAATTTTTGACCGATTTGCACGAAACTTGCTGTACATAGGCTTTAGAACGTGGAATATATCCCTGTCACCTTTAAAAAATCATCAGACCAATATTTATCCCTTTTTTCTATCATCTTTCATAATTTAACATTATAGAAATATCTCATTTTAAATTTTCAAATTCAATAGCTTCTTTCCTGCTGCCACACATCTAAAAAACTGCTCAATAATTTTAAAAAAATTGATAACTCGAGTACTTTGTTTTATTAGCCAATATAAATTCAGACTCGACTGCTATATTTTTACATTTTTGAAATCGACGTCATTCTAATCAGAAAATGCACATTTTTCATATATTTATGTAAAAACTTTAACTAAGCATGTTTTAAAATGACCTTAGAAGTACTTTAGTTGAATGTTAAAAAATCTATTTTAATGAAGTCGTTTCAATATCAAGAATCAAATAAGGAAAATGATAATCGTAAAAAAAAAAATCTTTTGCTAGATATGACGTCAATGTTATCAATTAATTTCAAACTGGCTCTAAAAACTGGATGCTACAATTTATTCCCTATTTCTTTGTAATCTTTAATTGCCGAAACGCCAGTGAAGGCTTACTGTGGAGACCCGAAAAGTTTTTGGTTTCTGTCTGTTATTCTGTCTGTCCCGCGATAACTGTCGTAAAAAGCATCCGATTAGCTTGAAATTAAGGAGGCATGTTGGTGAGGTCACCGGATTTAGCTGTATAGTTTTTGGTTAAATTTGGTTCATTCGTTCGCAATATATAGAACATTTTATTTTCCGCCTTAATGCTTTCCTATAGCAATTCAGACGATTTATCCATTTTTATTTGTTGAAAAGAAATGGCTCATATGATTGAAAGATTTAAATGATAAATTATGGATGATGGAATTTCCTAATTAGAACCATACATTATTCATATTAGTTTGAAATTTTCTGTATACATTTGTTTGTGTATACAGAGTTTTTAAATTCGGTGTATATCTTATGGAGGGATTTTATATGTGTTCCAATAATATAAAATACTTTCTTTTTTTTAATTTACTTTTTTTCAATCACATATTTCATTGTCTTAATTTTATTTTAACTGTTTCCTAGCAACAGAAAGGTGAATTTGATCTCATATATCATAAATAAAACAAATACGCTTTGAGGTTGAAATAAAAGGGGCTTGTGTTATGATATTAATTCTTATTATTAAAAAAAGCGTTACTAATATCTCACGGTTTATCATCTGGACGCAGCTAACAGAAATATTTAATTTTTAATCGAAAATTTCAATGAGAAAAAAAGAACTTTTGAAAAGCAAATTGATAATAAATGTCAAAATTATGCATCGCAAAATTATCGCTGTCGAAAAGGACGTCATTGTATCGGGAAGTAAATATTTTCATTCTTAAAAACAAACATTAACTAGATTGCCTGAAAAAATATTTTTTGACGAGTGTTAGTTCTTAATGCCGCCTCATTTCAGAAAATAGGAATGAAAATTTTTTTATCTTTAAAAGGAAATTACATTTTCGTTCGTAAAACCTAAACTTTTAATATAATTGCGTCAATGTAAATCCTTTTCTGCCCACCAGTATTGAAGAATAAAGCTCGGAAGTGTAAAAAGATTTACCATAATCATTAGCGAAATCAATAAAAAGTTACATATGTAAATTAATGAGACCACGGGGGGGTTCAGGGGGGCGGAGACCCCCTGAATACTGTATTATTTACAAAAAAATACCAGAATTAGTAGCTCATGAAAATTCAAAATATCCTTCCATAACAACGTTTTAAATTTAACGCTTCTAATGTCTGAAAACTTAGTATTTTTTATTCTTATAAATAATTACGTAATTTGAAAACTTTAAATTGCGGTTTGCAGGAAATTGAATATTACTAGAGTGTGTCTAAAAACAATGAATTGCAGATCTGACGTTGAGGCTCCTGATCTGCAGATTTACTAGTTGCCGAAACGTCAGTGAAGGCTTACTGTGGAGACACGAAAAGTTTTGGTTTCTGTTAGTCTGTCTGTCTGTTAGTAAGTCTGTCTGTTAGTCTGTCTGTCTGTTCCGCGATAACTGCCGCAAAAAGCATCCGATCGGCATGAAATTCACTGGGCATATTGATGAGGTACCCGGACGTAGCTGTATAGTTTTTGGTTAAATTTGGTTCATTCGTTCGGGAAATATGGAACATTTTATTTTACTCTATAATGCTTTTCAATGGCAAGTCAGACGATTTTCAGATTTTCATTTGTTGAAAGAAATGGCTCATATGAAAAATGGGTTTAAATGGTAAATTTTTGATGCTGAAAATTTTAAATAACATTATTAAATTATTCCAATAAATTATGTCAATATATTTGCGAGATTTTTTTAATTAGGTTTATAATATTGGGGGGGAATTTTATGCATGTTTTCCAATAATATAAAGGATTTTGTTTTATCAAATTGACATAATGCATATTTCATTTTTTTTTCCTTTTCTTTCTCTGTTGCCTAGCAACGTATTTGGTCCTAATAATATTAGTATAATTGCGTGTATAATGCTTGAGTAAAGCCAACGTCAAAAAGATGAATTAATGCATTTGTATCTTTGCATAAAGAAGGATTTTAGCCCAGAAATAAAAATAGGCAATATTTCATTTATTTTATTTATTTTATTGAAATATTTTGCTTAAAAATACAAAAGTTCATTATTTTCATAGAGAATAACGTAACATTTTCCCATAACATTTACCAATATTTCTTTAATTGTTGCCAAGAAAATCAAAACCCGGAATAATATTTTCTTTTAAACAATTTTCAATTGAAATGTTTTGTCGTGAAAAGGGAAAATGAAAAATAAAATTAAGAATAGAAAAATTAATATGGCGGCAGATTAAAAATAAAAAGAAAACTCTCGAGTATTTCTCAATATAACAAGATGAAAAGTTTTGAGTAAGTACGCATAGCAGGTGAATTAGACGTCATTTATCGAAAACAAAGATGCTGGAATAAAAATATCTTGGGTAAAATAAAATTAACTACTATTCACGGAGGAAAGAGATAGATGGAGATGCAGTAAGCCGTAAAAACTGTTTGCAATACGATGTGCGTTATCGCTCAGATTTAAATGCCCTCATTCGGCCCAAACAAAACAAGCACGTGGAACAGGGACCGAATTCTTTGACTTCATCCGTGCACTTTTTCTGTAAAATGAAAATGATCTGCTTATATTTAAGCAATAAGCATTCTAAGGTGGCATTTCATTGTATTATGAATTAAAAACTGTATTACTAAAAATATTATTCTGTTTTTTTTGTTTTTTTGTTTTTTTTTAAGCACGTTGTTGTGTTGTGCCGAATGTAGCGGATTTTAGGGTTACATTTTTGGCGTCACTTCAAGATTTATTGTCTGTGTACGGTTAACATGAATATTTTATTTTAAATTTAAATTTTATTAATTTATTAAAAAAAACCAACTTATGCTTATCCTTATAAATCACAGCGTAAAAAATCTAAGATATACTTTAACCATCCGCACAATCAATAAAAAATTACGAATGTAAATTTCAGGTGCAGGTTCAGGTTCATTTCTTCAGGGGGGCTCTGCCCCCCTGAAGAAATGCAATTTTTGATTAAAAAAGTTACCAGAATAAGTAGCTCATCAGAATTTCAGAACATCAATGTACAACCACTTGTTTAACACTTTTAATTTCTGAAACTTTACGAAGTATCTTGTATTCTCATAAATATTTATGTAATTTGAAAACTTTAAAAAGCGATTTGTAGGAAGTTGAATATTATGCAATGAGTGTTAAAAAACAATGACTTGCAAAGATGACGTTCAGGCTACTGATCTGAAGATTTACTAGTTATATCATTGCCGAAACGTCAGTGAAGGCTTACTGTGGAGACCCGAAAAGTTTTGGTTTCCGCCTGTCTGTTTGTTTGTTAGTCTGTCTGTCCCGCGATAACTGCCGTAAAAAGCGTCCGATTAGCTTGAAATTAAGGATGCATGTTGGTGAGGTCACCGGATTTAGCTGTATAGTTTTTGGTTAAATTTGGTTCATTCGTTCGGAATATATAGAACATTTTATTTTGCGCCTTAATGCTTTCCTATAGCAATTCAGACGATTTTTCCATTTTTATTTGTTGAAAGGAAATGGCTCATATGATTGAAAGATTTAAATGATAAATTATGGATGATGGAATTTCCTAATTAGAATCATACATTATTCATATTAGTTTGAAATTTTGTGTATACATTTGTCAAAGTTTTTAAATTCGGTGTATATCTTATGGAGGGATTTTATATATGTGTTCCAATAATATAAAATATTTTCTTTTTTTAATTTACTATTTTTCAATCACATATTTCATTGTCTTAATTTTCTTTTAACTGTTTCCTAGCAACGGAAAGGTGAATTTGATCTCATATATCAAAAATAAAACGAATACGCTTTGAGGTTGAAATAAAAGGGGCTTGTGTTATGATATTAATTCTTATTATTAAAAAAAAATGTTACTAATATCTCATGGTTTATCGTCTGGACGCAGCTAACAGAAATATTTAATTTTTAATCGAAATTTTCAATGAGAAAAAAATAAAACTTTTGAAAAGCAAACTGTTAGTAAATGCCAAAATTATGCACCACAAAATTATCGCTGTCGAAAAGGACGTCATTGTATCGGGAAATAAATATTTTCATTCTTAAAAACAAACATTAACTAGATTGCCTGAAAAAAATATTTTTTGACGAGTGTTAGTTCTTAATGCCGCCTCATTTCAGAAAATATGAATGAAAATTTTTTTATCTTTAAAAGGAAATTACATTTTCGTTCGTAAAACCTAAACTTTTAATGTAATTACGTCAATGTAAATCCTTTTCTGCCCACCAGTATTGAAGAATAAGGCTCTAAAGTGTAAAAAGATTTACCATAATCATTAGCGCAATCAATAAAAAGTTACATATGTAAATTAATGAGACCACGGGGGGTTCAGGGGGCTCCGCCCCCCCCCTGAATACTATATTATTTACAAAAAATACTAGAATTAGTAGCTCATGAAAATTCAAAATATCCTTCCATAACAACGTTTTTAATTTAACGCTTCTAATGTCTGAAAACTTCTTATTTTTTATTCTTATAAATAATTACGTAATTTGAAAACTTTAAATTGCGGTTTGCAGGAAATGGAATATTACTAGAGTGTGTCTAAAAACGATGAATTGCAGATCTGACGTTAAGGCTCCTGATCTGCAGATTTACTAGTTTAGATAAATGTTCTAATACCTGAACGATTTGTATCGAATACGGTTATATAAAATACGATTTTTGTACGATTTATATTAAATAGAAATTATAGCTACTATTTTTTAGGGTAAGCTTTTTTTTTTCTTTTTTAAACAAAATTTCATGACTGACAGACTTTTCTGTTAGACGTTGAAATAATAGGATGCATGATGTTTAGAGATCAAATTACAGTAAAAGCGTAATTTATGGTACGGTTAGGTTGTTGCCACCAACAATATGGTGCTAGGCGTTACTCATAGACGTTACTCTTTTCTTCATAATATTGCATTAATAGCAAACGGATATATCTTTCTGAATTGGGTTACAGGTATATTTAAAAATATATCCGCGATTGAAAATTAATTTAAAATGGATAAACAATCCGTAAATTTAGATAAGCTTTTCAAAAAAAAAAAAAAAATTACTGAAAGTACTTTCTGTATTCTATTAGATTTTGGAATAATCAAATGTGCGATGTTTAAAGGTCAAATTGCAGTAAAAGTTAAATTTATGGTTGGGTTAGGTTATTGCCACCAACAATATGATGCTAGAGTTACTCATAGTTCATCAATGTCTTTACTTTATAATATTGCATTAAGAGCAAACAGGTATATCTTTCGTAATTGGGCTGCATGTAGGGATGAGATTTCCACGTTTTTGCACACCGGTATATTCTTAAAGAAAATGTTGTTCTGTTAAATCAAGAGAGTGTCCCGATTAAATGAAATATCATTTACTCTAACAAAATACTGGTGTGGGAAAATGCGGAAATCTTATCCCTGGCTGCCTGCAAATCAAAAATATGCATGATTGAAAATTACTTTAAAATCCATTCACATGAAAAAATTGAGATACAATTTTCAAATAAATTTCATTTGACAGAAGCTTTTTCTATTCGACAGTGTGAAAAACGAAACTGTATGATTATCATAAGTTAAAAAAATTTTAGTAAAGGCAAAATTTATGGGTTAGGTCATTGCCATCATCAGTATAATGTCACAATTGGCATTGTGTTTGTAGTTTTTTTTTTTTTATATATATATTCTGAAGATGACTCAATGAAAGAGTCGAAACATGTAAATTTTTAATATTTTTAATGTTTTTTATTATTTAAATGACGCTTTTTAAGCAAATAATTGTACATTTATATATGTTATGACATTTGTTTGGAATATACATTATTATGGTATAGTTAATAGTAGACGCAATTTAAACTATTTTACTTATATTTCTTATCGGTCTTTTAACGATTCGTGGACGGTAATGCACCAATCTCAGTTATTGTCACTGCCGTATTATTTCATTTTAATGTATTTTACCCGGATGGACCATTATTATTGACACGAGCGAAGCCGGGTAGATCTGCTAGTAAAAGATATAATAGAAAAGCAAAAATTTTCAGAAAATATGGTAAAAATTACAAGATTCATAGGAAAAAATTTAAAAACTTACACAGTTTTAATAAATTTTTATCTAAATACACATTTGATTAACTCTAAATAAAACATTTTTTTTTTCAAATTTCGAATTCAGCGTGTCTTAATTTAAATCGCAGACTGTTATTCTTATTTGAATTATTTAAAGTTTAAACAAAGAAATAACGACAGGAATATAAATATTGCTGTAGTAATATTTGTTGTTCTTCAGGTGTAAATAAAAGAAGTATGGAATGCATTAATTAAATGATATTTATATATTTTTCTGATATGCGTTCAAAGTTATAATTATTTAAAAATAAGTAAATTTTAATAAATATAGTTTACAAGAATATTTCATTTTACATAAAAATCTTTTATTTCATTTATTTAAAATTTTTTTATATATTAGTAAATTAGACTAAAATTAAAATACTAAATCAACAAAAGATTCAAATATATTTTTTAATTATTTTATAATATATAAAAAAATAATAAAATCAACTTAAAGGATCAAATTCAAAAGGAAAATAAATAATAAGCAAAAATATAGGCTGTATAAATCAAGGAGATATAAAACATATTTTTGAGTAATGATTTGTAATGCACGAAATAATTATATACTTGTTCAAATTTACACATTTTTTTTTTTTTTTTAACTTTTAATGTAATTTTTTTCCACTTGTTACCAAGTACACACGTTTTAAAATTTTAGAAAAATATAATGTGCCATTGTAATTTCCATAAACATTACTGTATCTACAAAATAGAACAAAATTCTTAAATGAAAAAAAAAGGAATGAAACTATCAAAGCTTATGCAGAACCTGATCAACATTCAAGTGAGAGAGAAAAAATGCCTTTGATGTCATCGAAAAGTCATTGACAATTTTTTATTTTGTAGTGAATGTTAACTTATTAACAGCAACATGTATATCTTCACGCCATAGCCAAAATATAGTCCAAGCAACAATATTACCCAATATTGTTTTAGTACTAATGTGATATCTAGTAATTTTTTCAAGAAGAAATATGCATATTTTATACAGACACAAGTTATTTCATTATGTAAATTTTTTGTTTGCGCTACATTAAAGATTGTTCCATGTTCAATCGAAGACTGAATATCTTCTAAGATAACTATTAACATAATATATTAAGTTAACAAAGACTCTCTCCAATCAAGAGCTCCAATCTTTTTTATAACAAATCATACATTCTGAATATTCATAATGAGCCATGTAAATGTGGTCATCAGCATTTTATTCTTTTAGTGAAATTATATAATATGCTACATTTTCTTCTATTCATTTTGTAGCTTTATTGTATTTACTATATTCTACAGTTGGAGTTGCTCTTTTTATAATAACACTGATAAACAAAAAATGACTTTTTATTTTTTCGTAAATTTAAAACTAATATTCCAGTTAAATACACTCTTGAGTAAATAAAACTGATATTAGAAATTATTACTTGGTTCTTATTTTTTTTTAAACGAAGGGTATGTATTTATAGGTTATTATGATATATAACAATTTAGGAGATTGTAAAATAATGCATAATAATAATACATAAATGTTAAATTTACCAGCAGTATACTTGTACTATGTTTAAACACATTTTCAACATATTTTTCACACATTTTACGCAGCTGAACACAATTTGAGGGCATTAATTTCAGTACATTAGTACCTATTTTTGCGTTCACATTTATGTTCAGTATCTTCTCTCTTGATGAACCAACAGTAATCGGCAAACATTGCTGCATTTAGTTGCGATCGCTCACGATACTCCATAGCAGAAATTTGTTGGTGAAATCGTTCAACATGTTCGTCGCTAATTGCTCCCATATTATATGGGAAAAAGTCAATGTAAAGGTGCAAGAAATGAAGCTTTAATGATATGGGACAATTTAGCTTTTTAAAATTGTTTACCATATTTTTAACTATACAGTTGTAATTTGTAGCTTTGTTATGCCCTACGAAATTATGCACAACGTCCTTGAATGAAAGTCATCAAACTTCAGATGGTATACCTTGAAAAATATAGGGGCTGATTATGTTTTGTGTAAATCACTAAACAGATGAGGCTGCTCTGCTGAATTTTTTATGATTTCCGCAACAGCTCTGTCTCAAGAAATAAAAGCATGAATTTTCATCAAACTTCAGATTCGGTTAGACGTTGACACAAGTTGTTCTTGATAAGGTTTTGCTGTTAATCGCCTAATAGATGGCACTGCTGTGCGCATTTTTCCCGATTTTCGCAATAGCTCTATCTCAAAAGCTAATGCACGAATTTTCATCAAACTTCAGATTCAGTTAGACTTTGACACAAATGTTCCTTAGAAGGTTTTGGAATCAATCGCTCAATAGATTGAGCTGCAGTGCACATTTTCCCCGATTTTCGCAATAGCTCTATCTCAAAAACTAATACACGGATTTTCATCTAACTTCAGATTCAGTCAAACGTTAACACAACATGTTACTGATTAGGTTTTAGTGTAAATCACCCAACAGGTGTCACTGCTATGCTGCATTTTACAGGATTTACACTATTTTTGCAATAGTCATATCTCAAGAAATAATGCACGGAATTTCATATCTTTAGAATCCTCATGATAGGCATAGATTGCAATTTAATGTTGGCACCCTGATAGTGAGTTTTGTAGTATTAACATGTGTGAGATAGAAGAAAGTTTTGGGATTGGCACATCCGACAAGTTTTTTTTCGTCTGTTTGGTATTTTAAAATTTTCTAAATTTCTACTGCCGCCTGCTGAAAGCCCCTCTCCCACTTTCCGGCCATTTGGATGTTTAAACTTGTATTTACAAAATTGAAACCCTTTATTAAAAAATGCATATTATAATTTATTAGTTTATTTAATTTGTAGGTCCTTACATATTTTTTATTTTGGTCCTTGAAAAGTTCTTGATTTTTATTTGAAGAAATGTGTACGAAACCTGTGTTATTCTATTTATATATATATATATATTCTGCCTTCTCCTCCCCCAGTAAAAAGTATAGAAAGTTAAACTAGTCCTGCATTTGAATTGGTGCTGATTATGTTTTTGTGTAAATTGCCCAACAGGTGGTGCTGCTGGGCTGCATTTTATACGTGGACGAAACACATCTTATTGCGCCTAGATGTATTATAAGTAGCAGATATTTGTTAAATTTCAGGGTCATTAGACTGTAGAAACGAAGTACTTAAAAAGGCAATAAAATAACATAATGAGATATATTTAAACACAGAAATCTCTGAAACGGAAACCAACTTCACCTTTTTGTGAATGTTTCCTAAATTCCAAAAGATATGGTTACTTAAATCTATTAAAATTTTCCAAGAAAAAATTTCTTGTTTATCAATGTAGTCCATAGATAATCTATAAATAGTTTGAAACATTTGATGCGGTTCATTAAATTCTGGATAGTCAATACAAAATTCTTCTAATGAAATAGAAGAATTTTTTGCTGACTACGAGTTGGTGAATATCGCACAATAGGTGGCGCTGCTATGCTGCCTTTTGCACTATTTCCTCAATAGCTCTATCCCAAGAACTAATGCAAGAATTTTCATCAATCTTCAGATTCAAGTACACCTTGATAAATGTTGATGCTGATTATGTGGTTGTGTAAATCGATCAACAGGTGGCCCTGTTATGCTGAATTTGTCATGATTTGCGCAATAGCTCTATCTCAAGAACTAATGCACGTAATTTCCCCAAACTTCATATTCAGTTAGCCATTGACAGGTTGATAATAATTAGGTTCTGGTGTAAATCAGGCAATAGGTGGCAATGCTATGCTGCATGTTGAAGGATTTACATTATTTCAGGAACAGTAATATCTCAAGAACTAATGAACGGAATTTAATATTTTTAGAATCCTCATGATGAGCATAGATGCACTGTGATAATGAATTTTGAAGCATTGACAAGTATGAGATAGAAGAAAGTTTTGTGATGGCCACAACATACTAGTTTACTTTCTTCTACCTTTACAAGAAGAAAGTATAGGATTTTTGAAAATTTTCGAATTTCGGTTTTCGACGGATTTACACGTTTTAGGGGTCAGGGATTCCGAAAAACATGTTTTTACAAAACGTCTGTTTCTGAGTCTGTGCGTCTGTGAGTCTGCCTGACTGTCTGTCTGTATGTGACACAAATTTTGTGAGAGCTTTATCTCATGAACTAATGCACGGAATTTAATAAAAATTTATATTCAATTAGTCCCTGATATAAATTGGTGCAGATTAGTTTTCGGTGAAAATCGCTCAGCAGGTGGCGCTGCTATGCAGCCTTTTTCACGATTACCGCAATAGCTATATCTCATCAACTAATGATTGGATTTTCATCAAACTTGAGATTCTAGTATACTTTGATATGAATTAGTGTTGTTTGTGTTTTGGTGCAAATCGCTCAACAGGTGGCGCTGCTATGCCGCACTTTTCAGAATTTCCATTATAGCTGTATCTCAAGAACTAATGCAATAATTTTCACAAAACTTTAGAATCAGATAATCCCTGACATGAATTGACATTACTGTACATTTTGGTGTAAATCGCTCAACAGGTGGCGCTGCTATGCTGTATTTTTCAGAATTTTCCACTATAAGTGTATCTCAAGAACTAATGCACGAATTTTCATGAAACTTTAGAATCAGTTAGTCCTTGACATGAATTGGCATTTTATGCAGTTTGGTGTAAGTCGCTCAATAGATGGCGCTACTATGCTGTTTTTTGTGATTTCCGCAATAGCTCTATCACAAGAACTAATTCTCGGATTTTCAACGAACTTCAGACCCATATATACCTGGATATGAATTATTCTTGTTTATGTATTGGTGTAAATCACTCAACAGGTGGCGCTGCTATGCTACATTTTTCAGAATTTCCGCTATAGCTCTATCTCAAGAACTGAGGCACGAATTTTTATCAAACTTCAAATTGAGATACACTTTGATATGAATTGCTGCTAAATTGATGTAATTTCTTGTACTATTTAAATGATTTAATTGATATGATTTATATAGAAGAAAGTTTTGTGATGGCCACAATGTACTAGTTTTTAGTTATTCTTATTATTTTTTCGATTTTTTGTTCAAAATTTTATAATCTCAATATCTTATTATCTCATATTTAGAAAAAATCTTTTTTTTTTTTTTTTTTTTTTTTTTTTTTTTTTTTTTTTTTTTTACGTATTGCTACCAAATTTTGTAAAATGGGCAAATAATATTTTTTGAAACATTTTGCAATTGAAAAACATATCTACGTATGAATATTAAAAGAGAAAGGAAACACCAAAATAATTAAATTATTCGGCACGACAACCATTCAGCAGTGAAAATGGACTTTATTATTAAAAAGACGGAACAATAACATTTCCCAACACTTGACACGCAAACATTAAAAAGAAAAGAAAACTTTAAAATTATTAAATAACTAGCAAACCCCGCGGCTTTGCTCGCGTAATATTTGAAATATGCCAAGTGATATTTATATGTCTAATTTTTATTAAATGTACTAACTAAATTTTTATTTTATTTAAAAGTAATATTTTATTTTATTAAAAGGTTTTTTCATTAAAAGTTACTTATTACTTTTAGGAATAATTCAAAAATTACTATTTAAAACACAGTTTGATTAAACATCATTATTACACTGCATTAAGCAGAAATGAGACTTAAATTTATAAAACGAAATAAAACTAAATAAATGATAATTTAGAAAATATTTTGAAACTTTTATGCTCAATTAATACGCTCATTTCAGTATTCATTTGAAGTTTTGAATTTTTTAGAAACCATCTTCTTGCATCTTAAAATTAACCATCATGTCAAATTCCAAGTCCTACCACCTCTCTCAACATAAAGGGCTATGTTGAAATAGGAACTGTCACCATTAATTTGCCAACGTTAATTTTGAAATCGGTTTGTTATTTCCTAATATTCCACAGAAACGTATTTTAGAAAACTTTTAAAGGCCTTTTTTAGAACGTTTGTTGTTCCTGTGAACCCCAGGTGGTAGAATCATCGACATAAAATATAGCCTGTGTAGGATCAGTGACTGTTACAATTGATTTGCAACTATTACGTTTATAATCGGTTTATATTCCCTGAAATTGCATAGAAATCGTAATTTAGGACTTTTTAGAATGCTTTTCGCACCTCCCGTTCGCTTCACCCCTTTTTAATTCGAATTTATTTTCGACAGTCCTCGATGGCATTTATATTTTATAAGTAACTACATGCCATATTTAAAGTTTCTAGACTTTTTAGTATCACAGAATCGCAATTTAGAAAGTTTTTAGCTCCTACAACCCCCTGGTGGCAGTGGCACAGACAAATATAGCTTATGTTTGAGCATATAAAGCATATTATGTTTGAGCATTTTAATTTCGATTTTTTTAGGAAATGTCCTTAGAGATCCTTGATATCTTATAACTAACTACCATTCCAAATTTCACGATTCTAGGTCCTTCCGTAACGCAAAAACCGCAATTTAGAACGTTTATCTCTGCCCCTTTGGGGTAGTGGCACCGACATAAAACATGGACTATGTTGGAGCAAGGGTTGTCACCCTCATTTTGACGCTATTATTTTTTAGATCGGTTTGGTATTTCCTGAGTTTGTGTAGAAACTACAATTTAGAACGTTTTTTAGAACGCTTTTTGTGCATTTTCACCACTTTTATATTTTGAATTGTTTAAGAACTGTTCTTAGACATTATTTATATCTTATAAGTACCTAATATTCAAAATTTTATATTTCTAGGCCCTTCAGTAACGATAAAATCGCATTTTTAGAACGCTTTTTGCTCCTACACCCCCTTTGGGGTAGTGACACCAACATAAAACATAGCCTATCTTGGAGCAAGCGTTGTCACCATCATTATGGCACCAATATATTTTAAATCGGTTTGGTATTTCCTGAGATTGTGTAGAAACTACAATTTAGAACGTTTTTTAGAACGCTTTTTGTGCATTTTCACCACTTTTATATTTCGAATTGTTTAAGAACTGTTCTTAGACATTATTTATATTTTATAAGTAACTAATATTCAAAATTTTATATTTCTAGGCCCCTCAGTAACGCTAAAATCGCATTTTTTAGAACGCTTTTTGCTCCTACACCCCCTTTGGGGTAGTGACACCAACATAAAACATAGCCTATCTTGGAGCAAGCGTTGTCACCATCATTATGATATCAATATTTTTTAAATCGGCTTGGTATTTCCTGAGATTGTGTAGAAACTACCATTTAGAACGTCTTTTAGAACGCTTTTTGTGCATTTTCACCCCTTTTAAATTTCGAATTGTTTAAGAACTTTTCTTAGACATCATTTATATCTTATAAGTAACTAATATTCAAAATTTCATATTTCTAGGCCCTTCAGTAACGCTAAAATCGCATTTTTAGAACGTTTTTTGCTCCTACACCCCTTTGGGGTAGTGCCACCGACATAAGATATAGACTATGTTCTAAGTTGGACTAACGCCATCATTTTGATACCATTACTTTTGGAATCGGTTCGGTAGTTCCAGAGCTTACCTCCTACAAATAAACAATTTTTTCTTCTCTATAATAGGAGTATAGATTACGTGCGAAAAGCACAATGGAGATATACGTTATGAAATAGAGAATTACCGTATATACCCACGTATAAGTCGACTCGCGTATAAGTCAACCCCCTAATTTTCGAATGTAAATTCTGAAAAAAATCAAAATCCTGCGTATAAGTCGACCCCCTAACTTTTTACTTCAATTTTGCACAAAATCAAACCAAAGATTTCACTTGCCAATGCGAAAAGATAGTAAGTAAACAAAAACAAATCATTGAAATTTTTAAATGATAAATTATTATTATTTGTACATTTTTAGGTGCGTTCGTAATTATATAAATACGTAGCACCTATAGTCGTCGTTCAGTCCGTCTGTCCGTCCGCATATAACAGAGCAAAAACTACCCAACCGAATGATCTGACCGAATGATCTGAAATTTTAAATATATGATTGTTGCAGAATTTTGTCGAGCCATTTCAAATTTTATGAAAATCGGATGTATAGTTTAATTACAGGGACAGTCAAAAGTTTTTCTTTACATTACGGCCAATGGGGAAAATTATTGCAAGTTCATTTTAATGATGTTACAGCCTTCCGAATGGTCTGGAATTTTAAATATATCATTGATGCAGAATTTTGTCGAGCTATTTAAAATTTTATGAAAACCGGATGTATAGTTTAATTACAGGGACAATCAAAAGTTTTTCTTTACATTACGGGCAGTAGGAGAAATTATTGCAAGTGCATTTTAATGATGTTACAGCCTTCCGAATGATCTG
The DNA here is from genome assembly GCA_963932465.1 of Maratus speciosus. Taxonomy (NCBI): domain Eukaryota; kingdom Metazoa; phylum Arthropoda; class Arachnida; order Araneae; family Salticidae; genus Maratus; species Maratus speciosus. Next base: position 2,905,933 of record OZ010786.1, on the reverse strand, counting down.
AAATTTTAAATATATGATTGTTGCAGAATTTTGTCGAGCCATTTCAAATTTTATGAAAATCGGATGTATAGTTTAATTACAGGGACAGTCAAAAATTTTTCTTTACATTACGGCCAATGGGGAAAATTATTGCAAGTTCATTTTAATGATGTTACAGCCTTCCGAATGGTCTGAAATTTTAAATATATCATTGTTGCAGAATTTTGTCGAGCTATTTAAAATTTTATGAAAATCGGATGTGTAGTTTAATTACAGGGACAATCAAAAGTTTTTCTTTACATTACGGGCAGTAGGAAAAATGCTTGCAAGTGCGTTTTAATGATGTTACAGCCTTCCGAGAGGTCTGAAATTTTAAATATATGATTGTTGCAAAAGTTTGTCGAGCCATTTCAAATTTTATGAAAATCGGATGTATAGCTTAATTACAGGGATAGTCAAAATTTTTCCGTTTCATTACAGGGAATGGGAAAAAATTATTACAGTGTATTTTAATGATGTTACAGACTATGCACTTACGAAGTGCAAAAAACTATACATTCAGTACAATATGGGGTGCAAAAAATAATTATAAAACTAGCTATAGTACGAACGCACCACATTTGCCACGTTTGACGAGCAATTTCTAACTTGTATATATTATTTTTGGTACTTGTTAGTTATCCCGTGGACAAAATTACTGTCGCAAAATTGTAAGATTAAATGCCAATGATCGTAAATGTTGATCGTAAATGTCACGTTCACTTGAGTTACAAGTATTTACGTCATCAAGTGATTTTTATTTCGACGTTTTATTTGTATTTTTATTAATATTATAATAATTTATTTGTTCTTTCATTATTTAAAATGAAACTTATTTCAATTTGTATAATTTGGTGAGTGGTTTGGTGATTTATATAATTTTGCGAAATTGGTCAACGGGATAACTAACAAGTACCTTATTTTTACTTTCTTCTATCTTTACAAGAAGAAAGTATTGGTTTCATGAAAATTTTCGAATTCCAGTTTTCGACGGATTTACACGTTTTATGGGTCAGGGATTCCAAAAAACATGTTTTTACAAAATGTCTGTCTGTGAGTCTGTCTGTCTGTCCGTCTGTCTGTCTGTATGTGACACAAATTTTGTGGGCGCTCTATCTCAAGAACTAATGCACGGAATTTAATAAAAATTTATATTCAGGTAGTGCCTGATATAGATTAGAGTTGATTAGTTTTTGGTGTAAATCGCCCTGCAGGTGGCGCTGCTATGTAGCATTTTGCAGAATTTTCGCAAAAGCTCTATCTCAAGAACTAATGCACGGATTTTTATAAAACTCCATATTCCGTTAGTCCTTGACATGATTGGATGATGTTTACGTTTTGGTGTAAATCTCCCAACAGGTGGCGCTGCTATGCTGCATCTTGCATGATTTCCACTATTTTCGCAGTAGCTCTATCTCAAGAACTGATGCACATATTCTCATCAAACTTCGGATTTTGTTAGTCCTGCATATGACATGATGCTGACTACGTGTTGGCATAAATCGCCCAATAGGTGGCGCTGCTGTACTGCATTTTGAACTATTTCCTCAATACCTCTGTCTCAAGAACTAATGCACGAATTTTCATGAAACTTCAGATTTAAGTATAACTTGATTAATATTGCTGCTGATTATGTGTTGTTGCAAATCGCTCAACAGGTGGCGCTTCTATGCTGCATTTATCATGATTTGCGCAATACCTCTATCTCAAGAACTAATGCACGAATTTTCCTCAAACTTCATATTCAGTTAGACGTTGACATAAGTTGGAGATAATTAGGTTCTGGTGTAAATAACCAAATAGGTGGCGCTGCTATGCTGCATTTTGCTGGATTTACACGATTTCAGTGACGGTCATACCTCGAGAACTAATGCACGGAATTTCATATTTTTAGAATTCTCATGATGGACACGGATTGCCATTTAATTTGGCACTGAGATAGCGAATTTTGAAGTATTGACATGTATCTCTCTATTCTAAAAAAAAGTAACTCCCGCTGTCACCGCCGCCGCCGCCGCCGCCGCCGCCGGTTTTGAATTTTTTGTGACCGGAGGTCTTTCTTCGTTAATATTAAGAAAAATAATGCATACAAAAATATGAAAATTGGTAGTATTATACAGAAATGTTTGATAAACACGCTGATGTAGACAGTTTTCAAATCGAAGAATTATTTTAAGAGATATTTAATGCTAAAGTTGGACAAAATCGTTCCATTAAAAAAGTTTTATAGGAGCAAAAACTATACATCGGAATTTAATACTTTTTAGATCATTTTATACGTTATAATTTCCCGGTGTGCAGAAATAATTTATTTTTTTAATTTGACTCATTTTTCGAGGTTTCATTTCTATTTTAAATTCAAATTTTCAGCATTTCGAGAGATATTTTTTTACTTATTTCAGAAAATTGTACTAATTTAACCTGTTGCCAAACTGTATCAACAACGGAAACAATAATGTTTGCTTCAAATTAAAAATTTATTTACGCGTGACTATTATAAACAGAAAAGAAAAACTTTCAAATTAGAATTAAATAATTACGTATAAAAAGCAGGAACTTATTGAAAATTACTTCATCTATAATTACACGTGAATTTTAACAGAGAAAGGATATTGTAAAGTAATAAATTCATTAACATGCGTTAGAAGTCTTAAATAGGAGAAATTACATCACATTTACGTCACATTACACTTATTACGTAAAATGAACAAAAAATAATATTGCAAAATAGTAGTTTAAATTTAAAAATAGCGCGAGACATTTACTTGATATTTTGAGATGAACTTTTCAACTATTTTTTTTTTTTTTTTTTGACAGCGCAAATAATATTTCATTTCTAATAAAAGCATTTTCACGTGAATATTAAAAAGGGAAAGAAAAGTTTGGTGAAAATTACGTCAGATTAAAAACGATATATTTAAAATGTTTTATTTAAAAGGACTTTCTTTTCGCTTTGTTAAAAAATACCGGGAGACAAAGACTCTGTTTACTTAATTCATTTTATATTAGATGATTTTGAAATGCCATTGTATCTTTTAACAGCAGCTGATTTTTCCGTAAAATTCCCCAATCAAAGAGAAATGAATAGAAACCCGTTTATAGGGCGATCGCCTTTGTTTTTTTAATTATAATTCAATCTCCCAAAAAAATTCAATTAAAGCCGATCAAATTAGCGTGCTTTTAGAGACTGCAGTGTCTGAACGGGGGGTTGGCGAGCGTAGCTCGTAGGGGGCCGAGCCCCCTAGTGAGATAGAAGAAAGTTTTGTGATGGCCACAACATATTATTTTTATTCATACTCATAAAAAGGCCATAATTTTCCAGTATTCGAAGTTTTTGTTTTTGCTTTTTTAACTGACTCGCGTATAAGTCGACACCCCATCTTTGCTTAGTGAAAATCGTCAGAAATGTCTCGACTTATACGCGAGTATATACGGTAAGTTATATTTAAAACGATGTATTAAAAATGTCATATTAAGGATGATTTCGTTATAGCTCCTAAAAAAGTTTCTGCAGGTTTCAAAATTTTTCTTTTCATCGTAAACTTAATATTATTGTCAATTTGGTTAATATAATCAAAACAATTTGCAACTGACTGTGTTCCTCCCTCCCTGATAACGAAAGCGTCCTTTATATAACACAAACACAAATTTCGTTTAGAATTCCACACTTCAAAAATATGCTCTTCCAAAGGACGTAATTTATATTCGGCGAGAATATTGAAAATATGGGACACAATTGGGGCTCTTTTGACTTGTTTAAAATGCTTGTCTTTAAAAATAAAGACATTGCTTTCCTTAATTAAGTTTAAGCTATATTTCAATGAACAAACTTCTGTTTCTCGATGTTTATTTTTTTATTTATTTTTTTTTTAATTAAAGAAGACACCCGTTTAAACGCAATGTTTATCGGAAATCCATGAAATTAGACACTGCAATCCTGTTACAGAGGTATCTCCTTGGAATTACAAAATCACGGCCTTTAGATCAGCCATACTCAGCCTGCTACCCGATGCACTTAACCATTAATCCCTATTTATAAAATTGAGATGCACATGAAATGAAGAATTTCATGGTAAGACAAAATACGTACTTTTAATGATAATTACTAATTTAAAATTATCTTGAAACATCTTAAATGCCGTTTCCTCACTCAAAAGTTCTTTACATGCAGTTCTATAGATGCTGTTTTGAAGTGTACCATTCTTAATTTTCAACACTAAACAAACATTATTCTAAATTAATGAAATTTGCTATATCTATATCTATATATTTTTTAAAAGTTTTTGAATTGAGAAAACGACTGCTTTATAAAAGAAAATCGCTGATTTTTTTTTTTTTTTTTTTTTTTTTTTTTGAGAATTAGAATTAAAATTTATAAATGCTGCGTGATTCTATTATTACATTTTATACTTATATAAGTAACAGTGCTTAGGGTTGAACAACTGCCGTAAAATAATTTACCAGTAAAAAATGTTTTGTACTGATATTCTAAAACTACAAGCATCTCGATATATTTTTACATAATTTTCAACAGAAAACTATTACAAAGTATATTGTTTGAAAATGGTGGTGTTATCTTTTTTGGTAACAGTTCTTCGTTGACAAACTTTCAGTCCTACTGGTTATATTAACATTTTTATATAGTTTTTTCATACAACTTTTGTTATCCACGTTAATTACGCGTTTTCACATTATGCCATCAGCGTGTTGCGGCCCGCATAACATCGCAATCATATGTTTGTGGTCCGCGAGAAAAAAGGGTTGTGTATGACGAGCCTTTTTAGTTTGTTCAGAAGAGTTCTTAGATAATGAACTTAAATACATTATTAATATTGGTACGAGGCATATTAATATAAAAATATGCCTATAACATTGATATAGATTATAGAAAAAGATTCTTGAATTAATTGATAAATACAAGGTTACTGACTGAGGTTCAACGTGTGGCATTCAGTTGAATGACTTTGTTTAACATTATGAGAAGAAAAATTCATCCTGTTCCCCCTGCATTTTTTTCTGGGGTTTATGAGATACCTTTTAAACTTACTTATGGTACAGCTTCTACATATATTGGGATGACAAAGCGTCGCGTCGCTTCTTTGGAAGTTTGACGTAGCATAAAAATTATTTAAAATATAATAAACTTTCAACTGCATTGTCAAGCTATTTCCTTACAGGTAGTATTTCATTTATTAACTTTGATAATACCAGGATTCAAAACAATACCATCCGTTTAAAGCAATTATTCGGAAAACTTTAGAGATTTGTTAAAGAAGTCAAGATATATGTAACGATAATGTTGCATTTTCTATTTCATAAGTTTGGGTCAGTATTTTGAAAGGACTTTTCTTCTTAATTTATTTTTGTATAAGATATGACGCTATTGAGGTTATTTAAAATGTTTTTATGAAATTTCAGTTACTTCTTTCAGTTTGGATATGAGTTCGGTATTGTAACATTGAAATAATTTGTTGCCGATTTGTACTTTAGAAAATTAACTCTTGAGGATGGTTTTAAAGATAAACCGAAATGTCCGGTATAATTTTTATATTTGTGATTTTAATTTTTACATATTTGTTTCAAATCTCGAAATAAAGTGTACGTTGGGTGGAATATTGTTTTTGTTTACACATTTGTATATACAACATAAAGTCCTTACTTACTAACAATTGTTATTTTATCAATTATCGCTGTTTGGCTGTCATTGTAGTCAACGCGTCACACAATCTTTGCCTATTCGTACGTGATTTTATATACTTGTTTTATTTTATTTATTTATTTATTTATTTATTTATTTATTTATTTATTTATTTTTTGTATAGACTATACACATTATGATAAACTGCTAGGAGGAAGAAACATTTTTTGCTTAACACTTTTGTACAAGCTGATTTTCAAATAGGTGGTAGATATTACTGAATCAATCACAAATTACCTGTCACATCATTACCTGTCGCGACATGCGTGGGTGCTGCCTTGGGAATATGCAGTTCTACAAGTCAAATAGAAATGAATGGAATGCCTATTCCTCAAATTGTCGTGAGAATATCACTAATGCTTAATTCAATCTACCGTAATCGGTAATTTGTTTAACAGAATAAACTAGCGTGTTTTTACAGCCTCGGGGGGGGGGGGGGGCTCACGGGAGTTTGCAACTGTAGCTAGTACGTGGAAGAGTAAATAAATTAGTAAAAGCAAGAATACAAATATATTTTATATTGATTATAGTTTTCAATATTCTTTATTTGCTAAAATAAAAGGTCAGGCATATAACTTCAGTATTATCGCACTAACAAAATTAAGGATGGCATTAGAATTACTACAGCCATTTTTCTACTAGGGACATGTGTTATAGTAGGCATAGTAAAATAAAAAAAATTACAGTCACAGTATTTTTAAACTATTTTTTAAATTTCATTTTTTATCATGGAAAAATACTTGTAAAGATTTTTTTTTGTCAAGAAACAGTTATAAACTTTAACGCATTTCGTATTACTTTTAGGTAATATAAAGCAATAATAATCGGCATCAACGTTATATTTGAATTTTTAATCGATACTTTGCCCAGATTTCGGAAAAAAATATTGTTAAGATAATCTTCGAAAGAAAACATGAATTCTAAAATATAAATATTTTAACAGAAATTAATTTCCAGACGCTTCAAATTGGCGGATACACTATAGATCAGTCCGGCAAGTAGATTTTGTGCTATGATTAAACATCTACCTGCCTTGCAGTTTGTTTTGCAACGATTAAATATGAATTCAACATTAAGAGTTACAAATTTTAGATATGTATAATTCCTAAACTACTCAACCTAATGACTTCCTATTTGCGATTTAAATATGATATTAATATTCGGCATCAATGCTGAAAATTTTAGAGTTTATTACAATGTTTATAGGTAGAGAATCCCTAAGCAAAATTTAAACGTAGCATTAGTTAGTGAGCTGTATTACTAATGAACTGGTTCCAGACTTATTTTTATGATGACATGCAGCACAGTTAATAGTGAGTTTTTTAGGACTTTTCAGAAATAATTCTTTTTTTAAATTTATATTTTTGTGATTCCTTGATTTATTCATTGATAACCTTTAAACGATGAATCTGATTTCACCAAAGTTACACAAAAGTCCGATTCAGTTTAATTCAGAGTTATTCAAACTTTAACACAAAATTTTGTAACCTTATCAGTTCCATAATTGCATCTAAACCCAATTATTCTCCTTAATTATTAAAATTACTAGTAACTTCATAAATGTTTAAGTATACGATTCATAAAAGTCTTTAAACTGTAAATATCAGAACAAATTTGCTTTCGTTTCTTTCAATGAAATCTTTTGAATTTTTAAATAATCACGTGTATGGAAGTTCTTACAAAGGGTTTCCTCTTCAAAAATATAAATTTTCTTTATATCAATAAAAATTTAACTGAAAGGCTGAAGCTTTATTTTATTCGCTTTATTTTCTTTAAACCATTTCAAATATATAGATATGAGAAACTGAAGAAAAAATTTCTAAACAAATAAACAAATAGAGACAGTTTGGACACAGTTCTTACTATTTTTACTTTCGAATTTTAAATGAATATCGCTTTATAAAGTGTTTCAAATTTTAAAACATTCAAGCGTTGTTTTTCGAGCATTATGATTAGGTAATAATTAATGATGACAATATAAAAGGAAAATAATTCATTATTCTCTAAGTATTATAAATAGTTGTAAAAAGAAAAACTACATATAAAAGTTATTTAACATTTATCTTAATATGTATTAACTGCATCCTATGGTATCAATTACTGTGATTTCTTAACTGTTTTATTCACCTTAATCTTTACGATATTATGGGTGCCATGTGCGCGTGGATTTATTCTAAAATATTAATCGGTATGGTGTTTATTATTTCATTTTATATCCTATAAATATTTAAATAGGTTTTATTGATTTTTCCATTTCATATTATTTGTTTCTATTCTGTTTTCATTTTTAATCAATTCACTTGATTTTAATGGTTGTTTGGGCACAGGGGAAAATAACTTTTAGCTTTAGCTTATTTTTCCCACAGAAAACGACCATTTTGCTTATATCATTGAATTCTGTGCCCTTGAAAACGTAATTCAATATATAAGCATTTCCATTATTTGTCGGTGTTCACTTTCTTATTTTTCTTCCATAATAATTCTTATAATTAATTTAATCTTTTATATATATATATATATATATATATATACTTACAGCTTTAATTCATAATATTACGGTTTTTGATGGTGGTAGGTTATGTTTAATTATTGGTTATATATATATATATATATATATATATGTTCAGATAAAAGCATTTATCCATACTTCACATTATTGAAAATGATTTCTTTTAAAAATATGTTTAACGTTTATGAAATCCATAGTTTAAGTTTTTAATAGAAGATTATAAACTATGTTTTTAATAAAAGTCTATAAATATTTTTTTGCAATGTATCTTTAATCTTTAGCGGTTAAAAAATAATTGGTTAACATGTACTTTACTTTTCTATTACTCCCATGATAAACATAATAGGGAAATTTTCCTGGAACTGCACGAAACGATGTCAGAGGATATTTATCATAAAAATAATTGTAATAGGTCATAATAAAGACATGGAATTTTTTAGGTAGATTTCGTACGAAATACCACCTATTAAATTCTCCCCTATGTTGGAATTTCTAAAAAACATTTTGCAGATCTACACCGATCACAAACCCTAGAACCCAAAACCACCCCCAGTAAAAAAACTTTGTATCTCTCTATCTATCTATCTATAATAAATTAATAAATAAATATATATATATATATATATATATATATATATATATATATACATATTATTTTTTATGGACACGATAACTTCCGTAATTCTGAACAAATCTCTTCCAATCTCATACATAAAATCAAGGGCATAAAATCTCGGTCAAGTTCGTTAATGGGCAAAATCGGACAAAGGGGGTGGAAATAGGGAGGGGTTTTGTGGAAACCGAAAAGCCCCATAACCTCTTAATTTTTGTACATATTAAATCAGTTTAAAGTTTTTATTACTTCTAAAAATAGAGCCAAAAATTTATCTATCACAGATTTTTGATAAAGTTAAAAATGGGCTCAAGGGGCGCAAAAAACAGGGTTGTAGGGAGAAAAAAAATTCATAACTTCGACAGTTCTCAAGATATCAAATCCAATTAAATTTAATATAAATATTATTAATATTATCTACAATTTTTATACTGACAAGTTTTTGTTAGGACCAATTCGTACCACAAAAAAATAAAAAATAAAAACGAAAACAAAAAGGGCGGGTTGGGGGGAGAATGGTAGAAGAAGAAAAAAATCCATAACTTTGTCAATTTACATCATATAAAATCCGCATGAATTTATTATCTATCTTCTTAATATTATCTACAACATTTATATTGACAAGTTTTTGACAGGACCAATTCTCACAGCAATAAATAAATAAATAAATAAATAAATAAATAATATATAGCGGTTGAAGAAAAAAATCATTGTTTTAAGGGTGTATTTAAATCCAAACTGCTTAACTGACTCAATTTTAAATTCATTTTTGTTCTCAAATGTGTCCATTTGGTAGATTCTCTTATTTAGAAACTATATAACGTACCGTAATGGTGGATTTTTTGATAGAGGCCGAATACATTTCAATAAATGATGTCAAAGTGAGCATCTTGAACCGAATTTCCCGAAGCGATTGTGTTGGAAACGAAAATTAATATTGGCATGTTTTAACATCTTGAGGGTGTAATTTTGAATAGCGCCTTAACATGATTCTGATAAAACCAGCCCTTATATAAAAATGAAATAAAAACTCGTCAAAAGCGGTCAGATAAAATAGTTAAAGTGGGTTTATCTCTAATCATGATTTAGTTTTTGTTGTTGAAATTAGCACTTAACTTCGAAATCTACCTGCGCCTGTAGGCCGAGCCGGAAAGGATTTTTTCAACTGGATAATTCATATTCATTGTTGGAGTTGCACAGTTGAGGTTTATTCCAACCGAGCATAAAATGTCAAGACCAATGATCTAACCTGGATACCTTGGCATGAATTCCAATGCGTACGTATGAGGATAATACCTGGATGAGATAATTCACTCTTATTTGTTGGATATTGCTGCGAACTGCAGCGTTTGTTACATTCATCTTAGCTATAACTATAGCATTTACATGATGACAGTGTGCGATAACACGGAAACTCCTCAGTACCATGTACAGTAAACTCTGTCTAAGGCGGAATCGATCGGGACTCAGAAATTTTTCCGTGGTAGACAATATTCCGGCTTATGCAAAAAAGCTCCCTCACCCCCCCCCCCCCCAAAAAAAAAAAAAAATCCCTCGAATTTGATGATTCTTTATTGATTTTCCTGACTGGAAAATCGGTTGAAAACTGAAATTCGGAAAGATCATTTGTCTTTATAGATAAATGAGAAACGCTATTCAATTTCTTAGTACTGCTGTAATACATGCGAATTGGAAGTTTACACACACACATACACACACACACACACACACACACACACACACACACACACACACACAAAAAAAAAAAAAAAAAAAAAAAAAAAATTACCCCCCCCCTCCCCCCAATAAACTTCGAGAATGAGGCAGAACGCTATAACTTTGAATTTCAGTACATCCTTAAAGTATAATATATTGCACTTTCGAAAATATATATTTTGATAAATGTCATTCTACTAGAAATATTAACTTTTAAATATAATTTTGCATATGAAAAAATGGCACAAGCATAAATTCCTTAAAATATAAACAGTTTCTGTCCTTTTGAATTAACTTTTCCAAGTGTTACGGAATTTAACTAACTTGCACGACATTGAGTATTTGACTTATCAGTTTTGAAGTTTAATAAACAAAATGCCTTTCATTTTTAAATTATCCTTTTTTCCGCCTTATGCAAAATTTTGATTTCGGTGGGACCTTCAAAGGCTTTTCGTTTCCGCGTTGGACAGATTCCGCCTTATTCAGCATGAATTAATGTAATTTTCTATGGGTTCGCCGGGACTTGAAAAATTTTCCGCGGTAGACAGATTTCCGGCTTATACAGAGTCCGCCTTAGACAGAATTTACTGTAATTAGGTCATAGTGAAGAGAAGGATTAAAGTTAAATATTTATAATAAACATCAACTGTGTTACTCCAACCAAGGATATAATTGTAATCAAAAATATTTTATAATAGGCATGATTTGTCGTATAAATGTGTAATAAATTTAAATAATCAAACGATAAAAATTGTTATTTATTATGCATAAAAATAATGTGTTCACCATGCCTAACAAATAATGTCCGTGGTCTGCTGTTTTATTAGATGTATACTGATAACCATGAAATGATAGTTAGTTTGCAATCCTCATTGGTATAATATAAATTTAGAAACAACGTTAAAAACGCCAGAATATGTAAACATTGAACATTCTAGTTTCGGTAGCATTTAGCGTCCAAAACTAGTCTGCTCAAAGTTTACATATTCTGCCGTTTTTCACGTTGCTTCTGAATATATATTATAACGCGCAAGTAGAATTTAAAAAATTATTTAATCCTTATTAGGTCTATTAATTTATCAGACGATGTACGGAGGATTTTTTTAAGGCTATTTAATTGTAGTTTAAACTTGGTGTTAGGAAGATTGTGGCTCGAAACCACAATGAAATTAAAAAATAGTCCATACATTAATTACCTTTTGTAAATTGAGAAATTTATGATAAAAGTTTGTGAAATTTAGACCAATACACAAAACGCTCTGCCGGAAATCCTGTCACATACCTATGCATTATCTGTCTACACGTAATTTACAAGACGATGATGAAGGCATTAAACTATAATCTAAGAGATACAATTTTTTCGTTAGTTATAGCATTCCGCATCACTTTACATACAAATATTTTAAAAATTCATCATTGTCATTCCACAAAAAGAGCTATAAAACAAAAGGTATTGATTCTAAAATTAAATGTTTTGTTCATTGCCTTCACAACAGCGTTAGTAACTTGGCTTTGACATTTCATAGTGATATTATAATAACTTTTTGAGAAATTATGTTTGGGTAAGGAATTTTCACGGAAAGGTTTAATTTCCATAAACGCATTTAAAGTTTACATTTATCTTTTACGAAAATTATTTACAGTTATGTGCATATGAAATTTACTGCCTTTATAAGCCATGGGCTATTCATAAGTTCCGAGTCTTCTTATATGTCTAGACGGTAATTTTTGGCAGTATTTGCATGAAGATATACAAAAAAAAAAAAAAAAAATGTTTCGCACTGAAACGTTTGGTACTTCTGGTTTAAATCACAGCTGTCAAGTAAATGTCAAATTATTATAACTCATGTTTTATTACTTTCTTCTATCTTTACAAGAAGAAAGTATTGGATTCCTAAAATTTTCTAATTCCGGTTTTTGACATATGTATACGTTTTAGGAATAAAAGATTACGAAAATGATGTTTTTACAAAATGTCTGTCTGTCTGTGACACAAATTTTTTGGGCGCTCTATCTCAAGAACTAATGAACGGACTTTAAAAAACTTTAGATTTAGTTAGCCCCTGATATAAATTGGTGCTGCTAACTTTTTTGGTGTAAATCGCCCAGTAGGTGGTACTGCTATGCAGCATTATTCATGATTATCACAATAGCTCTATCTCCGAAACTAACGCACGAATTTTCATCAAAATTCAGATTCCGTTAGTCTTTATATATATAATTTGGTGCTGATAACTGTTTTGATGTAAATCACCCAATAAGTGTTATCGCAATAGCTCTATCTTAGGAACTAATGCACGGATTTTCATCAAACTTCAGATTCAATTAGTCCCTGATCTAAATTAGTGCTGTGTAGTTTTTGTTGTAAATCAACCGAAAGGTGGCGCTACTATTCTGCATCTTCAAGATTTCTACAATAGCTGTATCTCAAGAACTAATGCACGGATTTTCATAAAACTTTAAATTCAGTTAGTCCCGTTATATTGATAGTTAGATTCAGTTAAATTGATCCTGATACTTGTTTGGTGCAAATTGGGAATAGGTGCCACTGCTAATCAGAACTTTTCATGATTTCTGGAATATCTCTATCTCGAAAACTAATGTACGGATTTTCATCAAACTTCAAATTCAGTTAGAAGTTCGCGTAAGTTGTTGCTGATTAGATTTTAGTGTAAATCACCTAACCGGTGGCACCACTGTGCTGCATTTATCAGGAAGTATTAAGATGTATGAGATAGAAGAAAGTTTTGGGATTGCCACATCCGACTAGTTTAAAGTACAATAAAAGAAAGAGCACAGATTTGAAAGGTAATGAACCAGTCTTTCATAAAACGTAATATAAATAAAATGCAAATTTTGGTTGAAAACCGCATTCTAAACGTAACTACCTTAAGTTGATTTAAAATGTTCGTTTTCAGAATACATTATTTACTGTTGCATTTCAAAGCTAACATCAGATTCCTTTTTTAAGGGTTATTTATTTTTCATAAAAACTACTGCCAAAAGAAATCGACTCCAGTGACAGAAAAAAAATAGTTGTTAAACAATTCAAGAAATGGCAGCAAAAAAGAAAACAGAAAATTATACTTTGGAAGAGTAAAAATTACTTTGCAAATGAAATCTGTGTAAAAGATTTATTTTTATTAATAACCGCTAAAAGTTATAAGCATAAACATCACAGCATTATCTGCGTGAAAAAGATAAAAGAATAACCAGTCCAGTGCGAGTATTACTCGCAGACAGAGGGTTCCATATAATAAATATATGAATTAGTAATTGGGTATTGCATTACACAAAAATATCATTAAAAGTTAGTATGTAGGCTTTAAAAGTCGATGGAGCGTAAAGTAAGCCGCCCATATCCTTATGTATGTTCAAACCGTCCGTGTCTTTAAGGGTTAATATCTCGGCTAATTACCGACAATTTCTTTCTAAAATCATTATCACAAATCCTTTTTAACTTCGCCGACGATAGGTACCTCCAGCAATCCCCAACTTCTTTGCTCAACGACCGCAAATCGAAATTTGTGTGTAACGGAAAATACAATTTTCTCAAAAACTATGTGATCTACGGTAATCGCTATAGTTTTCCTGCAAGGTTTAAATCAACTTCTACTACCTCTAATTTCTTCTTAATTTTAGTTTCTGTAGATTCGGAAATAGAGGAGGGGTGGGGGAGGGACATATTTTTGCCTTACATTTTCTTCGATATCTCTGAAAATATATTACCTAAAATTAAAAGAAATCTATTTTTGCTCACGGTTACGAAACCTGACACACGATATACAAAGTAAAGTTTTTAACAAGTAACTTAATTAGCCCCTCTACATTTTTCCTAAATATATTTGTGAATGGTTAATAATTTATAAATATGTGGGTCAATAGCCTTTATTAATTCAGCCAATTTGAATGTTTACGTTCCATATTTCACGAGTAAAATGGCTGTGATAGACGGACAGACAGACACAGAAGTGACCTTATAATGGTTCCGTTTTTACTTTTTAAGTACGTTATCCTAAAAATTATGCTAAAATCGCAAACTAAACAGGATAACTATTTATTTTGTTTAATACACAATGTTAAATTCAGCAGAATCCTTCAAAAAGTTGCACATTTTATGTGTTACAAACAATTAAAAAAAACGCAAGTCTATGGCTATACTTATTATAATCATAGCGTCTGTCTAATATAAATATGTAATCTACTAGCTGTTACCCGTGACGTCGTTCACGTAACATAAAAAGAAGAAATGAATTAATTAAGCAAAGCATTTCATTTCCGACAATTTAAAAAATATATATAATAAACCAATTGTTTATCACATTTTATAAGAGACAATCTATATATATAAATATATATTACGCTATCGTACGTGGCAGATAAATCGCATTTATTTGTTAATTGTTTAATGGCAACTCCCAAATGAAATGCATTTCATTGGTTATTGAACAGCATTTAATGCATCCCTATACCTGTAAGGGGGGGGGTATCCGTACGGGACCGTATTCTGCCACCAAAAGTGACGCGAACTTGGCGATGACACGAACTTGGCGATGACGCGAACTTGGCGATATCTCTAATAATTCGCCAAATTCCCATAGACTTCCATTGTAAACCAATAGGATTTACTTGCTTACAGAAAATCAACAAATTGAGATATTTTAATGCAAGAAAAACTAATATTAGCTTAAGGGATTATATTAATTATATTTAACCCTCTCGCTGCGTATTTTTTTTTTCAAAATAGGTTAAAAAATCACGCCTTTTTTTATTACATATTTCAAATCTATATATAGCTTAGAGTTTAAATATGTAAGCATTTTTTGTAAAAGAGTTCAAGATATTAAATGGGATATAATATTAGAAATTAGGCGAAATCAGGACTGTCAATGGAGACAATTTTTATAGTCTCGCACCACTATTGTAAGAAAATCAATTTTGCAGTATATTTCTCTTGTAGATGTTGTTAAAGTCTATATGAAATTTTTTGGATTTAAAAAGGGGTCCGAGTTGAAATAAAAAATAGTCGCCAGGTGAAAAAATGAATCCCCGAGGAAATCTCGGATTGCGCAAATTTTGCTACTTTTACGTTGCCCGAGGAAATCTCGGGTTGCGCAGCGAGAGGGTTAAGGGAGTCCAAGTAAATTAAATTATAAATAAAAGTAACAGGATACAATGCTTAGCATGCTTTCCTAAACATAAAATTTAAGAGAGACCAAACTGGTCGCCAAAGGGCGCTAATATGAGTAATTTAAGGTACTTCTTCATTATAAGGTCATTGACATAACTTAGGTTTATACACTGAACCAGGATGTCTGTTTATATCATGAAGTAATAAGAAAATGGCAAATATGTCATATACGCACCGGGGTACCTAATTGTCGCCAACATAGATTATTTTGCTTGACATGGTAACCCAGCTATTGTTGTTTATTTATTAATAAATAGTTTATTTACTTTAATTTTATTTTAAAATTATATAAATTGCTTTGTTCTATAGTTCTTAATGAAACTTTTTTTTTATTTATTGTTATTTCCTTTTTTAAGTAATAGAACATAATTTAAAAATATACATGTAACTGGTATTCGGAAACGATGTTTTCTCCAAATTTGTATCAAAAACAGATCGCGCCAAACCAAGTGCGTATATGGCATCTGTACCAAGTAAATTATCGGATGATACTGTTTTATATGTTTTACAATCATACTTGTCATCAAAGGTGGGCGAAGAATTGGTCATCTGGAATATTATTAAGTCTTTACCACACAAAAAACAAACCTGTTTACAACAATGTATTTACTTTTGCACCTAATTTCTTTCTCTAAAAAAAGCAAATTGATTACGAACCCGATTACTGAACATAACCTTTCTATCTAGTTATTTTTTTACTTTTTAAGAATGAAAATATATATTTCCTAATAATCATTACGTCATTTTAGACATTGATAATTTTACTGGGCATATTATTGACATTTGCCATCCATTTGCTCTTCAAAAGTTTTTTTTTTTTTTTTTTTTTTTTTTTTTTTTTTTTAATTTAAAATAACACAATCTCATTTTATTTCAACATCAAAGCATATCCGTTTTATATTTTCCATATATGACGTCACATTTGCCTTCTTTCCGCACTTACTCAAAATTCATGCACCTTGTATTATTAAAAATAATTGAAAATTTCCATTTTAATCTTTCAATTAGAAATTAAGTTATTATTCTAAGTTTTTTATTTTTTGGCAACGAAAAAAGGAAGATTGTTAAATTTTATCGGAAAAATGTCAATTCATTGTGTATGAAAAATAATGAAATTTTGGATTATTAAGCAAAATATTTGAATAAAATAAATTAAACATAGCCTATGTTCATTTCCGTGTTGTAATCTATTTATATCCAAAAATACAAAAGCATTAATTCATTAGTTTATATGCTGACTTCATTCAAACATTCGGACACACATTGACATTTATAATATTATAAGGATATATATATTTCTCTTACGTAGCGCCAAAAAAAAGGCTGTATTTGTAGCTTGCTATTTGGCAACACCCATAGCGACGGTTTTCAGAAGGTTAAGCTACGGTCACATGTCCCAACCAATTCAGCAAATGAAAATCCAGACAGAATCTCTCTTTCAACACAAACCGTTTGAGCGATGCATGAATGACAATTGCTATTGGTCCGTTTTATGGTGACGTGAGGAATTCAGAATATCAGCTTTTTGATCCAAGATTGCATTTAGACACAGGCGAAAAAGTTTTGTTTACAGTTCGTTAGCGTGATACGTACCATCTTTTATAGCTTCTTATTATAGTATTAAATGAATTTAAACCGGGATTTTCAATACCATAGGCAAAATGAAAGGAGAAGGACCCCATCTGACACTAACATGCCATTTAAATTTAAACGTCGTCAATTTTGAGTTCGCTTAGCTTTCTCAATGATGATCAACAAGTCACAAGGCCAAACTTTTGATAAATGCATTTTTATTTATATTTTCATCAAAATTTTCTATTACTTTTTTATGAATTATTTTTTATTTCAAAAATTTGTAAATTTCATAATGTTAAAATGTTTTATACCAATTGGCAGAACCACTTAAACGCATTTAGGTAGATTTCGTAAGAAATACTACCTATTGCAGTCGTTACCATGGTGCGACTTTTGAAAAATTCCTTCATAACTTTTCATTATAGGAACCCAGGAACCCAAAACCACTCCCACCTAAAAAGTTATATATATATATATATATATATATATATATATATGTATGTATGTATGTACTAAATTTTGTCCGCACGATAAAAGTCGTAATTATGCACGGATCTTCTTCAAACTCGCCAACAACTTTGAGATGACTAATATCTCGGCGGGGATTGCAAATGGAAAAAATCGGCCCAAGGGAATGGAAATGGGGAGGGTTCAAAATTTTGAATACCCTCTTAACATGATTCTGATAAAACCAGCTCTTACACAACAATGGCAGGAAAAAATAAATATTTTTCGTTATAGCAGTTGCCAACAATTAAAAAAAAAGAAATAAAATTCTCACCACAACAAATGCTTTTCTATTGCAAGGTTTCACGTGAAAAATTAAATTAAATAAATAGCTTGAATAATTGAAACAAATTGAATATTACGTCATAAGTTTCCTAGAGCAAGATTTCCGCATGAAGACACAAAATGAAATAAATAGTTTGACGAATAAAAAAATATATATATTGCATCATATTGGAAATAAAACGGACCTCAGCAGGTGAATATGTAACGTCATGTGAGTTTGAAAAAACGTATTAAAACATGACGACTTATTTTAACACTTTGAGGTTCTCTGAATTTGCTTTAGCTATTTTTTAAACCTATTCCATATACATTCGTGTGTGTATTCGTGTATATTAGAATTTTCCCAAAATGTTTAGCTCTCTGGAGCTCATTCTTATTGAAGGAACTGGGTCTATCTCTAATCTGGATTTAAGTTTTGTTGGTGAATTTAGTACTTCGAAATCTACCTCCGCCTGTAGGCCCGAGCCGTCAGGGATTTTTTATTTACATTTTCGACAAAGTTTTGCATGACTTTTTATATATTAAAAATATTTGTAAATTTCATATGCTGCTTGCTCGGATCGCATAGCGGCCCAACTAAAAATATTTTTTATTGTGTTTTCTCTGAAGTTTTAAATTAATTCTGTTTCCAAAGTTTTTTAATACATTTTTATTTACATTTTCAACAAAGTTTTACATTACTTTTTTACACATTAAAAACATTTGTAAATTGAATACGTTATAATGATTTATGATAGCACTCATACTGGTAGAGTTCACACAAATAGTGGCGAGCGACCTAAGCGATCCCAATATGAGTTGCGTAGCAATTCATGGGGGTTGGCGAGCGTCTGCAAGCAGGGGGCTGAGCCCCCTAGTTTTAATAAAATGTTTTACAATCTGAAAATGCAATGGCAGGATGAATGGCAAAAAATAACATATTTTTTTCGTAATTTAAATTTTTTGGGGAAAATAAAACTCAGAAAATATTTGTTTCAGAGAATCAAATCAGGAATTTAATTTCTTCAATTTAATTTAAAAAGGCAAAATAGTGTTTTAAATAAAAATACTCGTAGTACCAAACGTTCTTAACACAATGTTTAGCCAGTGTTTTATGGAGATGCTCTTTCGTTCGATCGTAAAATTAATAATTACCATAACTCCCATAGAAGTATTAAATACCATAACTCCCAACTGAATTAATATTTTCCATCTGTTGCCTCATAAACATAATGTTATTTTTCAGAAATTTGACAGACAAAGTAAGAAAATGTAATCCCGTCGTTAGCATAAAAAATAATTATTTCACAATAATTACTTCAGTCCCTTTTTATTTTTGTTTTGATTTGATACATTTTGTTTTGATCCAAAATGTATTTCAAGGGATTTATACGTTTCAGGAGTCAGAGGTTCCGAAAAACATGTTTTTACGAAATGTCTGTCTATGAGTCTGTGAGTCTATCTGTATGTGATACAATTTTTTTGGCGCTCTATCTCAAGAACTAATGCGCGAAATTTAATAAAAAATTATATCCAGTTATTATCTGATATAAATTGATGCTGATTAGATTTTGGTATAAATCGCTTTACAGGTGACGCTGCTATGTAGCATTTTTTTATGATTTCTGCAGTAGCTCAATCTCCAGAACTAATGCACGGATTTTCACCAAACTTCAGATTCAGTTAGTATTTGACATGATTTGACGTTTTATTTTGGTGTAAATCGCTCAGCAGGTGATCCTACTATGCAGCATTTTTCGCGATTTCCCCAATGGCTCAATCTCCAGAACTGATGCACGGGATTTTCATCAAACTTTAGATTCAGTTAGTCCTTGACATGACTTGACGTTTTAGACATTTTGGTGTAAATCGCTCAACAGTAAGCGCTGCTATGCAGCATTTTTCACGATTTCCTCAATAGCTCAATCTCCAGAACTGATGCACGGGATTTTTGTCAAATTTTAGATTCGGTTAGTCCTTGACATGAGTTGGCGTTTTATACATTTTGATGTAATTTGCTCAAAAGTAGGCGCTGCTATGCAGCATTTTTCGCGTTTTCCACAATAGCTCAATCTCCAGAACTGATGCACGGATTTTCATAAAACTTCAGATTCAGTTAGTCCTTCACATGAATTGACGTTTTACATATTTTGGTGTAAATCGCTCAAGAGGTGGCGCTGCTATGCTGCATTTTTGCGATTTTCGCAATAGTTCTATCTCAAGAACTAATGCTTGGATTTTCAACAAATTTCAGTGCTGTTTATGTTTTGGTGTAAATCGCTGAACAGGTGGCTCTGCTACGTTGCATTCTTCAGAATTTCCACTATAGCTCTATCTCAAGAACTAATGCACGAATTTTCATCAAACTACAGATTCAGGTATACCTCGATATCAATTAGTGCTGTTTGTGTGATTTATGTAGAAGAAAGTGTTGTGATGGCCACAACATGTGAGTTATTCAATTCCTACTATTAGTTCACACTCTCCCTATATTTATTTATTTATTTATTTATATATATATCTTGTTCAAATTTTCAATCGTTAATAAAATACTTATTATTTAGCCTATCAAGTTGAAATAAATTTTTTAAAACTTGTACTGGATGACAATTGATGTTAATACAGTTTTTTCAAATATTAATTCATTAATTAAATTTTAATTTATTAATTTTAGTTTTAAATGGGAGACAAAATGGCGGGCATTCGTTATTGAAGCATTTAATGCATCTTCATATCTATAAGAAGGGTTACCATAGGGGGGAACCTGTTCTTTCGCCAAATACTTTATCTTATACCAAGTTTGTCGCCAACTTGGCGATATATCGCCAAATTTGGCGACCAAAATGAGTCGTCAAGTGTGACGCCAACTTGGCGATATCTCTAATATTTCGCCAAATTCCCACAGACTTCCTTTGTAAACATACTTGCTTATGGAAAATCAACAAATTGAGATATTTTAATGCAACAAAAACTAATATAAGTAGAAGGAAAAAGCCGGTTCTGCCCCACCAGGCGTCATGCGTTGAGGTGGAGGGCGTGGCCAAAGATGAGTGACAGGTAGGAGGAGTCGAATGATTGGCAGGTTAGGGGAGATAAGAAAGTGATAGACAGGTGGGAGGAGTCGAGACAGATAGGCGCCCGCGCGTCATGCTATAGTAGAGGGGTTAAAACAAAGAAGCGATAATGAAAAGTGTACTGTAAGAGAGGAATTAAACAAAGGAAAATGTTAATGAGGATGATTAATGAAGGAAAGTCTACTGTTAGAGAGGGATTAGAACAAAGGAAAGATAATGATGAGGTGATTACAAAAGATCGCATGCAATTAAAAAATACTTACCACGGAGCAGCGTCGAGACACGTCCTACCTGTATGACACCCACCGGGCTAATGAACGAAGAAGCGTGCAACAACTGGTTTCATCTAGATAAGGAGCTTGCTTCTGATTGGTCGAGAGTCGAACCTAGGGGGCAGCACCATCGCTTTCACCCGAGGGCATGAACACAAGCACCCTCTCTTGAGAGGATTTTTAACTCACCTGTGATGACATCATCATCCTATTTGAACTGACATAAAGAGGTAATACATTTTTTTTTCAGAGTTTTAACGAAATAAGTTATAATTATTTTTTAGACATTTGTTAATTTTCAAATCATGTTTTTTTTTATTTAGTTATTACAAATAAAGTTTTAAATAAATTAGTTAGTATTTTTTATAATCATTTGTTCATTTCGATACAAGTTTTTTTTTCAGATAAAGCTTTTTTTAATAAACAAGTTTAATTTTTTTCATTAAGTAATTTTTTTAAGAATACATTTTTTTTAAATCTAAAGAGCGTGAATAAGTTTTTGATAATAATGTTTTCTGTTTAATTAACCAAGGGTGGATGTTTATCGAAACACAAGCTGAAAATTAGTTTACCCTTAAACTAAACTCTTTAATTTAGTTATTTCAGTGACTGATGAAGTAAAGTATAATTTTCCAGAAAAAGTGGTGTGAATTGAATATTTTTTTTAACATGTTAGTTGTTTTAGAAATTTTTTTATTTTTTGAATTATAAAAAACAATTATTTACTTACTTTTATCAATTAGTATAGTTAAAGATTCGATTTTTTTTCTTAAGATCAACAGAAATCATTGATTTCAAGACAAGATCTGCTGAATAAATATAGTTAATATTGTCGTTGACATACCGCATAGACTATAGAGAGGTTAAGTGAAAACGTTAACATATTCAAGTTTTTATAGAAATGTCTTTAGAATTACTCATAGGTTTCAAACAGATTAACATATAACTATTTTTAGCTTTCACATAATTTAAAGATTAACAAAAATAACATGCATAAACATTGGATAATAAAAATTTTCCTAACTAGTTTAACGTTTTAGAAAAAAAGACTTTCACACATTGAAAACACTTATAAAAATTATTTTAGCAATCTCTCAAAAATATATATAAATAACGTTTAAAAACTTACCTTTTTAAAATCCTGTATATTAGTTCAAGTCACAAGATATATCACAACAAATATTACATTTCAAAGTTCGATATCATAAACAAAATAAATATATAACTTAGGGCGAACAACACTTTATAAAAAATAATCAGAAAATGACATGACTATTTTCTAGAACCTTTAATATTTGTTTTAAGAAAGCAATATTCTAGTTTACCCTGCAACACACTCTTCTTGAAGTAAATAGATTATATCAGTATATCTTCGGAATTTTTTTTTTCCTGCCCAGGTGAAAACTTGATCATTATCAGATCTCTCTCTCGGAGAGGATACATTTTACACAGATTTGCTGAAATAGGTTATTATTGCAAAAGCATAAAGAAATGTGCTTATTTCAATTGCGTTTGAAAACAAAGAATAATATTTTAAACAACTGTTTATATTAAAAGAAAATAATTTGAAATGTGTGAGCTACTGAACTCTTTTCAAATGGAATGAACAAGTTCTTTCAATAGTTTGAATCTTATACCAAAAAAGGTTAATGATAATATATTTTATCATATAGCAATGTAGACAATTAGATAATTGTTTTTTAACTAGTAAAATAAATATTTTAAAAACAGAAATTTTAATGTTTAATTCTTAGTAATATATGTTTTAAAACAAAATTTCTCAACATCTGTAAACAAATTCTTACTTCTTCAAATGGAAAATCCTCATTTAATATCCTGATCTTGAAAACACACTAGCAAACAATTTAGAAGATAGCAGTCCGCAAATGATTTCCGAATGAATGTTTTCAGTGTTGTCATATTATTTTGTTTTCAATGACATCATTTTTAGACCCTCTGATTTGCTGAAACTAACATTGCTTTGAACGAATGAGAGTCTTGGAAAATGACGTATAGTTTTCTGTTTACCTTATATGTAAGTTTTAAATAAGTAACTTTCTAAGAATTTCGATTGCACGCGCATTATCGAGTCACGAGATCTCCCTTGCGTTTCTTTTGCAAGGCAATCTTTTCATATAGGGACCTTTATCTCACGGTTTCAGACACCCCTCTGATATGCATCTACCCTTAGCTTAATTGGTTGGGGAGAGATTTCGTACAATAAGCAAGCATTTCCTTATCGAAGGAAATATCTGTTATCTACCTCTCTTTCATACAATCTATATTGCAACTCAAGAAATGGGCAGCTGAAAAAATTCATAACTTCTGTTTGCTTAAGGTTAAAAATATAATTTCATGTTCTTTACCTAATTAGAGATTATTAATTTACTTTTTAATTAGGAAAAGGAATTTTCACAATTTATTTTATTTTATAACTTAAAAACAGCTCATTTAATTTATTTCTAAACTAGCAATTTTTTATTTAAAGAAATATGTTTGGATAAACATTTATAAAAATAGTTTCATATTTTAAGCAAAAATAGATATTGTTTACAAGACACTTTGTTACCCGTTTTTAGTTTTACTAAGTTTTTAAATAGAACAACCCTTCGTTTTCTAAAAAACAAAATAGATTTTTTTAGTTATTCTTAATTGCATAGAGGTAACTTTTCAAAAAAAGTTTTTTGAATTAGTATTTAAGGGTTTTTTGCTGAATCTGAAATCGACTTTTAACTAAAGCATTTTAATGATTGACGAAGTAAAGTTTTATTTTCTAGAAAAGTGGTATAAACTTAATATTTAGTATTTGTAATGCGCGAGCTACTGTATTCTTTTCAATTAGAATGAACAAGATCTTACGATAGTTTGAATATTAAACCAAAAAGATTAATAGTAATTTAGTTTAACAAATACCAATGAAGACAACTATATGAAACATAAACTCAGTTTACAAATAAGTTTTAATGTCAGAGCTAATTGGACACTTTGTTTTCCTAATCATAGATGTTAAAAAAACTTTCTTAGGAAAGTTTTTTACTTTGATTCGAACTGAAGATAAAATACTTTACTAATTTAGGATATTTTTTCCATATCTCGTTTTAAAATGATATTTAACTAAAAAAATAATTTATGTTGCATTTTTTTAACAATTTTTCTAATCAAAGAACGTGTATTAGTTTCAACTGATAATAAAGGGTTTATTACGTATTAGCAAAAGAAAAATTAGTAGTCCCACTTACATTTAAGTTATTGAAAACATATGATGAACATCTCTGCTGTTGAAAGGATGAAAATTAACATACATACATAGGAATCGACTGATTTATGTTGCACTGGTTGTGATGTATATAATAGATGTGATTATATATTGAAAATGATATATACGATGGTTGTGATGTATCCAAAGTAGATGCCTTTAAACTAAATTATCAAACATATGAGTGAGGATTGCTACGTGACAAAAATCGCCTTTAACAGTGAATTTTGAGTCAGTTTTAATTTAGAAAAAAGTAAATGGTTAACTTTAATGACATATTTTTAGTTTTGTTGTTAGAAATAATATGTTAAACAAATCACACTGTTTGAAAATATATTTTTTCGAGTTTATTTTCAACAATTGTTTTTTAAATGAAATCACATATAAAACTAAGGAAAGCTAAACTTGTGAAATATAAGTTGAATATCGAGAATGACAGAACTTGTTTTGAATTAAGTAATGTAGAATGTGCAAACTTTTGAATTCATTCATTCATAGTAACAGAAAGTGTGAAATTTTAAGTTTAGTTTAATAAAGCAAATAATTAAATTGAAAGATACATTTAAAAAGGATTGTTAAAACTTTTTTGTTTTAAGAAATACTAGACAAACATTACACTTAAAAGACAAAATAATTATACATACCTTTTGTTGATTGAAGCAAGCAGACTCATTGAAAATAGCAAGAAGCTGAAAAGTCGACGGTGATTTTACTCAGCAGGATGCCGAAAATAGTAGGGATAGATGCCGCAGAGCTTAAAGCCAAATGTCCGGTAAACGGGAGCTACGAAACAGACGACCTTCATCCACCAGATCCAAGACACAACTGATGTGCGCGGGGTCTAACACCTGCAGATGAAGGTCACTGATTAGAGATCAAGGTCATTGATAACAGATCACGTGACCGCTAACAACCAATCAGAAGCGAGCTTTCAGGTATGACGACATCTTGTGGCAATACCTGTAGACAATCTGGCGCCAGTTGATTGACAGGGGGCGTCGTGGAATGTTAGGAATGCAGACAGAGTGGCGTCTACCTTCTGCTTCATAGTATTTTAGGGGAAAATATATATTACGTTGATGTAAAAGACATTATTTTTTAAACTAACTGTTAATAATTTTGAAATAACATACTTTTCTCATACAAGCGAAAAAAGAATGTTTCAGAACATGTCTCTGATCATAATTAAACATAACTTTAAGCATAGTTAACCATCTCAGAGTATGATTAAACAAATTCGAACATAACTTTGGGCATGTTTAAACAATCCGAACTATATTTGAACATATCCGAACATGTTCATTCAT
This sequence comes from Maratus speciosus, assembly GCA_963932465.1. Classification (NCBI taxonomy): domain Eukaryota; kingdom Metazoa; phylum Arthropoda; class Arachnida; order Araneae; family Salticidae; genus Maratus; species Maratus speciosus. Next base: position 2,879,933 of record OZ010786.1, on the reverse strand, counting down.
AACTTTGACAGTTCAATCTTTCAGAATTTAAAAAAACACATTTAAAACTATTTTATTTTAAAAATTTTTGTAAAAATTTTAATTTATAATTTTCTTTTTAAGGTTTTAACTTTTTTTTGTTAAAACTTTTTTAACGTTTTAACTTTTTTGGTTAAAAATTTTTTTAACTTTTTTTGTTTAAACTTTTTTAACTTTTTTGTTAAAACTTTTTTAAACTTTTTTTGTCAAAACTTTTTTTAACTTTTTGTTGTTAAACATTTTTTTTAAATTTTGTTAAAACTTTTTTTTTTACTTTTGTTAAAAAAAATTTTTTTACAAACTTTTTTTTTTTAATTTTGTTAAAACTTTTTTTATAAAACTTTTTTTATAAAACATTTTTTTTCTTAAAACTTTTTTTTTTCTTAAAACTTTTGTTTGTTAAAACTTTTTTTTTTTACTTTTGTTAAAACTTTTTTACTTTGTTAAAACATTTTGTTTTACTTTTGTTAAAAAAAATTCTGTTAAAACTTTTTTTATATATTTTTTGTAAAACTTTTTTGTTAAATTTTTTTAAATTTTGGTAAACTTTTTTTTTATATTTGTTAAAACTTTGTAAAACTTTTTATCGTCTTTGTAAACTTTCTATAATTTTTAAAACTAATAAATTTTATACATACATATGTGTATATATATGTATATATATATATATATATATATATATATATATATACATATATATACATATACATATATGCATATACATACATACGTATGTTTTATATATATATATACATACATCGTATATATATATATATATATATATATATATACATATATATATATATATATATATATATGTATATATGTATATATATATATATTTTACACAAGAACCCATACATAAACATTTAACTTTCATATATTTAGAGACACGTAGTCGTGGATGTATGCTTTTACTTAAACATTTATATAGATAAATACTACCCTTAAATTTACGTTCATGCAAAAAAACATTATTTTTCTTAAACTGTTAATATTTTTGAAATAACATACTTTTCTCATGCAAGTGAAAAAGAATGTTTCAGAGCATGTCTCTGGCCATGGTTAAACATAAATTTAAGCATAGTTAACCATCTCAGAATATGATTAAACATGTTCGAACATAACTTTAGACACGATTAAACATATATCCTGACAATATTTGAACCTATCCAAACATGGTTAAACATGTTTGAACAAACTTTGAGCATATCCGAGCATTGTTAAATATATCCCAACTAACTTTGAGCATGATTAAATATGCTCGAACTATCTTTGAGCATATCCGAACATGGTTAAACATGTTCGAACATAAGTTTGGTCATGGTTAAACATATCCTGAAGAAAGTGCGAGCTACCAAACAAAATTCATTAAGAAAGACAAACTCATGAATTTAGTAATCACAAGCCAGTTCCAACTTTTAAAAAGCAACTGATTAACTTAATTTGGAAGAACTGTTATAAGTTTTTTTAAACACTTTGTTAGAAACTGACGAATGAGTTTAACAAATTTTTGGAAATAATAGAGTATGATAATACTCTTAGAGTACATATACTACTTAGAGTATAATAATACATTTGATGTCAGAACATGTTTTGAATGAAATCGTGAATTCATAGTATGCTGAAAACGCGAACTTTGAAATTTATAGTTAGGTTAAATGAAGAAAAGTAAAGCAAATTACTAAATTGAAAGACACATTTTGAAAGGATCGTTATAAGTTTGTTAAAACTGTTGTTGTATTAAACACTATATTAGACAAAAAAATTTACATACCTTTTGGAAAGAAGTTTCCCTAAGCTTTTGATGATTCGAACAAGCAGACTCATTGAAAAGTAGCAAGAAGCTTAAATTCGACGGTGATTTTACTCAGCAGGATGCCGAAAACAGTAGGGATAGATGCCGCAGAGCTTAAAGCCAAATGTCCGGTAAACGGGAGCTACGAAACAGACGACCTTCACCTACGAAATCCAAGACACGAATGATGTGTGCGGGGTCTACACCCGTAGATGAAGGTTACTGATAAGGGATCACGTGACCGCTATCAACCAATCAGAAGCGAGCTTGTAGGTGTGACGTCATCGACTGTGCTGCCTTAACCCATCGCAAACGAGGATGATGACATCGTACGGCAATACCTGTAGACAACCTGGCGCCATTTGATTGACAGGAGGCGTGGTGGAATGTCAGGAATGCAGACAGAGTGGCGCCACCATCTGCAAGAAACGATCATGTCGAAGCATGCAGCGACTGACTGGCGCCAGATGATTGACAGGTGGGCGGGGGAATGCAAGGAATGCAGACACAATGGCGCCCTCCTCCACCGCCTACTCCTTTCACATGTCAGGTGATCTTCGCATCCAATCACATACAAGTATTAGATGGTAGAGGGTGCTCGTGTTGTCTTCAAGTACGACGTCATCACTTGTTTTGTGCTTTGTCATCAACCATTTCCCCTTCAGTTGATGTCCTGAGCAGGTGCTTCGCAGTAAGTAACACCATTTAAATTTTAAGTTTTTTTGTTAATAATATTTTTGTGTATAAAAATAACAAAAAAAGACATTTTGTTTAAAATAACAAGTGTCTTTCATCACTTTTTCGAATATCAAGTTTAACTTTATCGAATAACACACTACTTAAATTATCACAATTAGAAATATCCACTTAACAAGTTGTTGAACAAGTTTATTGTTCCGACGAATTTAGCCATGTTTTAGCATGATCTAATCATGATTAGTCATGCTTAAATAATCTTTTTCTGTTTAAAAAAAATTAGATTTAAAAATCTATTTAAGTAAAATATTTATCGGAGAAAAATTTTTACTTAGATTTTTAAATCTAATTTTTTTAAACAGAAAAAGATTATTTAAGCATGGCTAATCATGCTTAGATCATGCTAAAACATGACTAAATTCGTCGGAACAATAAACTTGTTCAACAACTTGTTAAGTGGATATTTCTAATTGTGATAATTTAAGTAGTGTGTTATTCGATAAAGTTAAACTTGATATTCGAAAAAGTGATGAAAGACACTTGTTATTTTAAACAAAATGTCTTTTTTTGTTATTTTTTATACATAAAAATATTACTAACAAAAAAACTTAAAATTTAAATGGTGTTACTTACTGCGAAGCACCTGCTCAGGACATCAACTGAAGGGGAAATGGTTGATGACAAAGCACAAAACAAGTGATGACGTCGTACTTGAAGACAACACGAGCACCCTCTACCATCTAATACTTGTATGTGATTGGATGCGAAGATCACCTGACATGTGAAAGGAGTAGGCGGTGGAGGAGGGCGCCATTGTGTCTGCATTCCTTGCATGCCCCCACCCACCTGTCAATCATCTGACGCCAGTCAGTCGCTGCATGCGTCGACATGATCGTTTCTTGCAGATGGTAGCGCCACTCTGTCTGCATTCCTGACATTCCACCACGCCTCCTGTCAATCAAATGGCGCCAGGTTGTCTACAGGTATTGCCGTACGATGTCATCATCCTCGTTTGCGATGGGTTAAGGCAGCACAGTCGATGACGTCACACCTACAAGCTCGCTTCTGATTGGTTGATAGCGGTCACGTGATCCCTTATCAGTAACCTTCATCTACGGGTGTAGACCCCGCACACATCATTCGTGTCTTGGATTTCGTAGGTGAAGGTCGTCTGTTTCGTAGCTCCCGTTTACCGGACATTTGGTTTTAAGCTCTGCGGCATCTATCCCTACTGTTTTCGGCATCCTGCTGAGTAAAATCACCGTCGAATTTAAGCTTCTTGCTACTTTTCAATGAGTCTGCTTGTTCGAATCATCAAAAGCTTAGGGAAACTTCTTTCCAAAAGGTATGTACATTTTTTTGTCTAATATAGTGTTTAATACAACAACAGTTTTAACAAACTTATAACGATCCTTTCAAAATGTGTCTTTCAATTTAGTAATTTGCTTTACTTTTCTTCATTTAACCTAACTATAAATTTCAAAGTTCGCGTTTTCAGCATACTATGAATTCACGATTTCATTCAAAACATGTTCTGATATCAAATGTATTATTATACTCTAAGTAGTATATGTACTCTAAGAGTATTATCATACTCTATTATTTCCAAAAATTTGTGAAACTCATTCGTCAGTTTCTAACAAAGTGTTTAAAAAAAACTTATAACAGTTCTTCCAAATTAAGTTAATCAGTTGCTTTTTAAAAGTTGGAACTGGCTTGTGATTACTAAATTCATGAGTTTGTCTTTCTTAATGAATTTTGTTTGGTAGCTCGCACTTTCTTCAGGATATGTTTAACCATGACCAAACTTATGTTCGAACATGTTTAACCATGTTCGGATATGCTCAAAGATAGTTCGAGTATATTTAATCATGCTCAAAGTTAGTTGGGATATATTTAACAATGCTCGGATATGCTCAAAGTTTGTTCAAACATGTTTAACCATGTTTGGATAGGTTCAAATATTGTCAGGATATATGTTTAATCGTATCTAAAGTTATGTTCGAACATGTTTAATCATATTCTGAGATGGTTAACTATGCTTAAATTTATGTTTAACCATGGCCAGAGACATGCTCTGAAACATTCTTTTTCACTTGCATGAGTAAAGTATGTTATTTCAAAAATATTAACAGTTTAAGAAAAATAATGTTTTTTTGCATGAACGTAAATTTAAGGGTAGTATTTATCTATATAAATGTTTAAGTAAAAGCATACATCCACGACTACGTGTCTCTAAATATATGAAAGTTAAATGTTTATGTATGGGTTCTTGTGTAAAATATATATATATATATATATACATATATACATATATATATATATATATATATATATATATATGTATATATATATATATACGATGTATGTATATATATATATATAAAACATACGTATGTATGTATATGCATATATGTATATGTATATATATATATATATATATATATATATATATATATATTCATATATATACACATATGTATGTATAAAATGTTTTACAAAGTTTTAACAAATATAAAAAAAAAGTTTACCAAAATTTAAAAAAATTTCACAAAAAAGTTTTACAAAAAATATATAAAAAAAGTTTTAACAGATTTTTTTTAACAAAAGTAAAACAAAATGTTTTAACAAAGTAAAAAAGTTTTAACAAAAGTAAAAAAAAAAAGTTTTAACAAACAAAAGTTTTAAGAAAAAAAAAAGTTTTAAGAAAAAAAATGTTTTATAAAAAAAGTTTTAACAAAATTTTAAAAAAAAGTTTGTAAAAAAATTTTTTTTAACAAAACTAAAAAAAAAGTTTTAACAAAATTTTAAAAAAATGTTTAACAACAAAAAGTTAAAAAAAGTTTTGACAAAAAAAGTTTAAAAAAGTTTTAACAAAAAAGTTAAAAAAGTTTAAACAAAAAAAAGTTTAAAAAATTTTTAACCAAAAAAGTTAAAACGTTAAAAAAGTTTTAACAAAAAAAAGTTAAAACCTTAAAAAGAAAATTATAAATTAAAATTTTTACAAAAATTTTTAAAGTAAAATAGTTTTAAATGTGTTTTTTTAAATTCTGAAAGATTAAAAACTGTCAAAGTTATGAATGAACATGTTCGGATATGTTCAAATATAGTTCGGATTGTTTAAACATGCCCAAAGTTATGTTCGAATTTGTTTAATCATACTCTGAGATGGTTAACTATGCTTAAAGTTATGTTTAATTATGATCAGAGACATGTTCTGAAACATTCTTTTTTCGCTTGTATGAGAAAAGTATGTTATTTCAAAATTATTAACAGTTAGTTTAAAAAATAATGTCTTTTACATCAACGTAATATATATTTTTCCCTAAAATACTATGAAGCAGAAGGTAGACGCCACTCTGTCTGCATTCCTAACATTCCACGACGCCCCCTGTCAATCAACTGGCGCCAGATTGTCTACAGGTATTGCCACAAGATGTCGTCATACCTGAAAGCTCGCTTCTGATTGGTTGTTAGCGGTCACGTGATCTGTTATCAGTGACCTTGATCTCTAATCAGTGACCTTCATCTGCAGGTGTTAGACCCCGCGCACATCAGTTGTGTCTTGGATCTGGTGGATGAAGGTCGTCTGTTTCGTAGCTCCCGTTTACCGGACATTTGGCTTTAAGCTCTGCGGCATCTATCCCTACTATTTTCGGCATCCTGCTGAGTAAAATCACCGTCGACTTTTCAGCTTCTTGCTATTTTCAATGAGTCTGCTTGCTTCAATCAACAAAAGGTATGTATAATTATTTTGTCTTTTAAGTGTAATGTTTGTCTAGTATTTCTTAAAACAAAAAAGTTTTAACAATCCTTTTTAAATGTATCTTTCAATTTAATTATTTGCTTTATTAAACTAAACTTAAAATTTCACACTTTCTGTTACTATGAATGAATGAATTCAAAAGTTTGCACATTCTACATTACTTAATTCAAAACATGTTCTGTCATTCTCGATATTCAACTTATGTTTCACAAGTTTAGCTTTCCTTAGTTTTATATGTGATTTCATTTAAAAAACAATTGTTGAAAATAAACTCGAAAAAATATATTTTCAAACAGTGTGATTTGTTTAACATATTATTTCTAACAACAAAACTAAAAATATGTCATTAAAGTTAACCATTTACTTTTTTCTAAATTAAAACTGACTCACAATTCACTGTTAAAGGCGATTTTTGTCACGTAGCAATCCTCACTCATATGTTTGATAATTTAGTTTAAAGGCATCTACTTTGGATACATCACAACCATCGTATATATCATTTTCAATATATAATCACATCTATTATATACATCACAACCAGTGCAACATAAATCAGTCGATTCCTATGTATGTATGTTAATTTTCATCCTTTCAACAGCAGAGATGTTCATCATATGTTTTCAATAACTTAAATGTAAGTGGGACTACTAATTTTTCTTTTGCTAATACGTAATAAACCCTTTATTACCAGTTGAAACTAATACACGTTCTTTGATTAGAAAAATTGTTAAAACAATGCAACATAAATTATTTTTTTAGTTAAATATAATTTTAAAACGAGATATGGAAAAAATATCCTAAATTAGTAAAGTATTTTATCTTCAGTTCGAATCAAAGTAAAAAACTTTCCTAAGAAAGTTTTTTTAACATCTATGATTAGGAAAACAAAGTGTCCAATTAGCTCTGACATTAAAACTTATTTGTAAACTGAGTTTATGTTTCATATAGTTGTCTTCATTGGTATTTGTTAAACTAAATTACTATTAATCTTTTTGGTTTAATATTCAAACTATCGTAAGATCTTGTTCATTCTAATTGAAAATAATACAGTAGCTCGCGCATTACAAATACTAAATATTAAGTTTATACCACTTTTCTAGAAAATCAAACTTTACTTCGTCAATCATTAAAATGCTTTAGTTAAAAGTCGATTTCAGATTCAGCAAAAAACCCTTAAATACTAATTCAAAAAACTTTTTTTGAAAAGTTACCTCTATGCAATTAAGAATAACTAAAAAAATCTATTTTGTTTTTTAGAAAACGAAGGGTTGTTCTATTTAAAAACTTAGTAAAACTAAAAACGGGTAACAAAGTGTCTTGTAAACAATATCTATTTTTGCTTAAAAATTGAAACTATTTTTATAAATGTTTATCCAAACATATTTCTTTAAATAAAAAATTGCTAGTTTAGAAATAAATTAAATGAGCTGTTTTTAAGTTATAAAATAAAATAAATTGTGAAAATTCCTTTTCCTAATTAAAAAGTAAATTAATAATCTCTAATTAGGTAAAGAACATGAAATTATATTTTTAACCTTAAGCAAACAGAAGTTATGAATTTTTTCAGCTGCCCATTTCTTGAGTTGCAATATAGATTGTATGAAAGAGAGGTAGATAACAGATATTTCCTTCGATAAGGAAATGCTTGCTTATTGTACGACATCTCTCCCCAACCATCTAAGCTAAGGGTAGATGCATATCAGAGGGGTGTCTGAAACCGTGAGATAAAGGTCCCTATATGAAAAGATTGCCTTGCAAAAGAAACGCAAGGGAGATCTCGTGACTCGATAATGCGCGTGCAATCGAAATTCTTAGAAAGTTACTTATTTAAAACTTACATATAAGGTAAACAGAAAACTATACGTCATTTTCCAAGACTCTCATTCGTTCAAAGCAATGTTAGTTTCAGCAAATCAGAGGGTCTAAAAATGATGTCATTGAAAACAAAATAATATGACAACACTGAAAACATTCATTCGGAAATCATTTGCGGACTGCTATCTTCTAAATTGTTTGCTAGTGTGTTTTCAAGATCAGGATATTAAATGAGGATTTTCAATTTGAAGAAGTAAGATTTTGTTTACAGATGTTGAGAAATTTTGTTTTAAAACATATATTACTAAGAATTAAAGATTAAAATTTCTGTTTTTAAAATATTTATTTTACTAGTTAAAAAACAATTATCTAATTGTCTACATTGCTATATGATAAAATATATTATCATTAACCTTTTTTGGTATAAGATTCAAACTATTGAAAGAACTTGTTCATTCCATTTGAAAAGAGTTCAGTAGCTCACACATTTCAAATTATTTTCTTTTAATATAAACAGTTGTTCAAAATATTATTCTTTGTTTTCAAACGCAATTGAAATAAGCACATTTCTTTATGCTTTTGCAATAATAACCTATTTCAGTAAATCTGTGTAAAATGTATCCTCTCCGAGAGAGATCTGGTAATGATCAAGTTTTCAACTGGGCAGGAAAAAAAAATTCCGAAGATATACTGATATAATCTATTTACTTCAAGAAGAGTGTGTTGCAGGGTAAACTAGAATATTGCTTTCTTAAAAGAAATATTAAAGGTTCTAGATACTAGTCATGTCATTTTCTGATTATTTTTTATAAAGTGTTGTTCGCCCTAAGTTATATATTTATTTTGTTTATGATATCGAACTTTGAAATGTAATATTTGTTGTGATATATCTTGTGACTTGAACTAATATACAGGATTTTAAAAAGGTAAGTTTTTAAACGTTATTTATATATATTTTTGAGAGATTGCTAAAATAATTTTTATAAGTGTTTTCAATGTGTGAAAGTCTTTTTTTCTAAAACGTTAAACTAGTTAGGAAAATTGTTATTATCCAATGTTTATGCATGTTATTTTTGTTAATCTTTAAATTATGTGAAAGCTAAAAATAGTTATATGTTAATCTGTTTGAAACCTATGAGTAATTCTAAAGACATTTCTATAAAAACTTGAAAATGTTAACGTTTTCACTTAACCTCTCTATAGTCTATGCGGTATGTCAACGGCAATATTAACTATATTTATTCAGCAGATCTTGTCTTGAAATCAATGAATTCTGTTGATCTTAAGAAAAAAAATCGAATCTTTAACTATACTAATTGATAAAAGTAAGTAAATAATAGTTTTTTATAATTCAAAAAATAAAAAAATTTCTAAAACAACTAACATGTTAAAAAAAATATTCAATTCACACCACTTTTTCTGGAAAATTATACTTTACTTCATCAGTCACTGAAATAACTAAATTAAAGAGTTTAGTTTAAGGGTAAGCTAATTTTCAGCTTGTGTTTCGATAAACATCCACCCTTGGTTAATTAAACAGAAAACATTATTATCAAAAACTTATTCACGCTCTTTAGATTTAAAAAAAATGTATTCTTAAAAAAATTACTCAATGAAAAAAATTAAACTTGTTTATTAAAAAAAGCTTTATCTGAAAAAAAAAACTTGTATCGAAATGAACAAATGATTATAAAAAATATTAACTAATTTATTTAAAACTTTATTTGTAATAACTAAATAAAAAAAAACATGATTTGAAAATTAACAAATGTCTAAAAAATAATTATAACTTATTTCGTTAAAACTCTGAAAAAAAAATGTATTACCTCTTTATGTCAGTTCAAATAGGATGATGATGTCATCACAGGTGAGTTAAAAATCCTCTCAAGAGAGGGCGCTTGTGTTCATGCCCTCGGGTGAAAGCGATGGTGCTGCCCCCTAGGTTCGACTCTCGACCAATCAGAAGCAAGCTCCTTATCTAGATGAAACCGGTTGTTGCACGCTTCTTCGTTCATTAGCCCGGTGGATGTCATACAGGTAGGACGTGTCTCGACGCTGCTCCGTGGTAAGTATTTTTTAATTGCATGCGATCTTTTCTAATCACCTCATCATTATCTTTCCTTTGTTCTAATCCCTCTCTAACAGTAGACTTTCCTTCATTAATCATCTCATTAACATTTTCCTTTGTTTAATTCCTCTCTTACAGTACACTTTCATTCATTATCCTTTGTTCTAACCCCTCTCTTACAGTACACTTTTCATTATCGCTTCTTTGTTTTAACCCCTCTACTATAGCATGACGCGTTGGCGCCTATCTGTCTCGACTCCTCCCACCTGTCTATCACTTTCTTATCTCCCCTAACCTGTCAATCATTCGACTCCTCCTACCTGTCACTCATCTTTGGCCACGCCCTCCACCTCCACCTCAACGCATGACGCCTGGTGGGGCAGAACCGGCTTTTTCCTTCTACTAATATAAGCTTAAGGGGTAATATTAAGTTTTTCTTTGATGACCTAAGTAGGAATTGACTTTAAAAACAATTTTTTTTTTTTACATTACTGGCTTTTGTTTTGATTTCCACCAAAATTTATTCTATCTATTTTTTCATTAACGATTTAATTTTTTTGTGCGTAATATTTGTTTTTCTCAAATACATGTTTTGATATTGATCAGGCGTGTAAAAAAAATTTAAACACCCGTTACTAACTCTGCATAAAATTATCGTAGAAGAATGTTACTGGTACCACACGATTGGTAATAAAGTCTATTTTTAAATGATGTATATAAAATTTGCTTAGGGGGCAATCTACATCTTAAAACGAACCATAACTTAGATTTTTTCAATAGCAGTACACAATTCTAACAGCATAAATGAACTCTACATCCTCCAATTAGCCCAAAAGCAAATTTTTATGCAATTCGTACGATAAGTTTCCAAGAAGTGAATCATTTTAAAACGAGCGTATTCTAGGTGCTGTATCCAAATTGAAGTTCGTACTTGATTGTTGATCGAGAGAGCCCCCTTCTTGATCAAGGCATCCTAAGCGCCACTGAAGCTAGTCATTGAAGACTGCTAGATTACAGGATAACATAAGAAACTTCAAAATATCTAGTCACTTCTATCATAGACCCTTAAACCATTATTTTGCAGTTTTTAAAGCATAATTTGAAAACTACTTGGAAGAAAAATGTGAACTTTTGAATTTCTATAAAGCAGGACTTCAATAAATCTAAACCCATCAAGAAAATTATAGGTTGCAATTCATAATTTTTTTAATATTAATTTCATAATTCGTATCATAAAATTATAAAAAATTCAAATTCAACGTATTTATGTTTCAGTGTTTTAGTATTATTGCTACACAAAAAAAAACAAACAAACAAAAAAAAATAGCGCATTATGAGTATAATTTCAGGAGATATTAATAAAAACATGAAAATGTAATTTAACATTTGAAGCACTAAATTTTGAATGCTTATAATTCAAAAAGTCCTTCCGGCCAGTGCCGAGAGGAAGAGGTAGCTTTCATATTCCTTATTTTAAAAAGGCCAACTTATATTATTCAAACACACGAAGCTCAATTTAGTGGAAACCGAATATAGGAGATTCAATACTAATTTTTATCAATACTAAATCATTATGAATGAGAATTTCGCGAAATTAGTCAGCTTTATCCAAGCTGCTTTGATTTAAAGTAACTTATATTTGGCTGCCAAATTCGGCGATTTCTTAAAGTGCCTGCCATTTTAAGACAACATGGTGGATGAGGCTAGCCAGTGAACTTTGTCGAGACCTTAGTAATTGCTGTGCACATGCTCACTCACATCGGAATCGGTTGATATATAAGAGTGCTGTCGCAGGCAAAAAATCAGATTTTTCAAAATGTCACCCACATTAGAAATTGAAACTGTTATATCTGAGACATTTTTTAAGATAAAAACAAACAAAAAATGCTCCTAAATCCTTATATCAAGGTCAAATACTTAAGAAAGAAACCTTTTTCAATTTCTAATTTTTTTGCACCTCACTTTCAATAATTTTTTTTTTAATTCGATGGCCGCCATTTTGAAACAAGATGGCTGATGAAGCTGGCCAGCGAACTTAGTCGAGATATTGATGTATACTATCCACATGCCTTCTTACATCGAAATAGGCGAATACGTGTGTTATCCCGTGACAAATACAAGATCGTTTCAGAGTGTTAGCCATGCTAGAAATTCAAAGTGCTATAATTCAACCATTTTTTAAGATATAAACAAAAGAACAAATTTTCAGAAACAAAAACTGCTCCAGAATCTTTGTATCAAGGCCAAACACATAAAAAAAAATCTTTTTCATTTTCCAATTTTTTAATACCTTAAATTAAATTTTTTTTAAATGGCAACAACTTTGAAACAAGATGGCGAATGAAGCTGGCCAACGAACTCGGTCGAGACATTGGCATGTACTATGTACAGAGACAGACCAAGTTACATCCAAATCGATTCATAAATACGCCTGTTATCGCGTGACAAAAATCAGGTCGTTTTAAAATGTCAGCCACAATAGAAATTCACAATGCTATAACTCAGCCATTTTTTTACATATAGACAAAACAAAACCTCTTCCGGAATCTTTGTATTAAGGTAAAACACATACGAAAAAAATCTTTTTCATTTTCTAATTTTTTGGTATCTCATTTTAAATTTAAAATTTTTTAAATTGTTTTAAATGGCCGCCATCTTGAAACTAGATGGCGGGTGAAGCTGGCCAACGAAATCGGTCGAGGTATTTGTATGTACTATGTACACGCCAAGGTACATCCAAATCGGTTCATAAATACGCCTGTTATCACATGACAAAAATCAGGACGTTTCAAAATGTCAGCCACGCTAGAAATTCAAAATGCTATAACTCAGCCATTTTTTAAGATATAGACGAAACAAAAACTTCTCCCGAATCTTATTATCAAGGTCAAACATATAAGAAAAAAATATTTTTTCAATTTTCAGTTTTTTGGTACCACATTTCAAATTTAAATTTTTCTTAAAAATTTAAATGGCCGCCATTTTTAAACAAGATGGCGGATGAAGCTGGCCAACGAATTCGGTCGAGACACTGGTATGTACTATGTATAAACGAAGTTACATCCAAATCGGTTCATAAATACGCCTTTTATCGCGTGACAAAATTCAGGACGTTTCAAAATGTCAGCCATGCTAGAAATTCAAAATGCTATAACTCAGCCATTTTTTAAGATATAGACGAAACCAAAACTGCTCCGGAGTCTTTGTATAAAGGTCAAATACATAAGAAAAAAATATTTTTTCATTTTCAATATTTTGGTACCACATTTCAAATTTTAAATTTTCTAAAATTTTTAAATGGCCGCCATTTTGTTCCAAAATGGCGGATGAAGCTTGCCAACGAACTCGGTCGAGACATTGGTATGTACTATGTACACACCGAATTACATCCAAATCGGTTCATAAATACGAGAGTTAAAGGTCAGATATATATATATATATCAATTTTGAACGGAGGGTGGTTTCGGGGTCTTGGGGTCATGATCGATGAAAATATACCAAATTTTTTTGAAATTACTTTCCTCCGAACGGCTGCAATAGGTAGCTTTTTGTAATGAAAGTTACCTAAAACTTATCATTTAAATGTCCTGAAATTTGGTGCCTAGGCATAGTTTGAACCGAAGATTTGAAATATCGTGTCAAAATTGGGTATTGCCATTGAAAAAAATGAAGTTTCGGTTCGTTTTAATATGTAGATGGTCCCCTAAGCAAATTGTATACCCTTTATTTAAAAGTAAATTTTATTTCCAATCGTTCGGTACCAGTAACTTTCTTCTACGATAATTTGTTGAGGAGTTAGTCGGTTGTGTGGTGTTTAGCTTTTTCCACGACTGTACGTTTTAAACGATGGGATCATCCAACATCGTTCCGTAAATGAATCTGATACGTCGATGCACACAATACATGCACGCTCAAACGTTAGGAATAATGTATAAATTATCGTACAAATTGAAAGTACGTAAAAAGATTTGCATGATTTTTTTTTTTTCAAATATTTGGAGGTTTTAAATATTTTTTTCCCTAATACATGTAATTTTTCTTGAATACTCAAACTGAAAATTAATTCTCCTTTTTTATAAGAAAGTGCAAATTAATATTTTAAATAATGATGCCACCATACTTTCTAGCACATTGATTAGATACTGCTTTAAGCATTTATTTACGGTCGTAGTTTTGTGCTTTTTCTTGGGACAGTGCTGTGCTAAATTGTAACATTTTTATGTGAATGCGTTATCTATTCTGTCTTTTCTATATGTTTCACGATTTATGTCTGAATGTCCAGAAAACTGATTTTCACTGGTATTTTGTGCATTGATATGATAATAATTGCCTGTGTAATTTCGTAGTTATTATATACTGTGGTTGGAGTTAGATTCGACAGATTTACACGCATCCCGCCCGTAGTGATAATTTAGTCTTGAATTTCAACTCTTTCTGTTTGAACGTCGAAGTACGGCGGCAGTAGATTTTGCGACTGTGATTACGCCATCTTCGTAAGGAGTTGCAAATTAATATTTTGAATAAAAGAGTATTGGATTCCACGGATTTCACTTCGATGGTGATAATGCCGTGTTTAAGAAGCGACATTTTATCGTGACACTTGTAGTTGATGAAACAGCACCAAAAAAAGACGAAAAATGACAATTAAATCATAAAAATTTGTATGAATCACCACAAAAACAAAAGAACACATGTGACAAGATTCGGAGTGGAAATTTTAATAGCTCGTCATCAGCCAAGGCAAACACGCGTCCCAAAGGGGAGAAGTTGACAAATGAATTGATAGTCTTTCTAGTGACGTTCTACAGTAAATTAAACAGTTCATCTTATGTTCCGTTAAATAATCAGATTGGCTATTTTTCTTTGAATTAAATAGTATTTCATTTCAGTACGTTTCTGTGTGAGGCATTCAGCCTTTCAGTCTTTCTGTTCTTTAAGGTTATTTTTTTTTATCGTCTTTAGTTTAAGTCTGCCCACTCCACTGCCAATCACCCTTACTCTTTGCTTTAAGTAATTTCTAGTATTGTTATTTTGGTGTCATGGCTACTTTTTAAGGGTACAACACTAAAGGGTACGTTACAACGTGGGTATGTTATATTAAATACATATCAATGAAACTCAAAGAAATCTGCATCTTTAATAAGAAAATTATTAAAATTCTTAGTTTGACTTATTATTATGCTTATCCTTAGTTAATGTTTAGTAAAGTATGGGTTGGTACATTAGAAAGAAAAAGTCAGTGACAAAATGCGTTAAAAATTCTAGTAAGATTCTGTAATTAGAATGTACTGTTTATTTAAGCTCTTCTTAAAACTTACTGAACGGATGCAATTTATGTTTAAGAAATGTTTTCGAAATACTCTTTCGAGAACAAAGGTCTTAATTTACTTAAATTATTTTGAGGGATATTCTAACTCTGTTTCGTGAATTTTACGCACTCAAAAGATGTAAATATTTCTCCTAATATTTACAATATAGTATTTTGCTATTGCTAAAAGATAATCAAGATGTGCGAAAGAATTTAGAGTTAAACATTCAGATTATTTGATAAAAATTTGATAAGCATTTGAATGCTAATTAAATATTTACCTTTCGATTAACTTAATTCAATAAATTGTAATATTTTATACTGTACTTATATAAATGGATATTTATTTCTTTACCTAAATAAATATGCGTACAAAGAAAATTATGTTCTTAGGCATTTTTAAGTAAAGATAGACTTTAATGTGTTAAAAATGCTAAAATGAACTTAGGAGACATAAAACTTTTAAATCAAGTAGATTAAACTGCGAAATTACATCAATTTATGCTTGATTTGCACAACTAAACAAACTGGCTTTAAAGCAATGTTAATATTAACTCTTTTTCCATTTAAAAGATAACGTTTATATGAAACAATAAACACACACTTAACATTATAAAAGAGATGAAGTATTTTAATTTGCATAATGCATTTTACTTTAATCAATATTATCCGTAATTATATTTTGAGTCTTTAAATAGACATTTGTTATGATTTTGGATAGAGAGGCAGATTTATTTGCTGCAGTTTAAACATAATAATTATAATTTGCGAAAATGATAATTCATGGCTTGGTTCACTATTTAGAAAAATATATTTATAATTCCACTTTAATTAAATAATTGAATTACAAGGTTTGACTATTAAATAAACAAACTGCTGTTACTACTGCTAAATAGTGAGCGCGGCGCAGACGAACTTCCTTTGACGCTTTTACATGGCATCAAAAAATACGAAAAATTAATCAGTTGACATGCAAAAATCGTCTTCTGAATATCCGAGCTGTTGCTGAGTTGACAGAAATCGCCAAAGAAATGGTTCGTCACTCTATTCACCGCAATAGTGTGAAGGTGTTCTTGGCAAAGCACAGCACACCGGTGTTGGATATTCCACAATACTCGCCCGACGTAGTCCAAGGTGACTTATTTTTATTTACAAAGGTCAAATCATAGCTGATGTTTACAAGATTTGAGGTGTGTAATTAGTCAGTAGCGGTGGAGACTTTCAACAAGCTGACAGAAGATTACTTCCAGAACTGCTTTACACAGTGTAAAATTCGGATGGAACGTTGCAGGGATCGAAAAGGGTAAAATATTGAACGCGATAAAGTTTCTTACGTAATGGATGGCGAAAGGAAATTTTTATGATGTCTGTCCGTCTATTTACCTTTTATATAATGTTTTAAAAACTAAATTTATGATTTCTGTATGTACACATATATTTCTTTGGGAGAGAAACTGTTTTATAGCGATTGTCTTTTGCATGTAGAAATATGTTAATTAACATAAAAAGTGCTCTGAAATAATAAAGATAATCAAAACACTTTAAAAGGAGACTGTTTGGTTAGACTGTTTTGAAGGAGGTACTGTGACCATCACTTTACAAACATTACTTTTGATATCATTTTGGTCTTTTTCTTGAGGTTTTGGTAGAAATCGCAATTTAGAACGTTTTTAGAACGCTTTTCGCGCATTTTCATCACTTTTAGATTTCGGTTTTTCTAGGAACTATACTTAGAGATCATTTATTTGTTATAAGTAACCCCCATGCCAAATTTCAAGTTTCTAGGCCCTTGAGAAACACAAAAATCGCATTTTCAAAACGCTTTTTGTTGTGGCATCCCCACTTTCTGGCAGTGGCACCAACATATAATACAGCCTATGTTGGAATTGAGACTGTCAAGATCATTTTGCTTACATTAATTTTGAAATCGGCTTGGTAACTCCAGAGATTGCCCGGACACGGGCCATGTGAAATGTGCATTGGCCAATAAACGTGATCTTTGAATCCGTTCACATGGCACATTTCCTAAAATTTCCTAAAATTTCCTATCGTAATTCTATTGGCTGATAAACTTTATCTTTAAATCCACTTCTTTTTCATTGGCTGTTTCCTGTAATTTTATTAGCTAATGAACTTTATCATTGAATCCGCTTCTCCTACATATATATTTCAGCAATCATATTTTGCTCTGATGACGGTACGCTATGGCTACTGAAGATAGTTTGCAGGAAGAAATAAAGTGTTTTGATGCTTTGAACGTTGTTTTTTATCTTATATATCAGTTACCTTATAAAGACAATTAAAGCATTTAATAATAAATACTTAAGGAGATATATAAAAATAATTAATATGTAAATCAACTCTCATACATTTTTATGTCTGATTGTGGAAACTTTCTTTTTGTTTGAAAACTGAGAAATTTTAAATTTATATTCAATAATTAATTTTATAACATTAATTTCTAAAAAATAACTTTTTTAATTTAGCAAAAAAATGCAACTTTAAAAGTGATACTATTTGAAATTAGTTTTTAAGAAATTCAAGAACTTTAAAATATATTCTTTCTTCTCCTGCGACCATTCCATTTTTCTTCATGTCTGCGTAACTAACATTCTTAGTATCAAATTTAAAACTTTAAACACATAAACATTCTTAAGAAAGTTAAAGTTAATGTCAAAACTCTTAAATTGTTATGAAAATGCAGCCTTTAAGTCTCCTTAGTAATTTCTGGAGAATGCTAATGTATCTCTGCGAAATTTTCAAACATACGAAATGCGAAATGCAACATCATGTATTGCTTTAATTTTGTTTTGAATGATCGGAGTTGACTAATTTTAAGAACGCTAAAATTGCTTTTAAATTGTAGCTGAAATAATCTGTAGGGATGTTAAACTAAATAAAACACGAATAAAATTTTCGAAACAGAGAATAACATATTATGTAATATAAAATATTTCTAGCTTCTGTCACATATGTGAATTTCAGGACTTTTCTTATAGAATGGTAAATTTTATGTACTGCGAAAAAAAATATGAATTAATCAATTCAAATTTGAATGGATGAATTTGTTGCCCACATTTGCTTCAAGCCTTATATTGTGTACTAATTTGTGTACTAATTCTGTAAAAAAAATTTTAAATATAAAAATCTATTTATGAAAATTTGTATGTATCATTTCTGTGGCTTTTACCAAATTGAAATTTATTACCTTAAGGATTTGTCAGGACTTTTCTTATAATATTAACTGTCTCATTTTTACGTTTTTAGTGGAGGTAGGTTTGGGGTTGTAGGCATATCATAAAAATTACAAATAATTAAACTTAATTGAATTTTACCCTCACAGTAATCATATATTAGAGGGAGATCCCCGACACTTTTTTCAGCCAAGATAAAATCACGTGACTCGGGGCAAGAAGCTTCCAGGTCCGAGTGCTAATAGCACTGATTTCTACGGAGGATATTAGACAATTTCATGTTTACGATTCAAAAATATCACGGTAGCAAGTTGTTGTGTGTATGAATGTACAGAAAGAGCAAACAAAACAACTTCTGTTACCTTTCATTGCTATGCATTTATTATTTATTTATTTATTTATTTATTTATTTATTTAAAGGGTCTTAAAAACATATCATTGGAACTATGATATCATTTATTCACGTTGTTACGATGAAAATACAAAATATTTTACTTTTAATAACATAAATGTGTGTAATAATAGGATTTACTATTATCTAGTGTTATCAGTTTAAATATTAAAAGAGTAAGTTTGAAAGTTTGATTAATTTGAATTTTAAGAACATTTTATAATAAGGTGTTTGGCGATACATTTTTTTCGCCAAAAGAAACTTGTTTTCGTCCTTTAAAACCTAAATACTTATGTTTTATTTATTTTTTTTTTTTTTTTTTAATCTTGCTTTAGATTAAATTTATGCTTTAAATAAAGTATACTTATAAAGTACGCTTTAAATGTAATAACAGATCTTTAAATATTACCTAAATTTAATATACTAATAAGATACGCAATTACATTTAATGCACTCATGACTTTTAACAAAAAATAATTATAACAAAAATTAATTAATCGCTCAAACTTATTAATAATGCCAGTATCAAGAAATCAGTATTTTAATTATTTTACACAAAATATTTAAAATTCCAAATTTTGCAGAATTACGAATGAAAGAAGAAAACAGTGGCTTCGTCGCACGTGGATAGGGGGGGGGGGAAGGGGGCAGAACCCCTTCTTGTATAATAAACTTAAAATACAAGTCTGAACATATTCTAATGCAATTTATAATTTTAACCAATGTAATTTAGCTTGATGCTAATCTATATTTATAAATTAATATATTAATATAGCTGATGTTAATTAACCGAAAATGAAAATTAGCACTGAAGTGCGGTATCATATAGTTAATCCGCTTTTTTTGTATACATATAACTACTCTGTTTTCTTTATTTATTTATTTAAACTAAATATATAATTTAATAAACTAGTTTGTGGATTATAATTTTATTTATTAACGGATTTTTTGTGGAATAGTTAGGATTCATTGTTCTATAGATCGGAGGTTGCCAACCTGTGGTCCTTGAGAAAATTTCGGTGTTCCTCATAAAATTTTGGACATTATTTGGATTTTTAATGTTAAATTGGCCAGTTCCCGAATTGACCGGCCAATTCGCGAACTGGCCGAGTTTCCTGGCCAAAACCCGAAATATGTGAAATGAACAGCGTATTTCGGGTTTTGGCCGGCCAATTCGCGAACTGGCCGGGAAGCCTTGGCCAATATACGAAGTGGGGATTCAAGATTACCCGGTAGGTGGCAATGACGTGCACACTTGATAGGAAAGAACGTTCTATACTGTGGCGATTATATTCTGATATGTTGGACAATTTCCCGCCTGTTTGATATATTTCGATAAATTGGGTTTATTGTGAGCATTATATTCTAATCTGCTGAAGATTTCTGCCCTCTGTGACAAATATCGATGCATCGGATTCATTGTTCAATCCAATAAACAAATTATTTGAGGGACTCTGTAAATAAACGACAAATTTTACCTAACCAATAAACTATAGAAAAATGTTGCAGAGCATATTAGTAATATACAGGGTGTCCGGTCTCAACGGTGTCCAATGGGTAATTCCTAAACCGCTAGTCATAGACATATAGTTCCAATTACAAAAATGTTTTAAATCAGGTAAAGAAACATTTTAAAAGCGATTCGGGTCAATAAAAAGATTTCTTAAAAAATTACGAAATTTAAATTTTTATACGGACCCTCGGTCCTATAAGTTATATATAGTAATTTTTCCCATTACACTGACAAGTAAGACAAAAAAAGTCCCATTCATA
Organism: Maratus speciosus; assembly: GCA_963932465.1. Lineage (NCBI taxonomy): Eukaryota > Metazoa > Arthropoda > Arachnida > Araneae > Salticidae > Maratus > Maratus speciosus. The sequence continues at coordinate 2,859,106 of OZ010786.1, read as the reverse complement.
TAACCCTAAAATTGAGCGAGTTATGAAACTTTAAAAATGCATGACTTATGCCACTTTTCTACTCTGAAAACAAATGAGTTCGGCTTGGCTTTGAGGGATCATATACCAAGTGTTTAAAGTACTCGAAGATCTTACTTCATGTGTATCTGCGCTTTGAAAAAAAATCTTACAAATATTATGATTAAGTCTCGAATTGGCTAAAATAACATATATTTTATTTGTCAGGATTTGAGACTATTTCTTTTATGATTTCTTTTAACAAAAATTATGTTTTTTATAAGTTTTTATGTTACTTCAACAATCGTATGTATGTTTTTCCAGTTCAAAATTTGTACTCGAACTTTAACCCACTTTTAAATATCCGATCGAGATTGCATTTTGCATACTGGCGCAAATCCGACAACAATCTAATATTTTTAAGATTTTCGGTGGTTACCATTTATACTTATTTTACAGGATAACACAAAAATTTCGGATAGATTTCTGCCAAGGAGTTTAAGAAAAAGTTTTAGATTAAATAATACAAGACTGCGATTGTTGGGTTTTTAACTTTTTTTAGCACTGAATCCGAAAATTAACTTAATTTTTAACCATCATGTCAGGATATTTCGCAAATCATAAATTTTCAAATTTAAAGAATAACAAAAATCGAATACTATAAAGTAGAGGAGATGGTTGTGTTTTTAACTTTTGATAATTGATTTTTACGCACTTTTTAGCACTGAATCTGAAAATGACCTTCATTTTTAACCATCAAGTTAGAATTTTTTTGCAAATCGCAAATCTGTAAGTTAAAATATAGCGAAAATCTCATTTTATAAAACATATGTAAAACATTTTTTATTTTATTTTATTTTATTTTATTTTATGAAAAAATTTATTCGATATTTTTACTTATCCTGGGATTCTTACAGCTAAACAGCTGAGTGGTCCGATGAGATGGGGGAGGAAATTCAATTTTAACATTGAACTTCTTAACTTTGAAATTTGCAATTTGCGAAAAATCCTGATATGATAGTTAAAAATGAAGGTCAATTTCGGATTCAGCGGTACAGAATATATAAGAATTAATTATCAAAAGCTAAAAAACATGACATAACCCAACATTTGCAGACTTGTGCAATCTAAAAATATTTTAATGTACGTATCATTTTGTAAAGAATTGAGGCTGTTAATTTAGAATCATTTTATTTAAGAAAAATTCTGTTTTTTCTTTCTTCTTAAATGTTTATTACAAATTGTATATTTTCCATTAATATGCCAGAATGATTAAAGATTTCAAATTTATATTGCAATGTTAATTTTACTCCCAAACATTTTTTATATCTGACGAAATTATATTTCGACGAAATTTGTGAATGACCCCCAATTTGCAGCAAAAAATATGCTCGAACTTTAAACATCTATTACTCGGTCAATTTTAATCGTAGAATAACGGGACTTTTTTTGTATTACATATCAGTGTAAAAGGAAAATTTCACTAAATATAACTTATAGGGCCGGGGGACCGTATAAAAATTTAAATTTCGTAATTTTTTAAGAAATGTTTTTATTGACCCAAATCACTTTTAAAATAATTTCTTTACTTGATTTAAAACATTTTTGTAATTGGAACTATATGTCTATGACTAACGGTTTAGGAATTAGCCATTGGACACCGTTGAGACCGGACACCCTGTATAACAGTTTCATTACATTTGAAGTAGTGTAACATAATTAAAATACCCTATAAACGATTTTTTCACATATATCATAATTCTTTATCTGAATTCTTTTGGGAGTCCTATAAACGAACTATAATGGCTACTTAATCAATACACTATAAAAAAACATATTGCTCCCTACATGAGTTAGGCATGTAAATTTTATTATATTTGAAATAGTGTAACATCAATTAAGTGCACTAGAAATGATCTTTCACCATTCACTGCAATGTAACGAAATACTTTTGAGTGTTTCTGTAGACAAACTATAATTGCTATTTATTTCATACCCTTTAGATAACAGTATGCCGTCAATCTTAATGAAGCATACCTATTTTATTATAATTGAGATAATGTAACAACATTAAAATGCACTGAACAAAACCATTGATGATATTGTAATGAAATACTTTTGTGCGTTCCTGCAAATTAACCAAAAATAGTACAACTTCACTAGTAATACCAAAATGTATTTATAAACCTAAATATTATAACAATTACAAGTCAATCCGAGTCTTTACCCGAGTTAGAGCACGGGCATGCATGCATACGGCCAGACAAATTGAATTCATAAACACTTTCAACTATGTTAGAAAATGATAAAACGTAAAAATCGGTTTCTATATACCAATTTCGCGAATTCGCCGATAGTGTATGGCCACTTCGCAAACTGGCCGATTGCATCTGGCGAGTTCGGGTTTTGGCCGGCCAATTCCCGAATTGGCCAGTCAGTTTAAAACGTTGTTGGCCAGTTCGCGAATTGGCCGGCCAGTTCGTGAATTGGCCAATTTCGGGTTTTGGCCGTAACATATATATGGATGGTCATGAAAAAAGATACTAAACAAATATGTGTGTTTAAAATGAACTAATTTTAAGTATTTACAATGGTAATTGCCGAAACGTCAGTGAAGGCTTACTGTGGAGACACGAAAAGTTTTGGTTTCTGTTAGTCTGTCTGTCTGTTAGTCTGTCTGTCTGTTCCGCGATAACTGCCGCAAAAAGCATCCGATCGGCTTGAAATTCACTGGGCATGTTGATGAGGTACCCGGACTTAGCTGTATAGTTTTTGGTTAAATTTGGTTCATTCGTTCGGAAAATATGGAACATTATATTTTGCTCTATAATGCTTTTCAATGGCAAGTCAGACGATTTTCAGATTTTCATTTGTTGAAAGAAATGGCTCATATGAAAAATGGATTTAAATGGTAAATTTTTGATGCTGAAATTTTTAAATAACATTATTAAATTATTCCAATAAATTATGTGAATATATTTGCGAGATTTTTTTAATTAGGTTTATAATATTGGGGGGAATTTTATGCATGTTTTGCAATAATATAAAGGATTTTGTTTTATCAATTTGACATAATGCATATTTCATTTTTTTCCTTTTCTTTCTCTGATGCCTAGCAACATATTTGGTCCTAATAATATTAGTATAATTGCGTGTATAATGCTTGAGTAAAGCCAACGTCAAAACAGATGAATTAATGCATTTGTATCTTTGCATATAGAAGGATTTTAGCCCAGAAATAAAAATAGGCAATATTTCTTTTATTTTATTTTATTTATTTTATTGAAATATTTTGCTTAAAAATACAAAAGTTCATTATTTTCATAGAGAATAACGTAACATTTTCCCATAACATTTACAAATATTTCTTAAATTGTTGCCAAGAAAATCAAAACCCGGAATAATATTTTCTTTTAAACAATTTTCAGTTGAAATGTTTTGTCGTGAAACAGGAAAATGAAAAATAAAATTAAGAATAGAAAAATTAATATGGCGGCATATTGGAAATAAAAAGAAAACTCTCGAGTATTTCTTAATATAACAAGATGAAAAGTTTTGAGTAAGTGCGCATAGCAGGTGAATTAGACGTCATTTATCGAAAACAAAGATGCTGGAATAAAAAGATCTTGGGTAAAATAAAATTAACTATTATTCACGGAGGAAAGAGATAGATGGAGATGCAGTATGCCGTAAAAACAGTTTGCAATACGATGTGCGTTATCGCTCAGATTTAAATGCCCTCATTCGGCCCAAACAAAACAAGCACGTGGAACAGGGACCAAATTCTTTGACTTCATCCGTTTTTTTTTTTTTTTTTTTTTTTTTTTTAAGCACGTTGTGTTGTGCCGAATGTAGCTGATTTTAGGGTTACATTTTTGGCGTCACTTCAAGATTTATTGTCTGTGTACGGTTAACATGAATATTTTATTTAAAATTTAAATTTTATTAATTTATAAAAAAAAACTTATGCTTATCCTTATAAATCACAGCGTAAAAAAATATAAGATATACTATAACCATCCGCACAATCAATAAAAAATTACGAATGTAAATTTAAATAGACTACGGGGGGTTCAGGGGGACAGAGCCCCCCTGAAGAAATGCAATTTTTGATTTAAAATGTTACCAGAATAAGTAGCTCATCAGAATTTCAGAACATCAATGTACAACCACTTGTTTAACACTTTTAATTTCTGAAACTTTACGAAGTATCTTGTATGCTCATAAATATTTATATAATTTGAAAACTTTAAAAAGCGATTTGTAGGAAGTTGAATATTATGCAATGAGTGTTAAAAAACAATGACTTGCAAAGATGACGTTGAGGCTCCTGATCTGCAGATTTACTAGTTGCCGAAACGTCAGTGAAGGCTTACTGTGGAGACACGAAAAGTTTTGGTTTCTGTTAGTCTGTCTGTCTGTTAGTCTGTCTGTCTGTTCCGCGATAACTGCCGCAAAAAGCATCCGATCGGCTTGAAATTCACTGGGTATGTTGATGAGGTTCCCGGACTTAGCTGTATAGTTTTTGGTTAAATTTGGTTCATTCGTTCGGGAAATATGGAACATTTTATTTTGCTCTATAATGCTTTTCAATGGCAAGTCAGACGATTTTCAGATTTTCATTTGTTGAAAGAAATGGCTCATATGAAAAATGGATTTAAATGGTAAATTTTTGATGCTGAAATTTTTAAATAACATTATTAAATTATTCCAATAAATTATGTCAATATATTTGCGAGATTTTTTTAATTAGGTTTATAATATTGGGGGGAATTTTATGCATGTTTTCCAATAATATAAAGGATTTTGTTTTATCAAATTGACATAATGCATATTTCATTTTTTTCCTTTTCTTTCTCCGTTGCCTAGCAACATATTTGGTCCTAATAATATTTGTATAATTGTGTGTATAATGCTTGAGTAAAGCCAACGTCAAAACAGATGAATTAATGCATTTGTATCTTTGCATATAGAAGGATTTTAGCCCAGAAATAAAAATAGGCAATATTTCATTTATTTTATTTATTTTATTGAAATGTTTTGCTTAAAAATACAAAAGTTCATTATTTTCATAGAGAATAACGTAACATTTTCCCATAACATTTACCAATATTTCTTTAATTGTTGCCAAGAAAATCAAAACCCGGAATAATATTTTCTTTTAAACAATTTTCAATTGAAATGTTTTGTCGTGAAACAGGAAAATGAAAAATAAAATTAAGAATAGAAAAATTAATATGGCGGCATATTAAAAATAAACAGAAAACTCTCGAGTATTTCTTAATATAACAGGATGAAAAGTTCTGAGTAAGTACGCATAGCAGGTGAATTAGACGTCATTTATCGAAAACACAGATGCTGGAATAAAAAGATCTTGGGTAAAATAAAATTAACTATTATTCGCGTAGGAAAGAGATAGATGGAGATGCAGTATGCCGTAAAAACAGTTTGCAATACGATGTGCGTTATCGCTCAGATTTAAATGCCCTCATTCGGCCCAAACAAAACAAGCACGTGGAACAGGGACCAAATTCTTTGATTTCATCCGTTTTTTTTTTTTTTTTTTAAGCACGTCGTTGTGTTGTGCCGAATGTAGCGGATTTTAGGGTTACATTTTTGGCGTCACTTCAAGATTTATTGTCTGTGTACGGTTAACATGAATATTGTATTTTAAATTTAAATTTTTATTAATTTATAAAAAAAAAAAAACTTATGCTTATCCTTATAAATCACAGCGTAAAAAACATCTAAGATATACTATAACCATCCGCACAATCAATAAAAAATTACGAATGTAAATTTAAATAGATTACGGGGGGTTCAGGGGGGCAGAGCCCCCCTGAAGAAATACAATTTTTGATTTAAAAAGTTACCAGAATAAGTAGCTCATCAGAATTTCAGAACATCAATGTACAACCACTTGTTTAACACTTTTAATTTCTGAAACTTGAGTATCTTGACTTTGAGTATCTTGTATGCTCATAAATATTTATGTAATTTGAAAACTTTAAAAAGCGATTTGTAGGAAGTTGAATATTATGCAATGAGTGTTAAAAAACAATGACTTGCAAAGATGACGTTGAGGCTCCTGATCTGCGGATTTACTAGTTGCCGAAACGTCAGTGAAGGCTTACTGTGGAGACACGAAAAGTTTTGGTTTCTGTTAGTCTGTCTGTTAGTCTGTCTGTCTGTTCCGCGATAACTGCTGCAAAAAGCATCCGATCGGCTTGAAATTCACTGGACATGTTAATGAGGTACCCGGACTTAGCTGTATAGTTTTTGGTTAATTTTGGTTCATTCGTTCCGGAAATATGGAACATTTTATTTTGCTCTATAATGCTTTTCTATGGCAAGTGACAAGTCAGACGATTTTCAGATTTTCATTTGTTGAAAGAAATAGCTTATATGAAAAATGGATTTAAATGGTAAATTTTTGATGCTGAAATTTTTAAACTAGTAAATCTGCAGATCAGGAGCCTCAACGTCAGCTCTTCAAGTCATTGTTTTTAGACACACTTTGGTAATATTCAGTTTCCTGCAAACAGCAATTTAAAGTTTTCAAATTATGTAATTATTTATAAGAATAAAAAATACGAAGTTTTCAGACATTAGAAGCATTAAATTAAAAACGTTATGGAAGGATATTTCGAAATTTTCATGAGCTGTTAATTCTGTTATATTTTAAAATAATAAAGTAGATTTCTTCAGGGGGGCTCCGCCCCCCTGAGCCCCCCGTGGTCTTATTAATTTACATACGTAACTTTTTATTGATTGCGCTAATGGTTAGCGCAAATTTTAGATTTCTTTTTACACTTCCGAGCCTTATTTTTCAATACTGGTAACACAGAAAATGATTTACATTGACGCAATTATATTAAACGTTTAGGTTTTATGAATGAAAATGTAATTTCCTTTAAAAATAAAATAATTTTCATTCATATTTTCTGAAATGAGGCGGCATTAAGAAGTAACACCCGTCAAAAAACATTTTTTCAGGCAATCTAGTTAATGCTTGGTTTTTAAGGATGAAAATATTTATCTCCCGATACAATGACGTCATTTTCGACAGCGATAATTTTGAGGCGCATAATTTTGATATTTATTATATATTTGCTTTTCAAAAGTGTTTTTTTTCTCTCATTGGAATTTTCGATTAAGAATTAACATTTCTGTTAGCTGTGTGCAGACGATAAACCATGAGATATTGGTAATTTTTTTTTTTAATAATAAGAATTAAAATCATAACACAAGCCCCTTTTATTTCAACCTCAAAGCGTATTGGTTTTATTTTTTATATATGAGATGAAATTCAACTTCTTTTCGTATTTTCACCTTATTTCTAATATGAAGGCGTATTCATGTCTATTTTTTATTTCATTTTCCTCTCGCACATAAAAATCTTTGAAATCAAAATTAACTGTTTAGGATAAATTTTTATTCCGGGATTGAATTTTCGTGGCAACGGCAAAAAAAAAAAAAAAAAAAAAAAAAAAAGAGATTGTTAAATTTCTTAGTAAAATGCCGATTTATTCCTTATGAAAATAATGAACTATTTAATTTAAATATTTGAACAAAATAAATACAACATAGTCTTTCTTTATTTCTGTGGTATATTCCATCTATATGTAAAGACACAAAGGCATTAATTCGTCCCTTTTGACTTTGATTTAACTTCAAACAATTACACATACTTTCAAATTTACGATATTTTTAGGTGTAGTTCGCTGCTAGGTAACAGTTAAAAGGCAATAAAAGCAATTAAATATGTGCTTAAAGAGAAAATTTATTTAAAAAAAAAAAATTTTATATTATTGAAACACATATATAAAATCCCTCCATAAAAGTTATACACCGAATTTAAAAACTCTGACAAATGTATACACAAAATTTCAAACTAATATGAATAATGTATTGTTCTAATTAGGAAATTTCATCATCCTTAATTTAGCATTTAAATCCTTCAATCATATGAGCCATTTCTTTTCAACAAATAAAAATGGAAAAATCGTCTGAATTGCTATAGGAAAGCATTAAGTCGCATAATAAAATGTTCTATATATTCCGAACGAATGAACCAAATTTAACCAAAAACTATACAGCTAAATCCGGGGATATCACCAACATGCATCCTTAATTTTAAGATAATCGGATGCTTTTTACGGCAGTTATCGCGGAACAGACAGACAGACTAACAGAAACCAAAACTTTTCGTGTCTCCACAGTAAGCCTTCACTGACGTTTCGGCAATAAGATTATTAAATTATTCCAATTAGTTTGAAATTTTGTCAATATATTTGCGAGATTTTTTTAATTAAGTTTATAATATTGGGGGGAATTTTATGCATGTTTTCCAATAATATAAAGGATTTTGTTTTATCAATTTGACACAATGCATATTTCATTTTTTTTCCTTTTCTTTCATCTGTTGCCTAGCAACGTATTTGGTCCTAATAATATTAGTATAATTGCGTGCATAATGTTTGAATAAAGCCAACGTCAAAACGGATGAATTAATGCATTTGTATCATTGCATATAGATGGATTTTAGCCCAGAAATAAAAATAGGCAATATTTCATTTATTTTATTTATTTTATTCAATTATTTTGCTTAAAAATACAAAAGTTCATTATTTTCATAGAGAATAATGTAACATTTTTCCATAACATTTATCAATATTTCTTTAATTGTTGCCAAGAAAATCAAAACCCGGAATAATATTTTCTTTTAAACAATTTTCAATTGAAATGTTTTGTCTTGAAACAGGAATATGAAAAATAAAATTAAGAATAGAAAAATTAATATGGCGGCATATTGGAAATACAAAGAAAACTCTCGAGTATTTCTTAATATAACAAGATGAAAAGTTTTTAGTAAGTACCCATAACAGGTTAATTAGACGTCATTTATCGAAAACAAAGATGCTGGAATAAAAAGATCCTGGGTAAAATAAAATTAACTATTATTCACGGAGGAAAGAGATAGATGGAGATGCAGTATGCCGTAAAAAACAGTTTACAATACGATGTGCGTTATCGCTCAGATTTAAATGCCCTCATTCGGCCCAAACAAAACAAGCACGTGGAACAGGGACCGAATTCTTTGACTTCATCCGTGCATTTTTTCTGTAAAATGAAAATGATCTGCTTATATTTAAGCAATAAGGTAGCATTTCATTGTATTGTGAATTAAAAACTGTATTACTAAAAATATTATTCTGGTTTTTTTTTGTTTGTTTTTTAAGCACGTCGTTGTGTTGTGCCGAATGTAGCGGATTTTAGGGTTACATTTTTGGCGTCACTTCAAGATTTATTGTCTGTGTACGGTTAACATGAATATTTTATTTTCAATTTAAATTTTATTAATTTATAAAAAAAAAAAAAAAAAAAAAAAACTTATGCTTATCCTTATAAATCACAGCGTAAAAAAAATCTAAGATATACTATAACCATCTGCACAATCAATAAAAGATTACGAATGTAAATTTAAATAGACTACGGGAGGTTCAGCGGGGCAGAGCCCCCCTGAAGAAATGCAATTTTTGATTTAAAAAGTTACTAGAATAAGTAGCTCATCAGAATTTCAGAACATCAATGTATAACCACTTGTTTAACACTTTTAATTTCTGAAACTTTACGAAGTATCTTGCATGCTTATAAATATTTATGTAATTTGAAAACTTTAAAAAGCGATTTGTAGGAAGTTGAATATTACGCAATGAGTGTTAAAAAACAACGACTTGCAAAGATGACGTTGAGGCTCCTGATCTGCAGATTTACTAGTAGGAATAATTGCCGAAACGTCAGTGAAAGCTTACTGTGGAGACACGAAAAGTTTTGGTTTCTGTTAGTTTGTCTGTCTGTTCCGCGATAACTGCCGCAAAAAGCATCCGATCGGCTTGAAATTCACTGGGTATGTTGATGAGGTACCCGGACTTAGCTGTATAGTTTTTGGTTAAATTTGGTTCATTCGTTCGGGAAATATGGAACATTTTATTTTGCTCCATAATGCTTTTCAATGGCAAGTCAGAAGATTTTCAGATTTTCATTTGTTGAAAGAAATGTCTCATATGAAAAAAAGATTTAAATGGTAAATTTTTGATGCTGAAATTTTTAAATAACATTATTAAATTATTCCAATAAATTATGTCAATATATTTGCGAGATTTTTAAAATTAGGTTTATAATATTGGGGGGAATTTTATGCATGTTTTCCAATAATATAAAGGATTTTGTTTTATCAAATTGACATAATGCATATTTCATTTTTTTCCTTTTCTTTCTCTGTTGTCTATCAACGTATTTGGTCCTAATAATATTAGTATAATTGCGTGTATAATGCTTGAGTAAAGCCAACGTCAAAACAGATGAATTAATGCATTTGTGTCTTTGCATATAGAATCATTTTAGCCCAGAAATAAAAATAGGCAATATTTCATTTATTTTATTTATTTTATTGAAATATTTTGCTTAAAAATACAAAAGTTCATTATTTTCATAGAGAATAACGTAACATTTTCCCATAGCATTTACCAATATTTCTTTAATTGTTGCCAAGAAAATCAAAACCCGGAATAATATATTCTTTTAAACAATTTTCAATTGAAATGTTTTGTCGTGAAACAAGAAAATGAAAAATAAAATTAAGAATAGAAAAATTAATATGGCGGTATATTAAAAATAAAAAGAAAACTCTCGAGTATTTCTTAATATAACAAGATGAAAAGTTTTGAGTAAGTACGCATAGCAGGTGAATTAGACGTCATTTATCGAAAACAAAGATGCTGGAATAAAAAGATTTTGGGTAAAATAAAATTAACTATTATTCACGGAGGAAAGAGATAGATGGAGATGCAGTATGCCGTAAAAACAGTTTGCAATACGATGTGCGTTGTCGCTCAGATTTAAATGCCCTCATTCGGCCCAAACAAAACAAGCACGTGGGACAGGGACCAAATTCTTTGACTTCATCCGTTTTTTTTTTTTTTTTTAAGCACGTCGTTGTGTTGTGCCGAATGTAGCGGATTTTAGGGTTATATTTTTGGCGTCACTTCAAGATTTATTGTCTGTGTACGGTTAACATGAATATTTTATTTTAAATTTAAATTTTATTAATTTATAAAAAAACTTATGCTTATCCTTATAAATCACAGCGTAAAAAATCTAAGATATACTATAACCATCCGCACAATCAATAAAAAATTACGAATGTAAATTTAAATAGACTACGGGGGGTTCAGGGGGACAGAGCCCCCCTGATGAAATGCAATTTTTGATTTAAAAAGTTACCAGAATAAGTAGCTCATCAGAATTACAGAACATCAATGTACAACCACTTGTTTAACACTTTTAATTTCTGAAACTTTACGAAGTATCTTGTATGCTCATAAATATTTATGTAATTTGAAAACTTTAAAAAGCGATTTGTAGGAAGTTGAATATTATGCAATGAGTGTTAAAAAACAATGACTTTCAAAGATGACGTTGAGGCTCCTGATCTGCAGATTTACTAGTATTTTTAGTTATGACTATTTTTATTCATTAAAAATATAAAATTTTTATTTTTTTTTTAAATTTTTTTTTTTTTTTTTTTTTTTATATATATATATAGTTAATGAAATAATTTTGGTCTAAGAGTAGATCATTTTAAACACACATATATGTTTAGTATCTTTACCAAATTTAATGGTAATCCATACATGCTTTCTCACGATATCATGCTAGCAATGACTTATAGAGTTAAAAAAAAAAAAAAAAAAAAAAAAAAAAAAAAAAAAAAAACAGCTATTTTGATTTCAACAATGCACAAATTCTGTAAAAGGCTAATAAATTTCTAATGACAGCATATTACAAAGCACAATCTGTTTAATTAATATACAAAATTTCATGTTTATACATAAAAAGGTTTTGAAGATAGACTAATTAAAACTTTGAATTTTTTAGTTAAATTTCATCGGGTTTAAAAGGTACAAGACCCCTTAATAATTGTACTGTATAAATATTAAAACTATTAATGATAACATGATAATACTCTAAAAAATTCCTGTATTTGTAAAAATTTAGACGTGTAGTTTTGAAAATTTAAATTATAGCGGGCATTGGTAATTATATTAATAGAGATTATTTAGTATATGATTTTTTTGTTGCATTGTATAATATTTAACACAGGTAAGTATTAATTTTGGACTCTCCCGAAAATATGAATATTTATTATTGACTGGAAAAACAACGAAAATTTTGGCTTAATTTTCAACTGCATATTTGTGCGAAACAAATATTTTGATGATTGTGTCACAGCAATAAAAACTCGTTACTGGTCTCAGCGTGAAATAAAAACTGCTCTCTGTGTTCAAGCGATGTCGTTTATTCCGTAAAAAGATATGAACTTATTTTAAACAAACAGTAATAAATATCACATCAAAATGCGGGATTCTTAAATAAGCTTCAATTATTTTGTAATATTGAAATTAACGTTAAGGCTCAACCTGCTCTGCTCAACAAGCGCAAAACGTTTTTACGCATTTACAAATTCATGTTTTAACGGAAAGATATAAAATCGGAAAGCTTGACCATGGAAGCGATTTGGAATCGAACTTTATTTTACATTTTTTGATCCATAAATTGCTTATTGAGTTAGAAGAGATTTTAATCACGTGACAAACATGTTTTTCATCATTTCTTGAGTGGATATTTTTCTTTCGCAGTTCAAAACGCTCACTTTGACGCTATTTTTTGAAAGATCTATTGCGTTTGCAAAAAACAGCTCGATTACATAGTTTCTGAGCAACAACACCTGCTACTTTCATGCATTTCCGGAAAAAAACGAATTAAAACTTATGTCACAAATTTACCCTTTTGGATTTGAGAATAGCCTTAATAACTCTGATACAATTAAAAAAAATTTTGAAGCTTTTTGTTATGATTAAATAAGATGGTGATTATTATTAAAAAATAGTGATATCAGTCACGTAGGCAAGAAAGTGACACCCCTCATTTACAATTTTATTTTATTGAACAGGCATATTTCATTTTAATAGAATAAACATTCTTTGATAATTATTGTATAAATACATTTTTATTGTTAAAAAATTCTTATTAGGAGTCCGTGTGATTTCAAATTATCATTTTAGTGTTCCGTGAACTTCAGAAGTTGGCAACCGCTACTATAAATGAATTAAGCATAGCCAAATAACATTTTTTTTAATTCTATTATTTCTGAAACTGAAATTTTGCATTTTGGACTTTTTCTTTTTCTAACTACTTTGTGTGTATTTATGCAATTTGTATTGTAAAATAATTCCTGTATGTGTGTTATAGTTGTGTACTAATTTATCTATACTACTATTATAAAGAGGCAAAAATGTTTATTTGTAGGAGGTAAGCTCTGGAACTACGAACCGATTCCAAAAGTAATGGTCTCAAAATGATGGTATTGGTCCAACTTAGAACATAGGCTATATCTCATGTCCGTGCCACTGGCCAAAAGAGGGTGCAGAAGCAAAAAACGTTCTAAAAAAATTTTTTTTGTGTTACTGAAGGGCATGGAAACATGAAATTTGCAATGGTAGTTACTTATAAGATACTAATGATCTCTAAGGACATTTCTTATAAAGTTCGAAATTTAAAAGGGGTGAAAATTCGCGAAAAGCGTTCTAAAAAACGTTCTAAATGGCGATTTTTATGCAATCTCAAGAAGTACCAAACCGCTTTCAAAAATAATGGTGTCAAAATGATGGTGATAACCCTCGCTCCAACATAGGCTACATTTTATATCGGTGTCATTACCCCTAAAGGGGGTGCAGGAGGAAAAAAAGTTCGAAATTGTGATTTTTGTGTTAATGAAGGGCCCAGATACATGGAATTTGGCATGGTAGTTACTTATTAGATATAAATGATCGCTAAGAACATTTCTTAAAAAATTCGATATTTAAAAGGGGTTAAAAGGCGCAAAAAGCGTTCTAAAAAACGTTCTAAATGCCGATTTTTTCGCAATCTCAGGAAGTACCAAACGGATTTCAAAAATAATGGTGTTAAAATGATGGTGACAACCCTTGCTAAAACGTAGGCTACAATTTATGTCGGTGCCATTACCCCCAAAGGGGGTGCAGGAGCAACAAAAGTTCGAAAATGCGATTTTCGTGTTACTGAAGGGATAGAAACGTGAAATTTAGAATGGTAGTTACTGATAAGATATAAATTTCTTAAACATTAAATTTCTTAAACTAAGAACATTTCTTAAAATATTCGAAATTTAATAGAGGTGAAAATGTGCGAAAAGAGTTCTAAAAAACGTTCTAAATGGCGATTTCTACGCAATCTCAGGAAATATAAACCGATTTCAGAAGTAATGGTTTCAAATTGATGGTGACCGTCTCCCCTCCAACATAGCCTATATTTTACGTTGATGTCACTACCACCAGAGGGTTACAGGAGCAAAAAATATTATAAATTGCTTTTTTTGTGTTAAAGAGGGGGTAACATTTTAAATTTGGAATGGTAATTACTTCAAAGATGCAAATGCTTTCTAAGAATTGTCGAAAGAAAATTCCAAATTTAAAAGGATGAAGTGAGCGAAAGGCGTTCTATAAGAATTCTAAATTACGATTGTTATGCAATCGTATGAAATACGAAACCGATTTCAAACATAATGGTTGTAAATTGATGGTGATAGAACCTGCTCAAACATTTAAGCTATATTTTATGTCGGTGCCACAACCCCTAGAGAGTTGCATGAGCAAAAAAATTTCTAAATTGCGATTTCTGCGGTAGTGAAGAGGCTAGAAACTTTAAATATAGCACGGTAGTTACTTATAAAATATGAATGTCCCCTAAGAACAGTCGTTTATAAATTCTAAATTAAAAAGGGTTGAAGCGAAGGAAAGGAGCGAAAAACATTCTAAAAGAGTCCTAAATTATGATTTCTATGGAATCTCAGGAAATAATAAACCGATTACAGAAGTTATTGATTTCAAATCAAGAGTGATAGTCCCTGATCCTATACGGGCTATATTTTATGCCGGTGTCAGTACCACCTGGTTGGCAGGAACAACAAAGAAGCCTTTAAAAACATCTAAATTTCGTTTTCTATAGAATATTAGGAAATACCAACCGATGTCAAGGTTAATGTTGGAAAATTAATGGTGACAGTCTCTGTTTCATCATTTTTAGAGACATTCTATTTTAACTCTGTTTCGGCATTTTATGTTGGTGCCACTAACGCCAGAGCGGTGGTAGTCTGCTAGACAAGAAACTTGGAATTTGACATGATGGTTAATTTTAAGATGTAAATGTGTTAAGATGGTTTCTAAAAAATTCAAAAATTCAAATAAATACTGAAATGAGCATAAAAGTCTCAAAACACTTTCTAAATTATCATTTATTTGGAATTAATTTTAGTTCTTCTTATTAATTAAAATCTCATTTCTGTCTGTTGCACTTTTATAATGAAGTTTAGTCAAACTGTGGTTTAATTTGTAATATTTGAATTATTCATAAAGTGTTGTTCTAATAAACAAGCAATATAAAAATTTTGTTTTTAAAGTCAATTCCTACTTAGGTCATCAAAGAAAAATTTAATTGATCCCTTAAGCTAATATCAGTTTTTGTTGCATTAAAATATCTCAATTTGTTGATTTTCTACAAGCAAGTAGATATACAATGGAAGTCTATGGGAATTTGGCGAAATATTAGAGATATCGCCAAGTTGGCGTCACATTGGCAACTCATTTTTGTCGCAAAATTTGGCGGTATATCGCCAAGTTGGCGACAAACTTGGCGGTATTTGGCGACATAACAGGTCCCCCTATGGGAACCTTCTTTATAGATATGAAGATGCATTAAATGCTTCAATAACCAATGGTCGCCATTTTGTCTCCCATGTAAAACTAAAATTAATTAATTAAAATTTAATTAATGAATTAATATTTGAAAAAACTGTATTAACATCAATTGTCATCCAGTACAAGTTTAAAAAAAAATTATATCAACTTGATAGGATGAATAATAAGTATTTTATTAACGATTGAAAATTTGAACAAGATATATATATGCAAATAAATAAATATAGGGAGAAAGTGAACTAATACTAGGAATTGAAAAATAGTTATGCAAATATCACTTGGCATATTTCAACTATAACTCGAGCAAAGCCGCGGGGTTTGCTAGTTATTTATAAACTTGCATCCATGAAGCAAAATTTGTAAATAAAATTATGTGCGTAAGTTTGAGTTATGATCGTTACTGTATTATTCAGTTAAACACTTCAATTAATTGAATGCGTTGTTATAGATGTATTTTTTTGGAAATAAAAAACAATAAACATTTCATGAATTCAGAAAGTTTAAAGCTGACATTTCTTTTTCAATTAAAATGTCCTTTATGTAATATCAGCGTTTTCCAATTAAAATAATTATTAAATTCTTTAAAATTCTTTAATTTACAAAAAAAATTGACCTGCTTGTTAAATTTATAATTTTGTAGTAATAATAGGTAAATAATGCATCACCTAAATTTCACTTCCCTCGAAATTTCACCTTTTTCTCCCCCTCCTACCCCTACCCTTTGGCCTTCTAACACACAAATTTAAACTTCTTAACTAATTTCTTTATTTTTTATGTCCTATTTTTTACTTTGTATTCACAATTTTAAAAAAAAATAAGTATCTAATGAAATTAAATATAAACAAAACTATGTCAAAGATTGAAAACACCTAAATTATTAATTAAATATATGCATATTTATATACTAGGGGCATTAAACTGAAACCCGGTCAGTGCCTGTTACTTTGCATTAGACAGAAGGGGGCGCCACGTAACTGCCTGTATGGCGGCACCATCTATTGGTAGAGAGACTGACGCAGGCGCAACGTTTCACGTTGCATAGAGACAGTGTGGTTGCACGCCGAAGAGAATTTGTCACACAAGTTATCGTCCACTACTGAACATACAGGCGAGTAAGCAGGAGCAACGAGGAGTGATTCGATTTTTAGCGGCGGAGGGTGTTGGAGGCCGTAAACTTTATCGACGGATGAAAGCTGTGTACGGTGAGTACAGTCTGAGTTGTTCAACTCTTGTGGAATGGAATAAAAAATTCTTTGACGGGAGCGAGTCACAGGAAAACGATGCTCGTCCTGAACAGGCTCATCGTGTCATCACACCGAAAATGATTGCGGAACTGAATGATTTAGTCTTGGCCAACTGCAGAATAACTGTGGACGAGATACATCGGTTACTAGGTATTAGCGTGGGCACCACTCACACTATATTGCATCAACATTTGAGCTTTCGAATCGACCGGCTAGTGTCGCAATGGGATAAATGTGCCAAAAGTTTTGTCGACTATTTTTGAGTTTGTGTACTGTGTATAACTATATTTGTGTGTGTTAATAAAGTCGTTACTTTGCAGTAGTGACCGGGTTTCATTTGAATGTCCCTTATAAATAAAAGTTTCATAATTTCTGTTATTTATTTATTACTGATGAGCCATTCTTTGAATGATAAAGAAAACATTAGGATAAATATCCGTTGTACATTCAGATTTCTTTTACCTGATTTGTATTTTTGTAAACTCTCAAATTTCTGAATCACAGCATAAAAATACTGCACTCCTGCCAAGAGTTGCGATAAAGCGACAAAACTAGCGTTACTACTAGTAACCTTTCATCGCCAAATGCCAACTGTCACGTGGGTCATCCTGGCCCCACTTTTTACGGGCGAAAGTAACGGGGTTGAGCTCTCTATATGATATTTACTCTGAGATTTTACCCTTGACGTAATGATAATTACCAAGTTATTCAGTATTTTTTCATTCAGCTCTTCTCTAGATTTTATTTTTACATTGATAACCATCTAACCATCTTTCATTATTCAGTTCCACTTGCTCTTGAAAGAAGTGATATATTTTTTTGTTTAAATAACATTTTTTTTTTAATATAACTAAGCACTAACGCTAAAACCGTTATAAGCAATGCGGATCTTTCCATGAAGTTTCGCAATTAGAGTTTTCAAGATCATAATAATGCACATTTTAGATATTTTAACAAATCCACTACTATTATTTATCTACATATACCATTATATCGAGAAACTTTAACATATAAAATAACATCATTTCAATAAAAACATTTACCGAAAATAAAATTTTGAGTATTTTATATTTCTTTTTTCATTTTAGTATTCTTAATATAATATGGTATAGATTCAGGTAATGGGAAATGATTTTTCAAATCCGCCGTTATTATTACTTTTATCAGCTTCCTATTTTCTTAATACATCTTCTTGTTCGCAAAAAAAGTCCATTTTTCACGAACTAACCGAAGTCCCCATTTAACGATGTAAACATTAAAGTGGCTGAACATATTCACTTTCGTTAAATAAATAAAATTAAGTTTTTGACAGAAATTAAATAAACTATTAATTTTAACACAATCAAACTGATTGGTAAAGTTATCATACGAATTGAATATTTCCAACGGCGCAAGAAAATCCACAGGCCGGGAATCGAACCCAGATCCTTGAATTACAGGGCCAATGCTCTACCGTTTAAGCTAACTGGGTCGACAACCGGCGAGCATATTTCGCTCAGATAACTTTATCGGTTATAAGATCTATTCTATCATATAGACAGCTCAACAGAATAAACCGAAGGTAAATGGACTCCATATAAACGATGGGTATGTAGATAAAGAATTATTTTTAACACATTCAAACTGATTGTTAAAGTTATCTTACAAATTGAATATTTACAACGGCGCAAGAAAATGCACAGGCCGGGAATCGAACCCAGATCCTTGAATTACAGCGCCAATGCTCTACCGTTTAATCGAATTGGGCCAACAACCGGCGAGCATATTTCACTCAGATAACCTGATTGGTAATAACATCTATTCTATCATGTAGACAGCTCAACAGAATAAACCGCATGAAAAGGAACTCCATATAAACGGGTAAGTAAATAAACTATTATTTTTAACACAATCAAGCTGATTGGTAAAGTTATCAAACGAATTGAATATTTCCAACTGAGCGAAAAAATGCCCACTAACCGTTACTTTTGAAATCTGTTTCAAATTTTGCGAGATTCCATAGAAATGGTATTTTATAACGCACTTCACTCATTTCTCCATTTGAAATCAAGAATTTTTTAGAAACTATTTTGACAGAGCATTTATCTTATAAATCACTAACATGCCAAATTTCAAGTTTTTATGTTTAACAATTCCATAGAAATCGCAATTTATAACGTCTTTAGAACGCGTATCGTGCATTTTCAACCCTTTTAAATTTCGAAAATTTTCTCTCTTCTTAGAGAGCATTTACATCTTATAAGTAGCTACCATGCCACATTTCAAGATTCTATAGGCCCTTCAGTATAACAAAAATTGCATTTTAGAACGTTGTTTGCTCCTGCACACCCTGGAGGTAGTAGCGTCGACATAAAATATAGCCAGGTTGCTACCACTACTTTGGATATCGGTAGCTAGTTCCAGAAATTACTCCCTACAAACAAAAAGAAACCCATACAAACGTTATTTCTTTAAAATATTAGTATAGATAGATTAATTTTCATCACCTGAAACTATATTGAATAAGTTTACTCTTGTTTCACTCGTGTGAAAAGCAATTAATGCCGGATGAAAACAAATTTTTCCATAGATGAGACGTATCGATTTTTAGACTAAAAAAACATAACACTAATATGATTTCCACAAAATAGTTAGTGCCGTTTTCTAGAATGCCGACGCATTTAAACAAATATATTCGATTGATGTAGCAACATAATAATGTATATATTTTCTTTTCTTTTAAACACTGTCGAATAAATTTTAGTATAATAATGTTTGCTTCTACTAAAATATTTATTAATTAAATCTCCTTAATATTTCATGTAGTATTATGTTAAAATTATATTGTTCAAAAACGCTTATTCAATATTTACACACATCTAAATATTCATTTTTGGCTTGTTAACAATTCTATTTTATGTGAAGGATTTAAAAATCATTTATACGAATTTTTATATTTATAAAACGTAATTACTTTGCTTCTTGTTTGAAAAGGTAAAATTCTAATTTCAAATCTATGTTATTGTGTAGGATCAAACGAAAACTATTTGAGAATGTCAGATACATTGTGTTATTCTGTGAATTCAAATTGGAAAAATATTTAATATTGTTGAAAATAGATAAGGAGAGAACTAATTTCTTCCTATTCTTTCCAGAGTACAAGTTAGAAACAAATGAGATATTTGAATGTACTCATTTTTGCCAGTAATACTTTTCATTAAATATTATTTACTATTTGATAAGAGTGCCGTCTTAAAAATTTAATAAATAGCATTAAATAATAAGGACTTGGAGCTTAAAACACTAATATATTTCGTTTATAATGTACATTACTAATTCATTTCGAGATACGTGTAGTGAAATTTATATGGAAGTTTTAAATTATGCAAGCTATGCAAAATAATTTTATATTTTTTCTGCAAAAATCGATATCTCCAATATAATTATATATTTTGTTATCTGAAAGTTTTCAGAAAATTTTAAATTTTAACGAAACATTAATATTTGAGTCTAACAAGTGGACCGACAGTATAATTTAGTTTTAGTTTTCAAGGCAGGAATAAATCGAGAAAGACAGAAACACAAAATCTAATTCTGAAAATATCTGAATATATATGTAAGGTTACCAAAATAATAGAGGATTTTACATATTTTTATCTCTTATGTTGAGGTAATCTCTACTGAATATTCTGTAATTGTAGATGTTATAACTTTTGCAAAAAATGGAATACGATAGTATTCCGAGTGACGAAGCCTTAAGCCTAAAATAGTATCGTATCGTACCATAGAATTCGTAGATGGCGGAACTCATATACACAGCTAACTCGAATTCAAAGAAAATGCGAAAAGTGGCCTTTCAATAACTAAGAAAATATAGCTGTTATTTTCTGATTTATTTAGAACAGTCTTATAACTGCAGTCTAATCCTATTATGAAATTTTACATTTCTACGTGCAGTATATTTTGAGATCTTTTTTAAAGCAAAAGCGATGGTACAATTCCTAATGTAGATTTTTGGAAAACGGCCCTGGCGATTTTCTTTAAACTGATGTATAATATGAATCTGTTTGAGATGAAGTTAATAAAACTTTCATTTTTCTAGGAAAACTCGTTTTATTTATTTGATAATTCTGTAATTTTTGTTTCCCGTTAATGCGCAAAACGAAACCCGTCAACCATTCAGAAGAACTTAATCTCTCTGGTACTTTTCTCGTCTGTGATTAGTGAGTAAGTTTGACGTCAAATCGTAAGTGGGAGTAGTCACGATCCATCTGACCAATGAGTGCGAAGTGCTATCCCAGGTTCAATTCGCAGTGATGCTTTTTTGTTTACTTCACATGCTTCTTTTGATCTTTTTTTATAAGTTCCATTGTAATTTTTTATTGCCAATTAGATCATTAAATAAAATTTTAGTACCTTTTTAATTGTTATTAAGTTAAAAAAAATTAAATTACAATTGTAACTATGCTAAATGAAATAAAACTTCATTTTAAATAAATTTCAATAATAAAATTTGCCATTTTCTGCGGCTGGTAAATGTAGGGCCATCTATATTTTGGATAGAAACTTAAACTCTAACATTTCATATCGAATACAGATATATTCATTTAACATTTTTTAAATAATGATAATTTAAAAATGTTATTCAATATTATTCCATAATCCTTTAGACATTTTGAGAGTTTTACTATCGCACAGCAAATATATCTACAACATTGACTTTATTAACTCGTAAATGTAATTGAGTTAAAAATCTTCACCTAAATTTAAGTAATGGATTTTGTTCTATGCATTTCAAATATTTTGTAACTATGCATCTTATCTCCACATAAAAATTAAAAATCTCATATTAACTGTTTCAGAAAGTATTTTCGCATTTAATTATGTATACATAAATCAATACAGTCTTTTCCTGTCTGATGTAAGTGTTTTATATCCAACAGATTAAAAAAAAAACTAAAATACTTTCCAAATAGTATTAAATTCAGACATTTTTCTCCTGGAAGGTCTGTGTCACTCTCTGTCTCTCTCTGTGTGTGTATATATTAAAAAAACTTCAGAAATTACTTTTCCTATATTAAGGAGTATAAAAATTTTAATTTAATTTAAAATAGGAATCTTTTGAAATTGTTCCAATTATTTATTAAGGTTATTAACTAACTGTCATATTTATTTTTTATATCTATTGAAAATATCATACCTTAGACTAGATACATCTTTTTAGTTTATAGAAATGATGCAGATTAAAATCATTCAAATTTTGCTGTTTAATGTGTTATACAATAATTCAAAATTATTTTCTGACTAGCAAAATAATTTGTAAGTCTTCTTGTCAAATTGTCTTTTTTTCAGTAATATGAGTATGTAAAAATATTTTTTAATAATTTTTACAGAATTAACCTGCAATACATATATTTATTGTTACAAATGCAATGGAACTTTCATCTTTTCCCGCTCCATGCTGAAATATTTAAAATTTGGGATGCAATTCTAAAATTTTTCATAAAGGAATTTTTCAATTCAAATTTCTGTATATTAAATATTATTTTAAATTGGAGGTTGAATAATCTCATTGTTTTAGCCATAAAAAAATCAAATGATAATGCCTATTTTAATTGACAAAACTAAAAACCATAAAATGATGTATTATTATTATTTTTTTTACTTTTAGAGAGAAAAACTTTTTTTAATGCACAAATATTATGATTAAATTTTACTCGAAAATGTGGCTATTTTGATAGAAATGTATGTTTTTCGCTATGAACTTAAATTTAAAAAGAAAAAAGAAACAAAACCTACATCTTTATTAACCGGCTCTTTTTCTTATTTTCATTCATATTCATTGTATTTATGGTACACTCTTTTGAGACTAAAAAAGAAAATAATAAAATACTCAATGGCAGTTGATGCTGCCATCTATAATCGAAACTTGAAACTGCATCTAATCGATCACGTGATCCACAGGTAAGAGTACTAGCGACACGAACCGAGTAGGAAAAAGTGGTAACGAATGGGCCAATTTTTGGTTTGTAATTTTTTTAATTTTTTCTAGTAATTTTTTTTTTTTTGGTTCAGAATTGGCTCTTCAGTTACTTTACTTATTTGGTTATATAAAAAAGTCATATAAACTGGATTAGAAAATGTTTATAATGAATGATAATAGAAAATAAAAATATAGAAATTTGGCCCATTCATCCCCACCCATGGGGCTGAATGGGCCACTAAATGAATTTAATGAAAAAATGTGGAATTAGTCTTTTATTCACCAAATATGACAAAATGAATGGTACTTGACATGATATGATTAAAGCATACTGAAGTAGTAAGTAATACACAATGCTTATCAAAATTTATGAGCATCAACAGTGATATTATTAAATCACATAATTGTAGCAGATTAATGACAAAATAATGAGATTGTAAGAAAGAAAGAACATAAAATATACATAAAAATAATAGATAATACACATTATAATTTAACGAAATTTATATTTTTCAAAATGAATATTAAACAAGATGGTTGTAACAGGGTTGGAACTGCCTATTAATTGACTATTTACAGTGGTGGAAAATTGGCGCAGAGGAGGAGCCTATTGACACCACAAACATTTTATAGTGTTCTTCAGCTTAATAAAAACGAAGAAATTATGTCATTAGATAAGCCGAAAAATATTTCTAAAATTTAGTGGTGCCAATAGGCTCCTCCTCTGCGCCAATTTTCCACCACTGTATTTAGTGTAAATTTCTGGTATTATTTATTCTACCCATCAGATTCAGAATATAAGCAATTAGTCTAGTTTTATATCAAATGGAAAAATACTGGTAGGTGTGGTCAACAACTGAAAAGTTCACCTTAATCATTTATACAATTTAACTTATGTTTCTAATAGACAACTGATGTTTCTTAGGAGTAAAATGTGCAAATTATTTTTTAGACATCACTATAAACCTATTCTAACTAGGCATCAATTTAATATAAATCCATTACAGTCAGTTATGTTTCATATTAAAGAGAAAATCAAAAAAAAAAAGAAAGAAAAACCATATTTTCATGATTAAGGCAAAGGTGGCCAATTCAGCACCACCTATACTTCTGGATTATATTCAGGTTTTTTTTAATACATTAAATTCAAATAACATCTAAATACATCCTAAAATTAGTTTACAGATATGTTTTTGTGCTACGCTATCCAAAATCAAAAGTATAAATCATTTCTTTGTATCCAAACTAAGCGAAATGTATGCAAATGGATATTATAACGCAAAGAAATAATTTACATAAATTTTACTTTTGATCTTGGATTGCGTGGCTAAAAAGATAAATCAATTTATTCGTATAAATACATTACAGGGCATTGTATAGGTTCCGTGAGAGTGATATTTTTAACAGTGTATTAGAAAATTAAAAGATTTGGTTAGATGTGTAATTTATATTTAGCTAAACCTAAAAAAATTAAAATTGAATTTTAAAACAAATTGTTTAAGACTACATCAAGGCGTCTCTTAAATTTTGATATCATATCTTTTAAAACTCATAGTTTGAATTTATGAAAGGTGTGAATGATAAAGCATCAATGAATAAATTTTTATTACATCCTTTTAAATTTAACATAATTCTTACAAATGCAATTATAAATAAAACAAAAATTAAACGATGAAATAAATAATATAGCGTCACTTAAAATTTGATATCATTATTTTTAAGTTCCATATTTAAAATTCTTATAGCAATAAGATAAAGTGCTGTGTCACTAACTTTTAAACCGTTAAGGATTTTTTAATTGATTTTCTTTACCTTTATTATGCTTATTCGAGCAAAAATTACTTTAGTTTTAAATTTTTTATCCCCAGCCAGATTAATTTTATTAAAACTAATAATTTTTCGTCACCCAATTAATAGATATGTTAAATTGCTCCTTGTTATATGCATATATTTTTTCGTATCATAAATTTAAAACGGCTGCAGTTTACTTTCCTTTAGTTATATGTTATAGATTAATTTTATACTCCCTCTTTGTAATTTGATAACAAAGTGAAATTTTCTTTGTTATTATAAAAATTCCCATGTTTTCGTTTAAGGATCATTAATTTAATAATTAAATGTTTCCTTTTTAAAAATTCATTGTCTAATGTTGCGTTTTTTTCTGATTATTATATCTTTTTTTATCTTTATCATCGTCATTCAATTTTCTTATCATCGCCTTTTCAATATGAAATATATGAGTCTCTAAAAATATGAGTTTTCTTAATGTCGTTATCAATATAAAGCAAGCATGAGTGCTTCGAGCGAAAACAAAATCCTAAAAGAAAAAAGTATTTGATTTCCACTAACGAGCTGTATTGGAATCTCTAAAAAAAAAGAAATTCGACAATCATTATAACGGACACTTAAAACAGTAATCACTATAATGAATATTTGAAATATTCAAATTACATAAATTGTCAATATCGTCACAATTTTTTTAACTTGGTTAAACCTTGAAAAATTGAAATTTTGGATTTTTTTCATTCAAAGTATTTTTAAGACTAAATTAAATATTGCAAAATGTAAACTTTTAATTTTCTTTTAGATTTTCTTTTGCTTGTATTCGAATTCAGGTCTATAGCAACTGCCTAACACGGATCTGCGACGCAATCATTGCAAAACATATTTATTTCCACTATAAGAGATTTTAAATCACAGGTGGCCTATCGGGACAAATTAATGTATGTTAAAGTAAGCTCTATCGATCAAGGTCACAAGCAAATTTATGAAAGAATCGCACGCGTGTAATTCAGTAAAAAAGGAATAAGTAAATTTAAAATACTCAAATTAAAGAAAGATAAATAAGTCCGTTATCATATTCAGAGTTTAGAAATGTCAGTAGTATGACTCTATTTATTTTCAAAATGCAAAAACTAAACTATTTATTTAATAAGAATGCAATAAAAAATAAAAATATAAAAGTTCTTAAAAAACAAAGATATAATGATAATATATGCACTTAATGTTTAGAGATGCTTTTTATCTTTCTAAAAAAGTAATATAACTCAAATTTCTCAAAAAAAAAAAAAATAGAAGTTATATTTTACCATATACCACGAGAATTAATGGATACATCATGTATTTGTTTCTTTCACAATTATATTTAAAGTTTAGTGCTTATTAATTACAGTTCTTCTTATGATAACTAATCACTAAAATTACAGGTTTAGGATAACGTCCAAAGTTTAAAAAAAATGTACTTTTAATTTTTTTTTCTTGAGTAGAACAGTTTTATTCCACCGTTATCTATTTAACGTTTTATACAATTCTTTTTTAATTAAAAATAAAACAAGTTATCGCTGGATATTAACCCATTACATATAAGTAAAGCAAAGTGCATTCACATACATTTAAAATTTCAAACATACTGCCAGAAATAGTTCTAATTTTCATTTCAACATATTTTTTATAGAATTAAAATAACATTTTAAAAAATACTGAAATTAAAATATATATATATCATTCAGCTAAAAAAAGGTAGTATAGATAGAGATTAAAAATTAAAACTGTAGAAGGACACACAGAGGAAAATAGCCCTTTGCTTAATTTTTAATCTTTTACCACCGGTTTTTCAAAACAGAAAATTTTCTGTAATTAAATCGCGAAAGTGCCCTGATTTAATAAGATAAAATTTACAAGAAAAATGAACTGGTGGGATTAATGAAGGATTCTTAGCACCTTAACTGGCACGTATACCGGTCGCTCGTCCCCAAGGGGTTAATAGTGCCCATTCGTAGTAATATTATCTACGAATGCAGAGCGATTGCAGTAAAGAAAAAAAGAAAAAATTAGCCAAAAGTATTTTTCTGTTAGTCACAAAAACGTAATTTGCAATTGCTCATTTGAGCTGCATTCAAGGTAGCTTTAATTGCGTGTATATGTATTAAAGGAATATTACACTTTTGAAGAGTAGAAAATGTAATTTTCAAAGTACTCGTTTAATAAATTCCACTTTAGTTCGAAACATATTGAAATCGATACCAAATTTTAGTTTCAGCCATTTTGCCTTTCATGTCTATCACATAAACAGAAATTGTAAGTATATCATCATGAAATGTGTCGCACAAATGTGACTATAAATGGCAGATTGCACCGTATATGACATTCAGTGGTGAGCGATTAACAGCGAGGAGTAACTGGGAGTCCGGTTCAGGAACTTTGCGTATGTTTTTGTTCTGACAACATTTGACAGCAGTTTTACTGTCTGTAATGTTTCAGTTTCTGTAATGTTTTACGGACAAAGCATTATTCGAATGGAAAATTGTAAGATAAACATGGGTAGCAATGATACACATTTTGTATTGTTAATTTTATCTTCCTGGTAGGTGTGTATATCATTTGATGAACGCAGGACAACATCAAAAAACCTATTAGAATTATTTTGAGTAGAGTAGTATATCTGTTTTACAGTTTTGATATTATACTTTCAGACGCTCTTAAAACACCTGTTTTGGATTGAACCAACTTTTGGTGCTGCAGTAGATGCAAACATAAGATAGTGAAATCAAGTTCCAACTTTTGTAGCAATGATACAATCGGAGCGACGACTTCACCATCTTCTTTCTGTAGCTATTGCAGCATCAAGTGTTAATTCAACCTGCAACAAATCGTCTAACATTGTATTTTCAACTTTTAAATTTTGATATAATATGCTCTTTAATTGTTGCATACACAATAAACAATAAATTATGAGTTGTAAATCCACATAAAAAATATACGAAATGAAATTTCTAATTTATTCTACTTTGTAAGGTCCTGAAATACATTTAAAAGGTCTTCATAACATAAAAGCCGTCAACTCATCTTAAAAATCCCCAGCTAACCTTATGTTAGATGAGTGAATTAGGTCATCCAGATTCACCGAGATAAGTCAGTTGCAGAACATTGACAGCTTTAGCCAAGACATCCCTGGTTTGAATCCTGGACCAGACATTTTTCTCCCATTTGGATATTTATAATTCATACGATTTATTTACCTATTGGGTAATTATGTTAAAATTTAATCTAATACATTTAAATATTTTAACAAGGAAAAATGCAAGAAAAACTTTTGTTTCAAGCATTAAGAGTATTGACACCTGTTCACTGGATTTTTTGAGAATATGAAAAAGATTTTATAATTAACTAAACAAAGTCCTTCTTATTTAATATATAGAGACAACATATTTGAAAAATGAAATTTTTTAAATGTGACGATTTACATTTTGCATTATGAATTAACACAAAATGATTTTTAAATGAATGCCTATAAGTTTTATCATATTAAGAGAAGTTCTTTATTTTCCCAATTACCCTTTTTTCCCCATCTTAAAATGAATATTTTATTTATTATATAGTTTAATATTATTTTTATAGAACGAAAAAATAATTCCTCAAAGTTTTCTATAAACGACGTCATTATACCTATGTTTTTATCTATGGCTCATAGAAAGATAAAGCCACAAACCTAATTAGAAGGCTTTAGCTTTTATTTAAGCATAAACTCTTTTGTTCTCGATAAAACTTTTCTCATTATTAAAACAGTACATTTTTTAAATAAAAAGAAATCTTTAGCATTGTACTTTAGACTTTTGTTTGTAGTGTATGTAAATTAGTGTAAGAATAAAAGGCTAAAAAGTTATAAGTTATTATCCAAAACATAATCCAGATAGGCTTGAGTAATACAATATCTTCTCTAATATATTGAAAACTTTTCTTAAAACTTACAAGAGCTTAGTGAAATTCGTGAATTATGAACATATTAGGTATAGAATAATATTAATACAATATATTTTTATTATTTCCCAAAACTAGTTCTGGTTTATTGTGTCTAGAACAATTTTCTATACAAGTTCTAAAAAAAATGTGAATGAGTTGTTTAATTGAATGAGTAACAAAAAAAAAAGAATTCATACTAACTAAAAAATAATTTTCATGAGTTAGTTTTTGTGTTTTAACTCGTACTCGTAATATTAAAATATAAAACTATAATCGTAATAGTTTTTAAAAATAAACTTTATTTTTTTATTAAAACTGGGCTGCTGCTGGAAACTGCTTTTTTAAATAATTTTCCTACCATTATTTCTAAAGAACAGTAATTTACTTCGAAAAACAGTGCAAATGTAACACTAATATAATTATAATAATAAAGTTTTATGCTAAATATTAAAATACTCGTCAGTGGCGCTACTAATTATTGTTTGTAAATATATATTTCAGTTAAATGAAGATTATGCACAGATTTTGTTTATTTTTAATATTATTTTGATAATACACAAAAAGTACATACATTTAATGCTATTAAAAAAACCTTTTTAATAATATAAATCATTATTTTCAACAGGTGATATTATAGATTAGAACAACATTTTAAATAAAGGCAACATACGTATTTTTCGCCAAAGTATGATATAACACTAACAAAACTAACGACCATTCAGACTGCTAGTTTATGTTTCGGACCATGGAATCTCTCTATTCTAAAAAAAAACAACTAACGCTGTCACCGCCGCTGCCGGTTTTCATTTTTTGTGACCTAGGGTATTTCTTCGTTAATATTAGGAAAACTACTGCATACAAAATTACGAAAATCGATGGTATTACAGAGAAATGATTGATAAACACGCTTAAATAGACAGTTTTCAAATCGAAGAATTATTTTAAGAGATATTTAATGTTAAAGTTGGTCAAAATCGTTCCATTAAAAAATGTTTTATAGGAGCAAAGACTATACATAGGAATTTAAAAATTTTTAGATAATTTTATTTATTAGAAGTTCTCGGTGTGCAGACTGCAATTATTTTTTTTTATTTGACTCATTTTTTGAGGGTTTATTTCCATTTTAAATTCAAATTTTTAGCATTTTCAGAGATATATTTTACATATTTTAGAAAAAGTTATTATTTTAAATTATTGCCAAAATTGTAAAAACTTCTCAAATAATAAAATTTCCTTTAAACTGAAATTTTATTTACACATGACTATTATAAACAGAAAAAAACCGCTATGAAATTACAATTAAATGATTTCGTGTTAAAAGCAGGAAAATATTAAAAATTATGTCATAATAATTGTTTATACACGTTATTATTTAAAAAGAAAAAAAAACTATAAAACAATTAATTATTTAATATGTATTAAAAGCCATGGAGAAAAGAGGTAGATGGAAATGAAGTAAAGTGTCTGGGGGTGAAGCAAAAAAATTAACCCTAAAATCCGCTACAATAGGCCAAAACACGTTCCTTTACGAAAAAAAAAAAAAAAGAACACTTTTAATAATACAGTTTTTAATTCATAATACAATGAAATGCTGCTTTAGAATGCTTAAAAATAAGCTGATCACTTTCATTAAGAGAAAAAATGTACGGATGATGTCAAAGAATTCGCTCCCTGTTCCAGATGCTTGTTTTGTTTGGGCCTTCTGTGGACGTTTAAATTTGAGCGATAAATGGTTTCATATTTCAAACCTTCTTTACGGCATACGTCATCTCCATCTATCTCTTTCCTCCATGGTTAAAAGCAGTAAATGCGGTGGAATATACGTCCTATTTCAAATAGCCAAATAATATTGCCAAACAGTTTAAATTAAAATATATATTTATACGTACACGTGAGGTTTACTTCATATTTAGAGATAATCTTTTTAACTGCTGTTGCCAAAGACAGCGCAAATAATAATTTTTCCTTTCTAGCAATTGGAATAGTTCCAGGTGAGTATTACGAAAAGCAAAGTTTGGTTAAAATTACGTCATTTTAAAACGTGTGATTTAAAATCATTTTCTTATATTATCTCTCTATTCTAAAAAAAAGTAACTCCCGCTGTCACCGCCGCCGCCGCCGCCGCCGCCGGTTTTGAATTTTTTGTGACCGGAGGTCTTTCTTCGTTAATATTAAGAAAAATAATGCATACAAAAATATGAAAATTGGTAGTATTATACAGAAATGTTTGATAAATACGCTGATGTAGACAGTTTTCAAATCGAAGAATTATTTTAAGAGATATTTAATGCTAAAGTTGGACAAAATCGTTCCATTAAAAAAGTTTTATAGGAGCAAAAACTATACATCGGAATTTAATACTTTTTAGATCATTTTATACGTTATAATTTCCCGGTGTGCAGAAATAATTTATTTTTTTAATTTGACTCATTTTTCGAGGTTTCATTTCTATTTTAAATTCAAATTTTCAGCATTTCGAGAGATATTTTTTTACTTATTTCAGAAAATTGTACTAATTTAACCTGTTGCCAAACTGTATAAACAACGGAAACAATAATGTTTGCTTCAAATTAAAAATTTATTTACGCGTGACTATTATAAACAGAAAAGAAAAACTTTCAAATTAGAATTAAATAATTACGTATAAAAAGCAGGAACTTATTGAAAATTACTTCATCTATAATTACACGTGAATTTTAACAGAGAAAGGATATTGTAAAGTAATAAATTCATTAACATGCGTTAGAAGTCTTAAATAGGAGAAATTACATCACATTTACGTCACATTACACTTATTACGTAAAATGAACAAAAAATAATATTGCAAAATAGTAGTTTAAATTTAAAAATAGCGCGAGACATTTACTTGATATTTTGAGATGAACTTTTCAACTATTTTTTTTTTTTTTTGACAGCGCAAATAATATTTCATTTCTAATAAAAGCATTTTCACGTGAATATTAAAAAGGGAAAGAAAAGTTTGGTGAAAATTACGTCAGATTAAAAACGATATATTTAAAATGTTTTATTTAAAAGGACTTTCTTTTCGCTTTGTTAAAAAATACCCGGAGACAAAGACTATGTTTACTTAATTCATTTTATATTAGATGATTTTGAAATGCCATTGTATCTTTTAACAGCAGCTGATTTTTCCGTAAAATTCCCCAATCAAAGAGAAATGAATAGAAACCCGTTTATAGGGCGATCGCCTTTGTTTTTTTAATTATAATTCAATCTTCCAAAAAAATTCAATTAAAGCCGCTCAAATTAGCGTGCTTTTAGAGACTGCAGTGTCTGAACGGGGGGTTGGCGAGCGTAGCTCGTAGGGGGCCGAGCCCCCTAGTGTATTAAAAAATACCTGGAAGCAAAGACTCTGATGATTTGGTTCTTTTTACATTAGCTATATTTTGGACAATTAACTAATCTTATTTCATCAAACATGAAAACAGCAATTCACAGCAACTTTTTTGGTTTTAAAATCCTTTATTAAAAGAGAAATAAATGGAAACCCTTTTATAATGATATAGCCACTGGTTTTTTAATTATAATTCAGTCTTCTGTAATCGTTTTTAAGCCGATCAAATTAACGGAATTTCAGGGTTTGGCGAACGAAGCTCGTAGGGGGCAGAGCCCCTTCGTATATTTGGAAAAAACAATTATGCAAAATTTGCACTACCGTAGATAATGTTGTATGATCATTGCTGCATCAAAAAGGAACTAACACTGTCACCGCCGCAGTAAGTACATTTTTTTGTGACCGGAGGTTTGTCTTCTATAATAATAAGAAAACTACTGCTCACAAAAACATTAAAATTGGTAGTATTATAGAGAAATGCTTGATAAACACACTGAGGCAGATATTTTTTATATCTAATAATATTTTTAAGAGATATTTAATGTAAAATTTAATCAAAATCGTTCCATTAAAAAACTTTTATAGGAGCAAAAACTATACACAGGAATTAAATTTTTTTTTTTCCCTAAGGATATATATTTGAAACTCGCGGTGTGCAGACTGAATCTTTTTTTTTTTTTTTTTGACAAACTTTTTGAGTCTTTATTTTAATTTTAAATTCAAATTTTCTGCAGTTTCAGACATATTTTTCACATATTTTTGAAAAGGTTACTTTTTTAAATTATTGTCAATTATAAAGGCAACGCAAAGAAGAATATTTCCTTTAAATATAAAATATATTTTCACGTGACTATCATAAACAGAAAAAAGCTTATTAAAATTAAAATAAAATAATTACGTGTTAAGAGCAGAAAATATTAAAATTACGCTAACAAAATTGTTTTTACAGGTGAATATTATTAAAGAAAGAAAACTGTAAAACTAAAGAACAGGAATTCTGCTTTTTCAGAATTTAGTGTCGCCCCCGGAATTGCCATTACTTCATTTTCTTCTGGTGGACTGGTGGTTTCTATTATTATGAAACAGCCATTATAAATGAAGTGTTAGGTGAAGATGAAAGAGCAGTCGTAAAAAGTTAGAACTCTGATTTTCTGGTCATAATGGGGGAAAAAATGGCCATAATTTTTTTTTTACGGCTGCTCTTTCATCTTCACCTAACACTTCATTTATAATGGCTGTTACATAATAAAAGAAGCCACCAGTCCATCAGAAGAAAATAACTTGGTTAAGCGGGACTCTACTGCAGTACAAAACACATTTCAATTTTAAGACTTAAAAAACACGTTTTATTTTATGTAAAATGACGTCATTCGCATCCTCTTAAGAATTCCACATTTACGACCTACTCCTAAACATCTACAGTAAAGCATGCATAGAACATCACCTTACAGAAGCCAGCCGTAAAACAAAGCATTACGATTAAATACTCTTTAGCAATTTTTTAAACTTCTAAGCATCGCACACTTTCAATTTTTATACCGTTTTATTGAAAAAAAAAAAAAAAAGTTATTTTAAATGTATTTTGTTTGAAAACTGTATCTGCATTTATTTTTAAAATATTAATTTTTTTGTAGTTTTTGGAGCCATTTGCTTAATATTGGCAACGGAAGTATCCCATTTCTGAAATAATGCACAAATGCAGCAAAAAGATTCCGTTATTCAAGAAAATCGAAAAAAAAAACCGGCTATCTAATGAATCATAGATACTTACAATTAAATATAGTATGTAATAGCTCCATTGTTTTAACAGAAATCATTTGTTTATATTTTTTTCAAAATAGCACGTATTTTAATTGTATTTTCTTTCGGTTGTTACGAGAAAATGGCAACAAAAATATATAATTACTATTTTAAAACTATTTTTTCTTTACTTTCTACAGAAATGGGATACTTCCGTTGCCAATATTAAGCAAATGGCTCCAAAAACAACAAAAAAATTAATATTTTAAAAATATATGCAGATACAGTTTTCAAACAAAATACATTTAAAATAACTTTTTTTTCCCAATAAAACGGTATAAAAATTGAAAATGTGCGATGAATAGAAGTTTAAAAAATTGCTAAAGAGTATTTAATCGTAATGCTTTGTTTTACGGTTGGTTTCTCTAAGGTAACGTTATTTTTTGGACACAAAATAAGCTGGGATAAAGAAATAGCATACCGTACTGGAGGCTAATAATGGATGTTAAAAGTTGTAAATGTGGGAAATTACGTCCTATTTCTAATGGCCAAACAATAACATTGCCAAACAGTTTTAATTAAAAAATATATTTACGCGTACACGAGAGATTTATTTCAGATTTCGATATGAACTTTTAAATTTTGTTGCCAATTTTAAAATAGCGAAAATAATAATATTCTCTTTCCAACAACGAAAATACCTTCACTTGAATATTACTAAGAGAAAGAAAATTTTGGCGAAAATTACGTCAGATTTAAAAAGTTACATTTAAAATCTCTTACTTAATACCAATTTCTTATAGCGTTGTTAAAAGATTTTGGGAAGCACAGACACTGTTGACTTAGCTCATATTATATTATCTGATTTTTAAATGTTTAACTAATTGTATTTAATCAAACACGAAAACAGCAATAAACAGCAGCTGATTCGACATTCAAATCTCTCAGTAAATAGGAAATGAATTGAAACCCGTTTGGAGGGAGAACGTCACAGTTTTTTTTTATTATAATTTAATCTTCTGTAATATTTTTAACTGTTCAGACCTGTTCGGCGTTACCCGGGAACCGTAAACAATAACCTTAAACAAGACTCAAGTTTGTATGATTTTATATTTTTTGAAATTCTTTTAAACGAACCTAATTTCGGAGACCCCCATTGCTTTCCGCAGCGGCTAGTGTGTTCTGAACAAACTTTTTTCCAAACGAACCAGTAAAATGGATCCCATCTACCTACGGCAGCATGGATAGGAAGTGCTCCGAACCTGCCGATGACAATCGAAAACCAAGTTGAGCGAGCCAAACATCGTAGTAATCAAGTCAATAGAATCGAATAAATGAATGCATCATTAATGTTAGAAGAAGCTGGTAACTGAAGTCTAAGATAAAATTTCATAATACAGAAAATAGTTGAATTGTAATCAAAGTTGAATGAGCCAAATTCCGTGGAAATTGGGTTGCAAAGAATCCGACAGATGGCGCTAGCTGAAAGAGGTACATGCAGAAGAGAAAGGTGTTGCCAAAAAGATAGAAGAGAAATTGATAGGGAAAAATGAAAATAAAAGAATTAAAATAAAATAAAAGAAGTAAATTAAAAAATATAAATAATAATAATAAATAAAGAAATATAAAAAAAAAAACAAGAAAAAACCAAAAGACCTGTTTCTTTCTTTCTTTCTTTTTTTTTTTTTTTTTTTTTTTTTTTTTTTTTTTTTTTAACAAAATAAAAAGAAAAGAAACAAGAGAAAAGAATTACAAAAGTAATTTCCACGCTGGAGATAGGAAAGGAGATGATGGGAGATCACTGACAAGATTAGCAGAATTTTTGAAATAAAATATGCTTCATGAAAATCCAAGTGAGAGGGAGAGGCAGGGGAAGAAAGAATTTTGGCCATGGAGATTACATAATTTTGTTACATAATTTTACAGTTAATAAATGTTATTTCTATTTCACGTTTTTTAATACTTTTCACAAAAGTTGAAAAGTGTTTATGATTTCGGTTTGTCTGTCTGTGTGCCAGTACTCTAACTCAAGTAAATATATTCCGATAGGTAAGAAATTCGTAGATGTTATGGGATACTATGGCATGTTCGGTATTGAAAATGAAGTGCATATCATTTACGGTTCACTTATAAAGACACTTAAAAGAATTTCGTTACATTACAGTCTATAGGGAAAAATCATTTCCGGTAAATTTTAATGATATGATATAATTCCAAACATACTTAAATTTATATATGTCTCTAAGATGAACTACACGGCTCTTATTGTAGAATAATAGTATTATAATGTGCATAGAATTTTTCGTTCATTTACGGGGACCTATAAAACAATTCGGCTGTGGGAGAAATTGAACAGTATTTGAACTATTGAAGGCTATGAACAATAATTGCTGGAAGTCCGTTTTCAGTTCTGGTACGCGTTTTTTAAATTGGACCTTTTTTCAGCTCCCGGTATGTTACTTCTTTTTTCCACCAATTAATGTGTCGTCTCCAAAAAATAACTTTTTTTTGTATAAGCCAGCCGTAACACAAAGCAGAAGTTTCATTGTACGGAATAATCTATACTGTAATTCTTTGAAACTTCTATTGAACATTTGAAACATTTTCAATTTTTATACCGTCGTATTGAAAAAAACAAAGTACTTTGTTGAAAACTGCAATTTGTTTGAAAACTGCATCTCCATTTATTTTTGAAATATTAATTTTTTTGTAGTTTTTAGCACCATTTGTTTAATTTTGGCAACTCAAGTACTCCATTTCTGTAGAAAGTAAAGGGAAAATAGTTGCATAATAACAATTATATCTTTTTGTTACCATTTTCTCATAAAAACTGAAATTTTTTTTAATTAAAATAGTGCTATTTTGAAAAAAAATATAAGTGAAGGTTTTCCGATAAAATATGGAACTATTGTAAAATAAATTTAATTGCCGAAACGTCAGTGAAGGCTTACTGTGGAGACACGAAAAGTTTTGGTTTCCGTTAGTCTGTCTGTCTGTTCCGCGATAACTGCCGCAAAAAGCATCCGATCGGCTTGAAATTCCCTGGGCATGTTGATGAGCTCCCCGGATTTAGCTGTATAGTTTTGGGTTAAATTTGGTTCATTCGTTCGGAATATACAGAACATTTTATTTTGTGATATAATGCTTTTCTATGGGAAGTCAGACGATTTTCAAATTTTCATTTGTTGAAAGAAATCGCTCATATGAATAATAGATTTAAATGGTAAATTTTGGATGTTGAAATTTTTAAATAAGAGTATTAAATTATTCTTATTAGTTTGCAATTTTGTCAAAACATTTGTCAGAGCTTTTAAATTAGGTGTATAACTTATGATAGAATTTTATACATGTGTTCGAATAATATAAAATATTTTATTTTATGAATTTACTTATATTTCATTTTTTCTTTTAACCGTTGCGTAGCAACAGCATCTCATCTAAAAATATCATAAATGTGAAAGTATGTATGGTTTTTTGAAGTCAAATCAAAGCAAAAGGAATGAATTAATGAATGCCTTTGTATAGATATTTGCATATAGATTTATTTAAACGCAGAAATGAAAATAGTATTTATATACTATATAGAATAATATTTTCATTTATTTATTCAACTATTTGATTATAAATGAAAAAGTTCGTTATTTTCATACAGAATAAACTGACATTATTCTGTTAAATTTTATAAACTTTATTGTTGCCAAAAAAAAATGAATAACAATTTCTCCCAAAGAGTTAATTTTAATTTGTAAGATTTTCACGTGCAAAAGAAAAATGGAATAAGCAAATAAAAAATAAAAAAAAGGATATATAGGACAGGAATGAATACATATAAACATTTCACACCAAATACCACCTAAAATAGTTTTTGTAGCAGTATTTTCCCAGCACTACGAAGAAAGATTCCTCGATTTACACGATTTTACTTGGCCTTCCTTTTCTCATTCTTTGCGATTTCATTTTCGCAATTACGTGCATTAATTGGCACAAAATTTTACATTTTTATGACTGAGATATATGTAAGGCCATACAAATAAGAAATTCCGTATTGTCTCCTATAAAATGTGATAAAGTGTTGGTTAATCATATATGTTTTTATTAAGAGGAGCAGAGCTGCCAAGCCTCCGGCGTTCTGGATACCAGTATTTTAATACAGAAAATGTTACTTTATTTAATTGAAACATTTGCACGATTTAAAAGAACATTTTCTCTAAGATAATAGTGATGTGCAAAAAGCTTGAGACTTGGTATGTCTGGTGGGGAGTGAAATGTTTTACTTAATGCATTTATCTCTATTTTAATGCTACGTGAACAACGTCCGTGTAATAGCTTGTAGAGTGTAAAATAAATTAAATTATTAAAATAATCCTTATTACGAAAAATGAAACAGAAAGTCCGGCTAAGGGAAATGAAATGTTAGTTAACCTTTCGTAATTTGACCTGAACATAGGTTTGCGTCAAATTTCAACGGTATTTGTAACATCACGATTTTAAATTAAATGTAGATACTATTAAAAGAAAATCACAAAAAATACTTAAAGGCGCCAAATCATGTTTATCTATTTAACGATGATGAATTATTAAGTGTTAGGTTTAGAAGCTCCCCTACTTTAGGGTGATTTTAGTAAGTTAATGCTATCGAGTACATTTTTTGATATTTAGATTAGATCTTAGATATAAATATTGCAGAATGGTAATCAAAATTATTTTTTTATAAACAAAATTTATAAAGGTATTAGATTTCTAAATTAGATGTTTCAGTTTACATTTCCAAAAGTTCTTTATCCATTAGATACAGGTATTTGTGGTTAGCAGACAAGTAAATACTGCTGTATGGATATTAGGATAACGTAAAATGTTTGACCGAATTATTGCTTATCCTTATAAATCGCAGTGTAAAAAGAAATCTAAGATATAGGGTAATCATTAACTCAATCAGTAGAAAATTACAAATGCAAAATAAATTACACAACGGGGGGTTCAGGGGGGCAGAGCCCCCCTGAAGAAATTTGCTTTATTATATAAAAATTACTAGAATAAGTAGCTCGTGAGAATTTCAGAATATCCTTACATAACAACGTGTTTAATTTAACGCTTTTAATGTCTGAAACCATCGAAATATTTTTTTCCTTTTATAAATGTTTGTGTAATTTAAATAGTTTAAATTTTGTTTTTGTAGAAAGATTAATATTACGCAAAGTTTGATAAAAACAATGAGTTGCAGAGATGACGTTGAGGCTCTTGATCTGTAGATTTACTAGTTTACAGTATCTATAGCGAAACAGCACCGAAAACTGGCGATATGAAGCAATTAAAATAATAAAACTTTGTAAAAAATCACCATAAAATTAAAACAAAATACAGGACGCATTTCGAGCTAAAAACATAACAGCTCGTCATCAGCTAAGCATACACGTGTCCGTAAACGAACAAGTTCAAAAATGAACTGAAGATAAAGAATGTTGCGAAGAATGCGACAGATGGCGCTACCTGATAGAGGGATATGCAAAAGGGAAAAAAGATAGAAGAGAAAATGAAATGGAAAAAATGGAAATAAAAGAAAAAAATAAAAGAAGTAAATTAAAAATATAAATAAAAATAATAAATAAAGAACTATAAAAGAACAAGAAAAAAATCCAAATTATTATTATTATTATCATTTTTTTTTTTTTTTTTTTTTTTTTTTTTTTTTTTTTAACAAAATAAAAAGAAAAGAAACAAGAGAAAAGGGAAAGGAATTACAAAATTAATTTCCACGCTGGAGATAGGAAAGGAGATGATGGGAGATCATTGACAAGATTAGCAGAATTTTTAGAAATAAAATATGCTTCATGAAAATCCAAGTGAGAGGGAGAGGCAGGGGAAGAAATAACGAGATCATTGACAAGATTAGCAGAATTTTTAGAAATAAAATATGCTTCATGAAAATCCAAGTGAGAGGGAGAGGCAGGGGAAGAAATAACAGAATTATTTCTTCCCCTGCCTCTCCCTCTCACTTGGATTTTCATGAAGCATATTTTATTTCTAAAAATTCTGCTAATCTTGTCAATGATCTCCCATCATCTCCTTTCCTATCTCCAGCGTGGAAATTAATTTTGTAATTCCTTTCCCTTTTCTCTTGTTTCTTTTCTTTTTATTTTGTAAAAGAAAAAAAAAATGATAATAATAATAATAATTTGGATTTTTTTCTTGTTCTTTTATAGTTCTTTATTTATTATTTTATTTATATTTCTAATTTACTTCTTTTATTTTTTTCTTTTATTTCCATTTTTCCATTTCATTTTCTCTTCTATCTTTTTTCCCTTTTGCATATCCCTCTATCAGGTAGCGCCATCTGTCGCATTCTTCGCAACATTCTTTATCTTCAGTTCATTTTTGAACTTGTTCGTTTACGGACACGTGTATGCTTAGCTGATGACGAGCTGTTATGTTTTTAGCTCGAAACGCGTCCTGTATTTTGTTTTAATTTTATGGTGATTTTTTACAAAGTTTTATTATTTTAATTACAGTATCTATATTAATATTACAAAAAAGGGAATGCATATGAATCATGAGATAGCCGATTTTTTTTTGTCCAGTTTCTTGAATGGCGAAGTCTTTTTTTTTTTTGGATATGTATATTATTCAGCGATAGTCACTGTTGTGTTTAGAAGACAGGAGGTGATAGAATAATATTGTAAAGTTATTTTGATATTGAAATTCCAAATCATTTTTTCTAGGATCGATCGTATAGTGTGCATTTAACATTTTGTTGCGGCCACAAAAGACCACTTAGACACAACAGTCATTAATTAAAGAAAATTTGAATTTACTTATACATTTGGAAATTAAGAACAAAAAAAATAAAAAGGTAAAAGCATTACCTGCATTGACCCGATAGAACAGAAGAATGATGGAGACATTTGCAGAAAGAAAAATAAACAAATGAAAAATCTTCCTTGCAAATTTTTTTATTTGTGAAGCAATTTTTTGCAGAACATAGCATATTATCATACAGTACATATCTTATTCTTTTAGATGTACTTTTTTTATGATCGACACATACATCTACATTCTTACTAAGGAAAATAAAATAATTTCTTTCCTTTGGGGAGTATGGAGACACAGGCATTTAGATGATTTTTATAGCATCATAATTCTACGACTCGAAATAAAAGCAACACTTGAATAAAAAATAATAATAATGCCGTCAACAGAATTATTTATCCACATCCTACAGAAGAACGAGAAGTAACTGATCAAAGCATCTCGCCACAAAAAAAAGACGACACTATGCAGCCGAATTACACAATCAAGGAAATATTCTTTCATTTTTAATATTTCTTACTGTAGACACGAAAATCCATTTATTATTTTTTTGTACAAAGGAAAGAGGCATCCATCCATTCTCTGCGTTCGTTGATAGAACACTCATGCAGGCGCAGACATAATTTCTTCGCAGAACGGCAAAAAAAGGCAGCCATTCTGCATTGAAGTCCCAACGCAACTGCACTACTGAATGCGCGCGAGCTCTCCGAGAAGAGGAGTAAAGGGGGCTTGCTATAATCCTTGAAACACGCCAACTTTGGCTGAACGAACATACAGGCGCCATGCATTGGCATAAAATGCAAGGCTAAAGAATATAAAAACTGCTTTAAAAAAGGGGAAATTTGATAGATTTCACTGAGATAAGATGCCAAAGAGTAGTAAAGAGTTAGAAATTTTGAAATTACGAATTAAACTGATTTAAATATTATTGGCTAAGGGGTGAAGCTACAAAAGGATATGACTTCACAAATAGAAAGATATGGAATTTTCCAGATAATTCTTTTACCGGAAGTACAGATTTCAAAACGACGTTTATGATTTTAAAATGAATGAAATGCTATGCCAGAAAGAAAAACTTACAGGGGAGAGTTGAGAAAAAAAAGGGAATTCAAATAATTTTGGAATGCGGATATTAAAATTAAATGAATACAAGATTAATAAAAATATTTTCTAAATGAAATTAAATAAATATATGGCAGTGGTTATAAGTAACCACAACAGTCACGTCCTATGCATATTTTACTGTAGATGATGTTTAAGACTGGATCGAAAATGGGGAATTATTTAGCGGATGCGGATGACGTTATTTTACATAAAATAAAAGCGTGTGTTTGGAGTCTTAAAACTGAACTATCTATATGTATATACATATATCTTTTTTTTCGTCACTAAATTCTAAAAAAGTAGAATTCTTGTCTTCTAGTTTTTGATATTACTTTGGGTATACAAATTCTATATACCCTATAGAGGGCTACACATATGTTCTCTAGTACATTTCATTTATTCACGGAAACTGCTGAATTAAAAATTTCAGCTCTGTTATTCGATTAATTGAACTAAATTACGTCATACTATGTAGTGTACATACAAACCTGTCGATGGTATACAGAACTTCACAAGAAAATAGGATATAATTTTCGACTATTGATACTAATAGCAGAAATCGAGTTTTCAAATGCATTTTGGCTTTTTGTTTAGACATCAGATTTGACTTTCATAAACAGTGACGTTTTGTTAAAGTATTCTGAATGAGCTGGAAAGTGTCCCATAGCCAATGCTGGTGTGTGATGTATCGTTCTTGAATTTTTACATGCAGGTAACCCCTTAAAATAATTCTTAATAGGAACTCGCATAAAGTATAGTAATGTCTGCCAA
Source organism: Maratus speciosus (assembly GCA_963932465.1). Lineage (NCBI taxonomy): Eukaryota > Metazoa > Arthropoda > Arachnida > Araneae > Salticidae > Maratus > Maratus speciosus. The sequence goes on along the minus strand of OZ010786.1, from coordinate 2,816,554 downwards.
GGAGAATAACAGATCTCAAACAAAATTAAAGGTTTATGTCGAAATTATTTAAACTTTAACAATTAAAAGAGTTAATGAATCGAAAGGAATTCCTTTGTCTCATTTCTAATTCATTTGTTTAAATGAAACTGTTAACGACAACGTGGGGAAGAGGGATAACAATGCAAAAAGGACTATTTGAATGGGAAAACCTTTCTTTAGATTTTCTGAGGAGCGATTCTTATGCAGTGCTGTTCCGAGAAAAGGCTACTGTGACATAAAGTAAAAGTTTTAAATAAAAGTGATTTCATTAAACTATACGAAGTATTTCTCGGATTTTTTTTCCTGCAATTCTTTGAAAAGGTTTTTGAAATTAATGAACACTCTTAAATATTTTTAAAGTAATAATGAATAAAATTTAAACGTGTAGTGAGTGGCATTTTACTGTTAAGAAATTAAATAATTTTTTTTAATTAATTTTCTAGCGAATACCATACAAAAACCATAAGTGAGTCATTTTAACGAAGTAGCAAAATTTATAATTATCTGTGGTAATATTCTATTGGTATTTGAATTATAAATTCACATGTTGACGTAGTTGCTGATAATGGGGAAAATATCTTGTTACATATTTGTCCGACATTTTTTTAAATATCTCTCTATTCTAAAAAAGTCCTTCCGGCCAGTGCCGGGAGGAGGAGGTAGCTTTCATATTCCTTATTTTAAAAAAGCTAACTTATATTATTCAAACACACGAAGCTCAATTATTGGAAACCGAATATAGGAGATTCAATACTAATTTTTATCAATACTAAATCATTATGAATGAGAATTTCGAGAAATTAGTCAGCTTTATCCAAGCTGCTTTTATTTAAAGTAACTTATATTTGGCTGCAAATTCGGCTATTTCTTAAAGTGCCTGCCATTTTAAGACAACATGGTGGATGAGGCTAACCAGTGAACTTGGTCGAGACCTTAGTAATTGCTGTGCACATGCTCACTCACATCGGAATCGATTGATATATGCAAGTGCTGTCGCAGGCATACAATCAGATTTTTCAAAATGTCACCCATATTAGATATTGAAATTGCAATATCTGAGCCATTTTTTAAGATAAAGACAAACAAAAAATGCTCCTAAATCCTTATATCAAAGTCAAATACTTAAGAAAGGAACCTTTTTCAATTTCTAATTTTTTGCACCTCACTTTAAATATAATTTTTTTTTAATTTAATGGCCGCCATTTTGAAACAAGATGGCTGATGAAGCTGGCAAGCGAACTTGGTCGAGATATTGATGTATACTATCCACATGCCTTCTTACATCGAAATAGGCGAATACGTGTGTTATCGCGTGACAAATACAAGATCGTTTCAAAATGTTAGCCATGAAAGAAATTCAAATTGCTATAAATCAACAATTTTTTAAGATATAAACAAAAGAACAAATTTTCAGAAACAAAAACTGCTCCGGAATCTTTGTATCAAGGCCAAATACATAAAAAAATCATTTTCATTTTCCAATTTTTTAATACCTCATTTTAAATTTTAAATTTATTATTTCTTTTAAATGGTAACCCTTTTGAAACAAGATGGCAAATAAAGCTGGCCAACGAACTCGGTCGAGACATTCGTATGTACTATGTACACACCAAATTACATCCAAATCGGTTCATAAATGCGCCTGTTACCGCGTGACAAAAATCAGGTCTTTTTAAAATGTCAGCCACAATAGAAATTCAAAATGCTATAACTCAGCCATTTTTTTAGATATAGACGAAACAAAAACTGTTCCGGAATCTTTGTATTAAGGTGAAACACATACAAAAAAAATCTTTTTCATTTTCCAATTTTTTGGCATCTGATTTTAAATTTTTTAAATGGCCGCCATTTTGAAACAAGATGGCGGATGAAGCTGGACAACGAACTCGGTCGAGATATTTGTATGTACTACGTACACACCAAGGTGCATTCAAATCGGTTCATAAGTACGCCCGTTATCACGTGACAAAATCGGGACGTTTCAAAATGTCAGCCACGCTAGAAATTCAAAATGCTATAACTCTGCCATTTTTTATGATGTAGACGAAACAAAAACTGCTCCCGAATCTTTTCATCAAGGTCAAACACATAAGAAAAAATATTTTTTCAATTTTCAATTTTTTGGTATCACATTTCAAATTAAAATTTTTCTTAAAAATTTAAATATCCGTCATTTTTAAACAAGACGGCGGATGAAGCTGGCCAACGAACTCGGTCGAGACATTGGTATGTACTATGTATAAACGAAGTTACATCCAAATCGGTTCATAAATACGCGTTTTATCGCGTGACAAAATTCAGGACGTTTCTAAATGTCAGCCACGCTAGAAATTCAAAATGCTATAACTCAGCCATTTTTTAAGATATAGACGAAACAAATCTGCTCCGGAATCTTTGTATAAAGGTCAAATACATAAGAAAAAAAAATATTTTTCCATTTTTAATTTTTTGGTACCACATTTCAAGTGACAAAGGTCAGATATATATATATATGTATGTCAATTTTGAACGGAGGGTGGTTTCGCGGTCTGGGGGTCATGATCTATGAAAATATACCAACATTTTTTGAAATCGCTTTCGTCCGAACGGCTGCATTAAGTAGCTTTTTGTAATAAAAGATATATTAAAAAAGTAACTACCGCTGTCACCGCCGCCGCCGCCGCCGCCGTCGGTTTTGAAATTTTTTTGATCGGAGGTATTTCTTCGTTAATATTAAGAAACATAATGCATACAAAAATATGAAAGTCGGTGGTTTTATACAGAAATGTTTGATAAACAGGATGACGCAGACAGTTTTCATGTCGAAGAATTATTCTAAGAGATATTTAATGCTAAAGTTGGACAAAATCGTTCCACTAAAAAAGTTTTATAGGAGCAAAAACTATCCATGGGAATTTAGTCATTTTTAGATCATTTTATACGTTTGAAGTTCCCGGTGTGCTGACTGTATTTCTTTTTTTTAATTTGACTCATTTTTTGAGGTTTTATTTCTATTTTAAATTCCTATTTTCAGCATTTCTAGAGATATTTTTTACATTATTTTAGAAAATGGTATTAATTTATACTGTTGCCAAATGTATAAACAGCGCTAACAATAATGTTTGCTTCAAATTAAAAATTTATTTACCCGTGACTACTATAGACAGAAAAAAATCATTTGGAATTAGAATTAAATAATTATGTACAAAAAGCAAAAACTTATTAAAAATTACGTCATAAAAAGTATACACGTGAATTTTAAAAGAGAAAGGATATTGTAAAATAATAAATTCATTAACATGCATTAGAAGTCTTAAATAGGAGAAATTACGTCATATTTACGTCACATTACAGTTATTATACAAAATGAGCACAAAATAATATTGCAAAACAGTTTAAATTTAGAAATTGCGCTAGACATTTATTTGATATTTTGAGAGGATTTTTTCAAGTATTTTTGTTAGGAAAGCACAAATAATATTTAATTTCTAACAAAAGTATTTTCACGTGAATATTTAAACGAGAAAGAATAGCTTGGTCAAAATTACGTCAGATTAAAAACGATTAATTTAAAATGTCTCATTTAAAAGAACTTTTTTTTTGCTTTATTAAAAAATACCAGGAGTCAAAGACTCTGTTTACTTAATTCCTTTTATATTAGCTTATATTGAAATGTTGTTACACGTGTCTACGTCATCAAGTTATTTTTATTTCAACGTTTTATTTGTATTTTTATTAATGTTGTACTAATTTATTTGTTCTTTCGTTATTTAAAATAAAAATTATGTCAATTTGTATAATTTGGCGATTTATATAATTTGGCGAAATTGGTCGACTGGATAATCAAGTAGTACCGCAGCGGATTTGGCGTTAAAATTCCCCAATCAAAGTGAAATGAATAGAAATCCGTTTGTAGGAAGATCGCCACTGTTTTTTAAATTATAATTCAATCTTTCGAAATTTTCTTTAAAGCCGATCAAATTAGCGTGCATTTAGAGTCTGCGGTGTCTGGACGGGGGTTGGCGAGTGTAGCTCGTAGGCGGGCGAGCCCCCAAGTACATTTTAAAAAAAACGTTATTACAGACGGTATACTAATTGCATTGTTTACTTTTTGAATATTTTCCATATACAATATTAAATTCATTCATATAAATTTATAGATATAAAGATTGATGCATACATTAAATAAAAGGATTCTGAAGTTCCCGATGTTTTTTTAATCGACTGACGCTATATATTACTAAAAATTATAAATAACTTTGATTTAATCAGTTGATATGAAAGTCTGTGTTTGTCAATCATAAATCACATAGTTTTAAAATTTGCAGCTATAACAGAGTTGAAAAATCAATAAATTATTTAAAAAAACAAAACTATGTACTCCTTTCTGGCCGTAAAAGTAACTAATGAAATTATACTGTCTGATTTAAATCATCATATGCAACATATTTACTCGCATACAAGAGGATTCGTAAAGATCGAACCAATAGGCTATTTCCTTATTGCCTCTATACACATACTTCGAATTGCAAAGTTTCATAAAAAGAGGATTCAAAATTCGATGAGATAAGTTGCAACTCCATGCAAGGTCTATTTGAGAAAATGCGAAAACTGAATTTTTATACTGCCACCGTAGAGTAAAATTTCCAATTAGGAAAATTGTCTTTATCCCTTCCTGAATTAAACACAAAAAATTCCATCTTCCTATCTGCAAAACTCACAGAGATATGGCCGTTTAAAAAATTAGTCAGGTTTTAAGGGATTAGACACAAATTGCGTTAATCCAAGAAACAATGTTATTTTAAGAGTTACAGGAAACATGCAATAAGTATATTTATTGAGTTATAAATTTGATTTTTCGTTCTTTTTTGGTGATGATTAACCATATGATTTGCAAAAAAAATCATATCATAAAGTTTCTCATAAAGTAAAAAAAAAAAATTAAAATTATTGTTATTTTTTTTAAGTGGTGTAATTTAAAATCATGATAAATCGAAACATTATCTGTTGAATGTCATTTTTTTCATTTAATTAAACAAGAAAATATAATTAAAATTTTGTTTCAGTATTTTTTTTTAAATATTAATTTTAAAAATATTAAAAAGTAGCAAACCCCGCGGTTTTTCTCGCGTAATATTTGAAATATGCCAAGTGATATTTATGTGTCTAATTTCTCTCTATTCTAAAAAAAAGTAACTACCGCTGTCACCGCCGCCGCCGGTTTTGAATTTTTTGTGACCGGAGGTCTTTCTTTGTTAATATTAAAAAAACTGTTGCATACAAAAATATGAAAATCGGTAGTATTATAGAGAAATGTTTGATAAACACGCTGATGCAGACAGTTTTCAAATCGAAGAATTATTTTAAGAGATATTTAATGCCAAAGTTGGACAAAATCGTTCCATTAAAAAAGTTTTATAGGAGCAAAAACTGTACATAGGAATTTAATCATTTTTAGATCATTTTATGCGTCAGAATTTCCCGGTGTGCAGATTGCAGTTAGTTTTTTAATTTGAATAATTTTTCGAGGTTTTATTTCTATTTTAAATTCAAATTTTCAGCATTTTGAGAGATATTTTTTACAGATTTTAGAAAATTGTATTAATTTAAACTGTTGCCAATAGTATAAACAGCGCAAACAGTAATGTTTGCTTCAAATTAAAAATTTATTTTACACGTGACTATTATAAACAAAAAATATAAAAAGCATGAACTTATTGAAAATTACGTCATAAAAACTATAGTTACACGTGAATTTTAAATGAGAAAGAATATTGTAAAATAATAAATTCAGTAACATGCGTTAGAAGTCCTAAATAGGAGAATTTACGTCATATTACACTTATTACGTAAAATGAACAAAAAATAATATTGCAAAACAGTTTTAATTTAAAAATTGCGCGAGACATTTACTTGACATTTTAAGATGATCATAATATTTCATTTCTAACAAAAGTATTTTGACGTGAATATTAAAAAGAGAAAGAAAAGTTTGGTGAAAATTACGTCAGATTATAATTGTCAGATTCAAATTATAATTCAATCTTCCGAAATCTTTTTAAAGGCGATCAAATTAGCGTGCTGTTAGAGTCTGCGGTGTCTGAACGGGGGTTGACGAGCGTAGCTCGTAGGGGGCAGAGCCCCCTAGTTTATTAAAAAATACTAACTAAATATTTATTTTATTAAAAGGTAATATTTTATTTTATTAAAAAGTTTTTTTTATTAAAAGGTACTTATTATTTTTAGGAATATTTCAAAAATTAATATTTAAAACTCAGTTTGACTAAACATCATTATTACACTGCATTAGGCAGAAGTGAGACTTAAATTAATAAAACGATATAAACTAAATAAATGATAATTTAGAAAATATTTTGAAACTTTTATGCTCAATTAATACGCTTATTTCAGTATTCATTTGAACATTTGAATTTCTTAGAAACCATATTCTTGCATCTTAAAATTAACTATCATGTGAAATTCCAAGTTTTACCACCTCTCTCAACATAAAGAGCTATGCTGAAATACGAACTATCACCATTAATTTGCCAACATTAATTTTGAATTCGGTTTGTTATTTCCTAATATTCCACAGAAACGTAATTTAGGAAGCTTTTAAAGGCTTTTTTTAGAGCGTTTGTTGTTCCTATGAACCCCGGGTGGTAGAATCATCGGCATAAAATATAGCCTGTGTAGAATCAGAGACTGTTACCATTGATTCTCAACTATTACTTTTATAATCGGTTTATATTCCCTGAAATTGCATAGAAATCGTAATTTAGAACTTTTTTAGAATGCTTTTCGCACCTCCTTTTCGCTTCACCTCTTTTTAATTCGAATTTATTTTCGACAGTCATTTGAGGGCATTTATATTTTAGAAGTAACAACCATGCCATATTTAAAGTTTCTAGCCTCTTCAGTAGCACAGAAATTACAATTTAGGAAGTTTTTTGCTCCTGCAACCCTCTGGTGGTAGTGGCACAAACATAAAATATAGCTTATGTTTGAGCAGGTTCTATCACCAAAAATTTGTCACAATAATTTTTTTAATCGGGTTGGTATTTGATAGGATTGTATAAAAATTGTAATTTAGAACGTTTTTCGCTTACTTCATCTCTCTAAGTTTGGAATTTTTTTTTTCGACTGTACTTAGAAAGCAGTTTCATCTTGTAAGTAAACACCATGCCATATTTCAAAGTGTTAGAGCCCTCAGTTGCGCAAAAAATCGCAAATTAGAACATGTTTTGCTTTTGCAACCCTCAGATGGTAGTGACAGCAACATAAAATATAGCCTATGTTGGATCAGGGACTATCACCATCGATTTGCAACCATTACTTTTGAAATAGCTTTGTTATATCCTGAGATTGCGTAGAAATAGCAATTTAAAACGTTTTTAGTACGCTTTTCGCGCATTTTCACACCTTTTTAAATTTCCAATTTTTTCGAAACGGTTCTTAAATATCATTTAATCTAATAAAAAAGTACGTTGCCTAATTTCAAGTTGCTAGCCCATGCCGATTACGAAAATCGAAATTTAGAAAGTTTTTTGGCTCCTGCAACTTCTAGATGATAGTGATACCGACATGAAATAGCGTCTATGTTAGAGCAAATGCTGTCAGCACCAATTTTATACCATTACTTTTGAAATCAGTTTGATTCTTCCTGAGATATTGCTGACAAATCGGCATTTAGAACGTTTTTAGAACACTTTTCGCGCATTTACACCCTTTTTAAATTTCGAATTGTTTAAGAACTGTTCTTAGAAACCCTTCTATCTAATAAATGTCTAATATTCCAAATTTCATATTTCTAGGCCCTTCAGTAACGCAAATATTGTATTTTTAGAAAGTTTTTGGCTCCTGCACCCCTTTGGGGTAGTGGCACCGACATAAAACATAGCTTATGTTGGAGCAAGGATTATCACCATCATTTCGACGCCATTATTTCTTAAATCGATTTGATATTTCCTGAGATTGTGTAGAAACCACCATTTAGAACGTTTTATAGAACGCTTTTCACGCATTTTCACCCTTTTTAAATTTCGAATTGTTTAAGAACTGTTCTTAGAAATCCTTTATATCTAATAAGTATCTAATATTCCAAATTTAATATTTATAGGCCCTTCAGTAACGCAAAAATCGCATTTTTAGAACGCTTTTTGCTCCTGCACCCCCTTTGGGGTAGTGGCACCGATATAAAACATAGCCTATGTTTGAGCAAGGGTTGTCACCATCATTTTGATGCATTATTTTTTTAATCGGTTCGGTGTTTCCTGAGATTGTACAGAAACCACCATTTATAACGTTTTTTAGAACTCTTTTCGCGCATTTTAACCCCTTTTAAATTTCGAATTGTTTAAGAACTTTTCTTAGACATACTTTATATCTAATAAGTAACTAATATTCCAAATTTCATATTTCTAGGCCCTTCAGTGACACAAAAATCGCATTTTTAGAACTTTTTTGCTTCTGCACCCCCCCCCCCCCTTTGGCCAGTGGCACCGACATAAGATATAGCCTATGTTCTAAGTTTGACTAACACCATCATTTTGATACCATTAATTTTGGAATCGGTTTGGTAGTTCCAGAGCTTACCTCCTACAAATAAACAAATTTTACCTCTTTACTAGCAAACCCCGCGGCTTTGCTCGCGTAATATTTGAAATATGCCAAGTGATATTTGTGTCTAATTTTTATTAAAAGGTACTAACTAAATTTTTATTTTATTAAAAGGTAATATTTTATTTTATTAAAAGGTTTTTTTTATTAAAAGGTACTTAGTACTTTTAGGAATAATTCAAAAATTACTATTTAAAACACAGTTTGATTAAACATCATTATTACACAGCATTAGGCAGAAATGAGACTTAAATTAATAAAATGAAATAAAACTAAATAAATGATAATTTAGAAAATATTTTGAAAATTTTATGCTCAATTAATACGCTCATTTCAGTATTCATTTGAAGTTTTGATTTTTTCAGAAACCATATTCTTACATCTTAAAATTAATCATCATATCAAATTCCAAGTCCTACCAAGTCTCTCAACATAAAGGGCTATGTTGAAACAGGAACTGTCACCATTAATTTGCCAACATTAATTTTGAAATCGGTTTGTTATTTCCTAATATTCCACAGAAACTTAATTTAAAAAGCTTTTAAAGACCTTTTTTAAAACGTTTGTTGTTCCTATGTGAACACCAGGTGGTAGAATCATCGGCATAAAATATAGCCTGTGCAGGATCAGAGACTGTTACCATTGATTCGCAACTATTACATTTATAATCTGTTTATATTACCTGAAATTGCATAGAATCGTAATTTAGAACTTTTTTAGAATGCTTTTCGCACCTCCCCTTCGCTTCACCCCTTTTTAATTCCAATTTATTTTCGACGTTCCTTCGAGGGCATTTATATTTTATAAGTAACTACCATGTCATATTTAAAGTTTCTAGCCTTTTCAGTATCACAGAAATCACAATTTAGAAAGTTTTTAGCTCCTGCAACCCTCTGGTGGTAGTGGAACAGACGTAAAATATAGCTTATGTTTGAGCAGGTTCTATCACCAAAATTTGTCATAATTATTTTTTAAATCGGTTTGGTAATTTATAAGTTTGCTTAAAAATTGTAATTTATAACGCTTTTCGCTCACTTCATTTTTTTTTTAAATTTGGAATTTTCTTTCGACTGTTCTTAGAAAGAAGTTGCATCTTGTAAGTAAATACCATGCCATACTTCAAAGTGTTAGACCTCTCAATTGTGCGAAAAACGCAAATTAGAACATGTTTTGCTTTTGCAACCCTCAGATGGTAGTGACAGCAACATAAAATATAACCTATGTTATAGCAGGGATTGTCACCATTGATTTGCAACCATTACTTTTGAAATAGCTTTGGTATTTCCGTAGATTGAGTAGAAATCGCAATTTAGAACGTTTTTAGGACTCTTTTCGCGCATTTTCACCCCTCTTTAAATTTCCAATTTTTTCGAAACTGTTCTTAAAGATAATTTATATCTAATAAATATGTACCTTGCCTAATTTTAAGTTGCTAACCCCTACCGATCACAAAAATCGAAATTTTTGAACGCTTTTTTGCTCCTGCAACGTCTTGGTGATAGTGATACCGACATAAAATAGCGTCTATGTTAGAGCAGAGGCTGTCCGCATCAATTTCCTACCATTACGTTTGAAATCATATTCATTCTTCCCGAGATATTGCCGACAAATCGGCATTTAGAACGTTTTTAGAACGGTTTTCGCGCATTTTGCTCCTGCATCTCCTCTGGGGTAGTGGAAGATATAAAATATAGCCTATCTCGGAGCAAGATCTGTCACCATCATTTTTACACCATTATATTTGAAATCTGTTCAGTACTTCCTAAGATTGCATAAAATCGCAATTTAGAAAGTTTTTTACAACGCTTTTTGCACATTTTGACCCCCTTTTAAATTTCGATTTTTTTAGGAAATGTCCTTAGAGATCATTGATATCTTATAACTAACTACCATTCCAAATTTCACGATTCTAGGCCCTTCCGTAACGCAAAAGCCGCAATTTAGAACGTTTTTCTCCTGCACCCCTTTTGGGTTAGTGGCACCGACATAAAGCATCGCCTATGTTGGAGCAAATGTTGTCACCATCATTTTGACGCCATTATTTTTTAGATCTGTTTGGTATTTCCTGAGATTGTGTAGAAACCACCATTAGAACGTTTTTTAGAACGCTTTCCGCGCATTTTCACCCCTTTTAAATTTCGAATTGTTTAAGAACTGTTCTTAGAAATCCTTTGTATCTAATAAGTAGCTAATATTTCAAATTTCATATTTCTAGACCTTCGGTAACGCAAAAATCGCATTTTTAGAACGATTTTTGCTCCTGCACCCCCTTTCGGGTTGTGGCACCGACATAAAACATAGCCTATGTTGGAGCAAGGGTTGTCACCGTCATTTTGACACCAATATTTTTTAAATCGGTTTGGTATTTCCCGAGATTGTGTAGAAACTACCATTTAGAACGTTTTTTAGAACGATTTTCGCGCATTTTCACCCCTTTCAAATTTCGAATTGTTTAAGAACTGTTCTTAGAAATCCTTTATATCTAATAAGTAGCTAATATTTCAAATTTTATATTTCTAGGTCCTTCAGTAACACATAAATCGCATTTTTAGATCGTTTTTTGCTCCTGCAAACCCCTTTGGGGTAGTGACACCGACATAAAACATAGCCTATCTTGGAGCAAGCGTTGTCACCATCATTTTGACACCAATATTTTTTTTAACCTGTTTGGTATTTCCTGAGATTGTGTAGGAACTACCATTTAGAACGTTTTTTAGAACGCTTTTTGTGCATTTTCACACCGTTTAAATTTCGAATTGTTTAAGAACTGTTCTTAGACATCATTTATATCTTATAAGTAACTAATATTCAAAATTTCATATTTCTAAGCCCTTCAGTAACGCTAAAATCGCATTTTTGGAACGTTTTTTGCTCCTACACCCCCTTTCGGGTTGTGGCACCGACATAAAACATAGCCTATGTTGGAGCAAGGGTTGTCACCGTCATTTTGATAGCAATATTTTTTAAATCGGTTTGGTATTTCCTGAGATTGTGTAGAAACTACAATTTAGAACGTTTTTTAGAACGATTTTCGCTCATTTTCACCCCTTTCAAATTTCGAATTGTTTAAGAACTGTTCTTAGAAATCCTTTATATCTAATAAGTAACTAATATTTCAAATTTCATATTTCTAGGCCCTTCAGTAACACATAAATCGCATTTTCAGATCGTTTTTTGCTCCTGCAAACCCCTTTGGGGTAGTGACACCGACATAAAACATAGCCTATCTTGGAGCAAGCGTTGTCACCATCATTTTGACACCAATATTTTTTAAATCGGTTTGGTATTTCCTGAGATTGTGTAGAAACCACCATTTAGAACGCTTTTTAGAACGCTTTTTGTGCATTTTCACCCCTTTTAAATTTCGAATTGTTTAAGAACTGTTCTTAGACATAATTTATATCTTATAAGTAACTAATATTCAAAATTTCATATTTCTAGGCCCTTCAGAAACGCTAAAATCGCATTTTTAGAACGTTTTTTGCTCCTACACCCCCTTTGGGGTAGTGGCACCGACATAAGATATAGCCTATGTTCTAAGTTGGACTAACACCATCATTTTGATACCATTACTTTTGGAATCGGTTCGGTAGTTCCAGAGCTTACCTCCGACAAATGAACAATTTTTTCCTCTTTATAATAGGAGTATAGATAATATGAGTATAGACTAGCAAACCCCGCGGCTTTGCTCGCGTAATATTTGAAATATGCCAAGTAATATTTATGTGTCTAATTTTTATTAAAAGGTACTAAATAAATATTTATTTTATTAAAAGGTAATATTTTATTTTATTAAAAATTTTTTTATTAAAAGGTACTTTTTATTTTTAGGAATATTTCAAAAATTGCTATTTAAAACACAGTTTGACTAAACATCATTATTACACTGCATTAGGCAGAAGTGAGACTTAAATTAATAAAACGAAATAAACTAAATAAATGATAATTTAGAAAATATTTTGAAACTTTTATGCTTAATTAATACGCTTATTTCAGTATTCATTTAAAGATTTGAATTTTTTAGAAACCATCTTCCTGCATCTTAAATTTAACTATCATGTGAAATTCCAAGTCCTACCACCTCTGTCAACATAAAGAGCTATGTTGAAATACGAACTATCACCATTAATTTGCTAACATTAATTTTACAATCGGTTTGTTATTTCCTAATATTCCACAGAAAGGTAATTTAGAAAGCTTTTAAAGTCATTTTTTAGAACGTTTGTTGTTCCTATGAACCCCAGATGGTAGAATCATCGGCATAAAATATACCCTGTGTAGGATCAGAGACTGTTACCATTGATTTTCAACTATTACTTTTATAATCGATTTATATTCCATGAAATTGCATAGAAATCGTAATTTAGAACTTTTTTAGAATGCTTTTCGCACCTCCTTTTCGCTTCACCTCTTTTTAATTCGAATTTATTTTCGACAGTCATTTGAGGGCATTTATATTTTAGAAGTAACAACCAGGCCATATTTAAAGTTTCTAGCCTCTTCAGTAGCACAGAAGTTGCAATTTAGAAGGTTTTTTGCTCCTGCAACCCTCTGGTGGTAGTGGCACAGACATAAAATATAGCTTATGTTTGAGCAGGTTCTATCACCAACAATTTGTGACTATAATTTTTTTAATCGGTTTGGTATTTGATAGGATTGCATAAAAATTGTAATTTAGAACGTTTTTCGCTTACTTCATCTCTCTAAATTTGGAATTTTCTTTCGACTGTACTTAGAAAGCAGTTGCATCTTGTAAGTAAATACTATGCCATATTTCAAAATGTTAGAGCCCTCAGTTGCGTAAAAAACGCAAATTAGAACATGTTTTGCTTTTGCAACCCTTAGATGGTAGTGACAGCAACATAAAATATAGGCTATGTTGGAGCAGGGACTATCACCATCGATTTGCAATCATTACTTTTGAAATAGCTTTGGTATTTCCTGAGATTGCGTAGAAATTGCAATTTAAATCGTTTTTAGTACACTTTTCGCGCATTTTCACACCTTTTTTAATTTCAAATTTTTTCGAAACGGTCCTTAAAGATAATTTTATCTAATAAATATATACCTTGCCTAAATTCAAGTTGCTAGCCCCTGCCGATTACGAAAATCAAAATTTAGAATGATTTTTGCTCCTGAAACTTCTAGATGATAGTGATACCGATATGAAATAGCGTCTATGTTAGAGAAGAGGCTGTCAGCACCAATTTTATACCATTACTTTTGAAATCAGTTTGATTCTTCCTGAGATATTGCTGACAAATCGGCATTTAGAACGTTTTTAAAACGCTTTTCGCGCATTCTCACCCCTTTTAAATTTCAAATTTTTAAGGAAATGTTCATTTATATCTAATAAATATATACCATGCAAAATTTCATGAGTCTAAGTCCTTCCGTAATCCACGAATCGCATTTTTAGAACGTTTTTTGCTGCTGCATCTCCTTTGGGGTAGTGGAAACAGATATTAAAAATAGCCTTTCTTGGATCAAGAGCTATCACCATCATTTTTACACCATTATCTTTAAAATCGGTTCAGTACTTACTGAGATTGCATAGAAATCGCAATTTAGAACGTTTTTTACGCTTTTTGCGCATTTTGACCCCTTTTAAATTTCATTTTTTTTAGGAAATGTCCTTGGATATTGATAACTTATCTTGATCATTGATATCTTATAACTAACTACCATTCCAAATTTAATGATTCTATCGCCTTCCGTAACGCAAAAACCGCAGTTCAGAACATTTTTTTCTCCTGTACCCTCTTTGTGGTAGTGGCACCAACATAAAACATAGCCCATGTTGGAGCAAGGATTGTCACCATCATTTCGACATTATTTTTTTTAATCGGTTTTGTATTTCCTGAGATTGTGTAGAAACCACCTTTTAGAACGTTTTTTAGAATGCTTTTCGCGCATTTACACCCTTTTTGAATTTCGAATTGTTTAAGAACTGTTCTTAGAAATCCTTGTATCTAATAAGTATCTAATATTCCAAATTTCATATTTCTAGGCCCTTCAGTAACGCAAAAATCGTATTTTTAGAACGTTTTTTGCTCCTGCACCCCTTTGGGGTAGTGGCACCGACATAAAACATAGCTTATGTTGGAGCAAGGATTATCACCATCATTTCGACGCCATTATTTCTTAAATCGATTTGATATTTCCTGAGATTGTATAGAAACCACCATTTAGAACGTTTTTTAGAACGCTTTTCGCGCATTTTCACCCTTTTTAAATTTCGAATTGTTTAAGAACTGTTCTTAGAAATCCTTTATAACTAATAAGTATCTAATATCCCAAATTTAATATTTCTAGGTCCTTTAGTAACGCAAAAATGCATTTTTAGAACGCTTTTTGCTCCTGCACCCCCTTTGGGGTAGTGGCACCGACATAAAACATAGCCTATGTTAGAGCAAGGGTTGTCACCATCATTTTGACGCTATTATTTTTTTTATCGATTCGGTATTTCGTGAGATTGTGTAGAAGCCACCATTTAGAACGTTTTTTAGAACGCTTTTAGCGCATTTTCACCCCTTTTAAATTTCGAATTGTTTAAGAACTTGGGAAGAGTCCCATAACCTTCCGGAAGATTTGGCGATTTTTTTGGCGCGCTTTGTTTGGCGATAAATGTTTCGATCTGGTTTAAGTTTGTTCGTCGGATTTCTGATCGTTGGAACGGCTTTAGGGTTGCTTTTTTTCGGAAATGCCTTTTTAAAACCGGACAACTGGTTGACGTGAGATCTTGAAGCTTTTTGGTTTACTAGTATCACGGGAACTGTTAGTCAGCACATTTTGAATTCGGTTGGATAAGAATTTGCTCCGACGCCACACTGACACTCGCATTCGGATTACTCTCTGTGCTGGTCGATGTAAGTAAAGTCGCGTTAATTTTTCCAAGATTGCGGAAAAATATCATTTTTAAATCTTTATATTATTTATAAATCAATGATTTTACACCATTTTAAAAAAGAGAAAATGATGTAAAAACATGGATTTATAAATTATATAAAGATTTAAAAACGAAGTTTTTGCGGCACTTTGAAAATTTCTTCCGATGCAATTGCTCGAATTTTAGCAGCATTCTAAATAAATCTAAACATGTGCTTTTTCAGATGAATAGTTGGTACCCTGTTTCAGACCCTAAATGGGATCATTTTATAATCATTAAATTCTTACTGTTTTTTTTTTTGTTGTTGTTGTTGTTTTTTTTTTTTGTGTAAGCATTTTTAAACATTTTTTCTATGTTTCTATGTTCCATCTTTTCTATTATTTCTTTAAATTATTTTTATACATTTTTTCTATTTTTATACATTTTTTTTATACTTTTTTCTTTTTGGTAGTTGTGAGCGGGATTTTTTTTACCTGCATTAAAAATAATAGTTTTTGAAATATTGTTGAAATTTATAAAAAGTTTCTAGCCAGTTTTTTTCTTTTTTTTTATTGTCGAAAATGTTTTAAGAACGGGGGTTCAGGGGGGCAGAGCCCCCCTCACAATAACAAGTATTAATCTCAAAAAGGACATTTATTTAGAATGCTGCTAAAATTTGTGTAATTGTATCGGGAAAAAATTTCCAAGATGGCGCAAAAACTTCGTTTTTAAATCTTTGTGTAATTAATAAATCCATGTTTTTATATCATTTTCTATCTTTAAAAATGGTGCAAAATCATTGATTTATAATTAATATAAAGATTTTAAAATGATGTTTTTCTGCAATCTTGGAAAATTTTTCATGTCGCCAAAACGGCATTTTGGCGAGATTTTTTTTTGCCAAAAATCTTCCGGCACAGGATATGGAACTCATCCCCACTTTTCTTAGACATCCTTTATATCTAATAAGTAGCTAATATTCCAAATTCCATATTTCTAGGCCCTTCAGTGACACAAAAATCGCATTTTTAGAACGTTTTTTGCTTCTGCACCCTCCTTTTGGCCAGTGGCACCGACATCAGATATAGCCTATGTTCTAAGTTGGACTAACACCATCATTTTGATACCATTACTTTTGGAATCGGTCCGGTAGTTCCCGAGCTTTCCTCCTACAAATAAACAATTTTTACCTCTTTATAATATGAGTATAGGTTAAAATTTTAAAAAATGATGACATACTTTTTAAAAAAATTCATATTTTCAAAAGTTAATATTTTTTCAAATTTGCCGAGACAAAATTTATGTAAAATAATAAAGAAAAAGACGTTTCAAGTTTGCACCTTTTTTTCTTTTAACAATTCTTGATTTATAATAATTTAAAAACGTGAAATGGTACAAAAAATAGATAAATAAATAAATAAATAAATAAATAATAAATAATCCCTGTCGTTTCAGCCTACAGGCGGAGTTAGATTTCGAAGTTAAGTACTAATCTCACCAACAAAAATAAATCAAGATTAGAGATAAACCCAGATTAACAATTTCATCTGCCCGCTTTTGACAAGTTTTTAATTTAATATTTCTGTAAGAGCTGGTTTTAACAGAATCATATTAATACAATAATTTATTTTTCAACCCCCATTTTTTTATTTGTTTTTGCTGAAGAGTTGGTCCTATCAATACAGATGTTGTAGATAATATTAAGAAGATTTATAATAATTTTCAGCAGATTTGATACCTTTTGAACTGACAAAGTTATGATATTTTTTCTTCTTCACCTTCCTTCCCCCTTTTTTGTAGTTTTTGTCTTTTTCTTTTGTAGTAAGAGTTGGTATTATACACTCTAAAATTGAGAGGAGTGAAAGGATCACTCTTTGAAAGAGTGACAGGCATTTTTACTCCTTTTGGAGTGATTTTTTTTTAAATACACTCCTTAAAGAGTGGAATTTTCCACTCTCTAGAAAGGAGTGAAATGTCTCACTCCTGAAAGTGTGACTTACGTATGCATTGCTTATTAACCAATTAGAACAGCAAGGCGATGACACCCTTAAAAGATAAGAATAATGATCACTTTTTCCCCCGCCATTTTAAGATTAACAGATTAGGATATCATTAAAATTATTCTTTATGGAATACATAAAATAAAGGTAAGTCTTATTTAATTTTTAGCATTTATCCGTGTAGATATGTGGAATGTCAAGATTATGAGCTAAATAGTTCTATGTTGTATAGAAAAAGATTGATCGTGGAGTATTCAAAAGTGATTGTGAAATAATTTCTTCATGTAGCGGTTTGAAAGGTATTTGTTTTAAGGGGACCGGGAAAGCCGTATCTCCGTCATGTTAAATTCACCAACTGTATGTACATTTTTCTCAGAACTGGTGAAAGATAGAGGTCTAGATTTTATAGAGTAGTTTGAATAACATGTTTTACGTATTTTAACGGACCATTTTCGTTCTAAGTGAAATTCAAAATTAATTATTAATTATTTATTGAAAGTCATTTTTAAATTAGCATTTGTGGTAAGATTTCACTGCCTAAAATAAATAATTCTCAACAAATCATTAAATCCCTGTGTTAAAATATACAATATAACATAATATAAGTATTAAAAAATCTGAATTCTTAAGTTTAATAGATATTGAAACAAGTTGGAAATTGCTCGTCAAACGTTGCAAATGAGGTGCGTTCTTACTATAACGAGTTTTAGAAATATTTTTTGCACCGCATATTGTACTAATGTATATTTTATTGCAATACATAAGTGCATATCCATTTCATTCTGTTCTGAAAGGCTGTAACATCATTAAAATGCACTTAAAATATTTTTATTTCCCATTGGCCGTCATGTAACGGAAAACTTTTGATTGTCCCTGTAATTAAACTATGCATCCGATTTTCCTGAAATTTGAAATGAGCCTACAAAATTTTGAAAAAATTATATATTTAAAATTTCAGACCATTCGGAAGGCTGTAACATAATTAAAATGCACTTGCAATAATTTTTCCCATTGGCCGTAATGTAACGAAAAAATTTGATTGTCCCTGTAATTAAACTATAGATCCGATTTTCATAAAATTTGAAATGACTCGACAAAAGTTTGCAACAATTATATATTTAAAATTTCAGATCATTTGGTTGGGTAGTTTTTGCTCTGTTATATGCGGACGCAGTGTTGAATTCAGAAATGAATTCACTTTTCTCCGGGAGGGATTTCTGTTACTCCGGGGGGGGGGGTTGCACTTTTTGACCAAGGAAAATACAAAATCTCAAATCTTCCTGGGAGGGGGGGGACATCTCATTGTACCGGGGGGATGTCCCCCCGGACCACCCTCTAAAATCAACACTGGGACAGACGGACTGAACGACAACTATAGGTGCTACGTATTTATACAATTATGAGCGCACCTAAAACAGGAAAGTAAACATAAAAAATCCAAGTTTTGAGAAAAAGTCAATTAAAGATTTAAATGGCCATTAAGCTGCGAAGTACTCTAGGAAAGAATTAATAATTTCAACACTTATTATTTTATATATATAAACATGTGTGACACGTCGTTAGAAAGACAAAAGTTTAAACTATTTAATGATATAAAAAATTAAAAATCGATTTTTAGGTGCATTCGTAGTTATATAAATACGTAGCACCTATAGTCGTCGTTCAGACCGCCTACCCGCATATAACAGCGCAAAAACTAATCAACCGAATCGTTTGAAATTTAAAATATATCATTGTTGCATAATTCTGTCGCGTCATTTCAATTTTTATGAAAATCGGATGTATAGTTTAATCACAGGGACAGTCAAAAATTTTCCGTTACATTACTGCCAATAGGAAAAAATTATTGCAAGTGCATTTTAATGATGTTACAGCCTTCCGAATGGTCTGAAATTTTAAGTAGGGTAGATGTGCCAGTAATGGACACCCTTCCAGTAAAGGACACCCCTTGATGTTTTTGGTTCATAAAAAATAACTAATAAATATTTAACTTTAATTAATTTTTTTTATAATTTCCCCTTGCATGTTTTATAAAACTGGGTTATTGTTGACAGTTTTAATCAAACCAATTAGGAAGCAGAAAATAATGTTTCAAAGTTTTGCTGTTTTTCTGTGAAAATCTTAATGAAGAGGCTAACAGCTGGCTTCGTTTAATTAATTTATATATTATTTATTTTCTTTCAAAATTTGAATGCTTTTGATTGAGTAGCAACAGAAAAATTTGATTTTTATATACTAACGGTCATTTACGAAATATCATTTATTTTTAAGGTTTTAAGAGGAAAAAATTATTGCAAGTGCATTTTAATCATGTTACAGCCTTCCGAATGGTCTGAAATTTTAAATAGGATAGATGTGCCAGTAATGGACACCCCTTGATGTTTTTGGTTTCTAAAAAAAATAACTAATAAATATTTAACTTTAATTAATTTTTTTTTATAATTTCCCCTTGCATGTTTTATAAAACTGGGTTATTGTTGATACTTTTAATCAAACCAATTAGGAAGCAGAAAATAATGTTTTAAAGTTTTGCTGTTTTTTAGGCATTTTCCACCAAAACGTTTATAAATAGCTGCTTTTAAGTTATTTTATGTGATTAATAAAATTTAAAAATTTTATTCTTTTTTTATGTGTATATACATACATACATATATATATATATATATATATATACCATGCTATTTTAAAATCTGGCAATCAAACCAGCTATGAATCAGAAAATATTGTTTAAAAGCGCAGTCATAGAGGGTATCATAGGGCTTAGTACCTATCCGTTTAAATAAAAACAATTAAGTTACAGAAGCTCTTAAAAATCTATTTTCTGTCTTAAATGTTTCCTTATTCACATCTGACGAAAAAAAAGTAATATTTCTCAATTTATACGCAATATTCATTAAATTAGTAAATCTGCAGATCAGTGGCCTCAAACATCAGTTCTACAAAAATTCCTTATCTACAAAAATTCTAAAGAAATTCCTTAAGGGTGTCCATCACTGGCACATCTACCCTATATAATTGTTGCAAAATTTTGTCCAGTAGTTTCAAATTATATGAAAATCGGATGTACAATTTAATTACAGGGACAGTCAAAAGCTTTCCGTTACATTAAGCACTGCAAATAGAAGCGTCTTAAATTTAGACACATATGTGACTGAAAAAGAATTTTAGACACTTAAGTGTCTTAATCTGAAAATTAAGACACTATAGATGTCTTAATTTAAGATACATAAGCGTCTTACTATGACCATGGTGTAAACGAACTGAGAATAATGTCTAAAATATCCGCAAACGTCTTATTTTAAGACACTTCATTGCTTTAAACGTGTCTTAATTTAAGATGTTTTGATTCTTCCGACGCAATAACCACCAGGGGGCACTAGCACTCCCAGTTGCGCATGCGTTTTAGATGTCTTCGTTCGAAGTGGTATACGTTGTAATTCAAACAAAGTTTGTTTTTATGTACGCGTGTATTTTAATTCGTTTTTTGCGAAATGTGAAGTACTGTGATTTTAATTCGTATTAACTTGGAGTATTTATTTATTGAATACATACATCTGACGTGTGTGCTCGACATCAAATGTCTCTTAGAAGCTGTCGTCGATACAAGGGCGGGATAGACACAGAACAGAAGTAGACGGCGGTTGAAGATTACACCCGGAAATTCTACAAAGCGTGTGCAATGGGCTTAGTGTTAACTCGTATCAATTTATATCAATAATATTGTGTTATTCATCTTCGTCCTGTCGAAACTGGCAAAAAAAAAGAAACTTTTGTCTGGCGGGTCCTGTTTTTAGGATGAAACATCTCATCCTTTAAATATGGCTAGTCGGATGTATTATGGATTACCTTTTAAACTGATGAAAGTCTTTCTCCCTCACTGTGGTTGTGGTAATTTTTAAAATTTCAAATCGAGGAATATTTCTTACCTCTTGCAGCAACTCAAGTAAGTTTCTTTATAGTAGTAAAATTAGTGTATTTTATGATTTTATTTATTGTACTAAACAAAATCCTGCATGAAATTTAATTAGTTTTGAATCTGTTCGCAAAAAACCCCACTAATTCTAGAAGTATATATTTTTAAACTTATGACGTTCTTTTTTATTACGAATTATATATTCAATGTCAGTTCTTAGTTTCAAATGGATAATTTTTATCTCGCAGTAAATGACGGCCACAAGGAAGTAAAGAAAAAAAAAACTTTGAAAGTTGACCTAATGCTTTCTTACTTCCTGGCATAAAACCGCAGATTAAAAAAAGATAAATAAAGTAAATGAGACTGGTCTATTATATGAACCTGCCTGTAAAAATATACATATGTATTTGATTTGCAATCAACTCTAATACTGATTTTTTTATTATTTTTAATAAAAAAGTAATTTGAAATTTATAATGGGAAAAAGTAAAAACCTCTAACTAGATTTCGTATTTAAAATTGTGGTAACTTTATTTATATGCACTTATACGAAAAATACAAAAATGACAGATGTTACTGTATATATTTAAGACGAAAGAAGTTTGGAAATCATAAGTTATTTTTTCCTCATGTTTTTAATATAGAATATGTACTTATTTGTTTTTATTGATAGTTGAATAGCTTTTGTGAGTACCCTCTGATCTACATAAAAACTTGTCCATGTGGAAATATAAATTTTTTAAAAACATAATTTTTAAATAAGTATTTTCATTTTTTTTTGGGGGGGGGGGAGGGGGGGATTTTGCATGAATTTTTGTAAAGCTGATATCTTAAATCTTGCACTGATTATAATGAAAGTTTTGAACTTTTAGAGTAGGACAAGTTTAAAAACGCAAATATATTTAACAAAATACCAAAGTCATTTTTTCCCCAATGTTATTAAAGTAGAATATTTATTTATTTATTTTCATTATTCATAGTTAAATGGCTGTTGTGATTATCAAGTGATGTATATGTAAAATTGCCTATGTGGCAATATATTTTTTTATATTTTAATTTTTTTTGGGGGGGGGGGGGTGGGGGGTGGGATTTTTGCAATTTTCGTACATCTGATATTTTAAATCTTTTTCCACATTCAACCGAGTATAATAAATATTTTGAACTTTTAGAGTAGGACAAGATTATAAAATATATATATATATTTATCTATGTACCTTAAAAGCCCTTAATAGCGAACACTTCGGGACCGCGGAATTTGTCCGATAATTGGAGATGTCTACTTTTTTGAGGTAAAAATATACAAATATGTATGTCTGCTGATTAAAAAAGTATTCGTTAAATAGAGGTGTTCGCTATTCGAGAATCTCCATTAACCTCCACAACGGATACTCCCGAATACCGGACATCTCAATTTAGACAACTATAATGCAGGGTTGCGTTTTTTGCAAAAGTACTTCTTGATTAAAGGAAGGGCAAACTGGGAAGTGCCCCGTCCCCCTACGACTGTAGTGCCCCCAAATTTGATGTGCAATATTTGTAAAGCTTATATTTTAAATCTGTTTCGAAATTGTACTGATTATAATCAATATTTTGAACTTTTAAAGTAAAATAAGGTTAAAAACAAAATAAATTTTAAAAAATCTAATATTTAGATAAATATTTTTTGTTTTTTAATCTTGTTCTACTCCTGAAGTTCACGATATTGATTATAATCAGTACAATGTCGTAAAAGATTTAAATTATCAACGTAACGAAAATTGTATACCAAAACTGAGAGCACCAAAAAAATCAGGCTGTATTGGGGGGGGGGGGGGGGCACGACCACAGCCAAATATTTTTCCAGGATTCAACGTGGTCAAACATGGCTACGTATGATGCTTACAAAAAAATGGATGCGATTCAGACGTTTGAAGTGTCTGAAATTCAGACGCAAAAAGTGTCTGAAAAAATTCAGACATTTTAAAATGTCTGAAAATTGAACACTCCATTTCAGACACTTAAGTGTCTGAATTTCAGACATTTTAATTTAGAGTGAGCTCAACAGGAAAAAATCATTTCATGTGCATTTTAATGATGTTACAGTCTTTCGAACAGAATGAAATTGATATACACTTATAAAGTTCACTAAAATATACATTCAGTACAGTATGCGGTGCAAAAAATATTTATAAAATCAGTTATAGTACGAAAGCACCTCATTTGCCATGTTTGACGTGCAATTTCCAACTTGTTTCTATTTCTGAGGTCAATCTTTTCCTATAAAACATATAAAATCTATTTTGATCATATTCACAAAATACAATATCTACGCGAATAAAAATTTTGAATTAAAAATGACTTATCGTGTCGTTTCATTAATAAGTATTATATTAATTCCATTTTTTCAGCAATAACGGACGAAAATTAGAAATCATGATTAAATTAAGGAATATGTTTAAAAGAAAAATATATACATATTCCAGAGAAATTAAAATTTAGACTCCATGTTCATATTAAATAAAACAAAAGCAAATGACAGCGGATAAAAAAATATATACATTCTTAATATTTAAATTATGCTTAGAACTTATTTAAAAAAAGATCTGAGTTTATAAGCATTTTTTTTTTTTTATG
Source organism: Maratus speciosus (assembly GCA_963932465.1). Taxonomy (NCBI): domain Eukaryota; kingdom Metazoa; phylum Arthropoda; class Arachnida; order Araneae; family Salticidae; genus Maratus; species Maratus speciosus. The sequence goes on along the minus strand of OZ010786.1, from coordinate 2,792,541 downwards.
GAAATATTAAAATATTTTATAACAATAGGACTTTGCAAAAATAGCAATAATTTAAGGAAAATGTACGGTTTTATATTTAAAACAAAAATTTAAATCAAATCAAACATTGTTAAACATATAACATCCGCCTATTAAAAAGTTATTAATAAAACTTTAAAAGTAATATCTTTATAGGGCATGCAATAAAAGCAAACACAAAGGATAAGATTGGAATAAAATATTTTAGTTTATTTTTATCAGTAATCTAATTTAAATTCGTATGTAACTTTAAATGAATTTTTCCTTAAAAGTTCAATTAGTGTTACAAACTATGAATTAAATAAATATTGCTAATAAAGTATTTTATTCCAATCTTTACCACGCTTGTATCTATTTGCATTGCATGCTGTAAAAGATGTGATTCTTTTAAAATGACCGTAAAAAGCAAAATTTAAAAAAAGAATCGACTACATAAAATATAAACATTCACTCCTATGAAAGAGTGACTATTCACTCCTACCAGGGGTGAATAACAGCACTCCATTAGCCAAAGTGAATAGTCACTCCTCCGAAAAAGTGATTATCCACCCCTGTTTAGAGTGAATATTCACTTCCCAGGAGTGACTATTCACTCTTTCAGAGAGTCAAAAATTTCACTTTTGCTCAGAGTGAATAGTCACTCGAAAGAGGTTGGGCATATTTTGACTCTGCGATAGAGTGAGTATTCACTCCTACGGAGTGAATAGTCACTCCTTTTTATTTAGAGTATAAGAAACTTGTCACTATAAAAGTTGTTGATAATATGAAGAAGATTCATAATAAGTTTAAGTGAATTCATATCTTCAGAATTTACGAAGTTTTTGAATTTGTTTTGTCCTAAAACACAATTTTTATCGCCACTTGAAATAAACTTTAAATTTTATCAAAAATGTCTGATACATAAATTATTGGCCCTTTACCTTGAAGTAAATATAACTTTAAACTGATTTCATATGTATTGTAATTAAGACGCTATGGGATTTTTTTTCAGTTTTCACAAAAGTCCTCCCTATTTGCACCCCCTTGGTCCGATTTTGCCCATTAACGAACTTGATTGTGATTATCTACCTCTTGATTTTATTATCAGTTTGGAAAAGATTTGTGCAGATTTATTCAAGTTATCGAGACCATAAAAAAGTGATATATCTATCTATACTAATATTATAAAGAGGTAAAAATTGTTTATTTGTAGGAAGCAAGCTCTGGAACTACCGAACCGATTCCAAAAATAATGGTATCAAAATGATGGTATTAGTCTGACTTAGAACATAGGCTATATCGTATGTCCGTGCCACTGGCCAAAAGGGGCTGCAGGAGCAAAAAACGTTCTAAAAATGCGATTTTTGTGTTACTGAAGGGCCTAGAAACATGAAATTTGGAATGGTAGTTACTTATAAGATACTAATGATCTCTAAGGACATTTATTAAAAAAATCGAAATCAAAAAAGAGTGAACATGCGCAAAAAGCGTTTTAAAAAACGTTCTAAATGGCGATTTTTACGCAATTTCTGGAAGTACCAAACCGATTTAAAAAAAAGTCCTTCCGGCCAGTGCCGGGAGGAAGAGGTAGCTTTCATAATCCTTATTTAAAAAAAGCTAACTTATATCATGCAAACACACGAAGTTCAATTTAGTGGAAACCGAATATAGGAGATTCAATACTAATTTTTATCAATATAATGAATGAGAATTTCGCGAAATTAGTCAGCTTTATCCAAGCTGCTTTTATTTAAAGTAACTTATATTTGGCTGCCAAATTCGGCGACTTCTTAAAGTGCCTGTCATTTTAAGACAACATGGTGGATGAGGCTAAGCAGTGAACTTGGTCGAGACCTTAGTAATTGCTGTGCACATGCTCACTCACATCGGAATCGATTGATATATGCAAGTGCTGTCGCATGCAAAAAATCAGATTTTTCAAAATGTCAACCACAATAGAAATTGAAACTGCTATATCTGAGCCATTTTTTAAGGTAAAGACAAACAAAAAATGCTCCTGAATCCTTATATCAAGATCAAATACTTAAGAAAGAAACCTTTTTCAATTTCTAATTTTTTTGCACCTGACATTAAATATATATATATATTTTAAGTTAATGGCCGCCATTTTGAAACAAGATGGCTGATTAATCTGGCCAGCGAAATTGGTCGAGGTGTTGATGTATACTATCCACATGCCTTCTTACATCGAAATAGACGAATACGTGTGTTATCGCGTGACAAATACAAGATCGTTTCAAAATGTTAGCCATGCTAGAAATTCAAAGTGCTATAATTCAACCATTTTTTAAGATATCAACAAAAGAACAAATTTTCAGAAACAAAAAACTGCTCCGGAATCTTTGTATCAAGGCCAAACACATAAAAAAAATATTTTTCATTTTCCAATTTTTTAATACTTCATTTTGAATTTTAAATTTAATTTTTTTTAAATGGCAACCCTTTTGAAACAAGATGGCGAATGAAGCTGGCCAACGAACTTGGTCGAGACATTGGTATGTACTATGTACAGACCAAGTTACATACAAATAGGTTCATAAATACGCCTGTTATCGCGTGACAAAAATCAGGTCGTTTTAAAATGTCAGCCACGAGAGAAAGTCAAAATGCTATTACTCAGCCATTTTTTTTAGATATAGACGAAAGAAAAACTGTTCCGGAATCTTTGTATTAAGGTCAAACACATACAAAAAAAAAATCTTTTTCATTTTCCAATTTTTTGGTATCTCATTTAAATTTTTTTATTTTTTTAAATGGCCGCCATTTTGAAACAAGATGGCGGATGAAGCTGGCCAACGAACTCGGTCGAGATATTTGTATGTACTATGTACACACCAAGGTACATCCAAGTCGGTTCATAAATACGCCTGTTATTACGTGAGAAAAATCAGGACGTTTCAAAATGTCAGCCACGCTAGAAATTCAAAATGCTATAACTCAGCCATTTCTTAAGATATAGACGAAACAAAAACTGCTCCCGAATCTTTTTATCAAGGTCAAACACATAAGAAATAAATATTTTTTTCAATTTTCAATTTTTGGTACCACATTTCAAATTTAAATTTTTCTTAAAAATTTAAATGGCCGCCATTTTTAAACAAGATGGCGGATGAAGCTGGCCAACGAACCCGGTCGAGACATTGGTATGTACTATGTATAAACGAAGTTACATCCAAATCGGTTCATAAATACGCCTTTTATCGCGTGACAAAATTCAGGACGTTTCAAAATGTCAGCCACGCTAGAAATTCAAAATGCTATAACTCAGCCATTTTTTAAGATATAGACGAAACAAAAACTGCTCCGAATTCTTTGTATAAAGGTCAAATACATAAGAAAAAAATATTTTTCCATTTTCAATTTTTTGGTACAACATTTCAAATTTTAATTTTTAAAAAAAATTTTAAATGGCCGCCATTTTGAAACAAAATGGCGGATGAAGCTGGCCAACGAAGTCCCTCGAGAGATTGGTATGTACTATGTACACACTGAATTACATCCAAATCGGTTCATAAATACGCCTTTTATCGCGTGACAAAATTCAGGACGTTTCAAAATGTCAGCCACGCTAGAAATTCAAAATGCTATAACTCAGCCATTTTTTAAGATATAGACGAAACAAAAACTGCTCCGGAATCTTTGTATAAAGGTCCAATACATAAGAAAAAAATATGTTTCCATTTTTAATTTTTTGGTACCACATTTCAAGTTTTATAATTTTTTAAAAATTTTAAATGGCCGCCATTTTGAAACAAAACGGCGGATGAAGCTGGCCAACGAACTCGGTCGAGACATTGGTATGTACTATATACACACCGAATTACATCGAAATCGGTTCATAATTACGGGAGTTACAGTGTGACATATGTCAGATATATATATATATATATATATATATATATATCAATTTTGAACGGAGGGTGGTTTCGGGGTCTGGGGGTCATGATCGATGAAATTATACCAAAATTTTTTGAAATCGCTTTCCTCCGAACTGCTGCAATAGGTAGCTTTTTTGTAAAGAAAGCTACCTAATAATGGTGTCAAAGTGATGGTGACAACCCTTGCTCCAACAAAGGCTACGATTTATGTCGGTGCCACTACCTCCAAAGGGGGTGCAGGAGCAAAAAAACGCTCGAAATTGCGATTTTTGTGTTACTAAAGGGCCCAGATAAATGGAATTTGGCATGGTAGTTACTTATTTGCTATAAATGACCTCTAAGAACATTTCCTAAAAGATTCGAAATTTAAAAAGGGTGAAAATGCACAAAAAGCGTTCTAAAAAACGTTCTAAATGGCGATTTTTACGCAATCTCAAGAAGTACCAAACCGATTTCGAAAATAATGGTGTTAAAATGATGGTGAAAAGACTTGCTGCAACATAGGCTACATTTTATGTCGGTGCCATTACCCCCAAAGGGGGTGAAGGAGAAAAAAAATAGTTCGAAAGTGCGATTTTTGTGTTACTGAAGGACCTAGAAACATGAAATTTGGGATGGTAATTACTTATACCATATAAATTATCTCTAAGAACATTTCATAAAAAATTCGAAATTTGAAAGGGGTGAAATGCACGAAAACAGTTCTAAAAAGACGTTCTAAATGGCGATTTCTATGCAATCTCAGTTTCTACCAAACCTATTTCAAAAGTGATAGTTGGAAATTGATGATGACAGCCCTTGCTCCAACATAGGTTCTATTTCATGCCGGTGTCACTAACACCTAGGGGTTGCAGAAGCAAAAAGCGTTCTAAATTGCTATTTTTTAGTTATTGAAGGGCCTAGAATCCTGAAATTAGGCAGGGCAGTTATTTATGAGATACAAACGACCTCTAAAGACATTTCCTAAAAAATCGAAATTTAAAGGGGTGAAAATGCGCGAAAAGCTAAAAAACTTTCTAAATTGCGATTTCTACGCAATCTCAGGAAGTACCGAACCAATTTAAAAAATAATGGTAATAATGTGATGATTTAAAAAATAATGTGAAAACGATGGTGACAGCCCTCCAACATAGGCTGTGTTTCATGTCGGTGCCGCTACCTCAAAGGGGGTGAAAGAGCAAAAACGATCTAAATTGGGTTTTTTTGTGATACTGCAAGGACTAGCAACTTAAAACTAGGCATGGTAGTTACTTTTAAGATATAAATGATCTCTAATAACATTTCCTAAATGATTCGAAATTTAAAAGTTGTGAAAATGGACGAAAAACGTTTTTAAAAACGTTCTAAATTGAAATTTCTACGCAATCTCAGAAAGTATCCAACGGATTTCAAAAGCAATTGTTAGAAATTTAGGATGACAGCCCTTTCTCCAATAGAAGGTCTATTTCATGTCCGCGTCACTATACCTTGCGATTGCATTTTAACAAACGTTCTAAATTGTGATTTTTGTGATACTGAAGGGGCTAGGAAATTAAATTTAGCATGGTAATTATTTATGAGATGTAAATGCTCTCTGAGAAGAGGTCTATAAAAATTTGAATTTTAATAGGGGTGAAAGTGAACGGAAAGCGTTCTAAAAACGTTCTAAATATCTATTTATCAGGAATTCAATCTCAGGAAATATAAACCAATTTCAGAAGTAATGGTTTCAAATTGATGGTGACAGTCCCGCTCCAATATAGTCTATATTTTACGCTGTTGTCACTACCACCTGGGGTTACAGGAGCAAAAAAATTCTAAATTGCGTTTTTTGTGTTACTGAGCGGATCTAATATTTTAAATTTGGAATGGTAATTACTTCAAAGGTGCAAATGCTTTCTAAGAATTGTCGAAAGCAAATTCCAAATTTAAAAGGATGAAGTGATCGAAAAGCGTTCTATAAGCGTTCTAAATTACGATTTTCATGCAATCGTATGAAATACGAAACCGATTTCAAACATAATAATTGCAAATTGATGGTGATAGAACCTGCTCAAAGATAAGCTATATTTTATGTCGGTGCCACAACCTCTAAAGAGTTGTAGGAGCAAAAAACTTTCTAAATTGCGATTTTTTCGGTACTGAAGAGGCTAGAAACTTTAAATATAGCACGGTAGTTAATTATAAAATATAAATGTCCTCTAAGAACTGTCGAAAATAAATTTGAAATTAAAAAGGGATGAAGCGAAGGGAAGGAGCGAAAAACATTCTAAAAGAGTCCTAAATTACGATTCCTATGAAATCTCAGGAAATTACAGAACTTATTGGTTGCGAATCAAGGTAGTCCCTGATCCTATACGGGCTATATTTTATGCCTTGGTTGGCAAGAACAACAAGAAAGCCTTTAAAAGCATTTAAATTCCGTTTTCTATGGAATATTAGGAAATACCAACAGATTTCAAGATTAATGCTGGCAAATTAATGAAGACAGTCTCTGTTTCAACATTTTTCGAGACATTCTATCGGCATTTTGTGTTGGTACCACTAACACCAGAGAGGTAGTAGACTGTTAGACAAGAAGCTTGGAATTTGACATGATGGTTAATTTATAGATGTAAATGTGTTAAGATGGTTTCTAATAATTTCCAAACTTCAAATGAATACTGAAATGAGCGTATGAAATGAGCATAAAAATATCAAAATGCTTTCTAAATTATCATTTATTTGGAATTAGGTTTAGTTCTTCTTATTAATTAAAATCTCATTTCTGTCTATTGCACTTTTATAATGAAGTTTAGTCAAACTGTGGCTTAATTCGTAATTTTTGAATTATTCCAAAAAGTGTTCTTCTAATAAAAAATAGTCATGCAAATACCATTTGGCATATTTCAACTATTACGCGAGCAAAGCCGCGGGGTTTGCTAGTATATATATATAGAGAGAGAGAAAGAGAAAATATTTTGAACCGTGTGTTGTTTTGGGTTGTGGGGATCATGATCGGCGTAGATCTGCCAAATGTTTTCAGAAATTCCAGCTTAGGGGAGAATGTAATCGGTAGTATTTCTTACGAAATGTACCGAAAAAATCCATGATGCAGAAAAACGCATTTAAAATTTTTGGCATAGATTGGTTCTTAGTATATTAAAGGTATATATAAATATTATACAGACATACAAACAATAAATACAATAAACCCAACTGGAGTGAAAAATTAGCCAGAGCCAGGAATCGAACCCGGGACCACAGTATACAAGACTGCTGCTCTAACCACTGAGCTACTCCGGCCGATTCCTGAGTCTGCAATTTCTCACTAATAAACCATGTTAGGGAAGCCACCAGCCATCTATGCGACAGACTTGGATTACCGGACAACGATGAATAGATTTTACTATTACATAGATCTACGATAATTATAATAAACCACTCATACTGCAATATATATTAAAACACACATACACACATAAATAACGCCTGCATTCAACAGTTAAAGGTATATATAAATATTATATAGACATACAAACAATAAATAAAATAAACCCAACTGGAGTGAAAAATTAGCCAGAGCCAGGATATATTTCAGTATGAGTGGTTTATTATAATTATCGTAGATCGATGTAATAGTAAAATCTATTCATCGTTGTCCGGTAATCCAAGGCTGTCGCATAGATGGCTGGTGGCTTCCCCAACATGGTTTATCAGTGAGAAATTGCAGACTTATGCATCGGCCGGAGTAGCTCAGTGGTTAGAGCAGCAGTCTTGTATACTGTGGTCCCGGGTTCGATTCCTGGCTCTGGCTAATTTTTCACTCCAGTTGGGTTTATTGTATTTATTGTTTGTATGTCTGTATAATATTTATACATACCTTTAACTGTTGAATGCAGGCGTTATTTATGTGTGTATGTGTGTTTTAATGTATATTGCAGTAAGAGTGGTTTATCTTAGTATATTGTTTAAATGCTTTTTAAAAAAAATTCAGGTGAGTAAGTAATTCCTTCCTGTAGCTTAAACCTCCGATTCAGTTCAACTTTTGGCCTTTTCGCATTCTTTCTGTACTATTTAAATCTCCGTCAGTTTATTTAATACAAGGCTTTTTCTAACATGCTGATTAAGAGTTTTATCATAATTTTAGCCCTCACAACTTCAGGTTTTATATCGTCCGGGAAAGGCCGTTAAAAAAAGTCTGTATCGTGGGGCCGTGTCGGGCCTGGACCCAATATTTTTGTGAAGGCTCTGCCGGAACCGGCCTAAAGTATTTTTTCATACCGAACCGGGACTGGCTTCCTTCTTCCTAGGAATGCACGGAGCGAAATTGTCAGTCCCGCTCTCGACGCAACCCGTATGAAAATCATTGTCTCTGACTGGCCTGTTCCGTGCAAAAAACAGTAAAATTTGGCTCAGCCCAAAAATTTTTACAAAAACGCATACATTTTTATATCGTCATTATTTTACAAGTAAACTTAAAAATTCATTTTTTTTAAGATACAGTAGATTTAAATGAAAAAAAACCCAGCAAAACCCGCGAAAAAGAACCTGTTTATGACGGAATCCAGTGTTGATCCATGGAAAAGGAATGTAATATTACCTGAAATAAGTAAAGAGTACATTTACACCTGCTAAGAAGAGAACATGTCTATAACGCATTTTTTTCCTTCCTATGTGATTCCGTCTTAGAAGGTTTTACTCCATAGCCTTTTTCGTAAAAAAGCTATGTTTTGTAGAAATTCAGTCAGATCGGGCCAGGCTCGGCCTAAGATTTTAACTTTCTTCGAGGCCGTGACGAACTTTTTTTTATGTGTCGGTTCGGGACCGAGACAGGCTATTTTGATCCGTGCGGACCTCTAGTGCAGACATCCGTCATATGTAACATGCATAACGCTGCTGTTTTTGTGTTTAATTCGAGCATGGATAGCGAAAATTTTCCTAATTGGAAATTTCACTCTACGGAAGCAGTATAAAAATTTAGTTTTTGTATTTTCTCAAATAGATCCCCCCCCCCCCCCCCCAATTGGAGTTTCAACTTATGTCATTAAATTTTGCATCTTTTTTAGTGAAATTTTGCAACTGGAAGTATGTGTGTAAGAGTAATATTGAAGGAAATAGACTATTGTTTCGATCTTTATGATTCACCCTATATAATACTTGTATTGAAAATTCTAGTGCTAAAATGCGCTATTATACCACCAATTAAAAAAAAAAAAAAATGTTTCCATTACACCCTTGAATCACTTCTTTTGAAATGGACTTTTCTTCAGCTCGTTTTCGGTTTTCTTTCTTTATAATCGTATTCCTAATATTCCAACATCAAATTTTCAAGGTGTATTGTGTTGTTTTTCCTTTGGTATATTGTAAAATTTGCAGTTTGAATGCGATGCCGCAAAAGGTGGATTTTCACAGTGTAATCGCACGTTCGCTTTAAAACTACTAAGCACCACTACAAAATTACAAAAGAAAAAAAAAACTTACAAAAAACTTACAAAAAATATGTTTTCATTACACCACTGAATCACTTCTTTTAGAATGGACCTTTCTTCAGTTTTCCGTTTTTCTTTCTTAATAATAGTATGCCAAATTTACCAACATCAATTTTTCAAGGTGTATTGTGTTTACTTTGGCATAGTGTAAAATTTGCAGTTTGATAGGAATGATTCAAAAAGCGGATTTTCACAATGTAATTGCACGATTGCTTAAAAACTACTAAACACTACAACCAAATTACACTGTCGATTATATCTCAGAAGATTACCTTTCTTGGGATTTTCTTCTTCGCAATATTTTATTTTATTTTATTTTATTTTAAACGATAATTATAAAAGCGCAGTCTATACGGTTGAATTTTTTTTCATATGCAGGTAGATTATAGCCGGGAATAGAAAGGTTGTGTTCTGTAATCTTGTCCGCAGCTTATTTGATTTTTTAGAGAGATAAAATTTGTGCAAAATTATATTGCTGTACAAAAGTAATTACATTGTTCTAAACAGGTTTGTTTTTTGTGTGGTATAGGCTTAATGGCAGGGCTTAATTTGCGCTGGAGCCCGGCACCGTTACTTCTGTGGTTTTAGTAAATATTTAAATATTGGTCAGAAGTCACCGGAGCTCATAAATACAGGGTTCCGGAGCCCAGTGCAATAGCTTTTCCGAAGAACCAAAGCTTAAGTTACCTTTTCCTGTTCTTTCCATCTACAAGCTTTTGCATTCTTTTTTACCAAAACACTTATATGTGACGTAATGTGTCACACACATAGAAAATGGAGATAAAAAGGACTCAATTTTTATATCAGTTTTTGGGCTTGGACTGACACGATCTAAATGTGTATTACAAGTAAACTTTTATTTATTCATGTATAGAAAAAAAAAACTTTTCCTCCTTTAAAATTACGTATTATACTCTATTTGAAATCATTTTAATGATATTTTGATCAGAATGAAGGGGAAACAGAAATTATGTTTTTCTATTTCAAATTTATGTTAGCGACGACATGTTGATACGGAGTCACTCAAGAGACTAAACAATGAATTTGATTACAGTTCGATTTTCTTTTTTGACAGTAGGATAACTTTGTATTGGCTGCTTTTTTTTATTACTATTATTTAGATATCTAACCTGAAAAGAATATTTTCTGTTTTAGAAAACGAGCATCAGCTTGGTTTTATTTGTTTGAGGTTTTTTGTCTTCTACTGGTTTCTAGTATAGAAAGATCACGTTAGTGATTTTTGTATTTATTTTGTATCATGAACGGTGCCCTTGCTAAGGCTCTGCTTTGCACATTACTGAAGTCGAGCAGTTGCAATTGATTTAAGTTGAGTAATGACAAATGAATTATTTTTGCAAATAAATGGTAAATATATTATTGGCAAACAAACATCACAAGACATCAGGTATCAAGAAAGAAGGTTTTTTAATGAAGATAAGCATCTGTAAAGTTGATTTATTTCATCTCAGTGTTAAATTCATTAAGCATCTCGAGCCAAATTCTAGGTAACTCGATGAAATCTGATTCAATGAATATGCTCTCCCTGCGCATAAAGATTTCTATGTATTCGCGGAAAATGGATCGTGAATTTCTTTTGAAACGCAAATCAACAGAAATCTATAAGAGCAGGGAGAGAATATGAAATGAATCATGTCCCTCTGTGCTACGTCGAACTTGGCACGAGATGCATTATAAATCAAAAAATAAGATAAAATAAATCGCATTTACAGATGGTGAATTTTATTAAAACACTTGCATTCGTGACAATTAATATCGCGTGAATTTTTATTATTATTATTATTATTATTATTATTATTATTATTATTATTATTATCAAGTATACATTTTTACGTTTTATTGCAAAAATATATTATTTATTATCCCGGATTTTGAGACTATCACTGTTTGTGTGTACGAAACTAGTAGTTATGCTTATTAAAGTTTAATAGTTTTTCAATCGCTTTTACCGTACATATCTTTATATGAATTAAAAAATGTTTTGAAATATACTTTACTATGTACTCTTCCCAAAAAATCTCTTTTAAATGCAATTTTGTATAACGTTTTGTGATTTTCTGTTCAAGTATTGAAATTATAGGTATTTCTGTTCTTAAAATAGTATGGTGCGCATTGCTCACAAGATTCTTGGTCTTGTTTTTCTTAATAAAATCTACAGATAAAGCGTAATAGGTACATAAGTAAACACTGTAATAAAATACACTGAAACAACTCTTTAAAAAATCTGGATACTGAATTAATAAATTAATTATCAATTTAAATACTTAAGAATAATCCAAAGATGTCACAAGGTTTTTTTTTAAATATTAACAGAAAAAAAAATTGTATTGAAAACATAGTGTAGAATATATTTTTTTTTCATATTTTTCTGAAATAGTATCTAAGTTCAGTTAATCTTTAAAGTAAAATATAATGCATACGTTATTCATATTCCATACCTGCTTATATTTGACATATTTTATTTATACTTTTCTTTCCGATCATGTATTTTGAAAAACTGATTGGTTGTTACCTTTTCTTTTTATTGACTGTTTCCCTACAAATTACTCTGCTTCCATTTCGATCTATTCTGATTTATTTGTGTTACTCTAGATTTCAGCTTGTTGACATTTTTAGCGCCAGATGAAAAAATGTTAGATTTTCTCAAAACTCGTTATAATTTACATACATGAACACACACTAAAAAAAAATTCCATTCCTCTAGCAATATTGAGATGTTTGCAAGTGGAAGCATTTATTAAATTTAATGCAACATAAATTAGTTCTTAAGCACAATTTTTGTACAAAGGATTCCCTATCACTTCTTCACATATTTCTACTGCATTCTATATTGTAAATGTTTTGCTTTATGATAAATACATTTTATCTAAAATTTGTATATTTAACTCAAGGTATGAGATCATTTTCATACATTTATTTCGAATTATTTTATAAACGACAGAAACTACACTAAGTAAAAATTTGCGAAAAATTAAAATTTGTAAAATAACGATATTGCGGGTAACATGTAAATTTCTGATTGATAATGTCTGAAACGTTTTATCAGTTCATATGAATTTTTTTAAAACATACCGATTGAGAACCTCATTATATTTTGTTTCCCTACAAATAAAAATAATGCTAATAAAAATAGCAAATAAAGCCCTTGTGCAACAATTTAAAAATCAGAAAAACCAACGTTTAAAATGCACAAAATATATTTGAAAAGCAGAAAACAGCTGTTTCGTATCTACTAGCGATATTCTTCTTCAGTGCAAGATATGTATAAAAGGAACAGCGTGCTAGAAAAAGCAAGGTTGAGCAAAATGTTAGACAGAGACGTGCTGGCTTATATACCCTATGCGGGTTGATAAGGCGCCAAAACAACCAATGAGAGAGAAGGTATGGAAACGACTGGGTGGGCAAGTATCTACATCTACCTGAGAAAGAGAGAAAAAGAAACCAAAAAAGGGGGAATTAAATTAATGCTTTTCAAATACTTGGAAAATCAGGAGTACTAGATAAGTCATTGACTAATGAGTGAGATTTTTTAATGATATGGTAAGCTTCCCAAAAATCGAGATCAAGGTTTGAAGAACATTTTTGGATAATGATGGCTGAGGAAAAATCGAACCTATGTTGAGAAGACCAAGAATGTTGAGCAATAGAAGAACGTTTGAGCTCCTGATTTTTAACATAACCGTCATTCTCTTTTAAACGAAATCTAAGAGCAAGTTTAGTCTGGCCAATATAAGAAAGGCCACACTGGCATGATATTTGGTAGATGCCCTAACTATCTAGGCGATCAACGGGGTGTTTGAGATTTGAAAAAGTGATTTTATTAACAGGAAAAAAAAAAACTTTAAAATGAAACCTTCTTAGGATTTTAGCAACTTGATGACAGATTTTAGAAAAAAATGGTAACACAACTGAAGTATTAGAGTTGGAATTGGAATGCTTTTTCAGAATGGACGGATTTCGGCAATTTTTTATAAATAGAATCAATAATATTAGATGAATAACCACGATAAACAGCAATAGCTTTGAGGTAATTAAGTTCAGCACTAAGTAACTGAGAAGTGGAACAAATATTGGTAGCCCGAAAAACAAAAGTATTGAAAGCAGCGCATTTCTGTTTAGGGGGATGAGAAGAATACCTGTGAGGTGGCAGACTGACAGCAAAAGGTTTACAAAAGACGGTAGTCTGAAAGCCATTTTCACAACGAATAACAAGGACATCCAGGAAAGAAAGACAGTTATTGGTCTCAATTTCAGAGGTAAATTGAATGCAGGGATCAATGAAATTCATAATAAAGAGAAAATGATTAATATCCGAATTCATTTCAACCAGAACATAAACATCATCAGCATAACGAACATAGAACGGAAATTTTAAAATTTTAAAAAGTTTGACCTAAAATAGTGCATATAAATGTCGCATAAAATTGGACTAAGAGGATTACCCATAGCCAAACCGTCAATCAAACGGAAGAAATTACCATTGAAAAAAAAGTATTTTGCGACAAGCAAGCGCGAGTAAGAAAGATAAGCTCCTCGATTTCAAAATAAGAGAAATGGAATTCAAAGCCTTTTCTTGAGGCAATCTAAAGCCCCTTCAATCGGAACGTTTGTAAATAATGATTTAACATCAAAAGAAACCATCATGTTACCATGCGGCTTAAAATTATGAAGTGTTTTAACAAAATCAAAAGAATTCTTAACAGTGAAACAGTTACTGCTCAAAAGTGAGGAAAAAACAGAAACTAAATAGTTGGCAAGCTTATAAGAAGCTGTGCCGATACTAGAGACAATAGGTATAAAAGGAATGTCAGGTTTATGAACCTTAGGTAAAGCATAAAACCTGGCACGATGCGCAATAGACGGAATAAGGGACTTCTTAATGTTAGCAGGAATAATGGAAGAAGACTTGATGGCAGACTTAATAGAGTTAATTTCACTAGTGGAAGGGTCTTTGTGGATATCCACATACGGACCATCATTAATTAATTTTTGGGATTTTTCCAAATACGTAGATTTGCGAGAAGAACAATCTGATCACCTTTGTCGGCCTTAGTAATAATTAAGTTTGGATCAGAACGCAAATTTTTCAGACATTGTTTAACAGGATGTTTAAGATTGGGCTTATAAATATTAGAATTGAAATCAACAGTATTGGCGAGATGCCAAATAGACTCTTTTTGAGAAAAAGATAGAGCGCTATGCTGAAAGACTCTTTCAATAGGAGCAATAAGCTTAGGTAAAGAAGGAATAGCGGAGACAGAAAATATTTTATTCAATTTGAGAGCATCAAGCTGATTGTTACTTAAAGGAACACTGGAAAGATTGACAACAGCATTTTGGTTAACAAGAGGCAAATTACTGCAGTTATTAGCGACAGAACTTCCACAAAGCGTATTAAATTTCTTCTTTAAAACTGAACAATGAACAGAAGAAGCTGAGAGAACTCTGCTCCATGACCTTCTGTCGATAGACTCAAAATCAGGTGTAGAATTAGCGAGACTGATATGTAAAAATATAACTCCCGCTCTATATGAGCAATTTTGTGGCGAGTCTCTTGAATCAAAGATCTTAAAAGAGCTAATTTAGAACGAAATAAGACCTTGTCAATCCTATTTGAAGAAAATAAATTACAACGTATGGAGATGAATTTAGGAATAACCTTCTTACGCCTACAATCAAGAAGGAAATGTAAGTGTTTCAAAAACCTGTACTTTTTTAATCGTAAATTACAAAACCTATTGATTTGAGACATTGCGAGAAGGAAAAAAAAAATAATAATCACAGAGGAATAAAGGCCCGTTAACGCCAAATACATAAAAATAGCAAATAAAGCCTTTGGCAACAATTTAAAAAGCAGAAAAACCAACGTTTAAAATGCACAAATAATATATGAAAAGCAGCAAACAGATGTTTCGAATCTATTAGCGAGATTCTTCTTCAGTGCAAGACTGCGAAAAAAGAAACAGCGTGCTAGAAAAAGCAAGGCTGAGCAAAATGATAGACAGAGACACGCTGGCTTATATACCCGATGTGGGTACCGAAGACGACAAAACAACCAATGAGTGAAAAGCAGTGGAAACGACTGGGTGGACAAGTAGCGACATCTACCGGAGAAGGAGAGAAAAAGAAACCAAAAAAGGGGGAATTAAATTAATGCTTTCCAAATACTTGGAAAATCAGGAGTACTAGATAAGTCATTGACTAATGAGTGAGATTTTTTAATGATATGGTAAGCTTCCCAAAAATCACGATCAAGGTTAGAAGAACATTTTTGGATAATGATGGCTGAGGGAAAATCGAACCTATGTTGAGAAGATCAAGAATGTTGAGCAATAGAAGAACGTTTGAGCTCCTGATTTTTAACATAACCTTAATGTTCTTTTAAACGAAATCTAAGAGCACGTTTAGTCTGGCCAATATAAGAAAGGCCACACTGGCAAGAGATTTGGTAGATGCCCCAATTACCTAGGCGATCAACGGGTGTTTGAGATTTGTAAAAGTGATTTTATTAACAGGAGAAAAAATAACTTTAAAATCAAACCTTTTTACGATT
Organism: Maratus speciosus; assembly: GCA_963932465.1. NCBI lineage: Eukaryota > Metazoa > Arthropoda > Arachnida > Araneae > Salticidae > Maratus > Maratus speciosus. Next base: position 2,776,624 of record OZ010786.1, on the reverse strand, counting down.
TTAGCAACTTGATGACTGATTTTAGGAAAAAATGGTAACACAACTGAAGTATTAGAGTTGGAATTAGAATGCTTTTCAGACTGGACGGATTTCGTCAATTTCTTATAAATAGAATCAATAATATTAGAGTAATAACCACGATCAACAGCTTTTCATATATTATTTTTGCGTTTTAAACGTTGGTTTTTCGGCTTTTTAAATAATGCTAATATTTATTATAAATAACCGGTCAAATGCGAGTATTACTAGCGCATAGAAAGTTCCGTATATGCATTAGTAACTGGGCATTGCATTACACAAATATATGATTAAAAGTTTTTAGCTATGCTTTAAAAGCCAATGACGGATAGTGTACGCCGCCCATATCTCCAAAACGTCTTTAAACTTTAATCTATTTAAAGTGTGTCTTTAAGGGTTCATATTTCGGCTAATTACCGAATTGTTTTTCGAAAATCATTATCAACAAGCCTTTTATTCTTCTGCGACGATACGTACCTACAAAACTCTTCAGCGTCTTTGCTGAGCGCTTGCAAATCGAAATTTGTGTGTAACGGGAAAAAATGCCATTTTCTTAAAAACTATGTGACCTACGGTAATCGCTACAGTTTTTTTTTCTGCAAGTTTTAAATACACTTCTACTAAACCTATTTTCTTTTTCATAATTTTAGTTTCAGTTCATTCAGAAATAAAGTTTGGAGGGATATTTTTGCATTACATTTTCGACGCTATCTCTGAAAATACAATAACTATGATTAATATAAATGTATTTTTGAGTTCGGCGTTGAGAAAGCTTTCACACGATATACAGAGGAAAACTTTTTTTAAGTAACTTAATTAGCCCCTGTACATTTTTCCTAAATATATTTGCGAATGCTTAATAATCGATTAATATCTGCGTAAATTACTTTTACTACTTCAGCTAATTTGAACTTTCCACGTTCCATAGTTTTCGAGTAAAATGGCTGTGATAGACGGACAGACAGACAGACACATTAGTGATCTAATAATAGTTCGATTTTTAATTTTTATGTACGAAACTCTAACAATCATGTATTAGATAGTAATAATAAAGGTTTGTGGAGTTTTAAACAATACGAATTTCCATATATCACCTATAAGTATAAATTTTAATTACGAAAAATATTTTTAGCGGTGCATATGTCTTCTAACATACTGATGGAGAACTGCATTACATTTTATTTTCCTACTAATAAAAAATAATACTAATATTTTTTACAAAAAGTTATTTAAAATATAGTAATATTAAATATTTTTGAAATTTTAAGCAATACTAATTAACGTACATAACCTATAAGTACATTCACTTTAATTAAGAAAAAAATTACGAATTTAACAAAGAATTGTTCGTTATTAACAGAACGAAACAAAACTGCGATCGTTAACGCATTAAGAAACTGCACTTGCCTAGTCACAATTTGGTTATTCAGTAGCTACGCATCATTACTTTCTTAGACTTAAGTAAACTGCATTTTTAAAAGACGAGAGCTGTTTTAAAATATTTAGAATGACTGCGAAAACACATAATCATAATAAGTCTTTTGATCTCATAGGAGAAATGATGATAATTAAGAAACTCCAACAGATTTCAGTTGTCGATTGTGTAGCATATTGTTGTTTTCTTCATTGTTTCCAAACCATCTGAGAAGTAAATGTTTTGACTGTAAATGTATAAGTCGTGTAATCTAATGGAATGGAATGCGTTTTATATAAAACTTAACTTTAATTATACCTAGATGAAGTTTGTAAGTTAAATGCTATTTACCATTAAAATAAAATAAGTGTAGCATTAAGGTTACTATTTCTTCATAAATACATATATAAAATAAAGTGCTATATCCTTAAAATTGAATGTAGGCCAAGTTTATGAGAATTATTGTCAGAATTTTCCTTGTGTATGCATTTTAATGCTAATAGTCAATTCATGCATACTGTTACAACTCTTGATGGAAGATGGCATTGAATTATATTTTTCATACAAAGAATCAATAATCATGACCTAAACACATTAAGAAAGACTGAACAGCGTTAAATAGCACAAATGTTAAAACATAGCCAGCCATAGAGACGCGCACCTCACAGCTCACTGTCACCGGTGAAATACCGGTGAGCGTCGAAAAACAACGGCGAAGTCAAATTTTCTCGCGCATACAAGGAAACCAATAAGAATTGTTGATAAACACATTTTCAAAGTCTAGTTGTATACTTATTCACTTTATTAATTTTTGCAGGTATTGTTAAAATGAAATTAAATGAAGCGCAAATATATTATTTGAGATGCTTAGAGTTTGATGTAAATTTCCAACTGCGAGAAAAATGTTCTGTCCAGGATTCGAACCAGGGATCTCTTGGCTGAAGCCGCTAATGCTCTAACATCTGAGCTATCCCGGAGGAATCTGGTGGAATTTTTTCACCCAGATAACCCTATTGATTATTGCATCTGATCTTAAATATGGTTCAGCTCAACAGAATAATTCGCAGGTAATGTAACTCCAGAAATAGCTGGATACGTAATTACACTAGATTAATTTTAACACAATTATTTTTAGTAGTGAGCTTAGAGTTGTGATGTAAAATTAACCATGTTTTAAATGATCGTCCAAATATTACTTCTGCAATAAAAAAATCGGTACATATAAATTCATTTAACGCAAAAAACATTTTTTAAAAGTTTGTCATGTTTTAAAAACTTGCTACAAATGACATCAAGAACTTCAATATTGGAAACCATGAAATATTTTACCTTCAATGTGACTGGCAATTAAGTGAGTATTTTTTTTTAATATAAATGTTACCATGAATGCATACAAAGAGAATAAAATCATAAAACAATACTTATCTATCATTGAAATATCTTCAAGTACATTCACATCCGTTGTATACTTCTGGTTTCATGAGTTTTCGGGCAACAATTAAGTTTGCGGCAGTAAAATGAGAATTAGAGATATTAATCATTTATATATTTTTATTGGTACCAAATAATGTTTATGTAAATTTCTACCTTTAGATTTTAAAACGCATCAGCTCTTCTCTAAAGTATCCGCATCATGTATTCGCCGTATGGAAATTTACTGCTAGAAGTAACATCATTGACAGTTGCATACGGTTGACTGATCTTGTGGTGAACTGCACGTAGTGGACTGGTGGCAAGACCTCCACGCTCAACTGATTCAAATCCACTTTTTAATATTTTTTTTTCTTTCTGGTGCGTGTGTGCGTATGTGTGTGTGTGTGGGGGGGGGGTGGAGTCATGAAATCACTGGTATACAAGATACGTACAGAATAAGCGATAGGCATCCTTACAAGAATTTCTTTTGCAGTAGACAAGATCCATGAGGCATCAGGTATATACTAGTCGGTTCTTCCCTCATTCGTTCAGTAAAACATACATAAATGTAAAACAACATTTTTGAGCGTCCCCTTGCGCATAACTATTGAGTTTTTCACTGACCTTGATAAGATTGTGGGAATTATGGTTTCAGTATGTCATGTCTCTTATTACATAATTGAAATTTAAGATTTACTTTCTGTTTCTCTCAATTTCTGTGTAAATTGCGACCATATGATTCACTGTAAATACTGTTAGTCTTGCTTTGGAACAACAAGCACTTATGAATTGTTGAGGAAGGGAGATTTATACTACCATATCAACTCTTCACAAATCACTTTATAGATATGCGACTAGTAAGAATCGATTAGTAATTCCGCCTACTAAATAATACTAAAATTTTGTTCAAGTGTCTTCAACATATAGAAATTGCAACAGCCTCTAAAATTTTCAATATTAACAGCTAATTTTATTATTGTATTTGAATTATTCAGTAAAGTTTAACTTTGGATAACAAACAAGAAATCATTCAATCGAAGAAATCATTGAATTGTTCTTGAGTTATGCAGGTTTGAAGTTAAAATTTATTTTTAACCGGTACAAAACAGATTGTTGTGTGGGTAATCTATTATCTATATTATAAAGGACAAACATATCTGTGCTTAACGCATACGTCATTTTGCGAATGGCATCACTTTGAAATTTGAAATGAAATTTTGGTTTTGCAATTTTCTCTACTACAAATTTTTAAACTTCTAAACAACGCACATTTTAAATTTTTACAACGTTGTATAAGGAAAAAAATGGTCTTTTCAATGCAATTTGTTTTAAAGCTGTATCTCAATTTATATTTGAGACATTAATTTTTTTGTAGTTTTTAATAGCATTTTTCTTATCGTGGCAACAAAAGTACCTCATTTCTATTGAAAGTCATTGAAAGTAAACGGAAAATAGTTGAAAATAGAAGATACTGTACCTTTTTGTTGCCATTTTCTCATAAAACCTGAAAAAAAGTTGAAATTAAAATATGGGCTTTGTCAAGAATATTGTCTGTTATTCCGTGATAATGACGTCATATGCACACTTTTCTATAGATGAAATTTAAGACTGGATTGTAAAAGTGGATTGCTTTAGCGGATGCAAATGACGTCATTTTATAAAAAAGCGTGTATTTTAATACTTAAACCTGAATTATGTTTTGTAGAAGTGCGTCATTTTCACAGCCCAGCTGCTTTGAAATTCTTCACAGGTGAAAATGCTTCACTTTTCAAAATAATGTAATCGAAATCACACACTGATAAAACTCAATGTTTTACAAAAAATTAGAGAGTCTTTATAAAAGAAAGGTGACATGCAAATAATAGCGATTTATATTACAGAAATTGATGACTCTCGCCTGGATGGATTTGCTTCGCCGAGTTAGACAAGCAAACAAATAACTCGAGGTTTAAAATAATATCATGTTCCTGAAGTTATTGTCCAAAATTCTCTCGAATAATAAAACTTTAATGCTATTCTTTAAGACATTCTACTATAATTTTATCAAAATAACATAATTTGCTTAATTTAATTTTTCCTAATTTTATATAATCTATATATTTAAAACGCAAGCGTGCTTTTTAGTCATCTGCCCTAATCTTTCTGCTGAACCAATTTTACTAATATTTTTTTAACTGAAAGCTCTTCCTTTGTAGATGAGATCGCACTATCTGGTTTTTTTTTATGTATCCCCACTTTTATATTTTAATTTTAAAAGCATTTTATGAAATTTCTTCAAAATGATGAAAAGAGATAGCTTTCATTATTTCAGACAAGAGAGAAATAATGAGGTATTTTAAACTTTATTCATGCTATTTTCTGATAAAAATTAAAAACTGTTGGCAAAAATTGTTGTATAGGGTTTAGTGGCGGAATATCTCATTAGGAGCAGAATATTATATAAGGTGCATAATAACGGAAAATGACATACTGCTTTTGAAAACACGTATTTTTCCTCATAAATTTTCTATGTTGTTTTTCCTTCTGCATGTGTACTGATATCAAGTTTCAGACACTAGGTGAAATGCTTATTTAAGTGAAAATGAAATCATATTTAAAAGAAAACGATCATTTTCTTAGATAAATCTAAACATTTTAACACAAATATGTCTAAAAAACATAAATTACGGAAGTTTTTACTCTCCGGAATTGAGATTAGAATCTCAAGTATATAGTGCGTCTGTTCACATAAAATATGTTGCTAACAATCGTGACTTCAAGTTTTGAGTTAAAATGATTTTTAAATGATCAAACGAATACAATTTTTTTTTAAATTATGAATTTGGATATGAGAAGTGCGTATACAAATTTTGAGAAGTTGAAAATTGCTGTTTTATTCCGAAATCCAAGCATAAGAGCCTCAATAGATAACCACATCCTAATAACTGATCTTTATTATATTTTACTGATTAAGTATCTATATTATAAAGAACAAACGTATGTGTGCGTAACGCTGACGTCATTTTGCGAATGGCAACACTTCACGATCAAATTTCGGTCTTGAAATTTTCGCTACTGCAATTTTTTAATCTTCTGACCATTGTACATTTTCAATTTCCGTCGCGTAGGGAAAAAAATGTACTTTCAAATACAATTTGTTTAAAAACTGTATTCGTTGACTGATGTATTATATTTTCTAAAATAATTTTGAAGCATGATTTTTTTTTTTTTTTAATTTATCTTATCACGTGCCGCTTTCAATACATAATAATAATAAACATTTTTCACATAAAGCAACAAACATTTTTCAGCGTTTGTTTCTGACTATTTTTGCATAACAAAATTAATACTTCCTTTATAAACAAATAACAGAATTATATTAAAAAAAAACCATCAATCTACCATATTTGTGAAAGACAAATTAACGAAATTAATACTTCTTTTATAAATAAATAAAAGAATAGGTAATATTGAAAAAAAAAACACAAATCTAACATATTTGTAATCGTACAATTTAAATTTTTAGATCACCAAATAGGTTTTTTTTTTTTTTTTTAAATGGAATTTGTTTGCAAAGTTCATCTCAGTTTACTGATTATCTACGATTTTAAAACAATTTTAAAACATGAAATATTTTTTAATTTATATCGCGCGGAGCTCGATTAAGAAAGATTAATCCGTCTGCTCTGAAACAAAATAACGAGTTCACCATTTTCTTACGGCTAATATCCATTAAAAAAACTTCCCTATGAATAAGTAAATAAAATAATATAAATAAAATACAAATTTTCCAGACATGTATAAGCGCTGAAATTATCAGAATATAAAAGGGTGCCATAAGTAGCAAAATCTTGGCAAATAACTCTTAGCATGTGGATAATAAGAAAATATCGTTTTTGATAAATTTAAAAAATTTATTTGACTGTATAATTCGTATTTTCCATATGAAAAATGCTTTTTTAATGTAAGTGGTCAATCTAAAAAAATTATTGCATGTAAAAAAATTATTAGTTAAAAAAAAGATATTTTCACCTATATTCTTTAACCCGGGAAGCCCGGGTACGATCCCCTAGTCTATATTATAAAGGACAAACATATCTGTGCGTAACGCATACGTCATTCTGCGAATGGCAACTTTTTGAAATTTGAAATGATATTTCGGTTTTGAAATTTTCGCTACTGCAAATTTTTAAACTTCTAACATCCGACATTTTAAATGTTTACACTGTCGTATGCAGAAAAAAAATGCACTTTTAAATGCAATTTGTTTGAAAGCTGTATCTCAATTTATTTTTGAGATATTAATTTTTTTACAGTTTTTAATACCTATTTTATAATCGTGGCAACTGAAGTACTTTATTTCTATTAAAAGTGGTTTAGTTATCTTTATTGATTATATTCTTACTGATGCTATTTTCTCATTACAATTAAAAATATCTTTCTTAAAAATTTGAACAGAAAATGACGTTACGCTTTAAAAAAGACACAATTTCCCAGATGATGCTGTTATAGTTCACTATTTTTTTGATTTCGCTAATATTGAGTTTGAGACAATAAGCTAAATATTTCTACGATTGAAAATGACGTCATATTTAAAAGAAAACAATAATTTTATTTGATAAAACCAGATATTTCCCCTTGAATACGTCTAAAAGTTATAAATTTTTGGAATTTTTACGCACACGCGCATACAGAGATTATACTAAGACCTCAAATCACGAGTGGGAATTTTAGCATGGAAAGTTGTAATAGTTGACAAACGTGACTTCAAGCTTGAAAATATATTTATTGATAGCCTATTTTGCGTTAAAATATTTTTAAATGGTTAATATGGATGTGATACGTGGAAAATGACTTGATTCGGTTTAGATTTAAAGGGCGGGGGGAAATTCTATGATTATGTGAAGGTGAAATCATTTTTGCCCATTTTTCATTCCGTAATACGAAGAATAAATTGATAACTTAATCAAAATTACTTATCTTGATTATATGTTACTGATTACGTATATGACTAAAGCTTAATTTTAACAGCTGAAGTTTATGAAAATAGTATTCTATTAATCTTAGGTTAAAATATGTCTTTGGAGAATTAAACCAACAAATGTAAGATGGATTTTTTATTAAAATTATTGTTGGCGATGTATTATAAATTCGATGCAACAGTTCTTTTGTAAACATTTTCTTTCGTCGAAATTCGACGGGATCCACCTCGTATATATAAAATCCAAACAGAAATTTTGTTCCGAACACCTGTATTTCGAGTTCTATTGCATGGATTTTGATGGAACTTATACTGTTAGACAGGTATTGTTTCAGGGAAGGTTTTAAGCTATAGCACATCGTTCTACGCTGATCAGTTACAGAATTATGACGGAAAGTTCTGTTATTTTGGACGATCAGGTTACCATTTTATTTCTTGGCGAAATTTAATGTTGATAAAAAAAAAGAAAGAAAGAAACGGCTATTACATCTCGAAAAATAAAAGAAAAAACTGTTACTAAGTTTATTTAACAAAAAAAAAAAAAAAAAAAAAAGAAACAAATCCTTTTTAAGACGTGATAATATTAAAAATGAAAATATTTAATTTAAACATGAAAGGAAATGTTCGTAATGCTGAAAAAATTACTCAGTTAAAATATTCCAATTGAAATAAGATTTGGCTATTTATCTTTTGCGTTAGGTTAAGCAAAATGCATCTGAAAAATTGATAGAATGATATCAAGGAAGTTTCCATAAGCGCATGTTCAGAAATATTTGAAAAAATATCTTCTCATGAGGAATGTATGCAATATTATTCTTCTCATGACCTATAATATGTTTAAAAAACAAAAATCGGCTGAAGCTTGATTTAGCGTTCGTAAAAAAAGAATGAAAATTTAATTTTTTTTGGCTATTTAATGCTGGTTGGCGACGGTGACACAATCAAATTTTGAATCATACATTTTTTAGGATAAATAATTTTTAAGTTGCTGGAAGTGTATCATGTAACTTACATAAATACCCTTGATACCACTTCCGCAGGTTATTATTTTATTTTATTGTCATAAAAAATACTATTATTTATATATTTTGATTATTATTATCATTTTATAAAATATATATATATTTAAAGTGTGTTCTTACATGTAGTTACTTTGATTATTATTATTATTATTTAATATAAATATACTCATACTTATTATGAAAATATATAAATATACTTATTATGAAAAGGACCACACAATGAGTCCTATCTGTAGAGGGGATCTTTTCAGCGAGTCACGGAGTCTGCAAGCCTGACAATAGCTTGACATAAAATGCCAAGTTGTATTTATGACGGTATACTACTTTATTTATGATACCTAATAAAACAGGCCACACAGGCGAGATCCGGAGTCCAGAAACCAAGATCGCTGAAGCTCAAGGGGCGGAGTATGGTATACCTTGAAAAAGTGCAATACCGAATCAGAGGTTTGCACTTCGAAGGAAGAAATGGGGGTCAGCAAGGCTGACCGATCATTCGACGAAGGGGGCGGAGGACCCTCCTCCACATTGTCATCACGAGGTGATGTCGTAACTGAAGGAAGAAGTTACAAGCATATCGATTCGAGTTCCAGAACCATGATGACTTAAAATAAAGAGATATCGATTCAAGTTCCTATACCATGAAGACTTAAGAGAGCGATGAAAACTCCTAAGCTATGAAGTCCTAAAAAATAGAGTTCAGTTTGAGTTCCAGAAACATGATGACTTAAAATAAAGATTCCGATTCGAGTTCTTAAAATATGAAGTCTTAGAAATAAAGAGAGTGATGCGAGTTCCTGAACTATGATGTCTGAACAGAGATGAAGGCGAGCTCCCAGTCTATGGTGTTTTCCAGAGACGCGTTCCAGCTCTCTCACCCAGGATGGTTTTTAAATGATTGAGTTCAGCTTCAATGTCCTAAGTGTTTTAAAAGAAATTCTACGACAATGACGACTTATTCGGGTCGTGTTTTCTCGTTAAGGGATGGCCCTATGATAAACTGTCCTCGGACATTACTTCATCATTAAGTGTTTTAAATTAGTGAACGTTACCGAAAGTGTAAAACAAAGATCACTCAATGTGCCAAGGATTCAAGTGTGACCTTAACCACAAGTGATCCCTCTCTACAGAAGGTTTGTTCTCTTTAACTTTTTTGTATTCCCATTGTTTTAATAATTTATGTTGTATTAGGGAGGTACAATTTATGGTACTCAAGCAACTAAGTATTAATTGTAATGTTAATTTAAAAGGTAACTTTAATGTAATTACTAATTCAATTTCGTTCTTTGGAACGCTGGTGTCTTATGACACAATTCTATTTTGTTTATTTTATTATTTTGTAAATATGTACATTAACTGTAAATAAACCTTTTGTTTATTGTTAACTTTTGGCTATGTTTAAATACAACATGAGTCCATTGTTTTACTTTAATGTAAGTTTTATTTCAGAGGACAGTCTGCTTTATGATGCTATTTATGCGTAGTTTAGATAGTTTTTATTTAGTTACAACTGCGCGGTCTATACGCTATTTCTTCACTAAAATTACACAACGCAGCTTGGGGCGTTTTGGAGATGTGTTTCCTTCCGCCTCAATTTAAGATAATTAAGGTTAGTTTAATTATCAGGAATAGCCAGAACTAGTATTATATAATTACGATCACAAATGTTTGTCTATAAATTGTAATGTTTAAATACCCACTATAATAATTCAAGTATTTCAGGTTCAGTAATTGAGGAGTAGTTAACCTCTCTTACTCTTTATGGTAATCTTCCCCCATTTACCATACTTATTTTCCCCCACTTTCAAGGTATGTTTGGGTAGTTAAGTTGGTTCCGGTAAATGGAACTGGATCTTCTCAACATAAGTAAAACCTTTTTCTACTCTTCATTCAAAGTTAGTTAAATTAAGTTTAACTTAAATAAATACATTTTTATTACTATAGTTTTGTCATATATCCTTATACCGGTTGTCCCAAAAAGGACTGACCGATTTTAAAATTCAATAACTTCCAAACGGTGACAGATGTTTAAAAAATTCTTGCAGGAGGGTTATGCATAAAGTCAAAAGTTTTATTACAGTGATTTTCGATTTTAGTTCGAATTACAAACAATAGATGGCGCTGTAAGCAATAGTCGCTAAATACATGCTCGATTTTTGGTCCTTTCTTTTGTTCCATGCAGAAAAAGGAGATGGAAATGTACTATCCGGACCACGAAGTACCAAAAATCGAGCCTGAATGCCTCTATTGATCGCAGCGCCATCTATTGTTTGTAATTCGAACTAAAATCGAAAATCACTGTAGTATGTGTATATATTAAAATTTTACTATCGTAATTATACGGTTTAAAACAAAATTTAAATTTATTAAATTTGTTCCAAACTCAAAATTAATGTCCGATTCTGTTGTTGCCATGGATACAACTATTTAATATAAAAATGTTTAATGTTGGCATTTTTAATTAGCCAGCTATGTACATGTAAAATAAACTTGAAACGGTACTACTTGGTTATCCCGCCGACAAAAAAAAATATCGCCAAACTATACGAATAAATGTCAATAATGGCTGATCGTAAATTTTACATTCACTTGTCATTAAAGACGGTACACATGTTTGTTGCGTTATCAAGTGATTTTTAATTTGACTTCTATTTGTAATTTTATTAATGTTTAATTTTTTTTTTCGTTGTTTGAAATAAAAATTTTGTCAATTCGTATAATTCGGTGAGTAGTTTGGCAATTTATATAATTTGGCGAAATTGGTTGACAGGATAATCAAATTGTACCCTTAAAACTTTTCCAGCCGGTGAAGCCATGTAAAATTAAATAACTACTGCAACACGCAATATTTATATATTTTATACGCTTACAGATAAAAAAATAATACGCTAATCCTTCGTTTAGGTTTAAATTCATTGAGTTTTAGGCATTTAATCACTCATTTAACAAGCAATTTCCCAATGCTTTTAAATATCGTGCATTTGGGAAGGAAATGTGTTGGTATGCCGAATAGCGTGGAACGTTTGTCTTTTTTGCGCCAAATATATTTCTTTTTTTCTTTTTTCAGATTTTTACTGAGATTCCACAGCCAAATTTTACTGATGTTTTACTACATACATGAGTAGTTTTATAAGTATTTTTTTTTTCAAAATAATTTGGGTATGCTCTTTAAGGAGACCTTCCTTGTCAGTAACAATTTGTTTTTGATTTGTTCTTTTTTATTTCTAACTTTTCGCTCATGTGACTTACAGACGAAACTAGCAGATGTAATTGTAAAAATGATGGTACTTATGATTTACATGTTATATGTTTATTTATGAGTTATTATGAGTTCACTTTTGTCGCCAAACAATTTGATTTTAAGCCAAAAGACGTAAGCGTGACATAGGTTCAAGCGATGTTTACAATAAAGGTGATTTTGTAAGTGTACGAAAGCATTTTTAGAGTATTTTTTAAAATTCAAATGTACAATATATAAATAGCAATTAATACTTTAAAAATGGAGTCAAATATTTAAATTTTAGTATAAATGTCTGCCACACAGGAACATACATATTGTAAAATGATTTAATTTCATTTAAAAAATTTTCTCGCCATACTTTTCTGCGAAAACATGTCGGCTTGTTTTCCCCAAATTTGTGACTTTTATAACCTCGAAGCCAGATTAGCTAATATTGTCCACTCTTTTTTTAATAAAAAACATGTCTCCAATTTCCCTTATAGAAACGTTCAATGCTTGCAATTCTAAGTATTAAAGATTATTCTTAAGGAAATGTAAGCAATTATGCGTTATTAATATCACGAAAGAAAACATTTTGCAATAAAAATTGCTTTCTGCTGCAATAAAAGTCACTTTTCGATATTCCATTTAATTCGTCGTTTTTTTTTTCCATATCCTCCCTTCTTTTAGAAATGTTATTAAAAGATATTGGATGAATCTTCCATAATCAACAGTTGGCGAATTTACTATATAAAGTCGGAAGATTCGTTCATATTTGAATGGAACCGTTGACGGTAAATCCGATTTCAGAAAATTGCGCGAAATTTGTACTTAGCGATTTATGTTTTTTTGATTATGGATCAAACGGATAAAAGAATATTTACTATTATATATTTTTCATCTGCAGTTATTTTACTATCACTGAAAAAGCATCACTTTAAATTTACAAAAAAAAAAAAAAAAAAAAAAAAAAAAAAAAAAAAAAAAAAAAAAAAAACCACTCAAAAGCCAAAGGTGGCCAATGGAACAATATCTGCTCATTTAGCCTAAGTTTTAAACAAAAGTGCCTCAGATTCAAATAAAATTTCAATCATTATAAAGCAATTTTGGCTGATGCACAGCCCGAGCAGCTGACCGTAGCCACAATTTAACGTTTTTAGTTTTATTTAGGCAACAGACTGATGAATAATGACGTCTTGAAAATAAAAAGCATGTTTATTTCTCCGTCTTATTACGCGAGAGAAATGCGAATCAATTCTTCGGTTTGCCAAAAAGATAATTACTGAAAATTTTGCATAACTAACTTTATTTATCATTCGCAAAGAGTTTTGATAGTGAAAGATCTAAAATTCAATCAACAGCAATTTGACATTATTTAATAGAATGTGGTTTGGCGCGTAATTAACTCTGTTTTGTAGCTAACTCTGGCACATTTGTAGCCATACCGTTACGAACATTTCTAACGTTTCACATCAAACTTGGTTGACGATCCGATTACGGAGATTGGGAAGATTTTATTGAATGAAAACTAGAGGTTTACTTTTCTATTTGAATCATATATCAAGGTTATTTTCCTAGGTTAATAGCTGCATGATTAAACCTTGTATATAAAAAAAAAGGCAGTTAAAATGACATTGTTTTAATTTTATTCACACAATTCAGCTTTAAATATCCATTTTTATATGATTCACATTTTTTAAAATATAAATGTTAAATACTATTTTGACTGTATTTACTCTACTGGAATTCGAAGATAAGAAACTGTAGAAAACCTGCTAAAAGAAGACGTATATTTCCAAATATAATGTAACGTAGAGAGAGACTGTATTTATGTTACCACACGGAAAGAAAGATTTTGTTAAAACAACAAAAACTTAGTTGTGCCAACCAAATTTTTCCTCATCCAAATATTTTTTGTTGAACTGACAAAATCATTTTGTTAGTTCTATAAAATTTTATTGAACAAACAAAATCATTTGATTAGTCGAACCAACATTTGGTCAGTCCAACCAAACATTTTAGCTGGGACTTTATTAACTAAATCTTTTTTTCCGTGCAGATCCACACATAGCACCAAGCCGAGAACTAACAAACGAAACGGAATAACCCGAACGTTCTTTAAGTTAAATGGTCAACCTCTGCGATCATTGTAATTGTCTCTTTTTTAGTAGTGTGGTGATTAGAGAACATTTTAATTTCTGATGACCGTAATGGCCGCATTACCTTCCCAAATATTACATTATGTACTGAAAAGTTGCTTATGAATTGCCCGAATTTCATCTAACGCATCAGATAATATAAAAGCTAAATGGCGTCCGATGCGTATTCTGAAAATGCGGAAGGACTTTCCAGGTGAAGGTCCATATTAATTTAAAATACAGGGTCGAATTCTCCATTTCGTTTGATTGCAGATTTATTTGAAAAATGGACCAGCGCAGCGGGATCAGCCTGCTAGTTTTTGTTAAAACAAATCTGAAAATTTTCTTGCTGAGTGAGGTGTATATTTGTATTCGCATATTTAAAGTATTTAAATGTCGATTTCTGTTTAAATATTTTTAGATTATAATTCATATATATATATATTTGTTTTCTATTAATTTCAAAAATAAATGTATATATTTTTTAATGTGAGGGATTAACTAAAATGAAAAAAAAAAAATATTTTCTGAAAATATTTTCGAAGAAATTGCCCTGAAGCATTTCCCGAGTTAAATGTTTTTAAAAAAATAAAATATTGAAATTGTTATCTCCTATATTTTTGGCTATCGTCGATTCGATTCTTTATATTAATTTTATGAAAATTAAGGAATCACTTAGGAGCGTTTATTTTAGAATTATTTTTAAAGTTCATAGCTTTAGTAATTAAAAGTGTAAATTACAACAATTCCAGTGGGACGGAAAACGGCAACTTCTTCTTATGTTAAATATTTCATATACAAGGGAAATTAACGACACCATAAATCTTTTTTTTTAATGTAGAGCATTTAATCTATCGGAAAGTTATGATATTGAAAAAAAATATATATTATTTAGAACGCTCGAATACGTTGAATTACAAGATCAAATCTTTTTTTCTAAACTAAAACTTTCTGCTATTCATTTAAAAAACACTTTCTAAAATTTTCTGCTATTCATTCAAAACTGTGAATAAAAGTGGCCTAAACATTTCGCTAAATCTCTTTAAAGATATCGGTAAGAACCTTATAGTTTCGAAACTGAATACATTATATGAACACAAATTGGATACATTTTCTTTTATAAAGATTCACTTATTTAGAATTCAGAAGTCTAAATGCAATTACGAAAGGAATTACTATAATAGACCTTAAAACTCAGAAATTGTATTGTAATGAAATTGTATTTAAGATGCTGTTAATGTTTTCAGAGTTCTAGAATAAATGTGCATATAGGGATTACTAAATAATTTGAATTGTTATTGTCATTTAAGAACATAAAAGAAATTATTAAGGAAAAAAATAAAGTCTAAACATTAGTGTACTTTATTAAGAGACAAAACCTAACATGTTTCATTCATTTAAATTTAAATGCCCAAAATGTTTTAATAAATGAAATGCTATAAGTGTTGAATGTAATGAAATGCTATAAGTGTTGAATGTATTGAAATGCTATAGTGTTTTCTATAACAACGTAGGGGAGACCGAGGCAAGATGAAGGACGGGGCAATATGACGAATGTCTTAATATTTCCGTTTTCCACTAGGTGGCAGCATAAACCGGACACTACTGGCTCTCCTATCGATAGTTCGTTAAACAATAGTATAGAAACGCTGAAATCGCCATTTTTGTGTTAGTTGTGAAGCTTTGATTGTTTACCGCTGCCACGTTATAAATTTTATGCATGTGTAAATAGGCTCTTCTACAGATACAGTAGAGGTCTCCACGGGCCGGAATTTCCAGGCCCGGCCCGTACAAAAATCAGTGATAACAGGCCCGGCCAGGCCCGACAGAATTTCTACAAAAAGAAAATCCGTTTTTTCTCAACATACAATTACGATTCTTTTAATGAATACTACATACATATTTATGGGAACATTTTGCGGTATATTTTGCATTACTATGATGTACGCAAAACAGAAAACACAATAGTAAACATTAACGATTACTTACAGTATTTTAGCCATCGTGTCTACAGACATTTCAAGATGGAAATAAGGATTCATTAAAAGATTAATGTAGTTCATCAGAATAAAGGCTTAAAAATGCAGTTTTTTTTCATAGATAAAAGCAATATATCTTTCTTAAAATACTGTCAAAGTTAGCGTTTTGAATCGAATTTCCGGAAGTGATGGCACAGGAAAGGAGAAAAACGTACAGTCACGTGACAGGAATCTCTGTTATCTCTGTAAGTAATTTATCAAATATGGAAAAAGCTATTCGTTTCCAAATGCCTTCAATAGGCAGGCCTGTCAATTTTATGCCTTTATAGTTAAACCTTTTGTCAGAAAATGTGTCTGAAAGCTTCGCATTGTTGAGCAGTGAATATGAGAACCACCTTAAGGTATATTTCCAAAGATACTGTTAAGAGAAGTTCATTATCACTATTAATACTATAAAACACAATGACTGTTCTACACATCCTGAGATCTATTAAGACCAGTTCCGTCCCGGCACGAGTCTGCTGAAAAAAATTAAACTCGGAATCAGACATCTTGCAACTGTACGATGCCGATCTCTACGATGGACATGTTACATTTCTGTATTGATATTGTTAAACTCGCATCGGCTCGTGACGCACATTTATACTTCTCGAGAAAATCATATTCATTGAAAATGGCTTGTATTTTATCTGCTTCGCTTAAATTCTTATATAGGGCCGATAGGCCCGATTACTTTTTTTGCCCGGCCCGTTTATTTTGTCTGTCGGCCCGTTGAAAAAATTGTCCTAATTCTGCCGGCCCGGCCCAGCCCGTTTGAAAATTCGCCTTCATTCCGCGGGTCCGGGTACGGGCGTCGGGCCAAGCCCGGGCCCGTGCAGACCTCTAAGATACAGGTAAGATATATCGTTTCTCTTTAATATTTTTGAATAACTTAGTTTAAATACTAGCTATTATCATGAGTAAATGTCAGTTAATCGCCTTCCATCATGGGAATGAAAAGGAATATTTTTAAACAGGCAGTCCGGGGCAAAATGACGAGCTCGTCATTCTCAGACCCTGGTAGTAGAAAACCAGCGTATAAACCATCCAGAAGAACCAGAACTTATGTCAGATGCTGATTCCGATGCACCAACGAAGCATGTTAGTATTTTTGATTTCAAACCATTGCCTAAAGCAACACAATGTGAGAAAAAAAGAAAAAGCAAAACACTGAGTTCAAGCATTCTTACAAGCACACCCATCAAAGAAATGGTAGAACAAAGGGATAAGCAGAAGGAAGAACGGGAACGTTTAAAAAAACAGGGAAAAGAAACTCGTGAAGCTAAAAAGGGAGTACAAAAACTCAAACTAAGTTTCTGTAGGACTAAGTCTATTAAATCCAGGCCAAACTGTCCAGTTGCATCAACTTCAAATTATGGTATTTTCAGATGTCCTGCTTGTGTCGAGGAATATTGTGACCCACCAACAGAAGAATGGATCCAGTGCTGTAAATGCCAAGAGTGGTGGCATGAGGAATGTTCCAGTTATGAAAATGGCATTTTTATTTGTGACTATTGTTAGCTGCACAACTGAACACTTCAACGTTACGTTACAATGCGTTATGCTTAGTTTGATACTTTGTAAGATTTAAAAACACAGTTATCATTTGTTAAACCATGTATCATATTCAAAAGATAAAATATGTTCAAACCTTTTCAGTGTTGTCATCTTGCCCCAAGGCCAAAGTCATCTTGACCCAGTACTCTGACAAGATGACGGTTTGTTAATGTTATGAAAAAATAAAATTATCCTTTATTTTTTTTTATTTGAAAAATTAAATGGTAATCTATTAGTAAATTATCCTTTATTTTTTTTATTTGAAAAATTAAATGGTAATCTATTTAATACTACAAAGGAATACTCTAACAGTTCATGTAAAATTATTTTAACTATACTTAAAAATAAATTAATAAACAACAAAATTATTAACATTAGCCATCTTGCCCGGTCTCCCCTATATTTGATGCATTTTCTTTCTACCTTTTCATTTCTTTTTTAGCCCCCGGTATGTTATTTCTTTTTCCCAGCTATTCAAATGTCGTCTCCAAAAAATAACGTTCCGTTGTATAAGCCAGACGCATCATTGCCAGACAAAGCAGATGTATCATTGCACGATTAAATACTCTACAGCAATTTTTTAAACTTCTAAGAATCGAATATTTTCAATTTTTATACCGTCGGCGTCGTATTGGGGAAAAAAGTACTTTTAAATGCAATTTGTTTGAAAACTGCAACTCTATTTTGAAAACTGCAACTATTTATTTTTGAGATATTAATTGTTTTATAGTTTTTAGCGCCATTCGTTTAATTTTGGCAACTCGAGGATTCCATGTCTGTAGAAAGTAAAGGAAAAATAGTTTCAGAAACTATTAATTATGTCTTTTTGTTGCCATTTTTCCATGACAACTTTAAAAAAATGTAATTAAAATAAGTGCTATTTAAAAAAATATATATAAAAGAATGATTTTTGATAAAACATGGAGCTATTATAAACCAAATTTAATTTAATCTATATTAATAGTACAAACAAAAGAAGGCATATATATATGAATCATTAGATAGCCGATTTTATTTTTGCCGTTTTTGTTGAATGACGACATCTCTTTTTTGGATTTGCGTTTTATTCAGTGATAGTGGCGTCCTATGCGTACTTTACTGTAGATGTTGTTCATGACTGGATCGTAAAAGAATAATTCTTCATAGGATGCGGATAACGTCATTTTATATAAAATAAAAGAGTGCATTTTAAGTCTTAAAACGGAAATATGTTTTGTACTATCTATATTTATATGCATATATATTTTTTTCCAACAGGTGCGACACTAAATTCTGAAAATGCAGAATTCCTGTTTTCTAGTTTTACAATTGTTTTGAGCATTATGTAAATGATTCTACATATCCTCCTTGCAAGATATGTTAATTATCGTTGAAAAATGATAATTTCATGTCAGCTTTTTAAAACCCTTTTATGTTTCCACAGAACTACAGAAATAGTGCTTTTTAGTACACATTTGCTTTTGAATATAAATTTATGTGAGAAACAAGTATAGTATAGTAATGCATAATGAATTGATACTTTACGTAATTTAACATAAGAATGATTATTCACGATGCATCAAATATTACGCATTTTGTTCTTTTATATACAAGTTTAATTTCAAATACATAGTTATTTGTTTCTTATCTTTTTCACATGTAGAAATATTGGTTATTAAATTTATATCAACATATAATTAATGTTCATTTCAATAAATCAATACTGTATTCTAAAAAATATTTAATAAACTACGTTCAGATTTAAAAAAGAAATTATCTTGGTTTAGAAATATTCTAAACAATTGTGGACGAAGGAACAAATAAAATTTTACTGAACATTTTTAACCTAAATTTATTTTGAATTACCGATTTTTATCTTGGTCTCCAAGCTTTTATTTCATATGCCATTATTGAAATGTTTTCTATTTTATTCTGTTTGACGTATGGGTTGATTTTGAATTTTTTTAAAGATTTCGTATCAAATACAAATAAAGTTTTCGGAAATACATTTAGACAACTATATAAAAATTAAACATAAATTTTTTTTATTTGTTACCTTCGAAGTTAAGAAAGGTAAAAATATAGTTTAACATTATTATTACAGTTTATTTACTATGATTATTGTAATTGGAAAAAATAGATACACGTTTTCACTCTTTAATGTTATGTAATGCTGTAAGACGTAGTTCACGCAAGTTACGATACATTCTTTTGGGTATACTTCCTTAGAATGTAGTTATTCTTGCTAATGCAATGTCTATTACTGTAAACTAGTATCATTTAAAAGGAGTCGGCAGACTACTAATGTGGCAGCTTTCTCTGCAACATATCTATTTCCAGCCCCCCGTTAATCAAAATCTACTTTGAACATGTGAAATCATTATATTAATTCTTTTTCTTAAACCAATACGTAGTTCTATCTACATGTTTATATTTTTTCTTTTTTTCTCTCTCCTTTTACCAACAAACTTAGCTCAACATGTTCAAATACAAATATTTATGTTTTCATTTTCTAGTTATTCAAAATTCAATTCTCGTATTATTATTTTTTTTAACGGTCTTTATTTAAAAGTAATGAAATACACAAAAACCTAACTGCAGCTGTCTTTTTACATTTCATTTTTTTATCGTGTTTTTATCTGCGGTGTAAATAAGCCACTCTTAATTGCAATTAGAATTTGGCGGGTAAAATGAAATAAAAAATAATAAAAGTATTTTATGGGAAATGCGGTTTCAGAAATATTTCATTTATCTCAGCACATGCTCTTTTTCTCTGCATTTCCATACATTCATTAAGATTTCACAATCGCATTTAATATCAGTTCGTTGGTGTTAAAGTAAACAAATCGAGTCCTTATGGCACTCTTACATGAAATACTGTAGGGCTGCATTACATCCCGGTAAGTTGCGCTGTTCGGGGCTGTCCCATTATTTTCTGCTAAATCTCTCGTCAATGCTTTGCCTGTCTTATCCTGGTGTGAAAAAAAGTTTGTAAATTGGCGATATTGTATACCGCCAATATATCTGATTTCTAGCGAATCTGTCACTTCTCTGCTGACCACCATCTCTAAACGATGTAATTAGGAATTGCGCCTCAGGCGCACTTTCTGTTACGGGATCTCTTTCGCATTTTACTGTGTTCCAATTTATTGTATGATTCACCATAACTTAAATGTCTTTAAATAAAATTTCATGTTTCCAGTAAAATTGTTATTTGGAGTTTTTTGTGCAATTCTTAGAACCCGGTACTGAACCACCATTACAACTACTTTTGAAATTAAAGAAAAAAAAAACAGATTTTTCTTATTATCACAAACCATGTACTTTTCACTACATCCTGAAAAATGTTCAGATTAATACTGCATATGGAGTCATAATTATGGTGAATTTAACAAATATATAATATCTTATTCACACTTTCAAAGAAATCTTTAAACTCTTTTATCTCAGGTTGAGTTTTTTTTTTAGATTTTCCGTGTCTTCAAGATGCCAAGGTTTTTCTAGGCGTCAATTAAAGAGCTTATTATTATTGTTTATTTATTTTAGTCGAACATCATGCATGTATAAGAAATTTAAGGATCGGATGTTTAATAATTTGTTAACTTCTGTTTTTAAAAAAAGCATATGTACAAAAACTAGTCATTCGCTCAGATTTTTTCCACTTGTATTTTGTCATTATTTTATCTTTCTTTAAAAAAAATGCTATCAAAAAATAATCGACCCTAAAATCTGTTCAAAATATCATTACTGACCTACACTGCTCAAAAAAATTAGGGGAGCAAGCAGAAAAGGGAAGTGAACAGTGCAAGACAGCCATGTATGGGCATAAAATGGATAGTACCCGTGTATCAATGCGCAATACAGATAAAAGATGCAAACAAATTTGTAAGGGAGCTTTTATTCTTTGAAAAGATGGAAAGAACGTGAAAAGATTATTTATGGCAACAATTTGGTTTCATGTAAATGATAACAAAATGTATTGTTTAGAAATGATGCAAGATTTTTAATATGGCTTGTGGTCTCCTCTAACAGATAAGACTGATGCACACCTGTTTTCAATAAATGAGATGAGGTTATAGATAAAACTTTGGGGGATACTGTTCCACTGCTCATGAATTGCATTCTCCAGGTCCCAGACAGTAAAAAGAGGCTTTGGTCTCGCAGCAATGCGTCGTCTGAGTATGTCTCAAGCATGCTCGATCGGATTTAAATTGGTAGAGCTTGCTGGTCATTCCATACGCTGTATTGTTTTAGCTTTAAGCATGTTTTCCACAAGTCGAACTGCATGAAACCTGGCATTATAATGCATGGAAAAAAAGAAATCACTAATTGCTGCAACATAAAATACGACATGAGGTCTCAGTATCTCGTCTGTATAACTTCGGACCTTCAAAGTGCCATTCGGAATTATATGCAGGCCCGTACGTCCACCTATGCTGATTTCAGACCATAGCATCAACCCACCTCGTCTGTAATGTGATCTTTCACGAACAAAAGTGGGATTATTTTGAGTGCCTCTTTTCCTCCATGCAAAAACACATTGATGCCACGACCAGACTGAATCGGGACTCGTCTGTAAACAGAATTTGACTCCAACTAACGTTGCCTTTAAACTCGATGCTCAGTTGCCTAACTTCTTTGGGCAGCATAGTTGCTTGAGTTCAACGGAATACAGACCATTGGCTTACGTGCATAGAGACCACCCTGATGAAGCCTATTTAGGACTGTTTGGCTGGACGCACTTCGTCCTGTGGCCAAGAACAACTGTGTTTGCAGCAGAGTAGCATTGGATTTTCCGTCTCGACGAGCTGTCAACAGAATATATCAGTCATCAATTTCTGTGGTAGCACATGGTCTACCTTGCCCATGTTGATGTCTACCTTTCCATGTGTCTTGGAAACGATTCCACAGCCTTGTATTGACACTTCTTGCAACCCCTACAGCGTCCGCTACACTTCGTTGTGTTTCCCCAGATTCAACTGTCCCTATAATACGCCCAGTCATGGATTTCGTTAAATCACAATGTTGTGACATTTTCAATTCACCTTTTCTCAAAACACAAGCTGAGCAATTGAATTTTACAAAATGAAACAGTGAAACAGACGTTTCTGCAAAATCCAGATTTCTACACTTATCTCCGTTTTCTACTTTTTGACGTCATGAAATTTAATTTGCATGTGAAGTTTTTTTATCTGTTTTCTACGACGCTTTAAATTATGCATGTTTTAGTTTATGTTACTTATCGGTGTAAATATTTGCGTAATTTTGTTAAAACCATGTGCTCCCCTAATTGTTTTGAGCAGTGTATAATAGAAAAATCAGGTTAAAAAAAAAAGCAATTTAACAAATTACAACGACCATTTGGAAAATAATTTTTCAAAGACTAAAATTTAAGACATAAAAAATCGCATGGAGTTGATCATACATTACGTACCCCATGAATTAAACATTAATAGTGTTATTGCACGTAAAAAGTGCAAGCGACAAGTCAGATTTCCTGAAACTTACGTATTATCCACATGAAACTTACATATTATCCAAGCATTTCATTGGCTGTTCGGGAAAAGGCTTTTTCATCGTCAGATTTATTTGAAATCTGACGACCAATTTTAAATGCAATTTCATTCTTAAACTTCTAAACATCCCACAATATTACTTTTTACACCGTCGTATAGAGAAAAAATGTACTTTTAAATGCAATTTGTTTGAAAGCTGTATCTCAATTTGTTTCTGAGTTATTAGTTTTTTTTTTTTTTTTTGTAGTTTTTATTACTTTGTTGTCATAGTGGCAACAGAAGTATTCATCTCTGTTGAAAATAAAGGGAAAATACAGATTACTGTATAGACTAATCAGAAAACGAATAAAATGCGGATTCAAACAATAAAACGCTTCAGATATGCTTTTGATTTCCTACCCTGACAGAGAACAATAACCATTTTTTCCAAATGGTTAATAAATAAAATACTAGTAGAGTTTTAAATTTTTGGTGTTTAAAATTGAACTTTTGTTAAATTTTGAGAAAAAATATTTTTCATTAAATTATTTGTAATACATATAATAATTACATAATAATATCAAATTTTGTTTTTAATTTTATAACAAAAAAATTGTTTTGTTTACCGAGTCAGCTTAAGATACATTCTGGAGAAAATTACTATATAAAATAATAATTATAAAAAAATATTTCAATTCACTGATTTAAAACACAGATCACTGTTATGAATAAAAATATGTTGTGTAACAGAAGAAACAACTAAAAAAATGAAAATATCTAAGAAAATATAAAACACTGGAGAGGTGTATTTTTTGGTTTTCACTTATATCTTTAGAAGTTTTATCAAGTATGTTTAAACCTTTGATTTTTCCGTTTGATTTTGGATAATTTTTAACTTCTGCTACATTCGTGATTAATTGTGTAACATATCAAAAGAAAGAACACATATTACATATACATATATATTGATTTAGTTTATTAATTCTTATAGGCAGTCATCCTCCAATAATCCAATAACATATTTCTAAGATTAACTTAGTATCTGAAATCGTATTATGAGACTTCTAGAAAAAGTAATTTTATTATGATCTCATGGGGCTTCACACAATGCATAAGGCACGTTCTTTCTTATCTATTCTGCTATTCATACGTTTGTAACAATGTTTACTAGGAGAATCTATGAAATATTAGGAAACTTTGAAATCTTCTTAGTAATTTGTTTCCATCCAAGATTTTCTGGTTATTAATAATAGATTTTCCACATTCTATTATCGAATAGAATTAAAATTACTCGTAAGATTTTGAAAATGTCCATTTTTACTTACCCATCATACATATAGGGTAAGTCTTGTAATCGTTTTAAAAATCGAAATTTTTTTTGACGGATTTACACGTTTTAGACACTGAAGATTACGAAAAACATATTTTTAGAAAAAAAAATTGCCACCCGTCTAGGTGTGTGTGTGTGTGTGTGTGTGTGTGTGTGTGTCTGTAAACGCTCTACCTCCCGAACAAATTGAGATAGAGACTTGAAATTCGGAGTGTACTTAGGAAGTACTAATGGGAAGAAATCTATTGAATATCAGTAACCTTTTTTGGACTCTCGAAATATTCCTTCTGATAAAAGGTATACAAAAATTTCCGAAATTGTATATTTGAAGGAGTGAATATGAAAGAGAATAAAAAAACATAAATTTTGCATAAAGAATGAAGTCGATCGGATAATTAGTTTCCGATATATTTGTAATCATATTTTTCACACTTTTCTATTTTTCATGACCCTGTATCGCATTCAAATTCAATTCAAAGATATATTTTAATTGGAAATGAGACGCTTAATCCGACGCAGTAAACTGTTAATTAATATGATTATAATTTTTCGAGTTTTAAGGATGTTTCTTTCACGCAATTCGGTACTACTCGATTATCCCGCCAACCAAAAAACTATTGCCAAACTATAAGATTAAAGGCCAATAATGGCTTATCGTAAATGTGAAGCATTTAATACCTCTCCATAGTTATAAGGGGAGTTACCACAGGGGGGACCCTGTTTTGTCGCCAAATGCAGTTATGTTTGTCGCCAAATTGGCGGTATCTCTAATATTTTGCCAATTTTCCATAGACTTCATTGTAAACCGATATAGTGCTTACTTGCTTACAGAAAATCAACAAATATAGATATTTTAACGCAACAAAAAGTAATATTAGCTTAAGGGATTATATTAATTATATTTAAGGGAGTCTAAGTAAATTAAATTATGAATAAAGTAACATGATACAATGGTTAGCATGTATCACATGTTTTATTTTTATATTTTATATTATGTATATCCATGATGGGTAAGTATTACGGTGGCACCCAAAGACTAGTTCTTCTATGAAGTATTGCTGCGTTATAATTAAATTAATGTTGTGCATATGTGTTTTTATTAACAGATAAACTCAATTATGAAAGTACTTTATTTATTCAGATTCGAAATAGATTTTACATTCAAGCATACAAAACATATTACAAGTTGCACTACTTCAAGAGAAACGTGCTTCAAGCAATTTTGTCTTTATCCGAGCATCTGCATTGGAACTTCGTTTTCCATGGATTTATGTTACTATAAAATTAACAATAAAATTAAAAGTATAGTATATCAGAAACAAATCTGCAAAATGTAAATGGCTCGATAAACTTTATATGCTTTATGTTTGCCAAATAGATGGTTTTATGAATATTATACTTCAATATTTATACATTGGTCTCAAAAATTAAAGCTACAAAATCGAAGCATGAATAATTCAAAAATTTACGTGACATGCCAGGAAAATGACAATCTGAAATTTTAAGTCTTTTAATTGCTTTATTTTTTGTGTTATTATAAATATAATATCTCTTGAAAATACTTCTAAGAATATTTTTTATTAGAATGTAAAAAAGAAAATTACATTATATAACATTAAACAGAAATTTCATTGTGCGGACTGCAATTTCCGTATTTTGTGATATTGACCCAAAAATACATGTGAAATGTATATAAATACTTTTATTCAGATCGACATACGTTTCATCGCTCTGGCGGCGACTTTCTCAAGAACTCTGATATTGTTTTTTTCTATTGATCTATTGATTCCTTTGTTCTTTGAGATCAATATTATCATGAGTATATGCAATTTTGCCAAAGATGAGCTAACAATGCACATTTACATAGGTATGACAAACAGAAAGCAGAAAAAGAATCAAGCAATATATATCAGACAGCATATATAACACGAGAACTCCAGATTTTTAGCAAAGAACCTTTTACAAATTGATTTTAAAAATAGTACAATATAGTTTTAAAAATAGTACAATTATCCATCAAAATTTTATATACCTCATATTATCCGTAAATCAATAGAGATATTTTTACGTAGTGAGAATGTTTTCCATAATTCAACATCCATTGAGTTACCTAACATTTGGAAAGAGATTCTCTGCAGAATAAAAAACAACAGTAGAAATTAATTCACGCTCACAAATATACATTTTTATTTTATTTTATTTTATGTTTGCACTTGGTTTTCATTATACATGTGGTCCCGTGATTTTATTCACCAATTTCTTGTTTAAAAAAAAAATTGCGAACATATTCCTATCAACAAGGATCTTGATAATGTCTCCGTAAGAGCGATGAAATATGTGTAGATATGAATAATCGCATTTATATGCCTTTTAAGCGTATTTGTATCACTTTTAGTAATTATTAGCTTCGTTTGGATAAATTTAAGTGATTTTTATGTATAATTACTTTTACGTTAATAAAACTAAAAGTAAATATCCAAATCATAACAGTTCAGATTTGCTGAATTTTAACGAATGTGTCCTGCATTGAAATTTAATGATTTAATTATTTTGCGTACTGTTTATATGGCAGTAGTTTAAAGACGATTTTTTAAGACGTTTCAAATTTCATATTAAAACAAAATTGAAGAGACATAACAACTTTCAGACATTTTTACAAATATTTAATCACAAATTATCCGTTCTGAAAAGTAGCCGTTATTTAAAATTAAATAGTTAATCATATCATAAAAGTGCTTACTTTACAGATCAACTTGAGCTAAGAGATCCCTGGTTCGAATCCTGGCCCGAACGTTTTTCACCCAGTTGGAAACTTACAACTCATAGTGAATCATAGGTTTGAATTAAAAGAATCACCAAAGGTATTAAGTTATTTAATCAAACTTTTATTGTTATTATTATTATTAAAGCCAAAATATAACTGAAGTTATCATAATAAACACTTATTGAATCTTAAAATTTTGAACAATGCATCGTAGGAAAATATGAGATTTAGTTGAAATATGCTGAATTGCTAAAAGTCGTTTTAAAAATGTAATTTTATGTTTATTACAATTTCAGTTGCATGACATATTTTTTCTAAAATTCTACTTTTATTGAAAAAATATAGATAATTGTCAAAACAGTAATAATACAGAATATGTATGTTACCAACGCATCTGTCTTATCTCTTTTTATTATTACATGCTTTCTTTTAACTTACAATTCTGCTTGTATGTGGCAATCATATCTCGTTACTCATTTTTCACCCATTTCCTGTTAACATGGAGTTTTTAAAATTTGGAATATATATGTATTTCTGAGAGCGATAGGTGAATTGGACATGGATGTTTTAAAATTTGATCCTTAAGTGGGGCAAAGGGGTAAATTTTAAAATTTAAAAAATCAGCGTATCTCTTAAGCCAATTGAAATAAAATCTTGAAAGTCGAAATGCCTCTAAGTGGGGCAAGCTGTCCCCAAGCGCCCTTCGTTTAGAAAGACATTGCAAAATCTCTACTAAGGTTTACACTATTTAAACTTAATGGTTATTTAATTATAGTTTGATTTCCTATGGAGAAATGAGTATCAGCTTCAACAGTGAATATTTTTTGAAAAGTACTAACGGCAGGGTTACCATAGTAGTTCCAAAATTTGGCAAACTTGGCGAAATATCGCCGAATTCGGTAGTACACTTAATATATATATATATATATATATAACGAACATTGTATATATATATAATGAACATTGTTTCTGATTAACATAAAGCAATTACTAAACATTATCGAGTTTTATTACAACTGTAAATAATAATGTAATTTAAACTTTAGTTTATATTAAATTACAAAAACATTAAATTTTGTTTACATTTCATTTAATTTTATTTCACCCACACGTACATCAATGGTATCCATAGTTTGTCACTACTTAGTTAAAAGTTTTCCATTACAAAATATTTTCAAGAATATTCGTTATTTATTAGAAAAATCTAATGAAACAGATAAATGAGGTATTTTTTCTAAATATCTATACTTTTTAAAAAGTATAGACAATATCTATTTCTGAATTGAAAACCGTCTTTTCAGATTGTGATATATATACATTAAGAGATTAAGTGCAATAAAATGAATGTATGCAAAATTCTAAGGAAAAATATTTATGAAAGGACTGATTAAACGAATAAAACGAATATACGTTAATTTTGGAAATGGCAGAACGCTTATTGTAATGCAGTTTTAATATGTCGTAACCTACAGCATGATTTTCCCATTTTCATAGTTATTGAAAATTGTTTATATAGCATGTACAGTTATTTGATAAGATCGTACAAAAAAATAGGAATGTATGTCAAATGCGCGATTTGTTGAATACTGACGGTAATGCATTTTTAGTATGTTCTTACAGTCAGACACACAAACAGTAGATAGTAGACAGACAGACAGCAGATAGCAAACAGGAAGGCAGCAGACAGCAGACAAACAGAGAGCAGCCAGTTAGCAGGC
Source organism: Maratus speciosus (assembly GCA_963932465.1). Taxonomy (NCBI): domain Eukaryota; kingdom Metazoa; phylum Arthropoda; class Arachnida; order Araneae; family Salticidae; genus Maratus; species Maratus speciosus. The sequence goes on along the minus strand of OZ010786.1, from coordinate 2,747,578 downwards.
AGACAGGAAACAGACAGACAGCAGGGAGATATTGCAGAAAGAGGGCGAACAAACAGACAGCTGAGAGACAGGCCACAGACAGTCGACAAAGTGTAGAAAAATAGCAGATAAACAGATAGAAGATAGTAAACAGACAGATAGACTTCATACAAACACCAGACAGAGTGTAGACAGACAGTAGATAGCAGCCAGACATACAGCAGAAAGTAGATAGAATGACAACATACACTGTAAAAAAAAAATCTGTAGTTCTACAGTTGCAAATTTACATGGTTACTAAACTTTTATCTGAAATTGTACAAAAAAAGCTGCAAATCTACAAAACTAGCTTTTGTAAAGCTACAGAAATCTGTAACTTTACAAATGAATCTGCTAAAATTACAGTAATCATACTAAAATTTTATTTGTAACCCTGGTTGTAGTTACATGAAAAATTCTAGGCATCCCAGTTTCCTAAAAAATTCTTAGTAACCTTACAGATTTTTTGATTTTTAGCGCAAAAGTGTGTCTGTTACATGAATTTTTGTTGTTGCGGTTACATAAAATGTCCTTGGAATCCCAGTTTCCGAGAAAAACTTTAGTAACTTTACAGATTTTTTTTTTTTTTTTTACAGTGTACATACAGCCGTAAGGGGGTATATAGACAGTAGGAAAGGCAACATATACCTGCAGAAATACAGCAGATAGCAGAAAGTTAGGAAACAGACTGACAACAGAGAGAGTTGGCTATTTATATTAAACTTTAAAATGTATTAGCAAGCTGGAATAGCCTTAAACATTTGTTTACCAAAAAGTAATATTCCACATTTGGTTAATTGTATTTTATTCATTATTATAATTATAATGTTTATAATATTATAGAATTTCCTAGTTGAAATTAGTGTAAACCCCCACTTCCGACTTTTTTCAATAATTTGTTTATAATTAGTTTAAAGTTACAGATTAAAACATTCTATTCACAGCATATTTAATAATAATTTATAAGATTAATTTGCATGTTTTCTTTAAAAACTTAAAATTATCTTTTTTGAGCATAGATGTAATTCTTAGCTTAAGATAAATCTAGAAAATATCAATAATTTGATTTTTTAGTTTTTGCTATGAAGGACATTTTAAAGCAGTAGTATGTTTTCCAAATCTAATACATATTGCTCATTTAATTTAAATTTATATTCTTCACTCTGGTAGAATACCGAATCTGATTTGTAATGAAGTTGTCAATATGTGCAAATTAAACCAAAACCTCTCTCATGTCTAAGCTGTGTAAAAAACTAAGTAATCCTCTATCACATAGTGTACAGTAATTTGTCTTTGTTTCGTTCCATATTTCTTTGGCTGAAACAAGATGATAAGGTTTAATGAAAGAAAATCAACAAACAACATAATTTCATAATTTGCATAACTTCAGAATCAAATTTCAAACTTAATAATAATAATAATAATAATAATCAGTATATTTAATAATAATTTGTAAGAAGAAATAGCGTGTTTTATTAGTTAAAAAAAAAAAAAAAAAACATATTTTACGCTTTAAGAAAAGAACATATTTTACGCTCATAATAAATATAGAGTAAATCAATAATTAGTTTTTTATTTATATGTGCTATGGACTATATTATAAAGTATTAGTATATTTTCCAAATCTAATACAGGATGCTAATTTAAACCAAATTTCTATCCTAAGTACTCAGTATTTTTTATCTAACTATTTAAACTAAATTAAGTAAAGCGGAAATTTAAGACAATGAAAATTACTCCCAAATTTTACTGTACACTTGTTCTTTTAAGCAATTAAGATAACAAACCTTTTAAGTAAATCGCAGCTAATGAGTAAAAAAAATGCATTAATGAGAAACTTAATTTGTAAGACACTCACCGTGCTTACGAACTCTCCAAAGGAATAATTATATTACATCTTATAATGAAATGTTGAATAAATATTTTCCAAAAGTCTGTCGAATAAATGCATTTAAAATAGTTGTTTTATACGGAAGAATTTTTTTTTCAATTAAAGCAGTTTTAGAATATTTACAAAATCATTATAAAATATTAACTTGATGAAAAAATAGATGAAAATTTATTATTAAAAATATTTGAAAATGATGATGATTAAAATTGAATTTTCTGTTTATTATCAAATATAAATTCAAGAAAATAAAATAAATATTTTTCTAAAAAATGTTGCACATCAGATATTGATTTACGTACATATTATATAATGCATTTTCAGATATGAAACTATTAGTAAGAACAATTGCACACACACACACATATATATACAGGGTGATTCAGCTCGTCGGTGACAAACTTTAAGGATCGATAGAGCACACCTAGACGAACATTTTTGAATAGGGAATGTAGGGTCCCTGACGCGATGGTAAGGCGCTAGGCGCTTTCGAAAATTTGGGTGCCGAAATTCGAAACGTCATAAAAACTAGGGAAATGGTTAGATTTTCTTGCTTGTTGCGTCGAAATGATTCTGTTTGTTTAGACTTTCTTCAGTACCAATTTGATAAGCGTATCTCTTAAAACATGGATAGGGGGCGCTGCAGACTTTGGAGAGCTAGACAACAACTTTAAGCCCGTTATTTTGATAATTTAACACATGCTCGCCAAAGTTTATACTCTAACTTAAAGTTTGAACCCAAAGGTAGAGCCCTGCAAAAAGCGTAAGAGCCGGAATAAAATGTCAAAGTACAGGGTGGTCGAAACTCGAAGGCTCCTAGGAGATAAACAAACAGATTTCTTGACTTATGGCATGCATTTTCATGATTCTGTTTGCTGGGGCTCTCTGAAACTCAGTTGAACGGTACAAAAAGAAACATCGATAGGGGGCGCTTTGGGCAAAAAACATAATTCGTTGACATTTCGGACGCTAACTGGAAACGGGGCGCTACGATCAGTTAGAAACAAAACAAGAGAGTAATTTACTTATCATAAGAAGCTATTAAAACTGCAGTTTTTTTTTTTTTAACAAACATAGCTGGTTTTAATCATGCACAATGCGCGCAATAAAATTTACATAAGGTGCTTTTTGCTGATTTATGCAAAAGATATCGTACCATATCGATATGCAAAAGATACGTAATGCGTAGACGACAACGCGAGATGACGTAGTTGTATGCGCAGACACGTCTTTTGAACGTGCGGTACCTACTTAAGCTTCGGGTTACTTGTCTGCAGATCGGTAGTAGGATGGAACGGTACACAAACTCTGAATTGGCTGACATGCATTTGGCGTATGGCGCTGCTGGTTGTAATGGACGAGCCGCTCAGCGGTTGTACGCCGAGCGTTACCCCAACAGGCAAATCCCCTGCCATGCCTTCTTCGCTCGAGTACACCAGAGGTTGTCCACAACGGGATCTTTCGACGGAGACAGGCCTAAACGGGAGCGATCAGTGAGCACCCCCGACAACGAAGAGGCTGTGCTTAACCTGGTTGAGGACAACACAGGTCTTAGCACGAGAGATATCGCCAGACATGTTGGCATTTCGCAAGCAACTGCGTGGCGCATCTTACGTTCCCGGAATCTGCACCCCTACCACATCCAGCGGGTACAGTTGCTCAGAGAGCAGGATTTTGGCCCTCGAGTGGAATTCTCAAGATGGTACTTGGCGATGAGATCCAGGGATCCCCGTTCTGTAAACAGCATTTTGTTTACGGACGAGTCCACCGTCAGCCGGGAGGGAATGTGGAACGCCCACAACAGTCATGTGTGGTGTGATGGAAATCCACATGAAACCAGAAGCCGAGCAGCCCAGGAGCGTTTCTCAGTAAATGTGTGGGCCGGCATTCTGGGGGATTGCCTCATTGGCCCTTATTTGTTACCTGAACGGCTGAAAGGTGGAAATTACCTGATTTTCCTGGATCAAGTGCTGCCGCAGCTTCTGGATGAGGCGCACGTACCCGAAGGTTCGCGTCGCCAGATGTGGTTCCAGCACGATGGAGCTCCGGCCCATTACACGAACGACGTGCGTCTCCATCTAAACGCAAGGTATGGCCAGCGGTGGATCGGGCGTGGGGGTCCAGTTCACTGGCCTGCCCGATCACCAGACCTCACCTGCTTGGATTTCTTCCTTTGGGGTTACCTGAAGGCCGAGGTATACCATACACCTGTCAGCAGTGCTGAAGAACTTGTGGCGCGCATTGTGGCAGCTGCAGGGCAGATCAGAGATACTCCTGGCATTGTTGGAAACACACACTCCTCAATGCGACGGAGGTGCGAAGCCTGCATCATGGCCCAAGGTCGAAATTTCGAGCATCTTCTGTAGTGTTATTTTTTGTAAATAAATTTCCAGTATCATTGATGTTTTTGGTCTAAATTTATTCAGAAGTGTTGAGCAGAGGTAGAAAATGTGTTTTCATTATTACTAACTGATCGTAGCGCCCCGTTTCCAGTTAGCGTCCGAAATGTCAACGAATTATGTTTTTTGCCCAAAGCGCCCCCTATCGATGTTTCTTTTTGTACCGTTCAACTGAGTTTCAGAGAGCCCCAGCAAACAGAATCATGAAAATGCATGCCATAAGTCAAGAAATCTGTTTGTTTATCTCTTAGGAGCCTTCGAGTTTCGACCACCCTGTACTTTGACATTTTATTCCGGCTCTTACGCTTTTTGCAGGGCTCTACTTTTGGGTTCAAACTTTAAGTTAGAGTATAAACTTTGGCGAGCATGTGTTAAATTATCAAAATAACTGGCTTAAAGTTGTTGTCTAGCTCTCCAAAGTCTGCAGCGCCCCCTATCCATGTTTTAAGAGATACGCTTATCAAATTGGTACTGAAGAAAGTCTAAACAAACAGAATCATTTCGACGCAACAAGCAAGAAAATCTAACCATTTCCCTAGTTTTTATGACGTTTCGAATTTCGGCACCCAAATTTTCGAAAGCGCCTAGCGCCTTACCATCGCGTCAGGGACCCTACATTCCCTATTCAAAAATGTTCGTCTAGGTGTGCTCTATCGATCCTTAAAGTTTGTCACCGACGAGATGAATCACCCTGTATATATATACATATATACTAGTTTCAAAATATCTACCCAAATTTTCGTTACCTCATTTATTTAAAATAGTATTTCCTAGGAAAAAAAAAAGCTACATTAATGTCATACTTTGGTTTTACATTTTAATACATACATATATAAAGCTATATTTGTTAATTCTAAATGAAAATGCTGAATTTGATTTCTTTCACTTCTTTAGATATTTTTTCTAATTTAAAAATCTCAACTTTATCGTCTTGTGTTATATTGAATTTCGGATATTGTATTTAAAAAAAAAATAGTTAAACAGGTAAATAATTTTATTTTTAATGTTAAAAATTGGTAAATGGACGTTGAAAAATACCATATACTAAATGAAATGTACAAAAGCAGTTATTACCAAATAATTACTATAATTTGAATATGTATCATTAAATTTATAGTACAATAAAACTGAACTTTGAAATATTTGAAAGCATATTTTATATAAATTCATTTTTTATAGGACAACACATATTAAAAGTATTTTTAAAAATTGTTTCCTTTTTATATAAGACAATAGTTCAATATTTTTGTGTTACACATTTAAGATTATTTATATATTTACCTTTGTTTAGGCCGTACTAAGGTATGGGATTTGCAAACAAATATACTGACAAAAAAAATTTAATTTAGAATACTGACCAAATTTCATAGAATTTCCCATGAGTAATTTTTAAAAAATTTTAAACAAAATATATTTATTTTATGACACAACTAATTTCTTAATTCCATGCCCACTTGAACAAAAACTCAGAAGTTAAATAATAAAACATAGACCATGTTTCGAAATAGATATTTATTTAACTACCGGCTAAAGTGCATTATTCGCGGAAAAAACAAAAAAAGAACTTCTTTATATTCATATTAAAGCTCAATATTGCTCAATAATTATACCGTAAGGGAAGTATTTAAAAAAGTACACAAGCGTATTAAAAGAGCTAAGTATTTTAATATTTTCAAAAGCATGAAATTAGTTTCTTTAGTAGTTAGCAGTTCCGTTATTAAATTAGTTGTAAGAGTCGTGAATGCAGTGGAGAAAAACTCCATCGCCTAATTTGAACACTTTGAATCAGTCGTTTACTGCCGAACTTTTAACAAGTACAAATGGCAACGAGAGGACGATTGCCGGAGAGCTGGAAAAGACGGAACGATGTGGCAAGAGGGAAATGAAGTGTAGAATGGTGGATTTTATACTTTGTAAAATGTTATTAGTGTGTTACCGCGTTTAATTTTTAATTGTGATGTGTTGTTACAAAGTGTGTTTTAAAGATTATATCCGCCTTGTTTTTAGAAGTCTACATGCTTCATCTAAGCAGAATGAAAATAAGATTCGTTTTACGAATCTAATCTTACAGTGAATGAAATTGAACTGGTGTAGTCCGGAAAAGTTGGGTCACATTGGGAAAGTGAAAGGTGAGAATTATACTTTTGTAAGTGGTTTCCCATTAAAGGGTTTTTATCATTTATTTAAATAATGTTGTAATAAATTACATAATATTGTGCGATGATATGACTGTGTTTAATTGCTCCGAAAAAAATATATGTGATGAAAAATAATGTAGTTAAATAGTACATCAGTACTACTGTAAATTACTCGTTCGACAGTACAGGTACTTTCTACAGAAATGAAGTACTTCCGTTGCCAATATTAAGCAAATGGCTCCAAAAACTACAAAAAAATTAATATTTCAAAAATAAATGGGGATACAGTTTTCAAACAAAATGCATTTAAAAGAGCTTTTTTTTTTTGCAATATGACGGTATAAAAATTTAAAATGTGCGATGCTTAGTTTAAAAAATTGCTAAAGAGTATTTATTCGTAATGCTTCGTTTTACAGCTAGCCTCTGTAAGCTAACGTTATTTTTTGAACAAAAAATAAGCTGGGAGAAAGAAGTACCATACCGTACCGAAGGCTAATAAGCATATATTAGGGACTGTATCCAAATTGAAGTTCGGTACTCGACTGTTGAAATGCTACAGAATGATTATGTCACTTCTATTAATGCATTACTTCTTGCCAATAGGAGCATTTTACTCGCTTAATATGTTTCGACTATTGCCAGTGTTTCAATAAAATGAAAAAAATATTTTTTTTCTTCAAATTATGCTTTTCTGCACATAATAGATGGACCTTTAAACCCTCATTTTGACTTTTTAAAGCATAATTCGAGAACTACTTGGAAGAAAAATTTCAAATTGAGAATTTGCATAAAGCAGGACATAATAAATAAAAATCTATCAAAAACATTGTAGGTTGCACTGCACATTTTTTTAATCTTAATTTCATAATTCACTCAATATAATTAAAACCTGAAGGTTTTATTTTGGTTAATACCTGTACCGTACTATACTTTTATTTATTACCAATTTTTCCCAGGTATTATTTCAAACAATGGGGTCCATTATGCATGTCTGTGTTATATGCTTATCTCTAAAAAAATAGCCATAAAAATGTTAAAAATATAAATAAAATATAAAAATATATTCATAACTCATATTATAATTTTTTCTAACATTACAAATTCCATGAATTTATGTTTGGGTTTTGTAGAATTATGATCACACAAAAAATTATCACATTAAGATTATAATTTCTGGATATAATAATAAAAATATGAAGATGTATTTTGACTTTAGAAGCTATAAATTTTGAATGTCTATAATTCAAAAACCTATCATCCAAATGACTTGAAATTTCGTTTCTAGGCATAGTGCGAACCGAAGATTTAAAATAAAGTGTCAAAATTGGGTGTCACCATTGAAGAAAACATAGTATAGTCTGGTTTTGATTTGTAGATGGCCCCCTAAGCAAATTTTATATACATTATTTAAAAGTAGACTTTATTTCCAATCGTTTGGTACCAGTAACTTTCTTCTATTATAATAAGTTTCAGAGTTAGAAGGGGGGTGTTTACTGTTTTTTCCAACAACTGTACTTTAACATTTAATAATTTATAACAATATCTAATATTTTGATTAAATCTTTTTCTATGACATGAAAAAATTAAAATTGCATTTGTATACTAAAAAAAATCAAGATTACGATTGTCAGTTTCTATTTTTTGACACATCTATATTATAAGTTTCACAAACAATAAATGTCAAATTTCTGTTTAAATTACCAATTCATTTAACGAAATAGAAGTCTTATAAACCACAATTCAAAATAAAATTTCCATTTGTCACTTCTAGCCCTGAAATAAAACTCAATGCCGTTTTCATTCAACTCGAATTTAGCTTTTCGCACATCGCTGAGGATTAAATAATGATTCTAGATTTTTGATGACATAAATTGTTTCTTTATTTGAATGATACAACTTTATTTCCGAATTTGAAATTTCAAATGTCACTTCATATAGAAAGCAGCATTAGTTGAAAAGAAATGCATTTGTTGTTTGAACTTTCCAGATAATAAAAATGTGAGGGATGCAGCACATTGCTGCTAAAAAGATTCGTAATGCTGGAGGTTTTTATATCGATGAAAACAAATTTATTTTAAAAAGAAAAACTAATTGTTTCTGTTTATTTAATGCAATATTAAAGTTACCCATACATTTTGTACAATTATCTTCCATTATTTTTCAAATAAATATTTGAATTTCATTTGACTTCGAATTTCGGATATATAGATTCCTTCGTAATTGAGCGGAACATAACTCAACGGAAATATAAATGGAAAGAGCATATGTTTTACATGTCAATTTGTGCTGTGCTTGTTTATGACAATTATCTGAATTTCCTTGATTACAATCCACCAATCAGAAGACTGTTATCACCTCTGAAAATGACGCTGGTGAAATATAAATTTTATTAAAGTTCATAAAATTCTGTTAAATCATGCTTTAATCACGGAAATGCTGAATAATTCAAGTCTCGTTATAAATTACTTAATCTTCAAAGGCGAAGACAATAAAACTAAAATTATTATCAATTTACTAAAATGGGGCTTAAAATTTAAATACTATTCCATTGCAAATAGACTGTTCTTAAAAACTCAAAACCATTGATATAAAAATTTATGTAAAGAAAGATGTTACATTAACCCCGAAATCTTTCGATCAGAAACGTAATCATTTCAGACTTCCATTTATCATGGTTTATCATCTTTCTTTGCATATGTTTTTAATATCAATATATGGTTTTAAGTTTTTAAGACCAGTGACCAGTTCATTTGGAAAGGAAAAGTATATAAATTTTAAGTACCTATTTAGTAAATTGATAATTATTTTAGTTATATATTATAGCAAGTTGAATGTGACATTCCACTCTAAAATGTTTTTGAACTTTTCCATTAGGAGAAGATAATTTTCTGTAAAATAGTTTGCTATGATTTTATTAATATGACCTCATATTCGCTTACGTTTATCACAGCATTTAAAGAGAGAGAAATAGCACAATTGTTTTTTAAAGATGTACGTAATGCACATATTTTTTTAGCCCCCGCTACGGTATGCTATTTCTTTCTCCCAGCTTATTTTGTGCCGTCTCCAAAAAATAATGTTACCTTACAGAAGCCAGCCGTAAAACAAAGCAGTACGATTAAATACTTTATAGCAATTTTTTTAAATTTCTAAGCTTCGCACATTTTCAAGTTTTACACCGTCGTACTGAAAAAAAAGTACTTTTAAATGCAATTTGTTTGAAAACTCTATCTCCATTTATTTTTTAAATATTAATTTTTTAGTAGTTTTTAGCACCATTTGTTTAATTTTGGCAACTCAAGTACGCAATTTCAGTAGAAAGTAAAGTGAAAATAGTTGAAAAATAGCAATTATATCTTTTGTTGCCATTTTCTCATAACAACCAAAAGAAAATGTATTTAAAATACGTGTGTAACATATTATTCAGAATCCGGGGTGGAAACTATTCTTATGTTACGAAATAAAACTGGATAACTTATCATAGATTAATAAGTTTTAATATTTACTTTCTATTTACATGTTACTATTTACAAAATAACTCAGTTAATTTAAAATACAGCATAGCACAAATGCCTTGTCGGCAACCACTTTGTAAACATTCTTTTTTCTCGTAAAGTCTAATTTACTCAGCTTGTCAGTTCTTTTGAAGGAAAAGAAAAAAAAAGAAAAGGAGAATAAATATGATGGAGTGCGTATTGTTTGAGCGTTACACTCTTCCCCTCACACTGCATTACTGGTCCCTCAGATGCAGTGTGCATTTCCTGGGTGGATTCCTTCGGGATGCTTTCTGGTGCCTAAAATCCTCTATGGCTCACGTGTTTTGTGGTCCTTTCGTAAATATTTGCTGGCTGGGCGTCTGATGTTTCCCGGGTCTGCCTCTAGGACGAATAAAGCCTTTAGAAGATCCACCATCATCTTGCGTGTAAGGACACAAAGCTGATATATGATAATTTCCTAAGGTAGAAAAGGGGTTTTCTTTAGTGGCAATGGTATAAGAAGTAGGAGATCTTTGTTTTCTATTGTACCCATTATCATGTCTGTAACTTCCAGACCTATAATCCAATTTGTAATTATCCTGATCATGAGTTCCAAGATCATTTTCATATCTCTTTTCAAATTTGCTAGACAAATCTGCAGTTCGCTGTGCACTATTCCTGTGTGATGGTTGGGAATTTCTTTGCTCCTGATAGCTACCTCTGTCTGATCGTCGACCATCATAATTATAATTATTTCGGCCATTATAGTAGCCTCTATTTTTGTACCTAGGAGAAAAATTTGGATTATACTTTGCTTTTGAAGTAGGTAAAGCACTTTCTAGCATTTCAAATGCATCATTAGGTTCAACCATATCCGATGAACTATTCATCAAACCTTCCCTTTCTGTCATATCTTGAGATATTAAAGAATCTTTAGACTCAAAATTTTGAGGAATCTCTGATTCATCTTGGTAAGAATTCTCTGAACCATGTTTCTCATAATTTTTTTTTACTGTAATATCCATGGTTAAATGACTGTTTAACATATTTTTGGCCATATCTATTATTGCTTCTGTTAACAATTGGTCTATTAAAATTTCTGTTCTTACCCCTATAATTGAAATTCCTACGGCAATCTTTTACATAGCCTTTTCTATCATGTGCAGGACTATCAATTTCATCAGATAAAATTATGCCCATCCGTGATCCTGTATCAATATAATGTTTAACTTTAGGTGTAGCCTCTTCCCCTAGTTGGAAGCTACTAGTAAATTTTTCAAGCAGTTCATTCAACCTAACTTGTTGCTCTAAAGTGAGATGTCTACCTTCATCTTCTCTAAGAAAAACGGTGTCTAATTCAACGGATTTTATCGCTAATTCACTGGGAGGTCTATATGTATCTTCAGCGAATCTATACTTCCACTTACATCTATCAACGAAGAACCATTCTTGATTTACTACATCCAAAACAATTTTTGCTTTGCGTAAAAAATCGATTCCTAAAATTATACGATTATTTCTGGCATTCGGCAGAGCATAAAGTGTTGTTTTAATGTCGCGACCTTCAATTTTAACATGAACTTCTGTTTTATAAACTTCGGTAGTGTTTTGTAGCCCATCCGCTAAGACTACGATCATTTGAGTTTTTTCAAACTTCACACCTTGGTCTTTTAATAAAGAATACAAACCTTCACCCGCAACGCAATGTGTTGCGCCAGTGTCAGCACAAGCTGTGCCAGAGAGACCATTTATGCTTATTTTTACCAATAATGTTGGTGATGTTTGCATATTACATGTACGAAATTCTAGTGATTGAAAGTGCACCGATACATTTTTCGGAGAACAGGTTGGACACTTGGATTTAATAACTCCCTGGTTTCCACAACCATAGCAACTTAACATTGGTCGATTTAAATTTGAAGGGTAATTAATTTTATTTCTCTTGGACTCTTTTTGATTGCCAATTTTACCAAAATCATTTCTTTTAAAATCTAAAGGCGTTTTTTCAAAGCGATTAGAATTCTCGACCTCACTGATTTTATTTGATCTCTTTATTTCTACTTTGTGTGATCTCAAATTATCATATAAATCTAACTTTTCAGCTAATTCAACAGGATCTGTTAAATTCTCCCATTGATCTAAATAATGTTCTTTACAATCAGGGGAAACCTTTTTCTTTAATTGGTCAGCAATAATTAATTTCGATAATTTTTCAAAGGAATTTATATTTAATTCAGATAGCCATCCCTCAAAATAGCTTCTAATTTCAAAATAATATTCTTTCCAGCTAATATCGGTTCGCTTTGGATGTCGACTAAACAAAACTCTAAACCTTTCTGCAGTTAACTTGAACCTCTGCAACAATATATCTTTAATATAAGAATAATCCTCAAATTTTTCTTCCGGTTCACGCGCTATTAATTTACCGATTTCATTTGGAAGGACTCCAATTAAATACGTGATCCACAGTTCTTTAGAAACCTTTAAAAGTTTCATTTGCCTCTCAAAAGTTATTAAAAATAAATTCATATCATCCTTTTCAGGATTGAAATCGGGTAAAACCTTTTTCAAGTCAACGCGTATTGAAGAAGTTTCTAGAGGGTTGCTTGTATTTGCAACAACATCTCTTGTTCCTGCTTCTAACTTGAGCTTCTGTAGCTCAAATTCTCTTTCTTCGGCTAAACGTTTCTCTTCCTCAAGAGTCTTTCTTTCTTCTACGATATTTTCATAAATTCCCTGTACAAAATCTATGTTATCTTTAAATGCCTCACTATTTACAATTTTATCACGTAATTCGAGGACTTTATCATCGCTACTTACTTCTACTTTTAATTCTGAAGCTAATGTGATTAAATCAATTTTCTTACCCTTTGAAAGAAACGCCATCATTTGAACTAAATATGTTTTAGCTAACTTCAAACTTAATTCGTGTTACGAATAACTCTTAGCAAAATACGTAATTTTTAACATATATAGAACATAAATAACATATAATATCTTTCAAAACTCAATATAATGACACCAACTATTTGCCTTTTTTTTTTCTTACACAATAATATCAATAATATAATAATTAAATAATGCCAACCACTCATTTACAATAACAACTTCATAATAAATAGCTCAGTGCAACTATATAAATGTATAAAATAAAGCAAACGATTTTTATTTTTCAAAAATAATTATTAGAATTATTTCTCTTATGAATATCTTCATTTAATTCAGATACTAAAATACTTGAAGCTGCAGACGACTTTTCGTATTTCAATTCTAGGAAAATAATATTCAGGCTGAATAGAACAATTCCAAAATATTTCGATTCTGGACGAATCAAATACAATTTTCAAAAATCCACAGATTCCGGATGAATCAAAAGTACTTTTGTATAAATTTTTGTACTTTAGTATCTAAATTTTCTTATTAAAGCAGTTTAACACAATTTAAAATAATACTTATCTTCATATCTTGCTTCTGTTCGTGCCAGACGTTGGGGAGCCACTTCTGTAACATATTATTCAGAATCCGGGGTGGAAACTATTCTTATGTTACGAAATAAAACTGGATAACTTATCATAGATTAATAAGTTTTAATATTTACATCCTATTTACATGTTACTATTTACAAAATAACTCAGTTAATTTAAAATACAGCATAGCACAAATGCCTTGTCGGCAACCACTTTGTAAACATTCTTTTTTCTCGTAAAGTCTAATTTACTCAGCTTGTCAGTTCTTTTGAAGGAAAAGAAAAAAAAAAGAAAAGGAGAATAAATATGATGGAGTGCGTATTGTTTGAGCGTTACACGTGCTATTTTGAAAAAATATTAAACGAATAAATTCTGTTAAAACATGGAGCTATTATAAATTATATTTAATTTTAAATTAATGTTACATGCAAATGAAGGCCTATGAATCATTAGATAGTCTTTTTTTTTCGTCGAGTTTCTTTAATGATGGCATCTTTTTGCTGCATTTGTGTATTATTTTACGATAGTGAGATCCTATGCATGCTTTACTGTAGATGTTAAAGAGTGGATCGTAAATGTGGAATTCTTAAGCGAATGCAAATGACGTCATTTTACATAAAATAAAAGTGTGTGCTTTAACTCTTAAAATTGAAATATGTTTTGTACTATTTATATATGCATTTTTTTTCATCGGGGGCAAATACTAAAAAAGCGGACTTCCTGTTTTCTAGTTTTAATTATTTCATTTCCACGTATGGATATTTTGTATCCAATACAACTGAAACATTTATTTTCTTTTAATGCAAATTATTGAAAAAAAATCGAGTTAGAATTAAACAGAAAATTAGAGCAATACAATGCACTTGAAAAAGATATGAAAGAACATCTAAAAAATATACTTTTGGGCTTTACATAAAGCTATAAACTATGTGGAAAACGTCATTAAAAGAAGAATTTTTATAGCTGATAAATAAAAAAAGCATCGTGATTGTTTTAAAACAAAATGTATATTTTTCCGTTAATTAGGAGTAATTATTTATAGTTACGTTCATGTCAGATGTTAATATCCACGACGGACTTATACACGAAATTCTTCGAAATTCAAAAATTGTATAATGTCGTGAAATTTTTCTGTATGATGTTATAGTTTGAATGTCTAAAAAAAGTTTTACGTGAGAAATAAATATATCTCTTCTTATAAATAAATATTTGAAAAAACGGGTAAAATAATACCAAAAAATTCTGTAATTTGGTTAATGATATATATATTTACTTATTGATATACTCACGGTTCTTGTAGGCGCACTAATTAAATGATGTTTTTACATGGTTTTATTTAATTTCACTTTCTTTGTTTCTATGATTGGAATCTTTAAATGTCGATTTCACACACTTCACATTAAGTTATTGATCTCAAATTTAGCACACATCTAGATCTTGCATGAAAATACAATTTTAAAATACTTTTGCGATTTGGAGGGTCTCTTGCGCAAAAACATGTGATGTTACCTATGGTATTTGTCAAGAGTTTTACTTACTTTATAAAGAAGCAATGCAAAAGTTATTATTATATAACTTTTTAATGAAATTCGTTATAGAAATTAATTTCCCAAAGATTAACCAAGAGATTTTTCCTTTAATAAAAAAAATATTTTTTAAATATAATAGAGCAAACATAATATATATTTACAAATTATTTCGTCTGTAAACATATATGCTGATTGACTTTCACTTTTCCTTTCTCAAGATAAAACTTGCGAAAGAGCAGATTTTATCGAGATATTAATCATCATTTTGATAGTGCGTTACTATCCAAAAGTAAACAGTGTCTCAAAAGATCAAAGTAAATATATTAATACTAGAGGGCTCCGCCCCCTGCAAGCTACGCTCGCCGACTTCCGTTCAGACACCACAGAATCTAAAATCAGGCTAATTTGATCGGTTTTTAAAAGATTAGAGATGATTGAATTATAATGAAAAAAACCTATATCGATCTCCCTGTAAAATAGTTTTCATTCAATTCCCTTTGATTGCGAAAATTTAAGGTCGAATCAGTAGCTGTTAAGACATCCAATGATTGTTTTCGTGCTTTATTAAAGAACAACAGTTAAACATTTGAAAATAAGCTAAAATAAAATGAATTAAGTAAACAGAGTCTTTGCCGACCGGTATTTCTTAACAGCGATTGACGTATTACAATTTACTACAATTACTACAATCTACTGCTTTAACCCATTCAAGGGCGTTGGTTCATTTTTGGACCACTTAATTTTAATTCTTAAATGCCACATTGGCACCAGAACATTGGAATGAAAATTTTCCTTTTATTAAGTAATTAAACAAAAGCATTTTTGTATTTCGAAATTTATTTGTAAATTCTACTACCATTCAGTGATTTCAACATTTTACGAATAGAAGTACCTTACAGCGAAACAGCACCGAAAACTGGCGATATGAAGTAGTTAAAATAATAAAACTTTGTAAAAAATCACCATAAAATTAAAACAAAACACAGGACGCGTTTCGAGCTAAAAACATAACAGCTCGTCATCAGCTAAGCATACACGTGTCCGAAAACGAACAAGTTCAAAAATGAACTGAAGAAAAAGAATGTTGCGAAGAATGCGACAGATGGCGCTACCTGATAGAGGGAATACAAAAGGGAAATGTGTTGAAAAAGGATAGAAGAGAAAATGAAATGGAAAAAATGGAAATAAAAGAAAAAATAAAAATAAAAGAAGTAAATTAAAAATATAAATAAAAATAATAAATAAAGAACTATAAAAGAACAAGAAAAAAAAATCCAAATTATTATTATTATTATTTTTTTTTTTTTTTAATACAAAATAAAAAGAAAAGAAACAAGAGAAAAGGGAAAAGAATTACAAAATTAATTTCCACGCTGGAGATAGGAAAGGAGATGATGGGAGATCATTGACAAGATTAGCAGAATTTTTAGAAATAAAATATGCTTCATGAAAATCCAAGTGAGAGGGAGAGGCAGGGGAAGAAATAATTTTGGCCATGGAGAAATTGAAACAATGACTGGAAGACCAACAGTGAGAAGCAATCGAAGATTTAGAGATTTCTTGATTTGCAATATATCTCTGATGCTCGCCTAATCTGAATTTTAAAGCTCTCTTTGTTTGACCAATATAACCTAAATTGCAAGAGCAAGGAATGAAATAAACACCCCACCGGTTCTCAGTAGGAACAGGATCTTTTAGAGAAGAGAATTTAATTTTATTCATAGGTTTGAAGATAACTTTAAAGTTAAAACGAGAAAGTATTTTAGCAATTTTGAAACACAGAAGAGAATAAAAGGGCAGAACTATTATAGAATTAAAATTAGGAGGATTATTTGAATCAGAAAAAGGACGTTTAGGCTTATTAAATTTATACAAAGCTTTATCAATTAAACAGGGATTATAACCACGAGCAAGGGCAAGAGATTTCAGATAATTAATTTCATTATTCAGAGCAGAAGAGTCAGAACAAATGCGTAACGCCCTAAAAACAAAAGTATAAAAGGACGCCACTTTTTGTTGAGGAGGATGATTTGAAAGGGCATGAGGGGGAAGGGAGACAGCGAAAGGTTTTCTATAAACGGAGGTAGAGAACCGATCTGGGAGTTTTGAAACCAAGACGTCAAGGAAAGGAAGAGAATTGTTCTCTTCGACTTCGAGAGTAAATTGAATACAAGGATCAACAGAATTAACAAGAGAAAGGAGATTAGAAAGATCAAGGTCAGATGGAATTAAAATGAAAGTGTCATCAACATACCTAAACCAGAAAGGAAATTTATATAAACTGAAGAGTTTTTCTTCAACAAAATGCATATAAATATCACATAAAAGAGGAGACAATGGATTACCCATGGCCAGACCCTCAGTTTGAGAATAGAAAGAATTGTTAAACTGAAAAGCGGTTTGCCTGACACAAATACTAACTAAATGCAGGATTTCATCAATCTCAATGGAAGAGTAATGAAATTCGCGCAACCTTCTTTCCAAACAATCAATTGCCCCTTGAACAGGCACGTTAGTGAAAAGGGATTTAACATCTAAGGAAACCATTATATAATTGCAAGGAGAAAGGCGTTTAATTTTATCAACAAAGTCAAAAGAGTTTTTCACGGTATGAAAGTTAGTGGAAGATAAAGGAGCGAGTAACTTAGAAAGGAACTTGGCAAGTTTATAAGAAGCAGTACCAATATTGGAAACGATAGGGCGAAAGGAAAGAGTAGGTTTATGGACCTTAGGAAGAGCATAGAAACGAGCACAATTAGCGATAGTAGGGGTGACCAAACGTTTAGTGTTATCATTAAGAAAGACAGAATTTTTAATGACATGCTTGATGTCAGATAAATGCTTAGTAGAAGGATCCTTTTTTAATTTGGAATATGGACCAGAGTTTAACATAGATTCAACGTGGGAAATATAATCAGATTTATTGAGAAGAACTGTTTGACCGCCTTTATCAGCCTTAGTAATAAGAAGGTTAGGAACGGAATTAAGTTCACTGAGAGCAGATTTCTGAGAAGAAGAAAGATTAGACTTATTAAAAGATTTATTAGAAGAAATGACATTCGCCAAAAGGTAGCGAAGAGAATCAAGTTGACCAGAAGAAATTTTACTGTTTTTGAAAGAATGTTCAATGGGAGCAATTAAGTTCGGAATAGAAGGCTTAGAAATGCACGAAAAATTCAAGCCAAGTGAGAGAACATCACGCTGAGAATCAGTAAGAGAGTGAGAGGACAAATTGACAACATAATTTTGCTCAAGAGGAGAAATACTAGGAGCAGAAGAATTAGAAGTCAGAAGAGAAGAAAACTTTTTATCCAAAATAGCATTGTGACACCTAGATTTGAAATCGACGTAAGCAAAAATCCGTTTCTCAAGGAAAGGGAAATAAATTACAGTTTTACTTAACTGTAAATGCAAAGAATATAATTCATATTCGATGCAAGAAAGAGAGTAACGAACATCTTGAATGATGGCTCTAAGAATAGCAAACTTACTCCTAGTTAAGGCATTTTGAACACGAATGGAAGAAGGAAGCTTGAAAATAATATTAATGAACTTAGGAATAACCCTTGAACGTTTACACCTTAAAAGAAAATTAAGCCTATTCAAACACCTGGCGCGCTTCAAACGAAGGTGCTTGAAACGATTAATAAGTGAAGAACCCATAACAAGAAAGAAGGAAAACAGGACCAGAAAATGAATAAAAAGATAATAAATAAATAAGTAAATAAATAGAAGAAAACAAAATAATAAAACTAAAATGAAATAAAATAAAAATAAAACAAAACTGGGAAGAAAGAAAAGCAAATACCTTGAACACGTGCAAAGCAATAACACGGTGCAGCACCCAAATAGTTGATGAACTTGTTCGTTTTCGGACACGTGTATGCTTAGCTGATGACGAGCTGTTATGTTTTTAGCTCGAAACGCGTCCTGTGTTTTGTTTTAATTTTATGGTGATTTTTTACAAAGTTTTATTATTTTAACTAGAAGTACCTTACCCCTGAAAGGGTTAAACGCATATAAATGTATTTATTATTTTAGAGTTTCCTTTCTCTTTTAATATTCACGTGTAACTATAATTTTCAAGACATAATTTTCAATATTATCCTGCTTTTAACACGTACTCATTTAATAGTAATTTTAAAGTTTTTTTTTCTGTTTTTAATAGCCATGTGCAAATAAATTTGTAATCTTTAGGAAATATTATTCTTTGCGCCATTTTTAGAATTGAAAACAATCTCTATAACAATAGCCTAAGTCATGTAACTATCATCAACAGTTCCTCCGCTTTTCATAAGAAAGTTTTTCATTTTGATTAAAGAATTAAAGTTATTTTTACGAATAAAACTACATAAAAGTTGCCATGATCGCAAATAATTCTTGGTACTTTTATGTTAGCCGGGTTCAAATATCGTCAATAGTAGTATATAGGGGGTCCTTTGGAACACCTTTTATATTCCACTAAACGCTATTATTTAACGATTTTTTAAGATTTTCATCAAAAAGTTTGCCTGTCTAAATATCGCTGAGGTAACGATTTTAGTAAGATTTATCGAGTAAATGATGATAAAATAATTGTATGATTTGCATTGGCAGGATATTTTTATTTTTTCTACTAAATTATGTAAAGAAGAAGTTTTAAGAAAGGGTTATAGAATAAACAATCAAAATTATTACAGTGATGAAAAATTTTGCCTGACGCACTTTCTTAATAGTCTACGAAATGCTAATAAACAACCTTCCTCTAGGATAATATTGATAGGAATAAGAAAAGCAAAGAGCTGCGTTGTATAATAAGTTATCGGCATTATAACCAATCCTAAAATCTTTAGTTGCATTAAAAGCTATAGAATAGTATAAGTTATTATCTCCTGGAATATAAATATCGAACCATTCTTTTGTTTCGAGTATTAAATTCCAATTGTCATCACATTTACTTTCTATCCAAAAATAAACACCAGGTTGAGAAAATTTAGAGGTTTGATCCATTTTGTATATTTTAGCTGTGAAAGTTAATTTTATTGTATCATTGAACCTATGAAATATAGTATAATTATTAGAGTTATCGATGCTATGATTTGTAATAACGGGGTCAAATTTAAAATAATGAAAGGTAGGCGAAAGACAATTAAACAGTAAAGTACTTATGACAAAATATTGTAACATTTATTTAGAAAAAATTTTTTGATAGATTAAATAAAACACACTGAACAAAGTTTAGACAGATTAAATAAATAAGAAATATCAATTGCATTATATTGCTATCTAAAATAAAAGTTAAATGATTTTTATCATATTTTTGTTTTAATTTTTTAATAGAAAACCAATTCTCTCTTTTTTATTTACAATTATAAATACTATTCTGATAGTTTGATATTTCCATAGTTCTATAAAATAAAAATAAAAAATAGTTTGTGTCGAAATGAACACGTCTAGGACAGAAAATAAATTTGTACTTAAAAACAGATAATTTCAGTAATACTATTCTGTTAGTTTCATAGTTCGATAAATGGTCCATCCGATTATTGTAAGATTTAAAACAAATTGCAGGATTAAGCTTTTTCTAATTCATAATCATAATAACCGTCATTATTTTTTCCTTTAAAATGAAAGATATAACCCCCTTTATTCAGTTTTGTTATTGCTGTTTCAGAAATTTTTCCATGACTCTTTTTAAGAAAATAATCTTTTTCTACATCCTTAACTTCCAATCTTGCAATAGTCGCATTTCCAAATTTTGTTTAAATTTTCTTCAACGAAATCAGTTTGTATTTCCCTGTCTCTAAATCTTTTAACTTATGAGTTACAGGGAACGATCTGAGACTGTTGAATTCTTCCATTTATTAAGAAACATTTTTTGAAAGACAATTTTTATAGTACAGACATCTGTACATAGAACAACCTGGTCCTAATATTCTAACGCATCTCGGTACTTCTAATATTTTTATAGGAATTCCCCATTCTTCAAAGGTACTTTTCGGAAAAACTCCTCCTTTAAAAGCAAATGTGCCGCCATATATCTTATGCAATTGTATGAAATAATCTTTTACATTGTCACTACTAATCCATAAGCCTGTATTATCTGAATATCTTTTAAATCTTAAACCATGGATATCGTTAGTACATCGACGAACTATTCCATGGTCTTGATCACCTAATTCATAGTTAGGTGTAAACACAGAAATCGTTTCACCTATTCCTTGTTTTAAATGAACCCAGCTTATTTCCCTAGCTATAGATTTAAAAGGAAGTATAAAACCTTGAACATTTACGATAAGAGTGACATCGTCCATTTATTAGAAAACATTTTTTATAAATTAAGGATCGGCTTTAAATCCAAATGGTACAGTATCAAAGTTATCTAAAATTCTTCTTTTATCATATCCAAACATATATCTTTTATTCATTTTATTCACTTTAATATTTCTATCTTTTTGTATCTGAAATTGATTTATTTCTACATCTATATGGTCAATTTCCCCAGTTATTGTTTTCATTCTCTCTGCAAAATTGAGCTTAGTTTCGCTCTCATAACTCATTTTAAATCCTTTTACTTTCCCTTTTACAGAACCATCGTTAAGAATATAACCATAATCTTTACTTGCTCCAGATATCCAGGATTTCATATATTTATCTTCTCCTAATTCATCGGTCCATTCGCCTAACATACAGCCTGTTTTTACTTTATTAGAGCCGTCATCGATATAAACAATACTATCTGTATCGTAATACATTACTTTGTCTCCTAATTTATCAAGCATTTCATATACTCTTATTCTAGCCGAACTGGTTGTAAAAGCTGCTATATAATTATTGGTATTAAAGTTATTCTTGACATATTCATCTTTCATCTTATAATCCATTTGCACACAATCATCATTTAAAAATATCATATTCAAGTCTTTAATGCGGTCGTTCAGTATAATTCTATAAAAGTCTGCCAATTCTGTTACATTTTCTGTATGTTTCATATTTTTTTTCTGTCCGAACTTCCCCCATAAAGAGTTTAAACAAATTTTGGATATAAATCTCATTCCAGGGTTTTCTTTGATTTCTCCTAACCTTATACCCAATTTCTTTTCTACGCACCTTTTATATTCTTTTTCAGTTTTGAAATTTTCAGACCATTTATCATCTGTTTCTAATTTGATTTTCAAAAACATTTTAACATAATCCTTAAATAATATATTAGATTTTTTTTCAAAATGCCAAACTTCATAGATATTTAAAATCTTATAACCTTTTTCAATAGCCAGTTCAACTTCGGTAGTTGTCCACGTACCAGTAAAACTTCTCTCCTCATCCGTATGATTACATTCTTTATTCCGCATTTCATAACATTTTTTACATTGTTTCTTTTCGCATTTTATAGGTTTTGAACATAATTTACACAAACAAAATATTAATTTTTCTCCTTTATAAGGTAAAACAGGATGGTAGAGCTTTCTTGCCGGCACTATTTTGCATTGTATCAAACCATACCAATTCTTATCATATTTTTCCGGATTATAAATCTTTACCGTATGACCAACAGGATAGTAATCAAAGTAATTCACTGTTGGATAAAGTGAACAAACATCGATATATCTACCCTTTTCGTTTTCTTTCATTTCGTATATTAATTTGGTAGGTTCACACCTACCTCCGCTGAATGCATTTCTAGGATTTAAAGGTTCTACAAAATCTCTTTTCCATTCATTTTTCATATATTTTTTAATTTCTTTGTCACTATCAAAATCGCATTCCCATATTTCAACCAATTCAAATCCTTTATCTTTTATTTTTTTATTTATTTTTTGAGTTCTTTCATACAAATCTTTCATACATATCTGATTTTGAAGATTGACAGTGGATTCTGTAAAACAGCGAGGACAACCGTGCCAATGACATCCTTGAAACTGATAAATGGTATTATTATAAAAACCATCTACTTTATAAGTTTTATCATCTAATTTAAGTTTTTTCTTCCCCCCCCCCGTTTAAAGCATGTTGTATTTTGATATTGTGTTTTTCAGACAGATAGTCTAACCAAATTATCGATTTCTTACTGTATTGATCCTTTTGAATACACTCCTCATCAATCGCTATTGTATCCACTGGTATGAATTTATCTCTGTATATAGCCATACAAACGCCAGCTAAAGTGACATATTTAAAAGGATCAATATCAGCAATGTTTAGAAATAATCTTCGCAATTCTAAACATCCTTTTCTTAAAATATCAACATCGGATCTACAATATTTTATAATTTCTTTTTGAAAATCAAATATTTCGTTTTTTACCGCTTTATACCATTTATCAAAAGTTTTTCTTTCATCTAAAGTCATAGTATCATAACTATAATAGTATTTTTCAGGATATTTTCCTACATAATTTTGATTTCCATCAGTGTTAAACAAATAAGGAAAATAACCTTTTGCCAATTCCGTTAATCCAAACGTTTTAGGAAATTTTCTTAACGGAATCAGTGTGAAATTTATAGAATCGATAAACCTTATATTATATGCGTTTGCTTGCATATATATGAGTTTATTTCCTTGATATATTGTAAACACTTTAATTTTATTTTTAAAGCAGTATTTAGCTAGAAATTGAAAATCGAATCCTTTTCCGTAATGCGCTAATACTGTATAACCACAATGTTTATATTGGAATAACCATTTACAATATTCATTTTCATTCTTAAATATTTTTTCTTTTCCGTTAAAATCATGATTTATAACTAGATTGACTTGGTGATTTCCTGTCTCTTGGTTCGTTTCAACGTCAAAAAACATATATTTTTCTGTAAATTCCGACATTCGACATTTCTCACACCATTTCTCCCTCTTTTCTATATTTTTTGGACAGATATTTTTACAAGTCCCCCCCTTAGATTCTTTCCTACGTATATAACATTTATGATCTTCCAAAACCCATTTTCTGCAGTTTTTACATTGTCTTTCTCCACAATTATGATCTTTCGGTTTTCTTTGACTTCTATTGATATTTCTCTTACATTTTAAACATTTCCATAGTGTTTCACAGACTGAGTATTTTTTTCCCTCTTTATTTTTATGATTTTTGAAACAGTTTTTTCCTTTAAAAGATCTAAAACAATCATTACACTGAATATCATCGCCTTCGCAATTACTCTCTTTCCTAAAACATCTATTACATTTTAAAGAACATTTATATTGATCACTTCTTTTATAACTGACTTTACAATAATCACAATAATTGTTTTTTCCTAAAAATCCTGTAACCGTTGTAATGACATCAAAATGATTTCTATTTTTTAGAATGTAAATATAATTAGATTTATAGGTACCACTGTACAATCTTTGAGTAAAATTTTCTCTGCAAAATATAGTTATTTGTATATTTAAAAAAATTTCGAATTGTTTAATATGCTCTAAATTACACATTTCTAACGGAATATCACACATTTCATGCAGTTTTATCGCTAAATTTTTTTGTAACTTTCTACCCATTTTTATGTATTTAACTTCATTATCTGTCAATTTTTCTAGATTCAATTTTTCGCATAAAATTTTAGGATTTTGAATAGGCTGTAACGATTGATCTAGCCAAACAGATATTATCGTCATTTTTAATTTGAAGAATACTTTTTTATTGACAATATCGTTATCGTTCAGTAATTTCGATCGTTTACCACCTTTAGGCAAATCAACGACAGTAAAAAAAATGTACAGTCTTTAATATCCAACTCTTTGTATTCAATTTTATGCGTTAAAACATCTAAATAGGTGTCATAGGCTTCTTTCGTTGACATCCTATCAGGGTGAAAGGGTTGCATCAAAGAGGGATTGCCTACAACAATTTGGACCATTCCTTCAATTTTTCCAATTGCTTTTCTGAATAAATCTTTTAAGATACTATAATACTGGCCCGGTGTGAGTTTGTTTATTTGTTTTATTTTATAAGCATATCTATAAGTATTAAATTTTTTTACAAATTTTTATCTTTCTCAACAATTTCGTAATCAGGTCTAAACAGATTTTCTAAATTTGCTTGTAATTTGACTTTCTTTTCTGTCTTTTTGATCAATTTTTCATCTTTATATTTCAAGCCGTAATAATCAAAGAGTTTTTTAAGTTTTGGACGGTTTTTCGGTTCATTTATAAATTGTTTCAATTTTTCATTCAAATCAGGAAATAATTTTTCAAGGTTTACCACTGTTTTTATCTTTTTTTCTTCGTTATTTTTTGGATTAAATTCTGCAGTGTTATTGTTAAATTTTAAATCAAAAGAATCGAATATTTTTTTCAACTGATTTCTTTTCTTAGGATTTTTGATAAATTCTCTCTTCATTTCATTTAAATAATCTGTGACGTCTAAATTTAATAAATCTACTAAAACATATTTATATTCGCCTGTTCTTTTTATGTATCTCATTATCAATCTAATTAATTCATCTTTTTTACATCCTTTGGGTTGTTTTATATTTAAAAGTTTTACAGTGTGTCTCAATTTAGACACAGATATCGATCTTAGAGTTACCTCCATTTAAATAGAAGGAATTTTATCAATAGTTTTTGCTACACATTTTTTACTAGCGACCACTATCTATAAATGCTAGTTAAATTGGACCAATTTCTGTGGCTGGTAATTTTAAATTAAGCGGCTTAAAATGAATGTCGTTAAAATTATGAATTAAATTAAATTGAAGAATTTCTGAAAACGACTATTAATAAATACGTTCAAATAAATACTCAGCATCCAATAAGTAAGAATCTTTCATTCAAAATATGTTCAAATAAATACACAACATTCAATATCTTATAATCTGTTTAAAATAATAAATAAAATACGTTTGAATAAAAACACGACATTCTATATCATAAACTTATTTTGACGTTCTTTTTATGTGATAATCGCTTCTTAAATGTCTCTTTTTATGAGCTAAAGTGTAATTCTTACCACATTCGTAATCAATTTTTTTATTTTTAATAGCTAAATGACAACTTTTGCAATTAGCGTAATGTTCTGTTTTGCCGTAACGAAATCTAGTATAAAATTGATCTAAGGGTTTAGTCATCTGACAATGCTTGCAAACTTTAGACATCACCATTTATGAGAAAAGAAATTTTATAAAGGTATTCCAAATGTCTTCGTTTTTTATATTAAATTTTATTTTCAAATTATTTTCTATTTTACAATAATCTAATATTTTTTTAATGAAATACAAATAATTTATCGATTTTTTATAGTACGCAAAATCTAAAAATTTATAAAACATTTCTTCAGCTTCATATGTAATATTTAACTTAAATTTCCATTTCAATGCGTTAAAGTGACTAATTCTGGATTTGCGTCTTTCGCATAAAAAAACATCTATATTTTTATATGTAAAATAACAATCATTATCCGAATCGTATATAATTTCGTATCTCTTCATTTGATCATAAATTTTGAGATATTTATCAAAAGACTCCATTGAGTCAGAATCCGAATCATCTATTAAAACGTTTTCAAAAAAGTCGCAATTCATTTATTTAAACTTATTTCTTGCAATGCATTTCACTTCCTCACTCAAAGTAGATAGAGAAACGTTTTTTCTACCGAAGACGTAATAGCATACGTCACTTTCTTCTAAGTACATTTTTTGTCAAGAGAGTTCGTTCGTTGATGCGCGCTCCAAATTCAACTCCGTTTAGAGGTCAGCTGGCCTTCCTGATAAAAGATAAATATATTAAGTTACGCTGTTCTTACGGAATATTTAAAAACATATTTTTCGACCGTTCGAACTTGATAATGATATTCAGAATAATAAAAAATATATATTAATGATTATTAAAACTAGATATTATTTTTTATTTATAAAATCATAGAAATTTTTAAAATTAAAATGCTAAAAGTTACTTAAAGCAGAGCCATTCATTTACTTTTTTTAAACTGAATAATTTCTGAAAATATAAAAGAAAAGTAATTTCTGCATGAATAATTTTAAGTATGGACTTGTTTTATTAACGAACTAGGAAGATTATTATGCTGTAACAAAATAATTTAAAGGCCTCTGGAAATTAGCTAATTTGTTTAACAGAATTAAAGAAAATTTATATTATATAGATACGATTATTTTAAAAGTAGATAATTTTGATATTTTAGCATGATTATATTTTAATACTTGATTATTTGATAATTTAACATGTTTATAATTTAATATTTGTTGATATTTTAATACGGATTTCTAAATTGACTTGATATCTTTTTCATCAACCCAAGAGTTAAATTCGTCGGAATAACCTAACCATTTAACTAGACATTTATTGCCTTTCTTTTTTATTATTTTTTCAATTTTAAACGTTTTATCTTTCTGATTATATTTAACTAATTCCGTTTCATAATAAGTTCCTTTTATTTCGTCGCCATTCAAATCCTTTATTCTATAAGTAATTGGGTCAGTGTTTAATATTTCTGAAACGATGAAAATGTCTTCAGTAAAAGTAGGCTGGTATCCGCGGGTGAAAGCAGTCTGGTATTTCGAAATTCTTATTCTATCGCCAACCTTGAATTTCGGTTTTCTTATTATTTTTTCTTCGTATAAATTTTTATAAACTTCAGATTCGTTTTCTTCTCTACTCGCTTCGCTAGGCGTCATTTTGATAGACCTATGCCTGGTATTATTATAATTTTTAACTAATTGGTCCAAAACATCTATATATCTTTTAGTATTGTTGGCCGCTAGATAGGTTCTAATTTTTTTATTAATTGTTCTGTTAAATCGTTCGACTACAGAACATTTTATTTCAACATTTTCAGTTGTAAACCACTGAATATTATGATCTTTAAATAATTTTAAAGTCCATTTATTTACAAATTCGGTTCCTTTATCACTTTGTAATCTTTCAGGAATTCTTTCTTTAAATATCTTTTTAAATGCCTCAGTAACTTCTTGCCCTGTTTTTCTTTTTATCGGAATGGCATACGCGTATTTACTAAATATATCTATCACTGTCAATAAGTAATTAGTTCCGTTATTATATTTACTAAAAGGTTTGATAAACAATAAATCTGCTTGCCATTGGTCATCGATATGACTTACATAAACCCGTCTTCGTTTAAATTTGCGAATTAAAGGCTTATGTCTGGTATAAACATCTTGGCTGTGTAAAAAATCTGTAATTTGCTTTTGACTGAAACCTGTTTTCCGTTTTAATTCATTGATACCACAATAACCACTTTCAGGATGATAATATATTTTTCTAAGATACTGTTAGGATCTTTCATCCCTAAGATACTTTTAGGACCTGAGGTTTTCCTAAAAAAACACTCTTTTTAGAACCACAATTTAGACAAATACCTTTCATTATCGGTCTGTTATTTTTAGAAATTGCATTTTTAACATCTTTAGTTTCTGTGTGGTTTTTACATTTTAAACAATAGATCTTTGTATTTATAGATCCCATACCAAAAGATTTTTTAGCTTTAATAATCGGTTTTACAATTCCTCTTTCAATTCTTTCTCTAATCGTAGGATTTTGAATATTATCTAATTCATCAATCACATTCTTATCGCATACTTCATTTCTACTTTTTGTATCTTTATTTTCTAAATAACATTTGTCATGCTTATATGCAATTTCATCCACTCGGTTAACAGGTTTAGACGAATTTTTATACGTTAAATCTGGATTTAATCGCGTTTTCCCCCATAATAATTGTGTCCCCGGGCCTGTGAAGTTATGATTAGGTAAATGCATTTCAAAAGGTAAATTACTAATGACTTTATTCAGAAAACCCGATCCAGTTTGTCCACATTTTAAACACCCACCTTTAAAATTACCTTTTTTAGTTAAAGACGTAACAACAATTTTTTTACTTTTACAACTCATTTATTAGGCAGCAAAAAGTTGACGCTTTCTAAGAAGAATATTTATATCCATTCAACTGTACTTTTTTCACATACTTTTCGATTGGGAAATATACTAAATTATTTATAAAATCTTGTTCTCTAACATACACTTCTTCTTCTGAAATTTTTTTAGCTTTCAACAAATTTAACAGTTGTTTATAAAAATTATAACATTGCTTGTATTCTTCTTTTCGTTCCAAAATATTTAAAGATTTCTCAATGACTTCTACAATTCCAACAGTCAAACTCAAAGCAGCCAGTGGTATTAATACAAAAGCTGATAATCCCGAAGCACTTAGCATAAATTTGCTAACAGTTAAGGAAATACTTATCTTTTGATACAAATTGTAACTTTTCCGATAAACATATAATCTCTTTTCTAAATATTCTTCCATTTATGTAGGTTCAAAATTTTTTCGGTATCTCATTTCAGAATTTACTAAATCTAACATAAAGAAGTTACCCTTACAAGAATTATATTTTTCTAGAAATTCTTTTTTCGTTAGATTTCCATCTATTTCTCTGATTATCTGATTGATTTCCCTAGGCTGTAGCTTAAAAAATATGAAGTAATTACAATTTTTTCTAATATTTATAGGAGTTGAGTAATAAGACTGCGTTAAATAAATAATGGATGCATTTTTCTTTCGACCTCTTATAAACAAATCCTCTATAACTTTCTGGTCTTTCTCTGTAACACAATCGTCAAACACAACAAGATTTTTTTCAGAGGAATCTAGATCGTCGACAGTAATAAATTCACTCAAATCTGAAGAAAATAATACATTCTTTTTATATTTATCATACAATTTTAATAATTCGCTTCTTTTATTTTTACTTATTTTTTTACATTTGAAAATATCGTCTCTTTCAACACCTTCAAACTGTGTATAATTTTCTTGCAATTTAGAATACTTTGGCTCGGAAATATCTTTTGCGCATAAATATAAAGCGTCGAAATCTAATCTTAAATTACTAGGATTCTCAAAACCGTTTAATAAATTTATTAGTAAATTTGTCTTTCCACAACCTGATGGGCCGATTATTAATAATCTGAAAGGATGTCTGGGTAAAAAACGATGTTGTTTGGTGTCAGGCAATTCTTCCGGTTCTGTGTAATTTTTAATTTTAATCATTTATTAGACAGCGAAAAGCTGACGCTTTCAAATGTTGCTGCCAGTAAAAACATATTAGCTGTCAGTAAAAAATAGACGTCTAAGCTATCGCTTCTAATTAGCTGTCAGTAAAAATAGAAAGCGACAGCTTTTCGCTGTATATAAATGAATAAAATAAACGATTTAGAAAAAGATCGAAATAAGAAACAAAAAGAAGAATTAAAAAATGCAATAAATTTTGTCAAATTACAAGCAGATATTAGGAAAAATAATGAAGCATAGCGTGATAGAAAGCTAGGTATAGACAAAAGTTTAACTGAATTTCACAAACCTGTCACTAAAAAATTAGAAGAACAGGATAAAAGTAGAAAAGAAAATATTAAATCTATCAGTGATAAATTGGACGAATTAAATATATCTTTACAGCCTATTGCAGAATCATCTAGAATTATTCCTGAAGCGATCGAAGTTGTCAAAGAATTATATAAAGAACCGCCGCTTACTTATAACGCTGATCAAAATTTAGATCTAAAATATTTAAAATCTGTACAATTATACAAACCTTCGAAACTCCTAGACAATAAAGAAAAATTAGACGAAATGTATGCAAAGGCTAAGGAGTTGAAACAAGAATTATCGAGGAAAAAAGGCAACTTACAAAGTACAATTAAAAGGGCTAGAAATCTTTCAGAGGAAGAATTAAGTCAGAAAAAGGATGAATTAGATGCTGTTGAATCTAATGAAGAGGAACTACAAAAATATCTGGCGAGATTAACTACAATTCGAGGTAGCGAAGTAATGAAAGTCGGTAAAGGTTTGGATTTATTATCTGAATTATTGGATAAAATATGTCAAGGTAGCAAGTCGAAAAAATTAAGAAATGAAGTCAAACTGCTAATAGACAAACTCATTAAAGCTAAAAAAATAACTAACGGAGATAAAGAACGATTATACAATCAATTTCTTCTTAAATAAATGAGTTATGTAAAAAAGAATATTCATTTGAGTGACGGACAGATTAGTAAATTGAAATCTGCTCTCAGAAAAAAGGAAGAACTGACACTGCAGATAGACAATTCTAAACATCCCAATTGTTAAATGTATTTAACTAAAACACAGATTAATCAGATTAGTAAAGGTAAAAGAATAAATATAAGCAAAACTCAATTAGATAAAAACGGCGGATTTTTACCTTTTTTAATTCCTATTTTAACATCACTAGGACTCGGTGCCGCGAGTGGTGCAGCGGGTTGGGGAACTAAAAAAATCCTGGATAAAATTTCAGGATCTGGAGTTTTTCAACCTTGGGAAAACAAAGGATCTGGTATTAAAAAAACGCCAGCTTCCCTGTCTAAAAAAAAAAATCCCGATAACAAAATTAGGTATATCGGATAAAACGATTAAGGAAAATATGAAAGATGAAAAAGGATTCAGAGGTATTTTTACCTCCGATTTACTCCCTAAAAAGATTGGAAATTTTGAAAGCGGTATTATTAATTTAGATATTTCGACTGGTTCTGGAACACATTGGGTTTCTTATTATAATGATCCAAAATATAACTATGTAGAATATTTCGATCCTTTCGGTGAATATATATATAAAAATATTAAACTCAAAGAAAAATATATTCCTGAAAATATTATGAAATTTCTTAAACTGTCCAATAAAAAAGTCAATATAGCTCACAATGATAGTTTTTTACAAAAACCTACTTCTGTCAAATGTGGATTATTTTGTATGAAATATATAAAAGAAAGAAATAAAGGTAATTGTCCAGAATGTGTACTTAATTCATTTACCCAACAACCTAGTGATTATAACGAAGAGCTTGTTTTTCATCTTTAAAGATTTTTTCAGTCTAATAAATGATCAAACTGAAACCAAAAATTCATGAAAAATCAGAGGATTTCACTGTTGAATTTCCTAAAACTCTTAAATTAAAAAAATTAGCATTGCAGCCTTTTACTATGACAGTTTCATGGTTTAACATAACAGATAAAACTAATAGGTTTGACGTATACACAGATGAGAATAATGTTAAATCTATCACTATTCCTTATGGTAATAAAAATGTTGAAGATTTAAATATAGATGTAATGAAAGCGTTTGGTTCAGACGATCCTCCGGTAAAATTTGGTAGAGTACAATCTAGACTAAGAATGCTTATTAAATTAACTAAAGGTTGGAATATCGATTCAACAAAAAGCGATTTTCATAAGTTAATAGGCTTTGAAAAAAAAGTTTACGAAAGTCATGATGAAGAGACTGTAATAGAAGGTGAAAATATAGCAGATATAACAAACGGAAACGACATTATATATATTCATTGTGATGTAGTTAATGGAACGTTAATCAACCACAATAATTCAGAAGTTATTTATTCTTTTACACCGAGGGATGTACCGGGTGTTATCATTTCGAAAGAATTCAATAATTTAATATATTATCCTGTGAATAGGGATTCAATTCGTAGAATAAGGATGAGAGTTACGAATCAAAATGGTGAATTAATTGATTTAAATAAAGGTTTGATTGAATATAATTTTAGAGTCGTAGAGGAAAAAGAAGATTATGTTGAAAAAATATATCAACTGATATTAACTAAATTTTCTCAATAAATAAATGAATCAACACAGATTATATAGAAAAAGTAAAAGAATTCAAGGAAAAGGATTTTTTAAATCTAAAAAAGTAGATTTGAATGAAAAAACAGTAGTTGACAGATTGAGTGATGCTGACATATTGAAAGAAATATTTTCAAAAAAGATGAAAGGAACAGGTCTAAAAATTCTTCCTAAATAAATGGAAAAAATTTATGATCTAAGAGATACTCATTATTATTATAATAACGATATAAAAAGTAGCGCATTAAAAAAAATAAGATTGCCTAGTACAAGCCATAATGACAAAAAAGAAAATACTGCGTTTCATTTCGAAATTACCGATACAAATGATCCTATTTCATTATCGGAGAGTTACCTTGAGACAAAGTGGAAAATTATAAAATCCAGCGGTGCATCTATAAACGATGATAATGTCGCAGCTGTGTGTTCTATGAAAGGCGTAAAACTTCAGATAGGTAAACAAATAATCGAATCAGTTGGAGACTATCACTCCTACATTCTACAGGTTAAGAGACTTAAGGATTATACCAGAGATTATTCAACATCAGAAGCCACCAATATAGGTTTTTACCCAGATACCAGTGATAGTACTGATAGAAATAAAAGTTTACTTCAAAGCGATGGTACGATAATTGCTACAACCCCTGTAACAGATGTCGTCAGTAAATTAAAAATTGTAAAAAATGAAAACTACAATAAAGGATTTAAAAAAAGATGGGAATTGTCGAAAAATAGTAATTCAGTTACAACATGGACGCCTTTAAAGGAAATTTTTGATTTCGTCGCAGAATATAAAAAAGCCATTTCTGGTTTCATAATAAGACTGGAATTCCAAAGAGACGATAGTAGAAATATGATTTAGACAGACGCTGCAAATTCAGATTATAAAGTAGAAATTGAAGACATAGCGCTGTGGGTGAGATACGTCGACTTTAAAAATGGTGCGGAGATTCTCTATAATGAATTAAAATTATCTAATACGGATATAGAAATAAATTGGAATCAGTATGAAATTAACAGATCTAGTCCTATTAATAAATATAAAAGCGGTTCCGATTCTATATCTGCTACATCCGATGAAGTTTTAAGATTATTTGTAATACCGCAATATTTTGACAGAAATGAAAATCCTAAAAAAAATAATATGATATTTGATAATTTGGATATGATCGAATGTTGGTTGATGATTAACAGATCGCCGTTACCAGCAGAGCGATATACGATGGATTTTGGTAAAAAGGAATATAATAGATTATATGAATCTTTTCTGGAATCAGGTCTCAATAATCTAAACACAGAAACCGGATGTATGGTAAATTATTCAGATTTTGGTAAATTATATCCTGTAATTCATTTTGATTTGTCAAATTATGTAAACTATACCACTCTTGAAAATTTGAGAATAGAATTCAATTGGAAATTAGAAAAAGAAACAACCAAAGAATATGTATTTTACTATATTTTAGAAGTAAGAAAGAAATGTATATTAAATATGAATAAAAAAGAAATTACTATGATTAAAACGTTAGGAGAATAAAATTTTTTAGTCTTTATAAATGGCTGTTTATTATCCACCGTATGATAATCCAGTGCGAAAAGGCCCTATCGGACCCCCCGGTATAGGTTTTAAATTAACGGACGATGGTCATTACGATATGGAAAATAAGATATTAAAAAATGCTTCAGATCCAATCGATGATTTAGATTTAACTACTAAAAGTTTCGTTTTGAATAAAATAGAGAATGATCATTTCCAATTAAGAGATTTTATAGAAAAAAATAATACTAATTACGATAGTAATTTTTTAACCTTCACTGAAGAAACGGGTAAGAGAATTAAAGAATTGGATGAAAACACTTTACATCTAATCGAAGGAAAAGCTTACGACGCTAACGGAAAAAGAATAGGAAATGTCGCAGATCCGAAAGATGATAAAAATGTTGTGAATGAACGATATTTACAAAAAAATGCGTTAATGTTAAAGAATGATAAATTTGATGCAAAAAATAAAATAATTACGAATATTTCGGAACCCGAAAACGATACAGACGTAGTCAATAAAATATATGTAGACAATAAAGATATCTGGGTTACAGTGAAGGATTTTCAGACTTTTACAGGAAAAGAATTTAAAAAAGTAAATTACGACTTGATAAGTTTTAAATTACTGGATCAAGAAATGCGATTATCTACAGATATGCATATCAAAATTACTATATATTTAATAGATAACAGTTTAATAGGAAGAAATGTGGATATAGAGATAGAACTTAAAATCGAAGATAAAAAAATTTTATACAGAGAAACAAGTGATAAATATGAAACTTGTTTTGCTAATGGAAAACGCGGGGACATCATTACATTCTGGATAAAATCCAAAAGTAATAACTTTCCAGTCACTTTAAAACCTTATATTCATATTGAAAAAATCCCCTTTTAAAAATATTTCATTATTAAATGGATATCAACTGGGACGAATTTTCTAAAACTAAAAATTTATCCGAAGATGTCCTACGAAATTTGAAGGATCAACTCAATTGGAAGTTAGTTTGTAGATATTCAATATTATCCGAATGTTTTATGGAAGAACTCATAGATTATGTTGAATGGAATGTTATATGCATTTTTCAAACACTTTCCGAAGAGTTTATCGAAAAATACAAAGATGAATTTGATTGGAATTTAGTTTCTAAAAATCAAACGCTGTCTGAAGAATTTATATTAAAACATTCGAATTATATAAATTGGGTTGTTATATCTCAATATCAAACCTTAAGTGACGAATTTATTCAAAAATATCATGAAAAATTAGATTTACATAAAGTATCCAGGTTCCAAAAACTTTCAGAAAACACAATGTGCTCATTGGAAGAAGGTTTGAATTGGTTGCTAATAGCACGCTTTCAAACATTTGGTGAAAGGTTTTTAGAAAAATATATGCATAAACTCGATTTTTGTAATCTCATTGAATATAAGTTTGATCAATTACCAGATAATTTTTATAACGATAAATGGAAAAAAATTCTTTCCGTTCAACTTGGTGAATTAAATAAAAAATTTGGCCATTATTATGAAGAAGAAGAACCTCATAGAGAAAGATTAATAGATGAAGTTTTGGAATTAAAAAATATTTTAATACGATTTATTAATGAATTGCGACTGCTTTTAAATAAAGACGAAAAATAAAAGTGTTTATAAAAATGCTTCTATATAAATGGGGTCGGCTCAAAGATTAGACGATATTATAATTCATAAATATAAAGATTTATTTATCAATTTATCCCATCATAAAACATTTCATACATTTATTTCATTATATATGAATAAAATTGATCTTCATTTAAGTAAAAATATTATGAAATTGCCCATTGAATTTATAAGAAAGTTTAAGGATAAACTTAATTGGAATTGTATATCACAGAATGAAAAATTATCAGAAAATTTTATTAGAGAATTTCAAAATAAAGTTGAGTGGCGGTGTATATCATTTCATCAGACATTATCCGAAGATTTTATTAGAGAATTTCAAAATCATGTTGACTGGTATTATATGTCATTTCATCAGACACTATCAGAAGATTTTATTAGAGAATTTAAAAATAAAGTTGACTGGGAAGGGATCTCCTATCATCAGGTCTTATCCGAAGATTTTTTAAAAGAATTTAATGATAAAGTTGACTGGGAATGGATATCATATATCAACGGTTTTTAATTAATATTTCAATTTTAAGCCGAAGGATTATATCCTTTATTTGACGTCCAATTTTTTTCTAAATAAATGTTACAATATTTTGTCATAAGTACTTTACTGTTTAATTGTCTTTCGCCTACCTTTCATTATTTTAAATTTGACCCCGTTATTACAAATCATAGCATCGATAACTCTAATAATTATACTATATTTCATAGGTTCAATGATACAATAAAATTAACTTTCACAGCTAAAATATACAAAATGGATCAAACCTCTAAATTTTCTCAACCTGGTGTTTATTTTTGAATAGAAAGTAAATGTGATGACAATTGGAATTTAATACCCGAAACAAAAGAATGGTTCGATATTTATATTCCAGGAGATAATAACTTATACTATTCTATAGCTTTTAATGCAACTAAAGATTTTAGGATTGGTTATAATGCCGATAACTTATTATACAACGCAGCTCTTTGCTTTTCTTATTCCTATCAATATTATCCTAGAGGAAGGTTGTTTATTAGCATTTCGTAGACTATTAAGAAAGTGCGTCAGGCAAAATTTTTCATCACTGTAATAATTTTGATTGTTTATTCTATAACCCTTTCTTAAAACTTCTTCTTTACATAATTTAGTAGAAAAAATAAAAATATCCTGCCAATGCAAATCATACAATTATTTTATCATCATTTACTCGATAAATCTTACTAAAATCGTTACCTCAGCGATATTTAGACAGGCAAACTTTTTGATGAAAATCTTAAAAAATCGTTAAATAATAGCGTTTAGTGGAATATAAAAAGTGTTCCAAAGGGCCCCCTATATACTACTGTCAATGGCTTTTTTTTAATTCGCCAGTTAGTATTTTTTTTACTTTTCGAGTTGTAAATTAAAACCGTACTACTTGTTTATCCCACCGACCAAAAATCTATCGCCAGACTATGAAATTAAATGTCAATAATGGTTAATCGTAAATGCCACATTCACTTGACTATAAGGAAGTTACACGTGTTTACGCCACCAAGTGTTTTTTTATTTCGACGCTTTATTTGTGTTTGTATTTTTATACTAATTTATTTGTTCTTTCGTTATTTAAAATAAAAATTACGTCAACTTGTATAATTTGGCGTGTGGTTTGGCGATTTACATAATTTGGCGATATTGATCATTTGCTTTGAATTTGAAATTAAGTGTCATGATTTGTTGCATTATTTAATGATTAACACAGATGTCATATAGGCATCGGGTTTGGCGTGATTTTTTTTTTTGCGACAATTTGGCGAAAACCTCGTTTTCGAATACCAGTTACATATGTATTTTTTAATTATTTTCTATTATTTTAAAAATGAAATAACAATAAATAAATAAATAAATTATTTATAACTATAGAACAAAACAATTTATAACCTTTTTTTTAAAAAAATAACAACAAAATAAATGTAAATAAACAATTATTAATAAATAAGCAACAATAGCTGGGTTACCATGTCAGGTAAAATAACACCATTTTGGCGCCAATTATGTATCCCGGTGCGTATATGACATCTGAGCTTAATATTTTTCTTTTCGTTTCGTTTTAAAAAAGAAAGAAGTTAAAGCCACTAATTTTAAATGTTTTAGTTTTAAATGAAAGTTTTGTATTAAATAAAATGATAATGAAAAAAAAAAGCTTTGTTCTTAGCATACATTTAAGGGACGCCAAACAGGTCACCAAATTAGTTTAAAATAATAACCATTTCTAAAATATGAAAACAAATATCTGTTATGATTAAAATTTGAGTTGCCATCATTAGAGAAAATTATTTAAAATTAGAAAAAAAAAAAAAAAGATTTCAAAAACTAATTCGGTTCTAAAAATTCTAATACCAGTTTTGTGATCTGTGGATCAATACGGATTTTTGATGTTCATTTCATTACAGAGTATTCCATATTTAAGGAGAAATCACCGTGAAACATAATCAGTTGTTTAATCAGTCGTTTCATAGAATCGTTTCATAAATTCGTTTCAATTCAGTCGTTTCATAATATCCGTTTCATGAATTCGTTTCATTAGGATTTTATATATACTAGGGGATCGCACCCGGGCTTCCCGGGTTAAAGAACATAGATTAAAACATTTTTTTAAATTGAAAACTAATGATTTTTTTATTTGCAATAATTTTTTTAGATTACCCACTTACATTAAAAAAGCATTTTTCATATGGATTATACGAATTATACAATTAAATAAATTTTTGAAATTTATCAAAAGCGATATTTTCTTATTAGCCATGTCTGTTAAATTTGTGCTTTATTTATATTATTTTATTTATTTATTCATAGGGAAGTTCTTTTAAAACTGGATATTAGCCGTAAGAAAATGATGAACTCTTTATATTTTTTTTTAAGGGCAAACGGATTAATCTTTCATAATCGAGCTCCGCGCGATATAGATAAATTAAAAAATATTTCATGCTTTAAAATTGTTTTTAAAACCATAGACAATCAGTAAACTGAGATGAACTTTGCAAACAAATTCCACTTGAAAAAAAAATCCTATTTGGTGACCTAAAAATTTAAATTGTATGTTTACAAATATGTTAGATTTGTGTTTTTACATTATTATTCTTTTATTTGCTTATAAAAGAAGTATTAATTTCGTTAATTTGTCTTTCACAAATATGTTAGATTGGTGGTTTTTTTTTTTTTACATTGTTCTTTTATTTGTTTATAAAAGAAGTATTAATTTCGTTATGCAAAAATAGTCAGAAACAAATGCTGAAAAATGTTTGTTGCTTTATGCGCAAAATGTTTATTATTATTATTATTAATTGAAACCGGCACTTGATAAGATAAACTTTAAAAAAAACCATGCTTAAAAATTATTTTAAAAAATATAATACATCAGTCAATTAAGATACAGTTTTTAAACAAATTGCATTTGAAAGTAAATTTTTTCCCTATGCGACGAAAATTGAAAATGTGCGATGGTCAAGAGATTAAAAAATTGCAGTAGCGAAAATTTCAAGACCGAAATTTGATCATGAATTGTTGCCATTCGCAAAATGACGTCAGCGTTACGCACAGATACGTTTGTTTTTTATAATATAGATACTTAATCAGTAAAATATAATAAATATCAGTTATTAGGATGTGGTTATCAACTGAGGATCTTATGTTTGGTATTCCGGAATGAAAAACAGCAATTTGGTTCTTCTCAAAATTTGCATACGCACTTCTCCTATCCATATTTATCCTTTTTAAAAAAATTGTATTTTGTTTGATCATTTAAAAATCATTTTAACTCAAAACTTGAAGTCACGATTGCCAGCAACATCTTTTATGTGAACAGACATACCCTTTATTTGAGATTCTAATCTCAATTTTGGAGAGTAAAAATTTCCGCAATTTATGTTTTTTAGACGCATTTGTGCTAAAATGCTTAGTTTTGTCTAAGAAAATGATCGTTTTCTTTTAAATATGACTTCATTTTCACTTAAATAAGCATTTCGCCTAATGTGTGAACCTTAGTATCAGTACACATGCAGAAGGAAAAACAATATAGAAAATTTATGAGGCAAAATGTGTGTTTTCAAAAGCAGTATGCCATTTTCCGTTATTAGCCCCTAATATAATATTCTGCTCCTAAAGAGATTTTGCGACACTAAACACTATACAACAATTTTTATCAACAATTTTGAATTTTTATCAGAAAATAGCATGAATAAAGATAAAAATACCTCATTATTTCTCTCTTGTCTGCAATAATGAAAGCTATCTAATTTTAACCATTTTGAAGAAATTTCATAACATGCTTTTAAAATTAAATTATAAAAGTGGGTCAATTAAAAAAAAACAGATAGTGCGATCCTATCTACAAATGAAGAGCTTTCAGTTTAAGAAAAATATTAGTAAAATTGGTTCAGCAGAAAGATCAGGGCAGATGACTAAAAAACATACTTGTGTTTTAAATATATAGATTATATAAAATTAGGAAAAATTAAATTACGCACATTATGTTATTTTCATAAAATTATAGTAGAATGTCCTAAAAAATAGCATTAAAATTTCATTATTCGAGACAATTTTGGACAAAAACTTCAGGAACATGATATTATTTTAAACCACGAATTATTTGTTTCTTGTCTAACTCGGCGAAGCAAATCCAGCCAGGCGAGAATCATCAATTTCTGTAATATAAATCGCTATTATTTGCATGTCACCTCTCTTCTGTAAAGACACTTTAAATTTTTGTAAAACATTGCGTTTTATCAGTGTGTGATTTCGATTAAATTATTTTCAAAATTGATGCATTTTCACCTGTGAAGAATTTCAAAGCAGCTGGGCTGTGAAAATGACGCACTTCTACAAAACATAATTCAGGTTTAAGAATTAAAATACATGCTTTTTTTTATAAAATGACGTCATTTGCATCCGCTAAAGCAAACCACTTTTTCAATCCAGACTTAAACTTTGTCTATAGAAAACTATGCATATGACGTCATTATCACGGAATAACAGACAATATTCTTGACATAGCCCATATTTTAATTTCAACTTTTTTTTCAGTTTTTATGAAAAAAAAGGCAACAAAAGATACAGTATCTCCTATTTTCAACTACTTTCCGTTTACTTTCAATGACTTTCAATAGAAATGGGGTACTTTTGTTGCCACGATAAGAAAAATGGTATTAAAAACTACAAAAAAATTAATATCTCAAAAATAAATTGGGATACAGCTTTCAAACAAATTGCATTTAAAAGTACATTTTTTTCCTTATACGACGATGTAAAAACTTAAAATGTGCGATGTTTAGAAGTTTAAAAATTTGCAGTAACGAAAATTGCAAAACGAAAATTTTATTTCAAATTTCAAAGTGTTGCTATTCGCAAAATGACGTTTGCGTTACGCACAGATATGTTTGACCTTTATAATATAGATAGGGTAGACATAATCTCTTTGCTCAAATAACTTTAAGCAATCATTAAATTCTCATTTTATGAATTGTTAATGTGCGTTTTCATGCCCTTACTGTGCATCGAAATTTGTAATCTGATGTTGTATAGGTTTTATTTTAATAATATGATCAATTATTATTGATAGTATATAGTAGCATTATGACAAAAATAGAAATAACAATTATATGATAATAAATATGTTAATTATAATAATAAATATTAATAAGAGTGATAATAACAAGTCGGAAATTCTGTACTCGTACTTTAACTACTTCCTACTTTAACTAGTTTTATAAATATTCAGATATTGCTGCAATAGCTGTTTCACTCTTATGCAAAAATGCATGAACATAAAAATGTATTAGAATTACATATATTAAATTCAGTAACATCGAAATAATAGGGCTCCACCTTAAATAGGACGTAATCCACATGGCAACCTAGAATGAGGGATATCATTGAATTAATTACGTATTATAGGACTTAACAGAATGGAGAAACGTTTTATTAATATATTTTTAAGTTTTGATTCGATTTTCATAAAATCTGAAATGACCCTTCAAAATTTTCTAAATTTCAAACCATTCGGTCGGGCAATTATTGCACTGTTAAATGCGGACAGACGGACCAAGCGAAGACTATAACTGCTACGTATTTATATAATTACTAACCCTCCTAATACTATAATAATAAATATGTTATTAAAATTAGTAAATATATATTGTAAAAATGTAATTAATAAGATTCTTTTTTTTTTTTTTTTTTGATACCATATACAGAACAATTTTAAAGGAAGTTTTCAATGCTTAAAGCATTTGGTATTATTTCAATACACATGTCTTTGGTTTTGTATACATAAATGGTTTCGTAAAATGCACAAACGATTTTACAAGTAACATTCTAACAATAACAATAATAAATGGTATCTTTCCAAAACAAGTTGTGTGAAGCCAGGACTTCACACATTTGAACACATCGGTATTTTTATTTCATTTAATACCAAATGTCACCAAAAGATGACAGTAAATTTTCTCTAAATGCAAGAATGCTCAAAATAACCTTTTCTTTATATTGTGAAAAAAAATTATGGTGTTTCAAAACAAAAATAGAATGAAAGGTAAAAACTAAGCAAAAATTTAATTCATCTTTGTATGTTAGCTTGAACAGCAACAGGGATAGAAACAGCGCAATGCCATTTATTGGTGACAATTGATTCCAAAATAACATTGTAAAACAATCTGTACTTTTTACAGACAAAAAGCGTTAAAAAAAAAAGTTTTTTTGTACAAAAACGCGGAATTTGTAATTTTTATATATATATAATTTTTTTTACAGAAAAACTCTCTTAATGAAAAGTTACAGATACTTTCTGTAAATTAAACGGTTTACTACTGCAGCTAAAATTTACATTTTTTTTCTCTCAATTTTTTTACAGTGAAGGAAAACCACAGAAACAAGTGAGTGAGTGTAATCACAGATTGCACAGAGGGTTTAGTTTAATATTTCTTTCAAAACTATATACTACCCTTTTGCAAAATATGTTAGCTCCACAATTCGCAACTAGAGAGTGCACTCTATTCTAAACAAACGTCTGGCCGACAAAACTCCGTTTTAGAACATATTCGCACTTATATTAGTCGAAGAAATTGGACCCATAAAACTTAAAATAGGAAAGCCCTCCTGGCCAAGTGGAAATAAAATAGGAAAGACTATTGTGCATAAAATG
Source organism: Maratus speciosus (assembly GCA_963932465.1). Lineage (NCBI taxonomy): Eukaryota > Metazoa > Arthropoda > Arachnida > Araneae > Salticidae > Maratus > Maratus speciosus. The sequence goes on along the minus strand of OZ010786.1, from coordinate 2,704,705 downwards.
AAAGAGTGGACGAAGGATCGTCAAATGATATATCAGATGAGGGGCTTCGGGAAAAATTGACCCCCCCTTCCGGAGCCTTCAAGTGAAACTAGCTCGCTGTAACTTAATTAGCGGCTAAGTTAGAAAAAAAAAGCATAAAAAACACAAGTTAGATCGCAGAGGAGTCAATAATATAAGACTTTTTGAAAAATTTATCATTTGTCGTGTGATCACAAGTGTTCAGCTATAAGTATGCGAAATTTCATATCCCCAGCTTAATTAGGGCTCAGTTAGAAATAATTGCTTATAATACAGAAGTTGAAGCCCAAAGGGTTAATTATAAGACTTTTTCAAATATTCATATTTTGTCTTATGATCTGACGTGTTCAGCTATATGTATGCAAAATTTCATGTCTCCAATTTAATTAGGGGCTCAGTTAGAAAGAATTGATTAAAAAACACAAGCTAGAGTCCAAAGAGATAAATATAAAACTTTTTCGAAAAAAAATTATTTGTCGTGTGGTCTCAGGTGTTCTGCTATAAGTATGCAAAATTTCATGTCTCCAACTTAATTATGGGTCTTATTACAAAGAATTGCTTAAAATATAAATGTGGGAGTCAAAGGGTTAAATGTAAGACGTTTTTCAAGACTTTTTAAGGTTTCTTCTGACGGTAAAATAGTCAATGAAAGATCGTCTTCATTTTGAAAGACCTATCCAATGACATGTAACTCAATAGGGTGCGTAAAAAAAAATTTCGTCTCTAGCGCCATTTTGTATTTTACGGCCGCCATTTTCAATTTATAAAAACAAAACCTAGCCTAAAATCATCGGATCGTTAAGACGAATCGATAGAGACCTTATTCATTAAAATCCATCTAGCCGTTGGAATGTCTCGAGGATATAAAGAAATACACATACACAGATACGCGTGAGACACATAACCCTTCTTTTCAGTCCGGTAAAAATGAAAGCGGGGCATTGCGTTTCCCAGTATTATGATTTTAAAACCTGTATACATGTAATATAGCTGTAAATATTTCACTTTGATTAAACGTTTGCTTTTTTAATATTACAAGCCACTATTATTCAATTATTATTTCGATATACCGATGTCTATTTATTTATTCGTCAGACTATGATAAGATGTTTTGAATCACGATTCGAATACTCGAGATATGGTTTTTTTCTTGCAACTGAAGCCAATAAAATCGCAATTTTTTTGCATATTTAACACTTAAATTTACATTTCCCTAATTACATGCGTAGCCACAAATTTAGCATAATTTAGCAATCGATTAAAATAATATTAGTGGATTTATTTCTTTAACTGTGTATTTGCATATTTTAGGAATTTTTAATCTTACGCTTTCTTATTTTGTTTCCTTTTTTTCAAATAACATTTACATAGTCATAAAATATTTTTTCTTTAATTAGAATGCAAATCGTAATATTTTGCAAATGATTATTCTTACAGAAACACATCATCAGGGTAATACAAAATTAGAGAATACAAATTATGTTTTTTAAAAATATATCCCTCAAACAATTTTTTTCATGTACTTCATTTTTATTTGCCTTAAAGCACGTAAAATAATTAATGTAAACAAGATGAAGATGACACATAATATTTTTCATCTGTAAAGCAGAGATTGGTTAATGTCCTGCGTATTTTTTAAGATTTGTTTCTTTAGACCATATCCCGTGGGAAACATATGAGATTGCTTTGTATAATTAAACTAAATATAGAATGTTTTAGTGTTTAATTGTAGTTAAAAATATATTAACGATGAGATGTGTATGATTGTAGTTATTTTGAAAAAGATATATACTACAATTTGTACAACAACAATTAAAACAGCATTAAGTGGTTTTGTTTTAAAAAATTATGAATTTATATACAAATTATGGAATTTTCATTAGAAACGTATAAATAAATATGTGTGGTATTCATTTGTCAAAACATTTCTTTATGAGCATTACTTTAACTTTAAATTTTAGGTAAAATATAGTAGAGATTTTTTTTTTTACTTTTATACTTGTATTCTATTTAGTAGCAGGTTCTGGGTTGATAATAACTGATTTGTCCCCGGTAAATTTATATTGCTCCTCAACTAAAATCCAGAATTTTAATACGAGATTTATTTTCTCAATTTCTATCACAGCTTTATCTTTCTATAGTCGGGAAGAGTGGGTATTTACATCTATGTGCACAATGTGTTAAAAAACATTCAGAACATAAATGCTTTTAAAATGTGTCCATATTTTTCTTAAAGGGGGTGTTATAGGGCAGTAATCATTTGCAGTTTAAAAATTTACTTTATATACTTTTATGTAAATATTCGCCTGAGTTAATTTTCATTCTGACATTTTATTTTTAAAACAGCTTGACTTCTAAATAACCGACGAATAAGTTGAAAATGAAATAAAAACTGCCTAATAGTTAAGCTACATTAGAAACTAAGTAATGCACTTTGACCTAGGTAATGGATTTTCTTTTTTGTTTTAAACTAAAATAGCTTGATGATTTTTAAAGAAGACAATTTCTTCTAAATACCACAAATCATACTTTGCCTACCATTACAGTCCAATTTTTTTCCCTACATTTATAGCATAACTTGTATTATGGATATAAATTTTAGATTTTGACAATTTTGGTTCGTTTGTTTCTGTAGTGATAAAGCATTAAGATTTGTTGAAAATGGCAGAAGTTTTACAAATGATTTATTGAAATTAGTCTTTTCAGATGGATCATTGTAATATTTTTAGTTTATAAGCGTTTCTAGATAGAAACTGAAATTGTTATTCATAATAATTTTAGTATTTTAGGCATATTTGGTGCTGTTAAATAATTTATATTTTATATAAATCTGTGTTTGTCATTAAAAATGCGTTAATTTCATTTTTAAATCAAAAGTTTGGATTTTTTTTTTCAGTTAAAAAAGAAAGAAAAGAATCTTTATTTCTTCAGTAACGTTGATTAAATTTTAAATATTAATACAAAATTAAACTTGTCTGAGATTTTATTCCTTCAGCTAACATTAACTTAAATATGAAAATCATATATGGTTGAACAAAAAACTAATTCTTTTAACACCTGAATATTTTTAGCAGAAAATAAAATTTTTGATGGTTAACCGTCATTAACAGCATCATATTTGATTGAAAAATTATTTTAGATAATTTCCGATGCTAGGTTACGTGAACGAAGGATCCATACAATTTTGTGGGTGCAGGCTCAGCTTTAAATCACACAAAGGTAGGACATTGATTTTTTTCTTTTTACTTAGGATCACCTACATTATTCTTTAGGTCAGGTCTTAAAAAGTTTAAAAGACATAATTACAAGATTTGTTAATTTCGCTATTAGAATATTCTGTAAGCTTTAAGAAGAAGAAAATTGATAGAATGTACAGATTATGGAATTATCCCTAAAATAAATATATATATATTACTGTGAAATCTCCGTCACTCGGTAATAGTGGCCTCCATCGGTCTGTGTAATCCGATTTTACGAGAACCTCACCTGATCCGCTGCTCTGTTTGATACTTTTGTTTTGTTGCGGATCCGAAATTGGTCGGTTTGGAGTGTTGACACTTTTGTGTTGGCTTCGGATTGACTCGAGTTTTCGAATAAAATTTCTGAATATTTTTCAAATGAAAAAAAAAAACTATATTTGAACATTAATAAATGTATGTATGTTAATTTTTACGCAAAAATGCAAAACTGATATTCAAAGTATAATTGTAGGCTACTTTTCCAAAATTGTATTACAATATTGATTAGGTAATGCGTATTCACTTCGGGTTCAGGATTGAATATTTTAGTTTCGGAAAGGAGGCAGGGATTTCAGGAAAATGTTTATCGGGATCAGGTTGGTACTTGGGTTGACGAAACTTATTTTGTTGGGGATCCGGTAGGGTTTTTGATGACTTTAAATTGAAATCTCGGTCGGATAGTTACTGACACGTTTAGGACTATACTCTGTAATCTGAAATGCAATTTCCAATAACATCCTTTCTATATTATAAAGGACAAACATATCTGTGCGTAACGCATACGTCATTTTGCGAATGGCAACACTTTGAAATTTGAAATGAAATTTCGGTTTTGCAATTATCGCAACTGCAAACTTTTAACCTTCTAAACATCGCACATTTTCAATTTTTAAACCTTCATACAAGGAAAAAAATGCGCTTTTAAATGCAATTTGTTTGAAATCTGTATCTCAATTTATTTTTGAGATATTAATTTTTTTGTAGTTTTTAATACAAATTTTGTATGTGTGGCAACTGAAGTACTACATTCATATTGAATGAAAAGGGAAAATAGTCATGGTTTATTATTTTTATTGATTATATCCTTATTGATGCCATTTTTACATCACAAATAAAAGTAACTTTTTTATAATTTTTGAACAGAAAATGACGTCAGACATTAAATAAAACACGCATTATTTTTCATAAATCAGTTACATTTCATTATTTTTACATTACGCTGATACCGAGTTTGAGACACTTGGCAAAATGATTCAGTGAGTAAAAATGATATCATATTTAAAACAAAACAATTTTTTTTTTTTGATAAAACTAAATATTTGGCCAATACTAAATGACCAATACTATGACAACTAAAGGCAAATTTCTGATTTTTTTTTTCGCGGGTACTGAGATTAGAACTTAAAGTTTTTGCGAATGTTCCCTTGAAAAGTTGTATAGGACAAACGTGACTTTAAGTTTGGAAATACATTCATTAATAATCTATTGCGGGTTAAAATACTTTCAATTTGTGAACTTGAGTGGTTTATGAGAATGTGAAAATAACGTGCAGTTTAGATTTTATGGGAGGAAATTTTATGATGTGACAAAGCGAAATACTTTTTACTCCTTTTTCATCCCGTAAAAACAAACATATGAGTCTCAATCGATAACTTCATCATAATTACTTATATTGATTACGCATTCTAATACAGTTTAATTTTTCAATAATTTAAGCAAGTTGAAGTTTGTGGAAATAAAATTTTGGTAATTTTAGGTTAAAAATATTGTTTGTTTTAAGAGCTAGACAACCAATGTAAGACGAATTTTTTATTGTAATTATTTTTGTAGGTTTATTATAAATTCGATCTGACAGTCCTTTTCTAACATTTTAGTTCGTCGAATTTCCACGGGTTCCAACTCGTATTCAATAAAGGCCTAAGAATCATGCACATCTCACTAGAAGCCCTTGACAACTTATCACATAATATCATGAGAGACGATAGTATCTCGAGTGACGCAGCAAATCCCAAAATCGTAGAACACTGACGCACTATATGTACGCTTAATTTGAGATCAAATTAATAACAAAAGGCCTCAATTTAATATTTCAGAAAATATGGAAAACATTGTTGTATATCTGTACCTTGGAACAAAAAAGGTCAATGTCCAAAATTGAGAAATTTGACTTAAATGCACGAATGAATTCAGGATGCGGTATAAAGTAATTGTTAAAAGGGACAAAGTCCTCCCACTATTAGATCATTGAAAACAAAATATTTTGTCGAGGCCGATGTTATTTACTGTTAATGTAGAAATGGCCAATTTAAAATGAAAAAAAAATTAAATCAATGTAACATTAGATTGTAGTGAGAAAAACATTACTAAATTAAAAGGTACAACTTTGAAAAATAATAGTACAGAAATCGTAGCAAGATTCTTAAAATTCCTCAAACTTAAATTCTGTTTCCTACCATTTCAGAAAAATGGACCTTGGCCCTTTTTGTTCCAAGGTGCAGATATATATATTTTAAACTATCTTATATCTGCTGTCTAAACCAATCCCAAAGTTCCTGCTTTTGTACACACGATTAAAAAAAATAATAATATGTGATATTATTCGGTGCTTTTAAATGAAACGACTGGACTTTTTCGTTTTTTTATAGAATAACTCTTGCTTCTTATATAATTCGGGTTAAAAATGGGACTACATAGCTACGCTCGTTAGCATGTTATTCTATGTTACGTTTCGACCACGAGGTTTAAATCGGCCGATAATTTAATTGAATATCTTGTGCCATGTTAAGATTGATGAAACTCCTATCGACCACAATTAAAACATCTAAATGTAGCCGATAAATTACTTAGTTTTTTTTTCTTTCACTACGAAAATAGTTTATTATGCATTTAAATATTTAATATATATATATATTAAATTAATTTGTTGTCGATTTTATTTTTAAAGAAGATTTTCACATTTTAAATGTGTATTTCGTCGAAAAACATTTAGCTTATTTTTTAAAATGGGGAAATAGTTTGAAATTATAAGTTTTAATTTAAACATTATTTTACAATTAGTTTTCGCCTTACTTAAGGAAACAAATATTTGAATTTTTTTTATTACGAAAATTGGCGTAGCTCTTTTCCTTACTTTTGCGCCCCGCCGACCAGCCATACTCTCATGTTTTTCTGTCATAGAATAAGGAACTACTATCTAGATTTCTATTTTCATGATTTATGGGCTTCTGAAATCGAATGATGTGCAAAAACAAAAATTTACCCGCCGAAAATAATAAATACAGCAGCTTGTGATATTTTTTTCAGAATTAATAACATTTATTATAACACTTATTTCTGAATTAATAACGTTACTACAGAAACATGTGTATGTATATTTAATAGAGACTGATTACGAATTTAATATTGCGTATTGAATTTTATTTTAGAGAAATTAATTAAAATCTTACATTGTTAAAAAGTTACATCACCAGTTACATCAAAAGGTATGACAATGTAAAAATTCGAATGAACTGTCTCGACAATAAAATGATATACTTGCTATTATTCGCAAATCGTTTATAATAATGTTAAAACTAAATTGAATTAGAATAACGTCTCTTCCGGAATATGGATATATTTTGCTTATTTTTGTTTTTTATATCTCTTTTCGGTAACAAAAGTTTCAAACGTTTACTATATTAATTTTTCAAAAATTAGAACCTAAAGGAAAAATAACTTCTTATTTTCATTGATCTTTGTAGCCAAAGAAACAGAGAGGGAAACGAAAAAAAAAACAAAATCAAGAAAAAAAATCTGACATAGAAAGTCACATGAAAAATTCCATAAAATTTTAGAAATTAAAAAAAAACTAAAAAAAATATATGGATCGTGGGCTACAATAGTGGCACAACTCAAAAAATCAGGTTCTGAGATTAATGGGTTTGAAGTTTCGCATTGTAATGAAATGCAAAATTTACACGATTCATTGTTGTCATAAGTGTTAAGTGGTACTAAATGACTCCGTAAGGATTCAATTAATAATAATGCAAAAAAAAAAAAAGTACTCTCACACCCCGTGTTATATTGATGATAAATATGATTATATGATGATGCATTCAGATTATCTATCTATATTATAAAGGACAAACATATCTGTGCGTAACGCATACGTCATTCTGCGAATGGCAACACTTTCAAATTTGAAATGAATTTTCGTTTTGCAATTTTCGCTACTGAAAATTTATAAACTTTTACTCATCGCACATTTTCAGTTTTTATACCATCGTATGAGGAAAAATATGTGCTTTTAAATGCAATTTTTTTTAAATCTGTACCTCAATTTATTTTTGAGATATTAATTTTTTTATAGTTTTTTGTACCAATTTTGCAATTGTGGCAACATAAGTACTCCATTTATATTACAAAGGACAATAATTTGTGCGTAACGCTGATGTCATTTTGCAAATAGCATCGCTTCACGATGAAATTTTGGTTTTCCAATTTTCCCTTCTACAACTTTTTAATTTTCTGAACATCGGACATTATAAATTTTTATACTGTCGAATAGGAAAAAAAATCTACTTTTAAATGCAATTTATATCAAAGCGGTATCTTAAGGGACTGATTTATTATGGTTTATAAAATAATTTTCAAGCATGATTTTTTAAATTTCTCTCTATCGCGTGCCGGCTGGCTCTATTATGAAATATTAATAAACAATTTGCGCATAAAAAAAAGAGTTCAAATTTTTCTATCCGGCTAATTTTCTACAATGAAATTAAAGCTTCGTCAATCAATAAGTAAAAGAATAATATATAAAAAAGCACGAATTTAACATATATGTAATCGAACAATTTAAATTTTTAGAGCCGAATTGGGAAAAATATGGGCTTTTAAATGTAATTTCTATGAAATAGATAAGTTTTGAAATAGAGTTGCTAGGCAACTGTTAAAGTAAAAGGGAAAAAATTATCCATACATTGAAAACAAAAGACAGCTTTTTTAGACATCTTCCCTGAACTTTCTTCTAAACCAATTTTGGTAATTATTCTTTTTTAAATGAAAGCTGTTCATTTGTAGATGAACTCGAACTTGCTATTTTGCTAAATATTCCCATTTTTATATTTTAAATTTAATTTGAAAAGGTTTTTGAAATTTCATCAAATTAGTAGCAATCGTATTATTTCCACTGCTGCAGAAAAAAAAGAAAAGTTGGGGTTTATTTATCCTTACAGATGCCATTTCCTCATTACAATTAAAAATAGCATTAAGTCTCATCAGAAAATGACGTCACGCTTTAAAAAACATTCATTTTCCCTCATAAAGCTATGTTACATTTCAATATATTTTTTTTCGGCTGATACCGAATTTGCGACCCTTGACGTAATGCTTCAGTAAGTGCCATATTTAAAAGAAAATAATCCTTTTCTTTGATAAACTATATATTTTACCACGAATACATCTAAAAGACATCAGTTTCTAGAAATTCTAGCCGGCGGTACTGGAATTAGAACCTCAAGCCAAAAGAATAATTTTTCACATGCAAAGTTGTAGCTGACAAACGGGACTTCACGTTTGAAAATCTATCTATTTTATGAAGGAAAATATATCTGTACGTAACGCTGACATCATTTTGAGAATGGCAACTCTTCACATTTAAATTTCGGTTTTGCAATTTTTTCTACTGCAATTTTTTTAACTTCTAAACATCACACATTTTTAATTTTTACACCGTTATATGGGAAAAAAATCTACTTTCAAAAGCAATTTGCTTGAAAACTTTATTTTAATTGATTTATTTATCATGGCTTTTTAAATAATTTTCAAGCATAACGTCTTTTAATCTATCTCCATTGCGTGCAGGCTCCATTACGAAATAAACCATTTGCACTTAAAACAATGTAAATAGTTGAGCATTTGTCCCTGACTAATATTTCATAGTGAAATTAAAACTTCATCAATCTATTACATTAAAAAGTGAATGTCCGTTTGTATTTCACAGCTATCTCTCCTAGAATATGGAATGTTGGGTGATCAAATTGACGCCAGTTATCCACATGGGTCCAAGGATGTCAAAATGTGTCGTATAATTTTAAAATTTGAATAATTTTCGAGACATATATTTTTTTATGACATTTATGTAATGATGGAAATTAAATTCCTCCATTTTTGTGGATAAAAGAGAGAAAACGGAAAATGACAAGGGTTATTAGATATCATTGTTTGACATCATTTTTAAATTTAAATTAACGTTTATTTGAATAAATAGGGAAAATAATAATGTGATTGAATAGTAATTTTCAAGAAAACTTCAGAAATACAAACTTATGTTCCCACATATAAATATTAAACAGACATACAACAATAAATACAATAAACCCAACTGGAGTGAAAAATTAGCCAGAGCCAATAATCGAACCTGGAACCACAGCCATGCTGTCGCTCTAACCACGGAACTACTCCGGCCGATACCTGAGTCTGCAATTTTTCACTAATAAACCATGTTGAGGAAGTCACCAGCCATTTATACGACAGTTTTGGATGACTGAACAGCGATGACCGGACATACGACCCTATACGACCGGACAAGGACTCAGGTACCGGCCGCAGTAGCTCAGTGATTAGAGCGACAGCCTGGAATGCTGTGGTCCCGGGTTCGATTCCTGGATCTGGCTAATTTTTCACTCCAGTTGGGTTTATTGTATTTATTGTTGTATGTCTGTTTAATATTTATATATACCGTTAACAGTTGAATGCAGGTGTTATTTATGTGTGTTTTATTATATATTGTAGTGTGTGTGTGTGTTTTATTTTATGTTCACACATTCAAGCTTCAGGAATCCGTTTATTTTAGAAACAAAAATTCGACTATCAGCTGGAACATTGAGATAAATTCTGTTGACGTCAAAAGAAAAAAAACAGCGTAAATAAACATCATTATTTTGATTTAACTCGAAAAGTAGATTTTCAACTATTGCCTTAAGATGGCTATTAAAACATTTCAGAAGAGGACATTAAAAACGAAATGTTTTAGCGAGAATTTTTTTTCTCTGAATATTTATTTTAATTTATATATATAAAATGCTTCTGAATAAATTCGTCAAAACAAATTGATTTCTGTATAAGTTGATCCGAATGACAACATTTCTACCAACTCCGAAATTCGAAGCCAAACCTTGGAAGAGCGAAAATCTTTAGGCAAATAAATTTATGGTATATGTGTATTTTTATTGGGAAAACTTTTGACATAAACTGTAAATATAACTTATTATTTGAAATATTGTATTTAATAAAAATTAATACTTTAATTGCTTTCTAAATTTAAAATAAAGATAGATTTCATTTTCCGCAAAACGATCGAATGATCTCATGCAATTCAAAAGCAACACAACGGGTTGCTACTCAACTAGTGGTTTTAAAAACAATTTTAAAGCATGGAATATTTTGAATTTATCTATATCTTGTGGAACTCGATTACGAAAGATTAATCGGTTTGTCCTTAAAACAAAATAAAGACTTCATCCTTTTCTTACGGCTGATATCCATTTAAAAAAAAATTTCCCTATGAATAAATGAATAGAATAATATAAATAAAACACAAATTTAACAGACATATATAAGCTCTGAAATTATCAGAATATAAAAGGATGCCGCAAGTAGAAAAATTTTGGTCAAATAACTCTTAGCTTGCGGCTAATAAGAAAATATCGCTTTTGATAAATTTCAAAAATTTGTTTGATTGTATAATTCGTATTTTTCATGTGAAAAAGGATTTTTTAATGTAAGTGGACAATCTAAATCATTTATTGCATATAAAAATATTAGTTTTCAATTAAAAAAAAAAAAATGTTTTCACCTGTATTCTGTAACCCGGGAAGCCCGGGTACAATTCCCCTTGTATATATAAAAGAAAGTCTGAATTTTGTATTAATCAACGCGCAGCCCAAACTACTGAACCTAATGTCTTGAAATTTGGGGTAAAAATTCTTCTTATGACATTGAGTGCCGCTAAGAAAGGATTTTCTAAAATTCCACCCCTAAGGGGGGTAAAAAATCGAACGAACTTTTAAAAAATTCCTTAAAAATGTGATTTTATAGCTATTTTTCAACTGATAACATATATTGGTGTATTTTTGTATGCTGAATCGAATGGTACTAACTAAATTCTTTTAAGCTCAATAGTTTGGGAGATATTTCATATATTTCTAATTTGGCGATGTCTTTGGCGCCAAAACCTCGAAATACCTAGCATTATAAGTGATAATTCATCCATATTCATTCATCTTATACATCCGTTACTGTAGCAACGGAAGAAATTCAAATTAAATCTTTTTGTTAAATCTTTTGGTTAAAGAATTGAACCGGCTATATGAATTTGAAAAATATAAATAAATACAAACGCCTTGAAAAAAAGAAGAAAAAATATTGAATTTATTTAAAATACAAGGAAGCGACCCACTTAGAAATTAACATTATAAAACGAAAATAATTAAAAAATGAAAGCAATGTTTGTACGACTTTAAAAATTTTGTGGTACTTACATCCGGGCCATGTCAGATACAACTGCGCCAAGCATGGCAATTACATTAATTACAGCAACCCTTATTTTTTCTCCATTTGATAGTTTATTTAGAATAGTTTTAAATTAATTTTATTATTATAATTTTTACTTATTATAGTTTATAGTATGTAGTTTTATGTTATATATTTTATTTATTTATTTACTTAAAACAATTTGTCATTTTTAACAAGGTTATGTATTTAAGAATGTTAAATTACTTTTTTGAACGTAATTGGCAAACGATAAACAAGATTGGCAATTGACAACCATTTTTACCGATCTATCTCATGGTACTTTTTTAATGGAAGAAATTGGAATTGAAATAATACATCGCGATTTATCACTTGCTCCTGGATAAGAAGAAAAAAAATGGGTACTTTTATGTCAGCCGTATCCGTATGTAAATATCGCCATTAGCATTTTTAAAATTGCCAATAGCAGTAGTTACATTTCGCGTATGTAAATTAAAAACAATTCTTTGTTTTAAGTTATGGCATTATTTCCTATTGTTTTACTTTTCATCTTTTTCAATGATATTAGTGTAAAGCATGTATTATAAATGAAATGAGTGAAATGTTTTTATTTTGAATAAAAATAATAAAATAAGAAATGGAAACAATCTTTGTTGATTTATTACTTGCGCCCGGCTAACATAAAAGTATCACAAAAGCCATATATTCACCTTTCTTTGGGTAGTTGTTCATGGAATTTCTAGTTAATCTTCCGTAATCGGATACTTCTTCAATCGTATTAATTATAATGTTGAAAGCATCGTTTATGTATGAAGCGAGAACTTCATGATGAATTCTATTACAGAAAATCGTATCATCATCATCTGTTACATATTTAAAACGGAAATTTGCATTTTATTCCTATTCTTTATAATACTTTGATAGGATATGCCACTATTAGTTAGATAATGTTTTTGTAAGCTTTTTTTTTTTTTTTTTACACACAGTGTTCTACGTTGTTTAGTTTTAGTTATAGAGCTATTCGAAAAGCTATACAGAAAGGTGAACGCAATTATGAAAGATACATCTACTGTAATTATATAAAAGATGCAAATTTGCTTTTCCTTCCACCCGTTTATAATTTGAGTTTTGCTGGATGTATCTTGATGAGACGTACACTGTTAGTTAGATTATTTTTTGTGGCTGGTTGGTACTTCTTGATTGGATGGTACTTCTCTGTAGCGAAGTTTTCTTCTGGGTTATTGTTTTTCTGAAGCACAAACTTGGCAACAAATCAGATTGCAGAAAATTATATTGCAAGAGAAAGTTCCAAAACTAGGTGAACCCGAATGTGAAAGATTACCTTTTATTTAAAGTTCTACTGAACGTATTTTGATTGGAGTTGCATAGTTAGGTAATATTAGGGATTGTTGCAATATTGGAAATGTCATTCTACATTGTTAGTTATGGAACTATGAGGAAAGTTTTTAGTGGTGTAGTTGAAAAAAAAAGCAGGATAAAACCTACGGGCAGAGGGTATATATTAGAGAGTATATATGTTATAGCTATGGAGTGCAGAGTTTCTAAAAAACACCAGAAGGTCTACGGCGTATAGTCTATGCTACATTCCTAAAAATTCTACAATCACGTTAAATTGATTATGAAAGATATATTTAACTATCAACTTCAAATATAAAATAACAAGTTGGAAATTGCTCATCAAACGTGGCAAATGAGGTGCGTTCGTACTATAACTAGTTTTATAATTATTTTTTGCACCCCATTTTGTACTGAATGTATAATTTTTTCCACTTCATAAAGCGCATAGTCTGATACATCATTAAAATGCACTTCCAATATTTTTTCCCATTCCCCGTAATGTAACGGAACTCTTTTGACTGTCCCTGTAATTAAACTATACATCCGATTTTCCTAAAATTTGAAATAGCTCAACAAAATTTTGCAACAATTATATCTTTAAAATTTCAGACCATTCGGAAGGCTGTAATATCATTAAAATCCACTTGCAATAATTTTTCCAATTGGCCGTAATGTAAAGAAAAACTTTTGACTGTCCCTGTAATTAAACTATGCATCCGATTTTCTTAAAATTTGAAAGGGCTCGACAAAATTTTGCAACAGTTATATCTTTAAAATTTCAGATCATTCGGAAGGCTCTCATATCATTAAAATGCACTTGCAATAATTTTTCCCATTGGCCGTAATGTAAAGAAAAACTTTTGACTGTCCCTGTAATTAAACTATACATCCGATTTTCATAAAATTTGAAAGGGCTCGACAAAATTTTGCAACAGTTATATCTTTAAAATTTCAGATCATTCGGAAGGCTGTAATATCATTAAAATGCACTTGCAATAATTTTTCCCATTGGCCGTAATGTAAAGAAAAACTTTTGACTGTCCCTGTAATTAAACTATACATCCGATTTTCATAAAATTTGAAAGGGCTCGACAAAATTTTGCAACAGTTATATCTTTAAAATTTCAGATCATTCGGAAGGCTGTAATATCATTAAAATGCACTTGCAATATTTTTTCCCATTGGCCGTAATGTAAAGAAAAACTTTTGACTGTCCCTGTAATTAAACTATACATCCGATTTTCATAAAATTTGAAATGGCTCGACAAAATTTTGCAACAATCATATATTTGAAATTTCAGACCATTCGGTTGGGTAGTTTTTGCTCTGTTACATGCGGACAGACGGACGGACAGACGGACGGACAGACGGACGGACAGACGGACGGACGGACGGACTGAACGACGACTATAGGTGCTACGTATTTATATAATTACGAACGCACCTAAAAATGGCAATTTCGGTCCGACCGCTTATAACTTGAGTTCTTTTCAATGGATTTTGAGAAGATTTGTATTGTTAGATAAATTTTCAAGAAAGTGTTTCATATATAACACATATATTATTCTACGTTGCTCACGTATAGAATTATGTGTGAAAGTTCTTTAATCATTGAACCCTATTTTGAAATATTAGCCTTTTTAAAAGGTTCTACTGAGTTAATTAGCACTGTTGTTAGATAATTTTTCAGGAAAGATTTTAGTATATAACACATATTGTTCTACATTGCTTTGCTATAGAATTATGGCTGAATGTTGTACTATCTGGTGAACCCGATTATGAAAAATTAGTCTTATTTGAAGGTTTTACTGAACGGATTTTGATGAGATTTGCATTTTTTAATTTTCAGGGATGATTTTAATATGCTACATGTTATTCTTCCGTTCTTTTTTATATTGAATTATAAATAATCAACTAAAAGATTTGCTTCATAACAGTCCAAATTTTGTCTGAGACATTAGAAGATATAAAACCGTAATGGCGTTCACATTGTTTTCAGCAACGCGGATGATCATTAGAGATAAATGTATTTATTGCTATAAAACACAAGATCAAATACACCGATATATTTCGTTTGATTAAAGTTTCGCTTGGAGAAACCGACCAGTGTAGCGGGCGAAGGCTTCTATTACTATATGTAAAGCGTAAATTCCTATTTCATTCCAATTGATTATAACTCAGATTCTACTCAACATAATTTTGCAGAACTTACACTATTAGATAGTAAATTTGGTTTATAAATAGTTTAATCTAAAAACCATCGTTCCAAGTTACTTAGTAATAGTTACGGGAGTTCTAAAATTAGGTGAACTCGATTAGGAAAGATTTTAAGTTTTACTGAACGGATTTTAATGACAGTTGCACAGTTAGTTAGATAATTTTTCAGGTATTTTTTCAATAATTATCATATCTTTCAAAATTGTTTAGTTACGAAGCTATGCGGAAAAAGTTCTCTGTGGTATAGTAAAGAAAATTGGAGGATAATACGCTACAGACAAAGGATGTATACTAGAGTGCTATGGTTATGGAAATTGTGCAGAGTTTCTTTAAAAATCCAGAAATGATGCGACGTATACCTACCCCTACATCCCTGAGAGTTCTATATAATCAGGTTAACGCGATTATGATAGCTATATTTAACTATCTCAATGTATATGAAATGCAAAGAGAAATTTCATTCCGGCCGCTTTTAAATTTACTTCTACTGAATTGATTTTGATGGTGCTCACATTGTTAGTTTGATAATTTACAGAAAAGATGTTAGTATAAAATGTAATGTTCTACGTTGCTTAATTAAATAATTATGGGTAAAGATCTAAATCAGATGAACCCAATTTCGAAAGATTGACTTTTTTTTAAGGTTCCGCTGAATGAATTTTCACGGGATTTAAACTGTTAATTAGATTATTTTTATGAAATGTTTCGGTACATTTTCCAGTTTAAAAGATCCTGATAAGTGGATTTCGATGGAACTTGCTCGGTTAGTTAATTTTTCAGTGAATGTTTTAGTATAAATCACATATCATTCGCTTTGTGTTGCTTGGTCGTCAGGTTGCTTGACTATAGAATTAAGGCTGAATGTTCTAGAAGCAGGCGAACCAAATTATGAACGATTAGCCTTTTCAGTATGTCCAATCAACAGATTCTGATGAGATTTGCATTGATAATTTTTCATGAATCCTTTTAGTATATTACATATTGTTCTACCGTTCTTCACCGAATACTACACTAAATGATCAACGAAAGAAGTTGGCCCTTAACAGCCTAAATTTTGTATGGCTCAAACGATATAATAGCGTAATAACGTTCATATTGTTTCCACCAATTAGATTGGGCATTTTAGGTAAATGTCCATATTGCTTTAAAACGCATGATCAAATTCCCAGATATATTTCGTTTGATTCAAGATTTCTTTAAAAAAACTGACCAGCGTAGCGGGCGTTAGGCTGCTAGTCTATCTATATTATAAAGGACAAACATATCTGTGCGTAACGCATACGTCATTTTGCGAATGGCAACACTTTGAAATTTGAAATAAAATTTTGGTTTTGCATTTTCTCTACTTCAAATTTTTAAACTTCTATGCATCACACATTTTAACTTTTTACACCGTCGTATAAGGAAAAAAATTCTCTTTTAAATACTATTTGTTTGAAAGCTGTATCTCAATTTGTTTTTGAGATATTAATTTTTTGTAGTTTTTAATACAAATTTTGTAATTGTGGCAACTGAAGTACTCCATTTATATTGAAAGTAAAGGGAAAATATTCATGGTTTATTATTTATATTCATTATATCCTTATTGATGCCATTTTCACATTACAAATAAAAGAAACTTTTTTATAATTTCTGAACAGAAAATGATGTCAGACATTAAATAAAACACGCATTTTTCTTCATAAATCAGCTACATTTTAATATTTTTACATTACGCTGATAAATGAGTTTGAGGCGCTCGGCAAAATGATTCATTGAGTAAAAATGATATATTTAAAACAAAACGATCCTTTTTTTTTTTTTTTTTTTTTTTTTTTTAACTAAATATTTGACCAATACTATAAATGGCGAATACTATGACAACTAAAGTCAAATTTCTGAATTTTTTTTTCGCGGGTACTAAGATTAGAACTTAAGGTTTGTGCGAATGTTCACATGAAAAGTTGTATCGGACAAACGTGACTTTAACTTTGGAAATGCATTCATTAATAATCTATTCTTTTGCGCGTTAAAATACTTTCAAATTGTGAATTTGAGTGGTGCGTATGTAAATTACGAGAATGTGAAAATAACGTACAGTTTAGATTTTATGGGGGAACATTTCATGATGTTACAAAGCGAAATCCTTTTTACTGATTTTTCATCCCGTAAAAACAAACATAAGAGCTCCATCGATAACTTCATCATAATTACTCATCTTGATTACGTAATCTAATACAGTTTAATTTTTCAATAATTTAAGCAGTTGAAGTTTGTAGAAATAATATTTTGGTAATTTTGGGTTTAAAATATTATTTGTTTTAAGAGTTAGACAACCAATGTAAGATGATTTTTTTGTTGTAATTATTTTTGTAGGTTTATTATAATTTCCATCTGACAGTTCCTTTCAAACATTTTAGTACGTCGAATTTCGACGGGTTGCAACTCGTATATATAAAAGAAAGTCTGAATTTCGTATTAATCAACGCGCAGCCAAAACTACTGAACCTAAAATTTTGAAAATCGGGGTAAAAATAGTTCTTGTGGAATTGAGTGCCGCTAAGAAAGGATTTTCTAAAATTCCACCCCTAAGGGGGGTAAAAAAGAGAACGAACTTAAAAAAAATTCCTTAAAAATCTGATTTTATAGTTATTTTTTAACTGATCACATATTTTGGTGTATTTTTGTATGCTGAATCAAATGGTACTAACTAAATTCTTTTAAGCCCAATAGTTCGAGAGATATTTTATATTTTCTAATTTGGCACTATCTTTGGCGCCAAAACCTGAATTTTTCAAGTAATAATTTCTAAAAACTCATTCTCTTCATTCTGTTACTATAGCAAGGGAAGAAATTCAAATTGAATAATTTTTTAACCAATCTTTTGGTTAAATAATTAAAACAACTATGTTAGTTAGGAAAAATATTACAAATGCCTCAAAAACTAAAACTAAATAAATAAAAAAAAACCTGTGGTACTTTTTTGTTCTAATTCTCGTCGCGATACCATGCCAAAATGTATGTTATCGCGCCATTTATTTCAACCCTAATCGTGCAAACGAATTTTATTGCAAACTGTGCCACACACTAACATTTACTAATTATTGAACGTGAATATTTTTATGCAGGGATTTTTAATGCTGGAATTCATTTTATTCCATCATAATCTCGCAAAACTTTTTAATTTGTTATTTTTTTAATAGAAACTATTTATTACTGATACTGATATAGATTTTACCATTTCGCAGTTATCTGATGATGAGGAAGCTACAATAAAATTATTTCAGAAGTTAGGAATTATACATATAAAAATGTTTTGTTCAAAAAACCATGAACGTCTTCATTGAAAGAATGAAATGTTTACTGAAATGTGAGACATACGTATTACGTACGCCATGCTTCAGTAGTAAAAGACATTTACAATTACAAGACTGCAGTTTAAATTGGCTATATTTTATTACATGCAAAATATTTATTTATTCTTATATTTTAAGTATTTATTCTGGTACCCGTCGACCAATTTCGCCAAATTATATAAATCGCCAAACCACTCGCCAAATTATACAAATTGACATAATTTTTATTTTAAATAACGAAAGAACAAATAAATTAGTATAACATTAATAAAAATACATTTAAAAAGTCGAAATAAAAATCACCTGATGATGTAAATACGTGTAACTTGCTTAAAGTCAAGTGAATGTGACATTTACGATCAACCATTACTGACCTTTAATCTTATAGTTTGGCAATAGATTTTTGGTCGGCGGGATAACCAAGTAGTACCATTATTTTTATTGATTAAAAAAAATGGTAGGTCAAAGACTGTAATTTTCAAAAGTTATATTTTTTAAATGCTCATTTTTTTATCAATAATTTTTTTTCAAATGTATCATTTCATTTTTGTGCCAACTATTACGCTTGGTGACAATGGTGTTGGCATAACAGGGAAATACCAAAACAGTTACTGATTTTATTTCAAATGTAATGAAAAAAGGTTTAATGAGCAATAAATATTGCAAATATGACTATAACTCAGATTCTACTGAACAGAATTTTGTAGAACTTACACTGTTAAATAGTAACTTTGGTTTATAAATGGTTTAATGTACAAACCATCATTCTAAGTTGCTACGGGGGTTCTAAAATTAGGTGAACTCGATTATTAAAGATTTCAAGTCAACTAATTAAATGCACAGTAAGTTGGATAATATTTCAGGTTTTTTTTTCAATATTTATCATATCATTCTGTGTTGTGTAGTTACGGAGCTATGCGGAAAAATTTCTCAGTTTTACGGAAAGAAAATTGGAAGCTATACGCTAGAGAGGTAGGGTATACTAGAGAGTATATATGCTATAGTTATGGAAGTCTAGCTGAGTTCATTAAAAAATTCATAAGTGATGCAGTATATACCTACCCCTACCTCCCAGAGAGTTCTATAATCAGGTTAACGCAATTATGAAAGTTATATTTAACCATCTCAATATATATATATAATGCAAAGAGAAATTTCATTCCGGCCGCTTATATCTTGAGTTCTGCTGAATAAATTTTGACGGGATTTACATTGTTAGTTAGATAATTTTCCAGACAAGATGTTAGTATAAAACATAACGTTCTACGTTGCTTAGTTAAATAATTATGGGGAAAGTTCTAAATGAGATGAACCCAATTTTGAAAGATTTGCTTTTTTTAAAGGTTCACTGAATGAATTTTTATGGGATTTAAACTGTTAATTAGATCATTTTTAGGGAAGGTTTCGGTATATTTTTCGTTTTAAAAGATTCTGCTAAGTGGATTTCGATGCAACTTGATCAGTTAGTTAATTTTTCAGTGAATGTTTTAGTATAAAGCACATGTCATTTGCTGTTGCTTGGTTGTTAGGTTGCTTGATTGTAGAATTATAGATGAAAGTTCTAGAATCAGGCGAACCCAATTATTATGAACGATCAGCCTTTTCAATAAGTCCAATTAACAGATTCTGATGAGACTTGCATTGATAATTTTTCATGAACGCTTTTAGTATATTACATATTGTTCTATTGTTGTTTACCGAGTCCTACACTAACAGATCAAATAAAAAAATTGGCCCTTAACAGTCTAAATTTTGTATGACTCAATAAAAGATATAATAGCGTAATGACATTTATGTTGCTTTCAGCAATTCGGTTGGATACACCAGGTAAATGTCCATATTGCTTTAAAACGCATGATCAAATTCACAGATATATTTTGTTTCATTCAACATTTCTTTAGAAAAACCGACCAGCGTAGCGGGCGAAGGCGGCTAGTATCATATATAAGGCAACAGCGGCACTTCTGCCATCTGTTGGTGAAATACTGTACTACAAGATATGCCGCTGTTGCTGCTGGAAAGAATACCAATCTGAAATGCTGGAGAGCGCATTAACTCAAAATTCGTATTTTTTGAGTTGTGCCACTATTGCAGCCCACGAGTGATATAGTGAGGAAAAAATAGTTCAATTGAGCAAAATTTTTTGAGCAAGGGAACATACAATTCATAGCCTATGTGATTTACACAATTCCAATATATTGCTATTATATATGAAATATGCATATATAAAAGTTTACAGCACAGTGTCACTAAAAATTTAATGTCATAGTTTTCTAAGACCCATATTTAAAATTCTTGCAGACATAGCGAAAAGGAAGTGCTGTGCCAAAAATGATTAACATGGTAAAAGTTTTTGTAGAAATAAATAATACAAAGAATCATTAAAATTCAAAGCTTTAGCACAAATTATCGCCACACGTTTCATTGTTTGAAAAAAAGTCTTGAATTCAGTAACTAACTGGCTGTCGACAAATTTTATTTATATTCTTGTTTTTGCAAAATTAATCTCTGACATTATGAAAGTAATCTGGAACAATATGCATAAAATCAACATTTTTAGTTAGCAGAAACGTCATTTCTTTCATTTTCAAAATAAGTACTTAAAGCCACAATCCTACGCTAAGATCACGAATTTCGACGTCTATTAATATATTTATACTAGCAGAACTACCCGGCTTCGCCCGTGTCAATTATAAGGAGCCTTCCAGGTAAAATAAATTAAAACGTAATAATACGGCAATCACAATAACTGAAATTTGTGCATTCTCATCCACAAATCGTTATAAAGATAAGAAAAAAACATGGCGTTATTGTCTTGCAACCATAGTAAAATACCTGAGCTTTAATAACAGAATGCACGTTTTCTTTGGCGGGTGTAAGAGAAAAATATGTTATTTTCCTGACAATACGATAAAAAATAAAAATCCCCCTAATCGGGCAGCACTTAGTGAAATTTTCGTTTGTATGATATTATCTACATTATAAAGTAAAAACACTATGTCAGTGCCCATAAATTGTGCCCCATAAATTATAATCCATATAATGTGCCTTTACTGCAATTTTTCTAACTTTAAAACATCACACAATTTCATTTTTTACAATGTCGAATAGAAAAAAAGTTCTTTCAAATGAAATTTGTTTGAAAATTATACCTCAGTTTTCTGATTTTAATGGATTTTAAAGTAACTTTTAAGCATGGATATTTTTAAAGTTGAGTGCAACCCGATTACTAAAGATGAACCTGTTTACACTTAATGCAATAGTATAAAGAAAAGACATGTCTATGAGTAACGCTGGCATCATATTTTCGGTGGCAACAACCTAACACAACAGTAAATTTCCCTTTTACTGCAGTTTAACGTCTAAACATTGTACATTCGATTGCTCCAACGTATTATAGAAAAGAGAAGTACTTTCAGTAATATTTGTTTGTAATGTTTATCTCAGTTTACATTTTTTTTGGGGGGGGGGAGGGGGGGATGTTTAAAATAATTTTTAAGTATGCATATTTTTTAAATATGCTTGCAACCCAAATACAAAAGATTAACTCAATTGTTGAAAAACATTATAAATAATTCAGAATTTGTTTGCTTTCGCGTAATATTCAGTAACTAAATTGACAAACGAAATTAAAACGCCAAAAATGAATTAAAATAAAACACGAATTTAACAAATATCAAATCAAACTACTCAAAATAACATGATAAGCATATAAAATTCAAATGGGAATTCCGTTCCAGGTGAATATAACTTGAATTCTTCAGAACGGATTTCCATGCCACTTGCACTATTAGTTTTTTAGGGAAGATTTTAGTGCGTAACATATTGTTTTCCGTTGCTTAGTCATAGAAATGTAGGGGAAAGTTATATAATCATGTGAACCCAATTATGAAGGATTAGTCTTATTAGCTGAATGAAAAATGCAGAACTATTTTTATCTCTAAGTATATTGACGGGTTTATCTTCAGTAATGGGGCTATGCGCTAGGGTATTCTTATTTTAATGAGTGTGCCTGACACCTATTAAGGCATGCACCTTTGTTTAAAACAATATAGAATGACTTATGTTTTAAGCGACTATCTGGCATGCAACTTGATTACAAAATACTAACCTGCAAATGCTTAAGGTGCTTCTGCAGCTTCCTGCTCAACTACGCGAAACTTTCTGACACACTTTCTGACTCATTAAATGTAAAGGCTTAAAATTTGTAGGCCTGACTATTAAAGCGATTTGGAATAGAAATGAGTTTTTCCTTTTTTCATAAATAAATTACTTATCGAGTTATGAGCAATTGTGGTTGCGTGACGGCCGGATTTTATCCTTTATTGCACTGTTGCGTCCGAAATTCAGTTCAAAACACCAACTGAAAGATCTTATACCTTTACCAACATATGGAAACTATCTTTCCATTACATAGTTTCTAAATAAAAACTCCTGTCAATATCATGCTTTTCCGAACAAAAATTAATTAAAAAATATATCAGAAAATAGCTCCTTTGGATTTGAGAACAGCCTTAACTTTATAAACAGCCTTAACTTGACGTTTATGAAAAAACTCGCATTTTTAGTTTTTTTAACTTTTAAAATTAAAATACATGTTTTCTTTGGCGCGCATAACAGAAGTATACAGTATCTCCCACAATACGTGGTAAAATGCAAAAAAAAAAAAAAAAAAAAATCGAAATGAGGTAGTGGTTACTAAAATTTTATTTGGAAAATTTGAAATTTTATTGAAATTAAATCTACAATGATTAGATGAAATGATGTCATTTTCCATAAATTTTAAATCAAGACATCTGTCAAGAATTTTTTTGAAAATGTAAATAACCGCTCTCTTTTTGCTATAAATCGCAGAAAATGTTAGCACTGAATCTAAACCAATACAACACTTAGCGATAACGTATAGCTATTAGATATGGCTGTATTATACAATCGAAGTAGTAAGCAAAATATAGGAGCCATATGTTTACAATGAGTTTGATTACGCGTTGAAAAGATTTGATAGAATGTGACGTCATATCTAGCCTTTTTTTTTTCTTTTCTTAAATTGTTTTCATGAAATTTGACTGTTTGTATTAAAATAGATGTTTTAATTTTAAAAAAACATTCAAATTGAGGTGCTACGTTATTTTCCCGCTCTTATTGTTAAAATTTTTATTATATATACAAAAAAAATGTGAATTTTCTGTTTACAATGACGTCAATATCAAACACGCAAAAATATAGCAAGAAAATCTGAAATTTTATTGGCAAATAGAAACTAAATACACGCGTTATTCTTATTTTTTTCACATTATTGTGTCATTTTTTAGGGTGTGGCAACAGGAAAGAAACGTTTGAATTTAAAAAGATTTAAAAAGAGATATTTCTATAGTGTTAAATTATGGAAGTGGTAGAAAAAAGGATAAACAGTGGTCTGATAATTTTTTAAAGTAGACAGTGATCTTTTCCACGTTCTAAAGCGTATGTACATAAAGTTTCGTGCAAATCGGTCAAAAATTGAAGATTTGTATAAAGGACATACACACAGAGAACGGTTTTTATATATAGATGTATTTTCCCAAATGGCAGTAATACTATAAAAAATAACTCTCCATGTATAGAAAAGGCATTCCGAATATTTTCCATAAAAATAAGTTTGAATTATGTTATAAGTGTAGTGCATCACTGGAAAAAATCAAGATGATTCATATAAACTTTTATATTGCAAAATGTACATTATATTGCTACAATAAAGACTGTACAGCGTGTTTGAGGAATATGTATGCAAAAAAATGCAAATTATTTTTTAAACAAATCCTGAAAGATTTGTAACTGCAAGTCTAAGTACATTTCTTCTGACTATTGATTACAGCTGTAATGTCAAAATTAAAATTAAGGAAAGCAAATTAATTGAAATATGTTCCAAATTGGAAACAAATGTACTTATTTATGTATATATATACAGTGTGATTCATAAACATCGAAACAATAGCCTATTTACTTAAACATTGCCACTAGACACATACTTCCAATTGCAAAGTTTCATAAAAAAAAAGCTGCAAAATTTGATAAGTTACAACTCCATGGGGGGTCTATTTTAAAAAATACAAAAACTAAACTTTTATACGGCCCCCGTAAGGTAAGATTTCCAATTAGGAACATTTTCCTTATCCATTCCTGAATTAAATACAAAACATTTCATCTCGATATGCGTAAAACTCGCAGAGACATTAAAATCCAAAATTCGTGACTTACACCATTTAACTATGTATCTAATTGTTTCACTTACCATTAACATCGTTAATCTATCTTCCATGTATTGGAGACATTGAAAACTGCTATACGGTAAAATCGTCTAAGACGGAATCACATAGGAAAGAAAAACATACGCAGACCAGTTCACTTCTTAGCAAGTGTAAATGTACTCTATTCTTTTCTCAGGTATTATTATATTCATTTTGCATGAATCAACATATTTTTCCACTTAAGAGAGTTTTCCGTCATTCTCAGTTTTTTTCAAGGGTTTTAGTGTTTTTTAATTTTTTGCCTAGAAATCTAATATCATAATAAAAAAAATTATTTTAAAGTTATAAAATATTGGCGATTTAAAAATATATGCATTTTTAACAAAAATTTTTGAGCTGAGCCAAATTTTACTAATTTTTGCACGGATCAGGTCAATCAGAAACAATGATTTTAATATGGGCTGGGTCGAGACCCGGGACTGAAACTTTCGCCCCGTGCATACCTAGGAAGAATTACGCTAGTCCCGGTTTGGGATGGAAAAGTATCTTAGACCCGGCTCGGCCGAGCTTTCAAAAAGAAAGTAAGGTCGAGACATACGAGGCCTGAAAAGATTGAAGGCCCCAGTCGAGCCTGTATCTTATAAGAAAATAGGCCCGAGCCCGACCAATGGGCTGGGCCAGCAAAATGAAGCCAAACTTTCAAACGGGCCAGGTAGGCAGAATGCAGACTTTTTTAACGGCCTCGTCGCACAGTGGAGTATTTGACCAAAATCCTGACCAAAAATTACTTTTTATGTAAATGTAGTCTGATTGTCCTGAAATTCATAGATGTTATTGAGTATCACTATGGAAGGTTTGGTATTGTAAATGAAATCTATAAGATTTACAGATCATTTACAAAGACACTCAAAAGAATTACCTGACATTATGGACTATGGGAAAAAATCGTTTCCTCTGTATTTTAATGATATCACACTAATTTAAACATAATGAAATTTATATACATCACTGAGGTACTAAGGCACTTATTGTTGAATATGGTGCGCATAGAATATATCGTTCATTTACAGGGACACACAAAAGAATTTGGCTGAAGAAAAAATTTAACTATTGAAGTCTATGACGAATAATTGTTGGAAGTGCGTTTGTAGTTGTGATATGCGTTTATAAATTGAAATATTTTTTAAAAATATTAATTGTTGTGGATACATTATATACATTATATACATACTTCTCAAGTACATTTCTGTTTATTCACGGAAATGGCTGAATGAAAATTTTTAACTGTGCTATGCGTTTCACTGAACTAACTTTTAGCATAGTATGTAGTAGACATACAAATCCATAGCTTAGTTTAATATTCTATATCTTAAAAGCTGACGAAGCTTAAGTAAGATTTTACCACAAAAAATAATAATAAGTATACATTTTATAAATAATTTGACAACCAAGAAAAAAAAAGAGACATCATTTAGGAAGAGCACAGAGTAAAAAGAAGTTAAAATTTTAATTTACTAAGTAGATATTTTAAAAATTCGAATACATCACATGCCCATAGACTTAACATTACCGAAGGGAATTTGAAAGTTGAGTGACTAGCAGCTTTAAATGTTTACTGTTTATGAGAGAAAAGTAATTGTTGATAGATTGCTTTATTTACTAGTAATGTTTAATTAAATGTATTTAATTTTGCTATATATAAAATTTATTATTTGAATTTAATTTACTTTAATAATAATAATTATATTTATATTACATTTAATAAAGTTTATTCACATTTTATAAAGTTACATTTAATGATACATTTAATAAAGTGGAATCTCTACAGTATACAGATGGTAGTTTTACAGTGCGTTTAATAGATTCAATCTGATTCTTCAGAACTCAGTTTTTCATCTCTTTCATCACTTTCTTCTTGGCCTTTATCGGGACTATAATCAGACCTAGCTGGTAGAAGAAGTTGTAGGGTCTCTCTAATGTATGGCTTGCTCTTTTCCCTTACTCTTTGTCTAGAGCAACTTATAAAAGAATCACTGCTTAAAAGAAGCCAATTTTGGACATATCTGTTGCAAACTTCTCTATTGCACTTTCAAAGTACTTTGTACGGTACTGGCTAAAGATTTGTTTCTGGCATCGGCAGCCGCTTCTGATCGTTGTATTGTCCAATGGGTACTACAGCTTTCTTAATTACAATGGTACTATGAATCAAAACCTTGTGCGTTGTTGGAATCATAGAGTGCCAATTGTAAAAGTTCACATACAGTCTTGCTGTTTTGTCAGCAAATGTTTGGAACTTTTTTTCGTCAATGCGATGCCCACTTGTCATGACTTCCAATATTACTTGCAATCTTTTAATCATTTCTGCGTTTACTCGAGACATCTTTAATTCCCTCTTTTCTTCCCCTATTTTTCACCTATGGGCCCCCGAAACTAATTAGGGTACACTTTTTCAATAAATAACATGATTAATACAATTTGAAGCGATCGGATATTTCTATCAAGATATATCGAGCTGCGTGCGTATGTATGTACGTACATACACACAGAATCTGTAGTGCAAAAGCTCTCCGGTAATATCCTGTGAGCTAAAAACCTGCAATACGACAGTAAATACATAGTTCTTATCTCTTCAATTTTTTGGCAGCAAAACGGAGCATTTGAATAGTCATCCCGAAAAAAAATTTTATATAAAAATAGCAACTATATGCGAAAGATTTTTTTTGCAGAAATTGGCACTCAAGACTATAACTAATACGATTATAATTTAAAAATGGTCCGGCAAATCCCAGCACATATTTAAAAATCTTTCGATGTGTATAAGTTAGAGACAGAAACGCTTTAAAAATACCCCTTTTACAAATTTAATGTTTTTTTATTACATTAATAACTCAACTACTTAAATTAACACATAGTTTAACACAAAGCTCTGACCTTTGTTAAACAGGTAAGCTCTGTTTACTTTCAATTCAACAATTCATTGAGCCACAAAAAAATTATATTTAAACATAACAACAATGACAAAAAGCAACAAAAATCCACGTCTTCTCACAAAGAAACTTCCTTTTCAACTGAGGCCAGGAGCGACCGGTTATAACTCAGGTTCCAAACATAGACATAGATCGACGCGCCAATTAGTTAGCTATTAAAAAAATATAATTTTTACAATTGTTGACGAAATTTTAATTTTTGCATTTTTGGTCAGGTTTTTGAATCAAATACTCCACTGTGCGTCGGGACGATATAGAATCTGAAGTTGTGAAGGCTAAAATTACGAAAAAGCTTGGAATCGATATGTTAGAAAAAGCCTTGTTTTAAATCAACTGACGGAAATTTAAATAGTACAGAAAGAAGGTCGAAAAAGCAAAAGTTAAACTGAATCGAAAGTTTCCGCTACAGAAAAGAATTATTTACTCACCTTCAAATTATTAAAAGGCATTTAAATATTTTTTATTCGGACCCAAAATTTGTTTAAAACTTTGAATGCGTTTTTCGGCATGGTGCGTTTTTTTCACCATTTCTGGTCTTTAAATTGTTATAAGTAAAGAATTGTAAAAGGAAAATGATGAATATTTGCACTATGTCTTTTTTGGTTATATTACATTAATTTTTATTCGGCAAATTTGAAAACATATTTACTTTTGAAAATAGGATTTTTTTTTAATAAGTTACATCATTCTTTAAATTTATATTTTTAATATAAAAAAAAATCCTGAAACAAAATTTAAATTATATTTTCTATTTAAATGAAAAAATATTAAATCCGACAAATAATGTTTAGAGTTATAACGATTTTAATTTTCCCCACAAAAAGATATTAATATTTGTTTTAAATTTCTAAACTTTATGAGAAATTTTAGGATGTGATATTGTTTGCAGATTATATGGTTAACCATTACAAAAAAAAAAAAAAAAAAAAAAAAATCCAAATTTTAAATCAATATTTTTTGCATGATTCCCAGGCTTCTTAAACACAATTTCTTGAATTACACACATTTCAATTTGTGTTTAATCCCTTAAAACCTTAAGGATTATTTAAACGGTGAGTTTTTACTTTCTTCTATCTTCAATAGAAGAAAGTATTGTAATCGAAATTTTTTTTTCGACTTCCGATTTTCGACGGTTTTGCACGTTTTAGGGGTCAGAGATCCCCAAAATCATGTTTATACAAAATATCGATTTGTCCGTCCGTTTGTCCGTGTGTCGCAATTCGAAAAGGGTATGAAGTTATGCATAGAATTGAACCAAATTTTTTGTGCATGTATTATGACTGTGGCAAGCACGTCCTCCTTACATATAGAAATATTCTGCCGGAAGGGGGTGCTGAAATAGCAATTTTTGTGCCATTTTCATTATTGTACCATGGAAAAGTGTACGAAGTTACGCATAGAATCGAACCAATTTTTTTGTGTATGTTTTTGACCATGGCCAGCGGGGAGTTTGAAAAAAATTCCGCCAGAAGGGTGCGCTGAAATAGCGATGTCTGTGTTTTTTTCATTATCGTACATCGAAAAGTCATTGAAGTTATGCGTAGAATTGAACCAAGTTTTTTGTGTATGTTTTTGGCTATGGCCAGTGGGCCCTACTTTAATTTGGAAATATTCCGTCGGAAGTGGTTGCTGTAATAGCGATTATTGAGCCATTTTCTTTATTTTACCACCGAAAAGTGTATGAAGTTATGAATAGAATCGAACCAAATTTTTATGTATGTGTTTGGCTATGGCCTGCAGGTGCTCCTTGGATTTGGATATTTTCCGCTGGAAAGGAGTGCTGTGATAGTAATTTTTGTATAATTTTCTAGGTTTTTCGTTGTTTTGTTGTGCATTGGTGGCTAGTGCAGCGACGGGAACTCGCGTCCTGCTAAGCAGTCTATTCGCAAATAGCTGATGTGCAACAGAATATTATTGATATTAATATATTATCATGATAGAGATGAACTCATTTTTACTATGCTTCATTGACTGAAGCAGAAATTTAAGATGAAAATCAAAGTTGGTATAGTATTAAACTAATAGTTTTGCAGTATTAACATGTGTAGCTACTTTCTGAAATATTAAAATGTATGAGATAAAAGAACGCTTTGGGATTGGTACATCCAACTGTTTAGATATCAAGATGGAAATTTTTGAATTTCATTCAGAAATAAATAAGGAAAATTTTACCCTACGCTGCTGTATAAAAATTTAGTTTTAATATTTTCTGAATTAGAACCCCCATGGAGTTGCAACTTTTCTTATAAAATTTTGCACATTTTTTATGAAGCTTTGCAATTGGAAGTAAATGTCTTGGGGCAATATTTAAGGAAATAGGCTATTGTTTCGATGTTTATAAATCACAATGTATAATATATATATGCTTTCTTCTACGTAATCATTTCTTATAATAATTATTGAATAAAGTTTTACATTTATTTTTATGTTATTTGGTTTTATTATTATTATTTATAATCGAATTAATACTCTACTGCAGTATAACTTATAAAGCAGTATTTAGTTGAGAAACAATTAATTTTTTTCAACTTATTTGATTTTAATTTACTTAATATTGTATCTAAATACTTACAAATTACGCCTTGCAAATTGTTAAGTTTAGTGTATTTTGTTTTTATTATCAACAAAAAATGCACTTATTGTTTCTATACTAACATAATTATCAATTTTGAGAATACCGTCTATGTTCCTCAAGGCTAAATAAGAATAAATTAATAATTTTGATTTTTTATTGTGCTGTGACTTACATTATACTACATTAGCATATATATATATTTTTTATAACGCTTGCTGACAATAAGAACAACATTTATAATCTAAATTATTAACACCGTTTTTATCCACCAACCTCAACTAAAATAAAGAAAGTAAAAAATAAACACAGCGAAAATTAATTCCAAATTTTTACTTTGAACTGTTCTCTGTAATTAAGATAACGAAACTTTTAAATAAATATAAAATGAGAAATAAAAGCATCTAAGAGTAACGTACGATATTCAATGTATTTAAGAATTCTTTAAAGAATAATGGTATTGTATATTATAATAAATTTTGCATCTTAAAATGAATTGCTAAATGAATTACATCTGAAACAGTTTTTTTAATAACCTGGAAACATCTTTTGAGTATAAAAACTTTTAGAAGATTCATAAAATAATTAAAAGAGATAAGCTTTACAAAATACTTAATTATTTATATTTAACGAATATATATTATTCATTACATTTAAGAGATGTTTAGTTATGAAGAATCCTAGTCTGCAATACTTAAAAATTCATTTACTATTATTGAATTTGAATTCATTACAACGCTAAAGGTACATTTTCATTTTTCACAAAGTATGACACATTGCATATGAGTTAACGTGAAAATAATAAAAAGTATTAGACCGTTAAACAACAAGTGTATGTGACTTTTCAAATGATATAATATTGACAACATGAATTGGTCATTAATAGTTTGGCTACAGACATCTATGTCACAAACATTATCTACTATACATTAAAGTGCCACTGAATTATACATAGACTGCAATTGAAAAAAAAGGAGAAGCTGCTGTTCATTTCTATACACGTGCAAACTCTTCATAAGATATAGGTAGCTCGATATTTAGGCTTCCAGAAATCAATGTTTGAAATTACATGACGTACAAGATAGCGGGCGCTCTCCATTTGGGTATTTCAACATCAGATAGAGCTCGACATTGCGGTTTACCAATTGCACAATATCATGCGTCGGACGAGTATACATGGATAGCTGAAAAGTGAGTAGTAATTAGGAAAACTTGAAAGGATATGGATGTTTATTCGAACTGGTACATCTAAGATTCAGCTGTATTATATGCAACCAGTGACAAGAAACTTTTGTCCATGTGACCTTCCAAGTGAAGTAGGACAAATGCAGATAGTGAGTAGAAAAGTTGTGCACTCGCAAACGAATATTTTTCCAGAGCTAACGAAGCAGAAGTGTGCAACTTTTCAATGAATGATTCCTAGTCCGGTCTTGCGTGTCCAGAGATTTAAAGTGACTGGACCATTCATGTTAGAAACAATTTGCTTGATTGATGAGTCTCGAATATGATGCTGATGGTAAAGTATGAATGGTAGGTGCTGATGGCCATGCTGATATTACATATAACTGTTTAACTTTACACAAAAATATTCTTAAATACTAGTAATATGCGTTTCAAAAATTAAAAATATCAATTTTCTATTTAAATTTAAAATTTGATTATTGTATTAGAAATCTCGTAAAATACAGTTCATAATAAAATTTCTATTTGTCATCATACGTTGTGCGACAAAATTTAATGCAACTTTTTACACTTTTTTTTTCGTTTTTTCCTACCGATTTTCGTTTTCAGTATATGGTTGAAGTTTAAAATATTTCATTTAATTTTCAACTAGCTGCCCGCCCGGCGTTGCCCAGGCCCGTAATAATATTCTTAAAATAAACCTGAAATTTGCATCGCAGATCGGTCAGAGGGACGGGGGGGGGGGGGGAGGTACAGACTTTGCAAATTACCAGGCCCCGACTCTTGTTCAGTTGGAATGTTGTATAAAGTCAGTGGTTAGGGTTTTGAATTTTTATTTATCTCACACTTTAAACTCTTTTATTCAAAATTAATTGGTGGGCTCAATTAAAATTTAATTATGTTTTCAATATTTTTATTTTTTATTTAAAATTTTTAGAAGAAAAAGAAATTACAAGTGCATCCGAAACTGTAATACTGAAAAAGAAATAATAAAGGTACTCTCTTGCCGAGGTACTATCCAGCATATTTATTTTCTAATAGAGTAAAACCTATTTATAACGGAATCACAGGAACATTTTTTCACTTTAGTTACCCTTCAAAGAAAAATGAAATCCTTAAGGGGTCTCAGGACTCTTAAAATTGGGAAAAATGAAAAAAAAAAGACCATTTTCAATATTTAATATCTTAAACTGTATTTGATTTTAAGACACAATTTTAATTGGAATGAAATATATAAGTATTCTTTCATTTCATGTATTTAAAAAATTATAAGATGCAGAAGTAGCATTTACAGGGGGCTCCAAACTGTTAGACATTTGACGAGCAAAAAATCGGCATAACAGCTTACGCGCACGATTAAAAAATAAGTATTGCAACTAGAATGCAAATTTTGGTGTCTACTTATACTTCAGATTTTAATAATTACCCTGAACCTAAATAAATTTGTATTTAAAGCTTTTTTTTATATTTTTAATACAAAGTTGTATTTAGCTAATGCAAAATTATGAAAATTGCAACAGTTTAATCACCTAAAAAAATATTATTTTGAACAATAAAAAAGAAACTTTAGGTTCAGTTTATACAGAATAACATAAAACATATGTTTTGAAAATTTAATGAAAAATTATTCAAAAGTTTTTGAGATATCGTGCGCGTTATGCCGAAAAGCGTCATTTGGAGAAAAATCGCTTCAAAGTTTCCGAAACGACGCTTCCGCTATTGAACGTGTAAAAATGCAAAAGTCATAACATCAGTTCTCATAGGAATTTCAAGGAAACAATTATATCAAAATGTTCAGAACAGATAGGAGTTTAACATCTAAAAAAATTGAAATTTTGAAAATTTTAAAGCGTTAATAGTCCTGAAACTCCTAGCAAAAATCTACTAATTCAAATTTCAACTTAGTCTCATCCAGTTTCGAACCTGGGTCTGTTCGTATAGATAAGCAACGCGTTAAGTGACTACGCCACAGCTGCTACAAAATACTTAGTAAATTAAGGTTCCGTATCGGAGCGTAAATGGTTTCTGTCTTTCTTTTTTCCGCGTCGCATAGGTTTCATTAGCATAACAAAATAAATGATTATTGTTGTCCGATGTTCTATGAAATTTTAATGGATCGTAAATATAACTAAAACCAAGCCCCTTTTAAAATTTCATTAAAAAATATGCATATTTTAGAGGGTAAACGTTGAACCGAAATGTAAATCTTCTTTATGAGGGGGAAAGTGACCTGCATTTAACGGTGTATTTGAAAGTGTTAAAATTCATATTTTTAAAAACCAATTACACCATCGATTTGAAGAATCTTTTTGCTTTATAAGCATACATTTGGTTTGTCAGTACCTTTAAAATTGCATCCTGGAGAGGTGTTGTAATAAGGGAGAAAAACGTTTTTCGGAAAAACGATCCTTTTTCAACTTTTTTACTTTCTTCTATCTTTACAAGAAGAAAGTATTGGTTTCATGAAAATTTTCGAATTCCAGTTTTCGACGGATTTACACGTTTTATGAGTCAGAGATTCCAAAAAACATGTTTTTACAAAATGTCTGTCTGTGAGTCTGTCTGTCCGTCTGTCTGTCTGTCTGTCTGTCCGTCTGTCTGTCTGTATGTGACACAAATATTGTGGGCGCTCTATCTCAAGAACTAATGGACGAAATTTCACAAAACTTCATATTTAGTTAGACCTTGATATAAACTGGAAATGATTAGTTTTTGGTGAAAATCGCCCAACAGGTGGCGCTGCTATGCGGCATTTTAACGATTTCTGAATTAGCTGTATCTCAAGAACTACTGCACGGATTTTCATAAAACTTCAGATTCAGTTAGTCCAAGATATAGTTTGGTGCTGATTACGTTTTTGTTAAAATCGCCCAACAGGTGGCGCTGGTATGCTGCATTGTTCATGATTATCGCAATAGCTCTAACTCAAGAAAAAATGCACGAATTTTCATCAAACTTCAGATTCAGTTAGTCCCTGATATAAATTAGTGCTGCTTAATTTTTAGTGAAATCGCCCAACAGGTGGCGCTGCTGTGCTGCATTTTTCACGATTTCTACAAGAGCTGTATCTCAAGAACTATTGCACGGATTTTCATCAAACTTCAGATTTAGTTAGTCCTTGACATGAATTGATGTATAAATTAGTGCTGTTTAATTTTTAGTGTAAATCACTCAACAGGTGTCACTTCTGTGCTGCATTTTTCACGATTTCCACAAGAGCTGTATCTCAAGAACTATTGCACGGATTTTCATCAAACTTCAGATTTAGTTAGTCCTTGACATGAATTCATGTATAAATTAGTGCTGTTTAATTTTTGGTGTAAATCGCTCAACAGGTGGCGCTGCTATGCTGTATTTTTTGCGATTTCCGCAATAGCTTTATCTCAAGAACTAATGCTTGGATTTTCAAAAAACTTCAGATTCAGGTATACCTTGATATCGTTTAGTGCTGTTTACTTTTGGTGTAAATCGCTCAACAGGTGGCGCTGCTATGCTACATTTTTTCAGAATTTCCGCTATAGCTGTATCTCAAGAACTAATGCGCGAATTTTCATCCAACTTCAAATTCAGATATACTTTGATATGAATTGGTGCTAAATCGTTGTTATTTCTTGTACTATTTAAATGATTTAATTGACGTGATTTATATAGAAGAAAGTTTTGTGATGGCCACAACATACTAGTTTTTTCAAGGGGTTAATTGCGATATATTTTTTAATTGATTGCAGCATTTGAGATGTTAGAGTACAATCTTTCAAAACAAGTCTTCTATTTTTAACTTTACTAGGTGGTTTGGACGATGTTAGTTAATAAATAATGACAAAATACATACGAAATATTTTTTTTCGTTCTTCATTTGCGTATCAGAGCCCTCAGCGCATGCGTCAGAGATTTTACTGTCCGAGACGGATTTTTAATGAAAGTGACGGTTGATAATTAATAACTCAGATGTTAATTAGAGTTTTGAAATTCTGAGAACCAGGTATGTCAGGAGAGACTTTGGGCTATTCTCACAAAAAATGCGAACCTCGTACGTTCCGTAGATTTTGCTAGCCATCGCACAGAGACAGACACACACACAGAGCTAATTGTTCTTTTATTAGTATAGATTTCAAGCTTTAAATATCTTTATGTTACGTCAAATATCTTTATGGGGGTTTTTTGCGAAAACGGCTACACAACCGTAATTTAACACTATTCTGACCATATTATTGACCATTTTATAGTCAGAATATAGTTAAATTTCGCGTTGTATGTTCTAAATAATCATACAATGTTATTAATTTCTGAAACATGATTTATTTATATAAATAAAATTAAAATATTTATATGAATTCACTTACACTTATATAAATAAATAATAAATGAAATCAAAATAACGCGTATTAGTTCGTAAATAAAGTAATGCTTAAAAAAACATTTTATAAATAAATCTTTTGATATTCTGCCGAAAAATGTTAAATTGTTCTTCTAAATTTTACGTTACAAAAAAGTCTTAAAACTAACAATATATATATGACGAATAGAATAAATCAAATCTCTACTTATATTATCAGTTGGATTAGTGTAAAAGAATTTTCGCAAAATGCAGTTCTCAATAAGGTTTCTATTTGTCACCACTGTTCAAAACCATTGCCGTACACGTTTTTCGAAAGAGTTCAGAATCGAACGATACCTGGATAAAGAAAGCTTGAGCTTCGCAGTCGCTTGTGAAACGGAAAAGACTCCGTAAGTAACCTTCAGTTTTTCCTGCATCCAAGGACATTTCGCAGTTTGAACGTTATGTTCTTTTCTCTTTTTCTTGTTAACTGTTAAAGTGACTGTTTTATATTGTGAGTTCAATTGGGAGCTGTGAGCTCGTGTGTGTTTTAGACGGCGTCGCTGTTAAGTGTGTAACCAAGAGTGTTTTTATATTTTTTAATTAAAGGTTTTACAGTCCACATGTTTAGAGTTGTGTTTCATGAGTGAATACATAATTAAGAGTGAACCAGTCGCGGAAACATAATGATCCGTCGAGCCGGAGTTTTTTTTTTTTTTTTTTTTTTTTTTTTTTTTTTTTTTTTTTTTTTTTTCTTGAGAGGGAAAATAAAGATAAATAAGTGATTGACCAGATTTAAAGGTGGTTTGGTGTTCAAGATTGGGAATTTGAAGAAGTTTGCTGGCGAAGTTTGGGTGCATGGTTGGTTGGATTGCGATACCTCTGCATTATTGATCAAGGCGTTTTTAAAGTTTGGTGAGTTCGTTCATTTATTTAGATTTTTATTCATTATGGATAACTTGAGTGATTTTTTGGTTAAAAAGAAGGGATTGAAATCGAGTATTACAAAATTGGAGAATAAGATTAATGATTGTATTGGCGAAGCAGATGCTAGTCAAGTAACATTGTTTGAAAATAGAATTGAAAGGTTAAATGAAGAATTGAGTGAAACATTTAATGCGATTTTTGTTAAATGTGATAAAAATGATATTGAGGCGTACATTGAGGAACAACAGACAGAACAGGTTAAAATTGATAGTATGTGGCTTAGTGTTAACCGGAAAAAGTCGGGGATTACATTAAACGAAAGTAGTCACAATGCAGGCGTTTCGAAAGCTCAAGCATCTGAAATTAAATTGCCGAAGCTTACACTCCCCACGTTTAGTGGTAATTTGGAGGAGTGGTTGTCTTTTTATGATTTATTTAAGGCTAGTTTAGATTGTAATGAATGTTTATCAGACTGTCAAAAGTTAAAATATTTAAAATCAGCATGCAGAAATAGTGCACTTAAGATTATTCACTGCCTTCCAATTTCCGATTCAAACTATAAGACACCGTTGGAACTGTTGAAGGAACGATATTCAAACAAACGTGAATTAATTAATGCATTGATAAAGAGATTTATTGGAATACCTTGTATTTCGGATACTGCACAGTCTCTTTTAGAAAGTGTAGACGTTATAAATGAATGAGTGCGTTCATTGGGAGTACTTAAACAGGATGTTGGCTGTTTTTCAGAAGTATTGAGGGTTTATTTAATTACAGAGAAATTAGATACAAATACGAGATATTGGTGGGAAAGAACACTTAAAAAGGAGGAATTGGGAACACTCGAAAATTTATTGTCTTTCTTGAAGGATCATGCTAGAACACTTCAAAATAGTAAATCCTCAGTAAAAGAAATTAGAAAACCTAAATTCACTACATTGTTGTCTGCTAGTAATAGTTGTGTTTTATGCAAGGAATCGCATCCACTTTACAAATGTCAGCGGTATTTACAGTTAAATGTACAAAAGAGAATAGAGATAGCTAGAATAAATGGTTTGTGCTATAACTGTCTTGTGGAAAAACACTATGCTAAAAAATGTAAGAATGCGGCTAAATGTAAGGTGTGCCATAAGCCTCATCATAGTCTCTTGCATATTTCACGAGACATTGGTCCTCGGGTGCAGAGTGCGGCTGAAACACCGTTTGCTCCTCTTTCCCCGAATGCAACAGAATTTCGATCGAAACAAAATGAGTTATTAAATCAAATTTCTTGCACCGGCACCTTTGAATTTCGAAACAATTCTGGGTCGGGAATACAATTAATGAATAGAAAACAAACATTACTTTGTACAGCAATGATAAGGGTTCCTGATTCGAGTGGTAATCTTGTAAATTGCCGAGCGTTGCTGGATAGTGGAAGTGAAGCCTCTTTTATAAGCGAAAATCGTATGCGAAAACTGTGTTTGCCAAGGCGAAAAACTAGAGTACAGGTTACATGCCTAGGTTC
Organism: Maratus speciosus; assembly: GCA_963932465.1. NCBI lineage: Eukaryota > Metazoa > Arthropoda > Arachnida > Araneae > Salticidae > Maratus > Maratus speciosus. The sequence continues at coordinate 2,666,306 of OZ010786.1, read as the reverse complement.
TTATAGTGCTGAAACAAAAGGAGAGGTAAATTTGAATTTTACACCTCATTTTAATTCTGCAATAAAATTTGTTACTAAAGCGTTTGTGATAAAAAGAATAACATCAAACGTGCCATACAGTTCTATTCCTTCAAATATTGTGAATAATTTTAATGATTTAGTCCTGGCAGACCCACTATTTTTTTAATCAAGACCAGTGGATATTCTACTGGGAGTTAATGTATTCTTTACATTACTAAATGGAAAAATTGTGAAAAGAGGGGAAGCTCTGCCCTTCGCTGTAAATTCTAAACTTGGATGGATTATTACGGGGACTACCTCATTTGATATGAACCTTTGTACATTTGCCGTCAATAATATTCAATTAAATTTAGATAGCTTGGTGCAACAATTTTGTTCTTTAGATTCTGTTTCGGAAGTGGTTCAGATTTCGAAAGAGGAGCAGGAGTGTGAGGATCATTTTAAACGCAATTATTTTCGAGATAGGTCTTGAAGATTTGTTGTGAAACTCCCATTTAAAAAGTCTCCATCTCGATTAGGTGATACTAGAGAAATGGCTATCCGGAGATTTCTTTCGTTAGAACACAGACTGTCGAAACAACCGTCTATTTATGAAGATTATAGAAGGTTTATGAGAGAATATTTTGAATGGGGTCACGTGGAATGTGTATCCAAGTCGGAGGGTGCTCCTTCAAATGTGGTTTATTTACCACATCATGCGGTAATTCGGGAATCGAGCACAACGACAAAATTGAGGGTTGTTTTTGACGCTTCAGCTAAATCTACTTCGGGTGTATCTTTGAACGACATTCTTATGGTCGGTCCACGTATACAGCAGGAGCTTTTCCCAATTCTTTTAAGATTTAGAACCTTACCTATAGTTGTATGTGTAGATATAGAGAAAATGTTCAGACAGGTATTGATTAATCCTGAAGATAGAGATTTTATGAGGATTCTTTGGAGAGAAAGTTCCCGATATTTTATAGAGGATTACAGTTTTAAAACAGTTACTTACGGTACTGCATCTGCCCCGTTTCAGTCTACTGGAGCTCTTCATCAGCGTGCCTTGGATGAGAAGAGTGAATTTCCCTTGGCATCTGCGGCAGTGTTAAGAGATTTTTATGTAGATGATTTATTGTCTGGAGGTCAGAAGGAATAGGAAGTTGTGGAATTAATCGATCAATTGACATTGTTGATGAAACGAGGTGGTTTTAAGTTGCGAAAATGGATCTCTAATGTGCCTGGAGTGTTGAAAAACATTTCGGAAGAATGTAAGGAAAGTGCGGATTGATTGTTCTTAAAGAATGATAGTGGAATAAAAAATTTTGGGAATCCAGTGGAATTTTCGAGGGGATTTCTTTTGTTTCACTACTTTAGACCATGAAAAAAAATAGATATTCTAAGAGAGATATCTTGTCAGAAGTCGCAAGGGTGTTCGATCCATTATGCTTTCTATCCCCTTGCGTCGTTTTAATGAAGATACTGTTGCATGATTTATGGAAAACTTCACTTACCTGGGATGAGCCCATTAGTGAAGAGTTTGGTAGACGGTGGACGTCGTTTAGGGATGACTTAAGGGCAATTTCTCAGTTGAAGATTCCTCGATTTGCATTGGCTGTAGATAAAACAGGACTTCAGATTCATGCCTTTTGTGATGCGTCGGAAAGTGCGTATTGTGCGGTAATATATATGCGTTCAAGTTCTGATGATGAACGAATAACGGTAAATCTTTTGACATCTAAGACTAAGGTAGCACCGATTAAGACTCAGTCCATACCACGACTTGAATTATGTGCGGCTCTTCTTTTGGCAAATTTGCTAAAAATGGTTTTACATCATCTGAACTTTACGAATACTGAAGTATTTGCCTGGACTGATTCTAGGGTTGCATTGGCATGGCTTTTTTCAGAGCCTCATCGATGGCAAACATTTGTAGCTAACCGTGTTTCAAAAATCCAAGAGACAATTCCTAATGTTCCGTGGAGTCATGTTCCTGGACTTGACAACCCTGCTGATTGCGGAACAAGGGGTATGTCGCCGTCGGAACTAATAAATTGTGAATTATGGTTTAGTGGTCCTCAATGGTTAAAAGAGCCATTGAATAGCAAGCAGCCTAATGAGTCATTTACCGGTGAAGACATTCAGGAGATTGTTTTAAAAGAAGAAAAGCGAAAACTGTGTTGTAGATGTGGTTGAGCTTAGTGATCATGTAATTTTCAGATATTCCACTTGGGATAGACTGATACGAATCATTGCGTGATGTCTGAGATTTGTGGACAATGCAAGGAAGTTATCTAAGCAAACAAACGGTTTACTCTTGACGTCAGAGCTTTCGAGAGCAACAACGATGATTGTGAAATTGGTACAAAATCAGTGTTTTTCTGAGGAGATCGTTGCTTTAAGTCAACATAAATTGCTAAACCGTTCGAGTAAACTTTTAACATTAAACCCGTTTCTGGACTCTAACTGTATTTTGAGGGTAGGTGGAAGGTTGAGACATGCTAATGTTTCTGAAGATCAGAAACATCCAATAGTGTTGCCTAAGTCTCATCATATTACGTCATTGCTAATTAGGCATCATCATGTAACTTATCTACATGCTGGTCCTCAGCTTCTTTTAGCTGTACTTCGAACAAAATTTTGGATTCTAAGTGGTCGCGATGCAGTAAGAAAAATTGTGAAGACATGCCTAAAGTGTTTTCGTGCTGCTCCAGCTATTGGCACCCAATTGATGGGTGACCTGCCCGCCATGCTTGTCTTGCCCAGTCGTCCATTTTCGAAGACAGGGGTTGATTATGCCGGAAACTTTTATGTGTAAAGAGAGAAATCGTAGAGGCATTAAAACGTTTAAGAGTTACGTGGCCATTTTTATTTGTTTTTTCGATGCGTGCCATTCATCTTGAATTGGTCTCGGATTTGTTAACTCCGGCGTTTTTGGCTGCACTGAAGAGATTCATTTCCCGTAGATGCAAGCCAGCCGAACTATCTAGTGATTGTGGTACAAATTTTAGGGGTGCCAGTAGGGAATTGAGAGAATTATACGAATTTATTTCCTCCACAATTAAAGATAAATCCTTACAGAACTATGTAGCGAATGAAGGCATCGTTTGGAAATTTAATCCTCCATCGGTTCAACATTTTGGTGGGTTATGGGAAGCTAACATAAAGTCTCTGAAATATCATTTGCGTAGAACAATGGGAAATTCGTTGTTTACACTTGAAGAGTTCTCAACTTTATTGTCACAAATTGAAGCTTGTTTGAACTCGAGACCTCTGTGTCCGTTGTCAAATGATCCAAATGATTTACAAGTTTTGACACCAGGTCATTTTTTGACAGGTGCTTCTTTGACAGCTATTCCAGAGCTTGATGTTACTGAGGTTCCGCATTCACGACTTCGTCGTTGGCAACTGACGCAGAAGGTGTTTCAGTACTTTTGGAAGCGCTGGAGTGTAGAGTATTTGTCTCAATTGCAACAACGCCCTAAGTGGTTACGTACAACAACAAATTTAAAGGTTGGTGACTTGGTGCTCATTAAGCATGAACTTCTGCCACCGCTTCAATGGAACCTGGGAAGAATTATCCAAACCATTTTAGGTAGTGATGGCTGTCTTAGAGTGGCCATACTAAGGACTGCCACGGGAGAGCTCAAACGTCCTATTCACAAACTTTGTCCTTTGCCCCTTGATTGAGACTATTTATTTGCAACCCTTGAAGGTTTCAAGGCCGGCGGTGTATGTTCGAAAACATTGTCGTACACGTTTTTCGAAAGAGTTCAGAATCGAACAATACCTGGATAAAGAAAACTTGAGCTTCGCAGTCGCTTGTGAAACGGAAAAGACTCCGTAAGTAACCTTCCGTTTTTCCTGTATCCAAGGACATTTCGCAGTTTGAACGATATGTTCTTTTTCTCTTTTTCTTGTTAACTGTTAAAGTGACTGTTTTATATTGTGAGTTCAATTGGGAGCTGTGAGCTCGTGTATGTTTTAGACGGCGTCGTTCTTAAGTGTGTAACCAAGAGGGTTTTTATATTTTTTAATTAAAGGTTTTACAGTCCACATGTTTAGAGTTGTGTTTCATGAGTGAATACATAATTAAGAGTGACCCAGTCGCGGAAGTAACCACAAACGTGAAATAAAACTTAATGCCATCCAAATCGCATTCGATTTTTAGTATGTGACTGATGAGTAAATAATGATACTAGATTTCTTACAACATAAATTGTTTGTTTATTTGAAAGATATCTTTGAATTTCCGTTTACAAATGTCAATTCTTTTGCAAAAAAGCGTCAATTTGAATATAAAGCTCATGTGGTTTTACTTCCTTGATAACGATGGAATAAAATTTGATTTATTGCAGGAAGAGCGATTTGAAATTTTGAATTTATTTATATTAAGAAAAGCAATTCTACAAATTAAGGAAATTCATTTGAACTGCTTATATTATCCAATTTTCAAGTTATTGCTACATTTTGCATAAATATGCTATTTGAAAAACAAATTAAGATGCGTTTATTTTATTTTATTTTTAATTTTGTTTACATTGAATATTTATTAAATGACTGGAACATCAGTAATCGTAATTTTTGTTAGAAAAAGTACACATTTTACAGTGTTGGTAAGAAGACTCTCTAGTTAAGGATAATGTACTAATTTTAGATCAACATGAATAACCTGAATCTTTTGGTTAGAAAGGGTATAAAGAACTGCTATTACATATCATAAATCAATTTCCATAATTAACAAATAGCTATTTTGCATAAGTTTTTTCAATGTTCCGAAACAAAATATATTTATTGTATTACCGCATGGCTTTTACTTAAATTTTTACATCCTGGTATCAATTAAATTTCAATTTACAAGTCAGTCGATCTGTTTAGTGAAAAATCACCACTTTATAAATCAAATAACAAAATTATAAATATTTTAATGCATAATAATTTTAAAGATTGTAATGCTATTATTTAATTTTGTGAAATAAAGAAAAAAACTTGCCATTTTATTCATTTATCCACGAATTTAGCACAATTATTAGTAAAAGCAATATTTAGTATGTTACTATAGTAACATGTTACGTTATAATATATATAATCACATATATAGAGTAAAAGAGGGAGAGAGAGTTTGTGAATACTTTAGTGTATGTTTCACAACGTTATTATGTATAATTAGAGGCATAGTTATCATTATTTTTGTTAAAATTAAGTATATTTACTAGATCTTATCTATATACTGGGTTTACAAATTAGTTCTGTCCCTTTTTAGAAGATGGTTTCGGCTGTTCTGAATGTTTTATAGCGACAGCTGATTTGTGTGGTTTTAGAGCGGTTAGACAACTGTCAATAATATTCAGTTTATATTGCTTTGTGTGTCATTCAAAAACCACATTACTTACCCATCATACGTAGTTTAGGGTAAGTCTTGTGATCGTTTTAAAAATCGAAAAAAAAAATTGACGGATGTACATGTACAAGTTTCAGACACTGGAGATTCCGAAAAACATATTTAAAAAAAAAAATGCCGTCCGTCTATCTGTGTGTCTAGAAACGCTCTATCTCCCAAACAAATTGATATATAGACTTGAAATGTGGTGTGTACTTAGTATGCAATAATGAAAAGAAACCTATTGGATATTAGTAACCTCGATTATTCGGAAGTATTTTTTCGGACTCTCGAAATATTTGTTCTGATAAAAGGTACATAAAAATTTACGAAATTGTCTATTTTAAAGAATGAATATAAAATACAATAAAGAAACATTATTTTTGCATAAAGAATGAAGTCAATCGGATAATTAGTTGTCGAGACATTTGTAATCATATTTTCTACACTCTTCGATTTTTCATGACCCTGTATTTCACTCAAATTTCAATTCAAACATATATTTTAATTGAAAATGAGACACTTAATCCGACGCAGTAAACTGTTAGTTATTTAGTTTTCTGTTTTAATTGGAAGAAAAGAGCTGCTGAAGATGCCGCTGCTGCAACTGATAAATCATGTAGTGAATGGTTTCGGAGTTTTAAGAAGAGTGATTTCAGCGTTGAAGGCAAGCATCGACCTGGACAGCCAAAACAATCCGAAGATAAAGATTTGGAGGCGTTACCGAATGACAATCTGAGTCAAACGCAAGATGATCTTACAGAAACATTTGGGGTGAGTCTACAAGCCGTCTCCGAACGATTAAAACCATGAGAATGATTCAAAAACAAGGGAATTAGGTGCCATATAAACTGAAACCGAGAGACGTTGAAAGTTCATTTGATTAGATAGAAATATTTGCAAACGCTCAAGTGGGATGTTTTACCACACCAGCCGTATTCTCCGGACATTGAAACTTCTGATTACTGTTTGTTCCGACGTATGCAGGCCGATTTAACAGGTCACCGGTTCACCTTCTTTCAGCGAAATCTAAAATTGGCTCCAAACTTGGATAGCATCAAAAGGCAAGTTATTTTTTCGAGAGGGAATTCGAAAATTGACTGAGAGGTGACAAAAAGGAGCCAGCGATCACTGTTAAAAATTTGCAGCATTCTGGCAGGTCATTTGACCGGGTTTTTTTTGCGAAAACGGTTACACAACCGTAATTTAACTCTATTCTGACCATATTATTGGCCATTTTATAGTCAGAATGCTGCCAAAATGCTGCAAAATTTTTAACAGTGATGGACAACGCTTTAATTAACCTCTTCACTCATTTTGTCTGTTAAATAAATGCATATTTGAACACAAAAAAAAAACCGGACCGAACTAAATTGTACTCCGAATATGTCAGAAACCGTTAAACATTAAATATCACTATCTATGATACTAAAATTTTTAAAAGAAACTTTTTGTGTTTTCAATTTGTTTACAATCTGTTATATTTTCCATGTAATTAAATCATTAATTAGTTAACAAAAAATTAAGGCCGAAAAACGTAATCTAAAAGTAATTAAATCTCACTTATTGTTGATTGATTTCCTCGCTATTAATTTTTAATTTTAATAATTAATTGCTCATTCACTCACAAAACTTTGACCCTTATCTGGATGCACAAAGAATGCGGCTGAGCTCTATTATACAGCACTATTGTGCTGTATGATAACGTTGATGATATTTTAATGATTTTCTTTTTTTTTCTGCTCATTGGGATGCTCATTATACAAAAAAGTGCGTTTGTTTGTTTCTAATTTTTATGCAGAGGTACATTCAACGTTGTAAAACAAATGAAGCAGGTAGAAATGATACAACATTTCCTCATAAACGCAAAACGCAGTTTCTTTAGTATGATGAATTTTAAAAAGCATGCAATATGTTTGTTAAATCAAATGCTGCTAACGTCTCATGGATATGCTGCTGTGCCTTATTTCGAAATAACTAATGTAAATATAGTTTGTTTTATTATTATTATTCCTAGAAACTGTATTTTTTATATACTTTAACAAAACTTTATTTTCTTTTGCCTGTAATCATTATAAACTGTTCTTTTTTACTTTACATGGCATCCAAATGCATCTTCGGATTTCTATACGACTTAAAATTCATCATAATAATTAGCAAGTTAGATAAAAATACACATATATTTATCAAAAGGCAGATTTTCAACTGGGGAAAGTAAATGGCTAAAGATAAAGATGTATTTATAAAAAGCTTACCCATAATCTTACAATACTTGTAATCTTGCACATGTATTTTATGCAAAACATTGTACAGTGTTGAAAAATTGAAAATATTTTCACTTTACGGAAAAAGTTTTGCCAAATACAGTACCCCTTTTTAACAAGCGTTTCACTGTACAAAATTAATAATAATAACAGTAATTTAAAAAAAATAATTAAACTTCTAATTACATATGAGTTATATATCGTTAAATGAACTGTTTCAAGGAAACATTTATTACCGATACAGATTTATCAAGAAACATTTTCGCAGTGAAATAAGAATTGGATTTTATACTTCCATTATATAAACCAATTTTCCTTTAAACACATTTATTCGTTATACCGAAGCATTTCTGTATAGCGTCAAAAGGATTTTTTTTTTTTCGAACAATTGATTTTTCTTCCGTCATATGACTACTATACTACACTGTATTTCAAATTTAATATTGTGAAAAAATATACACATAATATTTTTTTAAGTATAAAAGAAAGCTAGGAATGTTACACTTTATTTAATAAACCATTTTTAAACGCGTCGACAAAAAATAAGACCGCACAATTTTAAAAAGTGGATTTTTCTTTCGAATTAAAGGTTTGTATTCTATGAATCATCAGACATTAGGGTTTAAATGACTTTTTGTAAGTCGTAATCCATCTAAGTAATTATTATTTATACTTTTTTAAAAACATATTTTGCTTATTTTTTTAAATAATTAATCAAATATATTTAAATGATAATAAAGTCACAAATAAAGTATTAAAGACTAAACAAAAACAAAACAAAAATATTTTTACTTCCCTTATTCCTTTATTTATCTGTGCGCGTGCGTGGGCACATGATATAAACACATTGTCACTTGACACAACCATTGTCATTTCTAAAATCCTCCACAAAACCTCCAGAGAAGGTCACTCGAAGAGCTTCCTAGTAGCTCCATGTGATCGTTTAAAGTGGGCAATTGCGGTTCTTAAGGACTATTATCTGCAATCATTTTGCATCCCGGATGAAGTCTGGGGGATGATGAGTATATAATGACAGAACTCCGTAGGATAGCCTGGGGAGTATAGTTTGTTGCATCGAATTTTATAAAGAAACATACCATCATCAATGAATAAAAATACATTTATCTACCCTATATATATAAAATCCTAATGAATCGAATTGAAACGAATTTATGTAACGATTCTATGAAACGACTGATTAAACAACTGATTACGTTTCACGGCGATTTCTCCTAAAATATGGAATACTTTGCGAGGAAATTAACACCAAAAATCCGTATTGATCCACAGATCTCAAAACTGGTATTAGAAATTTAAAATTAGAATTAGTTTTCGAAATATTAATTTTATTCTAATTTTAAATACTTTTTCTCTAATGATGGCAATTCAAATTTTAATCATAACAGATATTTTTTTCATTTAGAAAAGGTTATTTTAAATTAATTTGGCGACTAGTTTGGCCTCCCTTAAATGTATGCATCATGTTACTTTTATTCAGAATTCAATTTGTATTTCATTATCATTTTATTTAATGCAAAACTTTCATTTTAAATTGAAACCTTTAAAATAAATGGCTTTTACTTCATTCTTTTTTTTAAACGAAACGAAAAGAAAAATATTAGACACAGATGTCATATACGCAACGGGGTACCTAATTGGCGCCAAAATGGGGTTATTTTGCCTGACATGGTAACCCGGCTATTGTTGCTTATTTATTAATAAATGTTTATTTGAATTTATTTTCTTTTTATTTACAAAAAATGTTATAAATTGTTTTTTTCTATAGTTACCAATTAATTTTTTTTATATTTATTGTTATTTCATTTTAAAAATAACAGAAATAATTTAAAAATACATATGTAGCAGGTATTTGAAAACGAGGGTTTCGCCAAATTGTCGTAAAAAAAATCATGCCAAACCCGGTGCGAATGTGACAATGCAACAAATCATGAGATTTAATTTCCACTTCAAAGCAACGTTTTAATGTTATTACTTCTCCCGTCGACCAATTTCGCCAAATTATATATATATATATATATATTTAATAACAAAAGAACAAATAAACTAGTATAACATTAATAAAATTACAAATAAAACGTCGAAATAAAAATCACTTGATGGCGTGAACATGTGTAACTTCCTTAAAATCAAGTGAATGTGACATTTACGATCAACCATTATTGGCATTTAATCTTATAGTTTGGCGACAGATTTAGCACCGTTTTAATTTACCACTCGAAAAAAAAAATACTAACTGGCGAGTTAAAAAAGCTATTGGCGAGATTTTCACCCGGCTAACATAAAAGTACCAGGAATTCTTTGTGATTATGGAAACTTTTATGTAGTTTTATTCGAAAAAATAATTTTGATTATTTAATCAAAATGAAAACCCTTCTTATGAAAAGCGAAGGAATCAGCCCGTTGTTTATGGCAGTTACATGACTTGGACTATTATAATATAAACGAAATAATGGGGTTAGAATAATACTCGGCGACTTATCACACTTGTGGCTGGCTAACATTAAAGTACCAAAATGGCCGCCTGGAATATAAAAAGCGAAGGGATCCGCCTGGAGCTGTTGATGATAGTCACATGACTTAGGCTATTAGTATAGAGATTGTTTTCAATTTTAAAAACAGTGCAAAGAATAATATTTCCTAACGATTAAAAATTTATTTTCACGTGACTATTAAAAACGGAAGAAAAAAAACAGAAAAAAAACAGAAAAAAAACTTTAAAATTACTATTAAATGAGTACGTGTTAAAGGCAGGAAAATATTGAAAATTATGTCCTGAAAATTGCATTTACACGTGAATATTAAAAGGGAAAGGAAACTTTAAAATAATAAATACATTAATATGCGTTTAACCCTTTCACGGACAAGGCATTTCTATTCGTAAAATCTTGAGATCAGTGAATGGCACCAGAATTTACAAACAAATTTCGAAATACAAAAATGCTTTTGTTCACTTACTTAATTAAAAGGGAAAATTTCATCCCAATATTCTGATGCTAATGTGGCATTTAAGAATTAAAATTAAGTGGTCCAAAAATGAACCACCGCCCTTGAAGAGGTTAAAGCAGCAAATTTTAGTAATTGTATTATGTCAATCGTTTTATAACACTGCTAAAAAATACCGAGAGACAAAGACTCTGTTTACTTAATTCATTTTATTTTAGCTTCTTTTCAAATGTTTAACTTATCTTCTTTAACCAAACACGAAAACAACCATTGGATGATTTAGCAGCAACTGATTCTACCTTAAATTTTTGCAATCAAAGGGAATTGAATAGAAACCCGTTTACAGGGAGATCGCTACAGGTTTTTTCAGTATAATTCAGTCTTCTCTAATCTTTTTAAAACCGATCAGATTAGCTTGCTTTTAGATTCTACAGTGTCTGAACGGGGGTTAGCGAGCGTAGCTTGCAGGGGGCAGAGCCCCCTAGTAATTTATATAATACTTTATATATGTTAATGTTGTACATTATTCAGTGTTTCAACTAACATATCAACGAAAATAAAATACTCATAGAGCACACATCAAGCAATATACCGATAAATTTAAAAACATGTTTAATAAATTTCTGAATGGAACACAATTACGTTTTGTTAAACAAATTAGTAAATAAATTTTTACTTAAAACATTTAACAACGAATCTCCTAAAATCTCTCTATCCGATTAAAATGTTGGTCTGCGCAATTAAGTTATGGAAAAAAGGATTTTTTTTTTGTTTGTTTTCATCTCTTAAGATATAATTGTGATTTCATGCAAGCATAATTAAAAATTTTTGTTGAATATTTTGTGTATATATATATATATATATATATGAACTCGGTTTATGGCGTCAGATGAACAGTTCTTTTCCATTTTTTTCGGTTAAGGTTCCATTCCACCTCCAGAGCTCTATGCCTCATTATCTTTGCAATATCATCCACCAAGTTCTTCCGTAGTCTTCACCGTTTCCTTTTTGTTTTATAATTCAATATGATTTTGGGTAGTCTTTCATCATTCCTTCTTTTAACATGACCATACCAGATTAATTGCATTTTTTTAATGTCATCTAATATGGTTCCCTTTATTTTCATCATTTTCTTGATTCTTTCATTTCTTATTTTTTCTATTCTTGATATCCTGCATGATCTTTTAAGGACAACCATTTCTACTGCCACTAATTTATTTATTTCTGTCTCCATAATTCTCCATACTTCTGCTCCGTCTAACAATATGCACTTTACAGCGATGACAGCGAATATCACCTCGGGAACTCAGCTTTCGCTTTAGAGTATTAATGCAATCCCGAGGGGTAGAAATATGCTCTTTACAATAGAGTTGCATATATTATACTTTCTTTTTCTAGAGATATCCTTACTCCACCAAATATAATTTAATAATTTTACAGCCTTTCTCCCCTGACAATTTCTGTATTTAATTTACTGTGAGTCTCTTCCTTCTCTATTAATGTCTACACTTAGATATCTCTCATGCTTACAACTTTCTATTTTTATGTTATTATTTAGATTTAGATCTGTCTCATTTCCTCCTATGCATAGGTATTTGGTTTTGCTGACGTTCATGTGAAGTCCCTATCTCTCATATTCTTACTTAATTTTTACCGTCGTTTTCTCTAAATCATTCTTACTTTTTGCAATTATAACTTAGTTATCTGCGAATTGTAGAGTAAAAATTGATGTTCCATTCTTATTAAGTCCCATTCCTCTACATTTCTCCTTCCAAATTTTCAATGCTTCTTCAGCATAAGTTTTAAAAAGTGTTGGGGACATACAACATCCCTGTCTGAATCCCTTATCTGTTATAAAGGCTTTTGAAAATCTTTGGCTTATTTTAATCTTTGTTTTTGATTGTCTGTAAAGTTCTTGAATTGCTCTAATAATACGTGGATTTATATCCATTTCATTTAATACATTCCATAATTTTGCGATTGAAACATTATCATATGCTTTCGTAAGATCAATAAGTAAAAGATGAATTGGATTTTCCACTGATATTTTCTTTTCAACAATTTGTTTAAGACAAAATGTATTACCCATACATATCTTCCTGCTCTAAATGCATTTTGCCCTTCACTTTCCTTCATTCTAAATTCTTCTTCAATGGAATCTTTTAAAATTCGACCATATAATTTAATAAACGTTGATGTTACAGTAATAGCACGGTAATTCTCACATTGTTGTTGGTCTTCATTCTTATATATTGATGTTAAATATCCAATTCTCCGTTCTTCTGGTGTTTCCTCTGTTTAAAAATTTTTCGAATAATTGTGTAATTAATCTGAACTGCTTATCAGTTCTATTTTTGATCAGCTCTGATGATATTCCACCGGGACCACTAGCTCTTTGATTTTTCTAATTTTTTTAATTACTCTTTTAACTCTCTAAAGCTCCAACAGTTTAGGTTGACCCACAAAGTCAATACCTGTATTAATTTTAAATTCACCGCTAGTTTTCGTAAGAAAAGTCATAATATCCTTCCCATTTCTTAACAGATATTCCTTGCCAAGAATTATTACTTGCTTTTCTCATATTCTTTAAAAACTTCCATGCCCCTGTGCATCGTCTTCCTCCAATATATGTCTCAATTTCTCTGCATTTTTCCCCAGATGTTCTTTTTTTCTCTAGTACTAATTTCTTAGTGTCTTTTCTAATAGTTCTATAAAGCTGTCTATCCTCTTCCTTTTAGGAACTCATCCATCTAATATAGTCTTCTTTCTTTTGTTTTATAGTCTTTTCAATGTCTTCGTCCCACCAAAAATTTTTTTGGGAAGTTCTTCCCTTTCTTTTTTCTCCCAATGCTTCATTTGCAGCCTGGTGTAAAGATACTTTAATATGTTGATATAATTTAGTTGTATTAATATAATTTGTTTCCTCTAATGTTTTATCTAATCTTACTTGAAAAAGTCTTTTTGTACATTTCTCCGTCAATACTTCCAACACATATTCTGGGACATGAATATCTTCTTCCATCTCATTATTTCCTTACTAATTAGATTAGTCGAGTAAGGAATGCAAGTCTTGCTCTCACCATAAAATGATCTGAGCCACATTCCGCTCCTCTTCGGATTCTAACATGCAATAATTTTATTTGTGTCCTTTGCTTAATAATTATATACTAAGTAATCGTTTTTAATTGTCTAGTATGCTGATACCACGTATATCTATGAATATCCTTATGTTTATAAAAGCCATTTGTAATACTTAGTCGTTAGTGTTGCAAATTTCTATAAGTCTTTCTCCATTATCGTTGACTACATCCTCTCCGAACATAGCAACAATATCATCTCTCTTCCTGCATCCAGTTCTTCCATTGAAATCACCCAACATTATAATTTCTCTTGTTTCTCTAATTTCATCAGTGATTTTTTGCAGTTTTTGATAAAAACATATCTTTAACTTCATTAATTTCATCATAATTCGGAGCGTAGATTCCTAAAATAGTAATTCTTCTTCGAAAAATATCCTTATTAATCTTTAGAATTCTTTCATTCACAGCGTCAGAATTCTTGAGATGTCTCTTAAATTTGCTTTTCATTAAAACTGATACTCCTCGTTTTGCTCTTCCTTCCTTTGGAACTCCTGAATATATATGAATAAATTCTCCATTTTTTTTTATTCCTGATACCTTTTTCTTAGTCTTTGTTAAAACAATCAAATCAATTTTCATCGCATCAATATCTCTCATTGCATGAATCCGTTTTGATCTAATACTCTGTATATTCCAAGTAGCCATAATCATAGTCCTTTTCCGCAGCCTTAGTCGCTGTCTTTTAGAAGCTTCCGTTTCATTATTCTTGTAGATTCTTTTTCAAGGGAAGTTTTTATGTGAAATAGGGAGCAGACCTATTGTCATAACCCCCAACCTGGAAGACCAGGGAGTCAGATTTCGTCTGGCACCTAGAATTCGACAAATCCGGCTTGGGAAGCCCTACCAGTAGCTGCTGCGCTACCGCCAGCATAGCTCTGGTACACACAAGCCTTTCAACCCCGTCAAGGTAGAGACTCCACGTAGGAATATTTTGTTACGTTGTTCATTTGTATTAAATGTCATATCATGGTTATTCACTGATTAGTGAAATCATTTTGACCACGTTCCTGGTATTATGTGCTCTACTTTATTTAAACAGTTCCTGCGGTCCAGAGAGGAGTTGTGTATATGTGTATAGAGAATTTTTGAAGAACGGAAACTTTGCAAGGAAAGAGCACGTAACTTCCTAGATTATTTGGAAATAAATGGGTTGGAATCTGCTGTTCCATAAAACTCAAGATGATCCAATCCCTAATATTAATATCAGTTGGAGGTAGTAGACTAAGAGTGCGACTGGGAAACAACTGTTAGGCAATCAAACCACAGAGAATGTTGTGTTTTATTTTATTTTTTACTTTTCTTCCACGAAGTTTCTATCTGTAATATGGAACACAGACGTCATGAACGAACGTACGAGGCTGGGAATTATGCTTAGATACAGCTGTCATTATTAGCTTCACAACAACCGCGGTTTTATGGGAATCTGGTATTAATGTTCCCCAGCGCATACTCCTACCTCTGCCAACAGTACAGGAGTTTTAAAAAAATTTCCTTAACTCTTTCAATAGTGGTGGGATATTTTCTTTTATCCCAATTAATTTTAATCGATATTTACGATATTTACGAAGATTTTTACGAACAAAATTTTTTATTTCATTATTAGCGGAGTAAAGATAGTAAAATCGCATTTTTTATTTGCAAATAACACTTTTCGAAAATTTTGGTGTGAACTCAATATTACAGAAAGACAATTACTTGCCATATTTTAACATTTTTTCATTCACGCAGGATAAATCGTCATTCATTCAGAAAAACAATCATTTTTGGTGTTTCATAGAAAATGATCTAATCAAGTTATTCACTAGACAACCGGATTTGCTTGGAATTACATGCATTTATTTACTCGTAATTTCCGTAAAAAAAAAATAATAAAATAAAATAAAGTAGGATTTAATTGCTCAGTCATGACACATTCCAATGCGAATGTGTGAATGACAATAATTTGAAGAATGTGATTAATGTCCTATTAATTTTGTTGTTCTGTTTGCATTGTCAATTCAGTACGTTATTAACTTAGTGGGGCACTAATTGTACTTAAAGGGTTTAGTAGGAAATTTTAAGCAGTCAATATCAGAGACATCATGAAATTTATACATCTTTTTGTGATTAAATTAAACGGAATTTTAATTATTGTTATTCAATTTACTAATTTTGTTTCCATAACAGGATTATAAGATGTAAAGAGCAAAAGTGGTTTTAATTTTGAATTCGGATAATTAATCATGATGCAACTTATTTAACACGTTCGCTGCCAAAGCTGAAATGGTGCATCTGTTCATAAACACCAAGATCATATCTGCAATTTAGTGCTTTTAAATTATTTTCTGTTTTATTATTTTAATATATATGTAATAATAAAAATTTTCGCCTCTTTTTCTTAGTAAAACTATTCCAAATTCTTAATATTTTTCCTTTTTTACCTATCTTTAATAATATCTTAATATCTTTTGTCTTTTATTTCACGCATTTAAAGTTGCGTATTCTTTTATTATTCTAAAAAACCTTAATCCATTCTTTTAATCTTATAAAACCCATTAAATTACTTTTTCATTTTATTCTAAAACTAAATTCTCTTTCTTTCGAATGTTTTAATATCATTTATTCTTTCGTGTTCTATACCCACAATTCCATGCGTCCGCCAGCGGTATTTGCGCTTTTATTCTGACGCCGTTTAAAGAGTTCTTTATCGACGTCATCCTTTCCCATCGAATCGTAATTTGTTCTATGTCCCATCCTCCCCTCCTATCTTCTACCATTCGTCTGTTACTGTTCTGTAACCGTCCGCGCGTTGTTGTTCGGGGTACAAATATCGATACATCGGCGATGGAGAGAAGATTTTTACGTTTTTCTGGTTGTCTAATTAAGCTGCGTCGCTTGGAGTGAACGTTCGAATGTGTAGATCCTATTCTTATAACATCTAAAGTCTTATGAAATGATGATCGATTTTTGTGAGTGGATGGAATAACTACTGGAAGTGTTCTACTATGTTTTTGTCAATAAAACCAGTTTTAAAAGTGACGATGACTCTCTATATTCATTACGTAAGGGAATTATCAATGTGTTTCGAGCCTGTCTTTCTCGCCACCCTGACTGCAATCCGGTATTTTCAATATAACGGATGGATGGTTTTGATTGATCTACTACATTTTATGTGGAGGTGTACTGGTGTCGCCTAAATATCTGAAAGTCGGTAGCAAAATGCTACATATATATGACGAATTACTTTTAGCAACAAATAAATGCACAATAGTATGCTCGTTGTTGACAAATGAAACATTGCAGGTATTTTCTATGGTACTATGCTCGTAATCGATGATTTAGATAAGAAGATCAATAACGAGTTATCTCGTAGCTGGCAAGGAAACCCAGTTTGCTAACTACGAGTATTCTCGTATATGGCAACGAACGTGTTTAGACAAACATTAAAATCATACAACCTTTTTATTTAAGATTTCATACTTCTATTATTCTATCCCCCTTGAATGAAGTTTGATTAAAATAGAAATAAATATAATGTGAAATTAAAGAAAAA
Organism: Maratus speciosus; assembly: GCA_963932465.1. Classification (NCBI taxonomy): domain Eukaryota; kingdom Metazoa; phylum Arthropoda; class Arachnida; order Araneae; family Salticidae; genus Maratus; species Maratus speciosus. Next base: position 2,649,026 of record OZ010786.1, on the reverse strand, counting down.
AATTAATAAAGTTAGGTATCGCAGATTACGTATACAATGTACTGACTAGTTTAATTTATTGTTTAATGTAATAAAATTAGCAAGTAAATCGCTTAAGCAAATTCTAAAGTCAGAAAATATGATGCAATTTTTAATTTTTTATGTCAATATTAATTTTAAAATAACAAGTAAATCAAAACAATCAAACAAACAAACAAAAATAATCACAACTTTTCACTTAAAAAAAAATAAAAATAATAATATTAATATACATTAAGCACTTTCATGGAAAATCTGAAATCTGAAACAAGAACTAATAGTTAATGTGATAGAAATGCAAGGATATTCTTACTTATTTTATTAACTTCCAACGCATTGCTTATGAAACTACAAGGAAAAACTCTGATGTAACATTGTATTGCATAATATACACTAAAGGTTCTTTTGATTTTTCTTGATTATTTGTTTTTTTAAAAAGGCAATTGTTTTAAAAATTGGAAGTTGACGCATCTCTAATTTAAATATATTAAATATTTTTCACACCGCTATTACTACAGCACGATATTTAAATAAATGAAAAAAACAATAATAAAATCTTTATACTCTTTAATAAGAGGCAGTGATGTATCTTAAAATCGATGTACACGATTTTCGTTGTCAGAACATTAAGCAAAATATGGAAAAACTCCAAATTTAAGAGATTTTTCATATCATATATTAATTTGCGTATGGTTGTCTACTTTTAAAAGTAACTGCTAAAAATATTATTTTACTATCTCTTAATTTTATTATGTTTACTTTTTTGTTACAAATAATTACAATTATCCCTTTTTAATTTTTTAGTACTAATTTACTTTCAGTTATAATGAAATCGTATATTTTTCCCTTATATTGAAATCATACATTTTTGCCCTTTTTTCTATGGCATTTTTTTTAAACAGATGAACGTCATCCATACAATTTTCATAAATATAATCCATACAAAGATTACCGATGCTTTAAATTTAAATCTAATATTGCGCAAAGGTTTTCCTATGTAATATTACACATCTACATTTAAGGGACACTAAAGTACATTGCTGTTCTTAAAAATCAAATGAATAACCTTTTAAACGCAATTAATTATTACAGTATCTAAGAGTCATATGGTCTCAAGTCACCCATTTTATTCGAACAGTTTACTTGTTTCTTTGTACTTCCTACCTAGGAGCATATATATGGAAGGGTGCTTGCAAACTAAAGAACGGAAATACTACCAGAACACACCAAAGCTCCCGTCATGGAAACATTCTAAAAAAATATTTCTATTGCTATTTTAAATGGATCTTTTTACTTCCAGTTCGAAATGTATTGTTATTTGTAAAGTTGGCTTTACATCTTCACTGTATTTGTAAAATCGGAAATATTTTTTTGTAAAATCTCAAATATTTGTTTTTCTTTCTTTTTAGTAATTTTACTTGAAATATTCGGAAATACCAAAAATCCTCTTTTTAAGAAAAAATCTGCAAAAAATAGAAAAATATCATTCTAACAAAAATATATATTAGCCTATATACTATATAATTTAATATAAACAATATACTTTTAAAAAGGATTTCAAACATTTTTAAAAGAATAATTGTTGTTCTTGCAACGGGCGCTTTGGCGTCTAATGGGCTAATTCATGTTTCACCAATGCTACCTTCATCATCTGATGTTTTCATATAATAACGTATGAAAATTGAAATTTTTTTCAATCAGATTTTAATATTTTAAAATAAGAAATTATACCTTTTCAAATCTTTCTTCTGTTTAAAATACCGCTAAATAATATTAATAACTTACATAAACTCTGTCTATTGTAAAGGTGCCTGTGAAGGTGTTTAAAAGGGGTTTAAACACCTTCACAGGCACCTTTACAATAGACAGAGTTTATGTAAGTTATTAATATTATTTAGCGGTATTTTAAACAGAAGAAAGATTTGAAAATGTATAATTTCTTATTTTAAAATATTAAAATCTGATTGAAAAAAATTTCAATTTTCATATGTTTTACAGAGATTGAATGTTATATAAACACATTTATGTACAATATATGTCATGTTGCTTAAAGAGTTTATAAACCTGAAGTACTTAAAGAAATAATATTATGTACAAATTTGAAAACCTGATTCGTAATATATATTAAATTTTGTAAATCTGCACAGCAAGACATTTATTCAAAAACACAACAAAATTTTATATGCTGCATGAAAAGTATAATATAAAGATAACAAATATTCCATCTCTAAGGATACATATCCTGTTTTATTTTCACTTTTCCTATCTGAAAAATAAACTTACAAAAGAACTATTTTATGCATTAATAATTTTTGTGATAATGCGATTCGATAGTAAGTAGTTTTTAATAAGAGCAAAGTAAATATGGTAATCCTTAATACCTTTCCTGTAACTTTAAGTACTCCTGTAAGTAACTTTAAAATATGTATTAAATATCAGTATTTAAAGTGCGTATCTGCACTTACATGACTTACTCTTGATTATGCCTCTTGGTACATTGTATAATTTATAGAACAATTTAAAAGGAAGATGTTTAATATTTTCAATTTTCAGTAAAATGTTAAAAGCTTATTCTTTATGTTTGTTTGTTTGTTTTTATTTTATACATATATAGACAATTAGAATAATGCGATAAATGTAATTATACAACATTATGTAACAGTTAAATATAATTTGTAACTCATATTTTTTATATATATTTTCGCATAGTAATTTAAAAAAAAAAACATTAAATTTATTAAAACGGTATAAAACTACCATAATAAATATTTGTCAATTTTCATTATGGTATTAATTATCCTATCTACACATTCCCTTTTAAAATGAATTTTACGAAAGAGGATTTTCTTTCTATATATTAATAACGTTTATAATATTCCGAATCATTTAAAAAATACGTTGTATCTAAAAACATCAATATTAACAAACTTGCTTTAAAAATTATTATAATTCCTAGATATTTAAAAATTATTATAATTCCTAAATAATTAAAAATTATAAATCTGATAGTAAGATGCATTAAAAATAATACAAAAATGACATTTATTTCTAATGTACTTAATTTCCTTATTAAATTAATATTAAATTCGTACATTGGAAAAGTATAATTCATATAATACATACGTATTTGATATATATATTTTATTGCACATATTACTTATTTTTATATATCCTCAAACATTGTTTTAAATACCAAAAATTTCTTAAAATATCACAAGCATTGACTCTATCTGGAGCACTTCTCCACGTGTCTTTTGAATTTTCCAAAGGGGCGAATTTGATGTATTTTGCAGAAGAAATGATGCGACATGGAACTCTCTATCAAATATAGCTGCAAATGAAAATTATGTTCAAATTATAGCGTTTCAAAGGGCACGATTTCACGGAAGTATACTTTTTGTGATGATGTTTATTTTGTTTAAGCATAAATATGTCTTCTTATGTCATAAAAATAGCGCTCTTATCTAACACACCATTGAAAACTTAAATTCATTTTAGCGTAAATGTTGTTCGCTTCAGTATAGTGATTTTACTAGTTTTATCCACTATTATAAACATATATTTTGGATTTTAGTTTTATTTGTAAAAAATAAAAAATAAAAATAAATAAATAAATATTATTTTAATACTTTTAAAGAACATGTAATCTTCATAATTTTAAAATACAGAAGTTATAAAAGTTCAAAGAAGAAAAATCTAAATTGTGAAATTTTTTATAACAATTGATAATTTTTTTAAAATAATTAACATTATAATACTTTCTCTTTTATGCTCGTTTATGATATATCCAACAACCCCTCCACGAGTTAGTAAATGACACATAGAATAAAATCGCATGGCATGAAATATTTTCTCATATACAGTCACACATTTTTTCAAGCATTGAAAAATTGTTACAATGTCACAAGCAGTGACTAAATCCTAATCATAACTTCACCTGTCTCTTTAATTTTCCAAAGGAACAAATTTGATGTTTTCACAGAAAAATTGATGCGACATGGAATTCTTTATCAAAGATAGCAGCAAATGAAAATGATGTTCAAAGTTCAAAGTTTGAAAGATTGAGAGAATGGATTTCACGAAAGAGAGCCTTTTGTGTCCAATTTTATTTTCTTTCATTATACAGATGTCTGCTTTGACATAAAAGTTGCACTCAAAACTGACATACCTTCGAAAACTTGTTGTTTATCTTAGCGCAAATTTTCTTAGCTTTAGTTTAGTTGTTATAGTTATTACTAAAAAATAAAAATTTAAAATACCAAAATCTTAAGCAGTGTGATAAAAAGGAACATAGTAGATTTCAAAACCAAGTACACAATATGGCCAAAGATGACCGATCACTTGCGATTTTTGACGTTTTGTTAAATATCTAGAAACATACATGAGGTATTAACCTGAAACTGCAGGTTGTAAACAGTATAGTATAGGTCATATATTTCCGCGAAGATTTTTTTCCCGAAACCTCACAGGGGACCGTAAAAAAATGAAAATATCGAATATACTTTGGATAACTCTGTAAAAACTAATGGAGCAAACGCGTTTAAACTCGAGTTTATTAATAAGTGGCGCATTGTAATGTACTGTGTTCATTTTTATGAGGATAGCATGTATACTCGTACAGAAATTATGGTTTTTATAAAAACATTCCGAAATTTCACCACGTTTTTGCTTATAATTTGCAGAGTTCTTAATATAAAAAAGTCCTTCCGGCCAGTGCCGGGAGGAAGAGGTAGCTTTCATAATCTTTATTTTAAAAAAGCCAACTTATATCATGCAAACACACGAAGCTCAATTTAGTGGAAACCGAATATAGGAGATTCAATACTAATTTTTATCAATATAATGAATGAGAATTTCGCGAAATTAGTCAGCTTTATCCAAGCTGCTTTTCTTTAAAGTAACTTATATTTGGCTGCCAAATTCGGCAATTTCTTAAAGTGCCTGTCATTTTAAGACAACATGGTGGATGAGGCTAAGCAGTGAACTTGGTCGAGACCTTAGTAATTGCTGTGCACATGCTCACTCACATCGGAATCGGTTAATATATAGGAGTGCTGTCGCATGCAAAAAATCAGATATTTCAAAATGTCACCCACAATAGAAATTGAAACTGCTATATCTGAGCCATTTTTTAAGGTAAAGACAAACAAAAAATGGATTTGCACCTCACTTTAAATATATGTATATTTTTTAATTTAATGGCCGCCATTTTGAAACAAGATGGCTGATGAATCTGGCCAGCGAACTTGGTCGAGGTGTTGATGTATACTATCCACATGCCTTCTTACATCGAAATAGGCGAATACGTGTGTTATCGCGTGACAAATACAAGATCGTTTCAAAATGTTAGCCATGCTAAAAATTCAAAGTGCTATAAATCAACCATTTTTTAAGATATCAACAAAAGAACAAATTTTCAGAAACAAAAACTGCTCCGGAATCTTTGTATCAAGGCCAAACACATAAAAAAAATCTTTTTCATTTTCCAATTTTTTAATACCTCATTTTGAATTTTAAATTTAATTTTTTTTAATGGCAACCCTTTTGAAACAAGATGGCGAATGAAGCTGGCCAACGAACTCGGTCGAGACATTGGTATGTACTATGTACAGACCAAGTTACATCCAAATAGGTTCATAAATACGCCTATTATCGCGTGACAAAAATCAGGTCGTTTTAAAATGTCAGCCACAAGAGAAATTCAAAATGCTATTACTCAGCCATTTTTTTTTAGATATAGACGAAAGAAAAACTGTTCCGGAATCTTTGTATTAAGGTCAAACACATACAAAAAAAATCTTTTTCATTTTCCAATTTTTTGGTATCTCATTTAATTTTTTTTATTTCTTAATTTTTTTAAATCGCCGCCATTTTGAAACAAGATGGCGGATGAAGCTGGCCAACGAACTCGGCCGAGATATTTGTATGTACTACGTGCACACCAAGGTACATCCAAGTCGGTTCATAAATACGCCTGTTATTACGTGAGAAAAATCAGGACGTTTCAAAATGTCAGCCACGCTAGAAATTCAAAATGCTATAACTCAGCCATTTCTTAAGATATAGACGAAACAAAAACTGCTCCCGAATCTTTTTATCAAGGTCAAACACATAAGAAGAAAATATTTTTTCAATTTTCAATTTTTGGTACCACATTTCAAATTTAAATTTTTCTTAAAAATTTAAATGGCCGCCATTTTTAAACAAGATGGCGGGTGAAGCTGGCCAACGAACCCGGTTGAGACATTGGTATGTACTATGTATAAACGAAGTTACATCCAATCGGTTCATAAATACGCCTTTTATCGCGTGACAAAATTCAGGACGTTTCAAAATGTCAGCCACGCTAGAAATTCAAAATGCTATAACTCAGCCATTTTTTAAGATATAGACGAAACAAAAACTGCTCCGAAATCTTTGTATAAAGGTAAAATACATAAGAAAAAAATATTTTTCCATTTTCAATTTTTTGGTACCACATTTCAAATTTTAAATTTTTTAAAAATTTTTAAATGGCCGCCATTTTGAAACAAAATTGTGGATGAAGCTGGCCAACGAACTCGGTCGAGAGATTGGTATGTACTATGTACACACCGAATTACATCCAAATCGGTTCATAAATACGCCTTTTATTGCGTGACAAAATTCAGGACGTTTCAAAATGTCAGCCACGCTAGAAATTCAAAATGCTATAACTCAGCCATTTTTTAAGATATAGACGAAACAAAAACTGCTCCGGAATCTTTGTATAAAGGTCAAATACATAAGAAAAAAATATTTTTCCATTTTTAATTTTTTGGTACCACATTTCAAGTTTTAAATTTTTTTAAAATTTTTAAATGGCCGCCATTTTGAAACAAAACGGCGGATGAAGCTGGCCAACGAACTCGGTCGAGACATTGGTATGTACTATGTACACACCGAATTACATCGAAATCGGTTCATAATTACGGGAGTTACAGTGTGACATAGGTCAGATATATATATATATATATATATATAGATATATATATATATATATATATATATATATATATATATATATATATCAATTTTGAACGGAGGGTGGTTTCGGGGTCTGGGGGTCATGATCGATGAAAATATACCAAAATTTTTTGAAATCGCTTTCCTCCGAACGGCTGCAATAGGTAGCTTTTTTGTAAAGAAAGCTACCTAAAAAAAGTTCTTTTCAGATAATATGACGAACAACATTGTTGAAAATACTCTGCAGTCAGAATTAAAAAAGTATAAAAATTGGATGAAAAATGAGCTTGTTTACTAAAAAATGTTTCACTGCGAATGCGCGAATGGAATTAAAATATAATATGCATAATGTGTTAGTTAAATGTATAGAGCAACTTTTGTGAAAGTATCAAAAACGTAGATTGAAAAGTCTGATACTAATCGATTATAGAATAAGCTCAAAATCCGTTGTTCCCAAAATGAAGCGAAATGATGAGGGGTTGTATCCAAATAAAGTTAACATTTAATAATAAATATTGTGTATGCTAAATAGGCACTAATCAACGGATATATGGATACAACCCCTCATGTTTTTGCTTCATTCTGGGAGCAACTGATTTTGAGCTTATTCTATAAACGATTATTATCAGACTTTTCAAACTATGTTTTTGAGACTTTTACAAAGTTGCTCTATTCATTTAGCTAACACATTATGCACATTATATTTTGATTGCATTCGCGCATGCGCATTTAAACATATTTTAGTAAAACTGCTCATTTTTTATCTATTTTTTATAATTGTTTAATTCTGACTGCAGAGTATTGTGTATAATGTTGTTCGTCATATCTTCTGAAAAGAACTTTTTTTTATGTATATATATTAAGGACACTGCAAATTATAAGCAAAAAACTTGGCGAAATTTTTGACAGTTTTTATAAAAACCTTAATTTCTCTAGGAGTATACATGCTATCCTCATAAAAATGACCACAGTATATTACAATAAGCCACTTATTAATAATCTCGAGTTTAAACGCTTTTGCTCCATTAGTTTTCACAGGGTTATCCAAAAGATATTCGTTCTTTTTCAATTTTTTGACTGTCCTCTATCGAGTTTCGGGAAAAAAACTTCGCGGAAATATATCACCTATACTATTACTTTACACACCTGAAGATTCAGGTTAATTCCTCATGTATTTTTCTAGATATTTAACAATACGTCAAAAATCGCAAGTGATAGGTCACCTTTGGCCATATAATGTATTTCCATATATTAAGATAACATTCATCTAAGTATGACATATTTGCATCATATTATTTTTTATTAAATATTTAAGTATGCGCACATACGTTGCAGTGGCACACGTTAGGACAGAGAAATATGCATAAACTAGAGAACAGGAATTCTGCTTTTTCAGAATTTGGTGTCGCCCCCGGCATTTCCATTACTTCATTTTCTTCTGATGGACTGATGGCTTCTATTATTATGAAACAGCCATTATAAATGAAGTGTTAATTGAAGATGAAAGAGCAGCCGTAAAAAGTTAGAACTCTGATTTTCTGGTTAGGATTGGGGAGGGGAAATGGCCATATTTTTTTTTTTTTTACGGCTGCTCTTTCATCTTCACCTAACGCTTAATTTATAATGGCTGTTTCATAATAATAGAAGCCACCAGTCCATCAGAAGAAAATAACTCTCTTAAATGGGGCTCTATTGCAGTACAAAACATATTTCAATTTTAAGACTTAAAGCACACGTTTTATTTTATGTAAAATGACGCCATTCGCATCTGCTTAAGAATTCCACATTTACGACCTACTCTTAAACATCTACAGCAAAGCATGCATAGCACATCCCTATCGCGAAATAAAGCACAAATGCAGAAAAAAGATTTCGTCATTCAAGAAAAAAAAAAAAAACGGCTATCTAAAGATTCATAGATACTTACAATTAAATATAGTATATAATAGCTCCATTGTTTTAACAGAAATCATTCGTTTATATTTTTTTTTCAAAATAGCACGTATTTTAATTACATTTTTCTTTCGTTTTTAAGAGAAAATGGCAACAAAAATATATAATTACTATTTTAAAACTATTTTCCCTTTACTTTCTACAGAAATGGAGTACTTCCATTGCCAATATTAAGCAAATGGCTCCAAAAACTACTAAAAAATTAATATTTAAAAAATAAATGGAGATACAGTTTCCAAACAAAATGCATTTAAAAGAACATTTTTTTTCCAATACGACGGTATAAAAAATGAAAATGTGCGATGATTAGAAGTTTAAAAAATTGCTAAAGAGTATTTAATTGTAATGCTTTGTTTTACGGCTAGCTTCTCTAAGGTAACGTTATTTTTTGGACACAAAATAAGCTGGGAGAAAGAAATAGCATACCGTACTGGAGGCTAATAAATATTTAATAATTTGTCTGCATTAATATATATATATTAAGTACCGTTATTTTTTTTTACTTTTTCCCTTGTTGGGGACATATTAGCTACATGTTAAAATTGCTCTAGAAAAGTGTTTCTCAATTCTTTTTTTTTACATCACGACACGCTTAAACACATAGTTAAATGGCGGCGACGCATTTAAACTCATCGTTAAACGTTCGAAGAAGAATTAAGCACACAATTATACGTCGGCGACATAGTTAAATCCATTTTTAAACGTCGGCGGCACACTAAAAATTATGATGATGAAAAAACACACGTTAGAAATATATATCATTTTTAATGTATTTCCTCACAGAAACGAATAGCTCTATCAGAGATAAAAAAGACAAAATACTTTATTATAAGTTGTAGAGAACGTGATACTTTTCTATAAACTTATTTTATATGTTCATAATATGTTATTTTAATATTCATAAACATCGAAATTATTCCTAAACTTAAAAACTTAAAAAAAATAGAATATTTTCTTTCAACAGTCATTTCTGCTACATTTTATATTGTAACCATTTTTCTTGAGGAAACATAATTGTTCTAGGTGAGAGTTTAATTTTGTTTAAAGATATTTTCTCTTTAAATATAGACCTCATTTCGGACTAAATCATATCTTACAATATGTTTGCTAAAATATTGTTACATCAGTTAATTTAAAAAAAATAATAAAACTAGGGTTAAAATTTACGCGACATTCTCAGTACAACGCATCATTATCCGGCGGTATTTTATGAGAGTCCTTCTTCTAACAAACGGAAACATATGGACTGCAGCATCATTTCTCTAAATTGGGAAGATACACAAGTAATAAAAATAACTGCATGACGTGATTTTTATTTTACGAATTGCTTGTATTTGTGAAAACAGCATTGTGTAAAAGATTGCGGACTTGCATCAGATAATTTTATTTTCTTGGTGGATGAATTGGTGCAATATTAAAGAACGAAAGAAAAATCACAAGTAGAAGACAATATTATGGACAATCTATATTTCTGTCTATACTTCTATACTAATATTATAAAGAAATGTTAAATGTGTGTATGTTAGAGATAATCGCTGGAGCTACCGAACCGATTTCAAAAGTAATGGTATCAAAATGATGGTGTTAGTCCAACTTAGAACACATGCTATATTATTTTTCGGTGCTACTACCCCAAAGGGGGTGTAGGAGCAAAAAACGTTCTAAAAATGCAATTTTTGTGTTACTGAAAGGCCTAGAAATATGAAATTTAGAATATTAGTTACCTATTTAGATATAAAGGATGTCTAAGAACATTTTCTAAACAATTCGAAATTTAAAAAGGGTGAAAATTCACAAAAAGCGTTCTAAAAAACGTTCTAAATGGGGATTTCTACACATACTCAGGAAATACCAAACCGATTTAAAAAATAATGTTGCCAAAATGATGGTGACAACCCTTTCTCCAACATTGGCTAAATTTTATGTCGGTGCCACTACCACCTAGGGGGTTGCAGAAGCAAAAAAAGTTCGAAATTGCGATTTTTGTGTTACTGATGGGCCCAGATACATGGAATTTGGCATGGTAGTTACTTAATAGATATAAATGATCTCTAAGAACATTTCATAAAAAATTCGAAATTTAAAAGGGGTGAAAATGCGCGGAAAGAGTGCTAAAAAACGTTCTAAATGGCGATTTCCCACTAAAAAAAAATCTGTAGAAAATCTGTATGTTATTGGCCCAAAAATCTGTAGGTAATTGGCCCATTTCTGCAGATATTTTACAGAATATCTTAAGAAATTCTGCAGATATTTTGAAGATAAAGCTAAATCTGCAAAATTTCTTCAGATGTACCAAACCGATTTCAAAAATAAAGGTGTCAAAATGACGGTGACAATCCTTGCTCTAACATAGGCTACATTTTATGTCGGTTCCACTACCCCTAAACGGGATGCAGGAGCAAAATAACGTTCGAAATTGCGATTTTTGTGTTACTGAAGGGCCCAGATACATGGAATTTGGCATGGTAGTTACTTATTAGATATAAATGATCTCTAAGGAATTTCTTTAAAAAAATCAAAATTTAAAAGGGGTGAAAATACGCAAAAAGCGTTCTAAAAAACGTTTTAAATAGCAATTTTTACGCAATCTCAAGAAGTAGCAAAGTGATTTAAAAAATAATGGTGTCAAAATGATGGTGACAACCCTTGCTCCAACATAGGCTACATTTTATGTTGGTGTCACTACCACCTAGGGGGTTGCTGAAGCAAAAAACGTTCTAAATTGCGATTTTTGTGTTACTGAAGATCCTAGAATCCTGAAATTAGGCAGGGCAGTTATTTATAAGATACAAATGATCTCTAAGATCATTTACTAAAAAATCGAAATTTAAAAGGGGTGAAAATGAACGAAAAGTGTTCTAAAAAACTTTTTAAATTATGATTTCTACGCAATCTCAAGAAGTACCGAACCGATATAAAAATTAATGGTATGAAAACGATGATGACAGCCCTCGCTCCAACATAGTCTGTATTTAAAGTCTGTGCCACTACACTGAAGGGGTTGAAGGATCAAAACTTGATCTAAATTGCGTTTTTTGTAATACAGCAGGGGCTAGAAATTTGAAACTAGGCATGGTAGTTACTTATAAGATATAAATGATCTCTAAGAACGTTTCCTAAATAATTCAAAATTTAAAAGGGGTGAAAATGGACAAAAAATTCTAAAGAATATTCTATATTGCGATTTTTACGCAATCTCAGAAAGTACCCAACCTATCAAAAGTAATGATTGGAAATTGATGATGACAGCACTTGCTCCAATATAGGATCTATTTCATGTCGTTGTCACTACCACCTTGCTGTTGTATTGTAAAAAGTTATAAATTGTGATTTTTGTGATACTAAAGAGGCTAGCAACTTAAAATTTGGCATGGTAATTACTTATGAGATGTAAATACTCTCTGAGAAGTGTTCCTTAAAAATTTGAAATTTAAAAGGGGTAAAATTGAACGAAAAGCCATCTAAAAACGTTCTAAATAGCGATTTCTACGCAATCTCAGGAAATATAAATAGATTTCAGAAGTTATGGCTTCAAATTGATGGTGACAGTCCTCTCTCCAACATAGCCTATATGTTACGTTGTTGTCACTACCAACTGGGGGTTACAGAAGCAAAAAAAAATGTTCTAAATTGCGTGTTTTGTGTTACTCAGGGAATCTAACATTTTAAATTTGAAATGGTAATTACTTCAAAGGTGCAAATGCTTTCCAAGAATTGTCGAAAGAAAATTCCAAATTTAAAAGGATGAAGTGAGCGAAAAACGTTCTATAAACGTTCTAAATTACGATTATTATGCAGCCCTGTGAAATACAACTAAGAGCAGTCGAAAATAAATTCAAAATTAAAAAAAGGTTGAAGCGAAGGGAAGGAGCGAAAAGCATTCTAAAAGAGTCCTAAATTACGATTTCTATGGAATCTCAGGAATTAATAAACCGATTACAGAAGTTATTGGTTGCGAATCAAAAGTGATATTCCCTGATCCTATGAGGGCTATATTTTATGCTGGTGTCACTACCACCTGGTTGGCAGGAACAACAAGAAAGCCTTTAAAAACATCTAAATTCTGTTTTCTATAGAATATTAGGAAATACCAACCGATTTCAAGGTTAATGTTGGCAAACTAATGGTGACAGTCTCTGTTTCAACAATTTTCGAGACATTCTATTTCGACTCTGTTTCGGCATTTTATGTTGGTGCCACTAACACCAGAGAGCTGATAGACTGTTAGACAAGAAGCTTTGAATTTTATATGATGGTTGATTTTAAGTTCTAAATGTGTTAAGATGGTTTTTAAAAAATTCAAAACTTCAAATGAATACTGAAATGAGCGTATGAAATGAGCATAAAAGTCTCAAAATACTTTCTAAATTATCATTTAATTGGAATTAGTTTTAGTTCTTCTTATCAATTAAAATTCCATTTCTGTCTATTGCACTTTTATAATAAAGTTTAGTCAAACTGTGTCTTAATTTGTAATTTTTGAATTATTTCAAAAAGTGTTCTGATAATAAAAAATATAATATCACTTGGCATATTTCAACTATTACGCGAGCAAATCCGCGGGGTTTGCTAATTATATATAAATGATCTCTAAGAACATTTCTTTAAAAATTTGAAATTTAAAATAGGGGAAAATGCGCGAAAAGCGTTCTAAAAACGTTCTAAATGTCGCTTTGTGAGCAATCTCAGAAACAATCAAACTGATTTCAAAAGTACTGGTAGGAAATTGTTGCTGATAGCCTCTGCTCTAACATAGACGTTATTTCATGTCGGTGTCACTATCACCTAGAGGTTGCAGGAGCAAAAAAGTTTTAAATTTCGATTTTTGTGATCGGTAGGGGCTAGCAACTTTAAATTAGGCAATGTGCATATTTATTATATATAAATGATCTTTAAGAACACTTTCGAAAAAATTGAAAAATTAAAAAGGGTGAAAACGCACGAAAAGCGTTCTAAAAACGTTCTAAACTGCAATTTCTACTCAATCCCAGGAAATACTAAACCTATTTCAAAATCAATTGTTGCAAATTGATGGTGACAGTCCCTGCTCCAACGTAGGCTATATTTTCTGTTGCTATCACTATCATCTGGGGGTTGCAAAAGCAAAACATGGTCTAACTTGCGTTTTTTGCACAACTGACGGGTCTAACATTTTGAAATATGGCATGGTATTTACTTACAAGATGCAACTGCTTTCTAGGAACAGTCGAAAGAAAATTCCAAATTTAAAAAGATTAAATAAACTAAAAGCGTTCTAAAAGCATTCTAAATTACAATTTTTATGTAATCTTACCAAGTACCAAACCGATTTAAAAAATAATGGTGACAAATTGTTGGTGATAGAACCTGTTCAAACATAAGCTATATTTTATGTCTGTGTTACTACCGCCAGAGGGTTGCAGGAACAAAAAATTTTTAAATTGCGATTTCTGTGATACTGAAGAGGCTAGATACTTTAAATATAGCATGGTAGTTACTTATAAAATATAAATGTCCCCGAAGGACTGTCGAAAATAAATTCGAATCGAAAAGGGGTGAAGCAAAGAGGAGGTGCGAAAAGAGTTCTAAAAAAGTCCTTAATTATGATTTCTAAGTAATTTCAGGGAATATAAACCGATTATAAAAGTAATAGTTTCGAATCAATGGTAACAGTCTATGATCCTACATAGGCTATATTTTATGCCGATGATTCTACCACCTGGGGTTCACAGGAACAACAAACTTTCTAAAAAAGGCCTTTAAAGCTTTCTAAATTACGCTTCTGTGGAATGTTATGAAATAACAAACCGATTTCAAAATTAATGTTGGCAAATTATTGGAGACAGTTCCTATTTCAACATAGCCCTTTATGTTGAGAGAGGTGGTAGAACTTGGAATTTGACATGGTGGTTAATTTTAAGATGTAAGAAGATGGTTTCTAAAAAATTCAAAACTTCAAATGAATACTGAAATGAGCGTATGAATTGAGCATAAAAGTTTCAAAATATTTTCTAAATTATCATTTATTTAGTTTTTCTTTTTATTAAGTCTCATTTCTGCCTAATGCAGTGTAATAATGAAGTTTACTCAAACTCTATTTTTAAATAGTAATGTTTGAATTGTTCCTAAAAATATAATATGTTCTAAAAAAAAAATTAGACATGTAAGTATCACTTAGCATATTTCAACTATTACGCGAGCAAAGCCGCGGGGTTTGCTAGTATAATATAATTTAAGAAATCTCTCCTTATAGCGGTTTGTATATCGGTCACTGAGAAAATATATTTGACGATGTAAACGGATAATTTTAGCAAAGGTACACATATAGTTATTCGATTCGTTTGAATAAA
Organism: Maratus speciosus; assembly: GCA_963932465.1. Taxonomy (NCBI): domain Eukaryota; kingdom Metazoa; phylum Arthropoda; class Arachnida; order Araneae; family Salticidae; genus Maratus; species Maratus speciosus. Next base: position 2,633,742 of record OZ010786.1, on the reverse strand, counting down.
AGGAATATCAATGAATACCTATGAAAATTAATGTCAAGAAAAGAAAAATTTGAATATCAAAGCAATTATTTACTATAAATATAAATATGTAGATCTGTAGCCTTAAAAAATAATCTAAAATCATAAGGCAAATTTCCCATCCTTTAATCACATAAATCAGTACATCCAAGGCAAACAAAAGAAAGAAGATGACACTTTATAAATTTCAACTTAACAATTCTTATTTTAAATAAAGAATGTTTAATTTGCATATGTAATAATTTGCTATTTAATTATTAATAATTTCTTTTATCTGTAGCACAACGCAGCACACACAACTGTTAGGAAAACCTACCCGAAATCAAGTATAGTTAATAGAAATAAATATACGACATTGGAATATAAGTGACATTTTAAAAAATATATATTAAATACCAATTTTAAAAGATAGTAACTTCTGGCACTTCCATATGAATCTGCATAATTAGACGAGCTTCACGTGTTTTGGAAGTTACAGTTTAAAGCCTGTTTCTATTTCTTGGAGGATTTTGGTATTGAATTTACATGCGTCACACAGCGGTTTTCTTGATCTTTCCTCGCGAAAAACAGGGCAAGAATTTTGAACTCAAGGACTTTGCTTCACCGATATTTTAGAGCAGTTCGAAAGCACTGCATGCGGGAGCTTTACTGGTCCATACATATGGGAATGCGAAGCTTTAGTTTGAGCTGCGTAGAAAACCTATGTATGTTTAGAGTCTTGAACAATAATAATATACCAAAAACAGAATATCCTTCACTTATTATTAGTATTATTTTAAATACCACACACCAGATAATCCTATGGGGAAAAGACGAGCGGACTTTTTACTCATTGGAATTTTACCATGGAGGCTTCCATTCCTTCAATAACCAGCCTTTTCGCCCGTTCTTCTTCTCTAGAAGTTCTCTTTAGCCAATCTAGAGAAAGGGCTGTAATAAGAGATCTTCCGTTGAGTTGAAATGAAGTCGCTCTCTGATATATTAAATTTTATTAAGCGCTCCATATATTTTCTTGAAAGGTAATAAATTTATCTTTGATTCCTTGGAAACTTGCAAGTTTTATTGTTCGGTGAGATTCTACGATAATCTGGTGGCTATTTCCGTTCAAAATTAATAAAAGAAAGATTTTCTTATTATAAAATACATTTATAATAAAATAGCTTCATTTTTTGAAAATCTCATAAAATTTGTAGTTCGTAGACACAAGTCTGTATATGGTTAGTAGTGTTTTAAGTGTATTTATTACAAAATAATATTTATTAAATGTTTATTTAACATTCATTATTTAGAAAATTAAAGTAAAATTAATAAAGTGACTGTAGGGGATTTCTTATTTACAACTTGTTAGTTTATATATTTTAGAAGGGTATTTTTTGGAACAATGAAGTTGATTTTTGTTACGACCATTTATACACATACTCTTTAAGCCATTATGTTACTAGTATCGCTCATATTTAGCGCGCTTTTATTGAAATTTAGTTTGCATATCCCAGTAAAATTAATAAATACTTAATACTATTACTATTTTAAAATGGAAATTAGAACCTATAACTCAAAAATATATTCAAATTTTGTTCAAATTTCGTTATTCTCAAAAATATATTCAAAGTAATACGAAAGATAGAACACAGTAAAATAAAGGCATAAAAACTACCATGTAAACAAACGCGTCATTATTGGTTTTGAGTAATATATATGTAAACCATTATAAAAGTAAGACCTATAAAACCAAAAGGAGATTTAACAAAATAGGAACATTTTCTTAAAAGTTATGTGTAAACATATATATGTATATAAATATAAATAAATATACATAACAGATACAAACACAATGTATTATGTTATTTAAAGAAATTACAAAATTTAGAATGAATAAAATTCAATAAATTTCTAATACTATGTTTAATAATCTCGTTCCAAAAAACAACTGCATAGTTGCAGCAGTTTTATATTGCATGGTAATTGAAAGTATCTGTTTAAACTGACGAGAATATTCTACTCATATAATATATTCTATTCATTAAACCATGTGAGATTGGAAGTAGTAGTTTTTAACTACATGTGAAACTAAGTTCTTGTGCAGATACAGTCGCCAATCGTAATATTTAACTCACAGGAAACAAGAAAAAAAGTTTTCAATGATATCGAGTAAAGGAAAATATACTATTTAAACAATAGGAAAATCCTATGAAATTTTCTTATAACGTGAATTATGTGAAATATATTAAATTATAAAAGGCATGTTACATTCTAAAATTAAAATTATTAGAAACATATACTGGGTGCAATATGTTATCGATATCCGACCTTTAATTTCTCAACCGTTGGTCGTAGACATATAGTTCCAATTACAAAAACATTTCAAATGAGGTAAATATTCATGTTGTGGCATTATTTAAAGTCAAAACTACATTTTATAAAAATTACGAAAAATAACTTTTTATACGGTCCCCCAGTCCCTATAGTTATATTTAGTAAAAGTTTACTCATATCATAACAGATATAACACAAAAAGTTAGACATCTGTGCTACAAAAATTGACCCAGTTATTAAATTTCAAAGTTTGAGATTTTTGCACAGGATTTTGACTTTCGTTGAGGGATGAGTTAAAAGATTAATTAAAGTAATTCGAGATCAAAATCAGGGTGGAATATCCTATTTACGGCGAAGCCACTTTTAGCCAGTATCGTCGGTACTTTTGAATATTGTTCGACCCATAAAAGTTAACACAAATTTTTAGATAAAATAACCCTATTTGGTGATTCCCCAATTTGGTGATACCGGCTAAAGGTGGTTTCGCCGTAAAAAGGACATTGCACTCTGATTTTGATCTCGAATTACTTTAATTCATCTTTTAACTGATCCCTTAATGAAAGACAAAATCGTGTGCAAAAATCTCAAACTTTGAAATTTAATAACTGGGTCGATTTTTGTTATACAGATGTCAAACTTTTTGTGTTATATCTGTTATGATATGAGTAAACTTTTACTAAATATAACTATAGGGACTGGGGGACCGTATAAAAAGTTAGTTTTCGTAATTTTTATAAAATTGATTTTTTACTTTAAATAATGCCACAACATGAATATTTAGCTCATTTGAAACGTTTTTGTAATTGGAACTATATGTCTACGACCAACGGTTGAGAAATTAAAGGTCGGCGATAGATAACATATTGCACCCTGTATATAAAATAAAAAAAATAACATTGCTATAAACAGGAAATTAGAAATATGGAAATTACAGGAAATATAGAAATACAGTAAATACAGAAATTAGGCAAGGAAATTTGAATTCAATAATGAACAAAAGATTTTAACGAACTAAAATTTCCATGGATTTTTTTTTTAAATAATCGGTCTAATGATCCTTGTAGTACTTAGTTTTTTCAACGTTTTCAGTCACTTTTGTTTTCAAAAGAGCATTTTAATTTTTGGACTACTGAAAGTTTCATCTAAATAAAAGTTTTCAAGATGTTAATTCCATTCATTCCTGATTTTAAATTACACTTATAGTTGCTATAAATTTCAGATTTAGACGCTATTCTTCGACGAATTTCTCTCGGGAAACTCAACTTAAAAAACTTTTTTGAGGTTTTATCAACCAACTATGTAAATGTTTTATAATTTTGTTCTGTTACGTTTCGTGTTACGTTCCTGGGTAATAGGACAAATGATTAGCATAGTACTATAGAAATTAAGTATTTTTTTATTTCTGAACCAAATACTGTGCTTCTTGAGGCACAGGTACAGATATTGACCAATCAGAGTTGTAAATGGTGCATGTTTCGAGTGTTTGTGGAATCAAAATTGTGCTTAGTCAGGCACAATCGAACCTCTAGGGATATTATGTTTTGTTTACTTGTATGAAAACTGCTGAGCGTCTGCGTAATGTTAGATTGTGTGTTAAGTGGCCTTTTTAGATAATACAGGGTATTAAAACATGCAATTTGGATTAACCGAAGTTATTAAAATAATTTCAAAATAACGAGCTAGAATTAACGTTAGTTCTGATGCATCTAATGTTTCAGACTTTATGGTGAGTTAGAATGAACCACAAATTCAATTATAAAGAATACGCTGTCTATAAATAATTTCTATATTAATAGTTATTGTATGTTTAAATGGATCTTTAAAATCTAAGTAACAATAGTATAATATTAAATAAACAATTAATATTTACTATATTACATAGTAAAACTCAATAGTAAGTTACAATAATTAAATTTAATGAACCGATATTCATAGTTAATAAGTGTAAAGCGAAAACATTTGTTTTTGTAAATTAATTTATGTACGCTTTAGCATTTTCAGATATTCAGCAAGTAAACATGATAATTCGCCGCTCTTTACCTTTTATTTTCCTTTAAAATATTTTTAGTTATATACGTCTTTACTTAAACAAACCAGCTCACTTCTAAAGATTAATTTAAGTTAGGCTTTCCCAAAAATCAAATTACTAAAACAAAAGAATTATTTTCTACCTTAAACAAAAACCTTTGATTGTCATCTTGAGATATAAATGCATTACAATGATTCCTTTAGCTCTCATCAGAGCTGCATTTTTCTGCATGCATAGCAGGTTCGAGCAAAAAGATTTTAAGAGTTTAACTGCATTTTCCTGTTTATTATTTGCAGATTTATGATAATTTCTGAAGAAGATAAAAATATTTGAAGACATTAAGTTTATATTCTTTAGGTGTAATTTGAATTTAAATCGTATTTGCTTAGTAAAATATTCTGTTTGCCTTCGAGTTTTTAAAGGTTTTTCATTTATATCACATTCCATTAGAATTAAAAGCAGAGTATTAGTTAATAGTTAATTTAGTTATATCACCATATAAGAAGTAGTGTTTCCTTAATTTATTTAATAATCTATGATTTAAAAATTTTAAAAATAAGTAATTTTTCATGATGGAAGTTTTCTCTGTGTGTTAATATAATTTTCAGAAATGAAAAATGTAATTATTGCTGATCCTTATCATATTTTAGAAATTAAACTAAATTACTAATTACTTTTCAACATTGCGTAAAAAATGTACCATTTTATTTGGCTGCATTATTTCAAATACTAAACGAAAATTACGAAACGTTTCGCTTAAACTGTTCGAAGTCATATAAAAATGTAAAGAAATGTATATGACTGAGATGATTCAGATCGACTTTCTTAAGTGCATTAAATATGGTGCGAAAATAATGTCACAGAAGCTGCAAATTGTATATATACCACGGTGGCCATCAACAAATTATTTAACCCATTGTAGTCGAGGCGCAAAACAATTTTTAATACATCAATATTTTCGCAAGCGCGTATAAAAATCCATTTCATCAAAGTAACATTTCAAGGTTTTTTGGTGAACAAAATATATAAATCCATCGTTTCATGCAAATATATATATATATTAGCTGAACGTCCCGGCGTTGTCCGGGACCATGGGAATATTTTTTAATGAACCTTTAATTTGTACGATTTTATATCTTTAACTCGATTTTGTCTGAGATACGTACCCGTTCACTGGGTGAAAAAGAGGGAGAAACTACTAATTGTTGAGATTTGTTAATGAATTTTTTTTTCGTCATTTTTGGAAAATTGTATGGGGTAGTAATGAAATGAGTTGAGAGAAGAGGAGTGAGTGCTTAGTAATGTAGAGGCCAAAAGCTTTAAAACGGTATGTCACGTGAAAAAATTCATTTCCACCGCCCCCTCCTGGAAGGAAATGCCCCTAATAAACTGGGGCCAAAAACAGACCTCATCAATCGAAGCACAGTAACGAGTTTCATCTTCAGTCAAGCCTTCAAATGTGGTTTAAAATCACTTTAGTAAAATACAAAAGTTTGTTAAAATTAAAAAAAAATTCTTCAGGCTTTTTTTAATTTATTTAATGAAGCTTTCTTAAAATACATTCGGATACGTTTGGTTTTCGTTTGGAATTTATTTAACAACTCACTAGTCAACAGCCATTTTGTATCAGATTTATAATTTAAAAAAAAAATATGCATTTTTTTATGTAGAATCCGAATTTGCTATCAGAAGGTTTCTATCATGTAAAGGTTTTACAAAATTTTTTAATTTAATTTTTACATAAATCGTAAAATTAGTGGTGAAATGTAAATTTAAATTACATTTTGAGGAGTGCATAGTAAAAAAATCAATTAATATGTAGGTTTAGACCTATATTTGAATACATTCTGCTGTAAATGTAACTATCAAAACATTCAGCGCTGACGTCAAGAAAGGCATTATTCTGTTTTGGAAAATAACATTGTTAATATCGATGTTATGGGCTTTTGCGCAACAGCTTTGTGCTATTATTAATTCAGTGCCTATGCAAAGTAATTAAGAAAATATTTTTACTGAAAATATTATTTTTTGTTAGTATTTCAAATAGTCAATTTCTGTCAAATATTTCCCTTTTGTCTTTAAGTAACCGCTCTGTATTTAATAATGTGACGAGATAGAAATCTGATTATTCCGATGAACTCAGCACCCTAAAATTAATTAAATGTGCCTATTTACGAAAAGGATACAAAGCAAAATTTAAAATTTGTTGAATATTACTATAATAATGTGCATTTTTTAATGTATGCAAGGCATCTACGAGTGTCTTTAAATAAATATAATTTTTTAATTTGTATTAACGTTATTTTACTGGAAGTTAACGCATTTGTTATTTAACCTGTATGACAAACCAAATTTTCTTTACAAGGATCTATCTAGTGAAATTATTCTTATTTTTTTAGATGAACATGAAAACATTTGAAAACATAATCATTTGCATAGAAACATTGCCGCTTTATATGCCAGTTTCAAATAAGGAAAGCAGGAGATTTTTTAATAGAAATCCTTCGCTTGAATCTCTTACTTTGCCACTTACACGAGAAAACCGCACGTTCTTATTCGCTTTGAAAGTACTATAGAGATTCAATGTGTCTCTGGAGTATCGTTTAGATCCATCCTAAAGTTTGTTTTATTCCTAAAATGTCAAAATAAAACAATAGTGCAATACATTTGAAAACGGAATTCTAAAAAACAACTGAAACGGAAAATATTTGAAACCGTAATGTATAACACTTTCAAATATATGAATTTTCAGGTTGCGTATTCGAGCTGAGATAATATTAAAAAGTCGTGGAGTATTGTAATTTCACAGTATTGGATGTCATAGATATAACGGATTACAAATTTTAAACTGAAACTAATTTTTCTTTACAAGTAGCATCGAATAATAATTGAATGAAAATTTAGATATTATAAATAGAGATATTTAACATAAGCATTGTGTTTAATTTGGAAAATATGCATTCATGTTGTATTTGAGTTTATTGATATGCATGGTATAAATAATTTGTTTAAATTCATATTATGAAACACATGATGAAAATTCATAATTTAAAGGGGCTTTAAATCGCTTTTTAAAAGTTGTTTAGGTACAAAGTCTAAATAATTATACTATACAGTGTGTCCACCTATAACCTGACCGACCTTTATTTTCGCAACCGTCGGTCATAGATGCATACTTCCAATTACAAAAATGGTCAAAATTAGGTGCAGGGTTAAGATAAAAAAAGTTTGAAGCGAAAAAACAATTTAGTGAAGAATTACAGAATCCAAATTTTTATACGGTCCCCCGGTCCTAATTTTTAATAAGGATAATATATAATTTTCAATAATATAATTATATTTAGTAAAATTTCCCTGTTATACTAGCAAGTAAGGCAAAAAAGTCCCGTTATTCTACGATTAAAATTGACCGAGTAATAGCTGTTTAAATTTGGGGAATATTTTTTGCTGCATATTAGGGGTCATTCACAAATTTATTAGAAATATAATTTCGTCAGATATATTAAAGAAATGGTTGAGAGTAAAATTAGCATTGCAATATAAATTTGAAATCTTTAATCATTCTGACATATTACTGTAAAATGCATAATTTGTACTGAACATCATAAGAGGATAAAAATAATAGATATTTTGTTAAATAAAAGGATGAAAAACAACAGCCTTAATTCTTTACAAAATGATACATATTTTAAAATGCTGTTAGATTACACTGTCTTTCAAATTTTGGGTTGTGGCATGTTTTTTAGCTTTTGAAAATTTATTCTTATGTATTTTTTAGCACTGAATCAGAATGACCTTCATTTTAAACCATCGCGTCAGGAAGTTTCTCAAATCGCAAATTTCAAAGTTAAAAAGCTAAAAGTAAAATAAATACCCCCTCTCCTCCCAACCTCATCGGACCCCCGAGTTGTTTAGCTGTAAGAAACACAGTATAAGTCAAAAAATCTAATAAATTATTGAATTAAATAAAATTAAACCGAATAAAAATGTCTTACGTCTATTTTATATTACCAGATTTTTGCTATTTTTTAACCTTGAAATTTACGATTTGCGAAAGATCCTGACATGATGGTTAAAAGTGAAAGTAATTTTTTTATTCAGCGTTAAAAAATACATAAAATGTAATAATAAAATTTAAAAAGCACAACCATCGCAGGTTTATCTTATCTAATCTAAAACTCTTTCTTAAACTTCTTGACGGTAATCTATCTGAATTTTTTTGTGTTATACTCTAATATAAGTATGTATAAGATGGGTAAGAGTCGAAAATCATAATAATATTGCATTGTCATCGGATTTAAGTCAGTATGTAAAATTTAACTTCGATCGGACATTGCAACGTAAGTTAAAGTTCTAGTACAAATTTTAAACTGGAAAGACGATCATTGCAAGTTAAATAAAACCTTATGAAAATAACACAATTTTAGTTAAAAGAAATCATAGCCTCAAAACCTTACAAAATAAAACATATGTTAAAATACAATTATTTTAACTAATCTGAAACTTAACTAATAAAATTTAATTGTAATATTTGTACGGTTTCTTTCAAAGCGCAGGTACCTTGAAATAAGTTTAAGTACTTTAAATACGATCCCTGAAAGCATGGCAGAAATCATCTGTTTTGTGATGCATAAAAGTGGTTTGTTTAAGTCGTGCATTTCAAAGTTTCATAACTCGGTCAATTTTAATGTTAGGCGAATGGGACTTTTTTTTTTGTCTCACTTGTTAGTGTCACAGTAATGTTTTACTAAGTATCACTTAAAGAACGGGGGACCGTATAAAAATTTATATTTCATAATTTTAACAAATTTTTTTCTTGACCCAAATTGCTTTAAAAATAATTCTTTACCTTATTTAAACCATATTTGTAATTGGAAGTATGCATCTAGGACCAACGGTTTCGAAAATAAAGGTCGGTCAGGTTATACTTGAACACACTGTATATTCCAAAGCTTAATATTTCTGTTCAAATTTATTTCTATTTAATGTAAAACACCATTGAATATTTTCGTTCAATTTTTATTTTTTCTGTATATGCATTTCTTTGTACAAGAATTATACACTATTACTGCATTGCTGTTGCAGCACTTTGATGTATATGTAATTATTCTTAATAAAAATTGTTTTGTAAGATTTTATTTCCTTACATTGGGCTTAAGAACTCAAATGTGTATTTGTTAGATATTTAAAACTTTTCTTTAATTCAATAATTGTAAATATATATATCTGAGGAATTCGGTAAGAAAGCATTTGAAAAGTGACATTTTTTCCGAAAAAATTTTCTCATCTTATATAAAGAAAATACTCTTTATAATTTCTCTGATTCACGGGTTCCCAAAATAAAATTATTTAACGCCTTTTTATATATATTTACCTCGAGTAAAAAGTAATTTTTTTTTTCAATTATAAAGCAGAAGATATCGTCGTATTTTTCTTTACATAAGATAGATTTTTAGCAGGGTTGTGCGCTGTAGAATAAAGATTAATAATATTTTAAATGATATAATAATAGTAATAAAACCATTATTTAATCAAAATCTATTGATATGTAATTGCTCTTCTATAAACTATAAATATTCAAGAATGTTTTCTAAAACTTAAAAAAAAAAACTGGTAGCAAATAAGAATAAAATAAATTTTTCTACAGCTACATCTAGAAATTCCTGTTTATATGTTAACGCTACTTTTAAGCTTTCAAATATGAACAAAAAAAAAATCGGCGAATGAGAAAGAAATATAAAGCGTTAAATAAGGTAATAGAATAACATTCACTTGGCCGAAATAAATCTTATTTGTGTTAGTGTTTTCGTTTGTTGTAAAATATACATATTCTACTTTATCATTATATAAAAATTTCAATGTATATAGTAATGGAAATCAAATACCTAAATACCTACATATACAAAGTATATTTCTTATATGACTATAAACGTTATGCGTTTGTGTGTTAAGAAACATAATATATATTACATATATTGAAATTTCATATGTAGAATATAAAACGGTAAATATATTTGTATGTATTTAAATCGTATATTTGATATTCGTACGTCACTATAACATTTTAGATATATATGTGGAATATTTTAGCTGAAAACATAGAATCTGTGTGTAGCCAAAGCGAAATATTCTTTCTATGTTCATTTTACAACTACTCATACATTTTAGATTTTTTAATAACACATTATCTTACCATACTTGTATTTTCAAAAACCAATCTGATTGTCTAGATATAATTACCGAAATAATCTTACTTCATAAATTGGTTTGTACAAATTCTTCATTTTCTTAAGATTTGCATTTTTTTTAAAGTCCTGTGGTAGTAAATTAAATAACCCTTTTTCAGATAAATGACTGTTCGTGGCTGTGACAAAAGTTAAATTAAATGTTTGGAAAATACAATTGTTGTAGAAAGAATACTTGTCGGGAACAATACGGGTTTTCATTAACTCGTCCTTATTCTATATAAAAATACACAAGAGTTGGAAAATAAATAACGTAATAATAAATTTAAAAAAAATTAATATACTGCCACTCATTCTAAAACATTTGAATATTTTACAGCGAAATGTTCGCTTTTAATTCTGAGTAGTGCATATATATATTTTTAATTTTTAATACAAGCTGTGGCAGCTTTCTCTGCAACATATCAACTTCCAGCCCCCCGTTATTCAAAATCTACTTTGAACATGTGAATTCATTAAATTAATTATTTTTCTTAAAACAATACGTAGTTCTATCTACATCTTTATATCTTTTATTCTCTCTCTCCTTTTCCCAACGAACTTAACTCACATGTTCAAATACAATGATTTATGATTTCATTTTCTAGTTATTCAAAATTCCATTCTCGTATAATTATTAATTTTTATTTCTTAACGGTCTTTATTTAACCCTAGAACTACCGAAAATTTTACTCAAGTTTTATAAAAATATTACACATCAGAATTCTTATTTAAAACTATTGAACTTATTTACTTAACTCATTATTGTCTGGTTTACATATTTAGTTTATTTTAAAGAAATTTCTGGTTAGAATAAATATTTCGAATGTACCCATCGGGTCCATTGGACCCGTCTGGTAGGCGGAGGGTTAAAAATAATCAAATACACAAAAAACCTAAGTGCAGCTGTCTTTTTAACATTACACTTTCTTTTATCGCATTTTATCTGCGTTGTAAACAAGTTATTCTTAATTGCAGCTAGAATTTGACAGGTAAAAAGAAATAAAATAATAAAATTATTTTATGGGAATTGCGGTTTCAAATATATTTCATTTATCTTAGCACATATGCTTGTTCTCTGCATTTTCCATGCATTCATTAAGATTTCACAATCGCATTTAAGCTCAGTAAACAAACCAAAACTTTATGGCGCTCTTACATGAAATACAGTAGGGTTGTCGTAAAACACGGTAAGTTGTGCTGTGGTGGCTGCCACATTATTTTCTGCTAAACCTCTCGACAATGCTTTGTCTCTTTTATTCTGGTGTCAGAAAGTTTGTAAATTAGAGATATTGTATACCGCCAATATATGTGACTTCTAGCGAATCTGGCACTTCTCTGCTGACCACCATATCTAAAGGATGTAATTAAGAATTGCGCCTAAGGCGCATTGTGTGTTACGGACTCTCTTTCCCATTTTACTGTGTTCCCAATTTATTGTATGAATCACCATAACTTAAATGTTTTTAAATAAAATTCCATTTTTCCAGTAAAACCCTTAGTTGGAGTTTTTTGTGCAATTCTAAGAACCCGAAATTAAAACTACATTACATAATAATTGGCGCATCTGCCCATATTTTCTCCAACTTGTATTTTAAAAATGCACAAGGGAAAGAGAGACCCCTCTTAATATCATCTTATACATTGATATCAAAATTTCGTTGACTGTCCTCATCTAAGTTATGCGTTTCGGTTTTCTGATTCCGGGGAGGTTGAATATTGACGCTGCCATGTACCTGGATGTGTCCCTTCCCTCTCTGATATCGGTCCGATTGTTGCTCTTTCTCATCGCTCTCTACACACCCGATCCGAGGAGCAGCAGTTTATCGTACCTGCTGGGTCTAGCATCATCAAATTCCCCATATGATTCTGCATTATTCGGCTTCTATCAGATGTCATCTATTATCATGATTATTCTTCAAAACCTGAATGCGGCGTTGACTTCAGCTGCTAGTATTGTGTGTAAGCTCAACGGTTTTTCGCCAGTGCTTTTTGACCTAGTGCTCCTATCTCCTTGTGTTGTGATTCGTGCGCATGTGCCTTCAACGGTGCTTTGAGTTTATTTTGCGGCTTGTGAAAAGAAGAAAGATTTGCGTACATAGTCCGGTAAAGGTGTACGTGACATCTTAATTTACAAATTTTATGAAGAATATCTATAGGTATGCAGCTTTGTTGCACCTGTATTTATGTGTTTTCGTAGATTCTAAAGAGTCTTCAAAGTGTGTTTTCCAATTGCTTCTTCGGTGATTAGTTTGATTTACTTAAGTTACTTTGTTGTCATCTTCCGTGATAAGTGTTAAAAAATGTGCTTTGTCAGATGTCAGGCAAAATGAATGACAACAGAATGTGTGCTTCCCGAAAATATCAAGTTTAGATGAACACTATCTTTTTCGATGTTTTAATGATCATGCCATATTTTTAAAAAAAATGAAACAGTGCAACTTAGGAATGAAAAGAATCATTTTCTCACTTTCCTAGTGAAATATTTGTCTCAACAACTTGTGCAAATCAGTGTTATCTCGACCCGAATTTTTTTTTTAAACCACTGGGTTTTGTATCAGTGACAATGTCTTTCGTACAGCATAAAACGGTCGTGCACTAATAAAAGTGAAAATGTACGAAAAAAAAAAGCAGAAATTGTAATTGGAAATTCGCCAGCAATCATAACAATAAATTCAGCGATTGCTAGATTAAAAAATCTTCGACAGATTCAATATAATTTAAAAATAAAAAAGTAAATAATATTCACTTCAAAAGAATGAACAGGGAAAATTTAATTTTAACTTTTAAACTTTAATTGTAATAAATACAGTAAATGATTTGTTATTATTTTGCTTTTTTCTTTTCTGTATATGTTATGGTTTATATATATTTCCCTTTTCATGCGGTTTGGTAAAAACAATGAATGCTTTTTTTGAACTGTTTATTATATTTGTTAGCATGAATAGACAGGATATACCAATTTGAAAGATTATATTTTGATGTTTTTATTTGGCACTTATAATTAGTGTCTTTTCTTTTCTTACTTTATTTTGAAAGATAGGTTTTTAATTTCAATATTTCAGTGCATATTTATTTTATGTTGATATTTATATCGTTCAATATTTTTCATGCATAAAATAAAATTTCCTTTAATTAATATTTGTTTATGATAGGATAGGCATGTTGACAGTCCTTGTCGCCGTTTCTAAAAGGGCCTTGTGAAATTTTATCACGGCAATTATATGATACAAATCTTTTTATTTGCTTTTGCTCAGTATTTCAAATTCATTACCATTTTTGCATGGCATGGTATTGGAAGATGTTGCAATGACTTTTTGGTGATTTCTGTGTAATATCTGAGGGTTTAATTTTTTTTTACTGTATGAATATTTAATATAGTCCTTATTTTTAAAATATACAGAATTAACATTATAAGAACTCCCCCCATTTTTTTTCTTTTCTCTATCTGCTCACTCAGTAATAGTATTTGGTTAGATTTTTTTTTTCTTCTTTTTTCTTTCGTTCTATGCTCAAATACAGTATGTGAATTTTAAATTATTGTGCCATCTTTTTAATTTTTCTTCGTCTACATTTTTTTAACAATTTTGAAAATGTCACAGACAGATAACCATTCAGACTTGGAATTGTCTATGTCTGAGTTAAAATGTACTTTACCTTAAATGTTTGAGGAAGCGCTTAAGAGATTTGGTGAAAATATAAACACAGAATTCCCTCTACTACAGGAACAAATTGGCCTTGAAAACAATGACACTTTAGTTGAAAATATATCTATTCATAAGAAATTTTTGTGGAAATTTCAAATATGGAGTGACTTTTTTCAGGTAGTAAAAGATGATTATGTCAGGTTGCAAAATAGGAACAAAAATTTATAAATTGTAAACGCTAAAATTCTGGAACGATTGCACGCACTCACATTAAAGATAAACATGAAGTTGAAATTAATGAGACTCGTTCTCAAAATCAAAGCGCATCGGAAGCATACAGTAAAATATTATCACCTAAGCTGAATGAAACAACACAAACAGACATTTGTGAAAACACCAGACTGACTGGAAAATCTTTACAACATAAATCAAATATAGTTTCTGATTTGAAATGCCCACAACCGAATAAAAGTACTACAGAAGTTACCACTTCTCCTAAAAATAGTAACTTCTCTTCCCCTTTTAAGCATGGTTTGAAACCTATTTCAGTTATTATTTGTCATTTGTCAGAAAATTTTAATATTCCTGATATTCTTTTGGCAATTTCTGACTTAACTGCTATATCCACATCTTCTATTCAATTTCAATAAAAATATAAAATGAAATATGTTGATTTATTCAATTGGATATTTCTAATGCCCCCAATGATAGTAAAAATGTTAATTAATCATGGGGAAATAAAAATCCAGTCTACAGGTTACCCTGTAAAAAGATATGTTTCAGTAAAAAGATGTTTCATCTGCCAAAGCCTTTTTCATCAATCAAAATCATGCACAGATAAAATTAGGTGTCCTGTATGTGCCATGTCGCATAAAGATCCTCATTGTTCAAACAGCCCAAAATGCATTAATTGTATTAGATATAATGAGGTAAACAACACATCTTTTGACGTTTTCCATACAGCTTTTTCACATAGATGTCCTACTGTAAAGAAATTTATAGAAGATGAACGAGTAACCTCAGACAACTGCAATTTGTTTCATTGAACACACTTAATTCTCCCCCCCCCCCAAAAAAAAAAACTTTTTTGTTTAACATTTCACTTTGTTAGACACTTATGTACATCTTAATGCTTCACCATATGGCATTGGTGATAATTTAATTCACATTTAACACTTAGCTGTAAATTTAAATGGTATATTTTTTAAGAAATTAGGTGTGTACTGTTTAGTATTTTTTCTCATTCGGTTATTTACTGCAGAAATTATCGGATGATTAAAAGATAGAATGGTAGAATGAAAATACACTGATGCGGGTCGTCAGATATTTTTTCTTACTTGTAAAAGTTTTGGTAATAGAAAGTGTACACACAAACACTGTATATATATGTTTTTTTTTTTTTACCAGTTACATTTTAACGATTTTGGATAGTTTTCTACTTTTGTAACTTAGTATATACAAGTGATGGAAACATCACACTTCACTCATTATATTTAGTTTTGTTTTTGAAATTTACATTACACAATATAATTTAATAACATCTTCTGTTATTTTGTTACTTAACATTTAATTTTAAAATTGATGGTACTTTTTTACTTTTTGACAACGTTACTTCATGTGCTACACGTAAGTTTTGGATATATACACAATTGGTTCATGTGGAAGTACAAGTAGTTCACTTATTTAGTTACACATCAGTTCATGAGTATCATTACACAATTTTGTTCGTGTGAGATTACAATTAGTTCATGTGATTTGTTACACATTGGTTCATGAGTATATTTACACAATTTTGTTCATGTGAGATTACAATTAGTTTATGAGATTACTTACACAATTTTGTTCATGTGAGTTGTTACACATTAGTTCATGAGTATACTTACACAATTTTGTTTATGTGAGATTACAGTTTGTTCATTAAGATATTAGCATACATTGTTCATGAGTTTGTCACATTTTGTTCATTGAGATAATTTAAAACTTTCACACTTTGTTCATATGTTTATACCCTTAGTTCATTGTGTCAGGCAAAACCCTTTATCATTACATAATCTAATAATGTTAATTTATTAATTATGTACTTGAAATCTCATTCACAAGAAAGAGTTTGGAATTTTGTGTTTGTACACACGTACCGTTGTTTTTTTTATACTTCTACATTTCATGTCACGATTTCGTTTTAAACTATATTTTTTTTCCATCCTCTAAATTTTAACATTTTTAATTGTTCAGTTTTTGTAAAGTCATATGCTACTAATGACATCATCACTTTGTTTAATTACAAAGATTTTAGAGTTAAATGAAATTAACCTTCACATTACATCTTTAAACGACATATTCATTTTGCAGCAATTAAACTTTAAGGTTTCACTTTTTTTTTTCACTTTTATTATAGACTCCTTTCTTGAAAGTGTCATATCAAGTAAGGTCTCTTGTTACACTACACGAAATAATATACACAGTTCGTTAGTATTTTTAATATACTTGGTAGGAGTTAACTTTAAAGAAATGCAAATTACTCTAAAAGATCTACAATTACTTCATTTGAGGCAGTGTATTGAACACAACAGTTTTTTAAATTTTATTCACTACACCTAAACTTAAGATGTCTTTAAAAAATTTCTCTAAATGTTAAATAATGGTTTACTTTTTGAATGAATGAAGTTGTCGCCTTTACCTGATAATGAAAATTTGTCTCTCGCCACCCACGGACGTCTTTTTGAAATTTGATATATGAGATATATCGCAATTTTGAGTGTTTTTAAATTAGTTCCCCACAAGTCGTGAACCGTTCAAAATTGTTGCCCTAAGGTTTCACTCTATACTGTAATGAGAGACACCTTTTACTTGAATCAGTTTGCCAGTTCATGCTACTTACAAAAGATTTTTTTATGAGATATTAAAATGCGCTCCTTTCGCAGATCACTGTGATCAAATGGGGAGCGAGGAGGATCATGTTGTGCGCAATGCGAGTCTTCCTTTTTATTCCCATTTCCTCTAGGGCTGAAGTTCTAAACCAAAGTCACAATACTTGTATACTTAGAAGAATTAGGGCGACAATTTTTATGGCCGTGCTTTAGACACGTATAATTCTGGTAGTCCTGTGCCTCATGCACAATTTTTTTTCTTTCCCTATATCAGTACCCTTTTGTCCAATATAGTATACTTAAGCTTTTACTTTATAGATATAAACTTTTTCTCTAGTTACAAAAATTCTTAGTGCTGTTTTTATTTTCATTTGCTTGCATAGTATGAAATTATGATCTCTGTAAGATCACATTGTGAGAAGTTATAAATATATTTAATGTGTACTTCTCTTTTGAGTCATGACAAAAATAAAAGAAAGCTGGTACCAGCGCCACAAACACAGCCACAAAAAATGGAACCCAATTCTTCATCAAAAGTGGCATATTTTTCGTGGAATATTTAATTGATATATTGTTGTTAATATTAAGAGCACTCAGTCATGAAAAAAAATTTGATAATAAATTTGATTACAAACAAATGTGTTTATGTATTTCCATTCTCGCATAATTATTAATTTTTATTTCATAACGGTATTTATTTAAAAGTAATCAAATACACAAAAAACCTAAGTGCAGCTGTCTTTTTAACATTGCATTTTCTTTTATCGTATTTTATCTGCGTTGTAAACAAGTTATTCTTAATTGCAGCTAGAATTTGATGGGTAAAAAGGAATAAAATAATAAAAGTATTTCATGGGAATTGGGGTTTCAAATATATTTCATTTATCTTAGCAGATATGCGTGTTCTCTGCATTTTCCACACATTCATTAAGATTTCACAATCGAATTTAAGCTCAGTTCGTTCGTGTTAATGTAAACAAACCCAGACTTTATGGCGCTCTTACATGAAATACAGTAGGGTTTTCGTAAATCCCGGTAAGTTGTGCTGTGGGGGCTGCCACATTATTTTCTGCTAAACATCTCGCCAATGCTTTGTCTCTTTTATTCTGGCATCAGAAAGTTTGTAAATTGGCGATATTGTATAGCGCCAATATAACTGACTTCTAACGAATCTGGCACTTCTCTGCTGACCACCATCTCTAAAGGATGTAATTAAGAATTGCGCCTCAGGCGCATTGTGTGTTACGGGCTCTCTTTCCCAGTTTACTGTATCCCCAATTTATTGAATGAATCACCATAACTTAAATGTTTTTAAATAAAATTCCATTTTTCCAGTAAAATTATTAGTTGTAGTTTTTTGCGCAATTCTAAGAACCCGGAATTAAAACTACATTACACATGCATTTTTATAAAATCTAACTAATTTTTTTCAAGTCATTTTGTTCAGTCATCTGATATAAAAATAAGTGTGTCTCACATTTAAGTCATTTATAAGTGAATTAAAAGGATCAATTATTACCTATCACAATTAAATAGCTTCAACTGTACCTTTATTTCTAAAGTGGGTTACATTAAAAGCAGACCCTAATTTCTGGTGAATAAGCTTAGTGACAATATGACATTGCAATGTCAAAATTCTCAGTTTCTGTATTCTAAAATTTACATCAAAGACTTACTCTAAGTTATCATGCTTTTATTTACAGAAAACAAATCATTTGTTTTTATCCATTATTTGACTGAAACTTTTGCTTAGTACTGTCCATCCGTGGTTCGTCATAATCAAAATATATTGTTTCTACTTTCAATATCTTAAATGTGTTTCTCCTTAACACCAATGAAAAATAAGTATAAATATAAAATTAGATTAAAATAAACAGTCTTTTATATGCAATCGAAAATTCCTCTTGAAAACTGCGCTTAAGTTTTTGTCCGCATTTCATGATTTTTACCTACAAATTGCTTTACTATGCATGAATTTTGTGTAGGTACAGAACTCGATTATGAAAATGTTTAAGGTTTTTCTACGCTTGGTAAAATGAGCTAGCAAATGAATTTATTTAAAAATGAAATCTTACTTTTCAGTCTTTAAAATGTCTTATTGTTTGTTTTACAGGGATTTGTCATATGGTGAGGAGCGATTATTGGCTCATAATTAAGTCAAATGTTTTTTGAACTCCCATACAATTTTACGTAATACAGAGAAAATTTGGCGATTTGCCAAGTGTGGTTGACTATTTAAAAATGCCTTGAAATTAAAGTATGAGGCGTATTCAAGTGAAACCCTTTAGAAGCAAACAAAGTGACGAATTTCTGCTTAAGGTGGGGAATACGCACGAGCAAGTATCGTGTTATGTATGGAGCATGCATTGCATTTCGAAACGATCATTCTGCTTTCGTTGTTTGGACGCGCAGTTGAAAAATAGCTTAAGTGATTACGAACCTGTCTAAAAAAGCCAAACGTACAGAAGTACACTTTTTATCGACAGAGGTTAGCAAGACTGTTGAGATTCATCGGAAAATGTTTGCTGTGTATGAAGAAAAAAGTCCTTATCAAAGGCAACTGCTACAGATTGGCGATGACGACAGCAAGGAAAGGGTGATTTTGTCGAGTTCTAGTCAGACAGTTGTTACCGAGACTCTGTTTGTTGATACTGACACTGATGTCAAGATAAATTGTGAACGATGCATTCGTGACTTGGCAAATGAATTTGATGTTGTTTTCTTGGATTCAAGCAACAAACGAAACATTTCTTCGCCGACGGCATTCGATACCTTACCAAACAATGGAATGAGCGTGCCAACAAAGTCAGGAGTGACTTTTGTCTGTAAACATGTGTATGCTGTAAGTTTAAATATACATTATTCTTTCTATTTCATTCAGTTTTTTGTTTCATATATTTATGTTCCGCTTGCTAGAACTTTCGAAGGGATTTCATTTGCACACGCCGAATTGAACAGCTCAAGATCAAAAGGTAGTAAAATGTTCTATTGTCATCGGAAACACACATTTTTACATAATTTGTATAATACTAGCCTAGCAGTAAGTAGGTCAAAAGTTGTTAGCATAATTCCATCTTCACATACAAAAACCAGGATGAGTTAAATAAAAGAATAGAAAAAAATAAAATGTTTCTTAATAGATTTTAATGTGATATAACCACAAACAAAAATATACAGTGAGTGGCCAAAAAATTAGAGACATCCTCTAATAATAAGTTGATACATTTTTAGCTCCGATGACAGCCGATACGATACTCGCATTTCACCTCTCTTGTTCACCAGCCTTTTTTGCCCAGAATGACTCTTGTCGATTGAAGTTTTTTTTCCCTCAACTGCTACTCTCTATACAATCGATATAGTGTTGGGCGAGAAAATCCTAAAAGAGTCGTTTGTTTCAGAGATGCTAGCACCATCCCTTCTTGCAATGACGATCGTCTCTCGTTCAAAGTCACTTCAATCTTTCGTCTTATCCATTTTTACAGTAACGTCCGTGCTAACTACATCGTACGAAACTGAGAATTCATTATATGAGCAACTCTGCGTTGTTGCGTCATTCTACGTCACTGTTGTAGTGGTTTACTGTCACATAATGGGTGAATCTAATTTTTAGGACATTCACGGTACAATAACATCTTTTGAGATTACCACGATGACGAAGAGTGTTCTTTATATTTAGAAACCAATATATTTTCTAGATTCAAAAAAGCATTTCTAAAAACAAAGGTTGCCACTGATACTTGGAAACGTAATAGAATGTTGGGTATTAATGTGTTTTTTCACTCTAGGATATCGGTTTTTACGATGCTATAAATTCTCCATTAAACTCTGTTGGCAGCTGAAAAAAAGAATTTAAACACGAAATATAACAAAATAATAGTAGTATATGCTTAATTTGACGTTTTGGCTGTAAAAATGCTTGTAAAACGTAGAATTCATATCATCTGCAAGTTAATCAGAGTATAAATTGATTAATACATTATAAAATTTATCACAAAAAATATTTTAAATCTTTACGAAAATAAGTGGCAGCAAAATAAACCTTTCTTAAACGCTTCTTAAAATCTATGTTGATTTCTTCTGTTGCTACTGCTGAAGGACACTTTTCGTAATCCTTAGTAACGTCTAAGAGATTATTGTACATTTTCCTCCGTGTTTACGATATATTTGTGTAGATTAATCTGTCGTTTTTATTGTAATGTAATATAATTTTGTTTGTTTAGCACAATTATATCTATTTTATTACAAAACTAGTCGGTTTTGCAAGTCCCAAAACTTTCCTCTATCTCATACATGTTGATACTTCAAAATTCGCTATCACCGTACCAAAAGTAAATGGCAATCTATGTCGATCGTGGGAATTCTAAAGATATGAAAGTCCGTGCATTAGTTCTTGAGATAGGACTATCGCTAAAA
Organism: Maratus speciosus; assembly: GCA_963932465.1. Classification (NCBI taxonomy): domain Eukaryota; kingdom Metazoa; phylum Arthropoda; class Arachnida; order Araneae; family Salticidae; genus Maratus; species Maratus speciosus. The sequence goes on along the minus strand of OZ010786.1, from coordinate 2,612,231 downwards.
CCGTGGAAATACCGCAAAATGCAGCACAGCATTAACAACTGTTGGTTGATTTACACTTATTACTTGTTCAGCAACAACTTCTGTCAACGTCTGAATCTGAAGTTTGATGAATATCCGTGCGTTAGTTCTTCAGATAGAGCTTTTGCCGAAATGCTCTATAGCAGAGCCACCTGTTAGGCGATTTACACTGAAACATAGTAAACACAAACTTATATCAAGGAATAACTGAATCTGAAGTTTCATAAAAATCCGTGCACTCGTTCTTGAGATGGAGTCATTGCGGAAATAGAGAAAAATGCAGTATAGCAAAGCCACCTGTTGAGCGATTTGCACCAAAAACTAATCAGCACCAGTCTATATCAGGAACTAACTGAATATATTTTTTTATTAAATTCCGTGCATTAGTTCTTGAGATAGAGCGCACAGAAAATTTGTGTCACATACATACAGACAGACAGTCACAGACTCACAGACGCACAATTTGTAAAAAACATGTTTTTCGGAATCATTGACCCTAAAACGTGTAAATCCGTCGAAAACCGAAATTAAAAAAATTTCACTAATCCAATACTTTCTTCTTGTAAAGATAGAACAAAGTAAAAATAGAGAATAAGAAATAATAATAAAGAAGATTTCCCTATGGAAAAACAAAGCAAACAGAAAGAGAATTTTTGGTTATTCTATAACAAACGTAAGAACAAGTAATCTAAAAAGCCAATAAATTTTAAATCTGAATATTCTAGAACTAAATCCCCGTTGAATTCTGCTTTCAAAGCAGGATTTAGACACTTCCTTTTCAAACAATCTTTTTTAAAGGTAGTTTAACTCAAATACTGAATACAAAGTGGAAAAGTACGTTTCTTTTTATACTCTCTTATTTAAAAAAGTGTTTTTTGTATGTTAGGATGGAATTTTGAAATCGATTTTGATCTCACTTGCAGATATCTTAGAATTATAAAAATCACGTTCGCAGGTGTGATTACCATGATAATAACACATTTTAATATTTTTAGAACTTAATTATAAATCGATACATATTTTAAAAGCATTATTCCACTAGCCCACCACAAATAGTAAATCGCCAAATGTTCTTATTAACACGGAAAAATTTATGCCAAATGGCTGTGAAACTGCAATAACTTAAACTATTTAAAGGTTAAAAAAACAGAAAAGAATTTATAAATGTAAAAGAAAGAGTGTTGTATAAAAAATAGCTTTTATGAATGCATACAGACAGCAGACAAACAGCTGACAATGTGCAAAAAGACAATGGATTGAAAACAACACACAGTTATCAGGAAACAGGCAGATAGCAGAATACAGTAGAGAGAGCAGATAGACGTACTGCAGAATGATAGTCAAGAGAGTGTAGATAGTCAGCTAGATAGGAGACAGTATACAGACAGGCAAGAAACAGACAGACAATAGACAAATTGATAGCCAACAAAGGGTGACATGCATACTAGACAGACAGAGAGATAGAGATAGAGACACATAAAACAAAACCAGATAGAGACATATAAACCAACTAGTTGGATGTCACAATCCCAAAACTTTTTTCTGTCTTATAGATCTTAATATTTCGAAACATAGTTACACATGTTAATACTTCAATATTATTAGTTCAACACTATACAAACTTTGATTTTCGTCTTAAATTTCTGCTCTAGTCAATTAAACGGACTAAAAACGAGTTCATCTATACCGTGATATTTGTTAAAATTATTAATTTTTCCTTATTCTGTTGTTATCAGGTGTTTGCGAATAGCCGGCTTAGCAGAAAGCGAATTCCCGTCGCTGCACGAGCCGCCGATGCACCATAGAACAACGAAAAATCAAGAAAACTATACAAAAATCGATTTCACAGAGCCCCTTTACCGCGCAATATTTCCAATTTCAAGGAGGACCTGTTGGCCAAAGCCAATAACATGCACAAACATTTTGGTTCAATTTTATGCACAATTTTTTACACTGTTCGATGGTACAGGAATGAAAATTGCACAGGGATCGCAATTATAGCGCCCCCTTCTGGCGGAATTTTTTTTAAGTTCAGGGAGGGATTGCTTGCTATAGCCAGAAACATACACAAAAAATTTGTATCAATTATATGCATAACTTCACACACTTTTCGATGTTACAATAATGAAAATGGTACAGACATCGCAATTATAGCGCCCCCTACCGGCAGAATTTTCCCAAATTCAGAGAGGACCTTCGTGCCATGACCGAAAACAAACACAAAAATTTGGTTCAATTCTATGCATAACTTCATACACTTTTCGATGGTACAATATTCAAAATGGCACAACAATCGAAGAAAAATCGCTATTACAGCGCCCCCTACCGGCGATTTTTTTTTCAAATTATAGGAGGACCTCTTTGCCTTAGCCAAGAACTTAAAATTTTTTTTTTTGGTTCAATTCTATGCATAACTTCATACACTTTTCAATGGTACAATATTCAAAATCGCACAAAAATCGCTATTACAGCGCCATCTACTGGCGAATTTTTCAAAATTTAGGGAGGACCTGCTTTCCATATCCAAAAACTTAAAATAAAAATTTGGTTCAATTCTATGCATAACTTCATACATTTTTGGATAGAACAATATTCAAAATCGCACAAATATCGCAATTACAGCACCCCCTAGCGGCGAATTTTTTCAAGATTCAGGGAGGACCTGCTTGCCATATCCAAAAACTTAAAATAAAAATTTGAACTCCAGAACTTCATACACTTTTGGATAGTACAATATTCAAATTCGCACAAAAATCGCTATTACAGTGCCTCCTAGCGGCGACTTTTTCCCAAATTCAGGAAGGACCTGCTTGCCATATCCAAAAACTTAAAATAAAAATTTGGGTTCAACTCTATGCATAACTTCATACACTTTTGGATGGTACAATATTCAAAATCTTACAAAAATCGCTTTTACAGCGCCCCCTACCGGCGACTTTTTTCCAAATTCAGGGGGGACCTGCTTTCCATAGCCAAAAACTTAAAATAAAAATTTGGTTCAATTCTATGCATAACTTCATACGCTTTTTGATGGTACAATGGCGACAGACGGACAAGCGGACACACGGACAGACAGACATTTTCTATAAACATGTTTTTGGGGATCTCTGACCCCTAAAACGTGTAAATCCGTCGAAAACCGGAAATCGAAAAAAATTCGATTACAATACTTTCTTCTATTGAAGATAGGAGAAAGTAAAAAATGTCCGGGTTTTGTCCCACGAAGGGTTCAGGGCTAGAACTCCCTAGTCTATATTATAAAGGACAAACGTATCTGTGCGTAACGCATACATCATTCTGCGAGGCAACACTTCGAGGTTTGAAATGAAATTTCGGTTTTGCAATTTTCTCTACTGTAGATTTTTAAACTTCTAAACATCGCACAGTTTCATTTTTTTCACCGTCGTATAAGGAAACAAATGTACTTTTAAATGCAATTTGTTTGAAAGCTCTATATCAATTTATTTTTGAGATATTAATTTTTTTTATGGTTTTTAGTACAAATTTTGTAAATGTGGCAACTGAAGTACTCCATTTCTATTAAAAGTAAAGGGAAAATAGCATAGTCATGGTTTATTACTTTTCACTGATTATATCCTTATTGATGCCATTTTCACATTACAAATAAAAGTCATTTTTTCGTAATTTTTGAACAGAAAATGACGGCAGCCATTAAAAAAAAAAAAAAAAAAAAAAAAAAAAAAAAAAAAAAAAAACAAGCATTCTTCTTCATACATCAAAAGAAGAAGAAGATATTTCAATAAGAAGATGATAAGAATAATTCAATAATTTCAATAAGAATTGAAGAAGATATTTCAATATTTTTACATTCCGCCGATACTGAGTTTGAGACGCTAGGCAAAATGATTCAGTGAGTAAAAATGATGTCATATTTAAAACAAAATGATAATTTTCTTTGATAAAACTAAATATTTGACCAATACTATGGCAACTAAAGGCAGATTTCTGAATGGTAAATTTTCGCGGGTACTGATATTAGAACTTAAAGTTTGTGCGAATGTTCACATGGAAAGTTGTATCGGACAAACGTGACTTTAAGTTTGGAAATACATTCATTAATAATGTATTGAGCGTTAAAATACTTTTAAATTGTGAATTTGAGTGGTGCGCATGCAAATTTTGAGAATGTAAAAATAACGTACAGTTTAGGTTTTATGGGGGGAATTTTTATGATGTGACAAAGCAAAATCATTTTTACTGATTTTTCATCCCGTAAAAACAAACATAAGAGCCTCAATCGATAACTTCAACATAATTACTCATGTTGATTACGTATTCTAATACAGTTTAATTTTTCAATAATTTAAGCAGTTGAAGATTGTGGAGATAATATTTTGGTAATTTTAGGTTAAAAAAATTATTTGTTTTAAGAGTTAGACAATCATTTGCAAGATGAATTTTGAAATCATTTTTACTGATTTTTCATCCCGTAAAAACAAACATAAGAGCCTCAATCGATAACTTCAACATAATTACTCATGTTGATTACGTATTCTAATACAGTTTAATTTTTCAATAATTTAAGCAGTTGAAGATTGTGGAGATAATATTTTGGTAATTTTAGGTTAAAAAAATTATTTGTTTTAAGAGTTAGACAATCATTTGCAAGATGAATTTTTTATTGTAATTATTTTTGTAGGTTTATTATAAATTCGATCTAACAGTTCCATTCTAAAAATTTTAGTTCGTCGAATTTCGACGGGTTCCAACTCGTAATAATAATAATTCTTTTTTTTTTAACCACGTGCATAATGGAGAAAACAGGGCAAAAAAATGACACTTTTTCAAATGACTATTGCAATATCCGTTCAATTTCACTAAAAATTGGTTCTTGAAACCGCAAATTTAATATATTTTATACAGAATTTGGAAAAGAAACGTAAATATTCTTGTGCTAAATTCACCTTGAATAAATAATTAAAATTCGTATAAAGCACCAATAATTTTCAATGTATTTTTAAGGTATTTTAATGTGTTTTAAATAATTTTATATTATATTTGCACCAAAAAGCAATTTTAGTAAGTTTTATATGCAATTGACAATATCTGCGTCAAATTTAATAATTATTTTAAAGTAAAAATATTTTCTGTAGAAAAAACTGTAGATAATATGTGTGTGAATTCAGTTTTTGTGTTACTGTATTCTTTGTATGGAAAAAAAAATACCGAATTTGACTTACTGTTTGGGCAGACAGACGACACTGTGTATACAATCTGTATTGTTGTCATTTTTAAGAATGGGCTGTGCATGCGAATATATGTACAGTTGTACGTATAATCACACTACACTCAAATTCTTATATATATTTAAAAAAAGTGTTCATGAAATAATTTTTAAAACTGCATGTACAGTGGCGGTCAAAAGTTTCCGGCCAGCGTAAAATTTTTGGTTAATTTATAAGTATACCCATATGAAGAGGAATCTCAAAGTGATACTTATACACTTTATTGACATAATAGAAAGGAACTTATTTATGGAATAAAAAATAAATATTAATAAATTTAATTGACAAAATTAATTGCAAAAGGTAAATGCATGTTCTCAAAAGTTTCCGGCCACCTTGGCAAAATTGGAAGAAAATGGTGTTATAACAGAAAATAACAGTGATCAACAACATTTACAATTAGTATTTTGTATTCATACATTTAGCAATAAGTACTGCGGCGCAGTAACGTGGCAACGATTCAACGAACGGTTGTAGAACGTCAATGTTAAGTTTTATCCATGGTTCTTGCAATTAATGTGAAAATGCTACTGAATTGGAATATTTATAATTCCACACACGTTTCCAAGTTAGTTTCAAAGATTTTCTATAGGATTCAGATCGGATGATTGGGCTGTCCGTTTCAAAAAAGGAATTTTTTGTGCGAAAGCCACTGCTTGACGAGGTTGCATGTATGTTTTTGGTCGTTACGAGGATGAAACAAATATTTGCGACTTCAATTTTTCCTCCAATAAGGCAGCAAATGATCTTGCAAGATATCCTTATGCATTGCACTATTCATCTTGCCGTGGATTTCAAATAACGGACAGGAACATTTTGCAGAAAATGCTCTCCACAGCATAACGTGTCCTCCGCCATGCTTCATTGTAGGAATAACATATCTCGAATCTTATCTTTTGTTTTTAGGTCGTCGGTTATTGTGTCTGTTATCACTCCCAAAAAGATTGAATGTCGATTCATCGGAAAATAGTACTTTTTTCCAGTTTTCAGTTGACAAGATTTTGTATTCCTTGGCAAATGCAAGTCGGGACCTCTGATTTTTTTTACTTATGGAAGGTTTTTTGACACCGACTGTTCCATAAAGTCCTACGTCACATAAGCGTCTTGACACGGTAAACCGACTTATTTCAGCAATATTTTAACACCCTAAATCACGGGGAATTGCAGCGGCATTTTTATGCGGGTCATCAACTGTTTTTCTCCTGATAATTCTGTCCGCAACAATAGTTTTTTTCCGGGGTCTCTCGGACCGTGGCAAATTCCGAAGGCCATGACCATCTTTATATTTTTTTAAAATATCGTTCACAGCAAATTTTCAGATCGACAATTTCACCGAAATCTCACGAGAGGATTGTCCCTTTAGCGACAAACAAGTCACTCGTTTAGGAACAATAAATTGTTCCACTTTTAATTTTTGAATTTCAAATACGTTATTCACATTGATTAATTAACAAACACGGCCAATAAAACACTTTACCGATAGCAAAAACTAACGGATGACAAATGGCCGGAAACTTTTGCACACGCGAATTTCGAATTCTTCATCTTTGCATCAAGTATCTTCAGTATTCAATCAAAATGATCACGTGGTCAGAGGTACTTTGCTTATTCATAACTTTTGGCGTAATCATGTTTCTTCTTCGCTGAAACGTTCTGTCAAACAAATCAAAGAATCTAACTGGCCTTTAAACTTTTGACCGCCACTGTATGTCTTTTTATTCACAGATCTCTTTAGTAAAATTTTCATCGTATTCAAACTGAGAAAAAAATAATATTTTTAATAACATGAACTGCCATGTATGCACTTGTTCTTGTACATAAATCTATTATGTATATTTATGCATACACTAGATTCATAAAAAAGATAAGATTATTTATGTATATATATATAGCACCTTATTTAATTTAATAGCCGTCTATGTATTATTAAGGATTATCAATTTTAAAATAAACATTATTTTTTTACATATTTTCTTATAAGTTAAATAGATATAGATAATTTTATAAGTAACTGAGAATCATACTTGAAATTCCCTATGTAAGCTCATTATTGAATCTCAGATATAAGGATTTTTTGTGGAATATAATTTGTATTATATCTATATCATGTTGGATGTAAATAAGTAAATACAGTAAATTCTGTCTAAGGCGGACTCTGTCCAAGCCGGAAATCTGTCTACCACGGAAAATTTGTCAAGTCCCGGCGAACCCATAGAAAATAACACTAATTCTTGCTGCATAAGGCGGAATCTGTCTAACGCGGAAACGGAAAGGATTTTAAGGTCCCACCGAAACCAAAATTTTGCATAAGGCGGAAAAAAGGATAATTTAAAAATGAGAGGCATTTTGTTTATTAAACTTTAAAACGAATAAGTCAAATACTCAATGTCGAGCATGTTAGTTAAAGTTCCTAACACTCTGAAAAAGTTAATTCAAAAGGACAGGAACTGTTTAAATTTTAAGGAATTTATGCTTGTGCCATTTTTTTATATGCAAAATTATATTTAAAACTTAATATTTCTAGTAGAATGAGTATTTATCAAAATATATATTTTCGAAAGCATAGGCGTAACCAGGGGGGGGTACCCTTGTGCCCCCCCCCCCCCCTCCGCTTGCGCAGACTCAAGCTCAATTATTTAAAAAAATCGAAATCTAAATAAGAAAAAAGAAGAAGAAGTGAAAGCAGAATTCAATTAGTTTATCAAATTAGTTTAGTTCAGAAAACTATCAGCGTGAGTTTTAAAATGTGATAAAAAAAGAAACCCACTTTTTTTTTTTTTTTTTTTTTTTTTTTTTTGAAGAAAATTATGTTTTTTTATCTTTTTTTAAACTAGAATATTTACAAGAATCTGTATAAGTCATAGTAAGCAAAAAGGTGGATTTATAATCCCACTTTGACGTCTTTTGTTTGTGGGAGATTTTTTTTAGCATCGTTCTTTCCATTGCATGTTTCTGCAATTTCATGAGAAATTAACGCAAGTTCTTGACGAGGATGGAAATTATTTGTCTCAAGAAGCAAAAAAATTGAAAGGGAATGCAGATGTGAAACGATAATTCCAAAATGCGATTAGCCGGGGGAAAGAGGGGGGGGGGGTGCACGGACCCTGCCTCCTTTGAAAATGAAAAATAATAGCACAAAAAATTCAAATTAATCTGGAGGTTGGTTGTTTGGTTGAGTTTCGTGTTTCGCGGCCATTTTCTGATATTCGTAAAAGAAATATGGTTGCAGTCTTTCAAATCAATACAGTAGTTTTTTTCCTCTGAAAATTTTTATACTATTTTTAGAGTTTCTTCTCGTTTCGCGGCGTTCTTTTGAAAGTAGGAAAAAGAACCCGGTTTCAATCTTTTAGCCCAGTGCAGTAAATTTTAATCAACTTCGCGATTTTATTCTGGGATCATCTCATGATATTTACAATTTTCCCCCAAAATCGTTTGACGAAATTCGCGTCTTTCTACGCGATTTTTTTGTTGAAATCCGCACTTATCACCACTAACCTTTGACAAAGTTCGTGTTTTTTACCGCGATCCTTTGACGAAATTTGCATTTCTTTAGCACGATCCGTCGATGAAATTCGCGTTTTCTTTCCGCGATCTTTTGACGAAATTCGCTTTTTCTTTTCGCAGTCATTTGACGAAATTCCCGCTTTCTTTCTACGATCCTTTGACGAAATTCTCGTTTTTACCGCGATCCTTTTACGAAATTTATTTTCTGTTGCGACCGATTAGCGAAACTGATTTTTTTACAGGGAGATCATTTGTCAAAATTCGCGATAGTTTTGTGCGACCGATCGGGAAATTTCTCGATATCTTTCCGTACTAATTAAAAAAATTCTCTACTCTTTTCTGCGACATTTTGACGAAATTTGCAAAGTTTTTTCGTCAATCGTCCATCGAAATTCGTATTTTTTGCGCAATCTTTTGACGAAATTGGCGATTACTTTCTGCACTCTTTTATCGAAATTCCCGATATTTTTCCACGATCGTTTGAAGAAATTTTCACATTTTTCCGCGATCGATTCACGAATTGATTTTGAGAAATTCCATAAAAGATATAAAAATCGCGGACTTAAAAATTTTTTTTAAATACTCACTGAAGAATCACAGGTCTGTGAAAGAATTTAGAGGGAGAAAATACTGCACAGCATTTTTTATTATGTAGGACTTTCCTTTTCTGGGCACAGATCGCGCGATCTCGCACCTTATTTCAAACCCTGTCCCTCAAAGAAAACTTCATTACTAGTGCAGTTTCGTTGAATTTTTTTTCTTTAAACAAACATAGAATTAAACAAATCTAGGTTTGTTTTTGTTTTTTGTTTGTTTTTTTTTTTGGGGGGGGGGAGACTGCCTTCGGCAACGTACTCTCGAGCAAGCTACGACTTCTTCTGTCTCGAAACAAGCTAATCTTGAATTATTGCGTCTTTTATTTCGAGCAAAATTAAATTTTCAGCTTTCTTATAACAACTGATTTGACATTATTCCAATTCGAATTTAATCACAACAGTTGAAAAAATTACCGGATAGTTTTTCTGTTTAAAAAAAATCCAAAAAACCGCCTTAAAGCACGAAAAACCTCGCTAAAAATCGCATTAAATATTCAGAAAAGATTAAAAAAACACAGGGAATGAAAATTAACTAATCGGGTAAAAGATTTAAACCGGATTCCTTTTAGGAATGTCGGGGAAAAAAGTCACCGCGAAATGCGATAAAAACTTTCTAAAAGTAACATTAAAATTTTTTTAAAAAATTAAAAAAATCGCTGTAAGAATCTCGAAACACTTTATTGAAAAGAAGACAAAGTTTACTGGATAAAATATTGAAATCGGATTCTTTTTTACTAATTTGAAAAAATTGCAGTAAAATGCGAAAAAATTCGCATAAAAAATTTGTTGAAAAATTCCAGAAATTGTCTTCGATATGCATGAGTTCAGGCATACAGGTCATGTCAAATCTTACGGCTGTGCGGGCTGCATTGTTTTTTTAGAGTTCAGCACGCGCGCGCGTACACACACACACAGAGACTTACAAGCACCTATCTGTATTATTACAGTCGTATCATGATAGTATAATTTTTATTCATCTTGATAAAATTTAGTGTATATTATCATGAGCTACTTTACCTAATATATTCGACACATTATGAGGTAAAAACATGAACTACAGTAATTTCCGGCCTTTAATCCGCGGATCAAACAATATCGGACCCAGAAATCTTGTTTCATACAACGTAACTTGTTAAATCGTGATAAATATTTAACTTCAATAATGAAATAAAATTTATGGGTCGATACATGATTGTTTGATCCGCGGATTATAGACCGGAAATTACGGTAAATGAATATTATAATTATTTATAATATTATAATAATTATTTACATAGACTTCCCTCAAAAATGTCTTGGGTCCCCCCGGTGATCCCTAAGAAGTCATGGAGACACATTCTGAAAAACTTTCGTGCGTATGTACTGGTGTACCGCATGTATTTTCTAAGATTTATCATCCGGCAAAATTTCATCGACAAGACTTTGACTGAGATAATTTTAGATCTCATGCACTGTTCCACTGTGCATATAGAAGTTTCCAGCATGATTAAAAGCCTTTTTTAATCTTTATAAGAAGTTAGGGTGCCAAAATGTTTTACACTTGTGACCACATTTTGTCACTGTCTTGTGTCACTGATGGAAGGACATTTACATAACTTTTTTTTTTTACCATTACATTTAGTTTTGATGTTTTGAACCCCTTCTCAACCCTCCTCACGCAAACAAAAATTGCGTTTGAGACCTTTTTACAAGAAATACCACACAATTATACCTTCTAAGATGAAAACGTGTCTAAAACGGAAATTCGACCGGTTTCATGGAGTTCCGTTTTAGCCGGTTTTACTATATAAGATATTGTTTCTATCCAATATGTTCAGGTTAAAATGTCTGGGCACCCCCCCCCCCTGTTCAAAATGCTGATTACGCCTATGGAAAGTGCAATATATTATACTTTAAGGATGTACTCAAATTCAAAGTTATAGCGTTCTGTCTTATTATCGAAGTTTATTGGGGGGGGGGGGGGGGGGTTGTTTTGTGTGTGTGTGTAAACTTCCAATTCGCATGTATTACAGCAGAACTAAGAAATTGAATAGCGTTTCTTATTTATCTGTAAAGACAAAAGATCTTTCCGGATTTCAGTTTTCAACCGATTTTCGAGTCAGGAAAATCAATAAAAAATCAAATTCGAGGATTTTTTTTGGGGGGGGGAGGGGGGGGAGCTTTTTTGCATAAGCCGGAATATTGTCTACCACGGAAAATTTTCTGGGTCCCGATCGATTCCGCCTTAGACAGAATTTACTGTAGTAAAGATCTGCATAGTGCTTTTAAGCATAAAAAGGATTACTTTTTATAAACTTTCTTATTTACTATGATATAAGAGTCCTAAACATTGTCAGGGGCGGATTTAAGGGGTCGCGATGGCCGCAATCGCGAGGGGCCCCGCATCCCAAGGGGCCCCCAAATCTTCTTTTGAATTCAGAGAGAAATGTGACGTTTTGGTAAAAGGATTTTCTTTGTGTTCTGTTTTTTTAATTTTTCAGTTAATATTACAATATCATTTTCATGTAATAAATATAATTTTTTCTATCATTTGCTACTACCAGAAATGTCTTAGTTTTCCCTAATCTTTTTTTCCTTTATGAATTATCAGGACTTTGATCGTTTGTGGACGGATAGGGTGAGATTCCAAGAAAACTTGGCTCTGAGCCGGAAGGAACACTGCTAGAGACATTCTACGAGTATAAAGATTTAATTATGCAGATTGTGAGAGGGGGAATTAAATCTGAGGCCCCTTATTTTGGGGGCCCCGCATTGGTATGCAGTTTTAGTAAAGCTGATATTTTAAGTGAATATTTTCTTTGTTACGGATTATATATACTAATAAAAGAATGTTTCGCTCTGAGTGTCTGTCTGTGTGCGATAGCTAGCAAAATCTACCGCACGTAGAAGTCTGAACATTTGGGTGAGAATAGTCTAAGCCAGTTATTGATGAACCTGAGAGTTAGACTTTTAATATTTTAAGACCCGGTCCCCCTGAGCCCTTCAAGTTTTTATGCCCTAAAATTTTAATAACTTGCCTCTTTTTTATCTGATTTTCTTCGGGTTTTTTTTTTGGGGGGGGGGGCTTTCGCCATTTAGTTATCCCCCTTTCTACGTTTCAGTTACACCAACACTCTCATATTTTTATTGGGGCCCATTTTAATGCATTTCCCCCATTTTTGCGTATTTCTTCAAAATTTTATTCTAATAATTCATACCCTATGCTTAATTTCATCTAATTGAAGATCTAAAGCGCAAAGTACTAGGGCCTTTTAACATATTTTCATTTAAGAGCCCTGCTCTGAACTATCAGTTGGCCTCTTTTGTATCTCCTATTATAGTTTCCTTAAAAATGGTCCTATTCACTAGATTTTTTTTTCTAACCAACTTCTTAGGTCCTCCAACTACTACATGAAGTTGAAAAAAATTTCTCAGACTTCAGCTACTACCAATTTTGAATAGTAATGGCTTTCTTGGGGCCCTTGCTGCACCTTCTTTAAAAATAATCCAATTCCCTTGCAATTTTCTTTTACATAGTTCTTAGGTCCTCGGGCTATTTTATAAACTGCTAAAAAATTTCCTTATACCCAATTACATTCGAGTTCTGATTGTGTTCCCCTGGGACATAGTACAGGGTCCCTTGAAGTTTTTGTGCCCTTAATTGTTAATAATTTACCCCCTTTTAATCCGATCTTTGTTTTGAGAGAAATTTTACATTTAGTTATTCCCCCTTTTCTAAATTCCAGTTAAGGCATTGGCTTTCTGGGGCCCGGTCCGGAGTCAATTGAACTTTTTGTGCGCCACGCATTTTTCACTCCCTAATTCTGTCACTCTCTCAATGCATAAATTTAAAATTGAGTCTTTGACTCCTGTCCCCGGGTCAACACCCTCATATTTTTATTGGAGCACTAGGGCCCTTTTTTAAGCATTCCCAATTTTTTTAGCATTTCTTTAAAATTTTATTCAAATGATTAATTTATACCCTATGCGTAATTTCGACTAATTACAGATCTAAAGTGCTAGGTAGTAGAACCTTTTAACATGTTTGTATCAAGGCCCTGCTCTCAGCTATCAGTTGGCCCCTTTTGGGCCCCCTATTATCGCGCCCTTAAAAATAATCTGATTCACTATCTTTTTTTCTAAGAACGTTTTAGGATTTCCAGCTACCCCACATATTTATATTGGGGCCTTAGGATCCTTATTAAGTATTTCCTCTTATTTTTGCGCATTTATTTAAAATTTTATTCTAATGATTATTTTGTACATTATGTTTAATTTTGACTAAATGGAGATCTAAAGAGCTAAATACTAGGACCCTTTAACATGTTTTCATTTTAGGACCCTGCTCTCAACTATCACCTTGACACCTTTTGATCCCTTCTATTATAACTCCCTTAAAAATAGTCCGATTCACTAGCTTTCTCTTTTCTAACAACTTGTTAAGCCCTCCAGCTACTCCATGAACGACAAAAAAATTTCTCAGACTTCAGCTACCACCAACTTTGAATATTAATCGCCTTCTTGAGGCCCTTGGTACAGCTTCTTTTAAAATGATCCGATTCTCTTGCAATTTTCTTTAACATAGTTTTAGGGTCCTCCTGCCACTTTATAAACTGCTAAAAAAATTTCCTTATACCCTTGCTACCAACTTTTTCGAACATTAATCTTCTTTTCGGCATCAACTTACATTTACTCGCTACAGTCGTAAATTAAAAATAACGCTACTGTTAAAGGTAAGTGGTTAACTTTAGAGAGGTGGGGGTATTTCATCCGTAAATTAAATATTGTCTTAATGTTACAGGGAATTTGATAAATTTATAGATGAAGGGGCACCTTCCACCGCTTGGGAGCGCATTCTTTCCTCTGGTTTTATTGGCCCAATTTCAATGGCAATTGGTTCCTTGGACTGACAAGGAAGGTCTCCATACTGGGCATTCTCAGAATATTTTGAAAAAAAATACCAATTAAACTACTTATGTATGTAATAATGGATCAGTCAAATTTAGCGGCGGAATTACAGTAGAAAGCCTGTAAAAAAATAAAATACTTTCGGGTATTTGGCATGAAAAGACGAAAGCGTCACGCGATTTGGCTAGCAGTACTTTTCCTCGCCAAAAGCAAACGATTTTAATGCATCTGAAAATTGTTAATTGATTTTTAGAATGCGTGTAAAAAGTATTTAATGAGTTTAAACATAAACAATGAGAGAGTTTAATAAATGCATTTTTTCGTATTACATATTTATGTTGCTTGTTACTTAATTTCATTACTTTAAAAACAATTTCATCTATAAAAAATACTTTCATATATTTAAGTGTATTCCAAAATAAAGGCATGATTCATTTAGCAGTTATTCATTTCAAACCAAGGAATTCGTCGTTTCCATAGCAACAAAATTGAACCAACAGCGCTCAATTGGACTTAATTTTGAGATATTGAAACAATTTTAATTTTGTTTTAATTCATAAAATTTGATATTTAACTTTCATTATAAATACATATATGACAAAACTATAGCTAAATCAAACAAAAACTGACAAAACTACAATTATTTAAGTTAAATTTATTTAAACAAGTTCAATATGAAATATTTTTATCTTAAAGAGTATTCGACATGAAAAATTATTTTTCGAAATTTCCTTTCATTGCCAACCGATGATAAATCGCCAAATAAACAAAAATTTCATTATTTTTTTTACGAACGTTCTATCGGGGTTCCGCCAAATTTTTTTATAAACATATATATTCACATGAGACGAACACTCTGTAATTTTTTTTCAGATTTTTCTGAATATGCCCGTATGGAGACCTTCCTTGTGAGATTATAACAAAGCTACTTTCTGCATTATGAAAGTATATCTTGGACTTTTGTTACCACCCTCTTTGAACGTTAACGGTGCATTCTTTCCTCGGTTTCTATGGCTCGATTTCATCGAAAATTGGTTCATTCAATTTAGCTTAGGATTGTTATAGAGATTTTAATTCCATCTTCTGCCGTTAGGGGGAGCGTTCTAATCTCGGGTTCCAAGGGCCCGATAAATACGGAGTTTGGTTCAATCAACTTGGTTTTCGATTGTCTTCGACGCCTGCAGAGCACTTCGGGTATACGTTGCCTCAGACAGCGGCAACCCAGGTCAAACGTTCGTTCAGAAAGAGGCAGTGGCGTAGACAGGGACGGGGTCCAAATGCTCTGGCTACCAGTAATATTTTAAAGTTGTCTTCGTCTTGATTAATAGCAGATAATTCTCTGATTAGATAAGGCGAACTGAACTTTACAAAATCTCTGGTATCCAGAGAATTTGGACCCTACCCTGTCTATGCCACTAAAAAGTGGTTTGTTGGGAACACACTCCATGCTGCCGAAGGCATTGGAGCCCCGGAAAAACTAAGTTCATTTGAAGCACTCTATGATGCCGAAGGCGTTGGGGCACCGATTTTTCGAAGATATAAAATCATACAAACTTGAATTTTGTTTAAGGTTATTATGACGGTCCCGGGCAACGTCGGACCGGTCAGCTAGTAATCAATATTTTATTATTGCACAAGTTTTATTATTGCATCGTAAGTGTTCATACTTTTTACCTCTCATAAAATTCTCCATATCCAAATAAAAAATGACCTACGACCAGGGGCCTCGGTAAGGGGGCGGGGGGGAGCCTCCCCCCCAAACGTTCGTGAATGCTGTTACACTTGGCAAATTTACAAACTTAGTTGGTGAATTTGTGCAAAACTTTAATAAAAATTATAATACATTTTCTATTTCTGACAGACTTTGCAAAAATTACTAATCTAATTGGGAATATTATTAAACTTTTTACGAATAAGAACTATATTACATTTTCTAATTGTGGTAACTTGGCAAAGTTGTAAAACTAGTTGGGAAATACTGAAATTTGAGTTGGCAATTTAAGGTCCTCTCCCCCACCAATAAAAAGTCTTCGCGATGGCCCTGCCCACAACAATCAAATAGATCATGACTGTCAACACAATGTACCCCATAGTTTTCCCCAATATGAATTTCTTCCATTTTAGCAGATGTTTTGCTAATCGCAATTGTGAGAAAGTGCCACTTTCATATTTTTGTGACCATTTTTTATGGCATTCGCTATTAAAACACATGCAATTACAAACCTATATGCAGATTAGTTAATTAAATTGGTGTTTAAAAAATATCTACCTTATATATATAAAATCCTAGTGAAACGAATTTATAAAACGACTGATTGTATTTCAAGGCTATTATTCCTAAAACATGGAACCTTTGGCGATGAAATTAACACCAATTGTCCGTATTGATCCGAGTATGTCAAAAATGGTATTAGAATTTTTAAATTTGTTTTAGTTTTCGAGGCATTAATTTTTTTTTTCCTAATTGTAACAATATTTTTGTAATGATGGTAACTAAATGACTCCATTTTTGTGGGAAAAAGGGAAAAATATAAGGATTATTAGAGTTATTTTCTTTTTCGCCATTTTCAAATTGAAATTGAAATTATCTTTTATTTCAATAAAAAGTGAAGATAATATTGTGATTAAATTATATTTTTCAGGAAAATTCGGAAAAATAATTCATTAAATAATAATAATAATACGATTAAATAAATAATATTTATTTATTTATTTTATTTATTTTAATAAAATTTCTCATTTCAAGATATATTTTTTCATATTTTAGAAAAGGTTACTATTTTATATTGTTGCCAATTTTAAAAACAACTCAACGAATAATATTTAATTTCAATTTAAAATTTATTTACATGTGACTGTTATAACGTTTGCATGGGGTTGTTAAAATAAATAAAGCCCCTTAGTATTTATGTAAAAATGCAGTGCAGATAGTTATAAAACAACTCGCGGAGCTTCGAATTCTTTTTATATCCATAAAGCATTTGCCATTCTTTGAACCCAGCTGTGTAATGAAAAGGAGAAAAATATAATTTAATTTGGTTATAATTGATGAATTTATTTGATTTCTGAAATTGTTTTATTAAAACATGAAATTAAAACTGCAAGCAAGATAATGGCATGCAGGGAAATAAATGCAGCCGCATACTTTAAAACGCCATACATTTATATCTTATTTCATGAAATAAATGGACCAAAAATGAAAAGCAGCGAAAAGAGGTTTTGAGTTATAGCTCAGCAGACGCTAAAATATTGTCTCCTTAGTTTCTGATTAATTTTGGTTTGAATTATCATTGTATGTTCTTAAAAAATTGAAAGGAAAATAAGATACATAATTTTAGCACATTTATCCGTCACAGTATCTAAGTTCGTGTAAAATAATCTGATTTAATTTGAATTTCGTGTAATTAATCTTTAACGATTTGAATGCATTTTAATTTATTTGTTAGTAATTATTGTATTTAAGTTTTGAATAGCTACTATTTTTAAACTAGCTGACCCGCCCAGCTTCGCCTGGGCCCGTGGTAAATGACTCTTAAGTGAACTTCAAATTTGTATGATTTTATATTTTTAACTCCATTTTGTCTGAATTTATATTTTTACATGAAAAAATATTGAATTAAAAATACATACTATTTGGTATTTTATTTTCTGCGTAATTTGATTTTAGAAGTCTATGCTTAACAAAACCGCGACGAAACACCCAGGTCTTTACTGATTTCGCCGAAATTTTCACACCATTTTATTTTGTAAATATATTTCTACCCGTCCGAATGTTTCATAATTTTTGTAGGTGATCTAAATCTAGTCTATTGAGATTCTCTAAAACGACTGTGTTAAAATACATACAGATGTTTAGTTACTTTAAGCGTACAAAAAATATCCTCTCCGTGAGGCGCGAAGTGACCCAAATTCGCCGGTTATTTGAAAGGGTTAAAATTCATATTTTTAAAAACCGATTACACCATCGATTAGAAGAATATTTTATCTTTAAGAACATTTTTGGTTTGTCGGTACTTCTAAAATTGCACCCTGGACGGGTGTTGCCATAAGGGAGAAAAACATTTCTGAAAAAAAAACCCTCTTTGAAGTTTCTTTTTCAAAGGGTTAACTGCGATATTTGCTGTTTGATCTATGTAAGTTAATATGACAAAATATCCTCCCCCTCCCGGAATTCCTTCCTTTCTATGTTCGTTTTCCCACGATACGTAAATAAGGCTTGCTTTTTCTCCCTCGTTGA
This sequence comes from Maratus speciosus, assembly GCA_963932465.1. Lineage (NCBI taxonomy): Eukaryota > Metazoa > Arthropoda > Arachnida > Araneae > Salticidae > Maratus > Maratus speciosus. Next base: position 2,593,743 of record OZ010786.1, on the reverse strand, counting down.
CCGAGATGAGTTTTTAATGAGGGTGCATTGCGATTGTTAATGAATAACTCAGCTTATAAGTAGATATTTTAGAATTCTGAGCCTGACATGTATCAGGAAAGGCCTTGAACTACCCTCACACAAATTTTCCGCTTTGTGTGAGCGGTAGATTTCGCTAGCCATTGCGAATACACGCACGCAGAGCGAAAAAATAATAACCTTTTCTTTTATTAGCATAGATAGACTATAAATATACCCAATTTTTCAAGATGGAAAGGCCCCAAAAAGTTCCAGTGAGAGGGGCCCCTCACTTCATAAATCCGCCCCTGAACATTGTCTTAAGTACGCTAAATTTATGTTTACACTAAATTATTTTAATTTTAGAAAACTGATAAACCTATAGAGAATATTGAAGAAACACTTTTAAAATGCAAAAATAGTCACTCAATTCTAATAAGCTTAGTTTCATAATATTACAAAACAACTTACTTAGAGAACAAATAAAAAGTTCCAGACGTTTAGAGAAAGTCAAAAAATGAATACTAGACATTTGGATTATTTCAATATCGCCATCTTACAATACGTGTACTTTAATTAAAAAAAATATTCAGATTGTAAATATCTTTTATATCAAATCCTAGTAAAGTTTACAAGTTTAACAAAACCAAATTTGAAAAAAAAAATAATAAAAAAAAATGAATATCCCGTTGAATATTCCATTTTTGAAGGGAAAAAAAATAAAGATTAATGAAACAGGAATTTGGATATAAATGTCTGATTTAAATTAAATTCTTCGTTGCTAGACACTTTCATAAAATGTTATTTATTTTAAATTATAAGATTTTTTTAAAGTAACATATTTGATTAAAAATTTGGTATTGATAGTTTTTCAGCTTTAATTCCTGTATTTCATTAATCATTTTCGTTTTGTGTTGCAAGTTTTTATTAGCTTGGCTTCTATTTGGCATATATACAAAATTAAAACTGTTTGAAAAATTAAAACTGTTTGAAAAAATTAAAACTGTTTGTTAAAACTGCTAGAACGAATACCAAATTTGAAAATGAAAATACTGTTCTGAGGAAAATGTGTTTAATTTTCGGGACCGTGGCGTGCTCTATTCATATATTTCCAATGCTGCACTTTTACTTTTATATCAATTTATAACTAGTTAAATATTAGTTTCGTGTAAAGAATACTTTAAAAAAATTGTTCCAGCCAAAATAAAGTCACGTCTTAAAAAATAATGCATTCAACTATGACTCATTGCATATTGAAGTTATTTTTTAATATTTTTAAAAAGTAAGACTTTGACATAATCGAATTAAACCTGAATATACTATATTAGCAGGTATTTAATATTTTATTTAAAAAATTAAACATTTGTATCGAAAATGGGAAAAAAACATTATTTGTAAAATTTCATGACGTTGTACTAAATACTATGTGAGTATTTCAAATGAAAATCAAATTTCAAAGTAATTGCTTAAGAGGCGCAAAGGGCCAACATAGGGAAAAAGATTCCATGCCGGGACTCGAACCCGGGCCATCAGTGTAGCGCACTGACGTTCAAGGCTACAAACGCAGCACAAGATGGAATATTTCCATCTAGTGCTGCGTTTGTAGCCTTGCCAACATATAATAGTGAAAAATATTCCAGGCTGGGTATCGTTCCATGTGGTTTAGTCGGTAGAACGTCAGTGCGCTATACTGATGGCCCGGGTTCGAGTCCCGGCATGGAATCTTTTTCACTATGTTGGCCCTTTGCGCCTCTTAAGCAATTACTTTGAAATTTGATTTTCATTTGAAATATTGTATGCAAGGCGAATGTTTCTCTCTGGAATAATTTCCATGTATTAATATACTAGTAAATCTGCAGATCAGGAGCCTCAACGTCAGCGCTGCAAGTCATTGTTTTTAGACTCACTTTGGTAATATTCAGTTTCCTGCAAACCGCAATTTAAAGTTTTCCAATTATGTAATTATTTATAAGAATAAAAAATACGAAGTTTTCAGACATTAGAAGCATTAAATTAAAAACGTTATGGAAGGATATTTCAAAATTTTCATGAGCTGTTAATTCTGGTATATTTTTGAAATAATAAAGTAGATTTCTTCAAGGGGGCTCCACCCCCCTGAACCCCCCGTGGTCTTATTAATTTACATACGTAACTTTTTATTGATTGGATTTTATTGGTTAGCGCAAATCTTAGATTTCTTTTACACTTCCGAGCCTTATTTTTCAATACTGGTAACACAGAAAATGATTTATATTGACGCAATTATATTAAACGTTTAGGTTTTATGAACGAAAATGTAATTTCCTTTAAAAATAAAATAATTTTCATTCATATTTTCTGAAATGAGGCGGCATTAAGAAGTAACACCCGTCAAAAAACATTTTTTCAGGCAATCTAGTTAATGCTTGGTTTTTAAGGATGAAAATATATTTATTTCCCGATACAATGACGTCCTTTTCGACAGCGATAATTTTGCGGTGCATAATTTTGATATTTACTATATATTTGCTCTTCAAAAGTTTTTTTTCCTCATTGGAATTTTCGATTAAGAATTAACATTTCTGTTAGCTGTGTGCAGACGATAAACCATGAGATATTAGTAACATTTTTTTTTTTAATAATAAGAATTAATATCATAACACAAGCCCCTTTTATTTCCACCTCAAAGCGTATTCGTTTTATTTTTGATATATGAGATCAAATTCACCTTCTTTTCGTATTTTCACTTTATTTCTAATATGAAGGCGTATTCATGTCTATTTTTTATTTCATTTTCCTCTCGCACATAAAAATCTTTCAAATCAAAATTAACTGTTTAGGATAACTTTTTATTCCGGGATTGAATTTTCGTGGCAACGGCAAAAAAAAAAAAAAAAAAAAAAAAAAAAAAAAAAAAAATCATTGTTAAATTTCATAGCAAAGTGTCGATTTATTCCTTATGAAAATAATGAACTTTTTAATTTAAAAGAAAAATATTTGAACAAAATAAATAGAACATAGTCTTTCTTTATTTCTGTGGTAAATTCCATCTATATGTAAAGAAACAAAGGCATTAATTCGTCCCTTTTGACTTTGATTTAACTTCAAACAATTACACCTACTTTCACATTTACGATATTTTTAGGTGTAGTTCGCTGCTAGGTAGCAGTTAAAAGATAATAAAAACAATTAAATATGTGCTTAAAAAGAAAATTTATATTAAAAAAATATTTTACATTATTGAAAAACATATATAAAATCCCTCCATAAAAGTTATACACCGAATTTAAAAACTCTGACAAATGTATACACAACATTTCAAACTAATATGAATAATGTATGGTTCTAATTAGGAAATTCCATCATCCATAATTTATCATTTAAATCTTTCAATCATATGAGCCATTTCCTTTCAACAAATAAAAATGGAGAAATCATCTGAATTGCTATAGGAAAGCATTAAGTCGCAAAATAAAATGTTCTATATATTCCGAACGAATGAACCAAATTTAACCAAAAACTATACAGCTAAATCCGGGGATTTCTCCAACATGCATCCTTAATTTTAAGATAATCGGATGCTTTTTACGGCAGTTATCGCGGAACAGACAGACAGACTAACGGAAACCAAAACTTTTCGTGTCTCCACAGTAAGCCTTCACTGACGTTTCGGCAACAATGTGAGTTTTATTTAACTTACAAAACTGAACTGAAATAGCGCCTACTTAACATATAATAGTATTTTTTTAATAAAAATGAATTAAATAGATAAAGGTCTCTTGGTGTATGAATACTTCCCATGTTCAAAAAGTTACCTTTGCGCCATACATATCTTTAAAATAATTTTGAACATAACAATTTCATGTATTTTTTTCAGTGCCATCGCTACGACTTTTTATTGGTGGGGGAAAGAACCTCAAATTGCCAAGTCAAATTTCAGTATTTGCCAACTCATTTTACAATTTTGCCAATTTACCACAGTTATTATTTGTTAAAAGTTTAATAATATTCCTAATTAGTTTTGTAATTTTTGCCAAGTCTATCAGAAATAGAAAATATATTGTAATTTTTATTAAAGGTTTAAAAGGAATTTGCCAACTAAGTTTGTAAATTTGCCAAGTGTAATAACATTCGCGAATGTTTGGGGGGGGGAGGCTCCCCCCACCCCCCTAGCGAGGTTTCTGATTTTTTTAACAGATCTTTTTTACCATTGCTTTAGATGTCTTAAATTGTTTTTTGAAAGTTGAAAATAACTTCCGCAGAAAAAAAAAAAAAAAAAAAAAAAAAAAAAAAAAAAAAAACGTTGCATTGTCACCACAACAATTCCAATTTTTAAAAATAAGAAAACGATTTCAGGTTTTATATTATGTTCTGCTGGAAATTCTCTTTCCACGTATTCGTAGCGACATCTAGTGAGGTACTGCGTAGTTATTTTACATCAAAGTTGAAGGTTAATTCACAGCCCTCTGAATACTAGGCCTGAGTGCTCATTCAAAATGGCAGCTGTCGAAGGAGGACTTTTCCCCCACTAGTAAAATTATATCGTGATTGAGCGCCTAGTGAATCTCCCTTCAGGTCCCGGTTTTCTTGTAATATTATTTTATTGAAAGATTTTTCATTAAGCTCAATCAATCGGTTTGATACCGTGGTTCACTCAAATAAGATAATTTCCGCCTTTCTCGTTTTTCTAATAACATTTACAAAAAATTCCATTACGTTAAGCACTTCGCGACCACAAAAAATTATACAGTAAAACATTAAAATGACATTAGGAACAAAAATATAACTACCATTATGTAAGGTAAAAATATGCTTGTAAAAAGTACCCTTTGAATTCAGAGAGCTTTTTATGGTTGTTACTTGAAAAATCTGTTTCATAATATAAAACTTGATTTATTATTACCTCATCATCAAAGTAAAGAACTATACTAATGTGTAAAAAGCAATGTTCTGTAATCAAAATAACTCGTGGAAAATTTTGAATATACCATACACTATAATGTACGATTTGCTATTAAAAAGCCATCATTCAAAAATATTTATCAAAAATTAACAAAAATATTTCCCATCTATTACATTTGTCAGAAAAGTAAATTTAAAATGTTTTTTTAGCTTCATGATCAAAGTTTTATATTGGAGCCAGCCCTATATATTGGAGCCAGATATTCTAAGGTTGAATGCTAAAAATAAATACAGATTTATTTATTTTTCAGTTTTTTTTTTAATTTTTCTCTTGTATTTCTTTTCTTAATTAAAATTTTTAATAACTATTTTTGAGTAATTATTTGGTAAGATCTTATATACAACTTGCATCATATTTTTAAATAAATAAAGCTGTCATGAGTCCAGGGATCTATTTAGAGAAAAATTAAGTCCTTTAATGGACCTTTCACAACCTTTTTATTTTAAAACAGGACTCTTCACAAAAATTTTCAACTTAACAATTAGCTTTACACAAAACTTTTGCATCTCCAAACTGTACTTTTCATCACAAATTTTAAAAGTAATACTATCTAACTTGTCAAAAAACCTATTATCAAGATATAGATGTGGAAAGGGTCTTGTTAAAAATGTATAACAAGAACCTGGATATAAAGATAATTTCAAATTCCCAAAATTAAAAGTAGATTTTTCATAAATGTGAAAAAAAACAAACTATTCACAATTTCAAAAATAGGACCCAGAAAGAAAACTCTGGACAGATCCCTGTGAGTACAATATTTACATAAATGATCAAAGTCATTCACTACATTTTTAACCTAAAGTTAACTAATTTTTAATAAAAAATTCATATGAAAAATCACCATTACTAGAATCTATACAGTAATTACAACAGTGATGTTTTAGCAAGCTTAGAAAGCAGCATAACTTGCAATGAAAAGTAGGATTGGCACAATGTTTTTATAAACTGGGTTTAATATATCATTTAAAGATCTTTAAATGTGTCTAAATTTATCAGGCATGAAAGTGGAAAACAGACAAAAAGTTGTAAAATTTTTTCCATCTATACAATATTTATTTTTGGACACATTTTAACTTATTTATACAATAAAATAAAATATTACTGTATGTATGATTTTCTTTTAATAATTTAAAATTTATTAAAAGAAATTTAAACCAACAATTTTACAGGTCTTTTGAATCAAAACAGGAAATTGAAGACAGTTTGCTAAGATGTAAAACCATAAATATCTGATGAATTTATGTGAACTACAGTGATTAATTTGTCAAAATAAATATTATTTTAGAATGTTTGTCTGTTTAAGATTCCCCCCCCTCCTTTCAAAAAAAAAAAAAAAAAAAAACAAACCTCCATGCTGCATAAATACAAGCAAGTCAAATTAATCTTTACTCCAGAAATACATCTCCAAAATTGCATCACTGAAATTACACAAAAGTGTTAATTAGGAAAAAATATTCTATTCCAAAAAGAACCTTATGAAAACTTCCTTTACCTTTTAAAGTCTAAAAAAATCACTCTGGAAAGACATTTTAGAAACAATTTACACCACTTTCAGATGCTTATTCACCTTTGATTTGATGGCTCTTTTGCACAGTAATTCAAAAACAAATTCCGACGATTTGAGTAAACAAAATGATAATTAAATTTACTAGACCCCCCCCCCCCCTCTCATATATGCTACCAATATTTTCTTTGCAGTTTTACATCAATCCAGAAAATGTCCAAAATTGCTTTTAAAAAGTTGGAATTCCTCCTTTAGGAGTAATTGTTTCGTGCCTGATTTATTGATAAATTGCATTTCTTATCTAAATATTTTTGTTTATTATGAAAGAGCTTTTGAATTATTAGTCTTTTCTCATTTTCAATCAACTTCTCTAGAGCGAGATATAATAATTACTGACATATAACTGTACATTCATCATATATTTTAACAATCATGTCAACCTTATACTTATTTTCTTAGATTGCTAATATTCAAACCAAGCGTCTGATATAATTTGTTTTATTAAGACAATAAATTTGAAAAGTTAAATCAGAACTTACTTTAATAGGTATGTTATTCCTTGGTGATATCCACTCAACATCATTTTAGAATATTTAATGCATATTCTAGCCTTTTAGATGAAATTAAAATTATATTTGCGAATCCTTGAGAGCCATATTTTCTTTTCAGAAAGAGAAACAATGAAACACTAGGGAAGCACATGAAACGCAGGGAAAACACATGAAACACTTTCTTGAAATAAAACATAAGTATCTAAATAAAACAGATAGTATAAAGATGAAAATCATGAACCATGTGCAACTTTATACGAAAACTGCGACTTGAATTCATCAACGATGTAATTTTCAAGAACAGAATAAATGGCGCCCGTCACTTTGATTTCGCTTCAATTTAACCGCCTTTGACTGGTCACGTGACCCGCCGGAGTTAGTTTAGCGATTTGGCCGGTGTAGAGATGGCTGTGGTTAATTACAACTCAAATGTTACATCAAATATGCAATAGAAATATGAATCTTTTAAAGGAGCTTTGAAATAATTCGAAACAACTACATAGAAAATTGAATATTAAATTATGGGTCTTACATATTCGAAAAAATATCAGAATTTCCATCACAAATTTATTTATACACCATTATAGTCCAGGCATAAGAGACCGTATAGGGGCTTTACCTAGCAAAATTCATGGTAGTTCTGGTAAAAGGCTTACTATATGTTTTTTGGGTCCCTGAATTCGAATTTTTAACTTCCCACCAAAATTTTCCCCGGCAACCCCCACCCAAATTTTGGTAAAATGCCCCCCAAAAAAGTTTTTATTAAAAAAATCAATTTTTTTATTGTTTTAGGGAAAAAGTATCTAGAAATTCAGAAAGTATACAAAATTTGCAACAAATTAGATATATGACATTAAGACTTAGGATAAAAGGGACCCTAGTAGCAAATTGTGTCTGGCCCTTGAATGGCCTCTCATCGAAATCCGATTACACGATAAGTGGCCGATTATCGTATTCTCATCGGACAGGGATGATTTTCATCGGCAATTACTCAGAAATGTCTCATTGGCCTTAGATCAATGGATGATCGCAACCTGATGAATTTTAGAAAAACACATGATGAATCCCCGTGGAGTACGATTTCATGACGATGAATGTCCGATGACTTTTAGATGAGTTATCAAGCAAATTTTGATGAGAAAGCGATGAATTTAAGATTGGTTGGTTGGGTGTATAAATGAAAGCGATTTCAGAATATTTATTTTCAGATTTTGCGAAATATACATACATTAAAATTTTAGGAGTTAGAAATTTAAATATGCTCACTTTTAATTTCTATTAGCTTTACTACAATCATTTGAAACAAAATATTTAAACAAAAATATCCAAATTTTGTTTTATTTTTTGAGGGGGGAGGGGGGCTGAATTAAAGTTCCATATTTTCTTAGTTTATTTCTGAACAAATACTACTCCTTCATTTAAATAATCCTATTAAATTCTATTATTTATCCTCTTCCTAGAGCCTTTTATTTTAAATAAAGTTTGCTTGCTGAACTCAAACTGATTTATTAAAAAAAAAAAAAAGGCTCTAAAAAAGGGATTTTCCAATATTAATACTTAAAAAAGGGATTTTTTAAGTATTAATATTGGACTAACAATTACCACTGTTATTGTTTATCATTTTGTTTGATAGAAATATTTTAAAAGAATTTTGTTAATTCTAAATTATTGTTCTGCTTTGATAAGTTTTTGCCCTTTAAATTTTTCATTTTAAAATGTGAAAGGTTATTTCTTTCATTTTATTCGACTTTAAGAGATGAAAAATGCATTGGGCCTTTTTTCTACCAAGGTACATATGAATAATTCAGTAAATTATACTATTGTATAAACACTCATAACTCACAAGAGTGCATATTTTTAAATAAGCATTTTTTGGAGGGGGGGAGGGTTAAGGTGGGATTCAGGTGTCTAATTAGGTACAATTTAGGTCTGTTCGGAGATCCTTGACAAGAGGCATACAAAAGAAAAAGGACCTCACACCCTCCTCGTTTAAATAAAGACCATTTTTTATCACACAAACTGTCCCAAACACATACCCATATTTGCCAATAAGCCGTTTTTCCCAAAAATAAATACTTTGAACCAGAAAATTTATTTAATTAAATGTGTCTTGCCTCTATGTGGTAGAGATTTGAAATATACTTTATTTCATTAAATAAAATTTCTGGTTTAAAGTTTTTTTCTTCTTTCATTACGTGGGAAGGTGGTAATAAGTATGCTTATATTTTTTTTTTCTTAAATATTTCATAATTCATATCTGTAAAGTATAAAAAATAAAACTCTTGAAGAAGCACACCGTAATAACAGATTATATTTCTAAAACAAATGTATGAATTAGGTTCAGCTTTGCAAGTCCCATTTTTAATTCAAATCCATTTCATTTAACCCCTTGAGAAAGTGATTGTGTTCCTGTAATGTTAAATTCACACAGGATCTTTGAAAATTTCTGTTTCAAAATAAGGAAAAGCAATTTTACAAGTTTTTTCCATCAAAGTTACAAAAATAAAATTTATTTAAAAGTTTCCGGTGCAAATCTTGATTAAACTTAGGTGAGATAAAATATATCCCATCGCCTCTCAAGGGGTTAATATTCACATCTTTCACGTGTACGGTTAATTTCTTTTCCATTAGTACTACCTAGATGTTTAAGGAACAATCTTATGTCACACTGATACTTCAAGACTGTATTGTCTGTGAAAACTTCTGTAAAGTAGGTCTTTCCCCCTCTGAAATATTTGTATCTTTAATATGATTTAAGAAAAATAGATAGAAAAACTATTTTAATTAATATTTTAATAATTATTGATCAATCTAATTGTCCAATTTATTTGAAAATAACTTTTTGAGCCTTTCTGATAATTTTTTTCCCAAAACACTGCTGCGATGATTTTTTTCATTCAAAAAATTTACATAAATTTATATTCATTATGGAATTGGTCTTCATTAGCACAGGATCAACATTCTCTGGAAGTGTAGGACAAAAATTTTCAACACCTAAACTTACCCATCCAGATGCATAGGTCACAATAGTTGAATGCGAACAAATCCACACAACGTGGAATAAGGAAAGGCTTTAATGCTCGTGATATTATTTAAAATGTTTAACTGTTTTTGTTTATTAATCCATAAATTTCATGACTGAAACAAAATTTAAAATACTACTGTAGTAGTTATACAGTCAAACCTCGTTAACATAAATTTCAAGGCGAATTAAAAGTTTTTCCCTCATGTTATCATCAATAGTTTATATTATTAGTAACAAAATCGTTGTATTAATTTTGACAGGCATTGTAGGAACAATTCATATTAAAAGTATACCAGGTGAATTCTGTACATGTTAATGAGGTTTGAATGTACTTTTTGTTGTTTAATAGCAACATCCATCTCCTGTTAGTTTCTGTTTCATAGCTGCCAACTTGTACGTATTTTTCTTACCACTAAAATTTTATAGAATTTTTTTATTTATTTAAACGTTAAAATTGCTTGAATTGCGGTGATTAAATTAACTAAAATTTTCTGTTACATTTTAGTGGTATGAAAAATCCGTACAAGTTGGCAGCTATGCTGTTTAGATATTAGGGCAGATGACTGAAAAAATACATTATCTTAATTCATTTTTTTTTTCAGTTTTATATCTCTATGCCTACATAAAACATCACATTAATGTTAGCTATTTTATCTTATTGTTTCTAAACTTGAAGTGTTGTTTTAAGAATCTACATATACTATTTGCATTTTTTAATTACTACATTAATAAAATACCCCAATTTCTAGTGCATACTCTGCTGATCAAACAAACATGTTTAGATCCAGAAATGTTAATAAATAAGATTTATCTTATTTCTATTTTCTACATATTATGCAACATATTTAAAGAAACTTTCTTGATGTAAAATTTATTGGATCGGCTGCAAACTATGTACATCTGAAATTAGAGTACACAAAAAGTACTTAAATTCTGTTCAATTAACTTGCTCATTTCATATAAATGTACTATTTGAAAGTTTTATTAAGGTTAAACAATGGCAGAAAAAAAAAATTGTTGCTTCTTCCCGTAACTCTTCATAGAAATCTAAACACAAATCTTCTAAGTTAAATAAGTTTCTGAAGCAATTTATTGTCACAGAATGATTCAAACGTGGCTGTGTACATTCACATCCCATAAAAAAGTAGAAGTAATAAAATATTTATTGAATATTCATGCATAAGAATTAAATGAGGACGTCAGTTTCAAAACTTGTCTTATCTAAAAGTTAAAAAATCGAGTTTTCTCTGTCATTCTATTCTACTGGTACTGGTGGACATGAATTGAGAAAACAATACAATCTGCAAAACACTAGCTTTACTGTGTATTTCTGGCATTGTAAAATCTTGGTTTAGAATGAAGACCAATGGACGTGATCAGAGGTTTTTCACGATTTCTGAAAATTTGATTTTCTGGATAAGGCGAATTTTGAAACTCATGTCCTCAAATATAGCTAATAATTTCAAAAGCAAACTTTAATTAACTCTGATATAAATTTAAGATTTATTTATTTTTAAATAACACATAATATAACATACACATCAAAAGAAATTCAAGGTAAGTTTAAATATATAAGTGCATCAATTACACTGTTTATAATTAATGTTCCAACAGGAACAAACAAAAACTAATGCATTTAAAATAACTTCGGAAAAAAAAATCCCAAGGGAAGGTTGATCTGTATTTTCCATTTGAAGTCAGTCATCTGGGTAATTACATGAAGTATCTTGTTTTAGAAGTGTTCTAGCCAAATTATCAGGACGGAATGCCATCTTTTCTTAAATGTAGCTAACAAAACAGCTGACAATATTTCATTTTCTGCAGTGTAGAGAGGGGATATCATGAATGTCATCAGATGTAAAATGCAGTTCACAAAGCTAGACAAAAAGAGAAAAAAATAGTAAATTTTTGTGCATAATCATGTGTTGTGTATATACATATAAAACTGTGGTTTATTTCAGTAAGCTTTATTTAGTACCCTTGTATTTTATTTCAATGAGAGATATGTGGGGTCGTTCAAAAAAGTCCATTTTGAAATTTTTAAGAAAGAAAAAATATCTTTTGAAAAGGATTGAATACTTATTCAAAAAAGAAACTGAAGGTGAATTTGGGATTTTGGCCCCAGCTTAGTATTTTTTTTTTTTTAATCTTGGATTTTTTGGGTCTGCACAATTTGAAATAACAGCAAAATTGTAAAAATTTTAAGCCAAGATAGAATTTGTTAAGGCCAAACCTGAAAATTTTAGTCTGTGCAGACCTTTAATGTCTACTGTTATTTCAGTTAATTTTTCTATATACAAGTTAAAATTAACAAACATAAAACTTTCCAAATAGGAACCGGCAAATTTGCAAAGAAAAAAAAATTAAGACTTCACATACAAAATTACACTTTGTTTCTATAAACAGTTTCAGTGTTTAAATAACCATTTTACAAAGGGCCAATTTTGGAGATTTTCTTCAGATTGAAACCTGGTACTTATCAAGTATACCCTACAGATTTCACCCAAAATCTTATTTCAAACAACAAAAAACAGCTTTTTGCTATGAAGAAAAGGTGGTTTTATGATTTCATGGAATCCTCTATAATTTTCTTTAAAGGCAGGATACCATTCATTGAGCCGAAAAAGTAGGTCAATTTCATCCTCCCCCCCCCCATAGAAAGAACAAAGTACCACAAGAACTGAATTTAACCAGTTATTATTCATAGTTTGTAGTATAACAGATATTTTTTATTATACAACAACCCCAGTAGCAGAAAATTCTCCATGTGCCTGTGACAGATACTTCAGGGACAAAAAATAATCTGCAGGTAAAATATTTTTACAATTGAAGCGTTAATTAATCAAACAATCACTTACATGTAACGTTTTTAGACATTTTAAAATATTTTATTAATAACAATATTAACTTTTTGTATTAAGTAATAAAGAAAGAGCTAAACATAATACTATGAAGCAAAATAAAGGTCTGACGAAGAAGAATCTGCAAAAGAGAAAAGAAAATCTGCGAAGCTCGTCTCCTGTTTCGAACATTCTGCTACCGGGACAACAACTATTAAAACTGATGGCAATATTGTCAGTTGCATATACAACATTTTTAGCATGACATGTAAAATACAGTTTAAATGGATCACCCAATCATGTTTTTCTTTTTGGAAATAGCAGAATATTTTGCGGGCCCATCAGCCTTTTACATATGTAATTATAATATATTCTTTGAGCTACACCGAAGTTAAGAGATAAAAGTTTTCAAAAAAAAGATGACACTTTTTTTCTGAAAACAATTTCGCCCCCCCCCCCCCCAAAAAAAAAAAAAAAATTAAATTTCAATGAACTGCTGTAAAATTTGTAAAAAGTTTACACCACCATCGTTATTTTATGTCACACAGACCTTTCGATTTGAGACAGACTGCATGCAGATTGAAGAGAAAATTTACCATTTTGGCTTTATTTTCAGTCACACAGATAATTTTACAACATCTGTTTTATTTCAGGTCCAAGGTGCATAAAACCAAGCAAAAAAAAAAAAAAAAAAAAAAAAAAAAAAAAAAATACAATTTTGTATAATTTTTATTCTTGGAAACCTGAGGAGAAAAAAAAAAGCCAAATTTTCACAATTGGGGGCGGAGGAGTTTCCAATTTCGAAATTATTTATGTTTCCACAGACATGAGGGAGAAGAGGGGAAAAAAAGGGAGGGGTGAAAAAAATAACAACAATTTAAAAAACAATTCATAAGCATTCAACGTTTATCTTTAAAAATCACACCTTTCAAAACTGCAAGTTTATGTAGTTAAAAAAATTTTTCATTACAACACGTTAATTTGGCATGGGCCCGATTATTGAAAATTCATCCTTTTGATTGACACTTGGATAAAAATCATGAAATGGTCCTTAAAAATAGACTTCTACACCGTTTTCTTGATGTGTAATCATAATTATATTTATTAAACCATTTGAAAATTTTAAATGATAAAAAGAGTAGGCATATAAATTTTTAAATACATTATTTTTTTTATCTTTTCTACTTTTTAGTGTTTAAATATTTTGTTGTTGCAGATTCACAGTCAGTGGGCATATTTTCGAAGAAATGATTTGACACATTATCTTCATTGTTTTTGTACTCATAAACAATTATAACTACACTTCTTCTAAACTGTTTACTCAATGCGTAATCATAATTATATTAATATTAAACTATTTGAAAATTTGAAATGATAAAAAAGTAATATTTTTAAATACATTTTTTATTTATTTATATTTTCTACTTTTTAGTGCTTAAAATATTTTGTTACTGCAGATTCACAGTCAGTTGGCATATTTTGGCAGAAATCATTTGACACATTATCTTCGTTGTTTTTGTACTCATAAATAATTACAACTGCAAAAATTATTTGGCAATTTATCAACATTTTCAAAATCACTTTGTGGCAACCTTTATTTACATTTTAAAAACATTCACAGATTGAAATATCTTTATAAAATAGTTATCAATGTATCAAACGCACAAACATTTGTTTTATATTAATACCATTTAATATACACATTAAAAAACTATTAGTTTAATTTATGCATAAATAAAACATAACAATTAATACAATATATATATATATATATATAATAAGAAATAAGCCATATATAGTTAGACATTTTTTATTGGTCGCAATTTCACTTTCACGACAGTTTATAATATTTGCCAAGAAATCACACTTTCTTAATCTTAACTCGGTCATGACTGAGTTATGTCATAGCCCCTATAATAAAGAAGTATTTGTTACATTAGTGTATAACTTAACATACTCTTTGAAGTAGCAAGAGACGTCAAGTTACATCTGGTAACTCAAAAACATTAACGTTTAACATGGATCAGTTTATACCAACCAAAACACGAATTTTCTGCTTAAAATCAATACGAATCCAACAACAAAAAAATTCTACAAACTGAAGAGAAAGGAAAGTAATACATATTTTAATACAATTATGGAAAAAAGTCTATAATTAAATGTTTCAAATAAATAATGTCTTTTTTGCTTTGAACAGTTTGAACACATACAAATTTAATAATATTTAAATACAGTAGAACCTCGATCCATCGTTTTTCAAGGTGTGTGTGGAAAAAACGATAAATGCAGGAAAACGATGAATGTGGTTTAACGTCAAAACACGAAAAAAAAAAAAAAAAAAAAAAGTTTAAGCATTACTTACTAATACATGCAATGTATACAGTATATTAATAAATACTAATTTGTTACAGACCAAACTGTAAAATAAATAAATCAAAGTTGTAGAAAATGGATATTTATTCTAAAAATGAGTAATTTTATATTCAGTTTTTCGTTCATTTTTTAAATTAAACAACAAATTTTCAGGATGTACAACATATTTCTGGTCATTTTCTGTAATTTCATGTACATATAAAAAAGTTCGTATAGTTTCAAATGCCGTAATTAAATCAGACAGTCTTTGCGCTGGTGTAGGCTTAGCTTCATCGGCATGAACATTATCCTCTGCTTCTTCGCCATTATTTTCATTTTTTGCATCATCACACATTTCTTCTATGCTTAGGACACCACATGTCGCAACATCTCGATCAATAGAAATATATCGTTAAATTTTGTAACAGAGACATCCTCTTTTACACGCAACCACTCTTCATTTGCATTATCGTCAGCATATTCATTATTTTCTTTCCCTTCTGTTGAGCATTCTTCATGAGTTTTTCGCAAAAAAACTGCATTTCACGAAACACTTCTGGATGGAATGAAGAAGTTACTCCATGCCAAGCTGAAAGTACAAAATGAATAGCCTGCAGAAGCTCTATTTTTGGAGTACGTTCTTTTGCTTATTCCATGAAACAAAGATATTTCACTAGCTTTCTCCTGTAAAATTGCTTAAAACAATTGATTATTCTGGCATCAAGAAGATGTACGACCTCTTGATAATCTCTGCCCCCCCCCCTCCCAAAACAGCTCAAATGAGTTATTTTAGGATAAAAGAAGTAATTCCAGTTTGTATGTCATATGGATCCGCTTGACCTTCAATTTCATTTCGGTGGGGAGAAAAATTTTACAACGATGAATGCGGGAAAAAGATTTCTTGACGAACGATGAATGCAGGTTTCGTTAACATTATTTAAGTATAATTTGTGCAGGGACCATAGAAGTAAAACGATCAATGTGGGAAAACGATGGATGCTGGAACGATAGATCGGGGGCTTCACTGTATAGTATAGATGCTGCTTAATGTGATTACTTCGGGACCACAAGTTTTTGATAACAATATACAGGGTTTTAAAACACCCAGCACACTGGTCTAAAACTCGGGGTTTTCTTTAAAAAAAAAAAAGGGTGGGGGACTTTATTGAGTTTTTTTGCAGAACACTTTAAACTTCTACATAATACATATACATTTATCAGTGAAACCTGGGTATAATTTTGCATTAATTAAGTATGATTTAGCAAAATATATATATAAAAAATTAAGTTAATTTAAAAAGTACATTTGTATCTCATGGGACTGGTTTGCTGCATTAAGAATATATTGAACCAACTACAACTGAATTTTTTTATATAATTCTTAATATAATTCAAAATATTTTTCACACAAAGCGATGCTTTTAGCATGATGCGTTAGGTCGAGACATGATGATTTTGAAAACACTAACAGGCTGATATTACACATAATCACATTAAGCAGCATCTACTGCAAAAAGTAGTTTCTTTAGCATAAACATAATTATAATTACCGTTAAACAGATTTCTCTAAAAAGTCACGCTGCAAGGGGAACACTGTTTGCATTCTCAGAGTGGACTCTCAGGAATTCTAGGTATATCCTAAGGATTAAAAAAAAAAAAAAAAGTAATTGAAATGTAAAAAAAAATATTGGATTTCATTAAAGTACTGATACACAAAAACAAGTTGGAAATTGCACGTCAAACGTAGCTAATGAGGTGCGTTCGTACTATAGCTAGTTTTATAAATATTTTTTGCACCGCATATTGTACTCAATGTATATTTTAGTACGGTTCAATAAGTGCATATCCATTTCATTCTGTTGGCTGTAACATCATTAAAATGCACTCCCCCCCCCCCCCATTGGCCGTAATGTAATGGAAAACTTTAGACTATCCCTGTCATTAAACTATAGATCTGATTTTCATAAAATTTGAAATGACTCAACAAAATATTGCAATAATTATATATTTAAAATTTCAGAACATTCGGTTGGGTAGTTTTTCCTCAGTTATATGCAGAGTGACAGACAGACAGACGTACTGACTGAATGACAACTATAGATACATATTTATATAATTACGAATGGACCTAAAATGGAATTTTGGTAATGTAAAAATAGTATTGACTATGGGCTTATTTGTCTGGGCATAAAGCCCGGCGGCCCTACTACTAACTACTTTATGCACCCAGGGGTCCTTACTGCTTTTTTTTTATTCACCCTTTTATTTAATTTAATCGAAAAATACATCAATCAGCTGCAAAAAAAAATCTGAATTTCACTAATTGGCCGAAGGAGAAAAAAACCCAGCTAAATTCATCGAATAGGCAAGGGAAATGCAAAATTTGTTAATTGATTGTAAAGAGGGGGGAAAAAATCAAGAAATATGTCAACTCCACACAAAAAAAAAAACTGCGAAATCTTTTAATTGTGATCGATTAATGGGAAAAAATATCAAATTGTCTACTCATCTCAGAAAAAAAACATGCAATTTTTCAATTCAACAGAGGAAAAACAGAGTAAATTTTGTCAATCAATCGTAAAATGAAATGGCAGGATTTATCAATCGTCGCAAAAATTTTATAACCGCTGAAGACAGGGCTTGAAATTCAATTTTTAGGGTTTCGTTCATCTGATGAAACCCTATTCGTCTCGCTCCTCTGTCAGTCTGTCACAGAGCCCGTTCTAGTCTTTTCTGCAAACCATTCACAAAATTTGAACTTTTCCATGCCCTATGATGAAATTTGCATCCCCCCCCCATGATCCTTCGATGAAATTCATGATTTTTCAGCAGCCATTCGACGAAATTTGAGTTTTCGTGATCCTTCGAAGAAATTGGAGTTTTCACGATCCTTCGAAGAAATTGGAGTTTTCGCGATCCTTCGAAGGAATTGGAGTTTTCGCGATCCTTCGAAGAAATTGGAGTTTTCGCGATCCTTCGAAGAAATTGGAGTTTTCGCGATCCTTCGAAGAAATTGGAGTTTTCGCGATCCTTCGAAGAAATTGGAGTTTTCGCGATCCTTCGAAAAAATTGGAGTTTTCGCGAACCTTCGAAGAAATTGAGTTTTCGCAATCCTTCCAAGAAATTGGAGTTTTTGCGATCCTACGAAGAAATTGAGTTTTTACGATCCTTCAAAGAAATTGAGTTTTCGCGATCCTTCAAAGAAATTGGAGTTTTCGTGATCCTTCGAAGAAATTGGAGTTTTCGCAATCCTTCCAAGAAATTGGAGTTTTCGTGATCCTACGAAGAAATTGGAGTTTTCACGATCCTTCGAAGAAATGAGAGTTTTCACGATCCTTCGAAGAAATTGGAGTTTTCACGATCCTTCGAAGAAATTGCAGTTTTCACGTTCCTTCGAAGAAATGAGAGTTTTCACGATCCTTCGAAGAAATGAGAGTTTTCACGATCCTTCGAAGAAATGAGAGTTTTCACGATCCTTCGAAGAAATGAGAGTTTTCACGATCCTTCGAAGAAATGCGAGTTTTCACGATCCTTCGAAGAAATGCGAGTTTTCACGATCCTTCGAAGAAATGCGAGTTTTCACGATCCTTCGAAGAAATGCGAGTTTTCACGATCCTTCGAAGAAATGCGAGTTTTCACGATCCTTCGAAGAAATGCGAGTTTTCACGATCCTTCGAAGAAATGCGAGTTTTCACGATCCTTCGAAGAAATGCGAGTTTTCACGATCCTTCGAAAAATGCGAGTTTTCACGATCCTTCGAAGAAATGAGAGTTTTCACGATCCTTCGAAGAAATGAGAGTTTTCACGATCCTTCGAAGAAATGAGAGTTTTCACGATCCTTCGAAGAAATGCAAGTTTTAATGATCCTTCGAAGAAATGAGAGTTTTCACGATCCTTGGAAGAAATGAGAGTTTTCACAATGCTTCGAAGAAATTGGAGTTTTCGCGAACCTTCGAAGAAATTGAGTTTTCGCAATCCTTCCAAGAAATTGGAGTTTTCGTGATCCTACGAAGAAATTGAGTTTTCACGATCCTTCAAAGAAATTGAGTTTTTGTGATCCTTCGAAGAAATTTGAGTTCTCGCGATCCTTCGACGAAATTCGAGTTTTTAGCGATCCTTTGACGAAATTTACGCTTCTTTCACGATCTCTTGACAAAATTAGCGGCATTTTTCGTGATTTTTTGATGAAATTTGAGTTTTTTTTTTTTACAAAATCCTGCATTTGACCGGTTCCTTCCATATTTTTAGTCGCCAGTCTTTCAAGTTTAATCGCCGGGTGGCGAGTGCTTATTTTCATCTTTACGACAAAACCCTTTTGATTTTCATAAAATAAAAATAAAATTATATACAGTCGACTCTGTGAAATCTGCACACTTAGGGACAGAGGGTTTTGCGGATTACACATTTTTTGCAGATTATAGATCATCCATTTGTTTACATTTTACTTTAGAGTCTGGCAATAAATTAGAAACAACTGCACACAAATTATAATTACAATGTAAAAGAAAAACATAATGCATTATTATTTTACTAATTGTATTAATTTTTTTAAACGTTGACACAACATAATGGTAATTTCAGTTTTGCTTTGTTGTCAATAATTTTTTTCTATAGTCTATGAACAATCATTACTTTTTGCTCTGAGATAAAATTTTGTTGCCCTGAGAAATTTAAACATTTATGTCCAATTTATATTTAAATATTTATTCATTGGAGAACTGATAACTTATGAAAAAAAAATACCAAATTTAACTTTATCTAAGAGTTTAACTGTTAATGGAATTTTCATTGTTTACATTCCAACATGTAGTCCGGATAATAGACATTGGCGGATTATACATCAGCGGATTTCACAGAGTTGACTGTATTTAATAGTTCACTTATATATTATATTAAAAAAAAGAAAAAAAAAAGAAAAAAAAGTCGCCAAACAATGTGATTTAAGACCATAAAGTTCATAAGTGTAATATGGTCACATTTGTTACATGTTTATCATTTTTGGACCACAGTCAAATATCTTGTCTGTGCATTCTAATTATAGAACATTGCTAAGAAAGTATGGCAACAACCAATCAAGACTGCAGTGAAGATAACCAAACTATGGCTGTCAGAATGATTGGTACAAAATTGCATTTTTTTTTTTTTTTTTTTTTTTTTTTTTTTTTGCTTATTTCTACTATTATATATATATCCCCCAATCTTTATGTTTCGAGCTAAATTTGCGATGTCAGAACTGATTAATAAAAAGTCACTGGTCTCAAGGACTCAAACATAAGAATTTACTGGTCCACAACATAAAATTCTATTAAGCACCTTTAACCCTTTGAGCCCTCTACCCTCCCCAGAATATAAACCAAACTCACTTTTCAGTTATCCAAAATTTTCAGCATTAATAAAATATGAAATTTTAATTTGTTAAAAATAAAATAAAATTGTGATTTGCGATCGGGAGGGCAGAAAAGTTACTGGTTCTGTGGACAACTAAATTTTTCAAATTAGGGGCTGCCCACAACTAATGTCATGCTTGGAGTAGGGTTCGTGAAATTGTGACAAGGGGATGGGAGGGGGTAAGAAGAAATGTGACATCACACATTTTGGTTAAAATAAAAGCATTAAAAATCAGCAGATTAAATTTTGAAGTTATTTTGAAATTAAAATCAGGGGTCGATCCATGCAAAATTTGGGGCCTATTTAGGGCCCTTTCACAAAAATCTATTTAATAAAATAGACCCCTTCACAAAATTCCTTTTAATAAACAGGCCCCTTTCATAACATTCTTTTTCATAAAAACTGTTTTAAAATGTGTAATTTGTAAATAAAACCAGATCACGAAAAACAAAAAATTTAGCAAGGGGATTTAAAGAAGTTTTTGTTTATAAATTCTTGGTTCGAATGAGTAACTGGATTTCCACTTTCGTTACAAAATGCTATTTTTCACAAAAATATTATAAATTCACAAAAATAACTTACTTTTCACAAAATGGGCCCCAAGAATAAAAACCTGCATCGATCCTTGAAAGTATTTTAAACTCATAAAGTAAGGATAGTATTGAGTTGACTCTAAGCCGCTTTTTATCAGGGCGCAGCGCTGGCGGCCCTTTTTTTCTTTTTTGTGCCCGGCAGCTCTTTTAAACCCTCCCGATACGCCCAGCTGCCCTTTTCAACATTTCCTATGTGCCTCGTGGCAATCCAATTGATCCCGAAAAAATATCACAAATTCTAGGCTCTCTAAACAAACCAGTTCAAAATATTTTTGTGAACAAGGTTTAAGTGTCCCTTTTTTGAAAAAAAAAAATGTGCCTTTTTTTAGAACAATGTTTCCTTTTTGAAGAAATGTACCCTTTTTTAGATAGTGTTCCCTTTTTTTAGAATAGTGTTCCCTTTTTGAAAAATTACTGCCCGGCGGCCCTTTTTTTCTAGAGTCAACACTAAAGGATAAGATTTAAAGACAAATATATTAAATTCCATTTCAAATTCCAAAATACTACTGTTTTCAAATGCTCTTTCATATTAATATTTTATGACTATTGCATATTAATTTATGTTTTTTGTCGTAAACCTTAATATTATTTCATACAAAATAAATACACAAATCATATTTTATAGTTATGCTCACAAATGTCGTGAAAACAAATAGTTAAAGTTAATATGAAAGTTTAATTATAAAGTTAAAATTTTAAATATGATCTATAAAGCAGTGCTTTGTTTCTGAACTGCAAGTATATGTTATGTAATATAGCATGACATGCGACAAGAGGGGAGGGCAAGAGGTAAGGTGAAGTGTGACAAGGGGGGAGGGAGGGGCCAAAAAGTGTGACATCATTTATGGACTGTCCCTTAGTGGTCAGGTTGAATTTTCAGTGGCCGCGGACCAGCAGAACACCAAGGATTCTGAATGTTGATTTGTAAATGTAGAACGAATATTAATTTATAAACTGCCTAATTTAGAAGACAATGAGTTACTTATAGTTTCATTAGAAAGAATATTTTCTGGTTTTCATTTAATTTAGTTTAAAAAGGTTAGGCAATAAAAATACAGGCATGCTAACATTTGCATTCAAATTCTTCAGTAAAAAATATATTTTGTTCTGTGTATAAAAATTCCCTTGATAGTGAATGTTTGTTTTTTGTGAAAAGCAAATTGTTTCTGTTTTCAATTAGTTGACTGTCAATTTTGGTGTAAATAGAAAGAAAAAGATTGTGTTCTTTTTAGGTGCAATATATTTTAGTTTCCAATTTATATTAAATCTCAAAATATTTATAATCAGCAATAAGTATTTGACTATTTTGCAGCGTTCGAAATCCTTGGTGGTCCGCTGGTCCGAGACCACTAAAAATTCAATTGGACCACTAATTTAAAAAATTTAGTGGTCCGAAGGACCAGTAACTAACAGTAACTTTTTCCCCTTTCTGACAGGTAAACGTAAATTTTCCCATCCCTGAGAAAACTGCAACCAAACATTACAATAAGCATAAAATTTGCATAAAAACTTAGTTAAAATAAATAGACGGAAATAAAAAACATAATAATTTCAGTTTTTGTTTATGTACTATTTAATTTTTAGCAAAATATAATTTTACATTTTATTATGCCGAAAATTTTAGGTAACTGAAAGGAAGTTTAATTTATATTCTCGGAGGAGGAGAGGGGGGAGGGGGGGTCACTCAAAGGGTTAAGGTACTTATATAATTTTATGTAGCGGGCCAGTGACGATGTCTGCGGACCAGTAAACTCTGATGTTTACTGTTCCTTGTGATCAGTGATTTTTTTTTAATCAATTCTACCGCTGAAAATAGTCAGGGTTGCAAAATCGCTAAAAAAATGTCGGTCATAACAAAAAAGATGACAGACGATCAAGGGAGAATATGCAAGGGATATACAAAAACTCATTCAATTTCATTATAAAAATTAACATAAGGTTAACAGATGATAAGATTAAAAATTCAAAACAATATTCTTGTATTTAATAACATTTGTTATAATACTTGTCCCCAAGCAGCATTAGCGATAAATACAAAATATTATTTTGTCAAAATTTTGTATAAATACAAAGTATTATTTATTATGTTATTTATGAAAAAGGAGAGAGAGAGAGATGGGCGGGGGGGGGGGGAGAAATTTGTAAAAAGCAAATAGTATAAAATTTTGTAATGATAATGATTCTGAGATTCATATAAATATTAAAATTGATCTAAGCCCAATAAAAAACAATGATGTTTTCAAAACAAAATACCAAAATTTTCCAAACGTTATGTCTAAAAAAAGAGAGGGGAAAGGGAATTTGTAAAAAGCAAATAGTAATAAAATAAACAAAAAATTTTGTGCATGCATGTGCAGTAAGTAAAAAATACTGCATGTATGAGCACTGCATGCCCATAAAGCAAAAATTCAAAACAATATTCTTGTATTTAATAACATTTGTTAATGCTTGTCCCCACGCAGCATTAGCGATAAATACAAAATATTATTTTGTCTTCAAAAACATTGGTAAATTAGAAAAATTTTGGTTAAAAAAAAAAAAAAAAAAAAAAAAAAAAATCTATGCATTATGTCTTTTAACATTCCGATGAAGCAAGTAACTTTTTTCCCTCTCTGACAGGTAAACTTAAATTACCCCATCCCTGACAAAAACCGCAACCAAACATTACAATAAGCATAAAAACTTAGTTAGTTAAAATAAGTAAACGAAAATAAAATACATAATTAATAAGTTCAGTTTTTGATAATGTACTACTTATTTAATTTTTAGCAAATTATAATTTTACATTTTATTATGCCGAAAATTTTGGGTAACTGAAAGGAAGTTTGGTTTATATTCTCGGAGGAGGAGAGGGGGGGGGGGGTGTCACTCAAAGGGTTAAAAGTACTTAATATAATTTTATGTAGAGGGCCAGTGACGATGTCTGCGGACCAGTGACTTTTTTTAATCATTTCTACCGCTGTTTTGATATTTGCGACCCTGCAAAAATTTATTTTTTATCATAAGCGATAAAAATAAAAGTATTTTATGAACTTTTTTGTATTTTAATATCACCCCCCCCCTCTGCCTGCTTTTTTTTCTTTTTAAATATCCCAGCAGTAGGGGTTGTTTTGTGTGTTAATAAACGAAAGCGTTAAAAGATGTTTTTTGTTTAGTATCCTTAAATCTTGACTGAATGATACTAAAGCATTTTGGATTTTGGCTGCCAGACTGCTTGGTTTCAGAAACAAAATGCTAGGTTAGATGCACCAGTTTTGGCCACTTTTAGAGAAAATTCGAAATAAAAATTTTACAGTTCTTGACCGATTTAAGCATATTACATCATAATAACATCATTCTTTAGTAAATTTAATTGTCTTTCTTTTAGCTATAATGATTTTCTACAGAATATTTTAGATTGTGAGTAATAACTCATCAAGTAATTTATTCCAATTTGTACCAGTTTTGGCCACCCCTACACCAGTTTTGGCCATCTCTATGCACCAGTTTTGGCCACTCCAATATCATGTAGTTTAACAAACATTTTAATTAATAATAAGTAAAAATAAAGCATTTTTATGCAACATCTATTTTACCACACATATATTTGTTTGGTGTATTAAGAGAATTTTGCAAATTTCTTTATGAATTGATAAAAACATCAAGTAAAATATACTTATTTTGATTTTAACTGAAAGTTTCAATTAAAAAACAAAAAATATATTTAAATTTGATTAATAAACGGGACAACAGCGCCTATAGGACATAAAGATTAACTATTTAATCAGTTTTATAATTATTCTGGATTGTGGCTTGTTTAGAACACTTGAATCTTCATCAAAGTGTTATATTTCTTGAAAGCATTTTCTGATTTTGGTTTGATTTTCATCAAAAAGTTATACTTCTTGAAATTCTCTTTTGATTTATATTAGCTTATGCCTTATTTATGTACCCTGCTTCTTTGCAAGTTATTTTAGGGCGTGATTTCAGAAGCGAATCATACCATTTCATGCCTGGTCTTCCATCTTGAAATGGAGTTTCTATCTTACCGGCTACAATTACCTGGACAGAATCTTAAAAGTTATTCCATTTTTATAGGAAATAGTATTCTGACAATATCTACTTTTCTAATTGATTTTTAACTTCAATTCATAGTACCTAGATCTACTACTTGAGATTCAACATTATTAGAGGAAAGTGGTGTCCGTCCTACAAACTTCTGATGTAAGGCAAGAACGGGTTACACCAAAACTTTGCTAGCTTGTAGTGCTGGCATTACATTTTGAATGGCCTTAATTTTACTTCTTATCTTAGAGCAGTGTTCCCTCTAGGCCATTTTTTAAGAGCACAGAATCTCTTTTAAACTTGTTAAAATGAATCCTTCTTTTTAAATAATGTGAAATACATTCTTAGTTGTATTTAGATGTCTCTAGTAAAGATTTTCACAATATTTAGTATTTCTAAATCCATGTGCCTGAAATATTGCAAAAATTATGGAACGTCTTCATTTCTTTAGGAAAAATACAAGCAATTAAATCATGCTATAATTTTATTGAACATTTTAATTTAAAAGTTGTAAAATCTTTCAAAATTTATGTTTTAGTTTATTTATCATTATCTAAAAATTACATATCACCTCCCCTTTTGTTTATCAAAAATAAACACAATACTATATTTTCTTTAGTGACTAGCACATTGTCCTTCTTTCTAAAGTGAATTATCTATTGGACAGAGAATAACAAAATTTCTTTTATAGAACTGCCATTAGCCTTGCT
Organism: Maratus speciosus; assembly: GCA_963932465.1. NCBI lineage: Eukaryota > Metazoa > Arthropoda > Arachnida > Araneae > Salticidae > Maratus > Maratus speciosus. The sequence continues at coordinate 2,567,797 of OZ010786.1, read as the reverse complement.
TTTTATTATTATTATTATTATTGAAGCCATTACTATATAAAACAAAACTAAATTGATTTTGATTTATCCAGATGTTCTTAAATTTATTAAATGGCTAAAATTCCCTCTATAATGATAATGAATCATGTGGCCAAAAGTGGAACATATGTTGTACCCTTTTTGGCCACCCCCATGGCCATAACTGGTACATATAGCAAATTTAATGCACCAGTTTTGGCCACCCCCCATTAAACTGTTAAAATAAGTAATTTAAATGTAAAATTGCAGTAGAGAGAAAGCTTACCTCATGAAACCTAATAAAAATTTGTTTCAGAACAAATAGAACCCTATAAGTGCCTAATGTTGAAGGATTCTGAAAACTTGTCAGCTAAGCAAAAACCTTAATACATATAAGCACACACTGCAGTTTCACACATTTATTTTTTTTTGCAAGTCACATTTTAGCAAAAAATAAACAAATGATATTGTAAATGATAAAAGAGAGTTTGCTTAAAGTGTAAGAATGCATATTATTTGTTAGTATGAATTCACAGGCTAAATATTGGACAAATTGATCCAATGTGGCCAAAACTGGTACAGTGGCCAAAACTGGTACATCTACCCTACTACATACTAGGGTGTAAAAAAATCATGATTTTTTGGAACAGATGTCATATTCGCCCCATATTGGCGCGATTTTTTTCTGTCGCCAATATCATATAGGCAACAGGTACTTAACTTGCGCCAAAGTGCTTGATGTGGTAACCCGGGTTATGTTGTTTATGCTGTTGATGTTTTCGCCAAATTGGCAAGCGAAAAAAATCGCGCCAATATGGGGCGAATATGACATCTGTACCGATTTTTTTTTAAAAATCAGATTTTTTTAATTTAAATCAGATTTTTTTTATTTTTTTCCCTGTGTTAAAATATTAAACATTTACCAAGAATTAAGCATTTCAAAAATGAACAACCCTTCAGTTACTAACATAATCTATGTTTTTTTGCTTTAATTAATAAAATTTTAATTATGCAATTATAGAATTTACAAAAAACTGCAAATTAAAAATTTCTTTAGTAACATACAACATTATGTGCATTAATATTTTGTAATAATTATGTAAACCAATATTAAATACTGCTTACATTTTAAAGTTATTGATAAATTGCATTTAATTTTAAATTGATGATACAGATTAAATTTTGTAATTATTAAACAATTAACTTTTTAAGAACACAATCTACATTTTTGAAAAAGTGATTGAAAAAGGTGATAAATAATAGTTTGATAAATACATAAAGCAGCCAGTAATTTTACACAGGTTCTAAAGCTTATGTATATCAAATCGATCAAAAATTGTAGCAATGTATACAGCAAATTCACACATAATTTAAAAATAGATTACAAAAATTGTATTTTTGAAACTTAAATCGGATTTCTTTCCCCATAACATTAAAATATTTGAATAGCTACTAAATATTATAATGATTTGAAGTTATTTAACATTTAGTTAGATTTTTTTTTTAAATGTATAATACTTTTTTTTACACAGTTTAATATTTTTATAATTAACAATAACAAATATTACATTTTTTACAAGTGATTTAGTGATCGTTTTCATTACTGATTATAATGCTTTTTCACACTATTTAAAAAAATCAGAAAATATGTGATTTTATCATCTGATTCAAATCAATTGATTAAAATCATTGACACTCTATTGCTATGTTTATTGTATAGTATAAAAGAATGAATATCTTGATTATTAAAAGGAAATTATGGCATTGTGAATTATATTAGATTGAAATATCATTTTTAAATTAAATGCTTTTTATGTTTGTTAGATAAAAACCATGCTTTTTACAAACTTACTGTACTTAAAATTTCACAATACTCAGGAATTATGCTTAGAAACAATTATTTAAAGCTTTGTTTTGTGTATTCATAAGTCACAATACCTGTAGAAACTTTCCAAATTATGTTCATCTTAGATTTGAATACTTTATACGTCATTTTAAACATTTAGAATTTTTTTGATTTTAATCAATGATTTTTTTTAAAAAATCACTTGATTAAAATCATGATTTAAATCGCTGATTTAAATCAACTGATTTAAATCGTTGACACCCTACTACATACAGACTTGCCAAGCTCCGAAATCCAAAAATCAGAAATGAAATCAATTTTTTTTTTCAGTTTTAAATTGCGCTTTGTTGTCATATAAGATTAAATATAAACAATTACACAGACTATTAAAAAAGGTGCATTACAATCAAGAGCACGGGAAAACGTGTGTAAATCAGAAGCATTGTCAAATGAAAAAGGTAATAACATCAGAAAGAATGAAATAGGTGCTTACATATTTCCGGAAAAAATGTATTTATTCCACGGATAATGCGGTGTAGCAATGGCGACCGCTTCCTTCTTCCTCGCGAACAGCCATCAACAACAACATCGTCTTCATCCGGGATCTTCGTAGCTCTCGTGTTTCAACCAATCAGATTCACGCTTCCAGAAAAACTGCGTTTTCCAGCATATTTCACCGTGATTTGATATCGGGCCGTTATATGTTGCACATGACTATGCGATTAGCACATTTTCCTCGGTAATTATGCTCATAATGATACCTTTTACCCGAGGAAATAGTGCCCATCGAAAACCGGTTCTCAGGTACTGCTCGCAAGGATATACCTGTGTTATTACTCGAGCACATTTCGAGGAATTGATGAAAGGCCGAGAAAAATACGATCTGTCGATGCTACTAGGGGAAGGGGGATCTGCCTCGGAACATGCGCGCGGTGCTGCGTGAACTAAGTTGTGCAATTCCACTTAACTACTCACGCGTTTACATTCGCCTCCCATCTCCCCTCCGAACTTTCTCAATAAGGTTTACTTTAAGTTTTTTGGGTCGCTGAATCCGAATTTTTAACTTCCCCCCAAAATTCCCCCCCCCCAAATAGTTGTTTTTAACTTAAATTTCTTATTCTTTTAGGGGAAAAGCATTACGGAAGTCAGAAACTAAACAAAATTTGCAACAAATAGGATACATGACATTATGACGTAGGATGAACGGGGAGGGGAAGGGCTGCCTCTGAACATGCACTGTGGCGCTACGTGCACTAAGTTATGAAGTCCAGGCAATAGGGAATTTTACCTGGAAAAATTAATACTAGTTCTGGATTTCGACTCACTTTATGTTTTTTGCGTCGCTGAATCCGAATTTGTAACTTTCCACCAAAATTTCACCCGGCAACACCCCAAAAAATTGATTTTTTGAAAAATTTTGGTTTTTGAGAAAAGCGCGCGGGGAATCTTCCGAGGCAGCCTCCTTTCTCCCCGTTTATCGTACGTCATAATGTCATGTATCCTATTTGTTGCAAATTTTGTCTAGTTTCTGAATTTCGTAATGCTTTTCCCATAAAACAATTTTGGAGATTTTGGACAATTTGGAAATTTTAGGGGTAAGTTGAGAATTCGGATTCAGTGACCCAAAAAACTTAAAGCAAACCTTATAAGGAAAGTTCGGAGAGGAGATGGGATTGCGAATGTAAACGTGTGAGGGGTTAAGTGGAATTGAGCAACTCAGTCCACGCAGCCCCGGGGCGCATGTTCCGAGGCAGATTCCCCCTTCCCCTTCATCCTAAGTCATAATGTCATAAATATAATTTGTTTCAAATTTTGTCTACTTTCTGAATTTCTAGATACTTTTTCCCTAAAACAATAAAAAATTGATTTTTTTAATAAAAACCTTTTTTGGGGGGCTTTTTACCAAAATATGGGGTGATTGCCGGGGGAAATGTTGGTGGGAAGTTACAAATTCGGATTCAGCTACCCAAAAAACATAAAGTAAGCCGATTTCCAGAACTACCATTAATTTTGCTAGGTAAAATTCCCTATTGCCTGGACTGTTACCAATTAATTCAAATCTGTATGACTCGGATTTTTGATCTTGATACAACCTGGTGTATATTTATTCACGGAAAATGTTTCTTCAATTCATATAATATTCATTTTTATTCCCATGATCCGAATGCTCGAACTCAACAAAAATGTTCTCTTATCATGAATTTAATATTTGTGCTTCTTTCTTTATTATGGACGATAAACGATTATTCTCAAAAATACTAAAGAGCTGAAACGGCAACACTGTGCTACGGAAAAACAACATTTACATTTTAAAAGCGCATAATAATGAAATATTTTCAATGAAATTGGACATAACGATTTATTTTTTACAATTTCCTGAAATAAAGGTATTTTTAAAGGAAATGCCTTTAAAAATTTAATTGAAAAATAGCTCTTCAAATGTAAATGATTATATTTTGAATAATAAAAGATCTAACATCGAATGTTTTCTTTTATGGAAATTCAAATAACTTTTAATCTACTTTCTCATTAAAATAACATAGGATTTTATTGTGATGCAAATACAGAATTATTTGAAAGAGTTCTATTTTTCTGTTGTACCGAATTTGAATATTTTACTTCAAAGCAGGAATTTATATAAAATGAATAATCCACTACATTTTGCAATTATTTTATTACTTGTATTTCTGACATGTCCATGAGTTTCGTAGTCATTTATAAGCTCAAACGTAATTTCATAGAATGTGTCGTTCAAAATAAATTTAATTAGAAAAAATGTATGATCTAAATGCTGGGCAAAGTTCTATCAGTAATATTTATCCCATAAAGAAAATTAAATATAATATGAATTCATATCAACATCTGCTGACATAATTAATGCTATAAATATTCACACATTTTCGTTATACATTTAATAACGACATCATAATTCGAAACAATTTTTTTTCTGAATTGCATATTTCATCGTCTATAAATTTTTTGAATAGATTTTTGCAATATATATATATATATATATATATATATATATATATATATATATATATATATATATATATATATATATATATATATATACATACATATATATATATATATATATACATATATATATATATATATATATATATATATATATATATATTATATATATATATATATATATATATATATATATATATATATATATATATATATATATATATATATATATATAATTCAAATGAAAATGTTTCGATGGCTTACAACTTGAGAACTACTTAACAATTGCGACAAGACATGCAATAGTGTAGTTAAATGACTTTTCAGTGAAGGTTTTAATATGTAACACATTGATCTACGTTTCATAGATTTCTAAATTCTGACTAGTTTTAGATTTAGTTTTTGTTATTCTCATTAATTTAAGTCTCATTTTCGCCTATTGCAGCGTAATAATTAAGTTTAGTCAAACTTCTTAATTATTAATTTTTGAACTATCCGTAGCAGTATAATTCTTCTGATGAAAATAAGCACACACATATATGGCATATTTCAATTATTGCGCGAGCAAAGTTTTGCTAGTAAAGATAACAAGTTGGAAATTGCACATCAAACGTAGAAAATGAGGTGCGTTTGTACTATAACTAGTTTTATAAATATTTTTTGCACCGTATATCGTACTGAATGTATATTTTACTGCACTTCATTAGTGTATAACAATTTCATTCTGTCTGAAAGGCTGTAACAGCATTAAAATACACTTGGAATATCTTTTTTCGCATTGGCGTAATGTAAAGGAAAATGTTGACTGTCCCTGAAATTAAACTATATATCCGATTTTCATAAAATTTGTAATGACTCGACAAAATTTTGCAAAAATTATATATTTAAAATTTCGAATTAATCAGTTGGGTAGTTTCTGCGCTGTTATATGTGGACACACAGGCAGACCAGATGAAGATTATAGGTGCTACGTATTTATATAATTACGAACGCACCTAAAAAAGAAACCTAACAGTGAACATGCGGGACAAAAAAAAAAAAATAACAGAAACATATGGAAATAAACAGTATACACCTAATTATACAGTTTATTGTAGAAATGAAATGAGTTGGCATTTTTCAGCAGTCGCTTATTAGGGGCGTTCGAAATTATATCACTACGTAGCACCTATAGTCGTCGTTCGATCCGTCTGTCTGTCCGTCCGTCCGCATATAACAGAGCAAAATCTACGCAACCGAAAGGTCTTAAATTTTAAAAATACTAGCAAAAGCCATGCTTTGTTTGGATTCGCGAAGCATTATTGAATAAGATAAATATTTGAAAGTAACAATATTTTTGTATATTATTTTACATCTTTATTAAGCAATAACGTTATTTTATGTTTGCCTGTTACAGAATGCCTGTTACAGAATTTTTTCTTGTTGCCGTTACATAAGAAGTTCTTGGAATCCCAGTTTCCTAGAAAAACTTTAGTAACTTTACAGATTTTTTTTACAGTGTACATGTTTTTCCATTACGGACGCATTTTTGCAAATAAAAAATGAAACACGTATATTTTCAGAAGAAAAAATAAATCATGGAGTTAGTCATTATAGATAGAATCATGATTAATTAAATAAATAAAATATATTTTCATTATTTTGCCAAAATATCTCAAAAACTGTTTTATAAATCATTTACGCAGACGATACTTACACATTTTAAATGAATTATATTATGATTTTTTTTGTAAAGTGGCAACGAATGAATTGTAAACAAATAAAATTAATATTTTAATTTCGTTATATAAAGTGTTATTCGAATTCGAAGGTTGAAAATCGAACCATATGAAACATATTTACTACTAAGAAGTAATTACTATTAGTATTACTTTTAATATGTTTGCCATTTAAAAACAATTTATGGAAAGTATTAATTCTATTATAAAAAATGACGATAAATCGTACACTTACTGGTCTAAAAGAACGGGAACATGTTTTAGTTTTAAGACAAGAGACTAGATATCAGAGTTAACAAGTAAGAAAAAATCATGAGTCAAGCATGGATTATGAAACACTTTCCAACACATTCAGAATAATGTAACAAAACTGCACCGTTTAAAAAATTAAAATATTACATCTAATGCAACCTTATGGAAACGCATAATACATTTCCAAACCCAATTTCAGCTGTTCCCATCCACAATCGGAAATTATGCGATTTTTTTCAGCATCTCTGTATATGATAAATAGATTTGAATCTATTAACTACATGCATACTAAAATTTAGTTCACTTAAGAGATACATATACTTCAGTTGAAAATTTACCTTCAGCAATTTCCTCTAATAAGGAGAACAGTACGTAAATACTTTTTTGCAACCCTGTATTTGAGGTATAGGATTTATATATAACGAATAAGATGCAAAAAATTAATTAAATTTAAAAACGTATACCAAATTTTAAACCGTACACTCCAGCAATTATTACTCGAAGACAGTACTGTACTGTAACAGATTTCTTTTGCGTGTCCCTATAAATGAATAAAAAATGCTATGAATGTTTATTCTAACGTCATCGTAGTACAATTCAGTGACTTATATCAGTTTCACTTCATTTGAAATAGCATAATGCCATTAAAATAGTCTGCAAACGATTTTACCCCATATACCATAATGTAATGTATTACTTTTGAGTGCCCCTGTAAATGAACGATTAATCATACGTACTTCATACATACTATATGGCCAAAGGTGACCAGTCACTTGCGATTTTTGACGTTTTGTTGAATATCTAGAAAAAATGCATGAGGAATTAACCTGAAACTGCAGGCGTATAAACAGTGTAGTATAGGTTAAATATTTCCGCGAAGATTTTTTCCCGAAACCCCATAGGGGACCGTCAAAAAATTGAAAAAAACGAATATCTTTTGGATAACCCTGTAAAAACTAATGGAGCAAAAGCGTTTAAACTCGAACTTATTAATAAGTGGCTTATTGTAATATACTGTGATCATTTTTATGAGGATAACATGTATACTCCTAGAGAAATTAAGGTTTTATAGAAACAGTCCCAAAATTCGCGATTTTTTTTCTTATAATTTGCAGAGTTTTTAATATAAAAAGAAGTTCTTTTCAGAAAATATGACGAACAACATTATACACAATACTCTGCAGTCAGAATTAAAAAATAATAAAAATTGGATGAAAAATGAGCAGGTTTACTAAAAAATGTTTCACTGCGCATGCGCGAATGCAATAAAAATATAATGTACATAATGTGTTAGCTAAATGCATAGAGCAACTTTTGTAAAAATCTCAAAAACATAGTTTGAAAAGTCTGATAATAATCGTTTATGGAATAAGCTCAAAATCCGTTGCTCCCAAAATGAAGCAAAAAGATGACGGGTTGTATCCAAATGCAGTAGTAGGTGCAGTATTGTGTATGCTAAATTGGCACTAATTAATGGATATACGGATACAATCCCTCATGTTTTTGCTTCATTTTCGGAACAACGGATTTTGAGCTTATTCTATAAACGATTATCATCAGTCTTTTCAAACTATGTTTTTGAGACTTTTACAAAAGTTGCTCTATACATTTAGCTAACACATTATGCACATTACATTTTGATTGCATTCGCGCATGCGCAGTGAAACATTTTTTAGTAAACTTGCTCATTTTTATTCCAATTTTTATTATTTTTTAATTCTGACTGCAGAGTGTTGTGTACAATGTTGTTTTTCATATTTTCTGAAACGAATTTTTTTTTTATATTAAGAATACTGCAAATTATAAACAAAAAACTTGGCGAATTTTGGGACTGTTTTTATGAAAACCATAATTTCTCTACGAGTATACATGCTATCCTCATAAAAATGAATACAGTATATTACAATAAGCCACTTATTAATAATCTCAAGTTTAAACGCTTTTGCTCCATTAGTTCTTACAGTGTTATCCAAACGATATTAGTTCTTTTTCAATTTTTTGACGGTCCCCTATGGGGTTTCGGGAAAAAAATCTTCGCGGAAATATATGACCTATACTATACTGTTTACACACCTGCAGTTTCAGGTTAATTTTCATGTATTGTTTTTAGATATCTAACAAAACGTTAAAAATCACAAGTGACCGGTCACCTTTGGCCATATAGTGTACAATATCAAACATGCTTTGTGGATCCTAAATAACCTTTATCAATTTCAAGAAAATCCGAGTATATTTACAGGAGTTAGAGCCTGGATAGACGGCTAGACGGACAGACAAACCGAAGTGATAAACACTTTTCAACATTGTTGGAAACTGTTAAAAACGACGACATGACGAATCTCTTCTGACAGAGAATGCATGTTCTCGAAAATATGCTTTAAATTTCGAAGATGCACAAAAAACATTTTAATTATATTTTTGTAAAATTTGTCATCTTCTTTGGTTTGACATGCATATTCAATCTGACGGATCTTGTAAGACTTGCCATATATATAAACAATTATTTGAGGAGCAATTAATTGGCCAATTTCATCCAGTTATTACTGTTTATCGCATTAAAGGTTGTCAGCTTGGATACAGTGGGCAAGTTATTAATTTTCATCAATATATTACAGAATTTTGTACTTTATTACCTCATTCCATAGATACTATATCACAGTACACCATTGTTTGAAGACAAGGTGGTGAAGGATACTAAGATTTTATAGTAAATTGTGAAAACGTTAAGTCTGCTTTAGAATGTCTAAAGGAAAACAATCCTTGGTATCGTTATATTACTATTGATGAAAATAGTTTGCAGAGTTTACCCGAAAATGAAAATATTTTTCAGCGAATAATACTCAATCAAGAGCAACAGCAGATTTATTTACCATCAGTTGAAAAAACTTTGAATCCTGTAGATGATCAATGTCCATGGACAAATAATAAATATGAATCCGGAACCCCAAATGTAACTTTCAGATGTAATCGAGAGGCAACAAATGGTATGTTAGGAATTAAAGACGGGAATGATGAATGCAGTTTCATTCCTTCGCCTTAGATAGATACTAAGCTTATATATGAATTTTCATGTGATGGATATATGTGTAGATCTTTTCCAACGTTATTTCCAACAGGAAGAGGTGAGCTTAGAGATGCAGAGTTCGTAAAATGACACCAAAAGAATACTTTAAATTTCTCATGATATATGACAATGGAAGATTTCCACGGCATCCAAGATTTAATTTTTTTTTTGCTTTCAATAGCATAATGAGTTGGACAGCTTTACAAAATGGAATTATTTGTATTTAAAAAAATTCTCGCCTAAATGATATTGAAACAGTTGAAAAACTCCAGGAACGGTTGCAGAAAGATCCTACATTTTACAAGTCGATTTTATCTTTCAATGCTAATTTAAGATAATCAAGTTGAAAATTAAAAATATTTTGTAAAATTTTGCTTCGAAAATATTTTTATTTACACCAGCCTTATATCATAAGTAAAACATTCCGAGGAAATTCTTAGTTATTTGGCTGAATTTACATTTTTTAAATTAAAATGCGCCAAAACATAAATAACGTTTTTGTTTAATAAAGATGCAAAAATAATATAAAAATAATATTGTTACTTTCAAATATTTATCTTATTAAATAATGCTTCGCGAACCCAAACGAACCGTGGCTTTTGCTGTTTATATTATTAGGATGAGCGAAGCGAATCCTCTACTAGTCTACTCAAATTACATTTTGTCGTACACTTTACAAAAAAAAAAAACTATTCAGTATTTTGACTTGAAATTAAACTTAAAAATACATTATGACCTGTAGATTTGCACATTATTATTATTATTATTATTTTTTTTTTTTTTACAAAATAACCTTCGAAAATGTATTATTTTATTTTATTTATTTTACATGTTTTTTTCCATTACGGACGCTTTTTTGCAAATAAAAAATGAAACAAATATATTTTCAGAAGAAAAAATAAATCATTGAGTTAGTCATAGATTATCTATGACTAACTCCATGATTTATTTTTTCTTCTGAAAATATATTTGTTTCATTCTTTATTCTATCTAAGATAGAATCATGATTAATAAAATAGTTTCACGATTTCATTTATGAAATTTTTAAAATACCTTTTTTATGGAAATTATAGCATATTTTTAATGAATTAAAATTTATGAAAATTCAATTATTTACATTAAATTGAAAAAGTATTTTTCAGTGTTAGGAATTTCAATACAAATTTATTCTTATTATTTAAGATCATTTGCGCAGACGATACTTAGGCATTTTAAAAGAATTATATCAAGACTCCCTTATCATATATTAGACTTGACAATCGCTAAGTTTCTTTTGTCTGCTGTACACGTGGTCAGAAACCAAATGGTTGTCCTATTACTAGCGCCATCTAACATGAGAAATAGAAATATTTTTAAATTTGTTTTTCATATCTGTTTTCCCATTTTCTTTACGATATGCTGAATATTTGTAGTTTACAAATGATAGTTGTTAATTTAAAATTTTTAATAAGTTCTGAACTTTTTTTTTAATAACGTGGACTTATTTTACTGTTAAACAAAAAATGTTTACTGCTCAATTCCGTTATGTAAATAACAATAATCAGGAAAGAAAAATATTTTTCCACAATGTATTTTCTCTTTTATATTTTCAAAAATGTGATTTACTTTATTGCCGGTGTTTTGCTTCTTTTCACAGTTAATTTCATGTTACAGTATTAATTTAAAATCGTTCCTTCAATTTTTTTTTACATGCACACTTTCATTTATTCATTTATTTGTTTATGATTTGTTTTATTTTTGAAGCAATGGGGGATCATTTCAGCTTAACATACTTCACGCGCAAGCTTGACTTTTTTTTCATGCAAAGTTTGTATGTATTAATCCATGAAAAGTTTCATAATCGGGTCTACAGTAAATTGGCATATCTTGGCGCGCATGGTTTGGCGCATAATTAATATCTTTTTTGTAACTCACATGGTGTGGTTACTCTGTATATGAGACGTTATGTACAGTCGAGGGAAAAAAAAGTAAATGCCCCTTACTAACTCCTCAACAAATTGTCGTAGAAGAAAGTTACTGGTACAGAACGATTGGAAATAAAGTCTACTTTTAAATGATGTGTATAAAATTTGCTTAGAGGCCATCTACTTATTAAAACGAACCATAACTTTGTTTTTTTTTTTTCAATAGCAGTACACATTTCTGACAGCATAAATGAACTCTACACCCTTCAATTAGCCTAAAAACAAATTTTTATGCTATTCGTACCATAAGTTTCCGAGAAATTAATTATTTTTAAACGAGCGTATTTTAAAGGCTGTATCCAAATTGAAGTTCCGTACTCCATTGTTAACCGAGAGAGCCCCTTCTTGATCAAGGCACCTGAAGCGCCACTCAAGGAGTCAATGAAGCCTGTTAGATTACAGGATAACAGAATAAATTTCAAAATATCTACTCACTTCTATCATAGAGGGCCCCTTAAACCATCAATTTCCCCTTTTTTAAGCATAATTTGAAAACTATTTGGAAGAAAATGTGAAATTTTGGATTTCCATAAAGCAGGACTTAATAAATCTAAATCCATCAAAAAAATTGTAGGTTGCAATTCATAATTTTTCGAATATTAATTTCATAATTCATATCATAAAATTATAAAAATTGCAAATTCAGCGTATTTATGTTTGGGTATATTAGTATTATTGCTACAAAAAAAAATAGCACATTAGGAGCATAATTTCAGGAGATATAAATAAAAATATGAAAATGTAATTTAACATTAGAAGTACTAAATTTTGAATGTTTATAATTCAAAAACTTATCATTCAAATGACTTTAAATTTGGTATCTAGGCATAGTTTGAACCGAAGATTTGCAATATCTCGTTAAAATTGGGTATTGCCATTGAAAAAAAATGAAGTTTGGATTCGTTTTAATATGTAGATGGCCCCCTAAGAAAAATTTACAGACATCATTTAAAAGTAGACTTTATTTCCAGTCGTTCAGTACCAGTAACTTCCGTCTACGATAATTTGTTGAGGAGTTAGTAGGGGGTGTTTACTTTTTTTTTTCCACGACTGTACGTCTGTATATGATATATAGAAGTTCAATGCACTTCATAATGTACTAAAATTTATCTACCTTGGAATCTAGCAATTACTAGCTTTAATAATAATAATAATAACAGTAAAACTTAATAACATACATATAAATTTTGCGGTAATCAAAATATTTTTGGAAAGTTAAAACACGGATGATAGACAAACAAACGGACTGAACTCATAAACACTTTAAAAAAATTGGAAACATAAAAAAGTTTAATAATCACTTTAATATATTTATGTCCCTCAGCTTTTCTCCCAGAAGATAAAGTATTGTAATGCTACGATTTTAGTGTTTGTAAATCTTCGTTTGGGATTCTTCATTAATCCCTACAGCCAATTGGATTATTACAGTGAGTGCAGTTTGGCGCAAAACTAATTTTGCGCCAAACCGTATTATTTAAACCGTATAAATGATACCACACTCTTCCAGCATTGCTCTTTTTGCAGCTAACTTTGGCTGTAGAACAAATTACATAAAATTTGCTAATACTGCATTATATAATAAAAAATTGGTACTTTTCAATCTCTGGCGAGAGAAGGAAATTTGGCAACGTAATTTATGGAAACATTCATGTAAAGAAGCAAAAGTTTTCTATATTTATACAATTTATTTAATATAAAAGAGCAATTTTTCTATTTTTATATACAAGCATAAGTAAATTGTATATAAAAAATTAATAATATCTACAAATTAAATTGATACATGTAAATTCTTATAAAACAAGCTAACAGGTCATAAATGTTTGTTTTCATAACTGTTTGTATCATTTGGCAACAAATCTCACTTTCTAAATTGTGCCAAAAATTAAAAAAAACAAAGAAAAAAAACCCCTAGAAAACAGGAATTCTGCTTTTTCAGAATTCAGTGTTGCCCCCGACGAAAAAAAAAAAAAAAAAAAAAAAAAAAAAAAAAAAAAAAAAAACGCAAAGGCCTCTTTACTGAAAAACTACCAATAAAGCTTACATTTAAATCTTCATTTTCAAATATTTTCACATTTTTGAAAGCCAGAAAATAACTGTGCGAAATAATTTATTTTTTTGCATATTTATTTTAGTGGAATTCGAAGAAAAATATATATTTTTTTACAATTAATGTCAATAACACAATATTTTTCAGTTTTCACTATACATTTGTTTGCGGAGTATTATCAGTAGTATGCGCCAGGTGGCGTAACTTTCGGGACAAAGTCAGTTAATAAGTTGGCAATTATCGCGGACATTTTCACCCATAGACTTTCTCCGGATTGTCAAGTCCGGTATATGATAAGGGAGTCTTAAATTATATTATGATTTTTTTTTCTAAAGTGGCAACAAAAGAATTGTAAACAAATAAAATTAATTGCTAAATTCTACATATCATAAATAAAAAATTCCGAGGAAATTCTTAGTTATTTGTCTGAATTTACATTTCAAAAATTTAAATGCGCCAAAACATAAAATTTTTGCTTAATAAAGATGCAAAAATAATATAAGAATAATATTGTTACTTTCAAATATTTATCTTATTAAATAATGCTTCGCGAACCCAAACGAACCGTGGCTTTTGCTGTTTATATTATTAGGATGAGCGAAGCGAATCCTCTACTAGTCTACTCAAATTACATTTTGTCGTACACTTTACAAAAAAAAAAAAAACTATTCAGTATTTTGACTTGAAATTAAACTTAAAAATACATTATGACCTGTAGATTTGCACATTATTATTATTATTTTTTTTTTTTACAAAATAACCTTCGAAAATGTATTATTTTATTTTATTTATTTTACATGTTTTTCCATTACGGACGCTTTTTTGCAAATAAAAAATGAAACAAATATATTTTCAGAAGAAAAAATAAATCATTGAGTTAGTCATAGATTATCTATGACTAACTCCATGATTTATTTTTTCTTCTGAAAATATATTTGTTTCATTTTTTATTCTATCTAAGATAGAATCATGATTAATAAAATAGTTTCACGATTTCATTTATGAAATTTTTAAAATACCTTTCTTATGGAAATTATAGCATATTTTTAATGAATTAAAATTTATGAAAATTCAATTATTTACATTAAATTGAAATAATTATCTTAGAAATAATCTTATCTTTTAAATAATTATCTTAGAAAATAATGCTTCGCGAATCCAAACAAAGCATGGCTTTTGCTAGTTGTTATTATTCAGCCTTCGAATTTGAATAACACTTTACATAACAAATTTAACAATTAATTTTATTTGTTTAAAGTTCTTTTGTTGCCACTTAAAAAAAATCATACTATAATTCTTTTAAAATGTGTAAGTATCGTCTGCGTAAATGATTTTACATAATAAAAATAAATTGTGTGTTTGAATTCTTAACACTGAAAAATACTTTTATAATTGAATGTAAATAATTGAATTTTTACAAATTTTAATTCATTAAAAATATGCTATACTTTTTATGAAAAAGGTATCTTAAAAATTTCATAAAATATTTCGTGAAGTTATTATACGATTAGAAGGAATGAGCATCAAAATAAGTGCCATTTCCAACCAATCCTAATAAAGTATTCTATAAAAAAGTATATTATCCTCTAAAATAACATACATTTTTAATATGAGAAAGTTTAATGTTCTTTTACAGTTTGAAGTATAAATTCTCCAGATTCTGCAGTTATTTTCAATATTTAAAATATTTCGCCTTCGCAAAATGCAGATATATATGTTCCTTTCCTTATTTAAATGATTTTTAATAAAAATGAGAAATTTTGATGCAACGATAATATTTCACGTACTTAATCATTCACAACTGTATTTATTTTTACTGACTTAATGATTTTTATTTACTGCAAGAAATACCCTGGTTTCATTATCGTTTACAAAAGTATATCCATATAACGGAAATATATATTCAACAAAATAATAAAAAGTGCTTTTTGTTAAATCATTCGATAAGAAAATAATATTGTCATATTTTATTTATCATTTTTTTAGATCATATTTTATTTCTATCAAGTTCAATAATATTTCTTTCCTTAATTAAATTTAAAATACAGTTTTTGAGATATTTTGGCGGAATAATGAAAATATGTTTTATATGTTTAATTAACCATGATTCTATCTATAATTACTAACTCCCTGATTTATTTTTTCTTCTGAAAATATACGTGTTTAAATTTTTAATTGCAAAAATGCGTCCATAGTGGAAAAACATGTAAAATAAATTAATTAAAATAATAAAAATTTTAAGGTTTTTCTATAAAAAAAAATAATATTGTGCAAATCTACCGATCATAATTTATTTTTATGTTTAATTTCAAGTCAAAATACTGAATAATTCTTTTGTAAAGTGTACGACAAAATGTAATTTGTGTAGACAAGTAGAGGATTCGCTTCGTTCATCAATAACAATTGTTGCAAAATTTTGTCGAGTCATTTCAAATATTATGAAAATCGATATACAGTTTTATTTGGACAGCCAAAAGTTTCCGTTATATTACGGCCAATGGGTAAAAATTATTTCAAGTGTATTTTAATGATGTTACAGCCTTTCCAGCAGAATGAAATTTATATGCACTTATGAAGTGCACTAAATATACATTCAGTATAATATGCGGGGCAAAAAATATTTGTAAAACTAGTTAAAGTACGAACAAACCTCATTTGCCACGTGTGACGTGCAATTTCCAACTTGTTTGAAATTAAATACAGGAGTTGGATATTTTTACATTTAATAAGGAAATGATAATAAAGGAATAAGAGAATAATTTTTAAGAGATACACATAAAAACTATTTATACTATCTGAATTTATGAAAGGAAAATGTCATTCTTTAACATAAATGACACTATTATATATGGTTCAATACATTTACTTTTCATTGTAATTAATTTTCTTTTTTCAGTAAATGCGCACTTATCAAGATATCAAAATATTTCAAAAGGGCAAAAACATTCTTGGACAAGCATTGTTTCTATTTTACATAAAACGTTTCTCGCCTTTCAATGACTAAAACATTTTTTAAACGGTTTCACGGCATTGTGATTGTCTTTGATAGCAAATATAATGCATTATTATGGCATTTTCCATACTCAGGTTGCTTAGATCAAACACTTTATTACTTTTACTCTTTTATTAATCTCCACTTGTTTTTTGTTTTTTTGTTTTTTTTTTGTTTTTTTTGTAATAGATTTTATCTGACTTCCTGATAGGCTAGAATTATAAAAGTACTTACAACACTCAGTTTCTGATGACAATACAACATTTTATTATTTCTAGAACTAAATTATAAATTAAATTAATTTTAAGGCATCTTCCGTTACCCCGCCACAGGTGATATTCTTAACGTTACAGTTGTATATGAGTTGCAACAGCAATGGATTTAATGATGCGCCAAAACAAACTTACTTAAAAAAGCCAAATGGCGCTGAAGTCGCAGCAATGAAATATTTTAAACGCTAAAAATTAGATAATATAAATATAAAATAAAGAGTACAATATATATTTTTAAAAATGCATTTTGATTAGTTTATAGTTAGATATTTGTTAAATTAAGATTATGCGTTAAAAAATAAATTTAAATATCTTAAAAATATGGGTTAAATAATTCATTTTTTAAATTTCCTGTTGCCCTATCTTAAACAAGAAATTAGGCAATGTATATATTATAACATTCACCAGCTCGAAATTCTACCGAACGTACACTGTTAAAATTTTGCAGCATTCTGTCCAGTCATTTGACCGTTTTTATCGAAAACGGTTACACGACTGTAAGTTAACACTATTCTGACCATATTATTGGCTACTTTATGGTCAGAATATAGCTAAATTACAGTTATAAAACAGTTTTTTCAAAAAACGGTCGAATGACTGGACAATTTGCTGAAAATTTTTAACAGTGTAAATAATAATAATAATAATAATAATAATTATGTCCAGTTCCCACGCAAAACTAACGTGTTTTAAGGGAAGTTTTTTGGAAAATTATGAATAGCTGTGATGGAATTAGGCATTATTTTAGAAAGAAAATGAATGTTTATAAAAGAGTTTATTTAAAAAAAACTATTTTTAAATTTTCTGCTTATTTTCTTTGGTAAAAATTTTATTGACAAATAAATTAAAATATATCGTGATTGAATGTAGAAATTAATATATATATGTGTGTGTTTCTGTGTTGTTTGCGTCATTTTGTTTTGGAAATATGGAATTATATTTTATAAAACGAGTATTTTTTGCTCTCAGTTTGGATAGAACTACACTGACATACATTAATTCGATAGTGATGATTATAAAACACAAGTAATATATTTCTTTATCTACATTTTCTTAAGGATTTGTGTTTTGATTTATGTAAAGCACTAAATAAACTAAGGGAATTACTTTTAAGGAAAAACAAATAACTGATTAAATTTAAATGATTGATTATGTTTAACGTATATTTCTCCTAAAGTATGGAACGTTTGGCGGTGAAATTAATTCCAACCATCCGCATTGATTCACAGGTTTTAAAAAGTATATTAGAATTTTAAAATTAGTATTAGTGTTCGACATATTAATTTTTCTAATTTTAATGACATTTATAATATAATGGCAACTAGATTACTCTATTTTTGTGGGAAAAAGGGAAAACACGAGGATAATTAAATTTCTTTTTAGTTATTTTCGAGTTGAAATTAAAATTATCCGTTATTTCAGTCGATAATGAAGGCAATACTGCGATTAAAATAGGTTTTTCAGGTTAAAAAAAAAAAAAAATCTTTTTTTATTTTTATTTTACTCTTCGATCATCCAGAATCAGTTTATTCAGAAACCAGAAATCGTCTGTCACTTTCAAATTCCATAGACGTTAAAAAGTCTTTTATTTTCAATTTTAAAGAGAAAATGACATCAATAATCTTAAAATATTAAGCAAATTATAAAATAAGGATTAAATGATCAGGTGTTAAAAGCTGAAAATAAGGATAGTTACATCAAAATCTTTACACATAAATATTAAAAAAGTACGAAAACTAATCACATGCAAAGCGCATTTAATTGTGATAATTACGTCATATGTATTAAACATCGGATTATTTAAAGGCCTAAATTAATTAAATTAATATACGTTAAAAACTTTTAATGGTTAATATGAGTCATTTAAAAAGCTCAAACTATATTTCGAAATACATTTAAGCTCAATAATATATACACCCGTGAATTTTAAAAGAGAAAAAAATAAATTATTACATGAGAAATGCATTTAATAGAGAAATTTATGTCATATATTAAAACGATACACTTAAAACGATTCTCATTCCGTAGACTTAATCTGACGTCACATGGTATAAAAATAGTGCGGCAATCAAATTTGTTTATATATTACATCATTTGATCCAGCATAAATACAGGCGCAAATTAATAATATGCGCAAAATAACTTTGGTTTATTTTGTACGAATTACTATTAAATAAATACATTTTAGAAAATTCGGATATTCTTATTAATTATTACAAACAATATACATTGTAAAAATAACCTGAAAATATGCATGATGGTGAATTAAAATAGAGAAAATAATTCATGAATAAGCGGTATCTGTTTTTAAAATACCTAAAACTCGATCAAGCCGTAAAATAAAAGCGTAAAATTTCAAAAAACCAAGCTTTTCAAAATGTGGATCTGAAATCTTTTCCAGTTTTTTAATCTAAAACCTAAAGGAAGAATATTGTCCATAGCGTCATTATAAAGTTCGGGGAAATGGCGACATTTTTAATCAAACCATTTTATACAAGCTCATAATCAAATGTGTAATTGATCCTACATATCAATCCTACTTATTACGACACTTATTACGACAACGATGGATGAGGCCAAGGTAACCGAAACATGCCCATTCAAACTGAAAAGCATGGCAGCTTGATTACAGAAGATAGCCCTGCTGCTATACAGATAATATCATTCAGTCTTCCGCAACCTGGTAATATTTTTTAAACAGGGCACATTGCTATGTTTTCAGAGGCTGCAACGCCTAAACTGGTGTTGGCGGGTGTAGCTCGCAGGGAGCTGAGCCCCCTAGTTACTTAAATAAAGTTAATATCTATCAATTCTGTTGTTTAATATATTAAAAAAGTATATATAATAAAATCTTTCAAAAATCTTATATTTTATGCATTAATAATAACTTTTATAATTAAAACTTTTAAATACATAATTATTTCTTTAGGAAACTGTTTTTTGTATTATTAGAGATAAGAAACCCCGTACAGCATATATTTATAGTATCTGTTATTGATTTATTAGTATTACATGTTAATGAAAAAAAAAATATTTTTCTTGAATCATTCTTTCTCTTTTGTCAAATAACTGTACTTCAATAATATTAAACTATCTAAAAATATGCCCGTAGCTAACGTTTTACTCCAAAATTAAAGGATAAATAAACAATGGCTACTAGGTTTTCTAACTGATTAAATTTGATCGTGCCTTTGAAAATAAAAGGTTCTTCCCCTTTAAGTGTTCTTCTTGTCTTAAAAACACTGAAGTACAAAACACAATTTTTATTATAATAAAAATTTGATTTTCTTTTAATGCATAATTAAAACATGCTCTCTTTTTTTAATCCAATTTTTATTTGTATTCATGTTTTCGGTTAAATATTTTCAATCTTGAGGCTTTTTAATTATATATGCATACACAAATTATATATATATGTACATAATATATAGATAGTATATTTATTTTATAAAGATATTCCTAAAATTTAATTTTAGTCGTTTAAAATTTCTTATATATCTTCGGTAATAATAATGATTTCTGGATACGTTTTTCATTTTTTGATACAACTAGAACATATATTCTTTTGTCTTCTATGTGTGGCAATGTTTTTAAAAAAATAATTAATATTATTTATTTTTCCTTTTCATTACACGCATTTTATTTTCAAATTTGTTCAACCAAATATTAATAATAATAATAATAATAATAATAATAATAATAATAATAATAATAATAATTAATAAGCTCAAATCCAAAATCCTCGTGTTCTAATATATATGTCACGAGTGAAGAACAAGGACAAGCAGGAAGCAGGAATTCTCCTTTTTCAGAATTTAGTGTCGCCCCCGATGAGGGGGGGGGGGATTAATATGATTATTAAGAGGTGGAAGCCGTCTATTTTCGATGCAAGAAAATGCTTAAAAAGCAACTTTTTCATTAATTTATAATACTAGGGGACTCGGGCCCCCTACGAACTACGCTCGCCAACACCCGTTCAGACACCGCAGTCTCTAAAAGCACGTTAATTTGATTCGCTTTAAAAAGATTTTGAAAGATTGAATTATAATTTAAAAAACAGTGGCGATCTCCCTATAAATGTGTTTCTATTCATTTTTCTTCGATTGGAGAATTTTAAGGTAAAGTCAGCTGCTGTTAAAAGATACAGTGGCTGTTTTCGTCTTTGATTAAATAAAATCAGTTAAACATTTCAAAATAAGGTAATATAATAAGCAAATCTGCATCAAAATGCAAATATATTTTAGAAATATCAATGCCTTCTTTTGACGGAAAGGACACAGAAGGTTAACGAATCTTAACTAAACCATTTAATCAATTTCTTTATTTTCTGCTTCACAGATTTTTCTCTTTCAAATCATATTTTTTGTTGATGACACTTCATTTTCAGCTTGTAATATTTTTTATTTTTATTACATTACTAAATAATCGCTGGAAAGCAGTCCAAACGCGTTCAATAAAATTAATATTAATCTTATTAATATAATCTCAAAATATCAAATTAACGTCACGCGCAATTTTTTAATTTAAACTGTTTTGCAATATTACTTTTTGTTCATTTTACGTAATAAGTGTAATCTGACGTAAATGTGACGTAATTTCTCCTGTTTAAGACTTCTAACACATGTTAATGAATTTATTATTTTACAATATCCTTATAAAATTCACGTGTTCAAATATAGTTTTTATGAAGAAATTTTCAAAAAGTTACTGCTTTTCACTCGTAATTATTTAATTCTAATTTTTTTTTCTTTTAATAATAGTCACGTGTAAATAAATTTTTATTTTGAAGCAAATATTATTATTTGCGCTGTTTATACAGTTGGCAACAGTTTAAATTAATACTATTTCCTAAAATAAGTAAAAAATATCTCTCGAAATGCTGAAAATTTGAATTTAAAATAGAAATGAAACCTCAGAAAATAAGTCGAATTAAAAAAGTGAATGCAGTCTGCACACCCGGAAATTCTAACGTATAAAATGATTTAAAATGAATTAATTCCCATGTATAGTTCTTGCTGCTATAAAACTTTTTTAAAGGAACGATTTTGTCCAACTTTAGCCTTAAATATCTCTTAAAATAATTATTTGATTTGAAAACTGCCTGCATCAGCGTGTTTATCTAACATTTCTCTATAATACCGCCGATTTTCATATTTTTGTATGTAGTATTTTTCTTAATATTAACGGAGAAAGACCTCCGGTCACAAAAAAATCAAAATTCAAAACCGGCGGCTGCGGCGGCGACAGCGTAAATTACTTTCCTTTTAGAAGAGAGAGAAACGTACAAAATTAGTTACAATAAAAGGTGCATTTTATATTGGTTAGTCTAACTCTCAAACAAATATTATTTTAACCCAAAGGTTACTGCTCTTCTATAAAAACACTCTAAATTTTTGTAAATCTTTCCGTTTTATCAGTGTGTGATTTCAATTGCGTTATTTTCAAAAGTGAAACATCCCCCCCCCCTCCCTGTGAAGAATTTCAAAGCCACTGGAGTGAAAATGACTCACGTCTACAATATTTATTTCAGTTTTAAAATTTAAAATACGCGCTGTTACTTTATATAAAATGACGTCATTAGCATCCGCTGAAGAATTCCACATTAATGATCCAGTTTTAAACAACATCTATAGAAAAGAATGCATGTGACGTCATTATAGCGCAATAATACAAACCCCAGCAAAAAGTGATGTCGTAAACTTAAAAAAATGTACTTTTAAATACAATTTGTTCAGATTTATTAATTTTTTTTGTAGTTTTTATTACTTTTTTGTCGTAGTGGCAACAGAAGTATACATCTCTGTTAAAAGTAAAGGGAAAATACAGATTACTATATAGACCAATCAGAAAACGAACAACACGCGGATTCGACTAATAAAACGCTTCAGACATGTTTTTGATTTCCTACCCTGACAGAGGACAATAACCATTTTCCCAAATGCACTGTAAAAAAAAATCTGTAAAGTTACTAAAGTTTTTCTAGAAAACTGGGATTCCAAGAACTTTTTATGTAACGGCAACATGAAAAATTCCTGTAACAGCGTCTGTTACAGGAATTTTTCCTGTTGCCGTTACATAAAAAGTTCTTGGAATCCCAGTTTCCTAGAAAAACTTTAGTAACTTTACAGATTTTTTTTTACAGTGTGGTTAAAAGAAAAAGGGGGGGAGGTGTTCTAATGATTCATATGCCTCCATTTGTTTGTAACATTAATATGGATATTTAAAATTAAATATAATTTATAATAGTTCCATATTTTATGAGAAAACTTTCATATATATTTTTTTCAAAATAGCACATACAATTTTTTAAAGTTGTTATGAGAAAATGACAACAGAAAGCTATGGTAATCTAATATTTCCCAACTATATTCCTTTTACTTTCTACAGAAATGGACAACTTCAGTGGCCACCATTATAGAAATGGCATTAAAAACTACCAAAAAAATAATATCTGAAAAATAAATTGAGATGTAGTTTTCAAACAAATTGTAGTTAAAATTACTTTTTCTTCCTACTGGAACGCTCTATGCGCATTGATTACATTATAATAAAATTTATTAATTAAAAAATATATTTAATTCCAGCATAAAAAAAATATATAGAAAATAGGAATTCGGCAAGCGTATATGCCGTGAGAGTTCATATAGTTAATGAGCATGATGATTCTGCAATCTCGTAGTGCAATTTAAAATTAAATTACCATTGAATTAATTAAATTGCTTAAGTTAAAATTAAACGCGTTGTGTGATTTCGTAGTACGATAAGTCTTATGAATCATACAGGGATCATAGGTGACCATGAAGAGTTTCAGTTTAATTACTAGGTTGAGCAAAAAGTTCTGGGAAATTTGTGAAATTTGTGTTGTTATGCGTAAATTTACAACAAAAAGCAACAAGGACTATTCTTCAAAGTAGAGACCATCAGAGTCCACGACTTTCTGCCATCGTTCTGCTAGATTCCGGATTTGCTGAAAGTACCATGGCGGCTCCTTGGAATCGAAAAACTCTTGACACACTTCTTCAACATCATTAAAGGATTCAAATCGACGGTACTTGAAAAAGTGTTGCATTGATCGAAGGAGGCCAAAATTGGATGGAGCCACGTCTGGACTGTACCACTAGTGCTCCTATATACGATACAAATTCTGGTATCTATTAGATTAAAAATTTCCCTGAACTTTTTGCTCAACCTAATAATACAGTAAAGCCCTGAAAATCCGATGTGCGGTGTATCCGCGAAGCGATATTTTATTTTATTTATTGTTTTTTTTTAAATTCAAGTTAACAGCAAGGAGAATACAATAAGCCCTTCTAGTAAATATAAACAGAAAATTTCATGTATTTCAAAGTAACTAGGGAATCGTACCCGGGCTTCCCTTGTTAAAGAATATAGAGGAAAACATTTTTTTTTTTAATTGAAAACTAATAATTTTTTTTATATGCAATACATATGTTAGACTACCCACTTACATTAAAAAAGCATTTTTCATATGGAAAATACGAATTATACAATCAAATAAATTTTTAAAATTTATCAAAAGCGATATTTTCTTATCAGCCGCATGCTAAGAATTATTTGACCAAGATTTTGCTACTAATGGCCTCCTTTTATATTCTGATAATTTCAGAGCTTATACATGTCTGTTAAATTTGTGTTTTATTTATATTATTTTATTTATTTATTCATAGGGAAGTTTTTTTAATGGATATTAGCCATGAAAATGAACTCGTTACTTTATTTTAAGGGCAAACGGATTAATCTTTCGTAATCGAGCTCTGCGCGATATAGATAAATTAAAAAATATTTCATGCTTTAAAATTGCTTTTAAAACCACGAGTTGAAACCCGTCAAAATTCCACGAAATAAAATGTTAGAAAGGATCTAATTATAATAAACCTACAAAAATAATTACAATAAAAAGTTCATCTTACATTGGCTGTCTAACTCTTAAACGAATAATGTTTTTAACCAAAAATTACCTAAGTAATATTTCCACAAACTTCAACTGTTGAAATTATTGAAAAATTAAACTGTATTAGAATACGTAATCAAGATGATTAATTATGATGAAGTTATCGATTGAGGCTCTTACGTTGTTTTTACGGCAAGGAAAATCAGTAAAAAGGATTTCGGTTTATTACATCATAAAATTTTACCCCATAAAATCTAAACTGTACGTTACTTTCAAATTCTCATAATTTACATACGCACCACTCAAATACACAATTTGAAAGTATTTTAACGCGCAATAGATTATTAATGAATGCATTTCCAAACTGAAAGTCACGTTTGTCCGATACAACGTTTCATGTGAACATTCGCGCAAACTTTAAGTTCTACTCTCAGTTCCCGCGAAAAAAAAAAAAAAAAAAAAAAAAAAAAAATTCAAAAATTTGCCTTTAATTGTCATAGTATTGGCCATTTAGTATTGTTCAAATGTTTAGTTTTATCAAAAAAAATGATCGTTTTGTTTTAAATATGACATAATTTTTACTCACTAAATCATTTTGCTTAGAGTCTCAAATTCGGTATCAGCGTAATGTAAAAATATTGAAATGTAACTGATTTATGAAGAAGAATGCGTGTTTTGTTTAATGTCTGACGTCATTTTCTACTCAAAAAATATAAAAAAGTTACTTTTATTTGTAACGTGAAAATGGCATCAATAAGGATATAATCCATAAAACTAATAAACCATGACTATTTTTCCTTTACTTTCAACTAGGGAATCGTACCCGGGCTTCCCGGGTTACAGAATATAGATGAAACATTTTTTTAAAATTGAAAACTAATAATTTTTTATATGCAATAATTTTTTTAGACTGCCCACTTACATTAAAAAAGCACTTTTTCATATGAAAAATACGAATTATACAATCAAGTAAATTTTTGAAATTTATCAAAAGCAATATTTTCTTATTAGCCGCGTATGCTAAGAGTTATTTGACCAAGATTTTACTATTTACGGCATCCTTTTATATTGTGATAATTTCAGAGCTTATACATGTCTGTTAAACTTTTGTTTTATTTATATTATTTTACTTTTTTATTCAAAGGGATTTTTTAAAATAGATATTAGCTGTAAAAAAATGGTGAACTCTTTATTTTGTTTTAAGGGCAAACGGGTTCTTTTGTAATCGAGCTCGCGCGATATAGATAAATTAAAAAATATTTCATGCTTTACAATTATTTTTAAAGCCATAGACAATCAGTAAACTGAGAAGAACTTTGCAAACAAATTCCATTTGAAAAAAAAATCCTATTTGGTGATCTAAAAATTTAAATTTTAAGGTTACAAATATGTTAGATTTGTGTTTTTTTTAATGTTATTCTTTTATTTGTTTGTAAAAGAAGTATTAATTTCGTTAATTTTTCTTTCACAAATATGTTAAATTTTTTTTAAAATTATTCATTTATTTGTTTAGAAAGGAAGTATTAATTTCGTTATGCAAAAATAGTCAGAAACAAATGCTGAACAATGTTTGTTGATTTGTATGCAAAATGTTTATTATTATTATGTATTGCAACTCGCACGTGATAAGATAAACTTTAAAAAAAATCATGCTTTAAAATTATTTTAGAACACATAATACATCAGTCAATTACGATACAGTTTTTAAACAAATTACATTTGAAAGTAAATTTTTTCCCTATGCGATGAAAACTGAAAATGTACGATGGTCAGAAAATTAAAAAATTTCAGTAGCGAAAATTTCAAGACCGAAATTTGATCGTGAAGTGTTGCCATTCGCAAAATGACGTCAGCGTTACGCACAGATATGTTTGTTCTTTATAATATAGATATTTAATCAGTAAAATATTATAAAATCAGTTATTAGGATGTGGTGATCAATTCAGGCTCTTATGCTTGGTATTCCGGAATGAAAAACAGCATTTTTCACCTTCTCAAAATTTGCATACGCACCTCTCATATCGATATTCATCATTTAAAAAAAAATTGTATTTTGTTTGATCATTTTAAAATCACTTTAACTCAAAACTTGAAGTCATGATTGTCAGCAACACCTTTTATGTGAACGGACGCATTCTTTACTTGAGATTCTAATCTCAATTCCGGAGAGTAAAAATTTCCGTAATTTATGTTTTTTAGACGCATTTGTGTTGAAATGTTTAGTTTTATCGAAGAAAATGGTCATTTTCTTTTAAATATGACTTTATTTTCACTTAAATAAGTATTTTCCCTAGTGTCTGAAACTTAGTATCAGTACACATGCAGAAGAATAAACAATATAGAAAATTTATGAGGAAAAATGCGTGTTTTCAAAAGCAGTATGTCATTTTCCGTTGTTATGCCCCATATATATTATTATGCTCCTAATGGAATTTTGCACCACTAAACATTATACATCAATTTTTATCAACAATTTTGAATTTTTATCAGAAAATGGCATGAATAAAGAAAAAAATACCTCATTAATTCTCTCTTGTCTGCAGTAATGAAAGCTAACTAATTTTCACCATTTTCAAGAAATTTCATAAAACGCATTTAAAATTAAAACATAAAATTGGGGATATTAAAAAAAAAAAAAGAAAAAAAAAAAAGATAGTGCGATCACATCTACAAATGAACAGCTTTCAGCTTAAAAAAAAAATAGCATTAAAATTTTATCATTCGAGAAAATTTTGGCCAAAACTTCAGGAACATGATATTATTTTAAACCTCGAATTATTTGCTTGTCTAACTTGGCGAAACAAATGCGTCCAGGCGAGAATCACCAATTTCTGTAATATAAATCGCTATTATTTGCATGTCACCTCTCTTTTATAAAGACACTCTAAATTTTTGTAAAACATTGCGTTTTATCAGTGTGTGATTTCGATTATACATCATTTTCAAAAGTGTAGCATTTTCACCTGTGAAAAATTTCAAAGCAGCTGGGCTGTGAAAATGACGCACTTCTAGAAAACATAATTCAGTTTTAAGAATTAAAACGCACGCTTTTTTATAAAATGACGTGGTTTGCATCCACTAAAACAATCCACTTTTACAGTCGAGTCAACTTCGTCTATAGAAAGGTATGTCTATGACGTCATTATCACGGAATAACAGACAATATTCTTGACATAACCCGTATTTTAATTTCAACTTTTTTTTTCAGGTTTTATGAGAAAATGGCAAGAAAAAGATACAGTAATCTCCTGTCTTCGACTATTTTCCGTTTATTTTCAATAGAAATGGGGTACTTTTGTTACCATGATTAGAAAAATGGTATTAAAAACTACAAAAAAATTAATATCTCAAAAATGAACTTAGATATAGCTTTCAAACAAATTGCATTTAAAAGAGCACTTTTTTCCTTAGCCGACGGTGTAAAAATTTAAAATGTGCGATGTTTAGAAATTTAAAAATTTGCAGTAGAGAAAATTGCAAAACCAAAATTTATTTCAAATTTCAAAGTGTTGCCATTCGCAAAATGACGTATGCGTTACGCACAAATATATTTGTCCTTTATAATATAGATATAAATGGAGTACTTCAGTTGCCACGATTACAAAATTTGTATTAGAAACTACAAAAAAATTAATATCTCAAAAATAAATTGAGATACAGCTTTCAAACAAATTGCATTTAAAAGCACAATTTTTTCCATGTAAGAAGGTATAAAAATTTAAAATTTGTGATGTTTAGAAGTTTAAAAATTTGCAGTAGCGAAAATTGCAAAACCGAAATTTTATTTCAAATTTCAAAGTGTTGCCATTCGCAAAATGACGTATGCGTTACGCACAGATATGTTTGTCCTTTATAATATAGACTAGCAGCCTAACGCCCGCTACGCTGGTCAGTTTTTCTAAAGAAACCTTGAATCAAACGAATTATATCTGTGAATTTGATCATGCGTTTTAAAGCAATATGGACATTTATCTGGAATGCCCAATCTAATTGGTGAAAACAATATGAACGTTATTACGCAATTATATCTTTTGAGCCATACAAAATTTAGGCTGTTAAGGGCTAACTTCTTTCGTTGATCATTTAGTGTAGTATTCGGCGAAAAACGATAGACAATTATGTAATATATTAAAAGGGTTCATGAAAAATTAGCAATGCAAGTCTCATCAGAATCTGCTAATTGGACATACTGAAAAGGCTAATCGTTCATAATTTGGTTCGCCTGATTCTAAAACATTCAGCCTTAATTTTATAACCAAGCAACCTGACGACCAAGCAACACCAAGCGAATGATATGTGCTTTATACTAAAACATTCACTGAAAAATTAACTAACCGAGCAAGTTCAATCGAAATCCACTTAGCAGGATCTTTTAAACTGGAAAATGTAGTGAAACATTTCATAAAAATAATCTAATTAACAGTTTAAATCCCGTGCAAATTCATTCAGCGGAACCTTAAAAAAAGCCAATCTTTCGAAATTGGGTTCATCTGATTTAGATCTTTACCCATAATTATTTAATTAAGCAACGTAGAACATTATGTTTTGTACTAACATCTTTTCTGTAAATTATCTAACAATGCAAGCCCCATTAAAATCAATTCAGTAGAAGTAAATTTAAAAGCGACCGGAATGAAATTTCTCTTTGCATTTTATATCCATTGAGATAGATAAATATAGCTATCATAAGCACGTTAACCTGATTATACAACTTTCAGGGATGTAGGGGTAGATATACGTTGCATCATATCTGGATTTTTAAAGAAACTCTGCACAACTTCCATAACTATAGCATTCTAATATATATCTTTTGTCTATAGCGTATTATCCTCCAATTTTCTTTACTATACCACTGAGAACGTTTTCCTCATAGCTTTGTAACTAAACAATTTTGAAAGATATGATAAATATTGAAAAATCCCTGAAATATAGTCTAACTAACTGCGCAACTGTCATTAAAATCCATTCAGTAAAACTTGAAATCTTTCCTAATCGAGTTCACCTAATTTTAGAAATCCCGTAACTATTACTAAGCAACTTGGAACGATGGTTTCTACATTAAACTATTTATAAACCAAATTTACTATCTAATAGTGTAAGGTCTGTAAAATTATGTTCAGTAGAATCTGAGTTATAATCAATCGGAATGAAATAGGAATTTACTCTTTACATAGAAGCCTTCGCCCGCTACTCTGGTCGGTTTCTCCAAACGAAATATATCGTTGTATTTTATCTTGTGTTTTATAGCAATAAATACATTTATCTCCAATGATAATCCGCGTTGCTGAAAACAATATGAACGCCATTACGATTTTATATCTTCTAATGTCTCAGACAAAATTTGGACTGTTCTGAAGCAAATCTTTTAGTTGATTATTTATAATTCAATATGAAAAAGAACGAAAGAACAATATGTAGCATATTAAAATCATCCCTGAAAATTAAAAAATGCAAATCTCATCAAAATCCATTCAGTAAAACCTTCTAATAAGACTAATTTTTCATAATCTTGTTCACCAGATAACAGAACGTTCAGCTATAATTCTATAGCAAAGCAATGTAGAACCATATGTGTTATATACTACAATATTTCCTGAATAAATATCTAACAACAGTGCTAATTAACTCAGTAGAACCTTTTAAAAAGGCTAATCTTTCAAAATAGGGTTCACTGATTAAAGAACTTTCAAACATAATTCTATAACTGAGCAACGTAGTATAATGTGTGTTATATATGAAACACTTTCTTGAAAATTTATCTAACAATGCAAATCTTCTCAAAATCCATTGAAAAGAACTCAAGTTATAAGCGGTCGGACCGAAATTGCCCTTTTTATTTTATATTTGAAGTTGATAGTTAAATATATCTTTCATAATCAAGTTAACGAGTGATTGTAGAATTTTCAGGAACGTAGCATAGACTATACGCCGTAGATCTTCTGGAGTTTTTTAGAAACTCTGCACTCCATAGATATAACATATATACTCTCTAATATATTCTCTGCCTGTAGATTTTATCCTACTTTTTTTTCAACTACACCACTGAGAACTTTCCTCATAGTTCCATAACTAAAAATGTAGAATGACATGTCAAATATTGCAACAATTCCTAATATTACCTAACTGTGCAACTACAATCAAAATACGTTCAGTAGAACTTTAAATAAAAGGTAATCTTTCACATTCGGGTTCACCTTGTTTTGGAACTTTCCTTTTAATCTATTTTTCTGTAGTCTGATTTGTTGCCAAGTTTGTGCCTCAGAAAAACAATAACCCAGAAGAAAACTTCGCTACAGGGAAGTACCATCCATGCAAGAAGTACCAACCATCCACAAAAAATAATCTAACTAACAGTGTAAGTCCCATCAAAATACATCCAGCAAAACTCAAATTATAAACGGGTGGAAAGAAAAGCAAATTTGCATTTTATATAATCACAGTAGATGCATCTTTCATAATTGCGTTCACCTTCTGTATAGCTTTTCCAATAGCTCTATAACTCAAGCTAATCAACGTAGAACACTGTGGGTACATAAAAACCATTCCAAAAACATTACCTAACTAATAGCGGTATATCGTATTAAAATATTATAAAGAATAGGAATAAAATGCAAATTTCCAATTAAATATGTAGTACATGATGGTGATACGATTTCCTGTAATAGAATTCATCATGAAGTTTCCGCTTCATACATAAACGATGCTTTCAACATTGTAATTAATACACCGATTGAAGAAGTATCCAATTACGGAAGATTTACCAGAAATTCCATGAACAACTACCCAAAGAAAGGTGAATATATGGCTTTTGTGATACTTTTATGTTAGCCGGCTGCAAGTTATAAATCAACAAAGATTGTTTCCATGTATTTTTCTTATTTTATTATTTTCATTAAAAATAAAAACATTTCACGTATTTCATTTATAATACATGCTTTGCACTAATGTCATTGAAAAAGATGAAAAGTAAAACAATAGGAAATAATGCCGTAACTTAAAACAAAGAATTGTTTTTAATTTACATACGCGAAATGTAACTACTGCTATTGGCAATTTTAAAAATGCTAATGGCGATTTTTACATACGGATACAGCTGACATAAAAGTACCCATTTTTTCTTCATATCCAGGAGCAAGTTATAAATCGCGATGTACCTATTATTTCAATTCCAATTTATTCCATTAAAAAAGTAACACGCATTATTCGGACCATGAGATAGATCGTCAAAAATGGTTGGCAATTGCCAATCTTGTTTATCGTTTGCCAATTACGTTCAAAAAAGTAATTTAACATTCTTAAATACATAACCTTGTTAAAAATGGCAAATTGTTTTAAGTAAATAAATAAATGAAATATATAACATAAAACTGCATACTATAAACTATAATAAATAAAAAATATAATAATAAAATTAATTTAAAACTATACTAAATAAACTATCAAATGGACAAAAAATAAGGGTTGCTGTAATTAATGTAATTGCCATGCTTGGCGCAGTTGTATCTGACATGGCCCGGATGTAAGTAACACAAAATATTTAAAGTCGTACAAACATTGCTTTCATTTTTTAAATATTTTCGTTTTATAATGTTAATTTCTAAGTGGATCGCTTCCTTGTATTTTAAATAAGTTCAATATATATTTTTTCTTTTTTTCAATTCGTTTGTATTTATTTATTTTTTTCAAACTCATATAGCCGGTTCAATTCTTTAACCAAAAGATTTGACAAAAAGGTTTAATTTTAATTTCTTCCGTTGCTACAGTAACGGATGTATAAGATGAATGAATATGGATGAATTATCACTGATAATGTTAGGTATTTCGAAGTTTTGGCGCCAAAGACATCGCCAAATTAGAAATATATGAAATATTTCGCGAACTATTGGGCTTAAAAGAATTTAGTTAGTACCATTCTATTCAGCATACAAAAATACACCAAAATATGTTATCAGTTGAAAAATAACTATAAAATCATATTTTTAAGGAATTTTTTAAAAGTTCGTTCGATTTTTTACCCCCCTTAGGGGTGGAATTTTAGAAAATCGTTTCTTAGCGGCACTCTATGTCATAAGAAGAATTTTTATCCCAAATTTCAAGATTTTAGGTTCAGTAGTTTGGGCTGCGCGTTGATTAATGCAAAATCCAGACTTTCATTTATATATATAGATATATAGATAGATAGAAGAATATTTCTAAATTCGGTTGGCCTGTTTAATATATCAGATATAAAATCATGATGACCACTACACTTGTTGACTTAGTGACATCCGTTCCGGAAGGTGAGAATGTCGACGAAGAAAACGTAGAAGAATGGCTGAAATGCGACGCAAGTGAGTCGGAAATTGAACGACTTACTGACATAGAGATAACGAACAAAGCAATGGGAATGAACGAGAACGAAGAAGAACAAAATGAAAGTGAAGAAGACGAGGCGCCTGCGCGAATGGTACGCGAAACTGATTTGCAGCACACAGGTAAATTGCTTCAATATTTAGAAGAGCAAGACGACGATGCAGATCAGTGGTGTAGTCGTAAAAAAAGCAGAGGGCTTACACTCTAAACAGAGGGTATAAGCTTAAGGCAGAAGGTATACCCTACAGTGTATATACTGTATCTTTTAAGAAAAACAGAGGATATGCGGTGTTCCTTAAAAAAATCCAGAAGCTATACGGCGTATACCACCGTATACTCTCCACTACATCCCTGATGCAGATCTGGCAGAAAAACTCATGTTAAGGAATGTACAATTTAGAATAAAGCAAAGGTGTTTCCAAAGCAAGGAGCAAAAACACGTGATTGATTTTTTTTTTAAAGGTGTAACTCAACACTTTTTGTACAGTATGTATGTCATTGTTTCTTCTTTACTGTTCTTTATTTTAGTGAGATTTAGACATAAAGCAAAAGTTTCTGCCGTATTCTGCGTATGCACTTATTTTAAACGTTTTATTATGTTTTCTGTACACTAAAACATGGTTTTTACGTTGAATTTTCCTTTTTTTTGTGTTTGTACCCTATTTTAAGTGTTTTTCGGGTTATCCGCAATTTTCGTTATCCGCGGAGCCCTTGCCGCCGAATTCCGCAGATAATCGGTGCTGTACTGTAATTCAGCCAATAATTTACAATCTACCCTGTAATAAAATTACCAATTCCTAAAGTAGTAAATTAGACTTAAAGCAGAAAATAAGTAAAGCAAAATTTAATACAAATAAAGAGTTTATTTACATATATTTACATGTTATTAAGAATTTTTGAAAATTGAAATATTCTGAAAAGATCAGACTCAAATGAATTCTTAAATATATTTTTAAATTAAAAATTAAGAATAATTGTATTCTTATATGATAATTGAATAAATGATAGTAAGATTGCGCTATTTTCACTCCACAATTATGTTGCGTAAAAGTTGCAATTTTAATAATGTTCAAAGAACTGTTAAAAACTAGAAAACATTAATTCTGCTTTTTCAGAATTTAGTGTCGCGCCCGATGAAAAAAAATATATGCATATATAAATAGTACAAAACATGTTTCAATTTCAACCCCTTGGGGACGAGCGGCACGTATACGTGCGCAAAAAGGCCTAAGAATACTTGCTTATCCCCACCAATAAAATTTTACTGTAAAATTTGCCTTCTTGAATCTGGGCATTTTCCCTACTTAAAAAGGCACAAATTTCTGTATTTAAAAATCGATGATAAAACATTAAAAATTTCGTAAAGGACTCCCATTGCGAAGGGGCTAAGACTTAAAGAACACACATTTATTTTATGTAAAATGACGTCATTCGCATCCGCTTAAGAATTCCACATATACGATCCACTCTTAAACATCTACAGTAAAGCATGCATAGGATGTCACTATCGCAAAATAATACGGTAGACCGGGGCACGTTTACGCATGGGGCAGGTTTACGCAGCGCACTTTTTTCGAAACTAGTTATAACTGGCGTGCCGCCAGTCATGACAGACTGATGCTGCTCCCTAGCGGGTATTTTCACACAATTTCGAACGTCAGTCGGGATTCGGTCGAGCATGCGCAAAGGATAACCTGTTTTCTGTCAAGGTGAGTAAATTTTGTGTTGATCTTATCTTATTGAAACTTATTGTGAACTAATACAACTTAGTTAAGGATAAACAAATATATGAACATTAGCAAGATTTTACCCTTTTTGAGAACTGTATTTGTATGAACAGAAATGTTATTATTTTTATTGCATGTTAGAAATAAATCCAAACGTGGAGACGGGGAATGTTTACGCATCGCCACTGGGGCACCTTTATGCACGTTCCTACTGCGTCAACGTGCCTCTGAAGCTTTGTTGCTCGTACTGTCTCAAACCTTTTTAGTATTTTCAGGCTATATAGTTTTGCAAATGATCATTTAACGTTTAACTGAGTAACAGATTCGTCTGTTATAGCTTAAAATCATATAGTTACTCCAGAAAACATAATGGCTGGATTTAAAGTGACAAGGATTCAAACGCTAAACCCACTGATATTTTCTGAAACTGATTTCATGCAATCGTGCGTGACTGTCAGGCAAGAACCAGCATCGTCCTCTACTAATAGGCGTACTAAGGCTTCTCGTAGCGCAACAGAAGTCTCTGATACTTATATGCCTATCGATCTTCCAAGTATTTCTCCCAGTAGGCCTTCCACTTCGTCACATGTGGACTACCCAACACCTGAAAAACTGAGAACATTTGAAAAGGCAGGACCAAGGTTTGGTACCAAAGGCTTGGCATCAAGAAAGGGAAGAAAAAGAGGTAGTTCGCAATCCTTACTGATACTCCGGTTAAAGAAGACCTCAGACAAGAGCAGTTAGAAGCAAAAACTGCACAAGGGAAAATGTTGGTACACTCTGGAAAAAAGAAATTAGTGAATGAATCTGATGACGAAATGAAAACTGTTTGTGTGTATTTATTGTTTGAAATCATACAACTAATCTAAAACTAGTATGTTGTGGCCATCACAAAACTTTCTTCTATATAAATCACGTCAATTAAATCATTTAAATAGTAAAATAAATTACATCAATTTAGAACCAATTCGTATCAAAGTATACCTGAAATTGAAGTTTGATGAAAATTCGTGCATTACTTATTGAGATAGAGCTGTAGGGGAAATTCTGAAAAATGCAGCATAGCAGCGCCACCTGTTGAGCAATTTGCATCAAAACACAAACAGCACTAATTCATATTAAGGTATACCGGAATCTGAAGTGTGATGAAAATCGGTGCATTAGTTCTGGAGCTAGAGCTATTGTGGAAATCACAAAAAATGCAGCACAGCAGCGCCACCTGTTGAGCGGTTTACACGAAAAGGTACAAAACATCAATTCATGTCAAGAACTAACTGAATCTGAAGTTTCCTGAAAATCCATGCATTAGTTCTGGACATTGACCTATTGTGGAAATTGTGAAAAATGCTGCATAGCAGCGCCACCTGTTGAGCGATTTACACCAAAACATAAACAGCACTAATTCATATCCAGGTATAACTGAATCTGAAATTTGTTGAAATCCCAACCATTAATTCTTGAGATTGAGCTATTGCGGAAATCTCAAAAAATTCAGCATAGCAGTGCCACCTGTTGAGCGATTTACACCACACGGGGCAAAACGTCAATTCATGTCAAGCACTAAGTGAATCTGAAGTTTGATGAAAATCCGTGCATTATTTCTTGAGATTGAGCTATTACGAAAATCGTGTAAATGCTGCAAAATGCAGCATAGCAGCGCCATCTGTTGGGCGATTTGCACCAAAACGTTACCAGCACCAATTTATATCAAGGATTAACGGAATCTGAAGTTTTATAAAAATCCGTGTATTAGTTCTTGAGATAGAGCTTTTGCGGAAATCCTGCAAAATGCTACATAGCAGCGATTTACACCAAAAACTAATCAGCACCAATCTATATCAGGGACTACATGAATATAAATTTTTATTAAATTCCGTGCATTAGTTCTTGAGATAGAGCGCCCACAAAATTTGTGTCACATACAGACAGACGGACGGACATACAGACAGACAGACGGACAGACAGACGACAGACATTTTGTAAAAACATGTTTTTTGGAATCTCTGACCCATAAAACGTGTAAATCCGTCGAAAACTGGAATTCGAAAATTTTCATGAAACCAATACTTTCTTCTTGTCAAGATAGAAGAAAGTAAAAAGGGCATGATAGGGTTCAATGTCTTAAGTGCAAAAGGTGGTCCCATGACAAGTGGACAAAAGGAAATACTTTATTATTTGTTTGTAAAAACTGTAACAGTGATGAGGAATTAAAACTAAATAGTTTCTGTTTTTAATTAGCATTAAGCCCTATGTTTTCAGTTTAGCCTATAAAATGTTCTTTAATTAATTCTCTTTATTCTTTTTATTTTTAAACAGTGTTTTAAATTATAAATAAAACATTTTAAATTGATTAAACATTTATTTCAGCTATTCCTTGGTATCACTTATAATATGCGTAAACGTGCCCCACTTGATTTTACGCAAGAGACTTGGACCTAAAAAAACACTTTTTATGGTTAAAAACACAAATAGGGCAACAACTGAATACCCAAATTTTGACTTTATTAACTGCTTTATAAAACCACAATGTCTAAAATTTTCAAAGTTAAAACATAAAAAAATAGAAAATTCATTGAAAAAAAAAACCGCGTAAATGTGTCCCGGTCTACCCTAAACAAATGCCGCAAAAAGATGCCGTCATTAACGAAACTCGACAAAAAAAGGGTATCTATTGATTCATAGGCCTTCATTTGTTTGTATCATTAATATAGCTATTTAAAATTAAATATAGTTTATAATAGCTCCATGTTTTAACAGAAATTATTCGTTTATATTTTTTCAAAATAGCACGTATTTTAATTACATTTTCTTTTGGTTGTTATGAGAAAATGGCAGCTATTTTTCAACTATTTTCCCTTTACTTTGTACTTGAGTTGCCAAAATTAAACAAATGGTGCTAAATACTACGAAAAAATTAATGTTTCAAAAATAAATTTATATATAGTTTTTTTAAAAAATTGCATTTAAAAGTACTTTTTTTCACAATACGACGGTATAAAAATTGAAAATAAGCGATGTTTAGAAATTTAAAAAATTGCTATAGAGCATTTAATCGTACAATGATACAACTGCTTTGTTTATTGCTGGCTTCTGCAAGGCAACGTTATTTTTTGGAGACGACGCAAAATAAGCTGGGAGAAAGAAATAGCATACCGTACCGGGGACTAATAATGTTTTATACCTTAAAAATAACTGAGTTCTGGGTCCTCTCTTTGACATCTCCTGGATAGTCCATGAGGAAGTATCCGTCTATATGGTGAGGAGTATTTTTTTCTTTTTAATCGGCAATAACTGCTTGATCCAGAAGTTACCTCAAACGGTAATCGGCCAGTTATTATAGCTCAGAGATTCAAAGAGTCAAAATATCGTAATTTATTCTTCCTTCAAAAGGAAACATAATTATTTAAGCAATGTATATTATGACAAGCATGTTGATCTCCCTAAAACCTTTTCGTAACTGAACTGAAAAAAAAATATTTTCTTTGAAAGACAGAGGGAATTATATGCTGTAGGTAGCCTTCATCCAATAGAAAAATACATTTTTTTCCATTGGATGGTGTGATAATTAAATGTGTGTGTATCCACCCACAGAATTACAATCTACGCATAATTCCTTGCCAAATTGCATATTTACCCCGCCCACATGATCTGTGGCCTGTGTGTCCTCTTTTCTGGATATTTATTACTTCATCTTGTCATCTCCTTATTGGGGTTTAACAGTTGATTCCTTTTTAGGTACCAAAGGTATATTTAAATGTCCCACGTTAATGCGATCTGAAAATACTTTCTCAAAATACTTCTTTTTTTATTACAATGTCACTATAAAGTTTTAATTATGTTGTAGTCTAATTTTTGTACAAGTTGCAGCTATGGTGAAAGGTGGAAATCGTATTACAACATCCCACCACTTCCCTATACAAAGGTGTAAAAAATGAAAATGTGCCATGCTTAGCAGTTTAAAAAGTTGCGCTGATTATCAGTATTTAACCGTACAAGTATATATCTGCTTCGTTTTAGATGGCGTAACTAGCTTATGTAACGCAACGCTATTTTTTAGTGACGGCACTTTAATTGTTGCATAAAAGAAATAACATATCGGGGGCTAGAAAAATCCCTGAAAAACACTTTACATCTAAAACTGTAAATCTTTCATAGAAATTTAGTTATGATAACTAAAATATGACACATTTTGAAAAAACTTGTTCTGAGACAAATTATTTCAACCCAGCAAAGAGGAAATTTGTGGCCAGCAGCAAAATAGGTGCTGGCAATGATGGAGAAGTTCTGGCTAATGGTCTACTACTGCATGGCCACTGCTGGGCAGCTTCAGTCAACTTTGCTGTTGGAAATCATCAGATAACATTCTGGTGAGCTTCCGTTTTATCTCATGCGCTGGCCCACCACTACATGGAAGTGCACGAACTTTTGCAGTATTATTGCTGGGAACCGTTACGCTAGGTAGCGTTGCGAATATCGAAGACATTGAGTATTTGAACACTAATCTGAAATGAATATCTTAACACAATTTAAGTTATGAAGTCAATTTTTTTAACTGTAAATAATATAGCATGAATATAATAAATGTAAAATGTAATAATATAGCATGAATATAATAAATAAGTTCTTTATTTCAACACACTTTTTTTTCTCCTTAAATCTGGTTTTACTAAGTTACAAAGGATTTCGGTTTTCCTAATTTACACAGTTCAGAATCAATAATAAAAAAAGCATATAAAATATATAGGATTTCTATACAATACAATAATTTCAATACCAGTTTGATGATTGAGAACGTAAATCACAAAAGAAACAAACTTGAAATAGTGTCATGAGAGCTTGAAAACTACGAACGATCGTAGCATACGCTGAAAGTACTTGTTCATGTCCGATCACGAAAACCAAACAGCATCGAGCGCGGTTATTACTTGGGAGGGTGACCACATGGAAACCGTTGCAAGTTCAAATATTTCTATAGACATTACTACAGATATTTCTATAGCTCTTGGTGAAACTAGATTATAGAAAAAAGAGCTATAATACTTTGTTTTCTTATAGAATTTTATAAGAAATTTTTGTAAGGGAAAGTGCTGGACCAGAAAAGAAATAGCAGTGAGATAGGTGCTAGCACTGCAGGAAAAGTGCCGGAGTGAAGTAATGTGATGGCATACCAATGCTGGCCTGCTGTTGGCCATCACTGATGGGCCAGCAGCATTCCGCTCGGACACTTTTGTACTGGTTTAAGTAATGGCACCATTGCACTTTACCGCTGATTGCAGTGCTGGCTGCCATCTTTTTGCCAGCTGATGGCCCACTGTTTCTTTGCTGGGAATTGTGGACGTGTACAAGAATTAATTAAACATGTTTTGCATCATTCGATTTCATTGTCGTGTATACTTGTGGTTTGATTAATTTTATTCTTTTAAATAAAGATGGTAGACTGCGCAAGCTGGAGTATTTTGTTCAAATGTTAACTATCAAAACGCTTATAAAACTATGAAACTACCAAAACGTCAAAGTACCACACTGTAAAAAGAACACTGTAGATTTGCCAGAACAAACTCGATCACAGTGAATGTGCTGTATCTTTCTTTGGTTTCCTGACTATATTAACATGGAAAATACAGTAGTTGCGTAAAATTAACAGCACAATGTGCTGGCAATTTGGACGCATTTTTTTACAGCACAAACTGCTGGCGTCCAAATTGCCAGCACATTGTGCTGTTAATTTTACGCAACTACTGTATTTTCCATGTTAATATAGTCAGGAAACCAAAGAAAGATACAGCACATTCACTGTGGTCGAGTTTGTGCGCGAGATGAACAGTACTTTGTACTGTAAAAATGTCGTTCTTTTTACAGTGCACCGTTAAAGAGGAAGCTTAAGAAGTGATTGGAAAACGTGGAGAATTGAGATATCAGTTTCTTTCTTTTTAAGAAGTGTTCTTGGTGAAAATGGTACCCAACATTAAAAAAAAAAAAGAAAACAAATATTCAGAAGCATCTGAAAGCTCTGAAAGACTTGTTTGAAAGTTATTTTGAATTAACACAAGATAAATCAATGCCGGACAGTAAAGCTTTATGGTCCAACGCTACTTTAACTTTCATTTAAAAATATGGTATTTCTTTGTTATAGCGCCCCCCCCCCCCCCAATTACAGTCAATTTCGCCAAGGCGGTAGCCAAGCTCATGAAGCGTAACTTAACATGCATGTATAAAAGAGGCATAAAAATAAGCATTATTGAATTCAATAATATAAAAATATATGTTATTAAAAACATATAAAACAATATTTCATACGAAGTTCTTACAATACTTCATTAGAATAACTTCTATTTATCGTTAAGCGCATAATTTTCGGAATTTTTACCAATATGAACTGATTTTTTACCATATAGTTTAGATGTCAATTCCTTTGTCCAATAGTACATAACGTTACGAAACCAGTTACGAGGGTGTGGAATTAAAATTTTTAAATAGAGATTTTTTTTTCTGCAGGAAACTATATTTTTTTAATATTTTTAATCAAAAATTATGCCCGTAGCTAATATTTTACTCCAAAATTAAAGGATAAATAAACAATGGCTACTGCGTTTTCTAATTAATTAAATTTAATCGTGCTTTTGGAAATAAAAGCTTCTTTCCCTTTAAGTGTTGTTCTTGCCTTAAAAACACTGAAGAACAAAACTCAATTTTTATTATAATGAAAATATGTTTTTGTTTTAATGCATAAATAATAAAGTTTTGTTATTTTTTTATACAATTTTTATTTGATATCATGTTTTCGATAAAATCTTTACGGTCTTGAGGATTTTTAATTATATATACATAACGAAAACTATATACATAAAGCATAGTTAATTATATATTTTTTTCTTTATTAAAAAAATCGCTAAAACTAACTTTTAGAAACTTTTAAAATTTCAAATATCTTCGGTATAATAAAGTTTTCTAGATACGTTTTCCACTATTTGATACAAATAGAATAAATATTGATTTGCCTTCCACATTTATCAAAGTTTTTAATCATGTAATTAATATTATTTTTCATTTTTATTGCAAGAATTTTACTTTCCAATTTGTTTAACAAAACAAAATTTCCCGAAGATATTAACAACAAAAATAAAACTGAAATAAAAGGTCAAGTGCGAGTATTACTCACGCTCAGGGGGTTCCGTACAATAAATATATGAATTATTAAGTGTATTATTTAAACTAGAGAACAGGAATTCTGCTTTTTCAGAATTTAGTGTCGCCCCCGACATTTTTTTTTCCATTCTGACCAGAAAATCAGAGTTCTAACTTTTTACGACTGCTGTTTCATCTTCACCTAATGCTTCATTTATAATGGCTGTTTCATAATAATAGAAACCACCAGTCCATCAGAAGGAAATAACTCGGTTAAGCGGCACTCGGATAATCGGGGATAATCTGTAGTGCAAATCATATTTCAATTTCAAGACTTAAAGCACACGCTTTTATTTTATGTAAAATGACGTCATGTGCATTAATATAGATACTTAAATTTAAATATAGTTTATAATAGCTCCATGTTCTATCATAAATCATTCATTTATATTTTTCTAAAAATAACACGTATTTTAATTACATTTCTTCAGTTTTTGTGGGAAAATGGCAACACGAAGATATAATTGCTATTTTTCAACTATTTTTTCTTTACTTTCTACAGAAATGGAGTACTTGAGTTGCCAAAATGAAACAAATGTCGCTAAAAACTACAAAAAAAAAAAAAAAATATTTCAAAAACAAATGGAGATGCAATTTTCAAACAAATTTCATTAAAAAGTACTTTTTTTTGTCTCCCCAATACGACAGTATAAACATTGAAAATATGCGATGCTTTGAAGTTTTAAAAAATGCTGTAGGGTATTTAATCGCACAATGAAACATCGGCTTTTATTTTATTGCTGACTTATACAGGGTATCGTTATTTATTGGAGACAAAATAACCTGGGAGAAAGAAATAGCATTCCGGGGGCTAAAAAAATCGTTGCTGAAAGAATAATACGATTTCGTAAAAAACTATACAATGTAGGATTGAAAATAGACTATAGCAGTATATACTAGAAAAGGGGCTGTGCATATATAACGTTATCACTGTAGGGAGAAGGGGGGGGGGGGACTGGCACTTGTTTTCGCAAGATATCTCTGGAAGGAGGGAAATTGCTTTTTGATATCGTTATCATTTTTTATCCAACCAAACTTTTCTTTTTTCAGAACTTTTTCTTTACATCCAAATAGTCTGTTACCTTTATTATTATTTTTTTATATGTTTTATATGAAAATAAAAAGACATTAAATGTTTATAAAATCATTTCATTCCAAAATTTGAAAAGCGCCAACGTTTGGCATTTCTGTTGCGCCATATGCGCATATAATTCGTTTTTAGAGAAATCAAGAATATAATATGTAAGAAATGATACTTGCGTTTACCCGTAAAGAAAGACAAATAATGTTGTCCAGTACTTTATAGATAGGTCTGTCACAGGCGACTATTTTTATATTTTGTTCGCACGTCTATTTGAAAAAAAAAAGAAAAAAAAGCAGAAAAAACTGATTTGTATAGTATATTTCTTTGGCAAATGTTCTCGAACAGTATGTCAATAATTTTTGTTTTGTGAAAGTGGTGTGAGGTGGAATTAAAAAATTAGTCGCCTGTGGCAGCCATTTATTGTTAAATTCTGTTTTTACCTCCCCGGGCAGGGTGCTAGGTCAAGAAAACAATATTACTTTTGAATACATTATGTACAGTGTGATATTATTAAATACTTTTAAATAGTAACTAACTGTTTTAGATGTTAATAATAGACACACATACTACAATATAAATTAAAACACACATTCACACATAAATAACGCCTGCATTCAACAGTTAAAGGTATATATAAATATTATACATACATACATACAATAAATACAATAAACCCAACTTGAGTGAAAAATTAGCCAGAGCCAGGAATTGAACCCGGGACCACAGTATACTGTGGCATATACTGGGGTGGGCATATGTCCCGGGTTCGATTCCTGGCTCTGGCTAATTTTTCACTCCAGTTGGGTTTATTGTATTTATTGTATGTATGTCTGTATAATATTTATATATACCTTTAACTCTTTTAGATGTTATTTGATATAAGTTTATTTCATTTAGTAATATTTTATTAGCTTCTTGAATCCGTAAAGTATACAACCCTCATAGCATGCATGGTCACGGTGACGTCATTGTGACGTCACTGTAAGTCACTGTGGTCACGTCACATCTGTGACCAAAATGCCAC
Source organism: Maratus speciosus (assembly GCA_963932465.1). Lineage (NCBI taxonomy): Eukaryota > Metazoa > Arthropoda > Arachnida > Araneae > Salticidae > Maratus > Maratus speciosus. The sequence goes on along the minus strand of OZ010786.1, from coordinate 2,523,382 downwards.
CACTCAGTGATGTCACGTTGTGACTGAGATGTGAACTTCTTAGAAAACTTTAAAAAATTACAAAATATCTTCAAAACATGTTATTTACTGTAAAATTATATTTTTCTATCAATTAAAAAAAAATTGAGACGTCATTGTTATGTCATTGCATGTAACGTACATCACGTCATATATGTGACCAAAAAAAAAAAAAAAAAAAAAAAACCACTATATTGTAAGTCACAGTGTGAAAAAAATATAAACTTTTAAAATCTTTGAAAATGAAGAGAAATATTTTAAACAGTCCCGAGTTACAGCGGCATGAGGAATGAAAATATATTGGTGGATAGCAAATGGTAAATTCTGTCACGAAGGGGGGGGGGACATAATATATAAAGTGCACGATACAAGCATTAAAGCAATTTGGATAACATATTTAGAATTAGGAGTATTAAATCTGTACAGTATTTAGTTTGCAGAGAGGAAACTATTTTATTTTTTTTGCCAACCGGTGGTATTCGAAACACTTCTGTGGTTTCAAACTAAAAATTTTCTATTACAGTTAAGTCTGCAGCTTTTAATGAGCACGTAGAAAGAGTCTTCAGAGTTTAGTCGGAGTTTTTTTCTTGAGAGAGTTTTTTTTTCCTGACAACTATTTAACTATTTTAAGTAACTATGTTTGAAAAAATTCTACTTCTTTCAGACTTTTCAAATAAATTAACATTTTCCGAAAACAAAAAAAAAAAAAAAAAAAAAAAAAACACAAAATTTATGCAAAACGCATGATAATAATTAATTATTCGTATTTCAAATTTGTATTTTACAGATATGACTTTAAAAAAAAGTTATTTTACAAATTGTTTTATTTTACAGAAAATTAATATGAAAAGATTGTCAGATTGACAAAGAATTCTTTTATTTTATCCTCGATAATCCTTTTTTATTTATTAAAAACATATCACTCACCCGCAAGAAAAGTGACACATCTTACAGAAATTCATTTTGCGTTTTATTCCACTAAAAGATTTGTTATAGGTGCGTCTTGCTACACAAACAGTTTCATAAGTTTAGCTACATGAAAAATCACGTTATTATGCTATATGTCCATTTGTAACCAAAGAAGAGGTGTGGATTATGTAATGAGGTAAAATTATCCAACCCTCCAAACCACATCCTAAGTTTTCATTTTTATGTGCTTTACGCTTTTATGCACTTTTTAATTCTTGTATGCAAAGCTAAGTGCTATAATTTCATGTTACAGTAAAATCATGCAAATTTTCTTTTGCCTCTCCTGTGAAATTTTCTTTTGTCGAGATGTGTCACTTTTATTGCGGGTGAGCGATATTTTGTATTTATTACGTGTGAAACAAATTTTACTTTAAGAAAAGGGGGGTGGGGGTTCATTATTACCATTAAATTGATATTTACTCATTTTAAAAATTTAAACAAAGTTTTATCTAATAAACTCTAATTATTATTATTATTATTATTATCATTATTATTATTATTATTTACAAAAAAGAACCTTTACAATCCATTGTAACTTAAATTGTTTGGAACCGATAAAAAGAAAAGATAAAATACATTGGAAAATTCTCCAAAAAGAAAATTTTAATTAAAGACAGTCTCATAAAATTATTGCGCATCTGAGTTCGAAATCTTTTGTATTCAAAAACAAATAACGATAAAAAAGTACATCTGCTGAAAATCAAAATCGTCTGCGCACAGAAGAGAAGATGCCGGAAGTTTACTCTGTTTAGAACATCACGAAGTCTACAACACTTTTTTATAAAATAAGAGAAAGAAGCCCGCCATTTTAAAATATTACAAATACACGGATATTATAAATGGGACGTAAATGTAAGTCTTATTTAATTTAAATGTTTTATTCCTGTTTTGTATATTATGATGACTTAAATAGTTTTATGTTATATTAGTAAGGGACTGTTCTGCAATTGTTTTCAGAAACATTTTCCTATTCGATGCTGCGTTGAAAAATATCTTAATCTGCGATCACTTAAAAAGAAAAGAAAAGAAAAAAAAGACAGCTGCGCAGAGACTGATTCATAACTGCATTCAGAGTGGAATTAATTTAAAGATTAATCTGCTGTTACTTGAGATTGAAAATATGTTGAGACAATGATTTGGAATTTTTTTCGGCTTCTTACTGTTTTGTGTTTCCTGATTACTAACACTTACAGTAGTTATAGACATTATTATTTTGGAGTTAAATATGATTTTCGTTTATTATGATATTACGAAACTATTTCAGATTAAAAATTAGCATTATATTGGGAAAATGTATTTTTACGTATTACACAAGTGAAACTTTTCAAAGATTTTTCTTTTAGTGCTAATAATATTTTAAATTATTATTTAAAATCATAAATCTTCATACCAATGGTTTTCAGATTTAGCATTTGCCAAAATTATAAAATAATAGAAATTTCTTATAACATATGCAAAGATTTTTGAGATATTGTTAAATCTAATAATACATTTAATTCATCTATTGTAATTTATTGTTGTTTAATAGTACAATTATAAATACTAATTATTATTTTTAGTGTTTTTCAAATTGGTATATTTATTTTTTTTAATTGTATATAAGCATTTTTTTTTGTTTGTGATTTTAATCTAACATTTAATTATGGACATTCTGAAGCGGTTATTAAATTTTCGTCTATTATAAAATTATTTTCTAAGTTTATGATATACGTAATTATTGGCACTAAAAGTAAAATATGATATTTAAACATTGAAATAAAAAGTTTTTCGTGTCTAATAGGAAGTTTATAAATTAAACTACTTTAGTATATATATATTTTTTTTAAGTTCATATTTATTTACATAATATAGGAGTGAATATTTTTTAAAACAGATTAACGGTGTTTAACTTCGGTTTGCCTGTCCGTTTTTCTGTATGGCTGTCTGTCCGCGGTCTAACTCTCGTAACTAAACTCGGATTTCCCTGAAATATTTAGATATTGACGTTTACCATAACACGTTCCTTATTTCTAATGAAGTTTGTAGCATGTTTAGTTCATTTACAGGGACAGTCAAAAGTATTCCGTTACATTACGGCCTATGGAAAAAAATCGTTTCAAAGGATTTTTAATGATTTTACACGCTTTTAAACAGAATAAAATTGATATGCATTTATGAAGCGCATTTAAATATGCATTCTGCTGAATATGCGATGCATAGAATAGTTATTGTTCATTTACAGGGCTAAAAAAGGAATTCCAATACATAATGATATAGGGGTGGAGGGAATTGTTTATGGCGTACTTTAATTATGTTAATCTATTTCATATATAATGAAATTTATATACGTCGCTGAAGTTTACATACTATAAATTATTTCATGTATAATACGAAGTGCATATAGCATTTACAGGGACATACAAAATATTTCAATACTATATTGTATCCGAAGTACTGTTCATTAGCGATGATTGCTGGGAATGCATTTTTAATTATGATATGCTTTTATGATTCACTATATTTATGCACAGTATATGGTGTATATAAATGCTACAATTCGTATACAGGGCTACACAAAAGTACTCGTAAGGGTTACTGCGTATGGGCGCAAATTGTTTAAAGGTGGTTTTTAAATGAGTTGTTCTTTTTTACGCTGAAATGCATTTAATTTGCTAAGAAATGTTTGTAGAATATAGATAAAATGATATACAGGGTCACGTAAAGAATTGGATACATGGCCGTCTGTAAATCATAATTTCTGGAAATGTGATTTCAGCAGTTTTAAAAGTGTCTTAGTTTGAATTAAATTTTAACTAAATAGTGGAGTGTAATAAAGGTTTTAGGTAAACTACAGGATTGTGCAAAAGTATTTAAGTATCTTTCCATTTATTAGTATAAATTCCTGAAAGAGAATTTCAACCTGTTATGTTTCAATTGCTAAACTAAATTTCCCCATTATATAGTATATATATCAACCTACAGATCAAATACAGGACTGTTAAAAAGAATTAGAAAACATATTTGGCTATGGACGGTAACTTCTGAAATCAGTTTTTCAAATGTTTTATGCGTTTTCAAAAATGTTTACTTAGTTATCTTATTTACGTTATTTCCCTAAATTACGATGTCTTGTTAAAGCATTCAGGAAGCGTTGGAAAGTGTTTTATAATCTATGCTTAACGCATGATTTTTCTAGCTTGTTTTTTTCTTTTTCGCAGATCAGTCTTTTCCTATAAAACATACAAAATCTATTTAGGTCATATTCAGAAAATACAATATACACAGGAATAAAAAATTTAAATAAATATGGCTTATAATGTCGTATTTAATAAAGCAATGACTAATCATTACACATTAAAATCTTACACATTCTTAATATCGAGCTTGTACTCAAGATCAAGCTTGGAATTTAATAAAAAAAAAGATGTCAGTTGATAAGCATTGTTTTTTAAGTCGAAAAATTTAAAATATTTTAGAAGAATAGGACTCCAAAATAGCGATATTTTTCTAAAAAGTATGGTAAAAATATAACATTTTACATTTCAAATAAAACTTTATTTCAAAATTGTGCATTTTAAAATACATCACAGTGCTTATGACAAGAACCATCACAGTATTAAAACTTGGAAATTTTTCCAGAGAGAAACATTCGGCTTGCATACAATATTTCAAATGAAAATCAAATTTTAAATTTATTGCTTAAAAAGTGCAAAGGCTAACATAGTGAAAAAGATTCCATGCCGGGACTCGAACCCGGGCCATCAGTATAGTGCACTGACATTCTCCCGACTAAACCACATGGAACGATACCCAGCCTGGAAAATTTCTCACTATTACATGTTGGCAAGGCTACAAAAGCAGCACGAAAAGGGATATTTATCGTGAGCCACCGACATGTGGCAAACACGAAACTTAATTAAATCCAGATTCGATTGAAACTACATTAGTACTGGGAAATTTTTCCAAAGAGAAAACTTCGCCTTGAATGCAATATTTAAAATGAAAATCAAATTTCAAATTAAAACTGCCTTTTAAGCATGTAATTTGAAATTTGATTTTCATTTGAAATATTGTATGCTAGGCGAATGGTTCTCTCTGGAAAAATTTCCAAATATTAATATAGTTTCAATCGATGCTGGATTTAATTAAGTTTCGTGTTTGCCCCATGTCGGTGGCTCACGATAAATATCCCATTTTGTGATGCTTTTGTAGCCTTGCCAACATATAATAGTGAGAAATTTTCCAGGCTGGGTATCGTTCCATGTGGTTTAGTCGGGAGAATGTCAGTGCGCTATACTGATGGCCCGCGTTCGAGTCCCAGCATGGAATCTTTTTCACTATGTTGGCCTTTGCGTCTTTTAAGCAATTAATTTGAAATTTGATTTTCATTTGAAATTATCACAGTGTTTATGACAAATTTGTCACAAATGACACATATTTCACAAATTGGTCACAATGTGACTTCAAAACATTGTCACATTCGTCACAGGTTCGTCACAAAGTTAATGCCAAATTAGTCACAAATGACACACTTTTCACAAATTAGTCACACCGTGACTTCACAGAGTGGTCACAATGTGACGTCACAAACGACCTCTAAAACGGCCATAACGACCTCGCATTCTAGTCACTATGACGTCACATCGACGTCACGTGACGTCACATCGACGGTCACAAAATCACAGCGTGACTTCACAACGACGTCGCCGTGACGTCACCATGCCTTACGGGAAATAATAAACGTATAATCATGTGTGTATATCACTGTAAGCAAATAAAAAGAAAGAAAAATAATCTAAAAATAAAATAATTTTTAGACATTAAATGGTATCATCGGATGGGAGGGCGGAGGGGGTATAAAAGGGTATAATATAAAAGTTCATAGGAATATGAAACCTGAATAATATCGAATATTGCTATTCTGTATAACTTTTTTTAATCTTATCCTAATCTTTTTTCATGAACTTAATTCGGTACTGACAATAAAAGTAGTGCATACTTAAACTTCATTTCGCATTTCATAAAACTAAATTTAGCGTGGTAATAATCTTCTCTTTTTAGAGTGTAGCTAAAACAAAACCCTTGTTCCAAGTTTAAAATTAGCATTATGCTAAGCGCGCTTCAAAAAAAGGAGGTCGCAAAGTTGCAACGCCGCCTTGGTCTGTCTGCGTTTTTCCAGCTTCTTAATTAAGTTTTAAAGACACAGGAGACGTGTTGAGAGATCCACTCAATGGAAAATAGTCGCGAATCTCATAGAATGTATGTGATTAATTCTAATTAAATTAGTCTGTTTTTAACAATTTGACGTGTATTGCTCTTATACTGCTACTGGGCGTTACATTACACAAATATATCATTAAAAGTTGTTATCTAGGCTTTAAAAGCTGATGGTAGAGAGAGTCCTTACAACTGTCCGTAATTTAAGGGTTAATATCTCGGCTAATTTCCGACGGTTTTTTTTTCAAAACTAGGGGGTTCAGCCCCCTACGAGCTACGCTCGTCAACCCCCGTTCAGACACCGCAGACTCTAAGAGTACGCTAATTTGATCGGCTTTAAAAAGATTTCGGAAGATTGAATTATAATTTAAAAAACAATAGCGATCTCCCTATAAACGGGTTTCTATTCATTTCTCTTTGATTGGGGAATTTTAAGGCCAAATCCGCTGCGGTACTACTTGATTATCCCGTCGACCAATTTCGCCAAATTATATAAATCGCCAAAACACTCGCCAAATTACACAAATTGACATAATTTTTATTTTAAATAACGTAAGAACAAATAAATTAGTACAACATTAATAAAAATACAAATAAAATGTCGAAATAAAAATAACTTGATGACGTAGACACGTGTAACTTGCTTAAAGTCAAGTTAATGCGACATTTACGATCAACCATTATTGGCATTTAATCTTATAGTTTGGCGAATGGTAGATTTTTGGTAGACGGCATAACTAAGTAGTACAAAGATACAATCACTGTTTTCGTCTTTGATTAAGTAAAATAATTTAAACATTTTATAATAAGCTAATATAAAAGGAATTAAGTAAACAGAGTCTTTTCTCCCGGATTTTTTTAACAAAGCGAAGAGAAAGTTCTTTTAAATAAGACATTTTAAATTAATCGTTTTTAATCTGACGTAATTTTGACCAAACTATTCTTTCTCTTTTTAATATTCACGTGAAAATACTTTTCTTAGAAATGAAATGTTATTTGCCCTTTCCTAACAAAAATAGTTGAAAAGTATCCTCTCAAAATATCAAGTAAACGTCTAGCGCAATTTCTAAATTTAAACTGTTTTGGAATATTATTTTGCGTTCATTTTATGTAATAACTGTAATGTGACGTAAATATGACGTAATTTCTTCTATTTAAGACATTTAACGCATGTTAATGAATTAATTATTTTACAATTTCCTTTCTCTCTTAAAATACACGTGTAAGTATAGTTTTTATGACGTAATTTTTAGTAACTTCCAGCTTTTTGTACATAATTATTTAATTCTAATTCCAAAAGTTTTTTTTTCTGTTTATAATAGTCACGTGTAAATAAATATTTAATTTATTTACACGTATAAACATTTTTTTTTTTTATTTGAAGCAAACATTATTGTTTCCGCTGTTTACACAGTGGCAACAGTTTAAATTAATATCACTTTCTAAAATAAAGTAAAAAATATCTCTAGAAATGCTGAAAATTTGAATTTAAAATAGAAATAAAACCTCAAAAAATGAGTAAAATTTAAAAAAAAAAAGAAATACAGTCTGCACACCGGGAACTTCAAATGTATAAAATGATCTAAAAATGATTAAATTGCCATGAATAGTTTTTGCTCTTATAAAACGTTTTTGTGAAACGATTTTGTTCAACTTTAGCATTAAATATCTCTTAAAATAATTCTTCGATTTGAAAACTGTCTACATCAGCGTGTTTATCAAACATTTCTCTATAATACTACCGATTTTCAAATTTTTGTATGCATTATTTTTCTTATTACTAGTAAATCTGCAGATCAGGAGCCTCAACGTCAGCTCTGCAAGTCTTTTTTTAAACACAGTGCAAATAGAGGCGTCTTAAATTAAGACACATATGTGACTGAAAAAGAATTTCAGACACTTAAGTGTCTGAATCTGAAAATTCAGTCACAATAGATGTCTTAATTTAAAACACCTAAGTATCTTACTATGATCATAGTGTACACGAACTGATAAAAGTGTCTAAAAAATCTGCAAGTGTCTAATTTTAAGGCACTTTGTAACTCCGCTCCGCATTCACCAGGGGGCACTCTCAGTTGCGCATGCGTCTTCCTTTCGAACTCGATGTTCGTTTGTAATTCAAACTGAATGTTTGTTTTTATGTACGCGTACATTTTAACTAATAATTTATTTTGGCTTGATTGTTTTTTGCGGAATATGAAGTTCCGGGATTTAATTTCTATCGACATAGTGGTACTCCGTATTAATATTTATCTATAACACTAATATAGTGTTCTTCATCTCGTCAAATTTGCAAAGAGAACTGTTGTCTGGCGGGCTGTGTTTTCAGGATGGAAATTTTCCATTCTTTTATCAGAGCTAGCCGGATGTGCAAGGGGACTTTATTTTTTAAATATCAAAGTCTGCCTAACTAACGGATACTAACGTAGCCTCCAATCAGGACGTCCTCTGGGCGAATATGCTTTTGGAATAATCAGTCTTTTTCCCAGGTAAGTGGGGTCTTAACTATGTATTTAAAACTCTCTGTGAATGTTTTCTCTTTAAATGGAGATCTCACACGAGTCTATAGCTTTATTAGTTCCTGAGTTATGCCAAAATATGTTCAAAGCATTTTGCCTATGGTATTTCCATGTTAAAATTTTATTTTGCTAATATTTAAATTTCTACTCTTCAAATCATCTGCAATCATATTTCTGTATTATTTTCCATCCAATGTTATCTTTAAAATAAATTTTGGTGTGTCTGCATGGTGTATATAAGCAGTTACTGAATTTATTAATTTTACACCTTCCTAAGCCTTTTCTTATGTAGCCATTACTTTAAAAATCGCAGTGACATCGCCTGTTGATTGGCTCATACTTCTTAATTACCATCAAGACTACCTTAATAGTATTTTTTTGGTGTAATTATTACTTTGAAGTACCCTTTTTAATTATTTATTTATGTATACAATATTTTTATAAGCATTTAATGAGGCAGCATTTGTAATGTTAACATCGATTTTTACATTTCTGATAGATTTATTATGTGTTATGTACTGGAATTCAAAAGCATTTATAGTAAACATTCCTATTAATAGCTGCTTTTATTTATTATTTATGCTTTTTTTGTCTAATGAAGTTTTCTTCTGCCTCATAGTGTGTACATCATAAATTTTAAAAAAGAATATAATCCGAACATCCTTCCATTCATTGGTTCCCCCATACATTTAATGCAGCGTATTACTTGTGTTCATTTATTTATTTTAAAATGTTTTGACTGATAAAACTCATTAAATCCGGTCATTCAAATTAAAGGATTTCCCTTTGCTATAATTTTAGTGTTTCTGAGTATTTTAGAAATATCTCATTTGCCATACTGAAAATAGTCAACATATAATCTTTTTTAATTTTCAACATCAATGATTCAAAAGTCAAAACCACAGCCTCACGATTTGATTGTTTGAACGGAAATTGACGTCACTATGTAGACGTTGAAGCAGGAAAAAATTTGTTGATGTCAACAAATCTTACTTAACGATTTAGAAAAAGGATCTCGCCTTATCTCTAGTCACGTTGTTAAATTTTAATGATTATGTTTAGATTTTTAAATTCATGTAATCATGTACCGTTAACGTAACTGTAAGAATGCGGTAAAAATATACACATATATTTCATTTGAAATAATTATATAATATTGATTTTTTGATTATTTTTAGTAAAAAAGTAATTTGGAATTAAAAATGAATACAAAGTAAAGAAGTAGAGTTTTATAAAATATTTATTTGCATATAGCTATAGACTTTGCACTTAAAACTGACACATACATTTATCGAATCATAATACAGGGTTGGACTTTTTCCAGAAGGAGGGCCTGATTAAAGCATGGGCAGACCCCCCCCCCCCCCCCTACGATTTTACGTGCTCCAAATTCGATATGGATTTTTTTTTAAGCTTACATTTTAAATGTGTTTCAACATTGTATTGATTATAATCAGCATTTTGAACTTTAAAAGTAGAATTAGATTAAAAACTAAATAAAAAAATAAATACAGTAAAAACTCTCAATCGCAGCCACCTCGCGAATTGAACGCGTTTTGGAACGTTGAATTTGCCTGCTATTCGATTGTGTTCGCTTTTATGAGGTTAAAAAAATGTATTTATCTTGAAAAAGGTCAGTGTTCGCTGAAGAAAATTGTCCTATGAAAGTTTTGTTGTAAAATCTCCATAACGGACACTCCTACATAGAGGACACAACTATTTAAGAAGCACATTTTTTATTAACAACATGCACATATTTTATATTTTTTTTACCTCAGAAAAACAGACACCTCCGAATGGCGAACAAATTCCACGGTTCTAAGGTGCCTACTATTGAGAGGTTTTACTGTATTGCGACAAATATTTTAATTTTTAATCTTATACTACTCTATAAATTCAAAATATTGATTACAATCAGTACAATGTTGAAAAAGATCTCAATTATCAGCTTTATGAAAATTGCATACCATATTTTGGAGCCCCTAAAATCAGGCTGTGTGTGGGGGGAGAGGGGGCAGAATAATGGCCATATATTTTTCCAGGATCAAAGTGGTCAAACATGGCTACGTATAATGCTTTAAAAAAATGGCTGCGATTCAGACGTTTGAAGTGTCTAAAATTCAGACGCAAAAAGTGTCTGAAAAAATTCAGACATTTTAAAATGTCTGAAAACTGAACACTCCGTTTCAGACACTTAAGTGTCTGAATTTAAGACATTTCGATTTACAGTGCACAATTTTGTAATATTCCTTTTCCTGCGAAACGCAATTTAAAGTTCTCGAATTAAGTAATTATTTATAAGAATAAAAAAATACGAAGTTTTCAGACATTAGAGGCGTTAAATTGAAAACGTTATGTAAGGATATTTTGAAATTTTCATGAGCTACAAATTCTGGTATTTTTTTTTTATATGTAATAAAGAAGATTTCTTCAGGGGGCGGAGCCCCCGTGGTCTCATTAAATTTACATTTGTAACTTTTTATTGATTGCGCTAATGGTTATTGTAAATCTTTGATTTCTTTTTACACTTCCGAGCCTTATTTTTCAATACCGGTGGACAGAAAAGGATTTACATTGAGGCTATTATATTAAAAGTTTAGGTTTTATGAACGAAAATGTAATTTACTTTAAAAAATAAAATACTTTTCATTCATATTTTCTGAAATGAGGTAATGAGGTATTAAGAAGTAACACTCGTCAAAAAGTATTTTTGCAGGCAATCTAGTTAATGTTTGGTTTTCAAGAATGAAAATATTTATTTCCCGATACAGTGACGTCATTTTCGACAGAGATCATTTTCAGGTGCATAATTTTGACATTTACTATCTATTTGCTTTTCAAAAGATTTTATTTTATTTTATTTTTTTTTTGTCATTGAAATTTTCGATTAAAAATTAAAAATTTCTGTTAGCCGTGCAGACGATAAAACGTGAGATATTGGTATTTTATTTTTAATAATAAGAATTAATATCATAACACAAGGCCCTTTATTTCAACCTCAAAGCGTATTCGTTTTAGTTTTCATATAGGAGGTCAAATTCACCTTCTTTTCGTACATTCGTATTTCCAATATGAAGACGTATTCTTACCTATTTTTTTTTTTCATTTTCCTCTTGTACATGAAAAACCTTGAAATCAAAATTAACTGTTTAGGATAAATTATTATTCCGCGATCTGATTTCCTTGGCAACGGTAAATAAAAAGATATTTTATAGCAAAATGTCAATTTATTCCTTATGAAAATAATGAGCTTTTTAATTTAAAAGAAAAACATTTGGACAAAATAAATAGAACACAACCTGTCTTTATTTCTGGGGTAAATTCCATCTATATGTAAAGACACAAAGGCATTAATTAATTCATCTCTTTTGACGTTGATTTGACTTCAAAGAATTACACACACTTTCACATCTACGATATTTTAGGTGTAATTTCGTTGCTAGGTTACAATTAAAAGAAAATTAAAACAATGAAATATGGGCATTTATTTTAATTGCCGAAACGTCAGTGAAGGCTTACTGTGGAGACACGAAAAGTTTTGGTTTCCGTTAGTCTGTCTGTCTGTTAGTCTGTCTGTCTGTTCCGCGATAACTGCCGTAAAAAGCATCCGATTATCTTAAAATTAAGGCTGCATGTTGGTGAAATCCCCGGATTTAGCTGTATAGTTTTTGGTTAAATTTGGTTCATTCGTTCGGAATATATAGAACTTTTTATTTTGCGACTTAATGCTTTCCTATAGCAATTCAGACGATTTTTCCATTTTTATTTGTTGAAAAGAAATGGCTCATATGATTGAAGGATTTAAATGCTAAATTAAGGATGATGAAATTTCCTAATTAGAACCATACATTATTCATATTAGTTTGAAATTTTGTGTATACATTTGTCAAAGTTTTTAAATTCGGTGTATAACTTTTATGGAGGGATTTTATATATGTGTTTCAATAACATAAAATATTTTTTTAATATAAATTTTCTTTTTAAGCACATATTTAATTGTTTTTATTATCTTTTAACTGTTACCTAGCAGCGAACTACACCTAAAAATATCGTAAATGTGAAAGTATTTGTAATTGTTTGAAGTTAAATCAAAGTCAAAACGGACGAATTAATGCCTTTGTGTCTTTACATATAGATGGAATTTACCACAGAAATAAAGAAAGACTATGTTCTATTTATTTTGTTCAAATATTTTTCTTTTAAATTAAAAAGTTCATTATTTTCATAAGGAATAAATCGACATTTGCTATAAAATTTAACAATCTATTTTTTTTTTTGCTGTTGCCACGAAAATTCAATCCCGGAATAAAAATTTATCCTAAACAGTTAATTTTGATTTGAAAGATTTTTATGTGCGAGAGGAAAATGAAATAAAAATTAGACATGAATACGCCTTCATATTAGAAATAAAGTGAAAATACGTAAAGAAGGTGAATTTGATCTCATATATCAAAAATAAAACGAATACGCTTTGAGGTTGAAATAAAAGGGGCTTGTGTTATGATATTAATTCTTATTATTAAAAAAAAAAATTACTAATATCTCATGGTTTATCGTCTGCACACAGCTAACAGAAATGTTAATTCTTAGACAAATGTCAGACGAACGACTTTTTGAGCACTTGTGGTTTCAACAAGAAAAATAAACACCTGCGCGATCGCAGTCACACGAGCGTTTTACGTATACCGTTCCCGCCACATAGAGCAGACGACATTATTATTTCAGTTCGATGCCTTCAATAAGCAAAATGGATACATATTATACAGGAAATTAATGATTCTGTAATTTTATATGAATTATTCCAAAAATTAGAAAAAAAAACTATACACAGGAGGTATTGGGTTCATCCAGTAATAAGTGACAGATTAATTACCGGTCATTTTTATGTAAAACACCCAAAATTGGAGCAATTTCCCGAGAAATTCTTCAATTATTACCGGATGTCAAAACCTTCTTTTGAAGAGTTATTATGGAAATTGACTCCAAGTCTGGTCAAACAAAATACTAATATGAGGTCATCTATTCCTCCAGAAGAAATGCTTGCACTAACACTGAGGTAAGTTACGCAGCACCACCTTTTTTTCATTGTTATTATATGTTTTGACGAATTTGACGAAACGGTCAGAGTCTAATTCATCTCACCAATTTCTCTTCTTTTTATTTTCTTTGTTTATCTAATTTATATGAAAAATTATAATATTCCAAGTCCACACAAAAAATTTAAAAATGTCATTTAAAGAAATATAATTTAAGCAATAACACCGCTTTTTTTTTTTTTTTTTTTTTTTTTTTTTTAGAACTGCAAAGCGTTTATAAAACTCCATTTATACTAATATGCTAAAGTAGAAAAGTGTTTGTAGTTTTTAATGTTTAAATTAAATATGCTGACTTGACAGATAATGGGACGGCAGGCTTCAAAAAAGAGAGTACGTTAACTCATCGTAGACTTAGACCTAGAACAACGAAACGAAAAAAATAAATTATTTCTCCAAAAAATATCAATATACGTAGCCATTAAAAAATACGTATATGCATTTTTAATAAAATGTTTTCAGTTTAAAATAAACTAACTTTTTAACCAAAAATTTCGCTAATTTTTATTTTATATTTAAAGTTAACAGAAAAGAGAGATATCAATATTTCGGGGAGTTCTCTACAGCTCTCTACAGATAGCTTCAAAATTTACCTTTCATTTCGACGCCAATTACCAACTGATAAAATATGATTTTTGTGTGTGTAAAGAGTTCTTTATGCCAAAAAAAAAAATCAAATTCGAAATTTTGACCCAATCAAAGTGATGTTACCTTTACGAAGGTTTGAATCGCAGCAGATGGCATTTGCTTCAAAAATATAAAAAAACTTAGCTTTTCTGTTAACGAGGTTTCTACAAAATATTTATTTTAAAAAATTGCATTACTACATTTAGCGTAAAATAGTACGCTTAAAGTTTTACAGTGACACAATTTTCAGCTGAAGTGTAAAAAAACTTAAAATTTGTCCAAGGTCTAACCCAGATAGTTTATTTTAACGCAGTCCGGCCAAGTGCAAGGAAAAATCCTAAGCAAATAGCAAGACACAATTTTTACAAAAATGTCGATTCTTTTTAAACCATCATTTTCCTACAATTAAAAGTCTTTTTAAAGAATATTATATACCATCTTTTATGCTTTTTCCATACCTCTATTTTTGATCAGGAAAATTGTATTTATTAAATATTAAATTTTCGATGATTAAATAAGACAAATTTATATGTTAAAAAATAGTGGTGAGAAAAACTCGTAAAATTTAGCTGGTATGGTAATACATAATTATGCAAAATTATATGCTTGCAGTAAATGGAATCGGTACCGCGATATGATCGCAGACGCTCAGTGGTCACATCTACGTTTTGCTGTCCGCTTTTCCATAAGAGATTTTTAAAACTTTGTCTACCTTAACAATGATTTTAATTTCAGAGGTCGATTCAGGCAAAATTTGGGGTCTATTTAGAGCCCTTACACATAAACCCATTTAATACAACAGGCCCCTTTTCAAAAATCCAAATATTAAAACAGACCCTTTCACGAAATTCTATTCTATAAAAACATAGTAATTATTATTTATTTTAATATTGTTAGGTTTAAAAATCTGTAATTTGCAAAGAAAAATAGTTCTCATAAGGAAAACTTTAGCAGAAGTACTTAAAGAAATTATTATTTAAAAATGCTTATTTCGAAGTCCAGTAACTGTATTTAATGTTCCGTTACAAATTTTTACTTTTTACAAACACAAAATAAATTTCACGAAAATATAATAATTGTCACAAAAATACTTTTTACCTTTTCGCAAAATGTCTCCCCCCCCCCCACCCCGCAAAAAAAAACACCTGCTTCGACCCCTGAATTTAGTTCTCAAGCAACATAACTAATACAACATAGTGTTATTATTATTATTATTATTTGATAAAGATTGCATTCAGTTTTTCCTTATAATACTTTACTGTTTTAATACTTTTCTTATAAAACGTAAATTCTAACATTCAAATACTTTTAAATGAATTTTTTTGTTTATATAAAACAAAATTAATTAAAATAATTTACCGATAACTTCCTGATCTTCTTCAGATTTTTCTGAAAATTTTTTATCAAGGATTCCACACACTTCAAACCAATTTGTTATTTTTTTATTTTTATCTTTATATAATTCACACGATGTATCCCACAAAACAGGACGCTCTTGTACTTCAAAAATTAGTTGCTCAACGTCTAAAAAATCCATTTTAATAAATTCTAGCGAGAAAATTCGACAAGCAAACGCAACAAAAACTCTACAAATCAAAGTTCGTCTGAACAGCATAGAATAAACAAAAGCCACCAGTACGTCACCAGACATCCGCGACTTGGGGGAAACGCCAGCTGTCAGCGTAGAGATTTTCTGATTTTTTGCCGCTGCGGTTTTGCGACTCTCGTCTGAACAGACCAGAAGATTGCTATGCTCCCAAGAGAGAGCGACCATATTACTGCTTTTCAAAATCGTTCGTCTGACATCTGCCTTAATCGAAAATTCCAATGAGAAAAAACAACTTTTGAAAAGCAAATATATAGTAAATATCAAAATTATACACCGAAAAATTATCGTTGTCGAAAATGACGTCATTGTATCGGGAAAAAAATATTTTCATTCTTAAAAACCAAGCATTAACTAGATTGCCTGAAAAAATGTTTTTTGACGGGTGTTACTTCTTAATGCCGCCTCATTTCAGAAAATATGAATGAAAATTATTTTATTTTTAAAGGAAATTACATTTTCATTCATAACTAGGGGGCGCTGCCGGGGCCGTCGCGAAACAACTTCCTTCTCTAAGAAGAAAGTTGTTTCGAAAGTTGTTAGAGAAGAAAGTTGTTTCGCGACGGCCCCGGTGCTGCCCCCTACGAGCTACGCTCGTCAACCCCCGTTCAGACACCGCAGACTCTAAAAGCACGCTAATTTGATCGGCTTAAAAAATATTTCGGAAGATTGAATTATAAGTTTAAAAACAGTGGCGATCTCCCTATAAACGGGTTTCTATTCATTTCTCTTTGATTGGGGAGTTTTAAAGCCAAATCAGCGGCTGTTAAATGATACAATGGCTGTTTCCGTCTTTCATTAAATAAAATCAGTTGACATTTCAAAATAAGCTAATATAAAATGAATTAAATAAACAGAGTCTTTGCTTCCCGGTATTTTTTAGCAAAGCGAAAAAAAAACGTTTTTTTAATGACACTTTAAATGTATCGTTTTTAATCTGACGTAATTTTCACTAAACTTTTCTTTATCCTTCTACTATTCACGTGAAAATAATTTTGTTAGAAATGAAATATTATTTGCGCTATCCTAATAAAAATAGTTGAAAATATCATCTTAAAATATTACATAAATGTCTCGCGCAAATTTTAAATTTAAACTGTTTTGCAATATTATTTTTTGTTCATTTTACGTAATGTGTAATGTGACGTAAATGTGACGTAATTTCTCATTTAAGATTTCTAACGCATGTTAATGAATTTATTATTTTACAACATTCTTTCACTTTTAAAATTCACGTGTAATATGGTTTTTATCATAATTCTCAATGAGTTCCTGCTTTTTATATTTTCTTGTTTATAATAGTCACGTGTAAAATAAATTTTTAATTTGAAGCAAATATTATTATTTGCGCTGTTTATACAGTTGGCAACAGTTTAAATTAATACCATTTTCTAAAATGTGTAAAAAAATATCTTTCGAAATGCTGAAAATTTGAATTTAAAATAGAAATAAAACCTCAAAAAATGAGTCAAATTAATAAACTGAGTGCAGTCTGCACACCGGGAAATTCTGACTCATAAAATGATCTAAAAATGATTAAATTCCGATGTACAGTTTTTGTTCCTATAAAACTTTTTAATGGAACGATTTTGTCCAAATTTAGCATTAAATATCTCTTTAAATGTTTCTTCGATTTGAAAACTGTCTGCATCAGCGTGTTTATCAAACATTTCTCTATAATTCCACCGAATTTCATATTTTTGTATGCAGTATTTTGCTTAATAATAACGAAGAAAGACCTCCAGTCACAAAAAATTCAAAACCGGCGGCGGTGACAGCGGTAGTTACTTTTTTTTAGAATAGAGAGAAACCTAAACGTTTAGTATAATTGCGTCAATGTAAATCATCTTCTGTGTTACCAGTATTGAAAAATAAGGTTCGGAAGTGTAAAAATAAATCTAAGATTTGCGCTAACCATTAGCGCAATCAATAAAAAGTTACGTATGTAAATTAATAAGACCACGGGGGTTCAGGGGGGCTCCGCCCCCTGAAGAAATCTACTTTATTATTTAAAAAATATACCAGAATTAACAGCTCATGAAAATTTTGAAATATCCTTCCATAACGTTTTTAATTTAATGCTTCTAATGTCTGAAAACTTCGTATTTTTTATTGTTATAAATAATTACATAATTTGAAAACTTTAAATTGCGGTTTGCAGGAAACTGAATATTACCAAAGTGAGTCTAAAAACAATGACTTGCAGAGCTGACGTTGAGGCTCCTGATCTGCAGATTTACTAGTTAAATTTGTAAATGAGAATATTTTATATTATTGGAACAAATATATAAACTCCCTTCATATGTTATACACCGAAAAAAAACTCTGACAAATGTATACACAAAATTTCAAACTAATATGAATAATGTATGGTTCTAATTAGGAAATTTCATCATCCATAATTTACCATTTAAATCCTTCAATCATATTAGCCATTTGCTTTCAACAAATGAAAATGGAAAAATCATCTGAATTGCTATAGAAAAGCATTATTGTGCAAAATAAAATATTCTATATTACTATAATAAAATATTCTATAAAACTATACAGCTAAATCCGGGTACACTGTAAAAAAAAATTTGTAAGGTTACTAAGAATTTTGTTGGAAACTGGGATTCCTAGAACTTTTTATGTAACCACAACGAAAGATAATCATGTAAAATTACAAAAGTTTCTTCAGTAACTGTTACTAAATATTGCTTAGTAAACGTACTAGTGATTTTTTAGGGCGTTTCCCAAAAACACTCTTGTAAATTTACTAAATATTGTTTAGTGAAGTTACTAATGCTTGTTTAGGGAGTTTACTAAATAAGTTTTAGTAAATTTATCAGTGAATATGTTGTAAACGTACTATCCATTTTTAGGGTGTTTTCTAAAATTTTTTTCGTAAATTTACTAAATATTGTTCTGTAAATTTACTAACGGTTTTTCAAGAGTTTCTCTAATTAGTTTTTGTAAATTTACTAAATATTTCTTAGTAAACTTACTAGCGATTTTTTAGGGAGTTTACTAAAGAATTTGTGGTAATTTTTCGAAAGATACTTTAGTAAACGTACTAAGGATTGTTTAGAGAGTTTTCCAAAGAATTCCTTGTAAGTTTACTAAATATTGTTCAGTAAACTTACTAACGATTTTTTAGGGAGTTTACTAAAGAATTTTTCGTAAATTTACTTAGGATTATTTAGTCAAGGTACTAACGTTTTTTTAGGTAGTTTCCTAAAGAATACTTTGTGAATTTTCTAATGATTTTTTAGTACACTTACAAAGGAATTTTTAGTACATTGACTAAGAATTTTTTTTTTGTAAATTTGCGAAGGATTTCATAGTACATTTACTATGAATTTTTTTAGTATTGCACCCAAAATTTTACATATACATTAGCAAAAAATTGTTGGTAACTTTATTAAAGTACCGTCAGAAAAATTACCAATGATTTTTTAGTATTGTGTCTAAAACAGTTTTTGTATTCTCGCCAGAAAGTTTTTTGTAACCGTGCAAGAGATATTGCAGTAAAATCAAAATCCTTCGATCAAAATAAGTAATATGGCCTGACGTGTTTTTCAGTAATACCACAGCAATTGCCAGAAATATTTGTATGTTATGCATTAAAAAACTGACTGAAGCTTCACTGTAGATATTCAAATAGGTACAAAATCATTTCCATATTAAATGAGCATTATAACAACAGCAGTAATTAAGCAGATAAGCAGAAGCAGATCTTATGGTTTTTAGTTAAATTAAAAAAGCGAATAGAAACAATAATGAAAGTAAAGTATCACTACTGAGTTTATAAAATATGCCTAAATTTTTAAAAAATGTTATCGATACACTGTTAAAAATAAAGTGTGATGTTTTACCAAGAAAATGGTGAAAAGTCGCTGAAATTTAGCTGCAAACAAGATATTGGCGATAAGTTTTACCAGTTTATTGGTGCTTTCTCAAATACCATTATATTAGTGAAATGTTAAACAATGATTCAGGCTTTTTATAAATCCAATTTTCTGGTGAAAGGTTGAACCATAAATCAAGATTTTTTTTAAATCCAATTTTCTGATAAAAGGTTTAACTATAAATCAGGTTTTTTTTAAATCCAATTTTCTGGTAACAGTTTGAACCATAATTTAGTTTTTTTTAATCAAATTTTCTGGTAAAAGGTAGGACCACGAATCAGGATTGTTTTTAAATCCAATTTTCTGGTGAAAGGTTAAATCATAATTCAAGGTTTTCTCAATTCCAATTTTTTGCTAAAAGTTTGAATCACGATTCAGGATTTTCTCTCATCTTTATGGGGAATGGTTGCACCGGATTGTAGCTCTTTTTTTTCCCCCTCACTTTGGTTTTCAATTTATCATTTTATGGTGTAATAATAAACAAAATTTCAGATTATGTGAGATTATCTTGCAGTAGGAAACCTTTTTTTTATTTTCATTAAACCGAAAATTATTTAAGTTTTAATTATTGATTCTATTGTCTTTGAAATATATTTAAAAAACAAATGTAAACCATTTTGATCTAATTTAACAAAATAATTACATTTTTTCCCCACAAATATTACCATTCTGTCCTTTTACATTTTGGAATATTTCTTCGCACTCAGTTACACTTATAGTCCATTTAGTGTTTGCTTATTCACAAAGAAAAATAATAATAATAATAATTTTCTTTAGATTTAAATACATACCCTGTTTTTATTATTGTTTTAATTAAAAAGGCAGCTATAAGTAGCAGAATCCATTTAACCTCTAATATCAGCTAATACAAAAGTATTACTTTAAAGTTTAAAGCTTTTTTTTAAATACACAATGTATTTCTACAACATATTAAATACTTACTTTGAAGGGTTAATTTAATAACAGCAGTGTCGCCACCAAGCGACTAATTATTCTTACATATAAGTATTTTTTCAGTATTCCTAAATGATAATCTATGACGACGATTTATTTATTTTTTAACTATACTCGTAAAAAAGAAAAATATTCATCATCAGCAGCCTTGCAATAGCTGGAAAAGAAATGGTTACAGACACTATTAAATAGCAACACATTTAAGTTGGTTTGCGGTATGCCGCTCCATTTATTGAAAATACAAATTATATAATCATTAAATTATATGTATAGTATGTCAGACTAATATTTACTGTAATATAATATCATTTTACATACAGTTTCTCTCATACAGTTTTAAGAGGGTGCTGCACCCCCTCTCTGACCATTCAGGTCATCAAATAAAAAGAATTCTTGAAGCTTAGTATGTTCTAAATCAGGATTTCAAGTCTGGTAAAATGGAATAGATCCAAGCATCAGGTTAAATTCTCCACCTGTTTTAAATGAAAGAGGAAATATTTTAAGACATAAAATATTTCTTGTGCAAACATAACAATAATCAAATTTCACACAGGGGAATTAATAAAAAAATTAAACAGTATATCAATTCAAATCTCTTTTACAAGGAAATCTTCAGCATTTAAAAAATCAATCAGTGTTCGAAATCATTGGTGGTCCGCTGGCCCAAGAACACCAAAAATTCATTTGAACCACTAATTTGAAAATTTAATGGTCAGCAGGAACAGTAACCACCCCCCCCCCCCCTCTCTAAAAGTTCATAGGTAAACTTAAATTTTCCCGTCTCGGAGAAAACGGCAACCTAACACAAATCACACAATTTTATTTATTTTAAAAAATAAATAAAACTGCATTAAACCTTAGTCAATTGAAATATTGGAATTAAAATATCTAAATAATTTTATAGTTTTTCTTTATGTGCTGTTTATTTAATTTTTAGTTGTAATTTTATATTTTATTAGGCTAAAAATTTTGGATAACTGCAAAGAAAGTTTGTAAGAAAAAGCTGCAAAATTCTCCATTTGTTAGGTAAAAGAAAAATATTGTGAAATTCTTAAATGTAAAAAAAATATTGCAAAAAGCGTCAGTTGGTTGAGGGAAAAAATTCGTCAATCAATCGTGATTAACAAAAACTAATGCTTGCCATTTGGCTGCAATAGGGTGTTAACGATTTTAATCAACGATTAAATCATGATTTTAATCAACTGATTTTTTTTTTGGAAAATTTGTTATTTTAATTAATGACTTTTTACGGTCTATTTCAATGGTATGTAGGGAAAAATCATTTGTAGTATATTGGAATGATATTACACTATTTCAAGCATATAGAAATTGATACACATCACGGAAATGTACAAAAAGATGCTTACTATAGAACATGATGAGCATAGCATTAATCGTTTATTTATGGAGGGAAACAAAAGGATTCGCTTATAGTATTGTATAAATAAACAATAATTGCTGGAAGTTCGTTATTTGTTGTGGTAAGAGTTTTTTTTTATTTAACTAATTTACTTCGCATGTATAAAATCTGTAAATCATATACAGGCTGCAAAAAAGATGTATATATTTCCGTTTATTGACGAAATATGTTGAAGGGGAATTTTCAACTGTGAAAATGCGTTTCTTAAATGAACTAATGTTAAGCATACTAATTGGTATATATTCAAATGTATAGATCATATATAGCGTTGCACAAAGGAATTCGGATATTTTTTCGATGACTGATAATAATTGCTGAACTTTAATTTTCAAATGTGTTACGTGTTTTGTAATTTGCTTACTTAGCCATCATATTTAACTTTATTAAACGTTTTTTTTTTTTTTTTTTTTTTTTTTTTTACATAATTCTGAATGTGTTGGAAAATTATAATCTGTCGTTGAAGCTTGATTATTTTACGTTCTTGTTTAAAATTTTTTTTATTTTGTATGTGTGTATATATATACATATGGGCGAGTTGTAAAAAACAGGGTAGGTGGGTTAAACCGGGTAGCGCAGATCCCTCCTTCAGTTGTACTTCTGTCTATCAGCCAACACGAGAAATAACTTGTCGGTAACCATTATGGTATTTATAGCTGATTGAAACGTTACTGTGTGCGGTTTTTTTTAGTGTGAAGGAATTAGTTTCAATTACTCTTAAAAAATTGTTTTATTTGATTCTAGATTTTACGCGTATAACCACGTTTTTTCAGCATATTAAATATTCCTGAGTACTATATCTAATTATTTCCTTTCCTGATAATATTTTAAAATTTTTACTGATCTTTTGCTTATAGGATTAAGAGTAGTGACGCTATGTTTAAACTCTGTTATGTTGAAGTAATACCGGGTACTTAAGAGTAGGTCAGAACTGGGTATACCCGATTTTGTCAGACACTCATAGAATGTATTTTTAGTAACGTTAATAAATTAGCATGGAATTTTAAATTGTATTCTTAATGCTGTTAAGTTATAATTCTAAATCTTTCTAGTTATAATGAAAACTTTAATTTTGATTTTGTTTTATATTAAAAAGTGGGTCTAATTTTTAACTTACATTTATGAAATTAAATAATTTGCAATTATTAATGAACAAAATAATGGTACTAATTAAGGCATAATTTTATATTATGCTTATTACATTTTAATAAATAACTTTCTAATCTGAGGTGTAATAACTTGCGTTATGGGTCCACTTAAAATGCAAATATATTTCGTGACTTGTTTCTCTAAAAAAAATAATCTGCCCAAATTGACAAATAATCCAAAAAATCCCAATCCTATATAACTAGGCTATATAATCTATAGCAGAATTTTTTTTTATCAAATATTAAACAGGCAAAAAAACCCCCTCTTGATGAATGAAACTTTCCCCAGACTCATTTGCTGTATATAATAGGAGTGGATGGATTACGAAAGAGGTCTTCATTTTATTTGGTTAAAAAATGTACAGATTTTTTCCAATCCTTGTCCTGAAAAGTCCGTTCTTTAAATCCTTAATAGGTGTTCAATTCATATAAAAGAATCCAGTTAATATAGTAAGAGAAAGCAATGTATTTATATATGCTTCTTTCCTTACGCAACGCATCGATTTCAACCCCTTGATGTGTCTTTCAAGCATCTCTAAGCTCATACTAAGAACAAGAGGTGAAAAAGTGGTTATTTTCCAACTCTGCGCGATCTATAACAATTTACCAAGTTGGAAACTTATTTAAAACTGCATTTTCGAGAGCAGCAATTGTAAGTACTGCAATCAGAAGGTTCGAGAAAACAGGGATTTTCCCCTACAATAATGTTTTTCCAGACCATCTTTTTGCTCCTTCGGAAGTGACAGAGAAACCCACGAAAGTCATCACAGGATAATGGAGCTCAACCTTCCGAACATAAACGAGTTGACAACATCCAGCAGCTTTCACGTCGAACTGCTTCCAGATGCAGCAGCTAACATCACAATCACAGGCGTCATCACTCATTCAAAATGTTACATCAACAGAATACATTATTAAAATTATCCATTCGACATCTTCAGACTATGTAGCCCAGCAATCTGTATTTCCAATTTCGCCTAAAATGTTATTATCCCCTTCTAAGGAAGGCTTTAGAATTGAGTAAAGAAAGGGGAAAAACTTATTTTGATTTCTTCTCCCTATAAATTACAGATCGAAGCAGATATTAAGGAGAAATAAGCCAAACAAACTGCAAGACGAAAAAAGAAGTTTCTTTAAAAGAAAAAAAGAAACCAAAAAAGATTGCGGACACATCTTCAAAAGAGGATAATGAAACCTGTATGTTTTGCTATGAACTTTACTCAAATTGTAAATCCAAATACGATGTTTAAAATTCCACGATTAGGCACACGAAGCATGTAGTAATGCAGAAGAATATGATGACAAATTCATCTGTGATTTTTGAAGCTAAAAGAACTCGAAAACGTACAGTGTAAAGTAAGCAAGTCTATACAACGTAGAAAATTTGCCAACGAATTATTTTTTTTACACATGGAAGAACACATGTGCAATTTCGTTTTGTTAAAAATAATTAAAATGTATTTTTTACTATATTAAGCAAGATCTTTTTGACCAAAATGAGTTTCCAGTAGTTTTAAATGAATACCCAATTTTACCCAACCAGCGAGGTAAAACCAGATTTTTGCATACGTTTGAAAAAAGCTATTTTTTAATATAAATAATTATATATATATTTTTTTTGTTTGAAAAAACGTTTTATTATAGCCAAGGATTCATTTTACATTAAAAACAGTGTTCAAAGTTTGTTTTCCCATTTCACAGCATTTGAGACTAACAACTTTTATGGTACCCGATTTTGCCCCACCTTCCCTACATATATTTAAAGGATGCTGTAGAAGAAAATAGCATGAAACATTTATTAGCTCCTTTCTACATCTGTTTCTACCAAAATTTTTGGTAACATGCCATTTATCTTTTAAAATAAGCAATTTTTCTATTCGCATACACTTTACGGTAGTTATAGCGATATATCACCAATATTAACACGTTGATATATTCCGATATTAAATTTACGATATTCTCCCCACCTAGCAGTTAAAGTTCTGAAAAAAAGATCAAAAAAGTTTCCCGAAAGCTTGTAGCAATTTATTCCAGGATGATATTTTAGAAGTATCGGCAAATATGTATATATATATGCTCTAAAAGTTAAAATCTTCTAACTGATGATGCAATTGATTTTTAAAAACATGAGTTTTAACTCTTTCAAATACATTGGTGAGCGTAGGTCACTTCGTGCCTCCCAAAGACTATATTTTTTCTACCATAAAACTAACTAAACGTCCGTATTTTAACACAATCTTTTTAGAGCAAATCAACAGGCGAGATTTAGATTTACCTACGAAAATTTCTTAACATTCGGGCAAATATAAATATTTTTTACTAAATAAAATGTGTAAAAACTTCGTCAAAATTAGAAAAAACCTCAGTTACATCGTGGTAAAAATCTTACCAGCCTTTTTCCCCACAAAATATTAATATTTTTTCACTCGGGATACGAAAGCATTATGTTTTTACCATCTAAAAATTTCAAAGAGTCTAGATGATAACGACAAACTTTAAGAATTTAAAATACTGGAAGAACCTTGTCCCTACCCCACATCCCTTTCCAGGCATATTTCAAAATTACATATAAGACTCCAAAAATCAAATTATGCAGAATATTAATACCAAATAATAATAACAACAATACCAAAAAGCATATACTTTCAATTCTCTTTGAAATACTGCAATACATTTAAAAAAATAGAAAATTAATCTTTTAAAAAAATTCATTGTCCGAAGTCACTTTTCTGTTTTTCTGCGCATTTTACTGTACGACTCACATTACGTATATATTATTTAAAAATACACACTTAATGTTATACAGTAGCTTTGAAATGATCGAGTATTGATTTGGCTTAGATGTAAATGGATTTAAGGGTGAAAAAAATTAGTTTGAAAAGAAAAAAAAACACCAAGATTTTGATATGAAAATAAAATCTATATCTATCAATATTATAAAAAACAAATATATCTGCGCGTAACGCTGATGTCATTTTGCAAATGGCAGCACTTTGAAATCTGGAATGAAATTTAGGTTTTGCAATTTCCGTGTTCAGCTTGTCGTCAGCTTAAAATTCCGAGTAAAATGAGAACTCCATTTAATATTTTTGTTGAACATTGTCACAATTCTATTTCAAAGACCCGTGATCGGGGGATGTAACTCACAATTATGTGGGTGGGAAACTGGACATTGTTTTAATCCCTTCCGTTTAGGTCTAAAATGAAAGTACCAAGTTTTATACCACGTACTAGATGAACATTAGAAAATATGTACATATTTATAGTCGAAAAACTTTTTTAAATTATCTTAACAATATCTCAGAACAATTAATGCTTCCAAAAACATTGTCAATACAAATGTTGTAGAATTTGAAATTCTGAATAAAATGAGTACCCATATTAATATTTTTGCTGAACATTAAGGTCGCAATTCTATTTCTAAATTTTGCCTTAACCGCTAATCAGGAGAGAGACAGAGTTATCAATCCACCCTGCCTCCGTTTATTACATACATGTATTTTCTTTAAGTTGTTGAGGCCCTTGAGATGTTTCTGTAAATATGTTAATGCTTTATTTTGTATATTTTGAGGATTATAATTTAGTAGTTATCGAGAAAGAGGTACATAATTGACAGCCGTTTTACATGCCATTTCTCAACTGATATCGTCAGCCTTAAACCTTAGTTTTAAAAAAACGTAAAGCTAACTTTAAGCTAACTAATAATACTTTTTTTCAATATTCCGAAGGTTTTAAAATTTTATAAATTTAACTTAAGATGCTCGTATACTAGTCGAATATAATTTTTATTAAAACCATCTTAGTCCTTTTCGTAAAATATCGAAGTTTAAAATTGTGCTATTGGTTGACCTATTCCTCTAGCGACAAGAATCCTGCACACTCATTTGTTCCCTCGCTCCTCCCCACTATTTTCGACCTCCTTAAATGTGATGCATACGCACTGTTATTCACTATATATGTCAAATTAAATACGACACATAATTCAAATACAATATCAGAGATCATAAACAATATTTCCCATCATTTACAAATCATTTTTGAAATATGCTAAAAATCATGAAATAGTGCACTTTTTAAGTTATCTATTTGTTCGTAGCGGCAAAGCCGCACCTAGTAGGGCGGGAAAACTTAGCAAGTACGTTTATTTCTGACCTATGTTGAAGGGATTAAAACAATTTCCAGCTTTCCCGTATTTAATTCCGAATTCGGCCTTTTTTTTTCATTTCCTACCACTGGGCTATATTCCGTGATCAAGAGTTTAAGCCATAACTCTGAAAATATCCAAAATAAAGCCTAAAATAATTACAAAATCCTCAATAAATTAAAATATATATATAAATTAGAAACAGGGTGAACTGATAACCTCGTCTATTCTGGCTTCAATCACTTGATTAACGAATTAGGCAAAACTTTGCATTATAATTGTAAAAATTCAACAAAAATATTAAGTACACATTTCAATCAGAATTTTAACCTCTACAACATCTGTATTGACAATGTTTTTGATAGAGTTAGTTTTTTTTTTTTTTTTTAGATATTGTTATGGTAATTAATAAAAATGTGTTTTTTGACTATAAATCTGTACATATCTTCAACCACTCACCTAGTAAGAGGGGGAAAACTTAGTACATTCATTTTAGACTTTAAGTAAAATGATTAAAACAATTTCCAGTTTTCCCCTAATTAATTCCAAATGCGGCCCTTTTTTCCTCCCCTAAAACTGGTCTATAAAGAGTTTTAAAGACTTTAAAATTCTATGTGCTCTAAGGTTTTTTTTTTTTGGGGGGGGGGGGATGCCAATTTCGAGTGGGAAGAAAAATCTTGATTATTTATTGTGACAATAAAATGGAACAGAACAGCTTTTTTTTTTTTTTTTTTTTTTTTTTTTTTTTTTTAATTTAAGCAGTTTTAAAGAGTTTTGAAACTTTAAGTATTATTACTGTGAGATGTGAAGAAAACGGGGAAACGAAATTTTGAAGGTGAAATTCAGATAAAATTTTAATGAAATGGATATGATGGAATGAATAGTTAATGAAATTTAGGACTGATTATTTTTTCACTTAATGTAACACATACAGTAGAGCAATTTTTTTTTTTTAACCTTTAACTGATGTCAAAGAAATTGTCACATAACTAGTGTGAAGCGGTCTGTGAGACCGCTCCAACGAAAGATGAATAAAATCCGCGATAAATTCATAGGATGTTGTTTTTGTACTAAAACTTTTTGCACAGGAGTGTTATAATTAAAATTCACCTATTCAAAAGTCTGTGGTGTTAGTACTAAAGTGAAACAAAATTTCAGTAGTGTTTGTAATAAACTGAAATTTGCAAGTTAAACTATGAAAATTAAAAAAAGCACTGGTTTGTGAGACCGGTAACATCAGTTAAAGAATAAAAAAAAAAGTTTTAAACAGTTTAAACTTTGGTATTGTGGAGAAGGGAGTAAAAAGGGAGAGGTGAAATTTCAGAAGAAAGGTTAGCAATGGCGGTTTAATCTTTATTTTTTAAATCAGAAATGAAAAGAAATGCAGAAGAGTTCCACCCCCCGATTAAGAAATAATATGACAGTAAAGCACTTTAAAGGGCTTTTAAAAAAATTGTATGAAAATAAGCACTTTCAAGCACAAAAAAAAAAAACCTTTTGAAAAATGAAAGTACTTTTAAGGACCGTACGAATCCTGATATATTGAAAATTTTCCGACTACAGAGTAGTCCTGCACGGGTCAAGTTGCACCAGACACAAAACCGAATATTATACTTAAGTCAACCCGCAACTCGACCTGAACCCTCCAAAAATATTTCCTCGATCCGCAACCTGACCAGAATCAGCCAAAATAATTTCCGGCAACCTGCAACTCAACCCAGGCCTATTTCAACACGAACCCGAAATAAAAGGAAAGGAAATCCGGTTTTATTGATATTATAAAATGTAATCTACAATTACATCTCTAATAACAATGTTTTATGTAGGAAAATGGACAAATGTATATGCTTTAATATTCAAACATATGTGGGTATCATGCCCACAAGTATTTGAAGTGAGGACAGCTTGTTAAAAAGCGCCATCGATATTCACCATCATGGTTGATCTCAATGGCGCTTGCTGACAAGTTGTCCACAACATGGCTCACAATCACATGACACACCTAAGTGATGTAGGATAGGTGGGGGCTAAAGTTACGCACGTATCATTAATTTTGATTTTTAACGAGCACATTGATCTAAACTTATGTGAAGACTGATTAAAATGTTGTATTAAAACCTTAGGCACGTTCCACTATCAAACGACATTCTGTCAAATTATAATTCCGTGAGAAATTGTAATTAAAAAAAAAATTGCTCTGCGTATCTTTGCCCTATTCGTTGGGCTAAAAGTACGCAGTGATGAGGCAAAATATTCGCAGTGCGCATTTTTCCCCCCATTACGGCCGGATTTTGCCCCTATTTTCACTAAAATGAATGAGTAATGTAAAAGCATTAGTAAATTTTGATAATATTTAAACTGAAAATTCTAAACTAGACCATGAAAAAAACAGCGGTCTGCGAGATCGCAAATAGCAGTTAACCTCCAACTGTTGTGACAAAAATCGTTTCATAAATACTGTAAGCGGTCTCCGAGACCGCTTAATCGTTGATTGAATGAAATGGTTGACTGACTCATAAGAGGCGGTTTCTGCGCTAAACTTTATGCAAAGGGCTATTATAGTAAAATTTCCCGCATTCAGAAGTCTTCAGCTATACTTCTAATTTACCAAACGAATCAAAATTAAACTAACATAACTACTTAAATTGAAAATTACAAGTTAAACTGTGAAAACTGAATATTGCAGCAATCGGCGAGACCGTTAACAGGAGTTAAGGATTAAGGTTTAAGAAAAAAGCGATTCATGAAACAATATTGATTTTTAAAAGTAGGTAGGTAGATACCTACGTTCTATATTTAAAAAAAAAAAAAAAACTTAACTAGAAAAGGAAAATGTAGTTTACTAACTTATATTAGTTAAGCAGCTATTATATTTTATATAATATAAATTTAGAAATTGTGAAAAGCTTTGAATCTAGCTAAAATGATAGGGCAAAGTCCCATATCTTAAACATGTTCGTATCTTTGTCCCAAGAAGGATGCGTACTTTTACCCTATTCTGCAGTATTTTGCTTAACCGGCTACCTATAAGTATAAACAAATGTGATCGAGGTAAACTACGGCATTTATAAGCTAAAAATATTTCGATCTCCACTAAAATTTTGGATTTGTAAAAATTCCATGTACTATCAGCTAAAAAATAAAGTGAAATTTAAAAAATATTAGATCAAAATTCGAAAATTTAAACTTACCTCATTTTCTTAGCACAAATTGCTACTTTTAATCAAAGGTTTAAACAAATGAATAGTACACTTGAAACAAAACTGCCACCTATTAGTCATGAGAGCCGAAATGTTGCTTCATATGAAATCAGCCGGTGCGTATTCTTGCCCCGCTTATATCTTTACCCCTACCTACCCTATATCTCTCTTTGCATGAGAAAGTAAAAACTCGGCATTTTATCGCTCAGAAACTCACGTAAAATTAAAATGCAGTTGTTTATATTTAGGTTTTTTCCAAGTCTAAGATTTTTACAAAAAGTTTGAGCAGAACAATTTTTCAGATAAAATAAATACATATTTCAATATGAATGAGCTATTATTAAATTTACTCCTTAACCTTTAACTGATGTCACAGAAATTGTCACAACTAGTGTGAAGTCAACTAATGCGAAGTTGTCTGTGAGACCGCTTTATCGAAAGATGAATAAAAGGCACGATTAACTCATAGGATGGTGTTTTTGTACTGAACTTTTTGTACAGGACTGTTATAATTAAAATTCATCTATTCAAAAGTGTCTGGTGATAGTACTAAAGATCACAACGGAACAAAATTTCGGTAGTGTTTGTAGTTAAACTGAAAATTGCAAGTACATAAAAAATTGCAAAACTATAAAAATTAAAAAAAAGCTGAGGTCTGAGAGGCCGGTAACATGAGTTAAAAGTTAAGAAAAAATATATATATATAAGAAATGTGATAAATTCTTTTTATTTAAGGCACAGTTAAGAACCATTTATCCTTCTCTAGTAATAGAAAAATTTTACCAACATTTCATTTTTCATATACACGCAAACATATGTATAATATTTCTGATAGTTTTAAAACACATACCCATGATACGTGTGTATAGATAGAAAAGTGCCCAATATTCAGAGTTAGAAGCATAGGAGAGAGTATGGAGGAATGGGACACATTTTACAAAAATAAGAAAATGAACTTTGTTTGACACAAAAACAATATTTCAGTTTATAGAATACCAAATGAAACACTTTCTAATGTCCCTGAACAATATAGAAACATAATTTTCAGAAACAATTTTATAATTAAAGAAATTGCAAGTTTCAAAATTTGTCCCATGCTTAGTTTAATCCATGCTTGAAGGCTTAGTTTATATTATGGATAATATACAGTATAATGTTCCATAAATAGGGAAACTATTACATCTATGCATAAACAAGTCATTAATATTCAGAAAGCATAAAAAGTATATGAAGCAAAATCACTTCTGATCTTGAAATAATCTTTTACTTTATACAATTGAAATCTTATGCAACTTTTTTCAACTGGAGATTGGGCTACCATTGCTTCATCTAGTGTGCGATTGATGAAATGTCTAGAATGATCATATCCAAAAATTTTTATTACTACCAAAACAAAAACAAATTTTGCAGGAAATTTTGCAGGAAAGTAAAAGAATATATAAAATTTATTAAGTTAAACCAGCTCTTTGCATGTTCGCCAACATAAATGAAAAATAGTGGAACTTCGAAGGATCACTTTTTGCTTCCTAATTGGTTTGATTAAGAGTATCAACAATAACACAGATTATAAAACATGTAAGCGTGAGGGGGGGGGGGGGGGAGTGTTATGAAGAAAATTTTTAAAGTAAAATTTTTATTGTATAATTTTTTTTATAAACAAAAAACTTTGAATTTTATCCATTGCTGGCACATCTGCCCTATACCTAGATTTTTAACCTGAAAAAAAATATTTTGGACATTCTTTTGAAAAATCAGTCAACCCGAACCCGACACACAAGATTCAAAACCCAAACCGACCCGATCCGAACCAAAAAAGTAAGGTAAACCCGACCCGATGCCGGAATCTAGTACAATAAATACCGATTACACGGCACGACTCTAATATTAAGAAAGATAAATTTGGTATACATTTTAAGTATTCTGCAGAAGAATAGTGGAATATTTAGCCTTCATTATCAGTCAAAGGGGGGGGGGGGGTTACTATTCATTGCATCACTAATTAAAAATAAAATATTTAATCTGCTAACCATATTGCAATAAAATATTATTTTTTACATAAAACATTGGAAATTGCACGCATGCAGTAAACACTGATGTAAAGAATAGTCATTTGACTGAACGATAAATATTTAACAATAAAATAATAGGATGATTACGCATTAATACCTGCTAAAATCATGTTACATTATAATTCGAAATCAAACGGTCTTACTGTGTAGTTCATTTTTACTTATTAGGAATCAAGGAAAATGGAAATATAACAAAATTTAACTCATAAAGACGAAATATTTACTTACATCCTAATTTGAAATCATAATCAAGATGGATACCTTGAACACCTCTGTGGCTGCGTGAATAGTCATTACGTCATCATTGAAGTCCTTTCTCATTGGCTGACATGGGATACTAAGATATTTCATGTATTTCTACTATGCGAGTGGTAAATATTATACCCGGTTACAGATAAAATTCTAGTAAACATGCAGATTTCTGTAGTTTTACGAAAACTAGTTTTGTAGGATTACAGATTTTTTTTTTACAGTGTACTTCGCCAACATACCCACTTAATTTCAAGCTAATCGGATGCTTTTTGCGGCAGTTATCGCGGAACAGACAGACAGACTAACAGGCAGACTAACAGACAGACTAACTGACAGACTAACAGACAGACTAACGGAAACCAAAACTTTTCGTGTCTCCACAGTAAGCCTTCACTGACGTTTCGGCAATTAACGAAGAAAGACCTCCGGTCACAAAAAATTCAAAACCGGCGGCGCACAGTGGATCAAAGTATAGGCGATGACGAACATAGGATTATCACGATAGTATAAGCCTACATATATGATGTTTTTTTGTTATATTTAGGTTTAAATGAGTAAAATAAATCATACTGAAAGTATCTGCATGGTTTTTATGAACAATTTCGCGATTTTTTGTCGCAAACTAGAAGTTTAGGGAGATGATGAATAACAAAAATAAACTGGAAAAACAAAGCATGCAGTTTTGACTTATATCCAAATGACATTTGTGGAATATTTAAAGCATTTGTTTAATTTTTAATTGGCAACATATACATAATTCTTTAAAATCGTTCTACAAAATTGCAACATTTTAGAATTTATTTCAGTGCGTATTTGTTATTATTGGGTTTGAGTCTTTTTTTTTAATTATCTTGTAGTAATATTAATTTTAGCATATTTCTTTTTTATTTGAAACAAGATTATTTCATTTTGTCTTTTTTCTTATAATGTTTTGAAATATAATAACAAAAAGACATTTGTTTTGTTTCTGAAAAATTTCAATAATGATTTTAGTTATGAAAAATCAATGCTTAGTTTTGTAAGCGAAAAGTGTGGGCTAATTGCCTCAGACATTGATGAAGAAAATTTAAAGGAGCGTTTACGTATGTTTTGTGTAAATGCAAAAGATAGCTGGCTGAAATCTGAACGAAAATTAGATCGTTTTATTAATAAAAAATATTCTTCACTTCAGTGTTCCTTTAAAGTTGGTAATGAGCTTAAACCAATTGCAGTTGAAAATTTGCAGAAATCAACATCACGAAAATCTTTTTCAGACGTAACCGAAACTCACCAAAGAAGACTAACTCAAAGTTTCAGAGAGGATACTTCTGGAGAAGCTAAATTAAGAAGAATCAAAGAGTAAATTTCAACGCGAATTCAGAAAAGAATTAGGTTTACTAATAGATGTTGTTAAACCTGGAAGTGGTTTGACACACGACGGAAACACTGCAAGCACATTTTTGCTGAGTTTAAAAAGACAGCTGAGATCACTGGATTGGATAAAGAACTTATTAAACGTTTTGTCATTATAATGGTGATCGCCTGTGACGAAGTAATTAATGCCGAAAAATTTGACAATTCCGCACTGGGAACAGCTAAACAATGTGCCTCAAAGTACGGTTGGTATTTTTATGCCAGGACCTGTACATAATTACTAACTCATGAAAAGGTTATGAGTACAAATTTTGATGTTTCGATTGAATAATTATCGGAAGAAGCTAGCGAAGCTCGAAATAAAGAGTTCGAACGTACCGGGAGTCTCATAAGAGGAAAATAAGTCGAAGAGCATCTAACGAAGACTTATTGCTCCATTTGCTAACTAGTAAATCTGCAGATCAGGAGCCTCAACGTCATCTTTGCAAGTCATTGTTTTGAAACACTCATTGCGTAATATTCAACTTCCTACAAATCGCTTTTTAAAGTTTTCAAATTACATAAATATTTATAAGCATACAAGATACTTCGTAAAGTTTCAGAAGTTAAAAGTGTTAAACAAGTGGTTATACATTGATGTTCTGAAATTCTGATGAGCTACTTATTCTGGTAACTTTTTAAATCAAAAATTGCATTTCTTCAGGGGGGGATCTGTTCCCCTGAACCCCCCGTAGTCTATTTAAATTTACATTCGTAATTTTTTATTGATTGTGGCGGATGATTATAGTATATCTTGGATTTTTTTTACGCTGTGATTTATAAGGATAATCATAAGTTTTTTTTTATAAATTAATAAAATTTAAATTTAAAATAAAATATTCATGTTAACCGTATACAGACAATAAATCTTGAAGTGACGCCAAAATGTAATCCTAAAATCCGCTACATTCGGCACAACACAACGACGTGTTTAAAAAAAAAAAAAAAAAAAAAAAAACAGAATAATATTTTTAGTAATACAGTTTTTAATTCTTAATACAATGAAATGCTACCTTAGAATGCTTATTGCTTAAATATAAGCAGATCATTTTCATTTTACAGAAAAAATCCACGGATGAAGTCAAAGAATTCGGTCCCTGTTCCACATGCTTGTTCTGTTTGGGCCGAATGAGGGCATTTAAATCTGAGCGATAACGCACATCGTATTGCAAACTGTTTTTACGGCATATTGCATCTCCATCTATCTCTTTCCTTCGTGAATAATAGTTAATTTTATTTTACCCAAGATCTTTTTATTCCAGCATCTTTGTTTTCGATAAATGACGTCTAATTCACCTGCTATGCGTACTTACTCAAAATTTTTCATCTTGTTATATTAAGAAATACTCGAGTTTTCTTTTTATTTCCAATTTGCCGCCATATTAATTTTTCTATTTTTAATTTTATTTTCCATATTCCTGTTTCACGACAAAACATTTCAATTGAAAATTGTTTAAAAGGAAATATTATTCCGGGTATTGATTTTCTTGGCAACAATTAAAGAAATATTGGCAAATGTTGTGGAAAAATGTTACGTTATTCTCTATGAAAATAATGAACTTTTGTATTTTTAAGCAAAATATTTGAATAAAATAAATAAAATAAATGAAATATTGCCTATTTTTATTTCTGGGCTAAAATCCATCTATATGAAAAGATACAAATGCATTAATTCATCCGTTTTGACGTTGGTTTTACTCAAACATTATACACGCAATTATACAAATTTTATTAGGACCAAATACGTTGCTAGGCAACAGATGAAAGAAAAGGAAAAAAATGAAATATGCATTATGTCAAATTGATAAAACAAAATCCTTTATATTATTGGAAAACATGTATAAAATTCCCCCCAATATTATAAACCTAATTTAAAAAAACTCGCAAATATATTGTCAAAATTTCAAACTAATTGGAATAATTTAATAATCTTATTTAAAAATTTCAGCACCAAAAATTTATCATTTAAATCCATTTTTCATATGAGCCATTTCTTTCAACAAATGAAAATCTGAAAATCGTCTGACTTGCCATAGAAAAGCATTAAAAAGCAAAATAAAATGTTCCATATTTCTCGAACGAACGAACCAAATATAACCAAAAACTATACAGCTAAGTCCGGGGACCTCATCAACATGCCCAGTGAATTTCAATCCGATCGAATGCTTTTTGCGGCAGTTATCGCGGAACAGACAGCCAGACTAACAGACAGACTAACAGACTGACTAACAGACAGACTAACAGAAACCAAAACTTTTCGCGTCTCCACAGTAAGCCTTCACTGACGTTTCGGCAATAACATCTGACGGTTTGAATTCCAGTATTAGACACAAAATAAAAAACGTTCAAAGGAACAGAAAATTTCTAGAAGCATTGGGTCTTTTACTTTAAAATACTAGGGGGGTCGGCCCCCTACGAGCTACGCTCGCCAACCCCCGTCCAGACACCTCAGACTCTAAATGCACGCTAATTTGATCGGCTTTAAAAAGATTTCGAAAGATTGAATTATAATTTAAAAAACAGTGGCGATCTCCCTATAAACGAATTTCTATTCATTTCTCTTTGATTGGGGAATTTTAACGCCAAATCCGCTGCGGTACTACTTGATTATCCTGCCGACCCATTTCGCCAAATTATATATATCGCCAAACCACCCGCCAAATTATACAAATTGATATAATTTTTATTTTAAATAACGAAAGAACAAATAAATTCTTACAACATTAATAAAAACACAAATAAAACGTCGAAATAAAAATAACTTGATGACGTATACACGTGTAACAACATTTCAAAATAAGCTAATATAAAAGGAATTAAGTAAAGAGAGTCTTTGTCTCCTGGTATTTTTTAACAAAGCGAAAAGAAAGTTCTTTTAAATGAGACATTTTAAATTAATTCTCAAAATATCAAATAAATGTCTAGCACAATTTTTAAATTTAAACTTTTTTGCAATATTATTTTGTGTTCATTTTATGTAATAACTATAATATGACGTAAATATGACGTAATTTCTCCTAAGACTTCTAACGCATGTTAATGAATTTATTATTTTACAATATCCTTTCTCTTTTAAAATTCACGTGTATACTTTTTATGACGTAATTTTTAATAAGTTCCTACTTTTTATACGTAATTATTTAATTCTAATTCCAAATGATTTTTTCCTGTTTATAATAGTCACGTGTAAATAAATTTTTAATTTGAAGCAAATATTATTGCTTGCGATTTTTTATACAGTTGGCAACAGTTTAAATTAGTACAATTTTCTGAAATCTGTAAAAAATATCTCTAGAAATGCTGAAAATTTGAATTTAAAATAGAAATAAAACCTGAAAAAATGAGTCAAAATAAGAAAAATAATGCAATCTGCACTCCGGCAAATTCTAACGCATAAAATGATCGAAAAATGATTACAATGCCATGTATAGTTTTTGCTGCTATAAAACTTTTTTTGTGGAACGATTTTGTCCAACTTTAGCATTAAATAACTCTTAAAATAATTCTTCGATTTGAAAACTGTCTGCATCAGCGTGTTTATCAAACATTTCTGTATAAAACCACCGATTTTCATATTTTTGTATGCATTATTTTTGTTAATATTAACGAAGAAAGGCCTCCGGTCACAAAAAAATCAAAACCGGCGGCGGCGGTGACAGCGGTAGTTACTTTTTTTTAGAATAGAGAGATAACACTTTATCACTGACATAGCACCGTATCCGTTTATTAGAGTACATTTAACCCTCTGAGAGCCTTTGCGCTTTTCAGCATTTTCATGTAAAAGTTTATATAACCCTAGATACGAGTACATCACATTTAATTTCGAAGTTTAATGTTAAATTAGTTTTTTACATCATTTCATACTAGAAATTCTCACAGTATAATCTTATTTAAAAAATATTTTTGTGTACAGCCAATTTAACATGTTTTCTGGAAACGGAAAATGACGTAATAGCCGATTCAAGTCCATTTATTTCGAAAACGCGCAGGTTTGCGCAAAAAATCCTCTATACCACATTAAAATATAGGCTTTCAGGAATACTAGCATGTGTTTGAAATTTTAAACAACTTTAAACAATTTATGTTACGTAATTTTGAAGATTATGAATCCGTTAATTCTATATGTGTTGTTCATAATGTAGAAGGAGACATAAAATTTAATAAAAAGGTAGTCAGTAGTGGTTTAAAATGTGTTTCAAGATATTAATAATGATATTTTAAATGAATTATTAGCAGAGGTTTCTTAGGTTTTATTTGTGAGCACAGCAAAAAGTCACTAAAATTAGCAGAAAAATTTCTCTGCTGAAAGATGTATATTCCGAGCTATACAAATACGATATAATTTTGTATAATTTAAAAAAATAAACATATATTCCTAATTTGTAGATATTCTTTTAAAATATTTCATTGCAAAAAATTAGTTTTTTAATGATTATTTTTTGGCTCTATGTTCTCATTTTCTTAAGGATTGATCCACTG
Organism: Maratus speciosus; assembly: GCA_963932465.1. Classification (NCBI taxonomy): domain Eukaryota; kingdom Metazoa; phylum Arthropoda; class Arachnida; order Araneae; family Salticidae; genus Maratus; species Maratus speciosus. Next base: position 2,484,409 of record OZ010786.1, on the reverse strand, counting down.
TGCGGCGGTGATAGCGGTAGTTACTTTTTTTTTAATAGAGAGAATCATTATCAGCAATGCTTTTATGCTTCTACTAAGATAGTTACCTCCAGCGCTCCTCAACACATTGATGAATGCCCGCACATTGAAATTTTTGTGTATCGGAAAAATAAACTTTTCTCAAAAACTATGTGACTTAGGGTAATCGCTATAATTTTCCAGCAAAGTTTAAATTACCGCCTACTCCCTCTAATTTTTTTCATAATTTTAGTTTCAGTAGATCCGAAAATAGATGGTGGGGACATATGTTTGCACTACATTTTCGACGATATTTATGAAAATATGGTAGCTAAAATTAAAAGAAATGTACTTTTCAGTTCAGCATTACGAAATCTTTCACACGATACCCTACAAATAAAAGATTTTTTTTAAAGTCTCTTAATTACCCCCTCTGTATTTTTCCTAAATATATTAGTGAATCTATAATAATAAGGAAAGTAGTTTGTGTGTGAGTGTGTGAGCGTGTGAGTGTGTCTGTGTCGACGGTGTTCTGGAAAGACCGCTGCACGTAGAGCTACAAAATTTGGGGAAAAGTTACGTCTACATATGAAGTTTTGTACCTCCATGCCCGATTTTCAATTTTTTCATCAGATTTTTTTTAATTTAATCTTTTATTCGATTTTTAGCGCTTTTTTAAGTTTTAAGGCGATTTTTCCACATTAGTGGAAAGAATACGGTTTCTTTCTTTTAACCCAATATTATAAATTTTGTTCTCTTCTCAAAAAAAAAATTATTCCGAATTAGTGCAGCGATTTTTGAATTTTTAGCGTATTTTTTACGCGATTATTGAACAACATTTAATGCACCTCCATACCTATAAGAGTGTTACCGTAGGGGAGACCCAGTTATGTCGCCAAATGCCGCCAAGTTTGTGCCAACTTGGCAATATATCGCTAAATTTGGCAACCAAAATTAGTCGCCAAATGTGACGCCAACTTGGCGATATCTCTAATATTTCACCAAATTCTCATAGACTTCCATTCTAAACTAATAGCGTTTACTTGCTTACATAAAATCAACAAACTTATTTTAATGCAATAAAAACTTAAGGAACTATAACTTAAGGGACTATTAACTTAAGGGATTATTTTATTATATTTAAGGGAGTCCAAGTAAACTAATTATGAATAAAAGAAATACGATTCAGTGCTTAGCATGATTTCCCAAACATAAATTTTAAGAGAGCCCACAGGTCAAAGAAATTAGATTTGAAACATTTATCCAATTATAGTAAATTTTGACTTTCGTAATTTTTCAAATTTTTGAGATTTTTTAATGCGGTTTTTACGTTTCTTCGCGATCTGCTGTAATTTTTTGACATTTCATTTTTGACCTAAAGTACATTCTGCAATCATTTCAGTAATGTTTATCAAGATTTCGTATAGCAATTTTCGCATTTTTCGGGAATTTTGCATGTGTTTTTTAATGCATTTTAGCAATTTTCTACCATTTTTCCATATTAGTGAAAGGAATCAACTTGCAATCTTTGAACACAATATATAATTTGTTTTCTCATTTCGAAATTTGTTCAGCGATTTAAATTTTTTTCGCGATATCGTATTGTGATTTTTAGGGCTTTTTCGCAATTCCTCCTGTTTTTTACGTACCCGGGCAACGCCGGGCAAGTTCGCTAGTGTTTAATAATCTGTAAATATGTGGGTCAATAGTCTTTATTACTTCTCCCAATTGGAACTTTCCACGTTCCATAGTTTACGAGTAAAATGGCTGTGACAGACAGACACAGGAGTGATTTTCTAATGGTTCTGTTTTCACTTTTTAAGTACGGAATCCTAAAATCTGTATATCTTTCATAAAAAATTAAACATGGTTAATTAAATGACATTTAAAAGACCTGGACATTTACACCATGTAAAGTTACATATAAGGGTGAAAATAAAAATTCGCAAGTATATTAAACGGTGTATAAAATTTTGTAAAGTTTAAAAACTAAATAAACATTAAAATAAAGTTAAGATATTCTACGTTTCGATCATCTACTGTGATCTTCATCAGGAAAACGTTGTCATAATACTTCCACAAAAAAGGAAAAAACCGTCTTGAATTTCAAAGGTTCGTTATATTTCCAGTCAATTAACGCTTTAACCAATCGCAAGCAAGAAAATATGCATTGTCACTATCTAGCTGGCAAAAAATAGAATAAAATTTTAAATGATTTACGGAAGGATAATGCCATGGCGTTATTTATCAGGTGATAACGGAATAAAAGAAAATAGAATGAACAGTATGGCATGCAGTGGCTACATCTATTGTAAAGTAATGCAAATAAATGCAGAATTGAAAATAAAAGAGACAAACATTGCTAAAAGCAAAAATAGCAGTGCATACACAACGTTGAAAGATATAAATTTAATAAAATTAGTTGCAAATGATTATTTTAACATGGGTGTCCAAAGTTTACGGATATTAAATGATATTTTATCTTTACAAACTTCCTTTCTTTTTACCATAATTTCAATGAATTGTTTCCGTAGGACATCAGTAACAGCATTACACAGAATTATTATCTTGGCATTACTAAAGTCTGTCTGACGATATTGAAAATTTCGAAATTATGCTCTTTTAAACGTTCAAGAAATTTTCATTTCGTAGCTCCAATGTAAAACTTTCTTGCACCACTTTCCAAAATAATAGGTATTTCATAAACTCCGGCACGTTTATGCCCAGGTGTAGGATCCAAATTACTATTTAACAAGTTAGTAAAGTAAGGAGGGGGAATAGCAACAAGTTAAACGTTAAATCCGCGAACAATTTTCCTTAACTTTTCAAAAATGACTGGGACGCACCTGAATCGACAAAAATTGGATTCTGCTGATTATTAGGCAAGCAATGAGGGGGGAGACAGTGTTGCTAGTGAATAATATTATAAATAAATTTAATGGGAAAACCATGATCTATGGCAATCTGCTTCATAAAATTAAGCTCCTTTGTATAAATGATTTAAATGCCGCAATGCGATAGTTAAAGGGTAAGTTACAATCGAAGGGATAACAGTATATTAAATTTAATTAAGAGAACGCAGTAAAACAATATGCTCCAACGCTACTTTTGACTTCCATTTAAAAATATGGCACTTTTTTTAATAGCGTCCCTCTCAATTACGACTATGCCAAGTTACATTCAATTTCGCCAAGACCGTTGCCAACTCATGAAACGTAACGTAACAAGCACGTATAAAAGATATATAAAAATAAGCAATATTGAATTAAATAATATAATATCTTATTATTAAGAATAAATAACACAGTTTAATATCATTTTCTTACAATGCTTTGTTAGAATAATAACTTTTTAAAGTCACTCCATACATTTTCGGAAATTTCGCACATATGTAGTTGCTTATTACATCATCTTTTAGATGTTCATTCCTCTGCGCAATAGTTTTAAAGCAGTGCGGAAGTGCGGAAGTGTTAAAGCAGTTACGAACAGCTTAATCGAACCACTAAACAAATTTCAAACACAAACACCTTTTTCTTTCTTTTTTTTTCAACTTTTTGCTCTAAATGTTCATATAGCTTATCATTGGCAGCATAATCTTTCATACCATGGTCATTTTCACATATTTGTTTGTGGAGTAAAAACCCTCCCTTTTTTAAAAATGAGATTCTATTCATCTAAATTTCGGGTAAATTAAAGATTGTCTCCATATTTATAAAAATAATTATGGACAATTAAAGGAAAAATAATACAACCTGCAATGAAAAAATACTATATGTAATATTCTAGATCATAAAAAAGAAACATAATAATAGCCTAAACACGCACTGTTTATTTAATACTGATAATTATTTGACAAGAATTTAACCAAACATAGCGATATATCTCTGTCATTTCGTAATTCTTCCTGGGGACTGCAAATAAAAAAGTGGCATAATATATATATGTATATATATATATACTTAATCTGCCTGTTTATAAAAGATTTTTTATAGATATAAAATGCATTGGTCAGTCACATGTGAGAAGAACATCGAAAGACTCGAACTTTCTATTTTTTTTTAAGTGCAATTTTTCTCAACAATTTACATAGGTGATATAGTGCAGTTCAGAACTTTAAAATATCGATACTGATGACCAGGTTCGATTTGTATGCATTCGCTGGAATTTAAAAAAAGCTGTGTGCTATGATAGTTAAAGAAATACTAGGAGGCACTGCCCCCTGCGAGCTACGCTCGTCAAACCCCGTCCAGACACCGCAAAATCTAAAAGCACGCTAATCTGATAGGTTTTAAAAATATTAGAGAAGATTGAGTTATAATGAAAAAACCTGTAGCGATCTCCCTGTAAACGGGTTCCCATTCAATTCCCTTTGATAGCGAAAACTTAAGGCCGAAGCAATTGCTGTTAAGATATCCCATGGTTGTTTTCATGTTTCCTTAAAGAAGATCAGTTAAACATTTGAAAAAAAGCTAAAATAAAATGAATTAAGTAAACAGGGTCTTTGCCTCCCTGTATTTTTAACAGCGTTATAAATCGATTGACATAATACAATTTACTACAATTCCAACAGTTTACTGCTTTAACACCTTCAAGGGCGGTTTTTTTTTTTTTTTTTTTTTTTTTTTTTTTGAGCACTTAATTTTAATTATTAAATGTCACATTGGCACCAGAATATTGGAATGAAAATTTCCAATTTATTAAATAAGTGAACAAAAGCATTTTCGCATTTCGAAATTTGTTTGTAAATTCTGGTGCCATTCACTGATTTCAACATTTTACGAATAGAAGTACTTTACCCCTAAAAGGGTTAAACGCACATTAATGTATTTATTATTTTAAAATTTCCTTTCTCTTTTAATATTCACGTATAAATAAAATTTTAAAGACCTAATTATCTATATATTCCTGCTTTTAACTTGTACTCATTTAATAGTAATTTTAAAGTTTTTATCTGTTTTTAATTGTCACGTGTAAATAAATTTGTAAACGTTAGGAAATATTATTATTTGCGCTGTTTTTAGAATTGAAAACATTCTGTATAATAATAGCCTAGGTCATGTGACTATCATCAACAGTTCCGGGCGGATAACTTTGTTTTTATATACCAGGCGGCCATTTTGGTACTTTAATGTTAGCCAGCAAGTCGCCAAATATAATTCTATCGCCATCATTTCACCTACGTTATAATAGTCCAAATCATCAAACTGCCATAAACAATTACGGGCTGATCCCTTCGCTTTTCATAAAAAAGGTTTCCATTTTGATTAAAGAATCAAAATTATTTTTTCGAATAAAACTACGTAAAACGTGTCATGACTGCAAATAATTTTTGGTACATTTATGTTAGCCGGGTGCAAATCTCGCCAATAGCTTCTTTTTTTTTACGCGCCCAACAATAGCCGGGTTACCATGACAGTCCAAATAACGCCATTTAGTCGCCAATTAGGCGCCCCGGTGCATGTATGACATCTGTGCCTAATATGTTTCTTTTCTTTTCGGTTAAAAAAAGAAAGAAGTGGAAGCCATTAATTTTAAATGGTTCAGTTTTAAATGAAAATTTTGTATTAAATAAAATTATAATGAAATACAAAAAAAAAAAAAAAAAAAAAAAAAAAAAAAAAAAAAAAATGCGACGGGTGAAATGTTTGGCGATTTATCACCTGCGTCGCGCTAACATAAAAATACCGAGATCTTGATTTCTCCATCAGAACCTTCCGATATGGCGAAAGGTTGTTCAAGTACATTGAATTATGAATAAAAGTAACATGATACATTTCTTATAATACATTTAAGGGAGGTCAAACTGTTCGCCAAACTAATTTAAAATAATAACCTTTTCTAAAATATGAAGAAAAAAATCTGTTATGATTAAAATTTGAGTTGCCATCATTAGAGAAACAGTATTTAAAATTAGAAAAAAATTAATATCTCAAAAAGTAATTCAAATTTAAAAATTCTAATACCAGTTTTGAGATCTGCGGAATTAATACGGATTTTTGGCGTTAATTTCATCGCAGAATATTCCATATTTTAGGAGAAATCGCCGTGAAACATAATCAGTTGTTTAATCAGTCGTTTCATAAAATCGTTTCATAAAGATGTTTCATATAGTCGTTTCATAAAATCGTTTCATAAAGTCGTTTCATAAATTCGTTTCATTAGGATTTTATATATATGGGGTAGAAATGCTCTAAAATCCCTCTTTACGATACCTCTTTATTCGGAGTAGAAACATAAAATTATACAGTCCATACAGAAATGGATAGGGATGGTGAAAGCATTTCTAAGTAACTTACGTTTTTATATGACTGACTTCGTGAAGCGAAAGATTGCGATTGATTGAGACTTTCTGTAATACACAAATTTCTGCATCACACAATTGGCGAAAAAGAGCACATGAGAAATGAATGATATCATTTAAGCAAAACTGTCTGTTATTCTTTAAACAGTATGGAAAATTTTGAATTTCCTGACAGAGCAACCAGAATAGCAGTCCTAAACAGTAAGCCGGAAAGAATTCGAAAGACCAATTCGTACGTTAGGAGCAAAGTTTTGGTAACATAGAGTGAAAGACAAAACAAACCGCATGTACTGGAATGTCAAACATTAAGCTAACCAAAGAGATATTTCAACTAAACGTTGAATGGAATGAGAATGAAACTCCATATCTAATAAAACTTTTTATATCTAATGTGGGTGAATAATCCTCTAAATGAATTCTATCTCTGAGAGAGTAGTTTTAGTGATAAAGACATTTTACAATTTAAAAAATATTTTCTTGTATATTTCGATAAACAAAATTAAGTGCGGTTCTTTCAGTGTTAAAATTTGAAATTACAGTTGCTTCATTTTTAAAATCGAATTTATCATCGAACAGTGTTGTATATGTTTCACCTTTATTCATGAGCAATAATGTTTGAATTAAAAATATTTAAAAACGCAAAATATTTTTTATACTACTACTTCTCAAGAAAGACAGCCACGCGACCATCGGAGCTCTCTTCCTTTCCAACACTAACCCGGAAAGGTATCAGCACACCTGATCACGGAAGATGTTACTGGAAAAATGTAAAAGCTAAATTCGACAAGTTTAGGGCATTGGCCAGATGAATAAGTTCCATTTCTTTTTCGAGATACTTGAAAAATATGAGTCTTGTAATCTAGCAAAAATATTTCAAGCACATTGTCTAGTTTAAGTTAAACCATTTTTAAATGTATGAATAATCAAAAAAATAATTGTACGAAATAGACAATCTTTTTTTCTTAATATCTCAAAATATTCCTGAACTGTAATATTAAAAGTAAAAAAATAATTCTCATATTGTGCTGTAAAACGTTTTTAAAATGCTCTTAATAATTAAATGAAAACCCGATAATATAATTCTCAACATAAGCAAACATTGAAATAATTCGGATTATGATTCTAAATTCTTAACTTTTATTAATAAAACCCCCACACATCCCTAACTTACTTGCACGTATTGAATATATGAAATTAAGAAATTATCTTACTGTACTAAATGGAATCATAAAAATATATAAGAGAATTTTATGAAGATTTTTGGAATGTTTCATGTTTACCAAACTTTATATCCTACTTTCTATTATTGTTATGTAATTATATATGCTTATTCAGTTATCTTTTATGGAACTTTGTAAATTGTACAAGTAAGCATATAATATTCTGTTGGAAATTCTAACCCTATTTACTAATAATAACGTAAAAAGAAAAGTTGGAAAATACATTATGAACAATTTGTCTTCGTATACAGAATGCGAAAACAATTTGTCATAAACATTCATTATTCATTATTTTCTCTTTTGTTTCCAAATGCTTAACATGGTTTCTGTCAAAATAATATTTGCCAAAAATTTATGATAGAGGTTAATCTTTATCTCTCGGTGTACTTATTAATTAATAAACAATACTTAAAATCTGCATGAACTAAAGGGTGAATTTACGTCATCCGTAAAGGATCATTGATTAAGAAAGGGAATACCATAATTAGAAAACATTACACACAAGACATTTCTAACTTTCAACATAGATGAATTTTCAAAAGGTTACAAGAATATGACAATAAATTTATAACTTTTAAATTTTACTATTCTATTTTATGTTTGAAAGAACTTTTCAAATAAGAATAATAAATAATTTTACGTAAAAAAAAATTTAAACAGATTTACATGGTAGATATTTTTTGTATAATCCTTTTATAAACTATGTTTAAAAATATCAAATTTATTTTTACTTTTTTCTATCCTTACAAGAAGAAAATAATGGATTCGTGAAAATTTTCGGTATTCGGTTTTCGACGGATTTACACATTTTAGGGTCAGATAACCATAAAAACTTGTCTTTACAAAATGTCTGTCCCGCAGGTGGCGCTGCAAGGCTGCATTTATCACGATTTCTGCAATAACTGTATCGCAAGTCCTAATGCATGAATTTTCATCAAACTTCAGATTCAGTTAGTCCCTGATATAAATTGGTCCTTATTAGTTTTTGGATTAAATCGACTAACAAGTGGCGCTGATATGAAGATTTTTTTGCGATTTCCGCAATAGTTCTACCTCAAAAACTAATGCACGGATTTTCATCAAACTTCAGATTCAGCAACAAATTGACATAAGTTGTTGCTGATTAGATTTTGGTGTAAATCACTTAGCCGGTAGCACTGATATGTTTTATTTTTCAGGAAATATTAACATGTGTGAGATAGAAGAAAGTTTTGGAATTGCCACAACAGACTAGTTTCCTACTATATTTGTTTTAGTGTGCCATACCCAAATTTTAAAATGCGTATAAGAAAGTTTATTATAATTTTTATTATATTTACTGGTAAGAATAATAAATATATTTATAGCTATCGATATTCGCGAGATAAACCTACATTTTATCGTTTAATTCTTATAATAAAATAAGTTAAATTTAATTAATGAAACTATGCCTTTATAAAGAAATAATTATTTGTTTGTATGTTTCTTAAAGAAATCCACAATTTTCAACCGATATGCAAGAAACCTTTAGAACGTTATATAAAACTGATGCGATGCATTTAGCATCCCTAGCGCCTATTAACAAAAGCGCCACCTTTTTCTTAAGTGCCTACTAATATCCGAGTAAATGGAGAGCGTGCGCCCACGAACTGCCGGTTCTCCAATAAGACACAGCCGCGTGTTGATTGCATCACTAGCACGTCATGTGAGGGACCGAGCTGCAGATGTTCGTTTTGGGGAGCAGAACAGTGCGAACTGGAATGAAATGAGTAACGACTGCTCGGATGAGGGATATTTGTTTTTGCGACAGGGAGAAAGTTGAGAACTGATTGAATGGTATTTTTTTTGGATGTTGGTAACAGAACGATTGTGTATAACAATGAATAAGACTGTAAATAAGCTCTTCATTGTAAATATGCATCAAAATTTACATTGATGCTTTAATGCACATTTAGTTAATTCTGAATGTGTCGGTTAATTTTTATAACTAGTCACGACTCTCTTTTGTATAATACATTCGTTTTAGAACAACTGTAAAGTTTCTGTCAACTTAAAAAATATATTAGACTACTGTTTACATTATTTTTAAAACAATTACCACAGATTCTCATTATAAAAATCTATTGTTTTCATTTTCTAATGCATTTTTTTTCTTTCCTGTTGCCGCAGAAACAAACTGCGCATGGACAATATTTTTAACAGCCTATAAATTAAAATATCGATTGTTATCTTAAGACAATCTCATCTTATCCTGTAAATAATATTCTTCTTTGCAAATATTCGTCAAAATGCGCATCGATGCTTTAACACACATTTAGTTAATTCTGTAGGTGTTAGTTGCTTTTTTATAATGAGTCACGACCAATGGTGGATCTAAGGGGAGGGGGAGAAGGGGCGATCGTCTCCCCCCCCCCTCTTAGGCTAATAAAGGGTTTGCAAAACGACATCATGCACCCTCACTGGAAATTTCTTGGGGCGAAGCTGGAGCCCGGCGCGGCATCCACGAGACCCGGGATGGGTCAGGTCTTTTCTCTTTTAGCGCTGGGTCGTGTCCTGAACTAACATTTTCTGCAGAATTGAGTCGGGTAAGAATTCTTTTTCTTCCAGGTCGAGCCTAGCCTCGACTTCATTCTTCCCAGAGGTCCGCACTGGCCAAAATTTCCAGGTCGGGGCTCGGCCCGGAATAAAAGCTAAATGTTCGGTCCCTCTCTGAGTCAGCCCGTATGTTAAGCATTATTGGCCCGACCGCGACCCGCACACTCCTCTAAAATCTTATCCCCGAGCTCATGTTGAGCTGGCATCTTACTTATTTGTTATTCGTAAAGATTATACTATTTATGTTGTACATTTGTTTAGCGAAATCTTTAGATATTTTATTTGGTTAGATAAGTTACAGAGATGCATTTTCAAAAATGTACTTTTATTTTTTGTAGAGGTTAAAAATTATGATTTTCTTTTATCATCCGTTTCATTCATTCTAAACTGATTTTCTTGCTCGATTTTCATTTGAATTTAATTTTGTAAGTCATATTTTATCGTCTATATTTCTCGTCTAATATTTCTAAGTCATATCAATATCTAAGTCATTCATTCATATTATTGTTTTTCTGTATTCATGAATTTTGAACATAATCTGAAAATAAAATATAAGCATAAGTATAAACGTAAGTGTGCTTTATGAATAATTTTAATTAGCTTTTATATTCAGCTTATAATTTGTTTGTGTGGGTTGGACCTGAAAATTTCGGCCCCGATAAACCTGTAACCGACATTTCGAAGCCAGCTTTAAATTTTTTTTTTAAATGCTTTTTTCAGTCATCATCCCATAGCTACTGAATTACCGGTTGACCTAAAATGGACTGACTGATTTTAAAATTCAATAACTTGCAAATGGTGACAGCTATTAAAAATATACTTCTAGAGAGTTATGAAAGATGTCAGAAGCAGGGGTGATTCTGTTCCGAAATTTCAGAAAATTTAGGGCATTCAGTTCCGAACATTTAAAAAATTCGGGCAAAAAACAAAATCGCGAGTTTTGATGCATGGTCACCATAAAAAATCAATTTCGTCATTCGTTGGCAGAAAATATCTTCAATTTCGCCACAAGATCACAGAAAAAACGCTAATTTGGACAAAGAGCCACGGGAAAAAGCGAAATTCTTGAAATTACCGCGGAAAACGCGAATTTCGTCAAAGGATCAGCGAGAAAATGCGAATTTCATCGAAGGGTCGAGAAAAAACACGAATTTCGTCAAATTGCCGCGAAAGAAACGCGAATTTCGTCAAAGGGTCGAAAAAAACATAACTTTCGTCAAAGGATCGCGAAGAAAACGCGAATCTTTTCAAAGAATCTCGGAAAAAGCAAATTTCGTCAAAGGGTCGTGGAAGAAATACGAATTTCATAAAAGTGTCGCGGAAAAATACAGTGGTCTCTTTAAAAACAGCACACATACATATATCTATGTTTATTATTATAGGTGTAATTTTTGATCTAAAATAATATACAAAACTAACTTTAAAAAAAGGGTTAACGCAAAGCTTGCAGGAATCAACACTTAGCTTGAAATCGACCTGAATCGAAAACAGCAAACCCGACCTGCAACAAAAATAATTAGTGCGATGAGGGAATTTCCTCTTCCCTTTGGATTTAATCGCTCAGAAAATTTACTTTGAATTTCAGAATTTTTTTTTAACAAAATCACCCGTGATCAGGAGTTTTTTTTACTGCGATTCTTGATTTTTGTTTAGCAACGATAGATGGCACTGCAAGCAATAGGCGCTAAATCAGTGCCCGAGTTTTGTCTTCTTTCTTCTCTCAGTATTGATGCGAGAAAAGGAAGTTAAATATACGCAGTGGGGTCCATAGAACAAAAGTGCACTGGCGACTAAGAACATCTCCATATATTTAACCTCCTTCTTTCGCATTTATACTGAGGTAAGATGGAGGCCAGAAATTAGTCCCCGATTTAACGAATATTGCTTGCAGCGCCATCTACCGCTGCAATTGTAAAGTAAAATTAAGAATCTTGCATAACCCTCCTGAAAGATTCTTTTAAATAGCTGTCACCATTTGCAAATTACTGAATTTTTAAATCAGTGTGTCCATTTTAAAACACCAAGTATGTTTCTTTAATAAGTTGCTAAGCATTCTTTACTGATTTACAGCTGATCTTAGATATAAAAAGACAAGCAGTGTTATACCAAATTAGTATTTTTTACATAAATCTGAAGATTAAAAAGTGTTCCTATATAATTATTTGTGCGTGTCCGTTATAGAGCTTTTACTGTATATAGTTTTTATTTAAAAAAAATATTTAGACTTTCTTTTGAAAAATCGGGTCAACCCGAATCCTATTCGCCAAAGAACCAATCCGAAGCTGGCCCAAACCCGAAATAATGTTCTCAATCTGCCCAAAACCCAACGCGCTAGGCTCAACAAAAAAATAGACGTCAACGCAACCAGCAGAAAAATGTAGCAGTCAACCGGACCCAAACCCGACCAGCAGAAAAAAGTGGAAGCCAACCGGACCCAAACGTGACCCACAGTGAAAAAGTAGAATTTATCCCGACCAGCAGCAAAAAATAGAAATCAATCGAACCCAAACCCGACCCACGGCAAAACGTAGAAGTAACACGACCCACAGCGAAAAAAATTTGCCCCGACCCGAGCATCAGATTGGAGTCTCTAAATTTTTTAAATCCCCCCCGCCCCCGTGAGGACTCTCCAGATCCGGCCTTGGTCACAACTCTTCTTTCTATAACACATTCGGTTTAGAACAACACTAAAATCACTTTCAACTTAAAAAAATATATCAGACCACTCTTTACCTCTTTTTTCAAACAATTACTATAGTTTATCATTATAAAAACCTATTTTTTTCATTTTCTAATGGATATTTTTCATTCATGTTGACAAACAAAGAAACTGCGCGTGGACAATATTTTTATAAACTTACTAGCAACCTCCACGGCTTTGCTCGCGTAAAAGTGATATTTTTATGTTTAAATTTTTGTTATAAGAAATTAAACTTTTCGTATAATTCAAGAATTACTAATTAACCCACATTTTGACTAAACTTCATTAATGCACTGCATTACGCAGAAATGAGACAAATTAATAAGAAATACTAAAACTAATTCTAAATAAAGTATAATTTAGAAAGTATTTTGAAGCGTTTATTCTCATTTTATCTGCACATTTCAGTGTTAATTTGACGATTTGAATTATTTGTAAACCATCTTCTTAAAACACATTTACATCTTAAAATTAACCGTCATGTCAAATCCCAAGCTTCTTGTCTAACGCTATACCACCTCTTTGGTGGTAGTGGCACCAACATAAAATGCCTATATTAAAACAGGGAATATCACCATTAATTTGCCAACATTAATTTTGAAATCGGTTTAGTATTTCCTAATATTCCATAGAAAACGTAATTTAGAAAGTTTTTAAATACTTTCTTGAAACGTTCGTTGTTCCTGCCAACACAAGATGGTTATGGCACCAGCATAAAATAAAGCATCTGTTGGATCAGAGAGTATCACTATGGATTCGCAACCGTTACTTTTGGAGTCTGTATATTATTTCCTGAGATTTCATAAAAATCGTAACTTATTACTTTTTTAGAACGCTTTTCACTCCTTCCCTTGTCTTTACGCCTTTAAAGTTTCGAATTTCTTTTCGATTGCTCTTAGAGGGCATTTATATTTTATAGCTACCATGCCATATTTCAAGATTCTAGTCTCTTCAGTATCAAAGAAATCGCAATTTAGAACGTTTTTTGCTCCTGCAACTCTCTAGTGGTAGTGGCACCGACATAAAATATAGCTTATGTTTGAGAAGGTTCTGCCACCGCCAATTTGCAACTGTTATTTTTTAAACGTTTTGTTATTTAATAAGATTGCATAAAAATCGTAATTTAGAACGTTTTTAGAACGCTTTTCGCTTTATTAATCCTGTTAAATATGGAATTTTCTCTTTCGATGGTTCTTAGTATGCGCATCATTTAAGAGCTAAATTTCAAAATGTTACACCCCTCAGTATGACAAAAAACGCAATTTAGAACATTTTTTTCTACTGTAACCCCCAGGTGTTAGCGACAACATCAAAAAGTATAGCTTAGATAAGGGAATTGAGTGTCATCATCAATTTGCAAACATTATTTTTGAAATCTGTTTGATATTTCCTGAGATTGAGTAGAAGTCGCAATCTAGGGCATTTTTAATTCGCTTTTGGCCCATTTTCACCAATTTTAAATTTCGAATTTTTTAGGAAATGTTCTTAAAGATCATTTATGGTTTATAAGTAACTTCCATGCCGAATTTCATGTATCTAGGCCTTTCAGTAACACAAACATTGCATTTAGAAAGTTTTTTGTTCCGGCAACACCCATATGGTAGTGGTACCGACAAAAAATACAGTCGATCTTGGTACAAGCGCTATCAACATAATTTTCACAACACTATTTTTGCAATCAGTTGCGTAATCATAAATCGCATTTTAGAACCATTTTAGAACGCTTTTCGCGAATTTTCACCCCTTTTAATTTTCGATTTTTTAAAGAAATGTTCTTAGAGATCACTTATATCTTATAAGTAACTACCATTCTAGATTTTATGTTTATAGGCTTTTCAGTAACACAAAAATCGGATTTCTAAAACGGTTTTTGCTCCTGCAACCCCTTTGGGATAGTAGCATGGACATAAGATATGTTTTATGATTTTTGTTGAAACAGGGACTAATACCATAATTTTCAAACCATTACTTTTGAAATCCGTTCGGTAGTTTCAAATAGTACCTCGAACAAAGAAACCAACATCTTCCTTTTATTGTATACACGGCAAAATTCTTTGAATTTGTGCAGAAATTGACAAAGAATTTGCTCCTTTCAAATTTTAAAACTTACATTTTAGGAATGTTTTACATAAAATATAGATAAAGAACGATGCCTGAAGTAAAAATAGTTTTCATTTATAATGTCATTCATGTAGCATGTTATGATTTAAAATATTAATAAAAACGGACGGTAAATATCCCTCAATAATTCTGTAATATTAAATATGAATATGAAGGATGATTTTAAAAAACATGTTCAAAAAGTACTAGAAAGAAAGTTTCAACGATAGAATATTTTCATTCAATTTAAAAATTTGATAAATCAAATAGGAAACATATTTAATATATTTTCATGGAAAACAAAATACTATTTTTTGATTAAAATGCATTTTTCGCACATAGCACAGCAAATATTTAAAGATATAAATGAATGTTTTGAAACGTCTTTTGATAGTTTTACTTAATTCCGTTTCAATAAGGAACATATTTATTTTTTAAAATAATGCAAAGTACACATGAAATTATCTGTTATGTTTTCCAGATTATTGCACTGCTTAGAGCGTGTTTTCTACAATCCAATATCACTACTTTTTATTTATTTATTTATTTATTTTTTGTATTTTTGTGAAAATTCTGCAGTTTTAACACTTTTGAAATACTTTGACCATAAACAAACCATAAGATATTAGCGACTTGTTTATGAACCTAACTTAAAATTTACGTCTTATTCCTTACAGCAATTTCAACTCATAATGTTTCATTTTAAACAAGAAAACGTTTTTCAATTACCTTTCACAAATTATTTTTCACGAAAGAAGTAAATGAGACTATTGATTTTTCTTAAAGACAAGGTACTTAAAAAATATCTGTTAAATTTAGTCACTAACACGCACTTTCACGTCAGAAGCTAAAATTAACTTTGAAGTTTTAAAGTTCATTAGTTGTTTGAAACTTAATGTCAAGATTTTTTAATACTTAAAAAAAAAGCTATTTATTCTTTTAAGTTTTTTAATGTAAGGCTTTACTTTACTTGCATAAGTAACTATTTTTATCAATAAAAGATTAAAATAACTTGTCTGTATACAGATACGACATTTACAATGTAGATTGATTGAATGATGATATCGCTCACCCGCAAGAAAAGTGACACATCTCGCAGAATTTCATTTTGCGTTTTTATTCAATTAATAGGTCTGTCATACGTGTGTCTTACTACACAAACAGTTTCATGAGTGTAGTTATACTGAAAATCTCGTATTTACGCTATATGTCCATTCTTGACCACAGAAGAGGGCTGGATTGCGTGGGGAGGTAAAATTGTCCAACTCTCCAAACCTCATCCTACGTCTTCATTCTTAAAGGTTTTATGCTTTTATGCACTATTTTACTCCTGCATGCAGAGATAAGTGCTATAATTCCATGTTACAATAAAATCATGCAAATTTTCTTTTGCCTCTCCTGTGAAATTTGCTTTTGTCGAGATGTGATACTTTTCTTGCGGGTGAGCGATATCATGTATATTGAATGAAGACTTAAATGAGACAATATAGTAGAGACAATTTAGATAGAAGTGATAATATGGAGATCTGAATGGGCCTGCCTGTGGCCCGAAACCCGAACCCGGCCCTATTTTCATTCACGCACTCGGGCTGGACCGGGCCATACGTTTGTCTGAAGGCTCGGGCCGAGCCTAGTTACTACACTTTATGGGCCGGGCCGGGTACGGGCCTTAATTTTTTTCTCAAGGATCAGGCCGGTCCGTACCTAACTCATTTTTTCTGTACAGAGCCGGGACTAGTTTAATTCCTAGTCTTCACAGCCCAAAATTTTCAGTCCTATTTTTGACCCAGCCCTTATGAAAACCATCTCCGTTCAAAGATCAATTAACTTAGGCCTGGCCCAAAAATTTTTACAAAAAATGTATACATATTTAAATCGCCATATTCTACAACTAAGCTTTAAAATTTATTCTTTTTAAAGAATAGTAGATTTCTGCACTTATTAAAATATAGCTATATTAAAATACATTAAAACGTTGGAAACAAAAACCTTCCAATGACGGAATCTTGTTTTAAACTGAAAAATGTGTTGATCCATGCAAAATTAAAATTCTAATACATAAGAAAAGGAGATGCAATACATTTACACTTGTTAAGATGGGAACTATAGCGCATTTTTCCCCCCCTTTTCTATGCAATTCCGTCTTAGAATATTTTACTGTATAGCATTTTTCAGTGTTTTTACACTTCGATACATAGAGTACGGATTATCAAAATTAATGATAACTGAAACATTACACTGAATTAATGATATATTAATGATAACTGAATCATGACACTGAATTAATGATATATTAATGATAACTGAATCATGACATTGAATTAATGATATATTAATGATAACTGAAACATACAAGAAATAGAGATTCATTAAAAAAATAAGTATCGGGGCCTGCGGCAGTTCTATGAAAATAAAGATTACAAACATGAAAAAAAAAGTTAAGGTAAATATTTTTGGTCAGAACCCCTCGTACGAGACAATTTTTTAACCATATCGACGTAAAAATCAATGTTTTGTAGAAATTCACTCAGGCCGGGTCGGCCTCGAACCGAGATTTTAACTTTTTACCTTGTCGGGCCGGGTTCGGGCCGAATTTTTAACTCTTTTACAGGACCGGGTCAATATTTTTTCTTACGGGCCGGGCCGGGACAGGCCATTTTTTTTATGAGACAGGCCGGGCCCGTGCAGACCTCTATCATAATATTCGAAATATAACGAGTTAGCGCATTGGATGCTCCATAATTGAAACAAAATTTGTACTTAATTTTGTAAAATTGTTATTTCATGAATGTTTAAGTGTATATATATATAAATATATAGATAGATAGATATGTGTGTAATAGGAGGTTCTGCCCCCTATGAGCTACGCCCGCCAACCCACTTCAGTCTTCAAAGACTAACAAAACACGGTAAAGTGCCCTGTTAAAAAAATATTACCAGGTTATGGAAGATTGAATGATATTATAATTATAGCAGTGGCTATCTTCTGTAATCGGGTTGCCATTCTTTTCCGTTTGAATGAGGTATTTTTCGGTTACAATGGCCTCATCCAGCACTGTCGTAACAACTGATGGCGATTTTCGGGATTGATAACTATAAAGACCAATTACGCTTTTGAAAATTACCTTGTATAAAATTGTTGTTAAAAATGCCGTTTTCTTTCTGACTTTTATAACGTCGCTATGGACAATATCGTTCTTTTAATTTCAATGTTAGAAGATTCGTTACACTTGGGAATAGCTTTCAGAAAAAATGTATTTTAAAGCATTGTAATTTCAAATTTTTAAACTTGTATATTATGTTCAAATCGAGTTTTACACATTTTCAGTAACAGATATAGCATGAATTGCTATACCTGTTCATGAATTGTTTATATTATAATTTGTTATATATTCATGAATTTTTTCTTTATTTTAAAACACCATTGTACAAAGATCACAATGTATATTGTTTATATTAATTAATAAAAATATCCGAATTTTCTAAAATGTATTTATCGAATAGTAATTCGTATAAAATAAAACGAAAGCATTTTGCACCTGTATTTGTGCTGCATCAAGTGATATAATGTATAAACAAATTTTCTTGCCACACTACTTGTATACTATGTGACGTCACATAAACATTCTGCGGAATGAAAGTCACTTTAAATGTAATGTTCTAATCTATGACATAATTTTCACTATTAGATGCATTTCTCATGTAAAAATTGATTTCTCTTAAACCTTTTTTCTCTCTTAAGATTCACGTGTGTGGGAGAAGGGGTATGAAATGGACAAGGGGTGAAAGGGACAATCAAAGTTTCAGGAAGAAAGTATCAATTTTGGCTCAATAGATGGCTGTATTTGTTCTATCTTAATAATAATTCTTATAACTAACGTCAGCCATTTTTTTATTTGTAGATAATGAAAGTCAAAACCTGTTTTTGATATAAAAAATTAAATTTTAATGTTTATTTTCTTTTTTCTCTTAATAAAGTAAAATTGTGTCTATCGCTATGATATTTATGTTATTCAGCACTGTAAAATGTGCACTTCATGGGAATAGCGTTATATTTTGTTACCTAAAATACTGTCATGCATGAATACATTTTTAATTTCTTTAGGTGGGTATGGGGTTGAAAGAGACAGTAAATGAGAGGTTAAAAAGGACATGTCCCGTTCAACATCATTTTGTTCATAATTATTCAAACGAAAAAGTATTTATATTTCTTAAAATTTAAGTTATGATTTTTAGTTTTTTATGTAAAAAGTATCTATGCATTATTATTTAGAACAAAAACATGCAAATGTTACAATAATATATACCTGCGATTTCGGCCTCTTTTTCTTTTTCGGAAGTCATCGAAAAGCCAATCTGCCTCGTAAATATAAAAGGAAAATTTAAAAATCGAACCACTGAAGAAGAAATGATGCTACCGTAACTCGTTCTAATATTTAAGAATGCACTATCAGATGAATTTCACTGTGCCTTATTCATTTGTAATAGAAAGTTTTTATTAAAGCTCAAAATAAAGAGTTAGTTTCATAATTACTCCAAGCATCTAATATGAACTTTGGTTTGACGGTAGTGCAAACAAGAAAATTGGCATATGAGTATTCAATTGCATAGCTGCCAAGTTTAAACTTTTTTATACCACAAAAATGTAATAATAAATTTTACCTTCTTTAATACCCGTAATCTGGCAAACATTTCTATTACATTTTTGGCACAGAAAAACGCAAGTCGCTATGCAATTGCATTGAACTCTTCAAATATGCACGCATCTTGGTAAATAAAACAAGCAAGCTGGTATTTATTGATTCCAAAGTTTTATGCAACTAAATTCGCTCTTTTCCTCAGGAAACCTAAAGTCACTAGTTTATTAAGTTGTACAAGTTTCAACAAAGCTTTTGTTGATATTTATTTCTTTAAACATTCACGCAGTTGTGGATCGCTATAAATTTATACCAAGTAGAATATGTAACTGCGATAAAACATAGTTAATGACAGTGCACAAGCTACCTAACATAGTAGAAAATCGCGGTGGAAAAAAAAGTTTCTTTGAAGAAGACCAGCGTAATGACAGTTAAGAAGGAAATGGCATCTTTAGATTTCACAGATAGTACAAGTAGTCCCAGTAGCGATTTACCAGACGGTGATATGCGTTCAACCTATGATAATTTAAATGTTGATTATTTCGTTTTAGTGCGGTTTAAAGGCAAAAGATTAGAAGTAATGAATGCTGGAAAAATTACCCCCCCAAAAAAAATCAATAATAAAAGATGGAATGGTCTTCATGATCACACAATCCAGTGTTGAAACATGAGACACAAATAAACCCAGCATCGGTGAACAGAACATGTATCAATTTGATAGGGTTCTATTCTCGGCTTGGACATTTTTCACCCTTTTGGTTCTAAGCTTAGTTAGCTGTGTGATAAAATATGTTTTCACCGACGCTGGGTTTATTGGTGTCTCATGTTTCGCCGCAGGATTGTGTGCTCAAGCAGACTGTTCAATCTTATGCTGCAGTTGCAGTCTTACTAACATATGTGAGTGAGAGATGCTAAGTTGGGTATCGTCCTCGTAGCTTAAATGGTAGAGCACTTGGAGCGCTATTCCATTGTTTCCGGGTTCGATTCCCGGCGTGGTAATTTTCACTCTGTTGGCTCTACGCTTAGTTAGCAATGTGATAAATCACTTATTAAATATTCAATAATTTCTAGCCTAATTTTTTTTTTGCTGAAAATTAATTGAAAAATTAATTAAAATTACATAAATTAGTCTTACCTAAAAATATTACGAAAGATTGAATTATACTTAAACAACAAGAGGCGATCGTCTGTAATCCGGTTTCCATTCACTTCCCTTTAACTGAGAGATTTTAGGGCCAAATCTACCGCTAACTTTACAGCTATAAGGTATTTTCGTAATTTATTGAATGAGATCAGTTCAACATTTCAAAATTGGCTCTTATAAAATGGCTAAGTAACAAATTTCGTTGCCTCCTCAAATTTTATAGCATGCTATATATATTAGGGTGAGCAAAAAAAAACTTTTTTTCGATTTTTGATGATGGGTAGTGCGGAAAAGTTGCCATTAGTGGCACTAAGTTCACACAAAAAATTTGAGATTTATCGGACGATTCCTTCATTTGCCACAAATGATTCGAAGTTTTGCTCAAATGCTGATTTTTGAATTTTTTTAGCAAAAATTTAAAAAATGTTAAATTTAAGTTATTTTAGCTGAATTTACTTGAAATGTCATGTTTAGTATACGAAATGTTTAAATAAGCTCTGATTATGTATTATTTAATAGTTACTTGCATTTTGAATTAATTGATCTTTATAGCTTTTTCGCGTATAAATGAGCAAAAATTCCAGGAATTGTGACAACAGTGAATAAATATATCGTCTTCGATAAAGACTTGGTCAGGAGGCAGAAAAAGAAACGTGGAAAGAGGATACAGGAGGAGGAAGATCTTAGAGGAAAAAAGTTCCAAGCATCTTTTTTGATAGTAGAAAAAATAAAACGATCTTCATAGAAATAAAGGAGGCTAGCAGCACCGTCGACAGAAAGACAAAACAAACTGAACGTTGTCTGAACGTGGTTTGGAATATTTGGGTTACTTGACACCTCCTGTCGGCCACTGCGGAGAAATAGGAAATTATATAATTTTCTAAGCCAGAATAAAGTCTGCTTTGGAAAAAAATGAGGAAAAGAACTGCAACATTTGATGTGTATTCTTCATACGAACGAGCTTCCAGTCTGACAGCGGCATCAACTGTCTAGACTAGATGGTAGAACCACTGACCTAAGACCTTTACCAACTAAAACGAAGCCAGATTGATAGAGCACTCAAATCTTTAGCTTTTTGCACTTCTGATACCCATGAAACAGGAATAGGTTCGCAGAAATAGAAACGTACATTTTCGCACGCCATTAGTGATATGTGCTTCCTATTTCTATCGACGGCGCCGCATGTTCCCTTTTTCTATGAAGATCGTGTTGTTATTTCTACCATCAAAAAGTATGGTTGTAATTTTTAATCCTCCAAGATATCCCTCCTCCTGTGTCTTCTTTCCAAGTTTCTTTTTCTGTCTCCTGACCAAGTCTTTATCGATGACGAGATCTTTATTCCTGGCTGTCACAATTCCTGCCTCCTGAAGCACAGATGAAGTTCTTAACGCAGTTTACCTATATGATATACGAGTTCTAAATATGGCGAAAGCTGTGTGAGAAAGGGATATGCGTTTGGGAGTGTCTGCTTTTGAAGGCCCAGGTTCAAATTCTGATTCAGACTAACTGCCGACTTCAAAGTTCCCTCTTTTTGAATCTTCTGACAATAGCTGTATTTTAGAGCAGAAAAATAATTAACATCCTATCTCGCAGCTACTCACAGCTACTATGTCCTTTTCATCCTCATGATGACTGATTGCATTTTCATTGGTTTCTACTCCACATTCTCCTCTCCTTCGAGAATTGCTGTCAAGACATGCTGTTGTCCGGCATTCAAATATGTGACTCTGAACGCATCGAAAAAACGAAGGAAGAGCGAACAACGTAATAAAACAAAAGAGAGAAACCGACGAACAAACCAAACAATGCTTAAATTTTTGCTCAGTTAGACGCGAAAAGGCTATAAAAATCACCTAATTTAAAAATACACATAACTAATAAATAATAGATAATCAGGGCTTATTTAAACATTTCGTACATTAGACATGACATTTCAAGTAAATTCGGCGAAAATAAATTTAATTTAACATTTTAAAAATTTTTGCTAAAAAGTTTAAAAATCAGCATTTGAGCAAAACTTCAAGCAATTTGCGGCAAATGAAGGAATTGTCCGAAAAATCTCAATATTTTTGTGTAAACTTATTGCCACCAGTGGCAACTTTTCCGCACTACCCATCGTCGAAAATCGAAAAAAAGCTTTTTAACCATTTGGAAAAATGGTTATTGTCCTCGTAAGGGTAGGAAATCAAAAGCATATCTGAAGGTTTTTATTAGTTTAATCTCCAGTTTATTCGTTTTCTTATTGGTCTATACAGTAATATGTATTTCTCTTTACTTTCAACAGCGATGGACAACAAAGTGTTGCCACTATGACTAAAAAGTAATAAAAACTACAAAAAAAAATTTAATAATTCAGAAACAAATTGAGATACAGCTTTCAAACAAATTGCATTTAAAAGTACATTTTTTTCTCTATACGACGATATAAAAAGTAATATTGCGGGATGTTTAGAAGTTTAAGAAATAAATTTCATTTAAAATTGGCCGTCAGATTTCTTGGAAATCTGACGATGGAAAAGCCTTTTCCTGAACAGGCAATGAAATGCTTGGATAATACTTAAGTTTCAGGTGGATACTATGTACGAGTCGCAGGCGATTTCTGTCGCTTGCAACTTTTACGTGTAATAACTCTATTAATGTTTAATTCATGGCGTACGATCAACTCCGTGCTATTTTTTATGTCTTAAATTTTAGTCTTTGAAAAAATCATTTTCCAAATGGTCGTTGAAATTTTTTAAATTGCATTTTTTTTCTGTTGTTATAATACTAAAAAACCCAAACATAAATACAGTAGAGCCTCTTTTATTTCGTCTTATCCTAATAATTAAAAATTCCAAAAGAAATTTCAATATATATATGTTGCATTATTGAAACATTTGTAAATTTTCCTAGTTGAAATGAAGAAAGTGGCAGTCACGATATCAGTAGTGGATCACGTCCAGCAGTAATAGAGTAGCATAAGTTGTCAGAACAGGTAAATGCGATCCTGTTGTACTAGTATAATGAAAACTTGCGTGTTAAAGACTACGACATTGATGTTATATGATGATATGGAAGTTGTATCAGTCGACGAGTGAAGGCCATGGAATACATTTTTCCCTGAAAGTTTCCCCAGATATAATTGAGACAAAACGTAAATTCAGCTCATCATTTTATTTAAACATCTTTCTGCGGCGCAGTTTCCATCAAGAATATTAGACATAGCTTCATAGTAGTAATTTAGGGATGAACAAAGTTGTAGATAATGGAATACGTGGACGGTGACCAGGGGGTGGTATGAAAAATGGAAATACGACTAAAATCCGCTGAAACACAGCGAGCATTGGCCTTATGTGCGTCGGAAGGGTGTGTGTAGGAAGACAAATATGACGTAGGTCGCGCTCTCAACCAAATAATAATTAAGAATACCACGACATGGAAAGAGTGCTGACAGAGCGAGTGGATGAATTTGAAAGTAAAAAGGATAACCCCGAAATATTCACGGGAAAATAAAATGGTTGCTAAAAGAACATTCTAAAAGAAAAAAAAAAGCAGAAATGGAACATTTAATTTAAGAATACTAAAAGCGTAATATCCAAGTAATTTAGACAAGTGAGATATTAAATTAACTCATTAGGGACTAGAGTTACCGTATGGTAACAGCATAACTCTCAACCCTTTTGCTGTTTGAATACCAGTAATTTATACCAAAAATTTTAATTTTCTTTAATGACAGAAATTGTGCTATAAAATAATATATTTTTTTCTTTTCTAAATGCAATTTTTGTATTTTAAAAAGAAAAAATAATTCCGTCTTTAATGGGTTAAAGGGAATTTAACAGAATTAACGATAGATATTATTTAAGAATAAGGATTTAGTGAATATAAAGTAGTAATTTAGAATAAGATAAGGAAATCGTGGAATTAGATCTAATAATGTAACATATAATATACGAGGGCATTTCGAAAAGTAAAGATACAATGGCTCACATTCCTTTAAAAAAAAACATTTATTTAGAAAACGTAAGTTACATCTTATTAACTGGATTATTTATTATTTTTCGACATAATCATCCCCGTTATCCAAACATTTGTTAAGTCGGGGCACAAGCTTTTGTATCCCACAGTCATAGAAAGTTTCCGCCTGTTGTCGGAAGCACATTTCAACTTCATCTTTGATCTCATCATCATCATGGAATGATTTTCCTCCAAGATGTGACTTCAGGTAACAGGAGACGTCTATTCGCACGAATTGCTTCCTTCGTTCTCTGAAGAAGGGCATCAGAGATCACAGATGGCCGACTTGTTCTTTGTTCGTCATGAACATCGGTCCTACCTTCAGAGAAATCAGGACACCATTTCGTTACATTTTGTCGATTCATAATCTTCCCATAAACAGAAATAATTTCTTTGTGAATATCCCCTGGTCGCTGACCTCTTGCATGAAGCAAACGTATGACGGAGCGGATTTCGCATTTGGCGGGATCCTGAATCAGCGGAACCATTTTAAACACGACCTACTCCAACCAGAATCAACGTTGAAATGCCGAACGACAGCGAGGAGAAAGCTAGCGGTTCAAGGTTAACACCTGTGTTAACAACTTGCTTGCCAAAACTCTTTTTTTTCCTCCGGCGTACGGTGTATCTTTACTTTTCGAAATGCCCTCGTATATATTTATATATGTATATATTAAATAACACATTTTAAAGCTATTGTTTTAAATATGACGAAATTTTCACCAAAGGTTTGTTTGTTTCTCTTTTTAATATTCACATGAAAATACATTTTTATTACGCCTAATATCTTACTTATTGTTTTAAAGTTTTCTTTCACTTTTTAACATTCTCGCGTAAATAGATTTTTTATGACTTAATTTTTCCTTTTTACTGTTTTTTAATACGAAATCTTTTAATTATTATATTTATGTCTTCGTTTTCATTTTAATAGTAACATGTAAGTACATTTTTTAATTGAAGGAAATATTATACATTTCCTGAACGAAATAACAATCGTTTTCGCCGATGAGTAATCCGAAAGGTTTCACACACATTTAATCTTATACGAAGAAGCTTAGAACAAAATACTTGCTAGGATTGATTTAGTCTTTAAAGCTCGCCAAATGTTAGCAAAAAGAAATTCATAACAAAACTGAATCTTTGAACACGTAATCGTACATTTTTGCTATTGAGGTTTCAGAATTTGATTTGACATGTAGTATCGGATTATAAACATTTCCATTGCTATGCTTTAAATTCTATTATCCGGCAGAAAACCATAGCTCCCTCTAATGATTATTTTGTAACTAAAAAGTTTTATTTTAATAACCAATTTTTATGATTTAAAACTTATATCATCTAAATATGGACTGTTATGTTAACGGGGTGTCTATCCACAGCGTTTCAAAATAGGACTATTTTAAGTTATATCACCCTGTATTTTACTTTAAAACATTAACGAAATCATAAAGATCATGCAATCGTAAATCCTGCTATTTCTAACACCAATTAAGGAGTAAAATAAACCATGTAAAAAGCTTCACAGAAATTTTAAAAATTGTACATTAACAATTAGGGTATTAATGAAATTTTGAGATACAAAATTATATGTTTGTAAAAAATAATACAGTTTTGTTTTCCAAAAAAAGCAATATATTTAAAAGTTTGAAGAAATACATTTTATGAAGAAATAAATGTTATTGAAAATATGGAACTGATGAGATTACCCTCTCTGGAGAATTTTTGATTGCTACAATTGTTTCATGTACTCCAAAGGAAAATATTTTCCTTCACTGTTCCAAGCTATATTTGTATTTCAATCTCAAAACGAAAAATATAATAAATGTCTCTATCAAAACGAATTTATTCAAAATATATTCACGTTTGAAGGAGAGAAATTCTGTTGTCTTTTTCGTATGGTATGATATTTATTGTTAAAAACATATGGATGCTTTGGAAGGAATTCAAAACATATATTCCTTATACTGGGGGTATTCTCTGTTTGACTTTAAATGCGTTCTGCTTAGAAACAAGATTTTTTTCCTTTGAACTGAGAAAACATACAGTGAAATTAAAGTTTGTGTTGCGAATATCTGGAATATTTATTTAGATATAAGTATGGCAAATATTCAAATATTTATTTCGCAAAAAATCAGTACTTTTTTTCAAGAATCTTACTCAAAATATGAAATAAAGAAATACATTTTGTCAAATTAAAATCAGTTTTTAATTTTAAAATTTTAGTGACACCTTTATAATCAGATTTTCTTTATTACATGCTAGAAGAAGCGTCTCGAATGTTAAGTACGCATATCTTTAACAAGTCGGAATTGTATGTCAAACATGGCAAATGATGTGCATTCGTACTATAACTAGTTTTATATAAATATTCAGATCTTGGTGCAATAGCTATTGCACACTTATGCAAAAATGCATGAATATAAAATTTATTACGATTCTATATATTAATTTCAGTAACACTGAAATTATAGGACTTCATCATAAATAGGACTTCATCTCCACGGCAACCTAGAATCATTACCTATCATGGGATACTTTGAAGTAATTACGTATGATAGGATTTAATAGAAGGAAACTTCTATTAATATCCATTTATCTTTTGATTCTATTTTCATAAAATTGGAAGTGACTCGATAAAATTCTGCAACGATTGTATATAATAAATATCAAACCATTCGTTTAGGTCGTTTTTGCGCTGTTATACGCAGACAGGCGGACCAGGCGACGCCTATATAATTACGTATTTATTTAATTACGTATTTATATAATTACGTATTTATATAATTACGTATTTATATAATTACGTATTTATATAATTACGTATTTATATAATCACCAGCGCACTTAAAAATGCGTTTTTTATAAAAACTACTATAGTTTTTAGAGAAATTTATTAACTAGATAAAGTGCGAACTCTCGTATTCCTATTTTTCAGTAAAATAATGTTATAGATTTGTCGGTAGTCTACATTCTTGAATTTTCTCAATAGCCAAGTTCGTACATTACTAGTACTTTTAATTTGTATTATTAGTTTTATTCGAAATTTACAACTTGTAGAATATGCAATATAAATTTAAATGAAAATCCCTAGACTCTTTCAAATATAGATGGCGTAAAGGTAAAACTACTCATACGACAAGGTGAAAATTAATTGCGATGTAGTGAATAAACTTTTAATTTCAGACATTTTCAAATTTCTAGATAAATATTACATGAACCAGTAAAACCATGATAAGATGATGACCATGGGAAACCATGATGATGGGCTGCTCTGCACCCATCCATCATTCCTCACGCTCTCCGTTAACACCTTCCGTATCCCTGAATATTTTCAATTTTTAATTTATGTAAAATTTCAAGGTCTTAACACGAAACTTCCGAATGCCACGTCAGATGTGGGTAAAAAAGCATATCCAGTGATACCTCATTTACCGTTGTACTTTACATATTAGTTGGGATGTTGGCAACAGAAATAACATATATGATTTTGTTTCAAATATGTGCATATACAAGAGAAGATGTTTGATATCATACTTTAATGGAGCTCAGGGCTTGAAAACTTGAAAAAAATCGATTTTATTCTTTAGTATCTGTTTTTATTATTAAATTAATTCTGAACACATTGCAAAAAACCGCATAAAAATATTTGCATTTTTAACGGAGTTATAAGCATTTATGTAACAATGACTTTCAAAGCCGCACCCATTTAATTGCAACCTTAAGACGCCTTTTCTCAAAAGTTCATTTTTGTGGGCTATCCGCAAGATAAACAAGTTGGAAATTGCTCGTCAAACATGACAAATGAGGTGCGTTCGTACTATAACTAGTTTTATAATTATTTTTTGCACCCCATATTGTATTGAATGTATATTTTTTTGCACTTCATAAGTGAATAGTCTGTAACATCATTAAAATGCACTTGCAATAATTTTTTTCCCATTCCCCGTAATGTAACAGAACACTTTTGACTGTCCCTGTAATTCAGCTATACATCCGATTTTCATAAAATTTGAAATGGCTGGACAAAATTTTGCAATAATATATATTTAAAATTTCAGACCATTCGGAAAGCTTTAACATCATTAGAATGCACTTGCAATAATTTTTTCCCATTCCCCGTAATGTAACGGAACACTTTTGACTGTCCTTGTAATTAAACTATACATTCCATTTTCATAAAATTTGAAATGGCTCGACAAAATATTACATCAATTATATATTTAAATTTTCAGAACATTCGGAAGGCTATAACACCATTAACCCGAGAGTAGTCGCGACATTTTTTAGAACGTTAGTAGTCGCGTTCGGTCCATTTGCCGCCGTTACCAGCAGGCCGAAAACGAAGGGGAAACTTGCCGGTGTTATCAGATGATCGAAAACGGATAATGCTGGGGGAAAATATTGACTGAACTTTAAAAGATTACAGCAATAACTTTTTACAGCAATTATTTATTTCGCTTAAGTATATATTCAGTTGGCATCTAGATAAATGTTTTTATAACTCTTTCTTCGTTTTGCATAAATACTTAAAAGTAAATAGTAAATGATCTGATTGAATTTCTGATGTTACTATGAATCAATAATTAGAAGGAAAACATTTACGAATATGAATCTAAATTCGGGATAGGGGTATTTATTAATAAATTTAGCATCAATATATTACACTGACATTAAATTGAACAATTAAACTGAAAGTAAAAATGGAACATATGACATCCAACAGAAAATCAAATACAATACCACTAATTCACTAGCATATTGCGGACGATTAATTCATTTAAAACATATGAAAAACCATCAAATTTGATGCAATAAACAATTAAAGACAATATATATATATATATATATATATATATATATATATATATATATATATATATATATATATATATATATATATATATATATATATATATAAACTTTCTGTACAATAATACCATTGAAAAATAATGAAAATGACCAATAATTATGAAATCACAAACACCACATAGACCAAATATTATTAAAAATGTATAATTATATATATATATATTATATATATATATATATATATATATATATGTGTATATATATATGTATAATAAAGAAAAAGGTAAAAAATACTTAACTTCGAAATTGTAAATGTTGCAACTACGTTTTATTTATTTATTTATTTTGTGGGGTGTCTGTGTGTGTATGAGGGGGAGAGGAGGGGGAGGGCTCGCGAGATTTTGTGATTAAACGTATTTTTCTAATGAAAATGCACGATTTGTAGTTTTTCTACTTATTTCAGGGTGAGAGCAGCGTCCTTGAATAAAAACTCTGGGTACGAACTTCTCTTATATAAAGCAAATAATAAATAAGTTATCGAAATTATATATTTAATTTAAATACATTTGAAATTGTAGATTTAAATCCCAAGATGGATAAATTATTTTAATTAATAGAATGACTGAAAGGTTCCTCTTAATAGGGATGTATTTTACAGCAACTATTTAATTAAAATAAATATTCAATTGTACGTTTCATAATAAGGTATTAATGTTATAATTTATTGTTTTATAATAACATTCATTAAAATAATAAAAACAATAAGAAAATTTTCTCCGAAATTATAAATATGCAGCAATAATTTAATTTAAATGAATTTTCACTCATATTCTGGAAAACCTTATTCTGAAAAATAGTTTGAACAATTGATGAAGGACAACAAATTTAAATTTGTCAGATACCGTCCCCAAGCCTCTATTGGATTTCAATAATAATAATTAAAAAAAAACCTTTTCTGCGGCATTATTAAAACAAATGTGTTTTTACTTACAGTATGAAAATTTAACAATAGATAAATTTTAGAAAAATACTTAAAGTATTTTTTAAAATCATAGTATAAACATTCACTGAATTATCCAAAAGAGATTTTTATTTGCGTAATTTCTAGAATACATTATAAAATTCTCATTATTTTTCTTATTGTACAAATAAATTATATGTATGTTCTTCGCAGATATACATACTACATTTCTGAGAAAATTGTTTTATCTTTCGAATTTGTTTTATTGTAAAAAACGATACTTTTCAGATTTTGCAGATACGGCAATTTTTTTACTGATTCCCACAAAATTATCTTCTCTTTTTTTTAATGGTTTGGCAGTGGTATTGTCTGTTTTCTTTCATTTATATGTTCCTGTAATAAATGGAAAGCAAGTTCTTTCAAATAATGATAATGAATTTCCCTTTTTTTCCATATTTAAACGATTATCAATTTGAGAATTTATTCGCGCAATATTTGACAATGAAAAAAAAATGTAAGTGACCATCCATCAGTTTTTTGTGCGAACTGACTTCATAACAAATATAATAAAACAATTTTAAATCACATTCTAAAAGTAAAAAAAAAACTCTATGAACGGGTATAATAGCAGGAAGAAAGACGAAATAACAACAGGCAGAAAGTCCGTACTTCGAAGAAACTTTCCCCCACAGATTTCGCGGAAATGGGAAAGGATGAACACGAGGAGGAAAATTCAACTAACACAAGTGGTCGCAACGCGGTCATTTAGACCGATTGAAACTTAGGAATGCGATAAAATGCTAAGAAATAGCAGGAATGACTTGCAATTTTACTACACAAGAGTGTGAACACTCAAGTTCAGCTACACGGAATTTCGCTATCGTAACTTTAACGGGAAATGAGTTACAGGAAGATAACGAATTTCGGGCGGGGAAAAGACCAACGCGCGACTACTAACGGGTTAAAATGCACTTGCAATAATTTTTCCCATTGGCCGTAATGTAAAGAAAGACTTTTGACTATCCCTGTAATTAAACTATACATCTGATTTTCATAAAATTTGAAATGGCTCGACAAAATATTACAATAATTATGTATTTAAAATTTTAGAACATTCGGAAGGCTGTAACACCATTAAAATGCACTTGCAATAATTTTTCCCATTGGCCGTAATGTAAAGAAAAACTTTTGACTGTCCCTGTAATTAAACTATACATCCGATTTTCATAAAATTTGAAATGGCTCGTCAAAATTTTGCAGCAATCATATATTTAAAATTTCAGACCATTCGGTTGGGTAGTTTTTGCTCTGTTATATGGGGACAGACAGACGGACTGAACGACGACTATAGGAGCTACATATTTATATAATTACAAACGCACCTAAAAGAACATATCCAGTGATACCTCATTTACCGTTGTACATTACATATTAGTTGGGATGTTGAGAACAGAAATAATATATTTGGTTTTTCTCCAAGTATGGGCATATACTATAGAAGATGTTTGAAGTCATACTTTAAAGCAAGAAAATTTACATTATCAACAATAATACATATGTTCTTTCATAATAGAATATAACTGTAATATGAACAAACAACACTTGCCTTTACATTATCGTTTGGTAATAGCTAGTCGTATCAGTTAGTAGTTTATCGATGATCTTTATGTGCGTTTTGTGCGCTCGCTGGCTTTACGTAATATATATCAATTTGCTGAACAGTAATTAGAAACTTTTTTATATAAATTTGTGTAGATGGTGATCAGGAAATGAGTGTACATTTAAAAAATTAATAATTTACGAATAATGTATGTAGAAAGGTAAAAATTGACACACATGCTTGGAATGACATGGCGTTGTCTTTTAGCATTTCTATTGATATCAGTCGATCGCGGTAGACTTGCGACTTCATGTAATCCCAGAACCAAAAATCACACGGACTGAGATCTGGCACACATGAGGAAAATGGCGGCTCAGCACACGATCATCACCAAACGACGTGCGCAAGAGATCATTCACACGTCTAGCAATATGGTGTGGAGCGCCATCCTGCATAAAAAACGTACTTTCCAACAAGTGTTTATCTGTCAGGTTAGGGACGATGTGATTCTGTAACATATCGGCGTACGTCTCACCCGTCTTGCTAGCAATTACAAAACCTGAATCACGCATTTCCTGGAAGAAAAAAAGTCCTATAACGGTAGATGTGTTAAATCCACAGAGCACCGTGACTTTCTCGTGGTGCAATGGAGTTTGCACGAATATTCTGGGATTTTCGGTAGCCCAAAATCTGCAGTTGTGGGTGTTGACAGACCTTCAGAGTGTCAAATGGGCTTCGTTTATCCACATCACGTTAGGCAACCAATCGTTATCTTTCGCCATCTTTTGATACGCCCACGATATTTTTGACATAGCACGGATTTTAATTTAGATCTTTGTTTTCAGTTTTTATAAGAAAATGGCAACAAAAAGATATAGTGATCTATTATTTTCCACGGAGGAAAGAGATAGATGGCGATGCAGTATGCCGTAAAAACAGTTTGCAATATGAAGGCGGTTATCTTTCAAATTTAAATGCCCTCTTTCGACCCAGCAGCATATAGTTTCTATGGATCCGCAAGTACTTGGACTTAATTTTGAAGGGTTTTAACCGGTTTTAGGGTTGCATTTTTGGCATCACGCCCAGCCACTTTATTCATCTCCATCTATCTCTTTCCTCCGTGATTTTTTCTTCTTTACTTTCAACAAAAATCAAGTACTTTAGTTTCGACGATTACAAAAAAGTTATTAAACACTAATATCTAAAAATTAATTTGAGATTCAGCTTTCAAGCAAATTGCATTTAAAAGTGCATTTTTACCCGTACACGACTTTGTTAAAATTGAAAATGTGCAATATTTAGAAGTTCAAAAATTTGCAGTAGCGAAAATAGCAAAACAGAAATTTCATTTCAAATGTCAAAGTGTTGCCATTCACAATATGATGTCAGCGTTACGCACAGATATGTTTGTCCATTATATATATTTCACACTGACAAACAGCAGACGAGAAAATAATTATAAAACCACATATTATTTAGCTATAATAAAAAAAAAAAACTGCATGACTCGCATAAAATCAAAAATGCGAAAAAATAATAAAATGAGTTCAGAACTAGAAAAATGTAACCTTCCACTTCAAAGTCGCAGACAATATTATCAGCATCTGTGACGACTATTTCGCCCAGTTCCTGCATGGCGGACGCACTATACACTGTATAGTATACAGCGGCAAAATTCAAATGTCCAGTTTGTCCTGACTGGTCACTTTACACGCCCTTCCCCTATATTTTGTTATGTATAAAATTCTTTATAAAACAATGCATTAATCAAACGTTATTAAAAATTTGTAAGTTAGTTTTCGACACAGATATCATTTCTCATGTTTATGGAAAATTATTTTCTATATTTTGTATTAGAAATTTACAAAACTGTATATACAGGATGCACAGGAAAGTCATTTTAATCTGCAATAACTCTTGAACAGACAAAGCGTCTTTTTCCCTGATTTTTCTTTTATCTGATTTTATAGTAACATCTAGAGTCGCTAATTCCTTTATCACATTCAACTTTTCACATTCATTCGTAAATATGAAGATTAGAAACTGAAAAAAAATGCCAGTCAATAAGATGGGATGGCAGACTTTTGAAGCAGAAAATTTTTAGAAACAAAGCAATGTCATTTAAAAAGCAGAATCAAATTTATGTGAAGAAAATTTTAGTCGCGAACAAAATAGAAATAAACTTTCTAAATATTTGTTGAAAGTCATTTTAGGTTGCAAGTATTTGTTATGAAATGAAATGTTTCCGTAAATCCATTTTTAACATAAATCAAATGTAAATTATAATCTTTAACTAACTTTTTTCTTCTTCAACCACCCCCTTTTTTTCGTTTTTATTTATTTATTTATTTATTTATTTGCGGTAAGAGTTGGTGCTATCAAAAACTCGCCAATATAAATGTTTTAGGTAATTGTAAGAATATTTCTAATAAGTTTAAGTGAATTTGACATCTTAAGAATTGACGAAGTTATGGATTTTTTTCTACCTAAAACCCTATTTTTATTCGCCCCTTGAGCCCATTTTTAATTTTATCTAAAAAATGTGATACATAAATTTTTGGCCCTTTTTCTAGAAGTAATAATAACTTTAAACTTATTTGATATATATGAAAATTAAGAAGTTATGGAGTTTTTCCGGTTTTTACAAAAGCCATCCAACCCCTTGATCCGAATTTACCCATTAACGAACTTGACCAAGATTTTCTACCCCCTTATGTATGTATTTTATGTATCGGTTTGGAAGAGATTAGTGCAGATTTATGGAAGTTATCGTGTCCATTAAAAATGATATATATAGAGATAGATAGATATATATAGTTTTCAACTGGGGGTGGTTTTGGGTTCTATGGGTCATGGTCGGCGTAGATCTGCAAAATTTTTCAGAAAATTCCAACATAGAGGAGAATGTAATGGGTAGTATTTCTTACGAAATCTACTTAAAATTTTAGTCGCAAATAAAATAGAAATAAACTTTATAAATATTTATTGAAATTCATTTTAAAACATTTAAAAAAAGTTAATTATTATTTTAAAATAATAAAAATCAGCTTTCTAATTTTATTTGTGTTTTTATTCCCAAACAGTTTATGAAAAATAAATATTTATTAGCTTAATACTTTTTTGTTAGAGCACTGGTTTGATTTTGTTTCGTTATGCTGCATTCTGTTGCCTTGCAAATTGTACCAATATCATAATAAATATGATTTAAGAGTTTTTATGCAAAATCTTTCATAAAAAAATAGTTCTTATGTTATATTTTTCTTATATTATAAATATTGAATTATTACAAGATCATATTATTCCTTTTCTTGGTACGTCTTTTCTTTAATTATGTATTTGTGTAAATCTGTGACTTTAGTTTAACCGACTTGAAAATTTTGTTTAAATGCATATTTAAATATATGTTTATTTTCAGTTGATTGTCGATAAAAAATTTCTATTTTGCTTTTTATATTTCTAATAACGCAAATCTCAAAATAAAAGAGGGAAAAAATCCCAAAATAAAATTTTGTAATAATTTCTTTATGTAATTTTTTTTTTATGACAGCAGAAACACTACATGTTGAAAGAATTTTGAATTCAAACATGTATTCAAAAAATGTGACAGAAAAGCAGTTTTTAGAGACTATCGTTTTTTCCCCATCTTTAAAATTCTTTTCTCTAGATATCTGATTTCTAACAACAGCTAGAGTCAATCACACAACAAATTCATATTCAGTTTTAAAAGAAATTACATACTTTTGTAACTTTGCAGATTAGAAAGTGAAAAGTAAATGCAAATCACAACGTAGTTTTTTGAAGAACTATTTAACACGAAAGCGTAGCATCCAAAAAGCAGTGGAAAACTTATGTTTAAAGACTTCTCTTGAACCTTTATTTTAAAATATTTTGGAATGACTTTTCCTATCGCAAATTTTGATATATTCACAAATACATTGCTTTCTTCAAATACTATTCTTCATCTGTTTGTCAGATAAAACATTAAGATGTTTTACGTCCTTCTTACCTTCCTTTAATTTTTGTTTCTCATTTCTGTCTAACAGTCAAATTCAATTATCTTAAAAGTAATTGAACCTTGTTTGTTTTCAAAATGTATTATGGGGATTTTGGATTTCGAAGTATATTTTTAATGATTAAAGAAGAGACTTTTAAACCGTTTTCGCTTTATAAATTAAGGACTAAAAATTAAAAATGCTAAAAATACCAAAAAAACTGATTTTTTTTCTTTTTTTACGAAAAGATGTCTTAAATGTCAACAATAAGGATATCATTGAAGTGCCAATGATAAAATGCCAATAAATAGTTCAAAAAAAGTGTAGGAAAATGTCGCTGGTTGAATGTACCACATGAAGTGAAGTGAAGAGGGTTGAAAGTGCCAGTGATAGGATGCGCGGCGACTGGTGGTCATTACACAACTTGATCATATTGTTATTGTTCACATCAATGGGATACTTTAAGCAAGGTGAAAAATATTAAATAAATAAACAAAAGAAATGTTTACAAATGATAATATTAGGTATTTAAACACTAAACGAAAGAAAGGCAGTTACCTACATTTTAAAGTGTAGAACTAAGGGACCAAAAGAAGTGAAGTGGAAAACGCTGTAAGTACCAAAAGTAGGAGTTTTCCTTTTTTTCGCCGCTCTTGAAAAATTACCTCTTTTGGACTTTTAGCAATTTCCATTTTTAGTCCACAATTCATTTACACTATTAATAAAATTACAAAATATGTACATTTATATATATTTTATTTTGTATAAATTTGCTTTCTAAAAATATTACCATTAATTACACGTTAAAAAAAATTGTCCTAGACACTGATATCATTTCTCATATTTATGCGTAAGTTATTTTTTCTGTAGTTTATATCAAAAATTTACAAATCTGATCCTGCTATAATATTTACCCCGCAATAACATTAGGACGGACAAAGCTAGAAATATTGAACAAGTTTCTTTTTAGATTTTTTATTTTATTTATTTATTTATTTAATTTTTTAGATATCAAAATTTAAAGCAACATCTTGAGTCAAAATTTGACAACAAAATTCAGCTTTTCACATTCTTTCGCAACTACCAGATTCTCAAAAAGGATCAACTACAGATTTCTCAAGCAGAACTAATTTAGAAACAAAGGAATGCAATTTTAAAAACTGAAGAAATTTTATGTGTAAAATATTTTACTTGTAAACTAAATAGAAATAAAAGATGGAAATATTTTTGAAAGTCAAAGTGTTTAAATTTTTAAATTGGAGAGAATAAATGAAAGTTAAAAGTAAAAAATAAGTCAAACATATTATGTAAATGGTTATTTTCAAATAAAACGTTTTCTATAAAAGCTATTTTTCATACTTTTTCCAGATAAATTGACAAGGTAAATTAAGTCCTTTTTTATCGTTGGCCGATTTTCCTCCTTTATAGTCATTAATGCGGCATTTCATTTCTTTAGCAAAGGAAAGCATTTTTTTAAATTATTTACTATATTTTTAACAATGTTTGATTTTAAGTATCGATATTAATAGTACAAACAATTAAAGCCATATGAATCATAAGATAGTCATTTTTTTTTTCTTGGTCAAGTTTCTTGAGTGATGGCATCGCTTTTTACTGGAGTTGTGTATTATTCTGTGATAATGACGTCATATGCATACTTTTCTCTAGATGTTGTTTAAGACTAGATAATAAATGTGGAATTCTTCAGCGGATGCGAATGACATCATTTTATATAAAATAAAAAAGTGTGTTTTAAGTCTTAAAACTGAAATATGTTTCGTACTATCTATACTATTTACATAATTTGTTTTTCATCGGGGGGCCACATTAAATTCTGAAAAAGCAGAATTTCTGTTTTCTAGTGTTTTGTATTTTTTTCTATCTCTGTAAGCGCATTAAAAATGTCTTAAGAAATAAAAGTTTGTACTGTGCAACTTGTAATGTATTTCATATTTTACGTTTACTTAATAACCAAAACGTAAATGGTATTACACAATACATGAACTTCATGTGTATATGCAGGATGTATAAATTCTCTTTAATCTACAATAACGGACTAGCTAGAAAACAAGCACTTAGATAGCTACAATAACGGATTAGCTAGAATAAAAGCTAGAATTTTGAACAAATGTCAAGATATTTTAAAATGATTATGTGCTACAATATGAAATGATTCCAGCGCATTAAAGTAGCGAAATTTGCTTTTTTACTGTTAAATATTTGCAGCAAACTGTCGAGTCAATCGGCCGCTTTATAGATAACGGTTACTAAACCGCGATTTTAATTCATCTTCCCCATAATATAATGAATAATAAAATTATAATACCTTCAAAATATGGTCAAGTAATACTTATTTGCAAAATCGGTGGGAAAAGTTAGTTGCATTTTCTTAACGATGTAGTAGCAAAATCCTTTTATTAATGAAATCATATTACGTATGGGCAATGTGTCTACAATCTGAAACTTTGTATACATTTGCTTAACAGTGGATGTATATTATTGTCAATTGTAGAATCATTACGCATTTTAATTTCATTTTCTTATTAAAATAAATCGTACATGCTTACATGTATTATTTTTGTTAGTGTGTATGTATCTTCCTTAAAATATCATACTATTACAGGCGATTGGGAGATAAATTATAAAATTATAAAGGTATTTAAAAGAATTAATCATATGTCATGTAATACTTCGAAATTTTGGTTGGATTTGTTCAAGATATAAGTGTTGGTTTTCCACTTGATGAATTGAAGGGGCGTTTTATTACCGTTTCGAGATTTTTTACTTTTAAGACTGGCTTTTACTCATTTTCGATTTTCAGGATTATTTCTACCATTTGGAGCTTAGGAAAAGTGTATGTTAATAGGGGGCGTTAGCTGCACGTAAGTTAAATCGTTCAATTATGTTAATAGTAATAGGTTAATGTTCATGTTTTGAATTCTGAACTGTAGTGAAGTGGAAAACATAATAGTTAAAGTTTATTTGATATCCTGATGATGAACTCAGATGAAAGCTGAAATTGATGATTTGTGGTTTAATGTAATTTTATGTCTTTAACGTAATATATCATTTAGCAGTAGATACGTGTTTTATCACGTTTTGTTTATCAAAGTATTTATAAGCTTATAAATGTACTGTTTTCACTTCTAGCATGTATTGTATAACCCTTGTTTAATATTTAGTATGGATTTCAGCCTTTGTTTCGTTACAGATAGAACAATATTTTAGGATTTCAAAAGCTATTTTTAGATTTAAGGCGTCCTTTCATACTAAATCAAAGACACTCTACTTATTAGCCCCCGGTATGCTATTTCTTTTTCTCACAAGTTAATGTGTCGTCTCCAAAAAATAACGTTACTTTGTATAAGCCAGCTCTCAAACAAAGCAGATGTATCATTGTACAGATTAATCTCTACTGCAATTTTTTAAAACTTCTAAGTATCACACATTTTCAATTTTTATACCGTCGTGTTGAAAAAAAAAGTACTTCTAAATGCAATTTGTTTGAAAACTGCATCTCCATTTATTTTTTAGATATAATTTATTTTTTGTAGTTTATAGCACCAATTGTTTAATTTTGCCAACTCAAGTACTCCATTTCTGTAGAAAGTAAAGCGAAAATAGCTGAAAAATAGCAATTATATCTTTTTGTTGACATTTTCTCATAAAAACTGAATAAAAAAATTTAATTAAAATACGTGCTATTTTGAAAAAATATAAATGAATGATTTCTGATAAAATATGGAGCTATTATAAACTAACTTTAATTTTAAGTATCTATATTAATATTACAAACAATTGAAACCATGTGAATCATGAGATAACCGATTTTTTTTTTTTTTTTTTTTTTTTTTTTGTCCAGTTTCTCGATTGACGAAATATCTTTTTTGGATTTGTGTATTATTCGGCGGTACTCACATACTATGAATATTTTACTATAATAGATGTTGTTTAAGATTGGATCGTAAATGAGGATTTCTTTTCTTTAGCGGATGCAGATGACGTCATTTTATATAAAATAAAAGCGCGTGTTTGGAGTCTTAAAACTTAACTATCTATATTTATATGCATATATATATATATATATATATATATATATATATATATATTATTTTCATCGGGTGCGACACTAAATTCTGAAAAAGCAGAATTCCTGTTTTCTATTTCGCAATATTTTTTTCGGTATCTCTCAAAGTTTTGTTATAAGGTCAATAACGTCCGCAATTAGGCACTAGGTTCACTCACTGTGAAACAGTTATGAAAAGTTACTCCATAAAATTGGTGGGAGCCACCACCTCCATTTTATTGAGTAGCTTAACCGGTATAACTAGTGTCATGTTACACTAATAGAGCGTGTCGATTTTTCCAACTTCCTTTTTCAAATAATGAGGGGGATCAAAAAGTTCCGGTTTGGATAGTTGTTCCCAAATATATGTACATGAACTGGCAATTACATTGGTTTGCGTGGTAAATAGCAACTCCGATTTCGTGATATTTTACCGTTTTATGTAAAAATCTCAGCATACTGTCTTCTCTCAAGAAGTTCTTTTTTATCATTATTTCTGTTTGTACGAGTATTTCTGCTCTAAAGTTGAGCTTATACTTATATAATACTATAAGAGCTATAAAAAATTTATTCCATTCGTAAAAGTTTTTAAACTAGCAATACTCGTTTGCAGCTGAGTGTATTTTTATTTTTATTAATATCGTACAAATAGTTTAAGAAAGAAGGTTGGATCTGCTGCACATCATCAAATTGGATTACCAGCTCTACCTCAGTACAGAAAACAAATTAAAAAGCAGAAGAGGCAAAAAAGATGAATTAAGAAGAATTTCTGAATATGAGCAGAAAAGGGAGGAAGAGTTAACACTACAAACAAATGAAGTTTTTTTCTCCGACGAAGATGAAGAACTAACTCATTTTACAGATGAAGAATCTGAAGATCCTTTGCAGGTCCTATGTGATGATTCTAATGTGCATTCTACTTCAAGTACAAATCAGTATAATACATAACAATTGTGCAATGTTGCATTGCAAAGTATTAGATATAGTGTCGGTCTACGTGCTACAGCTGCATTTACAACAGCTGCATTTTCCGATGCTGGATTTTTTATTGAAAGAGACAGGAGACTTGTGGTCTATCACAATAGTGTAAAAAGGGCGAAGAAAAATTTATGAAATCACTTGATGAAGAATTCCATGTTCGATGTCAGATATGCAATTTTGAATGTATCTTTTTTGATGGACACCAAGATTCCACTAAAGTTCTGTTACAAGCAGATGACTGAAGTCATCAGTTTCCAAGTATTGTGAAAAAAGCGCATTACACCATTTACAG
Organism: Maratus speciosus; assembly: GCA_963932465.1. Classification (NCBI taxonomy): domain Eukaryota; kingdom Metazoa; phylum Arthropoda; class Arachnida; order Araneae; family Salticidae; genus Maratus; species Maratus speciosus. Next base: position 2,443,038 of record OZ010786.1, on the reverse strand, counting down.
TGAGCCAGGTAAAAAGTATCTTTGCCATTTTACTCCAAACAAAGACTTAACGAAAAGTTGCTGAAGTTATTGCTATCCATCTTGTGGAATTTATTTTATAGAAAAACAGCATTGATAAAAGTTTTCAGACTATTGGTGGTGACTCAACGAATGTTAACACTGATTGGAAAGGAGGAGTCATGCATTGTGTTGAGGCAAAACTGAAACGTAAAATCATCTGGTTGGTTTGTGCTCTTCATACCAATGGGCTACCTTTGCGGCACTTGATCACAAAGTTCGATGGAAAAACGTTGTCTAACGACAAGTGTAGTGGTAAGATTGGCAATATGTCTAATGCTGCAACAGAACTTGAAATCAATCCCTCATTTGTCAGAATATCTTTTCCAGAATCTTTGGTTGCATTGAGTTACACTGTTATCAAAGATCTCTCTACAGATCAAGCTTATGGTTACAGCATAACTCATGCCATAAGGACAGGTATACTTCCAACTGATCTGGCATTATTAGAAATTGATCCTGTAAGTCACTCTCTGTGGTTAACAACTGCAAATAGGATTTGTCGCATATGGGTTTCAAAACATGTCCTTAAAGGCAACAACTTGAAGAAGTTACAACTGCTTGTGGAATACATAGTTGGTGTTTACTATCCCTGTTGGTTTATAATCAAATTGAAATTCTCTTGGGTGGAATTCTTTCTCCTAAAATATCAGAAGAAGGCAGTAGCAGATATTGTTTTGCCAATGATCCAACGTTCTTCGTAGTTTGCATTTAGTGACATGGAGCTTCAGACACCTTTATGCTCGGAAGATCAAGAAGAAGGCTGAAGTCCAGAAGATAATTGAATTAAGGAATGAAAATAATGACATAGCAGAAGAGCTATTTGTTCAGCTTAGGAAAACACCTGCAGTTAATCCAAATGCAACTTCCCTTTTGTAACTGATAGACTGATCAGAAAAGTATATGAACCTCCACTCAACTCAAAATATTATAAATAAAAAAGTTTGTTGAAGAGCCAATGCAAGTTTCAAAGCGGCCATGTCATGGACAATCCATGGAGAGGTGTGTGAAACAAGTAACAGAGGCTTTTGGCAAAGTGCACACTCACAAGAAACGAAAAGGATTCATTAGAAGCCAGGAAGCAAGCAGAAGAAGGATATCTAGGAATGAATCGAAGCAAGATTTGACGAATATTGTTGGTTGAAGTTTTTTACTTTTTTTAGAATGTGTTTTCAGTTTTTAATAATAAAGAGAAAATATAAATATAATTGTTTGAGTTCATTAAACCACATTTTAAGCAAATTTTGTTGGAGTTTATATCAAGTTATCCTCATTTTTTTTATTTTTTTTAATTTCAATACAGATTATAATGAAGCGCAAATTTACCAAGATAAATCTTTATGAATAAGGAAAAATCTTTTAAATTAGGATATTACACATCAAAATACAATTTTTTGGGCCCCCTCATTCACAAAAATCACGAATTTTTATTTTTGCCCTCCAAATTAACACGCCCTATTATACTAATGTGTAATATTATACCAGCTATATGAGTTTAAATTAGACAGTTATAAAAGTTAAATTACTCATAAAATTGGAGGCATCATGTTGCAACCAATTTTGTGGAGTATCGTTACATAAAGTTTTTACAGTGCTGCATTCCCTCTGATATGATAGATTATGGTCGTTTAATGATGGGTTGAGATTTCTTCGAAAATTCTGGTTTTGTCGGTTCAACAGTTTTGTTAGTGTGTCAACATATATTGTAGATCAAGTATTTCTATTTAACATTATTGGAAAATAATATAAAATATTCCAAAATATTATAAAATATAAAAAGAAGCAATATATTTTGATATTAATGTAAAGCGATGTTATTTCTGTGCAGAATTTACGCATATGTTTATAAAAAGTATTAAAATATTTCTGTTGAAAATATTTTAGAAATAAAAAATAAATATTTAGCTATAATATATACCGTTATCGTATTTCACGGATATTAATTCATGGCAATATCATATTATATTTTTGTATCCATTTTTTAAGATTTTCTTTATTTTAAGATTAATACTATTTTAATTTCTTACTTTATTTAAAAGTAATTGTAAAAATTTTTTTAATGTACATATTTATGTATGAATTTTTTTCTTACAGTATAGAAAATTGTGATTTTTTAAATTTTAAGTATTTCTTAAAAATGAAAACTCAAAATAATCATTGTGGTTTTTAGATTTTATTCTTGATTTAATAAATTATATAAAGCACACAGTTAGCAGTAATGTTCTTTTCTTTTGCAAAAGAAAATAACAATTAGATTCAAAATCGCACAGAAAATTCAGTCTCCTCGAATTCTTTTACAACAACACAAAGTATAAACTAAAAATGAAATGAGAGTCAAAATGTGAAACTGGAAATATTTACATGTTACATGAATAAAAATAAAACGTATTTCATTAAAAATGTTACTAAAAGATGTTTAATAAGTTGTTAAATATAAAATATATAAACATCTAAAAACCTAGTACTTTGATATACACTCGCAGTCGTCATCAGGCTTCCAAAATAAATACACAAAACAAAGAAATCAGTCCTTTCAATTAAAAAATCAAGATGGAATGTTCCAAAATGAAGCGTACAGTAGATTGGCTGGTGGGCGAAAACTGTTAACCCAAAAATCTGGATACGTTTAATAAGTTAGAATAACAGTTTTCAACCACCAACCAATATACAATACGCTTCTTTTTGGAACATTCCACTGTGATTTTTGACTAGGAAGTACTCAGTTCTCTGTTTGTTTTTTTGCTTTTTTTTTTTTTGGTTTTTTACCCTGATGACGAGTACCAGTGGGCTTGAATGTACTAGGTTTTTAGATGTACAATTTTTGCATTCTATGTATTTCATATTTAACAACGTTATTAAACACTTTTTAGTAAAATTTCAACTTCATTAATTTTTATTTTAATTCATGTAATAAGTTCTATCTAAGGTAAATTACGAATTCTTCAATATATTTTATTTATATCATAACTTATTTTAGTATAGATATTTAGAGCAAAATTACTTTACAAACAAACGATTATCATTTAAAATGCTGAAGAGAAATGATGTTTAAACCAATTTAATAAAAACGAAAGATAAAGGAAATTTCTAAGTGCTTAAAGTTATTTTTATTTATAAATAGTTATTTTGGAAAGCAATGTTTCCTTCAAACGCAATTCTTCTTCTGTCTTTTAGATAAAACATTAAGATGATTTATCCCTTTTGTACATACCCATTTTTTACTTCTCATTTTAAAGATCTAACAGAGTATTTTCATTCGGTTAAAGGAAATAGAACTGTTGTTCTTTTTAAAATATATTATCTTTTTCTTTTGTAAGGCATTTTCAGAAGAATAATTACTAAAAAATAATAATTATTGTTATAAAAGAATAATTATTGTTAATCATTCATAGATGTATCTATTAATGTATAATAAGCATTAGTTGCTGGATAATATATTATTGCGTCATATTAAGAAATTTTGATTTTATTGCGTAAAATTCTTAATCTCTCTTTAAATATGTCCTCATATTTCATAAAAAGCATTAAACTGTTTATGTTGTGTTGTAAAATTAAAGTAAATGCTTATCCGTAATCCATGCTTTTTCTTAGTTTATCGTTTTGAATTCCCAAAATATTTTTGAAATATTTCATACCAATATTTTTAATGTATACAATTAGTTTGAACAAATAATAATATTTTAAGTAAATTGCTTATTTCAGTTAAATATAAATATAATTTTTTTATAAGTGCATATTTGTAAGCACATAGTTGGTTCACTGGAACAAAACTTTTCAATATTTTTCATTTTAAATATTTTCAAAAAATAAAAACACAAAATTAAACATTGAAAAACATTGCTGAGTTTCAAGGAAGATTAAAAGATTGGATGCCACTATTTTTTTTCTTTTTTCTTCAGTTCGCCAATAAGTTACAAATTAATCTCCTAAAAGAAGAACTAGATGTAATTAGAAAAAAATAGCAAAAGAAATCGCAATTCCATCACGTTTTGTTGAAAAAATCATAAACAATTTTGAAGTGAAAGATTATGGAAAACAAAGCACAGTTCTAAGAAATTTTAACTTCCCAAAGCTTTTTGAAATTATGAGGCATGCCCTTTTTAAATATGATGTAAAGTTAATAGAAGTTCCTTCCCCAAAGTTAAAAGATATTTTGAATACAAAAATTGATCTGGTCCAAGCTATCAATTGATCAGGTGTTTATATTATACCTTTCAAAAAAGATAATAAATATTTTCTTTAATTTCATGACAATGAGGAAATTCGAGATAGAATAAAAGACTATGAAGCAGGCCTCAGATTAAATAGATCCCATACTGCGTTAGCAAGATTAGCTAAAATTCAACCTATAAATGCAGATTTCAATAAATCCGAAATTATCTGTTGTATAAGCTATTACTAGGAAGCAATTATAAGATAATCACTTGAAATATTTTCCAATAAAGGTATAATACATACAGGTTTGGCAAGTTTTTGACAGTGTGGCGGTTTTATACGGTTTTAACCATGGTGTTAACTTTTATGTCAAAAACCCCTTTTTGACATATTTTTTAACAACGACTGTCAAAAACCTAAAATTGAGTCCAAAAACTGTTTAAAATTATTTTTACAACAACATTAAATTTACAATCTTTCATAATTTTCAGTTTTAGACATTTCAGTACAATTTTTGACAGTTTTAGACATTAAAATTCACATTACCCTGTATAAAACTCAAAACATGATATTAGTTAAACAAGTTATTTAGATAACATAAAATAATTGTAAGCTATAAATATAGAATAAAAAGATAATTAAAAGTATCATTACATTAAAAATATAAAGTAAAAAACTATTTAATACTTTAATCCTGAGCTGAGAAGAAACTTTTAGTGTATGGTGGGGATTCAGCTTCAAAAGCAATGAAAAATTTTAAAAAATTTGGCTTTTCTTTTTAAGCTGCTTCCCTTTGTTCATCATTTACAAACTTGAAATAATATGCTAAAAAAAAAGACTATTTTACAGTGTATAAAAATAAAATTTAACATAAACAAATTGTTCTGAATAATTAAACTGAAACTAGCTTAATAAAACGAAGATATATTATTCAGGTGTAAATATTGAAAATAACAAACCTTCTTCTTTTAAGTTATTGATTTAAAGAATGTTTAATTATATTGATTTCATATTATAAATCATTTACTCAGAGAACATTTGCGCTGCAATTGTGGTTTATATCTAATGTTTATGTATAAAAAGAAACATTTAGAATAGTTAAAAATCTAGGTAACTTATGATCATTCATTGAGTTGTGGTCACACAAGCTTTTTTGCGTAAATTAGATAATTATTTTTATAATAAACTGAACACTTAATAGTAATAAAGATATAAATACTATTTTCTAAAATGAATTTAATAGTATAGTAAAGCCTCTTTTATCCGAAACTCTTTTAACCGAAATCCATTTTTATTTATTTATTTATTTATTTATTTGCTATGTCATTCCTTGTGTGCAAAATCCTTTTGAAACCATTTTTATTTTAACTATCATATTTCTTGTGTGAAAGCGGTCCTTTCCGAACTACGAATACAAATACAGTCGAACCCGATATAACGCATCTTTCGGGACCAGCAACTTCGTTCGTTCAATCGAGATTATTCGTTAAATTGGGATAATCAAAGTATTAATTTTATACAACAGATCAAGTTAAAAAATCGAGAAAAGAAGAAGAACAATGCTTATCTTATTAATGATGATAAATATTTGTTGATTTAAGAAAAACACTGTATAAAAACTGATTATTTTTTTATGTATTACTATATCTAAAAAGCCTTATAATTTTTAAAGAAATCCCATTTATTCGAATTTTATAGATAAATTGTAAGATATCTTTTATAGAAGTTTGTTCGCTTTGTTTCGATTTTGTATTCCAGGCTTGTTTATATTTTTTTTTTCTCAATTACCACCATCATGAGCCATCCGGTACGGTTACAACGTATCCAAAATGCTAAATGTTTCTTTGAACACTGCGTGATTCATTTATATTTTATCTTCTTCATCCAATCTACTACTACTGCTATTAATAACCTCGGTGTAATGTACGTTTTCGCATGTAGATATTTCTGCATCACAAGATACGTATTTAGAAAATTAAAAATCGGGGACATTGATTTTTTTTTTTATAAATATTAGAATTTTTTTTTTAATTCTCAGTTTTTTGACATAGAAAGTTACTCGTTAAATCGGGATTATAAATTCGTTAAAACGAAGTACTTTTGTTCCATTTTCGTCGGGACCATAAAAAATTCGCTAAATCGAAAAATTCGTTAAATCGTGATTTGTTAAATTGGGGTTCGACTGTACATATTTTCAATACCCTTTCATAGAGTGCCTTTGGATTTAACTTGAGCTCCCGTAAGCTGCTAAGTGAAACAAACAATCAATTCCGAAACTTTTGAATGTTTTTCAAAGGGTTTGGCATGACTGGAGCAGCAGAAAGTTTGTGATACTCGTGAACTAATAATATTAAAAAACTTCGGGATAGAGCTTCAAAGGTGTTGAAAGCCGAGAAATATTGGATAAAACAGACGCAAGAGAAATGCTTTCCAGAAGAAAGAGAAGCATTGTTTAAGAAGAAATTAATCCCAAGAAAATCAAAAATTCTAAATTTAAATCCGTTCTTAGATGAAGATGGAATCATGCGATTAAAAGGAAGACTCCAGAATTCAAATTTAAGTTATTCAGAAGCACATCCAATTATCCTTCCTAGCAAAAGTCATTTTACAGATCTTCAAATCAGAAGAGCTCATGAAGAAGTTGCTCATGCTGGAGTTGCCGAAACACTCGCCCAATTAAGAGAAAGTTTATGGATTATAAAGGGTAGGCAACAAGTAAAACGTATACTAAGGCGATGTATCATCTGTAAAAAATTCAGCACTAAACCTTACTGCCAAGACATTGCACCCCTGCCTCCAGATAGAATTAAAGAAGCATCACCGTTCGAAGTGACAGGAGCAGATTTCCTAGGTCCTTTATACCTCAAAAATAGTACCAAGATTTACGTTGTTTTATTTACATGCGCAGTAGTAAGAGCAGTGGATCTAGAAATTGTTATGAATTTAACAACGACCGAATTTTTAATGGCCTTTCGAAGATTCATCTCACGTCGTGGTATTTGCAAGATTATTTACACCGATAATGCTAAAACCTTCAAGAAAGCGGACAGGGATTTACAGCAGATATGGAATTTGATAAAGAATCCTGAGGTGCAAAATTATTTTAGTGAAAAAAGAATTGAATGGAAATTCATCGTAGAGAGAGCAGCGTGGTGGGGAGGATTCTACGAAAGATTGGTACGTTCAACGAAGATATGCCTTAAGAAAATCCTTGGAAGATCTTCATTAGACTACAAAGAATTTGAAACCACTTTACAGGAAGTGGAAGCTGTTTTGAATTCCCGCCCATTAACCTTTGTATCGAGTGATGTAAATGAGCCAACCCCCTTGTGTCCAGCACATTTTCTGGTAGGGAAAAGACTGACAGCTTTGCCACCGGAAAAGATAAGGATCATTCCTTCTACCAAAAGTGAAGTAACTCGCAGATATAAATACAGATTAAACTTAGTAGAAAAATTTTGGTTGAAGTGGAAACAATTTTACCTAATGGATTTAAAATCGGTCCATTATACAGATCACTCCAAAGGCATACAAGTAAAAAAAGGAGCCGTTGTTCAAATTAAAGAAGACAATCAGCCAAGGCTTTTATGGAAATTAGGCATTGTCACAAATATTCATCCTGGTAGAGACGGAAAGGTTCGTGCATGCACTTTAAGACTGGCAACGGGCAATTTCATTCGGCGAGCAGTCCAACACCTATATCCATTGGAACTTGACTATGATAAAGAATAACTTATCTTTCTGGGCCGGAGGATGTTGTATTTTCTGACTCAAATTCCAAACTCTTTGGTGCGAAGTAAAAAAGACAAGCTGTGTGAACTAAAGTGACCCATTTTTGTTTACGATTTAATTTTTATGTCATTTGTTGTTCCATGAATTTACTGCAGACGAGATGTACGAATTTAAAAATTATGAATCTTCGAAAGGCCATTAAAAATTCGGTCGTTGTTAAATTCATAACAATTTCTAGATGCACTGCTCTTACTACTGCGCATGTAAATAAAACAACGTAAATCTTGGTACTATTTTTGAGGTATAAAGGACCTAGGAAATCTGCTCCTGTCACTTCGAACGGTGATGCTTCTTTAATTCTATCTGGAGGCAGGGGTGCAATGTCTTGGCAGTAAGGTTTAGTGCTGAATTTTTTACAGATGATACATCGCCTTAGTATACGTTTTACTTGTTGCCTACCCTTTATAATCCATAAACTTTCTCTTAATTGGGCGAGTGTTTCGGCAACTCCAGCATGAGCAACTTCTTCATGAGCTCTTCTGATTTGAAGATCTGTAAAATGACTTTTGCTAGGAAGGATAATTGGATGTGCTTCTGAATAACTTAAATTTGAATTCTGGAGTCTTCCTTTTAATCGCATGATTCCATCTTCATCTAAGAACGGATTTAAATTTAGAATTTTTGATTTTCTTGGGATTAATTTCTTCTTAAACAATGCTTCTCTTTCTTCTGGAAAGCATTTCTCTTGCGTCTGTTTTATCCAATATTTCTCGGCTTTCAACATTTCTTCAGCACTCAAAAGTCCTGAAAGTTTACTTAAACGTATCTTTGTATTGTTCGCAAATCTGAATATCCAACAGGTGATGCGAAGTACTCTAGTCAATATACTGTAATTTTCAATTTTAAAAATTGTATTTTCTTCTTGAGTCACACAGCTAGCTTGGAGAATTTTTGTTTTCATTGATGATCTTTTCTCTACTACGACACCTTTAATATCAATTTCTTTCGTTTCTTGAGGCCAAAATGTTTCATTTTCTTTCAGCCACTTGGGACCGTTAAACCATGCTTCATTTTTCAAAAATGATTCTGCTTTTTCACCTCTGGTTAACAGGTCGGCTGGATTTTCTGAGCCAGGGCAATGCGACCACAAGTTTGGATTTGTTTTTTGCTGTATTTCTCGAATCCTATTCTGAACAAATGGCTTCCATTCTTCAACATTGCCTCTGATCCAATGCAGAACAATCATTGAATCTGTCCAGAAATGTAGACTGATTTTCATTTCTTTGAAAAGACGTTGATTAACATAGGCTGTTAGTCTAGTCCCTACTAGTGCGCTCATTAGTTCCAATCTTGGCAGAGATAATTTCTTGACTGGAGCAACTCTGACTTTGGAAATGACAAAACTAGTAAATATTTGTTCGTTAACACGATATCTCAGATAAACAACAGATCCATAAGCTTTGGAACTTGCGTCGTTAAAACAGTGCAATTGTAGATCTTGAATCGCATCTTTTGAATAGTCACCAAAATAATATCTTGCAATCTTTGCAGCTTCAACAGAACTTAGTTGCTTGCACCACTTAATCCATTTATTGTGCATATCTTCATTCAATTTATCTTCCCAATTTAGACCTTCTTTCCAAATTTCTTGCATAAGAATTCTTGCAGTTACCGTAAAAGGGTTCAAAATTCCTATGGGATCATATATTCTTCCTATCATCTTTAAAACTTCTCTTTTGGTTACACCGTTATTCTTATCGTCAAATTTCAAAAGATTCTGTAATTCGACTTTGAAATAATCTTCTTGGGTATTCCATTTATAACCTAGAACCTTTGTATGAGTAGATTTTTCATGGCTAGTTTCTTCTTTTAAGTCAAATTGCGATTGAAGACTTTCGGAATTTGTAGTCCACTTGCGCATATTGAAATTAGCCTCTTTCAAAATGGTCTTAACCTCAGCATATACCCTCAAACCTTGTGATTCTTCATTTACACCAGCGAGTAAATCATCAACGTACAGACAATCATTGAGCAGATCAACCGTATCTGGAAATGTGGATTTGTATTTCTTGATATGATGTTTTATAGTTGCAGATAACAGAAATGAACTAGGCTTCGCTCCGAATAAAACTCTGGTCATTCGTAATGTTTTCAACTTCAAATTTGACCCTGGATTAGGAGAATTTTCAATCCATAAAAATCTAACAGCATCTCTATCTGCAAGATCTAAACTAATTTGCAAATATGCCTGTTCAATATCCCCAGTGATTGCAATTTTATGTAATCGAAATCGAAGTAAAACATCGAGTATATCTGGATTTAAATTTGGACCCGCATGTAAACAGTGATTCAACGAAATAGATTCGGAAGAATGAGAGGACGCATCGAAAACGACTCTAAGTTTGGTAGTTGCTTTGTCTTCACGTATAACTGCTTGGTGAGGCATATAGTAAGATACTGAGTTTGGCTCCGAATTAACAACTTCTGCCATTCCTTTCTCTAAATAATTATCTATAACATTGGCATATTTTTCATAAAATTCTGGACATTTTTCAAATTTCTTATTTAAACTATATAGCCTTTTTCTCGCTAACTCATAATTATCCGTTAATTCAACAACTCTTTCATTCCAGGGCAACTGCACTTGATACTTATTATTCTTAAATTCAACAGTTTTATTATAATTTTCCAAAACTGTATTCTCTATATCAGATTGTTCCTTTTCTGGTTTTATTCCCATAGTTTCTAACTCCCAGAAAGCCTTTAAAGTATTATTTACATCGGTATTCCTATCCAACTCAACATGCTCCGAAACAGCTTTCATGACACTAATTGAAGTTTGTAAAATATCAGCATTTTTAGACGCAGTAGAACCATTAACAGTCCATCCTAAAATTGTTTCAGAAAGTACGAAATCATCTGAAAGTCTACGAAGCTTCCCTGTAACCATTTTCTAATAATAATCACTTCCTATCAAAATAGATAATCGAAAATATTTTGAATCTCCATAGGTTCTATCAGCTAATTGCAATTTATTTCTATATACACAATCTCGTATTTTCTTCTCGGGTACGGCAAGTAAAGCTTCACTAATTTCAGGTGTCTCTAACACTTCAATCGTAATACTTTTATTCAGCATTTCGGGATTTTTCAAAATAATTCTGTATCGCTTACGTTTCTGATTTATCGCGGCTTTAGAGCCAAAAGCGTGAATTGTAACATCTTCTTCTCCTACTACTTGTAAACCTAATTTTTCTGCAACGTTACTCAATATAAATGATCTCTGCGACCCTAAGTCATATAATAGACGTAATTTCGATTTATGTTCTTTTCCGATAGCTAATGCAGTAGCGGTTTGCAAATAAATATCTCGTGTTACGTTCCCATTTTGAATTGATGAAACTAATGTATCTGTTATTTCCCCTTTATTCTCGCTTTCTTCACAAATCACTGAATTATGCCTCCGAAAACAAAATTTACATCTATTTTTAGACTTACAATTTTTAACTAGGTGAAATCGCTTCAAACATAAAAAACATCTTGCTTGACTCTTTATAGCATTTTTCTTCTCTTCTATTGTTTTAGAACAAGTTTCTATATCATGGCTTTCTGAACAGAATACGCATTTATTTTCAACATTCGTATTCAAAGTAGCTGCCGTAGGCATTTTGTGCTTAAATGATTTACTATTAACAAAATCCCTATCTGAAAATTCCTTTTTTACAACTACCTTGTTCCCAAATCTCGTGTCGTCATCTGATTCTTTCTTACCAAACGAAAATGTGCGATCTCTTGTTTCGATTTCCCCTCTCAAATAATCTAATAGCTTCGAAACATTCCACGATTCTGCTTCATCTTTATTTTCTCTGTTATAATTCAACATTAAACTATTCGGTATTAACTTTGTTATTATAGGAAATAATAAACTTCCATAACTTTCTAACTCGATTCCTAATGATTTCAAACTGCGTATATGTATTTCGCAAGTATCGTACAAATTGCACAATTCTTTCAAATTAGAAGAATTACGGACGGGTGGCAAATTTAATAACTTATTAATATGTGACCTGATCAACATTTCTTTTTTTCCGTAGCGACTCTCTAAAATATTTACAGCCATATCATAATTTTCTTCAGAAACTAATAATCCTTGAATGGCAGTTTGCGCCTCTGATTTTAGGAGACTTTTCAAATATGTAAATTTATCTATTTTACTTATTTCATCATTGTCATGGATAGCTGATTTAAACTGACTGTAAAATTCTTGCCAGTTCTCTAAATTACCATCGAATTTCTCAATATTCAACTTAGGCAGGTAAACGCGAATCCCATGTTTGGCCATAAAAGGCAAATTGGCGTTCATATCACTAGGGGCAACCGCCGAATTTGAAGCGATATTTTCTTCTTTCTGTAAATCCTTCATTTTACGATTTAATTTAGTTTTAACGGAAATAAACTTTTCCCTATACTCTTGGTTGGATTCAAAATCTGACTCCAAGCTTTTTAAATCTTTTATTTCTCCCTCAATATTCTTACATAATTCAAGAAATTGATTTTCTTTATCATTAATTTGTGCAAACGATTCTTCTAACCAAAGCATATCAATTGTACTATCAGAATTTTCAAATACATCATTGATATTATTCATGAGCTTCGTTGCGCTAGATTTAATAACTTTTCGTTTCGACTTCAATGCATGTAAATTTTCCATTTTAAATATTCTCAAAGGAAATAAATACTTATCAAATAATATTTCAACCAAATAAAAGCGCGACGTATGGGCGCCAAATATATTATATAAAAAATATAGAAGTATCTTATAAATCTAGAACTTTCTCACCTGAGTCGTGAATTCTACGCCTTTATTGTGGCTGATCTCGTTAAGGTATTTACTTCGAAGAATATAAACACTGTTGTACGAAACAAAACATTTAATAGACAAAAACTAACACTAAAAACGGTACATATACTATCTTTAAACATCTTCAATTTTTAAATTCGTACATCTCGTCTGCAGTAAATTCATGGAACAACAAATGACATAAAAATTAAATCGTAAACAAAAATGGGTCACTTTAGTTCACACAGCTTGTCTTTTTTACTTCGCACCAAAGAGTTTGGAATTTGAGTCAGAAAATACAACAAAAGGAAAGGTAATCGAAACTGCAACAAACAAAACATTGTTTCAAACCGTTGTAAAATAAGTAAAAGTACTTAATTTCAAAATTTATTAAGCACTTGTTACCATAATATGAAATAGCCCATACCTTTCTCCTTAATCTAAAATTGAAGCATTCTCGATTGTCCGAAAATTTCGATTTTCCGAAAGAGGGTCGGTCCCAATTACTTCAGATAATCGAGGTTCTACTGTAGTTTCAATTTTTTTTTTTTTTTTTACCATTTTTCCTAGAACGACATTGACAGACAATTTGAATTATGATTTATAATTTTATTACAACTTAATTAAGTATGTAACTAAATAAAATTATTCATATAGCATATAAATTATTACTTAATCAGTTTTTAGCTTGATTCAACATAAAATTTCACTAATGATTGCTAAAAAAAAATTGCATAAGGTTTTTGACACTTTTTGCCAGTTTTCGACACATTTTGACTGGTTTTCGACATGCCATGTCAAAAACCCCACCCTGGTACATAATGATGCACTGTCGTTTGACATCCATGGAGTCTGGAAATAATTGCCACATAGTACATGAAAGATTGTTTTGTTAAAAAATTGAATGCCTTGTCCTTTCAAATTATTTTCCATACCACTCTTAAATTACAGTGCTCTCTCATTGAGTAATAAGCGCAAAGAGAAATAAAAACATATAAATAAACACTGAAGATGGCCGTGTGAATTTTGCCGAAAATGTTTTGGGATTTTAATTTGATTTTTAATGTAATTTTAAGGTACACTGTAAAAAAAAAACGACATTTTTACAGTACAAAGTACTGTTCATCTCGCGCACAAACTCGATCACAGTGAATGTGCTGTATCTTTCTTTGGTTTCCTGACGATATTAACATGGAAAATACAGTAGTAGCGTAAAATTAACAGCACAATGTGCTGGCAATTTGGACGCCAGCAGTTTGTGCTGCAAAAAAAAATGCGTCCAAATTGCCAGCACATTGTGCTGTTAATTTTTCGCAACTACTGTATTTTCCATGTTAATATAGTCAGGAAACCAAAGAAAGATACAGCACATTCACTGTGATCGAGTTTGTTCTGGCAAATCTACAGTGGTTTTTTTTACAGTGTATTTTAATTTATTTTAAACAGTTTTATATTATATATATATATGCACATAGAAGCAATTTTAGTACGTTTTATTTGTGCGTTATACGAATTTTAATTAAAGCATTGGAATTTTAGGAGTGGTGTCTATGGATATTATAAAGAAGAATAAGAAAAAAGAAAATATGAAACTATCCATTTACAAAAAAAATATTTTGTAAACATATGTTTCAGAAAGCCTGATAAAAATCAATTTTTAGAAACTTTCCCTTCTCTCTATCTTGAAACATCCTTTTGCAGATACCTGATTTTATATAAACAGCTACAGTCGAAATTACACACGACATTCAATTTTCAGAACTTTTCATATTCTTTTGCATCTATATAAATTAGAAACTAAAAACCAAATGTGAGTAAAGCGTATGAATACAGATTTTTGAAGCGAACTCCTTTATAGATAAACGAATATCCATTAAAAAGAAGAAGAAAACGGATGTTTAAAAACTTTACGCGTAAACGAAAGGAAAACTTTCAAAAATTCATTTTATATTGCAAATCGATATCTTTAGATACAAATGTTTTCTTCAATTTTTTCACGTGTTTGTTAGATGAAACGATAATAAGATTTATGTATTTTGTACCTTTGATTTTTGTTTCGTCTTTTTAAGTGTTAACAACTCATTTTCTTTTCTTATCTTAAAGACAGGTTAGCTTTATACTTTATTATTTCTTGATCATGAAATAAATTATTATTATTATTTTATTTTTATGAATTACGTTTTTAAATTATTAAAAAAATATCCTGCAATTATATCTTTTGTTGTGTTTACCTAATATAAAAATTGAAACATTGAAACTAATTTCATTTTTAAAAAATAACATATTATTATACATTATTTCGTTTTGCAAAACAATATTAATGAAGTATCGTTTCTAAAAATTATTATTTTACTATTATTATTAAAATTATTATTATTTCTTATTTAAGAAATTATTTTTTCCCCTTGGAAATCTAATTTATTTGCATGCTTTAAACTTCATTTATATTTAACAAATTGTCGATAAGTCGCACTATAAGATTTAATTATATTTATGTTCAAAAGAATCTCAATCCCGGTCAAAAATTAACATCGTTATACGTTGAAGAAGAAAATTAATGCAAGCTACCTAAGAATGTATATTTCATTACAATTTATATTCAGAGACGCTTTAATAAACTTAGCTAATATATGAATCCCTAGCGACTCTCACTTTAATGAAATGAAAAGAAATGTCAGATTTAGTTATTTGAAGGAATGAGGTCGAGATTGTAGTGAACGCGAATAATGGAGGGGGAATTGTTACAATTACAGGAAAAAGCTGTTAGAATTTTCAAATAGCAACTTCTATTTCTTTCTTTCACAAAATGATAGGCGCACTTAAAATCCTAAAAAGCGTTGGATCGGTTCACGTTGCCAGAAAAACGGCGATGTAGGACACGGGAAAATAAAATCTTTGAAAACAACGAATAACAACAGGACAGGAGTAAAATGAATAAATTATTAAGATTACATTTTTTCCGAACTGCTTTTCAAAGGTTTTCAACAAACGATGATTTGTTCATAGTGCTCCATTGTTGTTGTTTGTGCGCTTCGTTTCTATGTTGATATTAGTTGTTTATAATGCTAAAAAAGTTTTAGTTTTCAGAATTTTGCTAAGTAACGACTTATTGAAATTTCTTCTTATTACTCTAAAAATATAGCTGAGATTCATTCAAATTAAAATGAGTGCTTTTAATTAAGTTCGAGTGGTAAGCCGTCGAATTTTGACTAAAGAAAATACTTATAAAGGATCTGTTGCATTAAATTTATAATAGACCTACATAAATAATTACAATAAAAATCCATCTTGCACTGGTTATTCTAACCATCCTAACACATATTTAAACCTGAATTAACGGAGTACTATTTTCATAAACTTCAACTTCTAAAATTGTGGGAAAATTAAACTTTATTCGTACATGTAATCAGTATAATCAAAATATGTAATTAAGATGAAGTTATTAATTAAGGCTCTTGTACTTGGTATTACGGAATAAAAAATCTGTAAAAACGATTTCACTTTGATATAATCATACAATTTGTTTTCCTTTGGAATCTAAACATATCGTCCATTTTACCACCTCGTATCCATATTTACCATTTAGAAATATTTTAACGCGCAATAGGTTATTAACAAATATATTTCCAGGCTTGAAGTCACGTTTCATAGCTATTGCAACTCTCCACGTAAAAATTCCCACTCGTGATTTGAGGTTCTAACCACAGTACCGGAGAATGAAAATTAAAAAAAATGTACGACTTTTAGGAGTATTCAGAGAGAGATATTTCGTTTTATCAAATAAAATTATCGTTTTCCGTTAAATATGACATCATTTTCACTAGCTGAAATATTTCGCCTAGCGTCCCAAACAATATCAGTGGGATGAAAAAATAATGAAATATAACAGATTTCTAAGGGAAATTCTGTATTTTTTAAAGCGCGTGGTCATTTTTTGTTTAAATTTTTTTTTAAAAAGCATTTTCTAATTATAGTCAGAGAATGGCAACAGCAAGATCAATAAAGATAAATAAACTCCATTATTAATCTTTTCTATCCAACAATGGAAGTAATCCGATTGCTACCATTTTGAAGAAATTTAATAAAAAACCGTTTAAAATTAAAATTAAAATTAAAATATAAAATAGATATATTTGAAAAAATTGCAAGTGTGGGTACATCTACAAATGGGCAGTTTTCATTTAAAACAATTATAAGTAAAGTTTGTACAGTAAAAAGCTCATGGGAGATGACTAAGAAAACAGCCTTGTATCTATAATAATAAGGAAAGAGGTTTGTGTGTGTGTGTGTGAGTGAGTGTGTCGACAGTGTTCTGAAGGGACCGCTGCACGTAGAGCTACGAAATTTGGGGGAAAAGTACGTCTGTATATGAAGTTTTGTACCTCGAAGCCTGATTTTCGATTAGACTTTTTTTATTTAATTTTTTATGCGATTTTTAGCGCTTTTTTATGTTTCGAGGCGATTTTTCTACATTAGTGAAAAGAATACGGTTTCTTTCTTTTAACCCAATGTAGTAAATTTTGTTTTATTTTCAACAAAGCTCATCCGGAATTCATACAGCAATTTTTGAATTTTTAGCACATTTTTTATGGGATTACTGAACAGCAGTTAATGCGTCTTCATACCTATAAGGGGTGTTACCGTAGGGGGGGGACCAGTTCTGTCGCCAACTTGGTGATATATCGCCAAATTTGGCGATCAAAGTTAGTCGCCAAAAATTACGCCAACTTGGCAATATCTCTAATATTTCTCCAAATTTCCATAGACTTACATTGTAAACCAATAGTGATTACCTTACAGAAAATCAACAAATTGAGATATTTTAATGCAACAAAAACTAATATTAACATAAGGGGTTATATTAATTATATTTAAGAGAATCCAGGTAAATTAAATCTATAATAATGAGGAAAGAAGTTTGTGTGTGAGTGTTTGAGTGTGTCGACGATGTTCTGAAGAGACAGCTGCACGTAGAGCTACAAAATTTGGGGAAAAGGTCCGACTATGTATGAAGTTTCGCAACTCGAACCCCGATATTAGATATTTTTATTAGATTTTTTTTAATTTAATTTTTTATGCGCTTTTTAGCGCTGTTTTTAAGTTTCGAGGCGATTTTTTCACATTAGTGAAAAGAATACGGTTTCTTTCTTTTAATCCAATATATTAAATTTTGTTCTCTTTTCAGAAAAGTTTATTCGGAATTCGTACAGCGATTTTTGAATTTTTAGCGATTTTTTTATGCGATTATTGAACAGCATTTAATGAACCTTCATATGTATAAGAGGGTTAACGTAGGGGGGACACAGTTCTGTCGCCGAATTCCGCCAAGTTTGTCGCCAACTTGGCGATATATCGCCAAATTTGGCGACCAAAATTAGTTGTCAAAAGTGACGCCAACTTGGCGATATCTCTAATATGTCGCCAAATTCCCATAGACATCCATTGTAAAGCAATAGGGATTACTTGCTTACAGAAAATGAACAAATTGAGATATTTTATTGCAACAAAAACTAATATTAACTTAAGGGGTTCAATTAATTATATTTAAGGGAATGCAGGTAAATTAAATTATGAATAAAAGTAACATGATACAATGCTTAGCATGCTTTCCCAAACATAAATTTTCAGAGATCCCTCAGGTCATAGGAATTAGATTTGAAACTTTTATCCAATTACAGTAAATTTTGACTTTTGTGATTTTTGAACTTTTTGTGATTTTTAATTCGATTTCTACGTTTCTTCGCGATCTGCTGCAATTTTTTTACATTCCATTTTTGGCCTATAATACTAAAGTAATATCTGCCCTCATTTCAATAAAGTTTATTCAAATTTCGTATAGCAATTTTCGAATTTTTCGGGAATTTTGTATGTGATTTTTAGTGTAGTTTAGCGATTTCCTACCATTTTTCCACATTAGTGAAAGGAATCAACTTTCAATCTTCGAACACAATACATAATTTTTTTTTCCCTTTTCGGGCAAGTTAGCTAGTTTTAAATACATAGATCTAGGCTATGCTGAACGTATAGTATAGTGGAGCGAAAACACTTTTCCTCGAAAATTACATTACCTGAGTCATTATAGAGTGTGAAAATGGCTGGAACAAATTGTTTCCAAATTTCAGCTCAAAATGTTGTCAACTTGAGGTCCCACAAGTGACCTCAAGTGAACATTTGTATTTCCTTTTTTAAAAGTTTTTAATGCCTTTTTATCAAAAAATTATAATTCATTGAATAATTAATTAATTTGTAAATTAATATTAATTTGATTTACTGTTCATTTATTATTATCTATTTATGTATTATTATTTATTAAATTAATTACGTTATAATTAATTGCTTTATTAAAACGTTATTGTCAGATGTCAGAGCTAGGAAAAGCATTTCGTACATAAATAGCAAATTTATATTGCAAAATCTAATATGACAGTACGTATTCCAATCTGATAACTATTTTATCATGATCTAAGTTGACACGTGATTTTTATTGTGTTGAATGATTCGCTTTTGTGACTGCTGTCTTTGTTACAATTAATTTGTAGACACTAATTTTTTTTGTTGTTGTTGTTTTTTATTGACACGACAATACGGACTTTTAATTTAAACATGACCTCAACTAGAAGTGAAACTTTTTCTAGCGTTTTTGGAACTCCAGTACAACTGAAAGATACAATTTCACTAACGTATGCTGATTTAATGAAGTATTTCCTATGGATAAAAAATTATACATTGAGGAATTAGGGGAACAAGAAATGGATTATACTTTTTGAACTGATTGCCGTTGTCTATGATAGAACGAACGTCAACGTTGGGGAGACGAATGTCTCAGTCTGACGCCTTGAAATCTTTGTTGGCTACAAATTGCACTGGTTTGTATTGCATACTAATGAACTACCTCTTTGCCGCCTTTTCCAGTAGATTGACGCAAAGACATCGGGACCACACCAGTTTTCTGGAACAATAGGAAAGTATCTGGAAACGTTCGAAACCCTTGCTGTGACAAGTTTTGTTTCTATTCTAGTTACTCGGTCTGGAATTGATAAAAATATCTCGGTACAAACCAAACTCTCTCTTCGATATTTCTAGGGCAGTTACCTTCCAGAGTTTGCAAACAGAAATTCTGGGAAGATATCGCATTCAAGATGGCCCAGTACAGCGATCAGAACACTGCGCCAATATGTGTTGACTGCCGTACCAACAGAACACTTTAAGCTCCTAGAAGAATGTGTCGTGAAAGTTTCGTGCCACCTAGGTTTGAAATAAACAAAATCCCAGGAGTTACTTACTGAGCTTGTCAACTGCACATAATGATAAAAAAAGCTCATTATTGCCAGAAAATTTTAAGTCAATCGCTCACGAAGTTATTCAGAGGAACTCTTATTTTGCACTCTCTGAAAATATTCTGTTGGCAATGCTGTTAGATGAACGATCAGACTTTCGATAACTGTCTCTCAGAAGAATACTGGAAGCAAGAAAAACTGACTGCAAGGAGAAAATACTCCAATTTGATATTCCAAATTTAACCTTTACACGTGGGATTGGACAGCATCTGTCCGGCTTAGCATTTTTCTCGGACAATTCAGAAAAAATCATTTTCAGAAATTTTTGCCCATATCCGTGAATGTGTGCGACGTCATTCCTATAGTCCTGTATGCTATCTATGGAATTTATACACATTACCCAATACTCTCAAAATTAGACTAGTTTACAAATGCACATCACAGAGGAAAATACAATTCCAGCCGATATCGACCTTTGTGAGTTCTTAAAAAAAAAAAAAAAATATTTTGTTTGTACGATAAATACTATGTACTCCATAATCAATTGAAAACTTGCAGTGTACTTAAGCGAATTTTTTGTACTTTAAGCAACATTATATCAATAAAAAGCACTGCAAAGGATTTTTCACCATAGACCGTAATGTAACGGATTTTTTTATGTATTCCAGTAAACAAAATGTAAAAGTATAAATGCTGCATACTTCATTTTCAGCACCGACCTTTCTATGGCAAATCTGAATAATATACTCACGAACAATTTCATGACATGGTGTATTTAGGAGAGTAAAAGTGCGGACAGACGAACTGCAAACAAACCGGATTCATAATCACTTTTCAAATATGTTTTAAAATGTTAAAAATTAGCTCGCAAAATGATTAAATATGAAACTATTTTTAGACGTTTTTAGACTATTTTCCTTAATGTGTATTTTAATAACTGTCTTACGAAAATTTTTTTAAAAAAAATAGTAATACTTGGAACATTTTGTGAATTTTTTATAATGTAATTGAAATTTTTGTGGTATGATATATTTTTCTGAAACAAGTGCAGTAGTCATTCTTATAATAAAACATTCAGTTTTAACGTCTTCAAAATATAGAAAGTTATCATATTTATGAAACAAATAGTCCTTGTAAATAAAATATATTAGAGGAATTGTCACAAAGAAATTGCTAATTGCATTTTCCTGGCGGCAAGTAATTAATTGGAATGTCATTTTCCTTTAATTTTGTCATTCACAAAAATAGACCAACATTGTACTTTATTGATAAAGAGAAAATGTCAGATGAGAACATTGTCAGATTTGTTAATGTCCTGAGAAATAATGGCGATAATATCATTAGGATGAATTGTCGCAAAAGATAAAAAAACTGAGGATGATAGATAGTTCCTTACATATACTTTGATATTATCTAACAAAGTATGTTTATTAATATATGTTAATGAAAACAGTTTTAGCACAATTTATAAATATATAACCAAAAGAATATTGAAAATTTAACGCTGTATAAATGAAATAAATTTAAAGATCAAAAATACAAATATTGCCAGATGATTGTTTTGGCGCTATTTAAGTGGCATTCAATTTCCAAATTAAAATCTAGAATATAATACACACCAATCATATCAATATAATGATATATTGATAGAATGCACATCACTATAATTATACATATTGATACAATATATATTACTATAATGATACCTATTTATACAATACAGTTCAATATACTGATATCTGCAAGACTCTCAAAATTTCCAAATTATTCTGCGCCGATTTGATTACACTTTCAAACAACGAAAGTATTTCAATATCATTAAGTACTTGAATATCACCCGTAAATGTGATCCATAAATAAAACTCTGCACATCCTAAACGCTCTTGATATTTTTGTGTCTTGAACAGATACATTTAATCAGACAATATACAAAAAAAAAAAAAAAAAAAAAAAAAATGCATTTTGATTAGTTTAATCGACACTTAATTTTTTTTTCGCTGTAGTGCATTTGATTGATATAAATATTAAAATTACAATATAAGACATTTATATATGTGTTCTTAAATATACACAAAATAAATTTCGATCGCTTACTGAATTAAATTTTTCTTCTTTTATTTTCATTTAAAATTTCATACGAATTAGCCAACCATCTAAACAAAATTTGTCATTTTCATAATTTTTTATAGGTAACAAGTTTCATATTTTTATGCTATTTTTTTTATTTAATGCATGGCACCATGCTTTAGTCTCTTGCGCGGTCCCATGCTTTATTTATTTCCATCGCGACTCCCCCATGTTATTCTTGCACAATAGTCTCCTTTTGAACGATGTAACTACTAGAATTTTTTCTACAAAAAAAATATATCTTCTAATCAAAAAACTATAAATTTCATTGCTGCTACTGTCTTTAAAGATTTGTCAGGCTTCGACTAATAATCCAATCACAGCCTTTCATTCCTGATGTCGTTACTGCCTTTATCAAAATTGGATAGATATTCGTTACTAACGTATCCCGTGCCTTTTCAATATGCTTTTTCAATTCCGTGTCTTTTAATCAATGTTTGATAAAATTGAAAATATATTATCTCTGTGTCATAATATATAGATGTACCTGGTGATAAGATAGGTTAGAGATATAAGTCCTGGTGAACAGATGGGTCGATATGAAGTCATGGTGAAAAGATAGACTCTGTGCGACTATATAGAGTCTATCTTTAGTTATATTTTATTTTAGAAATGCTCTTTAAATGGCACTCTTAATCGATTATCAGTAGCATTTCAACATGGGGAAAACATGCAAATTTGCTTTCGTCAGATCAGGCATAGAAACAAAAGTACGAAATATGTTTAACGAGGAACAAATAATCTTTTAATCCCCCTCTCTCTCCCTTTGTAATTTACCACCACGCAAACAAGGCCTGCCCGTCTACATACCAGGGACTTATTTCGTATCACTCAAAGCTGCGGTACTCAACCGATGTGTTGCGTCACAGTGGTGCTCCATGATAGAATCTCAGATGTTCCGTGAAATTTTTGAGTCAAGTTCAATTAAGATTTTATGAATAAACAGAAATTTTGTTACTTTAATTTCCAACATTTCATATTATGGGATTTAATTTGAAATTTGAGTATTGCGAAGCAGCGCAAAACTTATTTATTTCCAGTGTCACTTATCAATGTTAATTTAACATTAAAAAACCTATGGAGCTCATAACTTCTTTGATTTCTTCCCACCGCTATGACTCTGATACCACAAATATTATAAATTTAAAGCGCGAAAATGTTTTTGTCTGACGTCAAGGTCAAAATGGATGATAGACTTTTGCATTATATGAGGATATTATAACGTAGAGAGTAACATAGTATATTTTTTATTTTCATTATTCAAATATTTTAAATCAAATATTAAAATAAGTTTTTGTTTGCTGAGGTTTATTCTTTGTTAAAATTTCTTAAGGATAGATATTTTTACGCTGGTATTGCTCCTGGTGAGGAATTACATAGATAAAACTTTAAAATGGATTTTTTTTTTCAAAATGAGAAATATATTCCAAGTTAAACTTATGTAGTAATTTTCACTTGTGTTTCTATCACCCCTGGCAGTAAATAAGATAACAAAATGTAAGCAATGTGTTCGTCTGAATGCAGCAGTTATTTTTGTAACAAATAAGTTAAAACAATTGAGCATTAAAAATTAAATTAAATTCATGCAGTAAAATACTTTAATCAGCCTAAAAATCTATATTCCGTTCAAACGAAATCGAAATAGATCATAGACCATTACCAATTTTAAGTTGCAAGTATTTGTATTGCAGATTTTGTGTTATTTTTATGATGATTGTAAATAAAATCATAAACTACATGCAAAATACAAAACTTTTAAAAAGTCATAGATTTATTTCGATTTCATTTGAACGGAATACATGTTTTTAAAATGTTTATAGTATCACATTGTATAAATTTAATTTTTATTTTTTAATGTTCAATTGGTTTAACGTATTTGTTATAAACATTTAACAATAAATGTAGAACTAATTGAATGAAATATCTTAATATCTGTCCATTCGCGGGCTTAAACAATGTAGGGAATAAATTTTGTTTTTTAAATTTGTTCTGCAAGTTAGTTTTTTATTTGCTCTTACATAGTAGTTAAAGCTAAGGTTTTTTGTACGTCTCAGAAAAAAATCTCATATAAAAATATCTACAAATTTCAGAAATAAATTTTCAATAAAATTTTTATCAAAGTCTATGTAGCCCTGTGATATACCTTTATAATGACTTTCCAATGTGCATACCTTTGTTTAGAGCTATAAATCATGATATAATCCATAAAAAGCATAAAGTTAGAGAAATTTAAGAGAAGTAAATCTTTGTAATGACTTTCAAATTTTCAGGAATCAATAAGTTATACTTCTTTTTCGGATTTTGAAATGATTTATATTTCAGATACCTAAGATACAAATCATTTTCAAAAGCTGCTGAACTGCATTCATTTCAAATAAATTTCTTGAGAATTTCTTAAAATACATCACCCACTAAAATTTATATACAAAAATGAAAAGATAACCGGAGGCTTACTTTTGATATCGAGAAGCATATCTTGATTTTTACAAAAAAGTTCATATTAGGTATAAGAAGTAATCTTTTAAAAATATCTGGGCAATTCAAGTTAGATTTTTTTTCTTTGAATAGAAGAAATTTTCATATGATCTCCCTTTCGTTAAAAATAAAACTTTCCAAAATCTATTTTCAATTTGTTTTTGAAAGTGTATTTTACTTTAAAATAATGAATTATATTATATTTCTTTTTTAACCTTGTTGCACATCTGCAACATATAAGAAAGCCCATGTTTCTTAATTCTTCGCCTTTTAAAGACGATTTTATGTGTTGCTGTAATCTTCCAAGACTGTAGTTAATGTAAATTGTTTATACAATTTGCAACAAACGGCGATACTGAGATAATTTTTCGTGCTAAGGAAATATTTATCATTAGAGCAGTTTCACACTGAGATTGCTAAAAAGAATTTCGTATATATATATTTTTTTTTTAATGAAAAATTCAGGATGCATTTTTACAAAGGTTATTTCGTATTAGAAAATTAACAATATTTATCAGAAGTATGTAATTTCTTATTAATTGTAGCTCTGAAAAAAGTGCCTTTTGGATATATTTTTTTTAAGTTTTAATTTTCTTAAATTATTTTTCACTTGTTAAAATGATGTATTCTAACCTGTGAGTAGATTTAAACTAACTATTAAACATTACACAGGCTTGTGTAAATTTAAACTAACTATTAAACATTAAACATGCTTGAATACATGTAAAAAACAATTAAATTTTAAATCTGAACAAAAAAACATTCAATTTAAATAAAAATCGTACAAAGTATACGTTTCGCTGTGTCATCGCATTTCCTCCTCAGTACTAATATCAACCAGAACAACAAAACATCGAACAAACACTGGATTCAGTTAAAGTTAAAGTTTTTCTTTTAGAAAGAAGAAATATTCATTAGGAATCGAACCTGATTCTTTCAAGGTATGCGGGTGTATCAGAGTATCATGAAAATTTTGAAAAGAGGGTGCAAAACGTAACAATAAAACTAATAAACAATTGCAACAAGAAACAATAAATACACACTACTTCTTGCTCGTCGGAGGGTGGGAGGAGTCAAAAAGTAGGTACCAAACAAAAAATTGTATCCTCACAGGTTTCGAAAGATATGAACAACCCCCATACTCCATTACTGTAACAAAATCAAATAGAAAAACTTAAACAACCTAATACTTGAAATTTAGGTTGTATTTTGAAAAAATTGAATTGGAGGAATAGGAGTAAGCTTTTACCACACTTTCCTGCAATGTTACACATCATTAGGTGTACGTTTTCAACATCCATTATTCATTTGTCAACACTGCCTAAAAACTGGGTTAAATTTAAAATTTTACAAAGTCAATTTCTATAAATTTTCTTTAAAAAAAACACTAAATTGTTATTTCAAAATTTGAAAAATATATATGTTTATTGAAGGAAAAAAAATAAAGAATATGCTTCAAATGAAAATCAAATTTCAAATTATTTTTGCTTAAAAGGCGCAAAGACCAACTTAGTGAAAAATATTCCATGCCGGGAATCGAACCCGGGTCATCAGTATAGCGCACTGACGTTCTACCGCTAAACCACATGGAACGATACCCAGCCTGGAACTTCTCACTATTACAAGTTGGCAAGGCTACAAACGCAGCACAAGATGGAATATTTTCCGTGAGCCACCAAGGCGAATGTTTCTCTCTGGAAAAATTTCCAAATATTAATAAAGAATATGCTTTTAAAGGCTTCTTTATTAATATATACTAATTTTCAGTAAAATGTGTTTTTAATAATTTGTTTTGCACTTAAAAGCTGTTACTATTTAGTAAAAAAAATATTTTAGGTAAATAATATTTGAACACCAGATGATTATTAATATGTGCGGGAAAAATTTAGCAACCAAAATGAGAAATATGTACTAAAGTACACTTATAAACATCTGGAATTAAAATCTTCCACAGAAAATCCCCCGCTCTGCCCCAGTGATCTTTTTTTTGTGTGTGTTTCCAGAGGAGCTTTTGTGTTTCTCAATTAAATTTTAATACAGTTTATAAGGTATAATTTTAATACATTTTTTTGCATAAATCTGATGAAACAGAATTTCACAAAAAATATATCTCCCCCATCCTTCGCCTCTTTAAGTTTTTTGAGTGCTTTGGTGTTTCTGAATCATTATCAAAAGTGGATGAATGCCCACTCATTGTAAAAATTATAACCTCACAATGCGCAATACGATAAGAAAACGTATTGTTAATTATTTAAAGTATTATATATATTCACTTTAATTAAAAGTATTACGTGTTTCCTTTTTTGTACTTATTTTGTTCTGTTTACAAAAAGGTAAAATTTTAAAAGCTTAAAAACTTATATTGCTACCTCAATTAATAAGAAATAATAATCTAAAAAGGTTACTGAGTTATCAATATTAATAAGTATGAAATATAAAATATTAATACACTAATTAATAATAATTAAAATAAATGCTGTTTCCTTTCTTTATTCAGAAATAAAAATATGCTATATTTTTTACAGAATATTCTACAACAATATATAATTCCCATACGTATTATATATATTTTTTTTCTTACTTTACATTTTCGGTGCACATATGAATTTTATAAAAGTTTATTTAATTTGCTATACTTAAACAAAATGTATTCTTAAAAAATGATTTTTTAGAATAAGCTTCATTCAACTTGTAATGAAATATTGTAATAAAAAGGAATAACTAAAACACTCGACTATATAATATTAACAAAGTGTAATAAATAAAATAGTTTCACTTAATTATTTTTACTAATATTTAAAATAAATTTTCTGCAACATATACTATTACAAAGTATAATTCACATGATATAATTTTCTTATACCTTACGTATTCTTTGTAAACATGGATTTTATAAAAGGTTATTTACTATTACTGTTCTACATTAATGAAATAAAATGTGTTTTCATAAGAGGAAAAAAAAACATTTTTTTAAATTTTGCTTAACTTAAACCATAATGAAATAAAGCGATTAAAATGAAAAAAGTTGAATATATAACACTTTAAATAATAAAAAAAAATAACTGAAATAGTTACAACTAGTTATTAAAATATGTATATATTAAATAATAATTATTAAAATAGTTTATCTTTTTTGTTGTTCAAAACAATACTGTATTTTCCACAGAATAATCTACAACAATAGATATAATTCACACACCTAGTTATATATACATTATATTTCAGGTTTTACATATGCTGTGTAAATATGGATTTTATTAAAAAAATTATCTACTATGCTAAAAAAAAAATCGTTTTTCATATTAAATTTTTAAAGAAATAATACGATAAAAACTAATAAATGAAAAACATGAATATATATGTGGAAAATTTCGCAAGTGACACTTGCATTCAGACTGGATATTCCCGACGCTGTCCTCCGCTTCAAGATTAAAAGGTAACGAAGCTGCGTGAAGTGGAAATGCAGAGAAAATAAATAGAACGCAGAAAGATTTCGACGACGGCTGTTGTGAAAAAGAACAGTAGAATCTTTTCGACGATATTCAATAAAAGATTTAATGAAGTACAAAAATCTTAGGAAATATTCAACGACGTTATGTAAATAAAGTCAAAGCTTGCTGCTTTTAAGCTAAATATTTTTTTTGAAAAGAGCTACTATCTGTATTTCTGTTTTGTCTTCGTCTTAATAAAAGTCAGGGATCGTCTTAAAAGTGAGTTATGATGTATAAATAGGAGTCTCGTCCCACAAAGTGGTGTCAGAAGTGACAGTTAACCTACCATTATTATTCATTTGTCAGAATTGTCCATTTTACAGATTCAAGCCGGATATTATTCTAACGGTGAGTCCATTGTTATATATTTTATTATGAAGTTAGTTGACATACCTGAACTGGAACTTGCATTTAAAAATGGACGAAGAAATAAAATAAAATTACTACATAAATTCCTATTTGATGCTGAAGGTGATCGATCTAATAGAAAGAGAATACGTGATTTTACTGGTTTCGGTTTTGAAACCGACAGCACCGAGTTCAAAAATAAAATAACTAAAGTTCAAACTGATTTTTCTTTAAATGATCTGATTACAGTGTGTAATTTACTTTGTATTTCTAATGAAGGATCTTTAAATGATCTTGCAACCCGATTAGTTACATACCTTTCAGACTGGAGCTTACTACAAAAAATATTATATAAAATAAAAGTGGCACTGACTCGGAACCCGAATTGCCTTCAAATAATATGACTTCAAGTAATAACACCGAATTATCAAATGTTGACAAAAACAAACAACTTCCAGTTCAAAGTTTTGTGTCATCATCTATTAGTTTTACTGATGTTGAAAGTGTTGTACCCCCTTGTGACGGAAGTTCATTGCATGATATAAACGTTTGGCTCAGTAATTTCACAAAAACTTGCGCTGTTTAGTTTTATTACAGAAACCACTGCAGTTCTCCGACAAACACGAAATGTGTTGGTATACATATGGAATATTGCAATGTTTCGTGTGTCATTAAAAAACAGGGATAATTACATTCTAGTACGGGCCCAATTAGAAGCAATCGGTACGGCTGGTCCTATTTTATTCTCCCAGATATTTTTCAAGTAGACAAAATATTCATTAATGACATATATGTCTCACACTGAGAATGTTGCATTACCAAGGTTTCAACAAATATGATTGATAATTACTAATTTTTGTTCTAAAAGTGTTTATTTAATGAAAATGCTTTTGTTTTCGTCAAATCTGACAACTTTAGCTTTTGTGTTATTTATGATTTGTTTTTCCTTGTGTCTGACTTGTGATGACTAATAGATATATATGTTCTGAAATATCAAATTTCCCTGCCTGTGAGTGAGTCGGCGGGGGAAGAGGGGGGGAGGACTTCAGCCTCCATCATATGACGTCCCTGATGTAAATATGTGAGATGGAAAATATGGAGATAATGTGGTAAAAATGGGGATACTGAATATGAAGGCAATTTAAGAAACAAAAATGCGATTCCGGTCAATGTTTATACAAAAGAAACAAAAACGGGAATATTTCATACATAATTGTCTATGTAGATGACACTTTAATCGCTCCAAACAGGGAAAGCACACGAGAAATACACACAGAATTATCCAAAGAATACGTGATCAAAAGTCAACATACTTTCACGACGAACAACATTTATATTTCTCATTATTTCGAATCACAATTTTCGGAAAAATATTTTTTTGCATTATTTAGTTACTGAAAGTTTGAGATAAGATGAGTAGAAGATTTCTTTACAGAATTTGAATTTTCCGTATTTGAGTGTCTTGCGCACTCTGTTCGGCATGTGTACGTGCTTTTCGTCATGTAAGTGTTAAAAGATTTATATTATTCAATCCTTTTTCATATTCTCAGAACATTCTAATCATTTCTGTAGTCATCACTGTAAAAAAAAAAAAAAGGACTAAAAAACGGAAATACTACTTATATAATATAATTTTCTGTAATACATAAATTACAGAAAATTTTCCGTTTTACTGATTAAAAACGGAAATTTTCTGTAATTCATGGGAAAAATTTTCCCGTAAAAAAACGGAAATTGTACTGGCGTCTAGATTGCCGGTAGTATTTCCGTTTTTTTTTTTTTTTTTTTTTTTTTTTTTACAGTTATACTCCATTTATCGAACTGTAATGCAAGGTTTTCTAAAGTCGTAATTGGTTATTCGAAATAATTTACAATACTAGAAAACAGGAATTCTGCTTTTTTCAGAATTTAGTGTTGCCCCCGATGACAAAAAAATATATGTATATAAATATAGATACAGTAGAGTCCCGATTATCCTAGTTAATCGAACTTATGCCTTTGGAAGGGATTATTTTCTTCTGATGGACTGATGGCTTCTATTATTATGACACAGCCATTATAAATGAAGTGTTAGGTGAAGAGGAAAGAGCAGCTGTAAAAAGTTAGAACTCTGATTTTCTGGTCAGAATGGGGAAAAAAATGGCCTCTTTTTTTTTTTTTATATAATGACTGTTCTATAATAATGGAAGCCATCAGTCCATCAGAAGAAAATAACTCAGTGAAAGCGGAAATTCCGATAATCGGGACTCTACTGTAGTTCAGTTTTAAGACTTATAACACGCAATTTTATTTTACATAAAGTGGCGTCATCCACATCCGCTGAAGAATTCATCATTTGCGATCCATTGTTAAACAACATCTACAGTAAAGTACGCTTAGGATGTCACTATCGCTAAATAATACACAAACACAAAAAAGTGAGATTTCGTCATTCAAAAAACTCGACAAAAAACTCGGCTATCTAAAGATTCACAGGCCTTCATTTGTTTGTATTATTAATATAGATATTTAAATTTAATTTAGCTTCTAATAGTTCCCTGTTTTATGAGAAATCCTTCATTTATATATTTTCAAAATAGCCCGTATTTTAATTAATTATTTATTTTTTAGTTTTTATGGGAAAATGGCAACAAAAGGATATAATTGCTATTTTTGCTTTCACTTTTTACAGAAATGGACTTCTTCCGTTGCCAATCAAATGGCTCTAATAACTACAAAAAAAAAAAAAAAAAAAAAATGAATATTTCAAAAATAAATGGAGATGCAGTTTTCAAACAAATTGCATTAAAAAGTACTTTTTTTTACCCAATACGACGGTATAAAAATTGAAAATGTGCGATGCTTAGAAGTTTAAAAAAAATTTCTATAGAGTATTTAATCGTACTGTTTTACGGCTGGCTTCTCGAAGGTAACGTTATTTTTTGGATACGACACAAAATAAGCTAAGAGAAAGAAATAGCATACCGGGGACTAATTAAAATTAAAATACTTCAATTGTAACATTTGCATTTCTTTCAAAATTCTTAAAGTTCTACATTCCATAATTACACAAATGATACGCATATAAGTAAAATATATATCAATAAAAATACTGGCATAAAAGAAGTTCTTGGTAGAAAAATTGAGCCAAATTTAAACATATTTCTTTTTTTATTTAAAATGCTTTCCGACGACCGCACGGTTAAAAATTTGCATTCCAGGCATTTTCCAGTCAATCGACAGTTTTTATAGAAATCAGTTACATAACCGTAATTTAACTCTATTCTGACAATAATGTTGTCAAATGAGGGTTAAGTTAGGGTTATGTAATCATTTTCTATAAACACGGTTGAATGGCTGGACATATTGCTGAAAATGCACAACAGTGCACTTTTTGATATTTTATCATGATAAAATTTGAAAAAAAAAGTGAATAACATGAATAGAACAGAACATACGGTAATCTCAAGGTGTCAGAATTACTGTTTTGTTAAAAGTTTTTCGCATTATACTGATATTTATTTTATTTGTTCTAATAGCTTTCGTAATTTACTCGTATAATATTTGTAAAAACATGTTTCAAAAATGTTCTTTTTAACGAAAGAAATGTATAAAAATCTTAATTAAGATTTTAAATTTAATGTTCGGGAGAAAATTCGTGTCAATTTTCTGACTTCCTTTATCAATTTATTTTTAAAATCTCAGAATTGTCCATCATTATTCCTAAGATCGAAAGTAACAGTAAATGCTGCGTTTTGCACTACCGCTTTGATTGCATGTATCTTAGCTTCTAAATATAACATAGTGAGAATATTTACTACCTTGAATAGATTATAAACGAACATTTAGATAAAGTTCTTTTTGAAGCTGCAAACTTAAATTACCGTTTTCGATGTTAAAAAAAAAATTAATCAGGCGCGATGTTTTATATATCAACATGTTGCGTAACAATAACATATTTTTTTTAATATAATAATGGAAAGTAACATAAATATAGTTTAACACTTACGGAACGTTAACAAATTATGAAAAACGGAAGAGAAAAAGCAGGGTTACTTATTAAAAACAAGTGTTTGAAGAATTTATGTCATAAATTTCCTATAATTAGTTTTTTCAATAAATATAAATGTATATTTTACGAAATTTGTCCTTGGATATATGAGTTAATACAAAAAAAGTAAATAAAAGTTTTGTTTTAATTAGTTCCCGCTGCAGGTGCTTTTTACCTTTCTACTACCAAACTAATAATACACTTTTCAATAGAAATATTTTTCACCTGTCTTAAACAATGAAGCTTTTACAATTTATTCATGGATAAAATACATAACTGAAATAATATTAAACATCAAAAAAATTTTTCATAAATGGGAGCACATTCCTTATATAAATGATAAAGATTAACGCCTCATCTATTACTCTATTATTATGATATTATTACCCGTTGAAGCAATATTTTAACTATCTGCCAGAAATGAAGGTAAACACTGTTAAATAGAAAGCATAAAAACATCTAAGTCAAAAAATGAAGCGCATTTGCTATGCATAGCTAAATCTTATTATTTCGAAAGTATTTGGGTGCATTTAAAAAATTACAATGAATTTAAAAGGTTTTTAAACAATAGTATTTGTTAAAACAGTACCAAATAGGGAGAACAATTGTATTACATTTACAATTTGTGAAAAAATAAATTGATTAATTTTGCTTGTTTAAAGTCTCGAAAGAATTTTACAAAATAAGCTTAAATGTTAATTTACCTTTTTTTAAACTTAATTTTTGAATAAATGATTCAACGTTATATATATATTAAATTACAGAAATTAATCTTTAATTTAATTTTCTTTTGCTAATATAAATATAAAAAGAATAAAATCTCTCATTTTTATTTATATATATAAAAAAATAAAACATATTCTTTGAATTTAATTAATCATTTCCCCCTTAATATTTTGACTTTCAAATTATAATAGTAAAGGACTAATGTAGATTTTTTAGTAATTGATTGTTATACATAAATCATGCAATATTTTAGTCTTTTATGTATTTATTACTTTGAAAAGCTCGTAAACTAAATACCCCCAGATCTTTATTATTTGACTTTTGCAATTTAATCCATTTTAATTATGTAATGATTTACATTCGACAGAAAAGAAAAAAATGTCGTATTATTTGCTGATTTATTTATTTATTTATTTATTTGTTTATTTATTTATTTATGCTGCAAAGACATGCAAAACAATTACTCGCTAATTATGTACAAATTATGGCCATTAAATAACAAGACTAATGGTGTAAAATATTTTAATTTACATTTATACAAATTTAATTATTATTCCCTTCAATATGCATCCCTCCGTTATCCCTACAACGTTCCATGCAAATTTTCCATTGTTAGGTGCGTTCGTAATTATATAAATACGTAGCACCTATAGTCGTCGTTCAGTCCGTCCGTCTGTCCGTCCGTCTGTCCGCATGTAACAGAGCAAAAACTACCCAACCGAATGGTCTGAAATTTCAAATATATGATTGTAGCAAAATTTTGTCGAGCCATTTCAAATTTTATGAAAATCGGATGTATAGTTTAATTACAGGGACAGTCGAAAGTTTTTCTTTACATTACGGCCAATGGGAAAAATTATTGAAAGTGCATTTTAATGATATTAGAGCCTTCCGAATGATCTGAAATTTTAAAGATATAACTGTTGCAAAATTTTGTCGAGCCATTTCAAATTTTAGGAAAATCGGATGTATAGTTTAATTACAGGGACAGTCAAAAGTTTTTCTTTACATCACGGCCAATGGGAAAAATTATTGCAAGTGCATTTTAATGATATTACAGCCTTCTGAATGATCTGAAATTTTAAAGATATAACTGTTGCAAAATTTTGTCGAGCCATTTAAAATTTTATGAAAATCGGATGTATAGTTTAATTACAGGGACAGTCAAAAGTTTTTCTTTACATTACGGCCAATGGGAAAAATTATTGCAAGTGCATTTTAATGATATTAGAGCCTTCCGAATGATCTGAAATTTTAAAGATATAACTGTTGCAAAATTTTGTCGAGCCATTTCAAATTTTAGGAAAATCGTATGTATAGTTTAATTACAGGGACAGTCAAAAGTTTTTCTTTACATTACGGCCAATGGGAAAAATTATTGCAAGTGCATTTTAATGATATTAGAGCCTTCCGAATGATCTGAAATTTTAAAGATATAACTGTTGCAAAATTTTGTCGAGCCATTTCAAATTTTAGGAAAATCGGATGTATAGTTTAATTACAGGGACAGTCAAAAGTTTTTCTTTACATTACGGCCAATGGGAAAAATTATTGAAAGTGCATTTTAATGATATTACAGCCTTCCGAATGGTCTGAAATTTTAAAGATATAATTGTTGCAAAGTTTTGTTGAGCTATTTCAAATTTTAGGAAAATCGGATGTATAGTTTAATTACAGGGACAGTCAAAAGTGTTCCGTTACATTACGGGGAATGGGAAAAAAATAATGGAAGTGCATTTTAATGATGTATCAGACTATGCGCTTTATGAAGTGCAAAAAAGTATACATTCAGTACAATATGGGGTGCAAAAAATAATTATAAAACTAGTTATAGTACGAACGCACCTCATTTGCCACGTTTGACGAGCAATTTCCAACTTGTTTGAAACAGTAGTGGGAGTCTTTATTTGTGAGCTCTCTCGTGACACGTGCCGCTTATTTATTTATTTATTTATTTATTTTGACAGCTTCAACGGTCTGAAATCTAGTTCCTTTTGATTCAGATTTGACCTTGAGGAAAACATAAAGATCGAATGGTGCCGGGTCAGGAAAATAAGGTGGTTGGTCAAGGCTGGGATATTTTACTTGGTAAGAAATGTCTTGACAGACAGTGAGACGGTGAGTTACCAATGACTTGTCCTACAACAATTCGGGTCGGGGTTTTTTTTTTTCGTATTTTTTTCCGGAATTCAGCAAGGAACTCAAGGTAGTACTGTTAATTAATAAGTTTGCCCTTGAAGAACCCAGTGAAGGTACACAGTCTCATGAATATAAAAAACTTTCCCCGTTGCTGACGTGGAAGGGCTATGAGGCCATGCCTTTTCGGCCATTTTGGAAACGCTTAAACCACTCAAAAACCAGCGCATGTGATAAGAATTCATTACCATATACATCTCTTAACAAATGAGTAATTCAGCAACGGATTTTTCAAGTTTAAAAAGAAATTTTACACGAATTTGTTGCTCTTTTAAAATACTCAAAATTTTTCCGGCAAAATACTAAAACAAGATACAGAACAAATGAAAATCATTGCCAAACTAATTGGAATACACCCAATTTAGAGGCGGCAATGGATACCGGCGGCTCTGCGCTACACAACTATTGGTCGTACGAATTTGGTGCATGCTCAGTTCTTTTGTAGAATATTTAGTCTCGTTATTAAATAGCCACACCTCGTATATTCCTTTGCATGCTTGTTTATAAAATTTTTAAGAATGTGAAATCTGCCATTTTTGTTTCAAGTTGTAAAATGCTGGTTAACTACGTTTCTACCGTTTTTCTTAACGAATTTTTTTTTTAAATCTTGTTAACCCTCTTGGTGACAGGACCAACATAAATCAATACATTTATCTCTTCACGAAATTTTGTTTTTATTGGATATAATTATTATGCAATAACTTACAATATATATTTCTATTGCAATGTAATAAATATATTTGTCTTTCTTTCTTTACAGTACATTTTATCACTAGAAGCCATTTTGTTCTTAGCATAAAAAGAATCAAATAATAAAACAGGTTATATTAATTTTTAACACAATTATCCAATTTATAAATAAATCATAACAGTTGTAAATTTTCAATTGAGTGAAAAAAATCGAAATTTACAACTGTTATGATTTATTTACCAATTGAAAATTTGTGTTAAAAATTAATCTAATACAATTAGGTATGCAGCGTGTTCTGCAAGTCCAACAATTACATTCGCTTTATTCTGTTGTGCTGATTCAGATATCAGACAAGATGATGTGATCATTAAAGGTTAGTTGGGTGAATTCGTCCTCCAGATTCATCCGGGATGGCTCAGTTGGTAGAGCATTGGCGACTTCAGCGAAGACATCCCTGGTTCAAATCCTGGCCAGGTCTTTTCGCCCTACTTGGAAATTTACACGTTATATTATTAACGTAAACACATAATATTAATAAATCAGGTTTCAAACCTTCACGTGGCTGTGTCTCACACGTTATCTGCAAATATGAATTTTGAGATACCTTTGTATTAGCCAATACCGGCTACTAGAACTCTCGAACAAATATCTTGTAAATATGGTTAAACATTAATCACGTTTATCCTTAATTTTGTTTTTTAGCAGAACTTACAGAGGCTGAGAAAAAATATTTGGATAACTCGTCTTTTCTTCAAAAGTATTTAATTAATTATGATTTCGCATTCATTTTCTATGAGTAAATATGTCCTTAAATCACAAATCAGATTTTAGAAATGAATTATGCAACTATTTATTGCTTAAGTCCAAAATATCAAATATGCATATTTCTATGGGGAAAAATTATTTGAACATTTATATAAAGAGCTATAATTTGTTTGAAAAAAAATATTATAATTAATTATTGTCTGTGGTGGATTATAATCTGCTTAGTATTGATTCTGAAGCATTTTTGTTTTTGTTATTATTTTTAATAACTTTGAAAATGTATCTTACATTTAAGTGAAAACTGTGTTTTTTTAATTTTAATTTATATATATATATAAAGTATTAA
The DNA here is from genome assembly GCA_963932465.1 of Maratus speciosus. NCBI lineage: Eukaryota > Metazoa > Arthropoda > Arachnida > Araneae > Salticidae > Maratus > Maratus speciosus. The sequence continues at coordinate 2,405,782 of OZ010786.1, read as the reverse complement.
CTAACTTTATGATCAACAATGATAATTTATTCTCAATGAAACTGCTGGAATGATATATACTTGCTAAAATGTATCCTTAACTTTAATACATTGCAACACAGGTAATGAGGTTGATTAATATCAATTTATATGAGGAGATTAATTTTTATGATTCTTACTATTCGTATAGTGATAGCACCAAATGACTCTAGGTAAGCGATATAATTAACAATTCCCTTCAGGGAAATCCAAAGAAAATTTAATATATTAAATATTAAAATTATAATTAATCAATGCGCTGTGTCATTTTTTTCGGAGAACGTTTACCTTCTAAGTCTGTAATTTCTTTCATATAATTTTTTTAGTAAATCATATAGATAAATAGATTATTTATTTTACATTCCCACATCTATAAGAGAAAAATATTAATTAAGTATTAAAACAAAGAAAAGATTACTCATATTCAATCTTGATTACATTTTATTATAGGAGAAAATTTACAATAAAAAAAAGCTATTTACATATTGTGGGTTATAAATTTTAATAGTAATGCTGATGCACATCTTTATATATATTTTACCTATTTTAATTAATTAATCATTTAATTAATTTTATAACACGTGAAGATCACCATAGTCTGTGACTTTTTATATGTAGTTACTATAACTGATTCACAATGGAAATAATCATAAATTTCTCTACCTGGATTACTGCCCCGGGCAGCATGGAACATTGCAGTAGACGGGTGAAACCCAATCATCATCACAAATAAAATAATTCATTGATTGAAGCACTATTTAATTATACAGGATAACCTTTTTTTTTAAGGCAACATTACGCTAAATTTCTTTTATATATATTTTTATGTTATACGATGCAAAAGCAAGGTGTTAATATATTATAAGGACTCCAGCAACATCTTATTTTTTTTTTTTTTTTTTGCTGCCAACTGCATCGAGGACAAATCTGCAAGTGAAGTCTGTCTCTTACATTTTTTTAAAACCGAAATGAGGTTTATGTGCATCTTTTATTATTTCAATTTTAAGTGACTCTGGAGCGATAAGTAATTCTTTGCCATCAGATCCAGGTTTTAAAATTAATATATCTTTATGGTTTAGAACAAACTTTCGAGTAATTTTATTCTGTTTGCTGTTTTTAATTTTACCGATAATTTTCTCTAATTTATCATCTTGTAATTGCTGCTCTTTGATATTTTCGTCAACTAAATCTTTATTAACGACAAATAGTGAATTTTGTAGTTCATTTCTAGCTGTTAAATTATTTAAATTACGAGTGGAATAATCTGCTGGATTGGCAACACCCGGAATAAATTCTATTTCATAGTTAAACGGTGCGAGATTGTCGATCCATCTAGCTACAATATAAGGCTGTTTCTATAAATTTAAATAATATGTTAGGGCTTTGAAATCCGTGCGTATAATGAATTTCCTACCTGTTAAAATGTATTTAAAATACATTACTGCCTCGTGTATGGCGAGTAATTCTAATTTAAAACTAAGGTAATTCTTCTCAGGATTTCTTAATTTTCTTCCAAAAAATTCAATTGGTTGGAGAACGCCATCATACTCTTGTCCCAATATGCCCGAAATTGCGGTTTTAGCTGCATCCGTGATTAGAATAAAATCTTTCGAAAAATCAGGTGTTTTTAAAGTAGGATTCTGTATAATAGCAGCCTGAATTTCTTTGAATGCATTTTCTTCTGCTTCCGACCATTTAAATTTTACTTTATCTTTAGTGAGATTAATTAAAGGGTCTACTATTTTAGAATAGTCTTTAATAAGTGATCTAAAATAATTGGAGAGACCAAGGAGTGATTTGACTCCTTTCTTATTTTTAGGTCTAGCTAAATTTTGAATTTTGTCAATATTTCTTTTTGAAGGTGAAATTCCTTCCTTATTAAGGGTGAATCCTAAAAATTCGATCGCTTCCATGCAGAGTTGCATTTTTTTGGTTCAATTGTAATATTGTTTTCAATGAATATGTTCAGTACCTTGTCTAATAGTTCTATCATTTCCTGTAATGAGTTTGTTGCCAGTAATATATCATCGACGAAGTATGTCACTTGGCTTTTATCAAAGTGTCCTAATAATATATCCATTAATTCTGCGAAATAGGCCGTACTGAGTCGTGTGCCGAAAGGTAGTCTTAAATAAGAAAATTTTCCATGTTCTGTAATAATAGCAAGTTTGTCTGTATCTTCTTCTCTTAAAACGATTTGATAGAAGGCCGAGTGTAAATCTAGAACAGTGTAGTACTTTTTGCCGCCTATTATCTGCAAAATACGTTTTATGTCAGGTATCGGATAGGCATAGTTTTGCAAAATTTCATTAAGCAAACGAAAATCAGCAGCGAGGCGATACTTAACTTCTTCTACGTTTTCGCCTTTCTGTGTAACTTTTTTTTTTTACAAAAATAACTGGAAACGCGTAATCAGAGTTACATTTCTTTATTATATTAGCTCTCAAAAGCTTATCAATTTCTGATTTAGCATACTCCTTTACACTATGTGCCGTTTTATATGGTTTTGCTTGTATAGGATAATTGTGCATTAAATTAAATCTGGGTACAACTAAAGATGTTTTTCCAAGAGTGTAATAATTTTTGGAGAATGCATAAGCATTCTTTAGTAATAATTCTTGTAATTTTGCTTGTGTATCAGTATCCAGATGTTGTAAATTAAAATCCTCTGGACTGAGTTCCGCCTTTCTGCGTTCACGAACTTCCTCTAAAGAAATGTTGTTAATTTGTACTATTGGATCTGATTCTTGACTGCTATTGTCATTTTCTGACTTTATCTCAAAATGCTTGGAAATTCTTCCGATATTCATCCCTTCTACTAAATTTAATTTCTGCTGTGAGTCGTTCCTGATAATTATGTTAATTTTATTATCTTTGCCAATTTCATGAATTGATGTGTCATAACGTATGTTAATGTTATGTTTAATTGGTTCTAACATTAGAGTGTAATTAATAATAAATTGATTTGGGCATATTAATTCAGTAATTACTCTCTCACCTGGACATATCTCTGAGTTTTGAGATATCCTAGCCGAAATAATATTTTTACGTGATATTTTTCTTTTTTTGTTTTTATTTCTTTGTTTCTTTATGTTAATTTCCTGTGGTTCATGATTGTCATTTGTACTAATGGGAGATGGAGTTAAATTGTTTATCTGCCCCTGAGATGTGTCTCTGAGAAAATTCAGTGTAATGTTTTTATTTTTTAATTTCATGGTTTTATCATCAAAATCCAAAATAATTTTGTTTGTTTTGAGAAAATCAAAACCGAGTAGCATATTATAATCACGGCCAAAATCTGAATTTGTGATATAAAATGCACCTGACACGAATACATTTTCCAATTTGAAGGTTAATTTGATACATTGTTTGAAAGCTATTGTCGAATTAGTGAGTGTTTGAATTTTTACCTGATTACATAAATTTTTATATTTAACGTCTGCATTCTTTAGTTGCTCAAATAAGGAGGGTGAGACCAGGCTGACCGCAGCCCCGCAGTCTGCCAAGGCGGTAATTTTAATACCCTTTATTTCAAAACTAATAATTGGGAGGCTTTCTATATTATTACTTTTCACGCTAGCAATCAATTTGTAAGAATTGTGTGACCCGTCCATGAGAGACTTACGAGGGTACCTTTTATTTGAATCTGTAAGTCCCTCAATTAAAATCCCTGTTTGTCCTTAGGTTTCTGTTCATAATCTTTATTTTGTTTATATTTGTTTTTGTGAGAATTTTTTTTATCCTCTTCTGAATTTTTATTATTTCTATGGTAGTTTCTCTGATAATTTCCACTTGCATATCCTCCATACCCATTACCCTGGTTATATGAATTGTAATGGTCCTGATTATAACCATAGTTGTAATTAGCTAAATTGGGGTAGTGTGGTGGCATAAAGTTTAGGTGGGGAGGGGGTGGGGAGTAATACATGTAGTTAGGAGGTGCATAATGCATAGGGTTCGGATGGAAATTTTGATGCATATATTTAGAATTTTGTGGGAAATTTCCCTGATACTGGTAACTGTTATCTCTTCCGAATTTCCTATCTGAATTCTGCTCGTTATGAGGGGTTGTTTTGTTTCTCTCAGCGGCATTACTTTTATTTTGGTCTTTGTCACCTTGGAACCAGCAATTTTGATTGGAATGCGTTTTCGAATTGCAATGATCGCAATATTTAGTTACATTATTTGCATTCGAATTCATATGTACTTTAATGTTGTTTAATTCACTAGTCAATATTTTAATTTTCTCCGCACTTTTTATATTCATTTTTACCAACTCCTTCACTAATTCAGGGTCCTTATTTGCAGCGATATTATTGAGATCTTTAACATCGACATGTGCAAAAGCTCTCTCTAATTTTAATGCCATCTCACACGCAGTGTTGAAATCCTTCGGAGAATCCTTACGAATTTCTAAGCTAAAATCGCTTCTAATTGCATCCAGAAATCTAGACAACTTTACCATTTGCGTAAATTTGGAGTCATTATCATCCCCAATATCCTGTCCACTTTTTTTAATATATAAGTCCGCTGCTGCTTTAAATTCTAATATAAAATCCGCCATATTTTGATCCGGTTTCTGCTTAAGGGAAAAAAATTTTGTTTGTGCCTCACTAAAACTACATTTAATCTCGAATAATTCTTTTAATTTCTTTTTGAAATTGTCTAAATTACCCTCCGAAAATAATTTTTCATCCCTCATTAATTTTTCTTTAGCGGGACCAACGATTCTTGCCTTTAGAATCGTTAATTTAGAAATTGGGCTTAATTTGGTTTGATTGATTAAATTATCAAATTGTAATAAGAAGGAATTTATGTTAGATTCTCTTTTTCCATCATAATTAGGTAGTAAACTGATTACATTCTCAGCAGTTATTTTGTCAGTAGCCATGATGTTTATATTTTCTGGTGTGTATTGTTAATCGTAATAGTAGTTTTCTTATTACAATTTTTATTATTTATATTCTTGTTACTACTTTTATTATTATTTGAATCTACACTACTTTCTTTCTTTGTATTTGCCAGTTCTTTTAATTGTTTCCTAGTTGTAACTCCACTTACCCTTGTATTATCTCTATGACTTTTACGTTTACAATTATTACTCATTAAATAAGAATATAATGTAAAGTAAGTAATATTTTTTTTTTATTATTTATCAAGAGCGACACAATATACCATCAAAAATAACGCCTAGTTATTAGTATCAATTTTATACATGTAAATAAAATTTTAAAACATAGTAATACACATCAACACTGCGAAATAGTGAAAAGTGTTTAAAAAAAATGTACAGTATTATAAAATAGCGAACTGTTAATTTCGCTTAACTGCATTAAATTTGCAAATTTTATACACAGTGATTTAATAATTATGACCAAAATTATTTATTTATTAAGTACTGTGATTGTATTTATCATATTAATTTACTCATTTGTTTCCATCAAACATATAATTACTATTATTATTGAAGTAGACAATGTACATAAGATATTTTCATTACTCAGTGAAAACACAAAGAAATTTTGTTTTTCGATTTCTGTTGTAAGTTACATATACATATATATATAATAATTTTATATAATGAGCACAATAATATTTTCTCTTGTAGTATAGTAATTTGTGTTTGCCGATTCATATGTACTACTAAAACCGACTATGGTGGTACACGTAAAAAAAAAAGGAAAAAGATTTTTTTTTTAATTAATAACCTATGGTTCGGTCTCCTAAAATTAAATTAATTAAATTAATATAATTAGGAAAAGGCTGAGGCACCATTACAACTAGCTCACACCCCTATGCTGGAATGATATATACTTGCTAAAATGTATCCTTAACTTTAATACATTGCAACACAGGTAATGAGGTTGATTAATATCAATTTATATGAGGAGATTAATTTTTATGATTCTTACTATTCGTATAGTGATAGCACCAAATGACTCTAGGGAAGCGATATAATTAACAATTCCCTTCAGGGAAATCCAAAGAAAATTTAATATATTAAATATTAAAATTATAATTAATCAATGCGCTGTGTCATTTTTTTCGGAGATCGTTTACCTTCTAAGTCTGTAATTTCTTTCATATAATAATTTTTTTAGTAAATCATATAGATAAATAGATTATTTATTTTACATTCCCACATCTATAAGAGAAAAATATTAATTAAGTATTAAAACAAAGAAAAGATTACTCATATTCAATCTTGATTACATTTTATTATAGGAGAAAATTTACAATAAAAATAAGCTATTTACATATTGTGGGTTATGAATTTTAATAGTAATGCTGATGCACATCTTTATATATATTTTTACCTATTTTAATTAATTAATCTAATTAATTTTATAACACGTGAAGATCACCATAGTCTGTGACCTTTTATATGTAGTTACTATAACTGATTCACAATGGAAATAATCATAAATTTCTCTACCTGGATTACCGCCCCGGGCAACATGGAACATTGCAGTAGACGGGTGAAACCCAATCATCATCACAAATAAAATAATCCATTGATTGAAGCGCTATTTAATTATACAGGATAATCTTTTTTTTAAGGCCACATTACGCTAAATTTCTTTTATATATTTTTTTATGTTATACGATGCAAAAGCAAGGTGTTAATATATTATAAGGACTCCAGCAACATCTTATTTTTTTTGCTGACAACTGCATCGAGGACAAATCTGTAAGTGAAATCTGTCTCTTACATACACAGAAAAAACAAAAAAAAAATCACAATGTCCTGTTTACATTACATATGCAAACATAAAATTATACCATATACCTATAAAATTTGCATAGAGAGTTACCGCCCATCTTTACAGGCGGATATCATTGGACGAAACTGAATTTATGTGTTGCAATCGTATAGGTTGAGTTTTGCTGATCCCAATTATATTTGTTTAACTTATTCCATCTGTGTGGTCCTTTCTGGTCAAGGGTTAGCTGTAAATTTTCGTTGTTATCCCTTCGTGTTGTCCTACACAACTATAAATCGTAATTTTCGATGACTTTTGTAGATTTATTAGTATCGCAAATTTTATCTGTACGATACTTTACCAAGACATGCACTTAACTTAGTTCAGGTTCTATTATAGTCATACGAATGTTTCTTTTCATATGCTGCCTTGTAGATAATCATATCTTAGTTCATAGATAAAAGGTTAAAGTTTGTTGGAAAGACATATTCTTTCCATCAGAAACTAATGTCTGATAATGAGAGAGGCACCTTAGAGCATTCGGTGAATATTGCATATGGTATGCATGGCGTTGCTGTCTTATTTGAACAAGAAGCCTTCTCTGATTCCTAAAGAACAACACAAGGTTAAACAAAAGAAAAACTTGCAATAAATCATTATTTTTTTAGCTGCATGTATTCATTCAATTATTTCCAATTTACAAGATCTACATCAAGCTATATTTCACCAAAACAATGTTTCAAACATGGAATCACAGTTGAAAATTGCAAAACAATATTTATTTTTTCCAAATGGGATTTCGGCCATTATAATAACTCGAACTTTTCTATTAGAAAATATGTACTTTATAATGCTCACTTTTCTCCTGAATAATTATGGGTACTAAAGTGATTTTTTAGTTCGATACCTGAATATCGCAAATTTCAGGCTATTTTGAAAGGGTCTTTTCAGGCTTTTTGCTATTTTGAAAGCATTTTGACAAAGTAAAAAAAGACATTATCATTTCTGGAATGTGTGAACAGGGATTCTGAATTCTAGCTTTAAAAGAGGAATAGCTATTCTAAAGATGTTAGCTCCGTGAAAATCTTTTTTTCTTTGGAGATTTAGTTTATAGAAATACTTACTTGAAGAAATATTTTATAGGGTAAACAAACATTTTTCGAGTAATTTAAGAATATTTATTCGAAATATATTGCGTTTTGGGGAACATAATACGGGTAATATTTTGTATACATCTTCTTTAATTTTTTATTACTAATAATAAACATTTGACATATGTTTAGTAAATCGCAAAAAGAATTCTTTTTTTTTTCATATTTATCTTAGAATTCAAAACTGCATCCGCTGGTAAATTTTTCAAGGTTTTTAATCTTACATAACTAGCGTCTAAAAGCATTATAAAATCTCAAACTAGTATAAAAGTTAACCAAATTAGTTTACATTTGTCTTTTTCATTAAAAAATCAATATTTTTCTTTGTTATTTATTCAGTTATTAAAATTGGTTGTAATAGTTGTTGAAAAACTACAATATATGTTTAAATTTCCCTTTTAAGATGATATTCTCATTTTATAGTTGAAAAAAATCTAAAGCTATCTGCTTTTCCCTCAAAAATTAGTATTTTTCATCATTTTACTTAATTAATAATACTGATTAAGGTGATAGTTGTTCAAAAACTATAATGTATGTTTAACTTTTCCCTTTTAACCCCCTCACCGACAAGCCCGTGTTAATACGTTCACTAAGCTCCAGGTTTTACTGCAATACAAGCAACTCTTAAAATAATACAATTCTATTAATTTAATATATATTCAATTCATTGAACAATGATTAATACGTCCAAGGGTTGCATTCATATTCGTTATTAAGTTTTTTATAAAATGTTGAAGGAATCATCTTTTTTTTTAGCATTTAAAACAAAATGCAGGGAAAACAACATTAAAATTTTGCCCTTTTCCAAGACCGTCAGAGGGTTAACTTGATGTTCTGATCTTACAGTTGAAAAAAAATTAAAGAAATCTGCTTTTACCATTAAAATTGACATTTTTTGTTATTTGGCATAATTAATAATACTCATTAAGATGTTGATTATTCGAAATTCAAATATAAATTTAATCATCGTCTTATAGTTGAAAAAAATGTATAATAACAAATATATAATAAAAATATATGTATAAATCTCCCTTTTAAGATGATATTCTCATTTTATAGTTTAAAAAATCTACAGAAATCAGCTTTTTTCCTTAAAAATTGTTATTTTCCTTTGTTTTGCTTAATTAATAATCCTTATTATTGGGTTGATCATTCAAAATTCAAATATATGTTTAACTTTCCTCATTTAAGTTGATATTCTAATCTTTTAGTTGAAAACTATCTATACAAATCAGACTTTTTCCTTAAAAATTGCTATTTTGAATTTTTTTGCTTTATTAATAATACTCATTTTTTAAATGAGAAAGTATTTTAATATAAATAATGAAATATTCAATTGTCTATAAGAATTCTATTGACAATAATTGAATAGAAGGTCTTCCACCGTTCATGTTATAGCAGAAAGTTATTTTTCTCACCAGGGGGCGGTGCTGTGGTGTAGGAGGGACAAGTGGTGGGGGTATGGCATTGTTGTAGGCGCCACTGGGGTCTAAAAGTTGTATTATATTGTAAGGTTGTGTGTTTAAAAATTCCAGTTGTTTGCAACCAAACATACTGATTCGTGTTACTTTGAATTTTATGAAATTTCGGAGATTTCCAACACAAAGGTTCTTCTGTGTATTGGTAATGTTTTTCAAGGGTATAGGTATGAAAATACGTGCTAAAATGCTTTAAAACTTGATTCTTCAAATAACGCATTAAACAATTTAAACAAAGTGAACCCCGGGAATTTTGTGCTGTTATTTTATTCATATATGTATACAGGAGAAAGAATATACTTAAGGATGTTGCTATTAGGTATCAAGTTCGTGTATAGGAACGTTATAAAACTAAATAAAAATAAAAGCCTTTACAGTATAGAGTAATTTCAAATGGACTAGAAGAGAATATTATACGAAAAACATTCGGCGAATATTTGATAAATATATATTCTGGAAAAGTAATTGAATTTTAAGATAATGCTGTTTTTGTAATCATAAAACAAAGATAATTTTTTTATGGAATTTCTTCTAATATTTCTGGCTCCAATGTTACAGATTTTCAAGGAATAAAAATGTGTAAAACAAATCTTAGATTTAGAACTTCGAAAAAAAATAAATTTTATAAATACTTATACAGACACAAATATAGAGTTATGTATATAACAGGAAACTTAAGTCAATAATTGGAACTAAGACATAAAAAATTAAATTTTAATTAAGGAATAGTTACATAGTTATATTACACAGATTTTTATCAGTAACTTTGTGTTAATAAATAAGTGTCCACTACCCTTTTAAGACAGTAGCATTATTTTATTTTCTTCTGAGAAAATTAAATATTCACGTTTCGCAAAATATTTAGATTTTTTTTCTTTTAATAAAAGAACTTCGGTAAATTTTGTTAGTTACATCATTAAACTCACACCATTAAAATACTAAATCGGTTCCTATGGCAATGTGAATTATGTTCCGGAAAACTTCCGGTCGAAAGAAAATCACAATAATTCAAAGTTCGTTTATTTCGAGACCGAAAGGAGCCCCAACTCCAGGTTTGTTTAATTTTGAAATTCGATCTCAAAAAATACATATGAAAAAATAACTAATACAAAACATAAGTTATGTGCTTAACATCAGTAATTTAGGAAAATAAGAGAAACTGATAAAAGAAAAAAAAAGGCCGAACGGAAGCGGATATGCGGCGAACACAATATACACAGGTTCCTTCTTATAGTAATCTCCAACAGCATTAAATAGATATATATCTTAGAATAAAAAATTTTGTGGTCTAAAATTTTTCACCTTGGGACCAACCTTTCCCCACTCGCTTACAGGGGCCTCTAAAAAAAGTCTTAAAAACTATTTAAACTTGTAAATAAAATTTAGAGTCTTCAAAATTTCGTCCATCTAGGCATTTAACCCTTTCCGGCGCGGTGTCCTTGAAAAGGGAAACCTAATTTTGGATTCCACAACTGACAAACGGCACCAAGAATATTTAACTAAAATTTCGTATTATAATCTACATGAAAATAAGCAAGTTCATATTTTCTAATAAATTTGTTTATAAATTGTGGTGTCAGTCCATTATTTCATCAGTTTATAAACGGAATTACTCCGCGCCGGTAACGGTTAAAAAGAGAATGACGATTATAAGAATTAAGTCACCATCTGTTTTGTTGAAGGAAGTAAAAATAGAAAGTACTGCTGTTCCGGAGGAAATAATTACTTCCTAATCAAAAAAAAAGGAAAAAAAAAAGAAAAAAAAATATTCCTTCTTTTTTTTGAACTCTGATCGACATTTAAATAAAATGAAAATTACAATATTATCAAAATTAAAACTTGTAAATAATAATTTTCAAAGTTAAAAGACTTTATTATTTGACTCAAATGTCTGTACTAGCTTACTACTGAACCCCTAACTTTGTGTACCCCCCCCCCCCTCCTCTTAAATGGGAGATATGAGAGGAGGTCGCTACGGCTCTGCTGATTCACTAAGGTTGAAATTACTAGTTTTGACTTATCTGTCTAAATCTGTGAATATCGAAATATCGATTCAAGTGTTGATTCAATAATTTGGGAATCAATTCTCATTGTGATCAATTCTGTTTTATACGATGTTAATTTTAATCTATTTTTGAATATCCCAGAATCTCCCATTACTACTTCAAAGCATGCATAATCAATTCAGAGTGCTTTACGATATGTTATAAAGAAAAAGATGACTTTAGAAAATCCACTTTTAGATCTTTTCTATTTCGTAATTAGGAAAAAGCACCTGAAAAAAGTGGAGAAAATCTTTATATTTATAACTTATTCATATGTTTAATTTCTTTATATTATTTGTCCCTCTTAAATTAAATAAACAGCCTATTACAATTTATTTTTATATTTAAAAATATATTCAGAATTTAGTGTTTAATTTGAAATTCTATGCATGCATACAAAAAAGAAAACAAAATGAAATTTTTAAATAATAAATTCATATTATATTCGTAATGATTTTAAGGTTTAATTCTGGAGACATCGAATTTGGACACTAATTGGTTCTATAAAATAATGTAAGCGTAATCACTCTACCTCTATTGTGTAATTTTAAATATTATTTTGTTTGTTTTAAACTGAAAAAGAATGTAATCATTTGAATATCTAATACGATGCTTTATAAATAAAAAGGTATAAAAGGTGCTTTATAAATAAGAAAACTTACGTGTTGAGTTTTTTCTTCTAATTTACAAACAGCACTTGAATTTATCGAACAATGTTAAACATCTTTAAATTGATGATTTATTGGTATGTCTTAATTTATTTATATTATTTATTATTTTAAAATTAATAAATAGTTGCACAAATGTATCTAAAAATAAATTCAGAATTTAGGATTTCATTAGAAAATGCATTCCTGTCATAGTGAAAAATTGTAAGTTTTTGTGCGAGTATAAAACTTACGCGTAGAGCTGAATACGAGGAGCAATTAAATAGGTAGAGATGAATTAATTAGCCCCCGGAATGCTATTTCTTTCTCCCCGCTTATTTTGTCTCCAATAAATAATGTTACCTTGTATACGCCAGCCGTAAGACAAAAGCTGTTGTTTCATTGTGCGATTAAATACGCTACAGCATTTTTTAAAACTTCTAAGCATCGCACATTTTCAATGCTTATACCGTCGTATTGGGAAAAAAAGTACTTTTTAATGCAATTTGTTTGAAAACTGCATCTTCATTTATTTTTGAAATATTAATTATTTTGTAGTTTGTAGCGACATTTGTTTCATTTTGCCAACTCAAGTACTACATTTCCGTAGAAAGTAAAGAAAAAATTGTTGAAAAATAGCAATTATATCTTTTTGTTGCCATTTTCTCATAAAAATTTAAAAAAATTAATTAAAACACGTGCTATTTTGAGAAAAATATAAATTAAGGATTTATGATAAAACATGGAGCCATTATAAACTATATTTAATTTTAAGTATCTATATTAAAGCAAATGACGTCATTTTACATAAAATAAAAGCGTGTGCTTTAATTCTTAAAATTGAAATATGTTTTGCAGCAGAGTCTCGATTATCCGAGTCCCGCGTAATCGAGCTATTTTCTTCTGATGGACTGGTGGCTTCTATTATTATGAAACAGACATTGTAAATGAAGCGTTAGGTGAAGATGAAAGAGCTGACGTAAAAAGTTAGAACTCTGATTTTCTGGTCAGAATGGAAAAAAAAAATGGCCATATTATTATTTTTTTTTATGACTGCTCTTTCATCTTCACCTAACGCTTCATTTATAATGGCTGTTTCATAATAATAGAAGCCACCAGTCCACCAGAAGAAAATGAAGTAATGGAAATTCCGAGGACGACAATAAATTCTGAAAAAGCAGAATTCCTGTTCTCTAGTTTTAAACCTTTTTTTTGCGCCGTAAAATACTACCTTAAATTTGCCATTAATTTTAAAATGTTTTTATTTCTTGTGCCCGCAGAAAAATTACCTGTAGGACTTTCCTATTTTCTAATTTAGAAAAAATACCTGAATACATCAATAATGGAAAATATCTTTAAATTGGTGACATCTTTATATTCTTTTCTCCAGAATTTGATCGATTTCAAAGACATTAATGTTTCTGGTGTAATTGAACAGACTCACCTATACGGCAAAAAATATTACTGTGATTTTGCATTTAATTTTAAATTTGTAGACAGCAACGAAATAAATTATATGATGTATTTAAAAAGAAATCTGTAAATGACCAGTAGTGTATATGAAAAGTAAATTTTCAGGTGAGGCCTAAACATGTTGATAACATCGAATGGAAAAATAAATGATAATAACCATGATACATACTCTCACTATTTTTATGAAAGATTTACATGCATTAAAATGGAACTTACACAACGCCTCTAAAATAATCATAAAAGATTATACAATGAAATAAATTTAAAACCAATTTTAATTTCACATTTACATAACAATATATATGATAGGGCATTCTTTTTCATTGTTGAATATAGTGCAGTTATTGGTTTAAGCTTTTAATCGATTACTGTAATTACTAATCATGATCGGATGTATTTTCTGTCTTTTTAGAAATGCACATTTTCACATAATCAGATTTAATCTTAATTAGCATTCTGCAAAATCAAGGAAATGCTTCGTAATGTTATTATACTGTGCGTATAAAAACTTTAAGGACAGCAAAAATGTTGATAAATTGAAACTTCGACAGGTGAAATGACAATTTAATGTTGATCATAAAGTGGAAATACTAATATAAAAGTCAACAGAATGTATCTGTGTTTTTTTTTATTGTGAAAAAATCATAATTACGCAAAAAAACTCTACCTTTGGTTGTGTAAAAACTTTACGGAACCAGTATTTTTTATAGAAATGTTATATATAATTATTATTAAGGATAGACCGAAACAGGTTTTTAAAACCGAAAGTGAATTTTGGCGATCATACTATTTTCGGCCGAAAACGAAAATGTCCAAAATCTTTTTAAAGTACTTAAATTGTATGTATTAAAGTAATTAATACATATATAAATATATTATTAATAAATTGTACGTATTTATTAAATATGCATAATAATTAACTAATTATGCGTATTTATGAAATATACATAATTATTTATTAATTATACGTGTGGCCCAAATTGTCTCTCTGTGCCTTAGATCCAAAACTTTTTTTCATATAAAATAAAACGTAATTAATTCATCAACGACACAGAAAGATTTTCTAATTAAATGAATTTCATTTAATAAAAAAGTAATTTATTTTTATGTATACACACATCGATTTATCTTTTATAAGGATTTCTGTAAATGATCATTTGTTATACAAGAACTTTCTCAAAGAGTATTCGAAACTCTTCAGCCGTTTCAAACTGAAAATTTTCTATTACTGTTATGTCTGCAGTTTTTAATGAGCACGTGAAAAAGTTTAGTTATATATGCATCCCTTACGAAAATAGTTCATAGAGCTGTATAGAAATGTATAGAATTCTTTGCAAGTTCTATAGAATAGCCTTTCTGTAGAACACTGTTTCTATAGAGTTTTGAAGAGTTCTATAGAATACTTTTTCTAAAGAAAATGTTTCTATAGAATGCGCTAGAATTTTTTTCTATAGAACAGTTTTTCTATAGAGCGCTACAAAACTTATAGAAGTTCTATAGACTAATGATTCTATAGATTTTTTTTTTTTTTATAAAAAACATTTTTTGGTCTTTTAAAATTTATGCGTACTAATTTATCTATACATATATATTAAATAATAATATTAATTAATTTTGTAATACATAACTTAATATCATTATAATTTAATTCATAATTCTAATACACTGTGATTCAATTGTTAATGTAATAATATATCAATCGAACTACACTGATTTAAATTGTTTAATTAATATGTTTGTTAATGATTCGTTATTTTGTCGTTTTATTTTATAATCATTTATTAATTTGCTGTTAATTTCATAAAAACATTCACCTAATTTAATAAACTTTATTTACTAATGTTAATTCATCTAATAATTTAATAAGCTTTATTCACTAATTGTAATTTTTATTCAAAAATTTTAATCTGAAGTATAAAAGTATTTAAACAATTACGTTTGAAGTTTAACAAATAATAATTTAATAGACTTTTAAATATTTTTTCAAGTCTGTATTAAAATACAAGTTATTTTTATCAACTCGCGTCCGATGATTAATAAATTTTAACAGAAATGAGAAATCTGTAATGAATATCTTAACACGATTTAAGCTGTGAAGCTGACTCCTTTTTTTTTTTTTTCTTCTTTTTTACTGTAAATAATATAACACCACTACCACCAACAAAATAAATAAGTAAATAAATTCTTTATTTTAACTGACACGTTTTTTTCTTCTTAAACCTGGTTTTCTAATTTACAAATGATTTCGGTTTTCATAATTTACACAGTTGAAAATTAATCAGCGAATAAAATATATATAATTTCTCTACAATACAATAATTTCTATACAAATTTAATGATTGGGACTGAAAATCACAAAAGAAATAAACTTGAAATAGTTTAAGGAGAGCTGATATACTCGGAACAATCGTAGTGTGGGCAGAGCGTACTTGTTCACGTCCGATAACTGAAGCCAAACAGCATCGAGCATGGTTAGTACTTGGGGGAGCGGCCGCCAAATGGAAACACCTGTTGACGCTGTTTTTTTATAGAATATATTCGAATATTTTTTATACAATATTTTATAGAATATAGTCGAATATTTTATAGAAATTCTATAGATATTTCTATTAAATTTTGTCGAAACTACCTTATAGAAAAACGGGCCATAATTCTATAGGATTCTATAGTACTTTTTCTATAAATTGTTTCATAGAATTCTATAAGAAATTTTTGTAAGAGATTGCTTGCTTTCTAATTTGCATTCACGTCTTGAGTCAGTCATGGCTGATAATTACAAATATCGAAATTCGTAGCAATAAATAGTATCATTTGAACCGGCTGATAAAGCTCAAATCGATAAGAAATATTGAAAAATTCCGAATGAAGAAACGCGATTTTTGGAATACTGATAGTTTCGGTTGAGTTTCGGTCCAAATCTGAGTTTCGCCAAAAACTCGGGAGCAAGCAACGCACATATAACTAAACTTTTTCACGTGCTTATTAAAAGCTGCAGACATAAAAGTAATATAGAAAATTTTCAGTTTGAAACCACAGAAGAGTTTCGAATACTCTTTGAGAAAGTTCTAGTATAACAGATGATCATTTACAGAAATCCTTATAAAAGATTAATCGAGGTGTGTACACAGAAAACGAAACTATTTTTTTATTAAATGAAATTTGTATAATTAGAAAATCTTTCGGTGTCGTTGATGAATTACGTTTTATTTTATATGAAAAAAAAAATTGGATCTAAGGCACAGAGAGGCAATTTGGGCCACACGTATAATTAATTAATGTGTATATTTAATAAATACGCATAGTTAATTAATTATTATGAATATTTAACAAATACGTATAGTTAATTAATACTATATTTATGTATGTATTAATTTCTTTAATACATACAATTTAATTACTTTAAAAAGTTTTTGGACATATTCGTTTTCGTTTTCTGCCGAAAATAGGAATATCTCCAAAATTCGGTTTCGGTCTTAAAAACCTGTTTCGGTCGATCCTTAATATTTATTGTATCCAACATTTCTATTAAAAAAAACTGGTGTCCTTAAAGTTTTTACACAGTCAAAAATAGCGGTTTTTTTTTTTCTTTTAACCATTTGGAAAAATGGTTATTGTTCTCGTGAGGGTGGGAAACTAAAAGCACATCTGAAGGTTTTTATTGGTTTAATCCGCATTTTATTCGTTTTGTGATTGGTCTATACAGTAATATGTATTTCCCTTTACTTTCAACAGTGTCTGTTGCCACTATGACAAATAAGTAATAAAAACTACAAAAAAAAATTAATAACTCAGAAACAAATTGAGATACAGCTTTCAAACAAATTGCATTGAAAAGTATTTTTTTTCTCTATACGACGGTGTAAAAAGTAATGTTGTGTGATGTTTAGAAGTTTAAGAATGAAATTTCATTTAAAATGAGTTGTCAAATTTCTTGGAAATCTGACGATGGAAAAGCCTTTTCCCGAACAGCCAATGAAATGCTTGGATAATACATAAGTTTCAGGTGGATAATAAGTACGAGTCGCAGGCAATTTCTGTCGCTTGCAATTTTTACGTGTAATAACACTATTAATGTTTAATTCATGGCGTACGTAATGTGTGATCAACTCCGTGCTAATTTTTATGTCTTAAATTTTAGTCTTTGAAAAAATCATTTTCCAAATGGTCGTAGCAATTTGTCAAATTGCATTTTCTTATATTGTACTTTTTTTTTTTTTTTTTTTGCATTATTACGATTTTTTTCCCAATAAAAAGGACACAGATACATTCTGTTGACTGTTATATTAGTATTTTTACTTTATGATCAACACTGAATTACCATTTCACTTGTCGCATTTTCAATTTAACAATTTTTTTTTCCTGTCCTTAAAGTTTTTACACGCACTGTATTTATTCGTTAAGATGATAGATCAGATAAATCTTTATGTTAAATAAAATGAAACATACATATTAAAAATATACTTAGGTAAAAATGCATATTATAGAAAATTAACAGGATTAAAAAAATTAACGGAACTAGAAATTCTGACTAATCTTAAATACTTGCAAAAGGAAGATAATTTTATTTTAATAAAGGCTTTGGTTTCCATTTTTAAACTCGTTTCATTACAAACTTTGTCTCTTTACTAACTGTAACAATATATAGCATTATGCAAAGGGAGCTAGATAATTTTATTTAGAGATTTACACAAAAAACTTTTTCTGAATTAAAATCGTTTGGGGAATTTTTATAAACACTGTGTATTTCTTTAACTTAGAATTACCTTTTAAAATATATTACAGTACAGCCCTGATTATCCGCGGAATTCTTTGGCAAGGGCACCGTGGATAACAAAAATCGCGGATAAACCGAAAAAGACTGAAAATGGGGTGCAAGCAAGAACAAAAGAAAGTTCAACATAAAAAATATGTTTTAGTGTACAAAAAACATCATAAAACGTTTAAAATACGCATGCAGAGTACAGCAGAAACCTTTGCTTTACGTCTAAATCGCTAATATAAAGAACAGTAAACAAGAAACAATGCCATACATACTATACAAAAAGGGTTGAGTTACACCTTTTTAAAAAATCAGTCACTTGTTTTAGCTTCTTGCTTTGGAAACACATTTTCTATCTCAAAAATGAAGCTTTGCTTGATATGCTCCCTTGGAATTTATCATAACAGTCTTATTTAATTGTTAAATATTTTAATTGCTGTGTTTACGTTTTGTTTATAAAATCAACAAAAAACATCAAGACTTTATATCTGATATTTTAAACATGGTAACCGAGTCTAGAAATATTCTTCTATTACTTTCAAATACATGAATTTTTCTGTTTATATTTATTAGTAGGGCTTATTCTAATTTCCTTGCTGTTGCTTGAATGAAAAAAAAAAATGCAATTTAACAAATTACAACGACCATTTGGAAAATGATTTTTTTCAAAGACTAAAATTTAAGACATAAAAAGTCCTTCCGGCCAGTGCCGGGAGGAAGAGGTAGCTTCCATATTCCTCCTTTTTAAAAAGCAAGCTTATATTATTCAAACACATGACGCTCAATTTAGTGGAAACCGATTATAGGAGGTTCAATACTAATTTTTATCAATACTAAATCATTATGAATGAGAATTTCGCGAAATTACTCAGCTTTTTCCAAGCTGCTTTTATTTAAAGTAACCTATATTTGGTTGCCAAATTCGGTGATATCTTCAAGTACCTATCATTTTAAAACAACTGGATGAGGCGAACGAGTGAACTTGGTCGAGACCTTCGTAATTCCTGTGCACATGCTCACTCACATCGGAATCGGTTGATATATACAAGTGCTGTCGCAGACAAAAAGTCAGATTTTTCAAAATGTCACCCACATTAGAAATTGAAATTGCTATATCTGAGCCATTTTTTAAGATAAAGACAAAACAAAAAATGCTCCGGAATCCTTAAATCATGGTCAAATACTCAAGAAAGAAACCTTTTCTAATTTCTATTTTTTTTGCACCTCACTTTAAATATAATTTTTTATTTAATTTAATGGCCTCCATTTTGAAACAAGATGGCTGATGAAGCTGGCCAGCGAACTTGGTCGAGACATTACGATATACTATTCACACGCCTTCTTACATCGAAATAGGTTAATAAATACGCGTGTTATCACGTGACAAATATCAAATCGTTTCAAAATGCCAGCCATGCTAGAAATTCAAAGTGTTATAATTCAACCATTTTTTAAGATATATACGAAACAAAAACTGCTCCGGAATATTTGTATCAAGGTCAAATACATAAAAAAAAATCTTTTTCATTTTTCAATTTTTGATAACTTATTTAAAATTTAAAATTTAATATTTGTTTAATGGCAGGCCTTTTGAAACAAGATGGCGAATGAAGCTGGCCAACGAACTCGGTCGAGACATTGGTATGTACTATGTACATATCAAGTTACATCCATATTGGTTCATACACTCGCCTGTTATCGCGTGACAAAAATCAGGTCGTTTCAAAATGTCCGCCACAATAGAAATTTAAAATGTTATAACTCAGCCATTTTTTCAGATATAGACGAAACAAAAACTGTTCCGGAATCTTTGTATTAAGGTCAAACACATACAAAAAAAAAAATCTTTTGCATTTTCTAATTTTTTGGCACCTTATTTCAAATTTTAATGGTTTTTTTTAATTTAAAGGGCCGCCATTTTGAAACAAGATGGCGGATGAAGCAGGCCACCGAACTCGGACGAGACATGGGTACGAATTATGTATACGCCAAGGTACATCCAAATCGATTCATAAATACGACTGTTATCGCGTGATAAAAATCAGGTCGTTTCTAAATATCAGCCAAGCTAGAAATTTAAAGTGCGATAAATCAGCCATTTTTTAAGATATAGACGAAACAAAAAATGCTCCGGAATCTTTGTATCAAGGTCAAACACATTAGAAAAAAATATTATTTAATTTTCAATTTTGTGGAACCACATTTCAAATTTTAATTTTTTCAAAAAATTTAAATGGACGACCTTTTGAAACAAGACGGCGGATGAAGTTGACCTACGAACTCGGGTGAGCCATTGGTATGTACTATGTAGTTGGTATGTACACTATGTATTGGTATGTACACGAAGTTTCATCTAAATCGGTTCATAAATACGAGAGTTATAGTGTGACAAAGATCATATATATATATATCTATACATACTAGTGGCCTCTACCTCCTGCAAGCTACGCTGGCCAACCCCCGTTCAGACACCACAGAATCTAAAAACACGCTAATCTGTTGGGTTTTAAAAATATTAGAGAAGATTGAATTATACTGAAAAGAGCTGTGCTGATCTCCCTGTAAACTGGTTTCCATTCAATTCCCTTTGATTGCAAAAATTTAAGGCGAATGAATTGCTGTTAATACATCCAATGGTTGTTTTCGTTTTTGATTAAAGAGGATCAATTAAACGAAAATAAGTTAAAACTGGTGTGAATGAATAAGAACAAAAAAACTTCTTAAAACACCATCAAAAATTATTAAATGCGCTAGGCCTTTCGAAAGATCTGAGTATTTCTTCGTCAGGCGCGAAGAAGACGTCCTTCTACTATGCCTGCTGCTTTCATAGTAGAAGGACCTCTTCTTTGCGCCTGACGAAGAAAGACTCAGATCTTTCGAAAGGCCTAGCGCATTTAATAATTTTTTATGGTGTTTTAAGAAGTTTTTTTGTTCTTGATCAGTTAAACATTTGAAAAGAAGCTAAAATAAATTAAGTATAAGAGTCTTTGTCTCCCGGTATTTTAAAACAATCTCTATAACAATAGCCCATGTCATCTGTCATCAACAGTTCCAGGCGGACCACTTCGCTTTTTATACTCTAGGTGCAATTTTGGGACTTTAATGTTAGCTAGGCACAGGTGATAAGTCGTCATATATTATTCTATCGCCATCATTTCATCTATATTATAATAGTTCATGCCATCAACTGCCATAAACAAATACGGTCTGATCCCTTTGCCGTTCATATGAAAATTTGGTAAAGATGTCATATACGTACGATATTGGCGTGACTGTTTAACGACGCCAATTTGGGGAACGCATCAACAGCATAAACAGCAACATCCGGGTTACCATATCAAGCAAAACAATGATAATTTGGCGCCAGTTATGTGCCCGTTCCGTATATGACATTGGGGTCAGAAAAAAATCGCACCAATATGCAACCGTAAGTTTTCCATTTTAATTAAAAAATCTAAAAATTTTTTTCGAATAAAACTACATAAAAGTTACCATGGTCGCAAAGAATTCTGGGTACTGTTAAGCTAGCATGACGCAAATCTCGCCAACAGCTTTTTTTTTCAACTCGCCAGTTAGCATTTTTTTTTTCGAGTGGGAATATTTAGCCAGATACGCACCGCAGGTTTGGCATGATTTTTATTTTTTTACGAAAATTTGGCGAAAACCTCGTTTTCAAATACCAGTTACATATGCATTTTTGGTATTCCTTAGATGTCCCGACGATCAAAAATCTATCGCCAAACTATAAGATTAAATGACAATAATGGTTGATCATAAATGTCACATTCACTTGACTTTAAGCAAGTTACACGTGTTTACGTCATCAAGTAATTTTTATTTCAACGTTTTATTCGTATATTTATTATGTTATACTAATTTATTTGTTCTTTCGTTATTTAAAATAAAAATTACGTCAATTTGTATAATTTGGCGAGTGTTTTGGCGATTTATATAATTTGGCGAAATTGGTCGACGGAATAACTAAGTAGTACTGTATTTCTTATTTATTTTCTATTATTTTTTAAAGGAAATAATTAACAATCATAGAACAAAATGAGTTGTATAATTTGTAAAAAGAAATAAAAGTAAATAAACATTTATTATCAAATAAACAACAATAGCCGGGTTATATCTCGACCTTTTCTGAAAAAAAAAATATATATATATATATATATCCGTTTGATTAAAATTTAAGTTGCCATCAGTTGAAAAAATTATATAAAATTAGAAAAAAATTAATATTTCGAAAACTAATTCGAATTTAAAAATTCTAATACCAGTTTTGAAATCTGCAGATCAATATTGATTTTTGGTGTTAATTTCATCGCAAAGTATTCCATATTTTAGGAGAAATCGCCGTGAAACGTAATCCGTTTTTTAATCAGTCGATTAACTTCCGTTTCATAAATTCGTTTCATTGTGATTTTATATATACGAGTTGGAACCCGTCAAGATTCGACGAACTAAAATGTTAGAAAGGAACTGTCAGATCGAATTTATAATAAACCTACAAAAATAATTACAATAAAAAATTCATCTAACATTGTTTGTCTCATTCTTAAAACAAATAATATTTTTAACCTAAAATTACTAAAATATTATTTCCACAAACTTCAACTGATTAAATTATTGAAAAATTAAACTCTATTAGAATACGTTATCAACATGAGTAATTATGATAAATTTATCAATTGAGACTTTTATGTTTGTTTTTATGGGATGAAAAATCAGTAAAAAGGATTTCGCTTTGTTAGATCATAAAATTTTCTCCCATGAAATCTAAATTGTACGTTATTTTCAAGTCCCATAATTTACAAACGCACCACTCAAATTCACAATTTGAAAGTATTTTAACGCGCAATAGATTATTAATGAATGTATTTCTAAACATAAAGTCACGTTTGTCCTATACAACTTTTCATGTGAACATTCGCACAAACTTTAAGTTCTAATCTCTATACCCGCGAAAACAAAATTCAGAAATTTGCCTTTAGCAGTAATAGTATTGGCCATTTAGTATTGGTCAAATATTTAGTTTTATCAAAATAAATGATCGTTTTATTTTAAATATGACACAATTTTTACTCACTGAATCATTTTGCCTAGCGTCTGAAACTCAGTATCAGCGTAATATAAAAATATTGAAATGTAACTGATTTATGAAGAACAATGCGTTTTTTTTTTAATGTCTGACATCATTTTCTATTCAAAAATTATAAAAAAGTTACTTTAATTTGTATTGGGAAAATGGCATCAAAAGGGTTATAATCAATAAAAATAATAAACCATGACTATTTTTCTTTACTTTCAATAAAAATGGAGTACTTCAGCTGCCACAATTACAAAATTTGTATTAAAAACTACAAAAAAAAAATTAATATATCAAAAATAAATTGAGATACAGCTTTCAAACAAATTGTATTTAAAAGAGCAATTTTTTCCTTATACGATGGTGTTAAAATTTAAAATGTGCGATGTTTAGAAGTTTAAAAATTTGCCGTAGATATAATTGCAAAACCGAAATTTTATTTCAAATTTCAAAGTGTTGCCATTCGCAAAATGACGTATGCATTACGCACAGATATGTTTGTCCTTTATAATATATATAGGGTAGATATGGATATATATACTATATATACTAGGGGGCTCTTCCCCCTGAAAGCTACGCTCGCCAACCCCCGTTCAGACACCGCAGAATCTAAAAATACGCTAATCTGCTGGGTTTTAAAAATATTAGAGAAGATTGAATTATGCTGAAAAAAGCTGAGCAGATCTCCCTGTAAACGGGTTTCCATTCAATTCCCTTTGATTGCAAAAATTTAAGGGCGAATCAGTTGCTGTTAAGACAGTCAATGGTTGTTTTCGTTTTTGAATAAAGAGGATCAGTTAAACATTTGAAAAAAAGCTAAAATAAAATAAATTAAGTATACAGAGTCTTTGTCTCCCTGTATTTTAAAACAATCTCTATAACAATAGACTAAGTCATGTGACTATCATCAACAGTTCCAGGCGGACCACTTCGCTTTTTATACTCTAGGTGCCATTTTGGTAATTTAATGTTAGCCAGGCACGGGTGATAAGTCTCCAAATATTATTCTATCGCCATCATTTCATCTATACTATAATAGTTCAAGTCATCAATTGCCATAAACAAATACGGTCTGATCCCTTCGCCGTTCATATGAAAGTTTGGCAAAGATGTCATATACGTCCCATATTGGCGCGATTTTTTAACGACGGCAATTTGGGGAACGCATCAACAGCATAAACAACAACATCCGGCTTACCATATCAAGCAAAATAACGATATTTTGTCGCCAGTTAAGTGCCCGTTCCGTATATGACATTGGCGTCAGAAAAAAATCTCGCCAATATGGGACCGTAAGTGTGACAGCGTTTCTGTCCCATACCTTTTTTTTTAATTCAAAATTTAATTTAAAACATAACATTCTTACTTTTAGATCATATTATCCCCCCCCCTTTCCTATAACGAAACATGTGATTAAATTCATTTCTCAAAACCATCCAGCTTTTATTAAAAGGTTGTCTTTCTAAAAACATCTTTATTTCCAGCCGCAAAGATTCATTTCTTTTTTTTCTTTTTCCTTCTCTGTCAGCTACCGCTCCCAGTGCAAAGAAATAAATAGGAATTAAATGGCACATCTGCTAGTATCAAGGTCTGCATTTAATTCCATCGGATTTTTGCGCGCCACATTGATAAGAATTTTCATCTCTACTCATACGTGAACGTTGCATATGTATTAACAATTAAAAAGAAAAGTGAACAGATCTTATGGGAAGCATGTATTTATCGTGCTTTGTGGGCGAGCTAAAAGCCAGATGCCTGTGATTTCCGGCATTCTTCTCTGGCGGCGGTCTACTTTGTGAAAGCTGTTGGATAAACAATTTCGGTTTGTCTGTTACTTTTCTCATCCTAATTTGAAGCGCTTACTTGCAATCCACATTTTTGCGGTAATGTTGATCGCCAAAAGCCTTTGTACGCTTTCGCGCAGTCACCAAAAGTTGTAAATTGGCGATGCTGTGCCACGCCAAGATTTCTGGATTTCGTGCAAAAAAACTGCACTTCTGTTTCAGCTCTCGAGATGTAAAGTTGTCTAATAAGAGAGGGGCGCTTCGGCGTCCCATGTATTGTGGGGTCTCTCTCTCCCATTTTGGCTCCTGAACCACCTTTCTTTTATAAGATTTTTAATAAAGAAATAGTTCCTGTAATATGGTTGGAGTTTTTTTGGCATTTAAACGAACCATCCCACTGAACACTATTACAGTAAGTTTTCCATTTTGATTAAAAAATCAAAATTTTTTTTTCGACTAAAACTACATAAAATTTTCCATGGTTGCAAAGAATTCTTGGTACTTTTACTCTAGCAGGATGCAAATCTCGCCAATAGCTTTTTTTCAACTCGCCAGTTAGCATTTTTTTTTCGAGTGGTAATATTTGGCCAGAAGTCATATACGCACTGTAGGTTTGGAGTGATTTTTACGAAAATTTGGCGAAAACTTCGTTTTCAAATACCAGTTACATATGCATTTTTGTTATTACTTAGTTATCCTGTCGACCAAAAATCTATCGCAAAACTATAAGATAAAATGCCAATAATGGTTGATCGTAAATGTCACATTCACTTGACTTTAAGTAAGTTACACGTGTTTACGTCATCAAGTGATTTTTATTTCGACGTTTTATTCGTATATTTATTATGTTATTCTAATTTATTTGTTCTTTCGTTATTTAAAATAAAAATTATGTCAATTTGTATAATTTGGCGATTTATATAATTTGGCGAAATTGGTCGACGGAATAACTAAGTAGTACTGTATTTCTTAATTATTTTGTATTATTTTCTAAAGGAAATAATTAATAATCATAGAACAAAATAAGTTGTATAATTTGTAAAAAGAAATAAAAGTAAACAAACATTTATTATCAAATAAACAACAATAGCCGGGTTACCATGTCAACCTTTTCTGAAATATAAAAAAAAAATATCTGTTTGATTAAAATTTGAGTTGCCATCATTAGAAAAATTTATATAAAATTAGAAAAAAATTAATATTTCGAAAATTAATTCGAATTTAAAAATTCTAATACCAGTTTTGAAATCTGCAGATCAGTATTGATTTTTGGTGTTAATTTCTTCGCAAAGTATTCCATATTTTAGGAGAAATCGCCGTGCAACATAATCCGTTGTTTAATCAGTCGATCATACTTCCGTTTTATACTTTCGTTTCATAAATTCGTTTCATTGGGATTTTATATATATAGGTTAGATATGGATATATATACTATATATACTAGGGGGCTCTTTCCCCTGCAAGCTACGCTCGCCAACCCCCGTTCAGATACCGCAGAATCTAAAAATACGCTAAACTGATGGGTTTTAAAAATATTAGAGAACAATGAATTATACTGAAAAAAGCTGTGCAGATCTCCCTGTAAACGGATTTCCATTCAATTCCCTTTGATTACAAAAAGTTAAGGGCGAATCAGTTGCTGTTAAGACAGCCAATGGTTGTTTTCGTTTTTGACTAAAAATGATCAGTTAAACATTTGAAAAGAAGCTAAAATAAAATAAATTATGTATGCAGAGCCTTTGCCTCCCGATATTTTAAAACAATCTCTATAACAATAGCCTAAGTCATGTGACTATCATCAACAGTTCCAGGCGGACCACTTTGCTTTTTATACTCTAGGTGCCATTTTGGTACTTTAATGTTAGCCAGGCACGGGCGATAAGTCGCCAAATATTATTCTATCGTCATCATTTCATCTATACTATAATAGTTCAAGTCATCAATTGCCATAAACAAATACGGTCTGATCCCTTCGCCGTTCATATGAAAGTTTGGCACAGATGTCATATACGTCCCATATTGGCGCGATTTTTTAACGACGCCAATTTGGGGAACGCATCAACAGCATAAACAACAACATCCGGCGGCTTACCATATCAAGCAAAATAACGATACTTTGGCGCCAGTTATGTGCGCGATCCGTATATAACATTGGCGTCAGAAAAAAATCGCGCCAATATGGGACCGTAAGTTTTCCATTTTGATTAAAAAATCAATTTTTTTTCGACTAAAACTACATAAAATTTTCCATGGTTGCAAAGAATTCTTGGTACTGTTACTGTAGCCGGATGCAAATCTCGCCAATAGCTTTTTTTCAACTCGTCAGTTAGCATTTTTTTTTTTTTTTTTTGGAGTGGTAATATTTGGCCAGAAGTCATATACGCATTGCAGGTTTGGCGTGATTTTTTTTTCTTTACGAAAATTTGGCGAAAACCTCGTTTTCAAATACCAGTTACATATGCATTTTTGGTATTACTTACAAGGAATGTCTCCATACTGGGTTATACTCGGAATATTTTGAAAAAAATACTAATTAAACTACTTATGTATGTAATAAAGGATCAGTCAAATTTAGCGGCGGAATTACAGTAGAAAGTCTGTAAAAAAATAAAATACTTTCGAGTATTTGGCTCGAAAAGGCGAAAGCGTCACGCTATTTGGCAAGCAATACTTTTCCTCACCAAAAGCAAACGATTTTAGTGCACCTGAAAATTGATTGCTAATTGATTTTTAGAATGCGTGTAAATAGTATTTAATGAATTTAAACTTAAAGAATGAGAGAGTTTTATAAATACATTTTTTCGTATTACATATTTATGTTGCTTGTTATATAATTTTATTACTTTAAAAACAATTTCATATATAAAAAATACTTTCATATATATAAGCGTATTCCAAAATAAAGGCACGATTCATTTTCCAGTTATTCATTTCAAAGAATTCGTCGTTTCCATAGCAAGAGAATTGAATCTACAGTTCTCAATTGGACTTAATTTTGCGACATTGAAACAATTTTAATTTATTTTAATTTTGTTTTAATTCATAAAATTTGATATTTAACTTTCATTATAAATATATGTATGACAAAACTATAGTTAAACCATAGTAAATACAGAACTTGTGTGGAAATATAAATTATTAAAAACAACGTTTAAAAACACAATAAAATAAGTTGATTTGATCATACGTATACGTTTCATGAGTACTAGGACTCACATCCTCAGTGTAAAAAACTTTAAAAACAATATCCCCCCAACAGGGATATTGTTTTTAAAGTTTTTTTACACTGAGGATGTGAGTCCTAGTACTCACGAAACGTATACGTATGATCAAATCAACTTATTTTATTGTGTGTTTAAACGTCGTTTTTAATAATTTACAGTTAAATCAATCTAAAACTGACAAAACTAAAGTCATTTACATTAAATTTATTTAAACAAGTTCAATATGAATCATTTTTATCTTAAAGAGTATTCAGCATAAAAAAGCATTTTTCGAGATTTCATTTCATCGCCAACGGATGATAAATCGCCAAATAAACGAAATTTTCATTATTTTTTTACAAACGTTCTATCGCGGTTCCGCCAAAATTTTGTTTTATAAACATATATATACACATGAAAAGAACACTCTGTAATTTTTTCAGATTTTTCTGAATATGCCCGTATGGAGACCTTCCTTGTTAGTTATCCTGTCGACCAAAAATCTATCGCCAAACTATAAGATTAAATGCCAATAATGGTTGATCGTAAATGTCACATTCACTTGCTTTTAAGCAAGTTTCACGTGTTTACGTCATCAAGTGATTTTTATTTCGACTTTTTATTTGTATATTTAGGTGCTTCCTAGTTATCCCGTCGACCAAATTACTGTCGCCAAATTGTAAGATTAAATGCCAATAATGGTTGCCATTAATTAATTAATTGTAAGATTAAATGACAATAATGGCCAATAAAACCATTAATTCGACCTTTTATTCTTATTTTTATTAATGTTTTACTAATTTATTTGTTCTTTCGTTATTTAAAATAAAAATTAAGTCAATGTGTATAACTTGGCGAGTGGTTTTGGCGATTAATATAATTTGGCGAACTTGGCCAACGGAGTAACTAAGAAGTACCTATATTTATTAATGTTATACTAATTTATTTGTTCTTTCGTTATTTAAAATAAAAATTATGCCAACTTGTATAATTTGGCGAAATTGGTCGACGGAATAACTAAGTAGTACAGTATTTCTCTAATTATTTTCTATTATTTTCTAAAGGAAATATAAAAAAAATAATTAATAATTATAGAACAAAATAATTTATATGATTTATAAAAAGAAATAAAAGTAAATAAACATTTATTATCAAATACACAATAGCCGGGTTACCATGTCAACCTTTTTTGAAATATGAAAAAAATATATATCTGTTTGATTAAAATTTGAGTTACCATCATTAGAAAAATGTATATAAAATTAGAAAAAAAATTAATATTTCGAAAACTAATTCGAATTTAAAAATTCTAATGCCAGTTTTGAGATCTGCGGTTCAGTGCTGATTTTTGGTGTTAATTTCATCGCAAAGTATTCCATATATTAGGAGAAATCGCTTGAAACATAATCAGTTGTTTAATCAGTCGATTCATATATCCGTTTGATAAATTCGTTTCATTAGGATTATATATATATAGGGTAGATATATATATCAACTTTTGAACGGAGGTGGTTTCGGGGTCTGGGGGTCATGATCGATGAAAATATACCATTTTTTTTTTTTAAATCGCTTTCCTCCGAACGACTGCAATATGTAGCTTTTTGTAATGAAAGCTACCTAAAAATCGCACGGAGTTGATCATACATTACGTACGCCATGGATGACATTTTTCGATACTGTAAATTTTTAAAATTCTACGGAGCTGGTCATACATTACGTACGCTATGGATTAAACATTAATATTCCTGGCCCAATTTTAAATGAAATTTCATTCTTAAACTTCTAAACATCCCACAATATTACTTTTTACACTGTCGTATAGAGAAAAAAAAAATTACTTTTAAATGCAATTTGTTTGAAAGCTGTATCTCAATTTGTTTCTGAGTTAATTTTCTTTTTTTGTAGTTTTTATTACTTTTTTGTCATAGTGGCAACAGAAGTATCCATCTCTGTTGAAAGTAAAGGGAAAATACAGATTACTGTATTGACCAATCAGAAAATGAATAAAATGCGGGATTCAACTGATAAAACGCTTCAGATATGTTTTTGATTTCCTACCCCGACCGAGGACAATAACCATTTTCCCAAAAGGTTAAAAAAAAAAAATCGCTTCGCGGGATCCGCTCGCGGATAATCGGTGCTTTACTGTACTATGTATAATATTGCAAACATTCTGTTATTTCAAGATGCAAAATATAATTTATAATATTAAAATAAACAAAATATAAAGAATGTACTGTCAAATCAACAACTAATACGAAATATGACTTTATAATTTAAAACTACAAATATTCTTTCCCAATGTTAGAATATCATAATACCTTTCAGAAATCAGATACATTTTGAAGACCTAGCGAACTCTTAAATAACAGGACTATACGGAATTATGTAGATTAGGGAAATTAGTTTTAACATGACAGTACTATACATTTTTAGATTATAGCATTAATAAAATTTGAGTAAATTACATATATCAATTAAAACTTTGCAAACGTTTGGGATATTTAGTAAGTTATTCAAATGATAAAAACATAAACGGAAGATACTAAAAATGTTTAAATACTCAAATATGATTTTTCTCTGTATACAAAGAAAGCTGTAAGAACTTTCGGAATTATATGAATACTTTCAATTGAAACATTTATTTTGAAAAATAATTTATCTATATATTAAAGAAGGATCAAGAGAATTGTATTAACAGTGGGTTTAAAAAATGTTTTACACTTCCTTTAAAATATTTTTTTATATATTTCTCAGATAAAACGTCAGGATGATTAATGACCTATTTTAGTCCTTACTGTACAATTTCCAGTGATTAAATAAAACCTTATTTTTATCTGAAAAAACTTTTCCTCATGTACATGTAATCTACTTTTTTTTTCAACAAAACAAAATTGGCTTTAGAATGGAATAAAAATGTTCAGTTCCAAAACGAATTCTGAAATATTATATAATTTCTATAGCTTTAAAAGTACAAATGTAGAAAGTAAATTTTCTTATTATTTTTTAAATAAATATGCAGAAGTTATATTTTACTACAGATGCAAATATATGCGAAGTAAAACTGTAGAGGAATTTTATTTACTTTCTAACTGGTTACGATTGAAACAGGAAGGTTAATTTTCTAAACCCTTTTGAAGTCAGGGCGAAATATACTTCCCGCTTAACTTTGATTGCAAAAATATCTGAATAAGTCACAACGCCGAAAGAATTACACCGCAGCAGAAAAATGACATATTTAGCTGCTGCACCAGATGTGTCTTTTGATTTAGAATATATAAATGCCGCTGATCACGAATACCCCGCCATTAACTTAATTTTTTATGATTTTGTAATATAAATTGTTTAATGTATTTGTAAATTATTTCTAACTTCATTAAAAATACTAAGTTTCGATACCAGCCACACTCAGCTTGAGTTCTGAGGTTCATATGTAACCTAGCTATCTTTTATTTGGGCCACAAGACACACAAGCATCAATTCACATTTATAAAAAGCAATGGAGATGTTCTTAAGAGGTTTTCAGGACCTTCACTGTTGTTTTATAATATTTTCGTTGAATAGAAAATCTGTACTGTTTTTTATAATTAGCGAGACATTAACTATACATCTCTTATTTTTATATTAAAATAATCTTTGGTTAGATGTTGAAGTCCGCCACTCTGATAATACTATTTAGATTTAACCAGGGTTCCGATAAAACCGTGTTTAAACTTAATGCAAAAGAATGATAAACCAATTAATCCCCTTTGATTAAAAAAGAAGTTTGACAAATTATTCATCTTATTTTAAAATAGATTCTTATTAAATATGAAAAAATAGAATACTTTTCCTTTAATAGTGAACTATGAATCTTTTTTTATATTGTTTTTTTTCTCTTTTATTGTTTTTGTTTTTACATTACAACTATCACAGCTAATAGACTACACAAAAAAGTGCATATCTAAACGCAATTTCAATGATTTACACAGCCCTCATAAAATACATAATAAAAATAATGTATATAATAACGCACTTAAAGCGCATCCGGTGTCAAAATTTGGGCCAAAGAAATAATAAACCAATAATATTTCAAATTTTAATTGTTTAAAAGGCGTACAGTCAATACAGTGAAAAACTGTCCACGCCGGGATCCGAACCCGGATCATATTTCTAGCGCACCGACGTTCTACCAACGAACCACTTGAACAATACCCATAGATTTATATAGATTTAATGCATCTTTTATTTAAAAAAAGGAAAAAAATAATTAAAGAAAACCATCCTACTTTAAAATATATTTATAATAAATAAACATAAAGAAAATAGTTTACTCTAATAGATTCGCTTCTTTATCAAAATACTGCTGACAGTTCTTTTCTTTAATATAGAAAATAACATTACAAACAGACTACAAAAAGAAATCTACCAGTTTTTAAAATGAAATTTCAACATTTGTTCCTAAAATCCCGAATGTTCATTTTGAAAATACATATTAAAAATGAAGATAGATGTCAGCACACAAATTGCATAAATAAACGGAAAGCAGAAACACTTTTATTTCTGGCTAAAATCGAAAACATTGATTAAATCGTTTCTTTCTTTTTTTTAATGAAATATATCCAAAATGTGTATATTTTATTGATTCGAAATAATCCGATTAATCGCTAAATGCTTTCCTTTTCTTGTACAAACACTTTACAAAAGTAGAAGAGAAAAATCACTACAAAACTACGAATCCCTACAAATTACCCCATACTTTTGTTATTTAAGTCATTTGATTTAGAAAATATCGTACATCTTTGTTTTGATAAATGAATGCATTCACCTGACTATCTACATTTAAAAAATGATTTAAGGCTACACATTTACTAGTTTGTTACACAGTAATACTTCGTTGAACTATGGCTCTGTTAATGAATGTATTAAATCCTTAATCAAGACTTTTTTTGAAAAGATAGACATATTAGAGACATAGAAATAGTATCACAAATATTTATTTTTATTTTCATTTTTCATAAGCAGTAAGAAATTGCTATTCAATGATAATTTAGTGATAATTCAATGTTCTTTTCAAAGAAAATATTTAATTTGTCTTATATCTAATTTTATGAGCTAAAGATGAAGGATACGGGAACGTCCATTGTTACTCTTGTGACTGTCAGAGCAAAATTTCATAAATATTTCATTACAAAAATATATTTATGATAAATTTCATGCAAGTACTTAAAAATAAACGTGCTCTTTCTCTTATAAACCATAAGCAATTTGCAACAAAAAGCATTTTACTTGCACAGATAAGGAATGAAAATTTTGTTACTTTTGTGACCACAAAAAAAAAAAAAAAAAAAAAAATGCAATTTTCAAAAGTTGTGTTTGACGCAGAAATTCTGTGAATTATACGAGACTATAGAAAAAGAAATACAGAATATAGCTAAGTAATTATATCTTTTTAAAAATTATTAATCATTGAACTCATCTGATAACACATTAATTAGGTACATTTGATTTTGAAAAATGCTAAGTGTTACTCTTGTGACATTTTGTCTATAAAGGAATTTTCCCAAAAATTCAATTTAAATACTGAACAAAATAATTAAAATAAGTTTTAAAAAAATTACTTTTCCATAGGAAAAAACTTTTAATGACGGTTACATTTTAAAATAAAATAAAAAAATGTAAAAAATTCTAAAATTAATTAGAGTTTGTAAAATCCTCGAGAGTTTATCAATCTGAGGGCATTAATGTCATCCACAATTTAATTCTTTTTTGCCAAATATTGTGGTCATCAGGTTCAAACTTGAGAATTCCTTATGCTTTAAATAGTTCTTAGCACTTTATTTGATAATTTCCGTTAACCACTTCAATAGTAAAACCACGAATCTTTAAATTATCGCATTTTAGAATCACTCAGTGTAACCATATAGCAACTTCTCAGTTTCTGCTACTGAGAAGAATAAATCATTGTCTTCATTATCAATAATATTATTTGCAATTTCTCCTGTATCATTATTTAACTAATGAAACACAAATTCTTTGTACGAATGATGTTAGTGTATGGTTTGTAGTAGATAGTGTCATTTTTCATGGTTTTAACAAATTGTATTTGTTGAATGCCCTTCGCGGTTGGTATTTTCTGTCTAAGTAATAAAACCTTATTGTTCTATTTTTTCATCTGATATATGGAGTAAGCTTACTTTTGTTTTGTCTTGAACAATTTTGAAAATATAAGCAGTATTCCTTAGAATTTCTTTTTTAGCACGCACTCTATTCCACATATGAGGGGGTCACAACAATAGTAGACCAAGTCCATTTTGAAAAATATATAACATAGTCTATTTAGAAGGTGCGTAAAATCTGTTTTATCCACACCCACAGTGAACCAAGTCTGTTTCACATACGTTCTCATACATATAATCTGCTTACAGACTTGATTTACTATGGGTGTCGGTAAAGAGATTTTATGCACCTTTTAAATAGACTATATCATTTTTCTTACAAAATGGACTTGGTTTACTATGGTTGTGAGCCCCTCATATATCATTATGCAACAGCACAAAATAAATGTACAGCATCTATACCAAGAGTATTTGAAAAAAAAAAATATGCCCAATTAAGTTGATTGAGAAAGAAGTCTGATTCATTGCAGGCATATTTGCATAGTTATATTTTTGTTTAAATTGGAAAGCACAACCATCATATAAAAAAGAAAAACAGATACACTTTTGGAAAATACAACTTCCTTAAAGATGCTACGTTGAAATTTTACATACGAGAGCATTTAAAGAAAATTGATTATGAGTTGCATTGTGTAAAAAAATAGCATAAGATTTACGTTATTGGGATCATACTAAATAATGGCTTAAAATAAGCTTAAATCAAGTAACGCTTTTGGATTTGATCAGTAATGCAGTATTTCGTACCAAAATTTTGTCTTGGCATAAACATGTACAGTTTTCAGAAAATCCACTGCCATAACGATTCTTTGAGAAATGGTTATTTTTTTGCATTATCAAAATAATCCTGTGTACAAGTTTGAATGAATGTATGCCACAGTTGATAAAACGTTGATAAACATTTTGAAAAAGTATCAGTATTGACAAAATGTTGATAAACGTTTTGTCAATAGTAAAATGTTTATCAACGTTTTGCAATTTACAATAACTTATAAGAAGTTCTGTATTATGGACTTCCTTTTCAAATAATTCTTCGATATTATCTTCGCAAATTACACATTCTGAATTCATACATTCTAATTATGATGTATCTCAATAGACAAAATCAGTCACTGCATTATGAATTGCTTGAATGTTTCCGCGACAACGACAAATGCAGATATTCTGATGAATAAG
This sequence comes from Maratus speciosus, assembly GCA_963932465.1. Classification (NCBI taxonomy): domain Eukaryota; kingdom Metazoa; phylum Arthropoda; class Arachnida; order Araneae; family Salticidae; genus Maratus; species Maratus speciosus. The sequence continues at coordinate 2,370,100 of OZ010786.1, read as the reverse complement.
TTTCTATTGTTTTATGAAACTGTGCTTTAAAGCTGAAAAGGAAACTCGATTTTTTTTCAATTTAGGAAAGCTTCTTTAAACAAAATACGTATTCTCTAAGTAAATGTCACCTAGGATTCATGGAATTATATGAAATTTTTCACACCTAACTAATGCAGATTTAGCTGAAGAATGACCCCTTCATAAATCTTCATCGACATAAAATTCCCTGAAGCTTAGGAGTTGGATTTTTTTTTCGTTACTGCGGTTAGCTAGTTCTCTACTTTTTCCTTTTCTTATTATTTTCAATCTCTTGCTGAAGCTTTTGCTGACTTTAAGACTTTTCTTCATTTTATCATAGTACATTTTGTTTTGTTTCTTTCTCACATCAACGAATTCAATTTCATTCTTATTTTTATCCATAATTTTTGACGCTTAGCAGAATATTTCTTGCCCTTTAAAACAATATTATATATAAGAAGTAATACTACAATCTGTCCTTTAAAATATACTGTCAGATTCCTTTACATAAGAGTTACTATAAGAATCTTCGTAGGTCATACAGCAGAATTTAGTAAACGAAGCTTTACAAAGACAATAAAATATCTGATCATGTGCTTCAAACCCAAAAAAAAGAACACAAAAATGACACGACTTGAGTCGTTTTAATCTATCTTTAATTACTAGTCATTGTTATTTCATTATCTTAAATAGTAACAAAAAATGAGTTAAAATAAATCCATCCATTAGAAAAAAACACTAATAAAGATAATTTACCTTCCTTAAAATCTACAAAATAACCTTAATTATAGCTAAAACTATTTCAAGAACTGTTCTAATGACAGAGAAAACAACTAAACCTTAAGCATTCTGTTTGTTTTGGTTGTAACACAGTTTTATGTCAAACTATGGACAAAAGTATTATGTGTCTATATCATAAACAAAATATTTAATGTAAAATCTTTCTTATACCTCGAAATCAGAGAGTTAGGAGTTTTGGCTAAAATTTTTAAGTAGTTTTTATAAAATTAAAACTTTAAGATGCTTTCAGTTACTCTTGTGACATTTAATTATCAACTAATAAATAAAGTTAAAATTGCATTTAATACCTTATATGAAACCTTTAAACTATATAGATCTAACAGATATAATATTCTCTTGTTATTTTAAATCCATAGTAATTTAATTTAATGAACAGAAATAAAAAAAAAAACTATACAACTCAATAAGTATATTTTTATACTCAACTGTAAATGAATTTTAATATTGTCAGTTTCCAGCCTAGTTTTGGTGTAGACTTATTCTTATGAAATTAAAACTTACAAATTCATATCCTGCAACTCTTTAGCTCTAAACTGATGTATCACACTTATATTTCCGTTTGAAATAATTTTTCAGTAAAAATTTTCTTCTGCCGTGGACGATCCGATACATTAAATTAATAAACAGTCAAGTGCAAATATTACTCGTGCGCATATGAATTTGTAATTGTTGCTAAAAGAATACTAAGACTTTGTAAAGAACAATAAAACGTAGTGTTGGATATAACTGTATATACTAGCACCATGAAAGTTCAAAGAGATATGGAACCTAAATAATATCAAATATAGCTATTCTGAACAAAAGTTATTTTAATATTATACTAATTGTTTATGATGAACTTAATTCGGTACTGACAATAAAAGCCGTGCATAGTTAAACTTCATTTGGCATTTCATAAAACTAAATTCAGCTTAATAATAACCTTTCTTTCTAAAATGTAGCTAAAACAAAACCTTTGTTCAAAATTTAATTTTGGCATTGTGCTAAGGCTTCAAAAGGTGGTCGCAAAGTTTCAACAGCGTCTTGGTCCGTGCCGCGTTTTTCCATATAGGTTTTTAATTAACTTTTAAAGTCACTCGAGACGTAATGAGAGATCCACTCAATGTAAACTAGTCGCGAATCCCATAGTATTTATGTGATTCATTCTAATTAAATGGTCTCAGGACTCTTCAAAATATTATAAATATTAATTTTATTAGATGTTAAACTCCAATCTTTTCAAACATTTTTATATAATTGTTTCCTTGAAATTTCCATTAGAACAGAAGATATGGCTTTTAGAATTATAACCGCCCAATAGCTGAAGCGGCGTTTCCGAAACTTTGAAGACATTTTTCTGGAAAACAAGTTTTTGGGCATAACGCGCAAGGTATCTCAAAAAATTCTGAATATTTTTTCATGAAATTTTCAAAACATATATTTCATGTTAGTCTGTATAAACTGAACCTAAAATTTCCTCTTTTTTGTTAAAAAAAAAATATTTTTTAGGCCATTATACAATTGAAATTTTCAAAATTTTGTATTAGCTAACTACAACTTTGCATTAAAAATATAAAAAAGTTTTAAATATAAATGGATTTAAATTCAGGGTAATTATTACAATCTGAAGTATAAGTAGGCACCAGAATTTTCATTCTAGTTGTAATATATATTTTGTAATCCTGCGCGTAAGATCTTATGCCAATTTTCTGCTCGACAAATGTCTAACAGTTTCGAGCCCCCTTTAAATACTAATTCTGCATCTTTCAATTTTTTAAATAATATCTCGTCTAATTACTGACAATTTTTCTCAAAATTCATTAACAACAATGCTTTTATACTTCTGCTACGGTAGGTAGCTCCAGCGCTGCTCAACACTTTTGCTGAATGCCCGTAAATCGAAATTTGTGTGTAACAGAAAAATGCGATTTTCTCAAAAACTATGTGACCTAGGATAATCTCTATAATTTTCCTTCAAGGTTTAAGTTAGCATCTACCACCTCTATTTTTTTCATAATTTTAGTTTCAGTAGATTCGGAATTAATTGGGAGGGGGGGGGGACATATTTTTGCGCTACATTTTCAACTATATCTTTGAAAATATAATACCTAAAATTAAAAGGAATATATTTTTGTGTTCAGAGTTACGAAAGCTTTCGCACGATGTACAACCCGATATAAAAATAAGAGTATTTTTTTTTTCAAGTAGCTTAATTAGCCCTTATACGTTTTTACTAAATATATTTATGAATGTTTAATGATCTGAAAATATGTGGTTCAATATTCTTTATTACTTCCCCGAATTTGAAATTTTCACGTTCCATAGTTTACGAGTAATATGCCTGTGACAGACAGACAAACAGACAGACACAGGAGTGATCTTATAATGGTTCCATTTTTACTTTTTAAGTACGGAACCCTAAAAATTCATTAAAACTCCATACAAAATTAATAATGAAAGTTTGATATTTATATTGTGGAGTACGGACATTAGAGTGAGAATAATCTTTAAACACTTAATGGTTAAAGCTGTAAAAAATTCAATAATGTCAAGTGTCTTTAAAGTACAAATTAAAAAAAAAAAATTAAAAATGTAAGCCAATAATTCTTTTTAAAAACTTTTTTGCAAGGGATTTATAAGACGTTAAATTTAAATTAAATGCACCAGAGTAAAATTTTCAAATATTATTTCATACAAAAACGAAAATTATAATGAGCAAAGATTTTCTATTTTTAATAAATGTTGATTTTTTAACTCGCTTTTAATTCAGTAATATATAAAAAATTAAGTATACATCTGTAAAAGTGAACAATTCAGTATTTCATATGCCCCATACTGAACTTCTATTTTTGTTCCTCAATGCAAATCTTTGGCAGCTGTCACTAAATCTTGACATGTCTTTCACTTTAATTCTGTGTCGAATTTCAGAACGTTTAGCGCTACTTTCAGATTCAACATTTTTATCTTTGATCCGCTGTATGTAACAACAGGAATAACGTCTATCATTCCTGAATGAAAATGCATCCTGCTACGTTTAAATTTGTATTTGAAAGTCATTCGCATTTTCTTCTACAGTAGATATGACTGTGTCTGTTAGATAAATAAACATACAAACTGATTAATGTTCCACTATTTACTTATAACGCATTATATTAATTGTTTATTAACTATTTCATGATACTGCGTTAAAAAATAGTAAATACAAAGAGTTTATACAAAATATAGAGAAATATCAAAATAGGTTTTATTTTAAACATTACTTACTGCATTTCAATACGAAATATTTGCCATGAAAGCGGCACTTGATTTGCAGTATATTTTGTAAAGCATAGAGAACTTTAAAAAAATAGTCACCTGGGAAAAATTAGAACACTTTGTGTGTAAATTATAAGAATTAAGGAAATATATACAGTATATGGCCATTAATGACCGGCAACTTTCAATTTTAGACATTTTGTAGAATATTTAGAAATATATTTGACAGATTCTTCTGAAATTTCAGGATTAAAATGAACAGGTATGACCTCATATTTAGCAATGTCGATTTGATAAGGGGGGCATATAGGGGGCCAACAAAAAATCAAAGAAAAAAGTAATACTTGGGACCAAACTGTAAAATAAAATGCACGAAATGATCTATCGCTACAGAATATAAATAAACAGACATTGTGCAATATGTGTATTCATTTGTGTAAGAGTAGCACGGATATTATTAGAGATATAGCGATTTATTTAAAAAAGTTAAAATTTTTTTGCATCTTTTTTGCGTATAACATGCATGGTTTTCAACCAAATTTAACGCCATTTTTAGAAAAATCAACACAATATAGTAGAAACAATACAGTGCAATTCGAATACAAATATATTAAATATTTTGTTAAATAGTATTACCAGTTGTATGAAATAATTTTCATTTGCGCATGCGCGAACGATAACAAGGATCATTTTACATAATTAATTAGTCAATTCTATGGAGCAACTTAAAAAAAAAAATCCAGTCAAATATCGTAAAAATTCAGAAAGTTATCGGCGTTAGAGTGAGCAAATTTTTAGCTGTTCTCTAAAAGCAGCTGAATGATAAGGGATTTTCCACAAATTTTCCTTTTTCATTAACTGACTTTCAGAAAAAAGTTAGTATTTAGTGACTATCAGCGACTTCTTTTATCATGATATAGGCTCGTTCTGGTGATTATCCACGAACAGCTAAAGCATCAATAAAAAATGAAAAAAAAAATTAATTAAAAATGGCAACTTGTGGACAATCCATTATCATTCAGCTAGTTTTAGCAAGCAACTAAAAATTTGCTCACTTTAACGCCGATATATTTCTGAATTTTTACGATATTTGACTGGATTTTTTTTTAATAAGTTGCTCCGTAGTGTTGACTGTTAAGTTGTGTAAAAGATCCTTGTTATCGTTCGCGCATGCGAAGATAAAAATTATTTCATACAACTGCTCATATTTCCTAAAATATTTAATATATTCCAGTTGCACTATATTGTGTCTACTACATTTTGTCAATTTTTCTGAAAATGGCGTTAAATTTGGTTGAAAACACAGCATGTTATAAGCAAAAAACATGAAAGAATTTTTTTTTATTTAAAAAAATCGCTATATCTCTATTAATATACGTGCTATTCTTCACATATTGCACAATGTCTGTTTATTTATATTCTGTAGCGATAGATCATTTCGTGTATTTTATTTTTCAGGGTAATCCCAAGTATAATTTTTTTCTTTGATTTTTTGTTGATTTTGTTGGTTTGCCGGTCATTAATGACCATATAGTGTATATGTATATATATATATATATATATATATATTAAATGGAGTCTCACAATCATTGATTTCAATTTTAGAAATAATTACGTTTTTTCTGACATTTATCGTGTAACATCTATAAGCGTATCTTGTTAGAACGCATGGAGCAATAGATTTGAGTTATTTCATTAATAATTATAACACACACGCATACATACATATATATGTATTAAACTATGTATAAAATATTTGGATAAAACTTTTTTTTAAACTTTCTATTTAGCGTCGAAAGATTTTAATGTTACATTTCTTATGTGTAAATAGGTATACGATTTCCCAATATAAAAATTCACGTTTATGAAAATTGGAACATCATTAAAAAATCATCAGAATTAAATTAAATTTAATACGCAAACAATTTGTATAGGTACAAATATTTGTTTACATTTTTAAAATAAAAATCAATATTAAGTATCCGAATTATTTAGTGTAGCTGCCACACGCTGCAATAAGTACTCATATACGACGTGGGTTGAATGTCTGTTGGGGAAGATCATTTCATATTCTCTGTATGCGTACCCAAAGTTCATCAACAGAAACTGTAGGACGAGGACCACGAGCAAGACGCCGATCAACAGAATCACAGACATGTTAAATAGGCGATATATCCGGCGAATAAGCAGACCACGTAAGAAGCTGCATGTGTTCTGCTGACAAGAATACTTGACCATTCATTTGCAACATGTGGGTGGACATTATCCTGTTGAATGATAGCTGCAGCGATGCCTTGAAGCAAAGGAACGACTTCGGGCTGCAGCAGGTCACTGATGTACCTGTTGCTGTTCAGATTACCCAAATTCGTAGCAGCTGCTATCGTCCATGATGCACAATCGCACACCAGACCAGAATACTGGGTGTTCATCCACTATGACGTTCGTTATTGCACTCCGGACGGTAGCGTTCACCGGCACAGTGTCTAACACGAATGCGGCCACCATGACCACAAATTAAAGCGGGATTCGTCAGAATGAACTACTTGTTGTCAATCTGAATGCCAGTCTATGTTCATGAGCACATTGCAGCGACAGCCGTCGATGGTTTTGCATTAGGGGATCTTCTATAAAGAAGTTATTGCACGCAGCCCACGGTGCAGCAGACGTCGACGAATTGACGAAGCAGACAGTGATACACCAGTAGACATTGACCAATATCCTGCCAACTGTCTAGATGAAGCTGTACGGTTCGTCAGCGCAATGCGATCCATGTTTCTATCATCGCACGTTGACGTCACCGTTCTGGGTCCACTGCTTTCCGAACTCGGATCTATGTGCTGATGTTACGCTGCACACGAGCTACTATTCACGATAGGAAGATCTTTCTTCCCGAAAGCCTATGATTCTCCCCGTTCAAACTCCATGAGTGGTTGAAATGTCGCCCTCTTTCGAGGAAGAGGCATAGTTACGTCTTACCTAACGTTTACCACTAGTAGATAACCTAGATAAATTTCAACATCCAGCTTATAATGACTATTCTGTTATATAGAGAAGAAGGTACAACTACCAGCTAGGGTTCAAAACCGACTACTAGGTGTTCTAAGAACTCAGCGTAGCGCAGCCTAGCGGTGATAGGCAGAGTTCGGAACTTTAATTGAGAGAAGAAAGTTACGAAATGTACGTCGCTGAAGTCTGTGTCATTTACAAATAGTAAATGCAAAAGTTTCAAATCTACGTAATCTTTCACATCAAAAGTTTTTCAGATATGTGTTTCTCATTTTTTTTAAATATACTGATCGTATATTGGCTTCAATTGTTGATTAAGTTATTTTCTAGATATATTTAGCTCTCAATTTCCACGCGCACATTATTGGTATTTTATTATATGAATGAGTAATACCGGTTTTAACTTAAACATAGCAGTGGTCCGAATACCGTCTACATAGAGTGGTCTAAATACAGGCTAGCCGGTATTTGGACCTCTCTCGGTTTCCCTGCTTGAAGGGGAGGAAAATAAATTAATTTAAATAGTTCCATAATTAATAAATTAATTTAAATGGTTCACTGAATGCATTTGATTCAATCACATTTTTCAGAGGTTTTATTGCACTCTGCTAGACACTATTAACACTGATTCTGATTCACTTAAAAAAAATCCTCATCTTCTGAATCTTGGTAGGAAATTTAATCCGTTATCTTTTCAAAGAAGATCAAATTAGCGTGTTTTTAGAGTCTGCGGTGTCTTGATGCAGGTTGGGGAGTGTAGCTTGTAGGGGGCAGAAGACCCTAGTTATCTAATATTATATTATATACTACTGATATTTACATTTATTAAAATTATTTGCATTTAACATCAAATTTTTAACAATGATTAAAATTAATAATCATTAAACAATTATTTATAAGGCCAATAAAGTTTATAAGGCAGAATATATATAGAAACCTTGTAAGGAGCCAGTAACTTTGTTACAGAGGCTCTCTAGGGGTTTGAAGGTGAACATGGTGTAAGACGTAACTCTCATATAGAGGCACTCTAATTGTCCGCGGTGCATTTTTAATTAGGAGTTCAATGTTCCGCGAGTTGGCGGTAACCGTATGCAAATTTATTTGCTAAGTCTGCCGGAGTATAAATACGGGAGCGAAATTATGTTAAGGGGTTAGTCCGGAGTTAGTTGGTCAGTCAGTGGATAGTAGGTTAGTTAGACGTTGGAGACTGTGTGAGTTGGCGTAAGTAGTTTTGGTGTGGAGAAACAGCCTGTATGGCTGGAGCTTAGCCTGGGAACATGAATAGATGAAATCTAGATGTGGATTTGAAATGAACCCCGCCGTCGCAGCTTAAGCAGGGTCCGGAGAAATGAAATTACGTGAGTTAACTTTTAACTTTATATTTAATTAAGATTGTTTTATTGCTATCACGGAGTGAGGGCGAAATTTATGAGATCTTGTCTGCCAACCCTTTGCCCGTTATTTAATAAAAGCTTTGTATTTAAAGCCTATAAGACTCCTCATGAACTCCCACCACTATAAGTACGCCACAACCTTTCAAATTATGTTCACCTTAGATTTTATTACTTTTTTATGTCATTTTAAACATTTAGAGAATTTATAATTTTAACTAAAAAATTTTTTAATCAGTTGATTAAAATCACGATTTAATCACTGATTTAAATTATCTGATTAATATTGTTGACAAGTTAGCTAACATGCAAGAGTAAGTTATGCAATGAAGAAACAACCAGGCATTTGGCCGCAACGGTAAATAACCGGTATCTTATACCCAAGGGAAAGAAACCGGTATCTTACCCCCAAAAATTTTCGTCGACTCGCCCCAAAGTATTGGGTAAGACGCCGGTGCCCCTCACTGACGTGAAGAAGCGGGAACCGGTCACCGTTTACGCTTTGCCGAAAGGCCAGGTACTAGTACTCTCTAAAAACATCAGATTTATTTCTCTCGTGTTTAACTAAGACTTATATAGGCAAATAAAGAACATTTTTGACAATTACCAGAAGGATTTTGACGAAATAGCAATAAAAAAGTAACACTTTTTTAAGAACGCAAACGGAAAATAAATATCAGTTGTGCACCATCTTCCTTGCCACTGAGCTGCGTTTCCTTACAGCGCCTGCGCATATGAAAACTACGTGATTCAGCATCTTGTACAGTACGACATCTCACCTCAAGTTACCCTATATTTCACACTTGCATGCATGACTTCAAGTTTACAACGGCTTAATATCCACTTTCTAGTAGAATAATATTATCTTCTTTACTCATAAATATACTTAAGTTCAAACTATAATTATGGATAAGCTAACTAAGGCAGCGTGAGAAGGAGAAAATGAAAAATAAAAGTGTTACAGATTAACGCTCAATGAAACTTTATTAGCATTTTTTTAATTTCAAATTATTATTCAGAGACAAATCGGTGATACAAAATACTAATGTCACAATATCTTTTAATATTTTTATTTATTAATATTTTTTTCAGAAAGACAAACAACGTTAAAAATTTCTAAAAAAAATCTTACTTTGAATTAGAAAATCTTCCGTCAAACTGCATTACATTCTGATAATTAGAATAATGCATGTGATAATGAAAATAATTAAATAGTTAAATTCCCTTCTTTCATCAAAACGTCTAAAAATATTAAAATTAAATTTATTTATTACTAGCAGAACTACCTGGCTAAGCCCGTGTCAATTATTAGAGACCTTCCATGTAAAATAATAAATTAAAATGAACTACTATAGTAATCACAATAACTGAGATTTGTGCATTCCCGTCCACAAATCATTAAAATAACAATTAAAAAACATACCTTATTGTCTCGCCACCATAATAAAATGTCTGTGCTTTAATATCACAATGCCCGTTTTCTTCGGCTGGTGTAACAGAAAAATCTGTAATTTTCTGTTAATACGAAAAACAAATCCACCAAATGCATATCATATAGTCAAATTCTCGTTTGTATGGCGTATATCTACATTATAAAGTAAACATATGTCACTGAGTAACGCTGACATCATACTGTTGATGGCAACGACCTAACAGACAAATTATTCCTCTACAGCAATTTTTCTTAACTTCTAAACAGCACCCAATTTAATTTTTTAAGCTGTCGAATAGAACAAAAAATCCTTTCAAATGTAATTTATTTGAAAATTGTATCTCAGTTAGTTGGAAAGTAATTTTCAAACATGGATATTTTTAAATGTGCGTGCAGCCCAACGAAACCATTACGAAAGATGAACCCGTTTGCTCTTAATGCAATATTATGAAGAAAAGGCATGTCTAAGTGTAACTTTGTCATCATATTATTGGTGACAACCACCTAATCTATCCACGAATTTCGATTTTACAACAATTTAACTTTTAAACATCGTACATTCGATTGTTCCAACATCTAATAGAAAAAAAAAACTTTCAATAATATTTGTTTGAAAAGTTTATGTCACGGTATAGATTTTTTATAGATTTTAAAGTGATTCTCAAGCATGAATATTTTTCAAATGTGCGTGCAATTACAAAAGATTAAATCAATTGCACAAAAACGCTGCAAATAAATCAGTACTTGTTTGTTTTCGTGTAATATTTCATAACTATATTGGTAAACGAAATTAAAACGCCAAAATAAAATAAAATAAAACACAAATTTAGCAGATATCAAATCGAACTACGTAAAATAATCTATTATGTATAGAAAATGCTAATGGGAATTTGCTGCTTATAACTTGAGTTCTTTTGAATGGATTTCAATGCGACTATCAATTTCTCAGGAAAGGTTTTAGTGTATAACATATTGTTTTATGTTGCTTTGTCATAGAATTATAGGGAAAGGTTTTATAATCATGTGAACCCGATAATGAAAGATTAGTATTTTAAAAAAGATTTTTTTTAATGGACTTCCTTGAAACTTTCATCGTTTCTTGGATAATTTTACACGGATGGTTTTAGTATATTGCATTTACGTCAGGCAGTTATATATAAAATTATGGAAGAAAGTTTAATAATCAGATGAGGCCGATTATAAAAGATTAGCTTTTTAAAAATTTCTACTGGACAGATTTTGATGGAATTTGCGCTGTTACTATGCACGAATTTTTCTATAATGGTTTTAGTATATCTCATTTTGCTCTACATGTTTTGTTATAGAGTTAGCTGAAAAGTTACTATTCAGTTGAACCCAATATGAATGATTAGCCTTTTAAAATGTTAGATAATTTTTCAGGGATAGTTTTAGTATATTGCATATCGGTCTATCATTCTTAAACCAAGTTCTAGTGTAAATCATCAACTAAAAAATTTGGCCCTTAACAACCGAAGTTTTGTCTTAAACATTAGAAAGTATAATAGCGCAGTGGCGTTAGTAACGTTTTCATCTACGCGGAAGGACGTTTCAGATAAAGACCCATATTGCATTAAAATCACGGATCCAATCTGTATATATTATATATATAAAAGAAAGTCTGAATTTTGTATTAATCAACACGCAGCCCAAACTACTGAACCTAAAATCTTGAAAATTGGGATAAAAATACTTCTTATAACATAGAGTGCCACTAAGAAAGGATTTTCTAAAATTCCACCCCTAAGGGGATTAAAAGATAGAACGAACTTTTAAAAAATTCCCGAAAAATCGGATTTTATAGCTATTTTTCAACTGATAACATATTTTGGTGTATTTTTGTATGCTGAATCGAATGGTACTAACCAAATTCTTTTTAGCCCAATAGTCCGCGAGATATTTCTTATTATTCTAATTTGGCGATATCTTTGGCGCTAAAACCTCAAATTTTCAAGTGATAATTTCTAAAAATATGTCGGTTACTATAGCAACGGAAAAATTTAAATTGAGCAGTTTTGTTAATCAATTCTTTTGGTTGAATAATTAAAACAGCTATATCAGTTAGGTAAAAAATTACAAACACCTCGAAACTAAATTTTTTAAAAATTGGTACTTTTTCGCGTTACCAAAACCATGCCAAAATTGCGGCATTTATTCCAACCCTAATCGTGCAAAGGATTTTTATTGCAAACTGTGCCAAACATTAAGGTTTGCTATTTATTGAACGTGAATATTTTTTTATTAGTATTTAATTGTAGCAAAACATCTTAAATTGTTATTTTTCGAAAATAAAAAAGTCAATGTCAACAATATTTTTATTTGTACACGTCAATTTGTATAATTTGGCGTTAGCGAAATTGGTCGACGGGATAACTAAGTAGTACATTGATTTGTATTGATTTAAAAAAAAATAGTTGGTGAAAGTCTAATTTTCAAATGTTATAAATTTTAAATGCTCATTTTTGTATCAACAAAATAATTTTTTTTTCAAATGTTTCATTTCATTTTGCGCTAATTATTATGATTGGCGACAACGGTGTAAGTATAACGGAAAAATACCAAAACAGTTACCGATTTTATTTAAAATGCGAAGAAAAAAGGTTTAATAAGAAATAAATGTTGTAAAACGAAAATATTTAATTGCCGAAACGTCAGTGAAGGCTTACTGTGGAGACACGAAAAGTTTTGGTTTCTGTTAGTCTGTCTGTCTGTTCCCGATAACTGCCGCAAAAAGCATCCGATCGGCTTGAAATTCACTGGACATGTTGATGAGGTACCCGGACTTAGCTGTATAGTTTTTGGTTAAATTTGGTTCATTCGTTCGGGAAATATGGAACATTTTATTTTGCTCTATAATGCTTTTCAATGGCAAGTCAGACGATTTTCAGATTTTCATTTGTTGAAAGAAATGGCTCATATGAAAAATGGATTTAAATGGTAAATTTTTGATGCTGAAATTTTTAAATAACATTAAATTATTCCAATAAATTATGTCAATATATTTGCGAGATTTTTTTAATTAGGTTTATAATATTGGGGGAATTTTATGCATGTTTTCCAATAATATAAAGGATTTTGTTTTATCAAATTGACATAATGCATATTTCATTTTTTCCTTTTCTTCCTCTGTTGCCTAGCAACGAATTTGGTCCTAATAATATCAGTATAATTGCGTGTATAATGCTTGAGTAAAGCCAACGTCAAAACAGATGAATTAACGCATTTGTATCTTTGCATATAGAAGGATTTTTGCCCAGAAATAATAATAGGCAATATTTCATTTATTTTATTGAAATATTTTGCTTAAAATTACAAAAGTTCATTATTTTCATAGAGAATAACTTAACATTTTCCCATAACATTTACCAATATTTCTTTAATTGTTGCCAAGAAAATCAAAACCCGGAATAATATTTTCTTTTAAACAATTTTCAATTGAAATGTTTTGTCGTGAAACAGGAAAATGAAAAATAAAATTAAGTTTAGAAAAATTAATATGGCGGCATATTAAAAATAAAAAGAAAACTCTCGAGTATTTCTTAATATAACAAGATGAAAAGTTTTGAGTAAGTACGCGTAGCAGGTGAATTAGACGTCATTTATCGAAAACAAAGATGCTGGAATAAAAAGATCTTGGGTAAAATAAAATTATCTATTATTCACGGAAGAAAGAGATAGATGGAGATGCAGTATGCCGTAAAAACAGTTTGCAATACGATGTGCGTTATCGCTCAGATTTAAATGCCCTCATTCGGCCCAAACAAAACAAGCACGTGGAACAGGGACCAAATTCTTTGACTTCATCCGTTTAAGCACGTCGTTGTGTTGTGCCGAATGTAGCGGATTTTAGGGTTACATTTTTGGCGTCACTTCAAGATTTATTGTCTGTGTACGGTTAACATGAATATTTTATTTTAAATTTAAATTTTATTAATTTATAAAAAAACTTATGCTTATCCTTATAAATCACAGCGTAAAAAAAATCTAAGATATACTATAACCATCCGCACAATCAATAAAAAATTACGAATGTAAATTTAAATAGACTACGGGGGGTTCAGGGGGGCAGAGCCCCCCTGAAGAAATGCAATTTTTGATTTAAAAAGTTACCAGAATAAGTAGCTCATCAAAATTTCAGAACATCAATGTACAACCACTTGTTTAACACTTTTAATTTCTGAAACTTTACGATGTATCTTCTATGCTCATAAATATTTATGTAATTTGAAAACTTTAAAAAGCGATTTGTAGGAAGTTGAATATTATGCAATGAGTGTTAAAAAACAATAACTTGCAAAGATGACGTTGAGGCTCCTGATCTGCAGATTTACTAGTAATTGCCGAAATGTCAGTGAAGGCTTACTATGGAGACACGAAAAGTTTTGGTTTCTGTCTGTCTGTCTGTCTGTTCCGCGATAACTGCCGCAAAAAGCATCCGATCGGCTTGAAATTCACTGGACATGTTGATGAGGTACCCGGACGTAGCTGTATAGTTTTTGGTTAAATTTGGTTCATTCGTTCTGGAAATATGGAACATTTTATTTTGCTCTATAACGCTTGTCTATAGCAAGTCAGACGATTTTCAGATTTTCATTTGTTGAAAGAAATGGCTCATATGAAAAATGGATTTAAATGGTAAATTTTTGATGCTGAAATTTTTAAATAACATTATTAAATTATTCCAATAAATTATGTCAATATATTTGCGAGATTTTTTTAATTAGGTTTATAATATTGGGGGGAATTTTATGCATGTTTTCCAATAATATAAAGGATTTTGTTTTATCAATTTGACATAATGCATATTTCATTTTTTTCCTTTTCTTTCTCTGTTGCCTAGCAACGTATTTGGTCCTTCCTAATAATATTAGTATAATTGCGTGTATAATGCTTGAGTAAAGCCAACGTCAAAACAGATGAATTAATGCATTTGTATCTTTGCATATAGAAGGATTTTAGCCCAGAAATAAAAATAGGCAATATTTCATTTATTTTATTGAAATATTTTGCTTAAAAATACAAAAGTTCATTATTTTCATAGAGAATAACGTAACATTTTCCCATAACATTTACCAATATTTCTTTAATTGTTGCCAAGAAAATCAAAACCCGGAATAATATTTTCTTTTAAACAATTTTCAATTGAAATGTTTTGTCGTGAAAGAGGAAAATGAAAAATAAAATTAAGAATAGAAAAATTAATATGGCGGCATATTGGAAATAAAAAGAAAACTCTCGAGTATTTCTTAATATAACAAGATGAAAAGTTTTGAGTAAGTACGCATAGCAGGTGAATTAGACGTCATTTATCGAAAACAAAGATGCTGGAATAAAAAGATCTTGGGTAAAATAAAATTAACTATTATTCACGGAGGAAAGAGATAGATGGAGATGCAGTATGCCGTAAAAACAGTTTGTAATACGATGTGCGTTATCGCTCAGATTTAAATGCCCTCATTCGGCCTAAACAAAACAAGCACGTGGAACAGGGACCAAATTCTTTGACTTCATCCGTTTTTTAAGCACGTCGTTGTGTTGTGCCGAATGTAGCGGATTTTAGGGTTACATTTTTGGCGTCACTTCAAGATTTATTGTCTGTGTACGGTTAACATGAATATTTTATTTTAAATTTAAATTTTATTAATTTATTAAAAAAACTTGTGCTTATCCTTATAAATCACAGCGTAAAAAAAAATCTAAGATATACTATAACAATCCGCACAATCAATAAAAAATTACGAATGTAAATTTAAATAGACTACGGGGGGTTCAGGGGGGCAGAGCCCCCCTGAAGAAATGCAATTTTTGATTTAAAAAGTTACCAGAATAAATAGCTCATCAGAATTTCAGAACATCAATGTACAACCACTTGTTTAACACTTTTAATTTCTGAAACTTTACGAAGTATCTTGTATGCTCATAAATATTTATGTAATTTGAAAACTTTAAAAAGCGATTTGTAGGAAGTTGAATATTATGCAATGAGTGTTAAAAAAACAATGACTTGCAAAGATGACGTTGAGGCTCCTGATCTGCAGATTTACTAGTTTAAATATGAAAGCAATGTTTGTACTGCTTAAAAGAAAGTTTTTATTTTCAAAGCTTTAAATTCAAAAAATGTTTTGGAATTTGTCATTTGCTGCTGGATAAAAAGACAAAATGGGAACTTTTATGTTAGCCGCACACAAATCTCACCAATAGCATTTTTTAAATCGCAAATACCAGGCCTTACATTTTTACTCATCATCGTCTACTATATATATAAAACGCAAATTCTTATTTCATTCCGATTGACTATAACTCATGTTCTACTGAACGCAAGTTTGCGAACTTATACTGTTAGTTAGTTAATTTGTTTCAGAAGTGTTTTAATTAAAAAAAAAAAAAAAAAAAAAAAAAAAAAAAAAAAAAAAAATCGACGCTGCTATAGGAGTGATAGCTATGGGAGTTTTAAAATTAGGTGAACCCGATTATGAAAGATTATCTTTTATTTAAAGTTGTACTGATTGGATTTTGATGCTTTGCGGAAAAGTTCTCAGTTGTGTAGTAAAAAACTGGAGGATGCACGCTATATGCAGACAGTAATATACTATAAAATATATATGCTATTGCTATGGAAAGGTGTGCAGATTTTCTTAAAAAATCCCTGAGAGGTCTATAATCTGGTTAACACGATTATGAAAGATATATTTAAATTTAACTATCTATAATATATAAGAAATGTAAAGAGAAATTTCGTTCCGGCCGCTTAGAACTTGAGTTTTGCTGAATAGATTTTTCATGGGAGTTACATTGTTAGATAATTTTTCAGAAAAGACTTTAGTATATAATATCGTTCTATGTGGCTTGGTTAAATAATTATGAGGACAAGTCAAAATTGGATGAACAGGATTATGAAAGATTGGCTTTTCTAAAAGTTCTGCTGATATATTTTGATGGGAACTCTTAGACCGGGAGGCAACAGAACAGACAATTACCTCATCGAGTTCACGGCTGAAATTCCAGAATTAGTTACAATTCGATTCGAATATTAAACACAATTGGTCTGCCTGCCAAGTCATATCTTAGTGGAAAACACCTGAAAACCCGATTTTAGTGGGTGATTCATGGGTTTAACATTGTGTTTTCCTGCACCCAAAGGAATGAAAACATGGAGGACTGGGAGCAGGAAATCTCAATAGCAAACCTACAAGTAAACCTCTAAAATCAAGTTTTCAGGTGTTTTCCACCAAGATTGGCAGACCAATTGCGTTTAAATATGTGGATCGAGTTTTAACTAATTCTGGAATTTCAGCCGTTAACTCGATGAGGTGATTGTCTGTGCTGCCATCTCCCGGTCTCTGTTAAATAGATAATTTTTAGGAAAGGTTGTAGTACATTTGATAGTTTAAAACATTCTGCTAAGTGGATTTCAATGAACTTGCTCAGTTAGTTAATTTTTCAGGAAATGTTTTGGTAAAAAAAACATATCGTTCTAGGTTGTTTGTTTATAGTATTTTGGCTGAAAGTTCTAGAATCAGGTGAACCCAATTATGAAAGATTAACCTTTTTAATAGGCTCTGTTGGGCGGATTCTGATGAGAATTGCATTAATAAATTTTCAGAGGAAGGGTTTTAGTATATTACATCTATCGTTGGTCTATCGTACTTTACGAAATCCTATAGTAGAGGATCAACTCACATGATCGAATTCACAGATATATTTCGTTTGATTCAAGGTTTGCTTAGAAAACAGCCCAGCGTAGCGGGCGAAGGCTACACCTATATATTTCATTTAATCCAAGATTCGTTTGGAGAAACCGACCAGTACAGCGAGCGAAATGTGCTACTCAGATTATAAAGGAATTATAGTGAAAATATTCACGATTAACTGCTCGCTATAATACGAAAGTACCAAAAATGCTTTTTCATGTAGTTTTTACGAAATCTAAAAAAAAAAAAAATAATTAATCTTAATTTAATCTTAAATGGAGGTTTTAAGTCTTCTCAACGCCTTGAAGTTTTCATTTAAAATATGAGAAATGCGCATTTTCTGCTTAGAGAGACATCAATTTAAAAACTGTAACAATATGTCGAGAGAGACTGAATTTGTATTGGTTTATGAAAAGAAACTACACGTGTTTGCCTATTTTTTTTTTTATTATTTGTGCCATTTTTTAAGGTGTGGCAACACAATAAAATAATTCAGATTCTCTAGCTGTATTTTTGCATTTTTGAAATCGACGTCATTCTAAACAGAAAATGCACATTTTTCATATATATATGTAAAAACTTCAGAATAAAACATCATTAGAAAGCAGTGTCAGTTATCAGAAATT
This sequence comes from Maratus speciosus, assembly GCA_963932465.1. Taxonomy (NCBI): domain Eukaryota; kingdom Metazoa; phylum Arthropoda; class Arachnida; order Araneae; family Salticidae; genus Maratus; species Maratus speciosus. The sequence continues at coordinate 2,351,901 of OZ010786.1, read as the reverse complement.
GACGTCATATCTAGCAAACGATTTTTATTATTATTATCTTTTCCCTAAATTATTTTCTTGATATTGAAACGCCTGTGTTAAAATAGACTTTTTACCTTAAAAAAACATTCAAATGAAGATATACTACGTCATTTGAACACACATTTAGTTAAAGTTTTTATTTTGTATGGGGAAAATGTGCATTTCTTGAATAGAATGACAACAATTTTGAAAATGTAAAAATATAGCGATTGAGTCTGAATTTTTATTAGCTTATAAAAAGAAAGTACGCTTGTTTTAATTTTTTTTCTTTAAATTATTGCACTGTTTTTTTAAGTTGTGGCAACAAGAAAGAAATGATTGAATTATGAAATTAAATAAAAGAGATATTTCTATGTTAAATTATGAAAGGTAATATAAAAAATGGATAAATATGGGTCTGATGATTTTTTAATCTAGACAGTGATCTTTTCCACGGTCTAAAACGTATGTACATGAAATTTCGTGCAAATCGGTCAAAAATTGAAGATTTTTATAAAGGACATACACACAGAGAACGGCTTATATATATATAGATGTACATTACGCTAACCATACAAATTGCTTTATTTTTTTTACAAATATTAATAAATTTAGATACTTTTTAGTTCACAGGCTATCAAAGCCTGAGAGCTAATGTGCTCGCAGGTTCTGTATGTACGTATGTATGTACGTAAAGCGATAACTCTTGACAGAAATATCCGATTTGCTTAAAAATTTTTAAATTGGCCCACTCTGATAAGGTTCTGACCTGATTAGTTTTAGGGGTTCATTGGTTAAATATAAAGGGGGGCAAGGGGGCTAATCTCCCCTCTCCCTTAATTTACATAACTGGGTTCTTTATGCAAAATAATCCGATTTGCTTCAAAATTTGTAAATAAGTTCATTCTGATAAGGCACTTTGAGAGTTCATTGGTTAAGGATAAAGAGGGGTAATGGGGCTAAACTCCACCGCAATTTAGATAAATGTGTCTTTCATGTAGAATAATTCGATTTGCTCTCATAATTTGGTATACTGGTTTATTCTGATAAGTCACTTTCCTGATTACATTTGGAGGTACTTTGGTAAAGTGTAAAAGGTGGGGGGACGGTGGCTAATGACCCGCTCAAAAAGAATGAATTATATTTTATGAATAATAGACATAAATAAGAGTATAATATACAACTATCAGGGTGAGCGAGCTAAGCTCTGTCAAAATTAGCCTTGTGTTCAATTTGATATATTATTCTCACTGTATTTTCTTGCTGTTTAGATACAATTGGCATAATCCTGAGACATAGTGACCCAAAATGACTCACTAACCGTATTTTGTCGAACATGCGACCAAACCAATGCTCTTCCCGAACCCGAAAACGATAGAATACAAAATTTCGTCAAAATCGTTAAAGTCGTTTTGTAGATAAAATTAACTTGACCCACGGTAACCCAAAATGGAGCCAGTAATCTAAATATATCGAACATGCGACCTATCCCAATGGTCTTCTCGCGCTGGGAAACGGTGTAATTAAAAAAATTGTCAAAATCGTTTGAGCGGTTTTTTTAGATACAATCAGCTTGACCCACAGTGACCCCAAAATAACCCACTAATTGAATTTTCTCGAACATGTGACCTAGCCCAATGGTCTTCTCATGCTCAGAAACGATATAAGACAGAATTTTGTCAAAATGTTTTGAGCCTTTTTTTAGATACACTTAGCTTGACTTACAGTGACCCAAAAATGACCCACTAATCGAATTTTCTCGAACATGCAACTTAGCACAAAAGTCTTCTCATACCCAGAAACGGTATAATACAAAATATCGTCAAAATCGTTTGAGTCGTTTTTTAGATAGATTTATCTTGACCCACTAATCGAATTTTTTCGAACATGTGACTTAGCTCAGTGGTCTTCTCATGCTCAGAAGCGATATAATACAAAATTTTGTCAAAATGTTTTGAACCGTTTTCTTAGATACAATTAGTTTGACTCACAGTGACCCAAAAATAACCCACTAATCGCATTTTCTCGAACATGCGATTTAGCCCAATGATCTTCTCATGCCCAGAAATGGTATAATACAAAATTTTGTCAAAATCGTTGACGCAAATCGTTTGTTTCGCAAAAACGAACACAAAATTTGTTTATTCAATAACAATGCGCAAGTTGACACAATAAATAAATTCTACACCCTTCAATTAGCTTAAATACAAATTTTCATGAAATTTGTACGATTAGTTTAAGAAAAATTAATTATTTTAAAATGGGCATACTTTAAGGGTTGTATCCAAATCGAAATTCGGTACACGATTGTTGAAATTCTACAGAATGGCTATGTCACATCTATCAATGTATTATCACTTGCCAATATAATTTGACTAGCTTAATATATTTCGACTGTTTCCAGACCAATTTTTTCAATACAATAAGTGAAATATGTATTTTCTTACAAATTATGCTTTTTTGCACAGCCAGTCCCTTAAAACGTCGTTCTCATATTTTTTAATCATAATTCGATATCTACTTGGAATAAAAATTAAAAATTAAAAATCTCCATAAAGCAGGACATAATAAATATAAATATATGGAAAAATGTGGAGGTTGCAATACATATTTTTTTTTCGAATATTAATTTCATAATTCATATTATACTTTTTTATTACAATTTAATAGTATTTATGTTTGGTATTTTTAGTATTATAACAACACAAAAAAGTATCACATTAGGATTATAATTTCAGGAGATATTATTAAAAATATAAAAATATAATTTAGCATTAGAAGATCTTACTTTAATTATAAATTCAAAAACTTATCATTCAAATGAATTGTAATATGGTTTCTAGGCATAGTTTAAACCGAAGATAAAAAAAAATATTCACAAAATTCGGAGTTTCTATTAAAAAAACAGGTTTTGGTCTGGTTTTGATTTGCAGATGGGCCCCATAGATAATTTTATATACACCATTCAAAAGTAGACTTTATTTTGGTACCACTAACTTTCTTCTGTTATAATTAGTTGCAGAGTTAGTAGGGGGTGCTTCGCTTTTTTTCCCATGACTGAATCTATAAAATATGGCTTTAGTGCACAAAATAAATAGGAAATGAACCATTTAGAGTCTGTTTCACGTCCCAAAGAAAGGAGTTAATAGAAACTAACATCATATGTCATAAAATATTTTTTTATTATTATTTTCTTGAAATTGAAATGTCTATATTACAGTGGATGTTTTAACTTCAAATACATTTACATGAAAGAGCTGCCTCATTTTAACGCATTTATAGTAAACGTTTTTAATTTTTATGTGGAAAAAATGCGCATTTTCCTGAAAGAATGAAGTCAATTTTGGATGCTAAAATTTTGATTTTTCTGCTGTTTCTTAAGACGTCGAAACAGAAAAAAAAGTATATATATATATATATATATATATATAATGATAAACTATGGCAGTGTTGCAAATGGGGTAAAGTGTGGTCCGATAATTTTTAAAAAATCTGACAGTAATGTTTCGGATGTTCTAAAATGAATGTATGTCAAGTTTCGAGCAAATCTGTCAAAAATTAAAAATTTGTATAAGGAACATACAAACCGAGGATGTCTTTTATTTATACAGATATAAGTTTGGCAAATAATGATTATCACTCTTTAGGTAATAAATCATTTTTCTCATCTTTGTATCTGAAAACGGAGGATATCAGATAAAGGTGAGTTATTGATTAACGTTCTTTTAAAATAAAAAGTAATTATTAAAAAAGTAAATTCGTACAGTTACTCTATGTTAACTTACGTGTAGGTTAACTTAACTGCAAACCGTTTGAACAAATGCTTATATTGAATGTTTTACATAAACCCACTTAAGGGGTCTCATGACTTTTAAAACTTCAAAATTAATTTTGAGCTTCAAGGTTCATTTTTTTTAGATTTTAAAGTAGTATCTTTCCCGGACACTTTGATATAATTGTTTCCTTGAAATTTCCATTAGAACGGAGGTTATGGCTTTTAGAATTATAAGCGCTCAATAGCTGAAGTAGTTGACGTTTCCGAAACTTTGAAGTCATTTTTCTCCAAATAATGTTTTTAAGTATAACGCGCACAATTATCTCAAAAACTTCTGAATATTTTCTTATGAAATTTTCAAAAGTTTGTTTTACGTTAGTTTGTATAAACTGAACTTAAAATTTCATTTTCATTGTTCAAAAAAAGCATGTTTTTAGGTGATTATACTATTGAAATTTTTAAACTTTTGCATTAGCTAAACACAACATTGTATTAAAAATATAAAAATGCTGTAAATACAAACTTATTTTGGTTCAGCTGTATTATTACAATCTGAAGTACTAGAAGGCACAAAAATTTTCATTCTAGTTGCAAAATTTATTTAATATTACGCGTGAGCTGTTATACCAATTTTTTGCTCCTCAAATGTCTGACAGTTTGAGCACCCTATAAATGCTAATATCCTTCTTGCAATTTTTTAATACGTGAAATGAAATAATATACTTATTTCTTTCATCCCAATAAAAAGAAAAATTTTTTAAACGTTATACATTTAACGATATTAAATGTTGAAAATAGTCATTTTATTTCATTTTTTCCAAGTTTAAGAGTCCTGAGACCTCCTTAATCGTAATTCGAATAATTGTTAAGAAATTAAATATATGTATATATAGTAATACGATAAAATTTAACTGAAATTAAAAAACTTGCTTTTTAACTATTTCTAACTGTAGTGCTTACGTTATTTAATAAAATTAATTATTAAGCGTTTACATTCTTAATTAAAAATTGATGATATTCTGATATAAAAGTATATATTTTAAAGGATTAAAACCTTATACCTCTCATTTAAATACAGTGTATTCTATTGAAGAGTACGCTTTTTCTGAAGATGCAACGCTTTAATAACATGCATGAAGAGATAGGTTAAAAAAAACTATATTTAAAATATAACCGAACATCGAATACAATTATTAAGTTTATTGGTACAATTTTTCCCGAGTAAAAACAAAAAAAAAGTTCATTAATTAAACCAAAATCTTAATTGTAAAAAATGTTAGTAATTATTTTTCTCTAACCTTAAAAACATCTATTTTGTATTATTTTCTTCAGATAATATTTTTGCCTGATGCTAAATGATTTTCCTATAATATACAAACGATGTCTTCAAAATTTCAAGTGGTTTAACAGAACCTTTTAGAATTTAAAAATATATTTTTAAAATTATTTTTAGATAAATAATATGAAGGAACAAATTAATTAACCATTTAAAAATTATTTCCACAGACTATTCAATCCTTCTATTTAAAAGCATTGCAAATACATTTTCAGATATTCGCAGCAATATCATTTTTTATTACAAAACAGAATGAAGTAATTTATTGTAGTATAAAACGAACATTAAATGAAGACATTAACTTACAAATTTAACAGCTCCTTTTGATTCCACATTAAAGAAGTTCATTGTAAAAAGTCACGCGAATCTCAAATTTAATTGCAGACAAATGAAGTCATGAAACAATTAAATTACGCTGAACAAAATCATAAAAAGAAGTAACAAAATCCGAAAGTGCTTTTGTGAAATAAAGAATTATTTTTCGTAATTATCTTTAATGCGCTTTCAGATTTTTAATTTTTAAGTACAGGAAAATACTTTACACTGAGACACCTTTTAATCTCATGTTTATACATTAAATGCAAGGTTAATAGAAAAAAAAACACAATTCTCGAATTTTATTTTCTTTTAAAACAAAGAACATGTATAGTGAAAAAGAGAATCAAAGAAAAAAGATAAACAATATTTAAAAAAAAATTGACCGTTAAAAAAATGCAAAAGTAATTTCTCATGTAATGTTATTAATCATTAGGCTTCGCTTTTTAATTTCTAATGTGCAAAATGTTATGGCGCAGAGCTCTTGTTAATTTTTTAAGCACTTATCAATCAAAATTTTATTGTTATGCACACTGCAAAAGCCAGGTACATAAAAAGAAAACTTATTACCTTATTAAAGGGTGAAGTGTTATTACAGTATTCTGAATATGTTGGAAAGTGTTTCTTAATCTATACTATACGCTTGATTTTTGTTTTTTCTTGAATACTAATCTTTAATTCATTGTAAATTTATTGTATTATATCAAGAAATACTCGAAATGGAGCATTAATGTTGGATTTTATCTTTTCTCCACATCTTTCGTTATAAGGAAGGTTGCCAGCTCCTATTTTGATGAAGTTCTTTCTTTTCTTATCTTTCTTTCAGCGCGAAGTGTTTCGTCTGGTAATGACGACTCTGCCAAAGGATAGAGCATTGCAGCATACTTATCCCTAGCTACACCAAGAACTTCCAACGCACGTAATTTTGACTCTAAGCTATCATGCAGTTTACGTAAAGAACATTTTCTCATGAGTTCTTCCTCAGCACTAGAGAAAGAAGATCCCTGACATAAACTTCAATTAGTAGATCTTCCCTACCAAAACGGGAATGAAGTTGTTTCAAAGCTTTATCATAACTTTCAGCGCCAGGAGGAAAGCTTTTAACCAGTTCATCGGCTACTGATCCTTTTTCCATAACTTGGGACAAATAAGCGAATTTATCTTGTTTATCTAAATTGGGATCTTAGTCAATTTTTTGAAACTGTCCCCAAAATCCTAACCAATTTTTAATATTTCCGTCAAATACGGGCAGTTGTATTTTAGGATACTTCAATAACTTGTTTTGCGGAGATTCACCTATAACAGAATTTTCTTTCTCTGATTGTATAAGTTTAAATAATTTCTATTCTAAAATTCGCCATTTATCAATTTAAGCCTTGGACTCAATTTCTTTTTCAATTTCCTGCTCATTTAAATCGACTGTTGCATTATGAAATTGCTCTTGCCTAATGGCATACTCTGTTTCTAGCATAAATTTTGCTTTATCTTTAATTAATCTTAAATGAACAATTGTTACGTCTGCCGATAGTTCAGCTTCCTTTTTAGAATATTCATTAGATGTTAAATTTTCTTATACCCATATTTCAGGCATTATAGTAGCCATTAGTATAGACAATTTTTCCACATCTGTTTAGCATTAATATATAAAGTCTCATGACACTTAATTTTCATTTTAAACTAGTATCCGTCAGGCCGAAATGTCGGAGCATGGAGGCGCGTAAACTTAAAAGATATTATTTTTAAAAAAATGTTTTATTTTCTAGATTACTGTTTAATAGTATAAAAGTAAGTTTGAAATGACAATCGTCGATACTTACTTTTAAAGTGTTTAACTCAATTGTCAGTTGCCTCGGGTAATGAACAAATTCTAATCTGTCAGCAAGTGCTCCCATACTTCTAATTTGGATAAAGCCTGTCTCTAGCGAAAATTGCTTCCATTAGAACTTTCTATAAATGACAAACTACAGTAAAAATGACATAAGTTGTTTTATGTGACAACACCTTTAGATGGATATCCACAGCAGTTTTTGACAATGTTAAACTCGAGGATCTATGTATGGTGGCAAGGTATGCAACAGTTAAAGGTAACTAACTTCGTGAGAATGAGGCTTTTTCTTCATTCCAATATTTACAAATAGGTTTGATAAAAAAAATTACAGTTATAAATAGCTCATGATATTCAACAAAATGAACTATTATAGCCTGTGCGAAGCCTCGAGGTTGAAAACGTGGGCCATAGGCAATATCTTTTATCGTACTTACGTTTACCAATCCTCACTCCGTTCAGGTACGGGTATGTAGCAGAATGCATAACCCTGCATCCAGCTGCTGAGGAAAGTCTATCATTGTGATCTGCTAAAATTCTTGTTTATTGGCCCCAGCTTTGATTTAAGAAGTACCTAAGTACTTCTTGATTATATTCTTTAGATTGCTTGGTTTTGATAAAAAGACATGCGGCACCTTCAAATCATTCAAGTTAGCCGAAAGCAGTATATCTTTACGTCGTTGCATAAGAAGCAAGAGGTAATCAAAAACTCACGCAAAGAGATTTCAGAGTCTTTCGGAACTGTATCTGCTGATCGTCGTTTTGTCTCAATGAGTTTGTTAATGTGAAACATTTTTTAAAAGCTCTAAGCAATTTTTGTCCGCGAAGAATCAAGAGGACTTTTAAAGAATGTCTCTTATATAGAGGGATGTCTTTTACGCGATGTAACTACCTAATATGTCCAAGGATTTAAACAAATAAGCCTCTAAAAGGCTAAATGCTATCTTCGCGACATCTACAAACAAAGATGTCGCGAAGGTCTTCGCGACTAAAGACCTTCGCGACATCTTTGTTCAAGGTCAGCCATAAGATTGACTTTTTAAATTAGCAAACTATTTAAAACACCTTGGTTCTTTAAGCACTGAGTGAATTACCTTATCTTTGACATTAAATGCAGCAGTACCTGTTAGTGCCAAAAGAATGATAGCTTCTGATCCTAACTGCTCTATGATTGTTTTACTAATTTCTTTAATTTTTGAACACTTTACAGCTCTTTTTTTTCCAATAATAAAAGTTGATTTAGGGAAATTTGTCACCTTTGTTTGCAAAGATAAATGCTGTTCAGTGCATAACTGAAGGGAATATAATTTGTTGTTATTTAGAATAATTCAGAAATGTTAAAAGTAAAGAGAAACCATTGGATAAGAGAATCTGCGGTAAAGATAAAAAATTACCCCCGGATGTATTCGAGAGATTTTGAATTTTTTAATTTAGCTCCAATCTTTGAGAACTTGATCCATCGAGTTAGCGGCATAAAACTTCAAAGCCCCTACAAAGACTTGCTTGTCTGGCACAGCCTACATTTGGAAAAATGGTTATTGTCCTCGTCAGGGTAGGAAATCAAAAGCATATCTGAAGCTTTTTATTGGTTGAATCCTTATTTTATTCGTTTTCTGATTGGTCTATACAGTAATCTGTATTTTTCCTTTACTTTCAACAGAGATGGATACTTATGTTGCCACTATGACAAAAAAGTAATAAAATCTACAAAAAAAATTAATAACTAAGAAAGAAATTGATATACAGCTTTCAAACAAATTGCAGTTAAAAGTGCATTTTTTCTCTATACGACGGTGTAAAAAGTAATATTGTGGGATGTTTAGAAGTTTAAGAATGAAATTTCATTTAAAATTGGTCGTCAGATTTCTTGGAAATCTGACGATGGAAAATCCTTTTCCCGAACAGCCAATGAAATGCTTGGATAATACGTACAAAAAGAAAGATAAAATATTTTTTAAAATGAAAATTAAGTGTCATTAGTCTTTATATATTAATGTTTAACAGATGTGGAAAAAGTGTCTATACTAATGGCTACTATAATGCCTGAAATATGGGTATAAGAAAATTTAAGTGTAATATGGGCATTAAATAAAACAGGAATTCCTGTCGAATAACACTGGCTAAAAATTCATTACATGCTTTTGTAAAAAGACTTCTATTATTTTTACGAATATTTTTCAATTTATCCCTGATAAACAAACAAAAGTTTCTTACTTCGCAGTTAGAAGTCCTGTTAGCGGACGCCAAATGTTCGATCACGTACTTGAAAAATGCTCAGTTTAATGTCCGTGATTCATGAACTACTCAAAAAACTCGTTAATGACTTCAAAACGTTGCAACCATGTTCATTTGTAGAATAAATCCAAACTTATCTCTCTATATACATATATAAAAATAAGTAAAACACTTTTTCACACTCAAACAAAAATAGAACAGTTATCAATAAAAACATTTATTAACTTAAAAAACTAAACACAATCGTTGCCACATACGTTTACCAAAAAACATATTCTTAATTTTAAAATGTGACATTGATTAAATCATACACCATGGAGGAAAGCAAAAAAAATAGTTAGATATTCCAAAAAGTAGGAAAATATGAATAAATTAATGGAATACCTAACACCCATTTTCCCCTACTTTCGTTACTTAAAAAAATATGTGAGAATTCTATTGTTTTTAACTGAACCCCGCACTAGAGTGTAATGCAGTCTAGACCTTTTAAATATACGCAAACACATTGCAATAAAAAATATATAATCATAAAATAATATAGGGGAGAGTAGCCTAATTTGGGCCACTTCGCTTATTTTCAGGTGTAACTCACTTAATTTTTGGAATATCTGAAAAATATCACTACACGGGGTCAATCAATTCATCCACTAATTAAATAAAACTTTAGATCATTTTCTTTTTGAAAATCTTAAATTTTATTTTAATTTGAAAAATTTGTCAAAAGTGGTCCAAATTCAGCAACTGGTCGCCTAAGTTGGACCACCAGTCACCTAAATTAGACCAAATAAAATCAGGTTGTTTTAATGACTAGGAAATATAACTAATTTTATTAAAAGCAAAGTTTGCGGTTACTGAAACAATCAAACAAAATAACAGCAATGGAATGTAATGAAATCAAATATCTGAAAATAAGTGTAATTGTTTTAAATCAAAATGTATTCAAAATGTATTTTCTTTCTTTAAGCAAACTGAGCAATATACCCAGAATTTGGCTCAGTTTGCTTAAAGAAAGAAAAAACAAGTAATCTTCCACTTCCCTATATCCATGTTTTATTTTATTTTCCCAATGTTTCCGGATCTATAAATTAACTTCCACTTTCACTCCTTTCGTCACCATCTACGTGGATTTTGAAAATTAGGCGTTCAATCAATAACTGTTGTATTTCTTATATTCCTCCGAAGAAGACTATGTTTTATAGTTGAAAGTATACTAAGGTATTAAAATAATCTAACATTTTAAATACTGTGTCATCTTTTAAGTAATTTTGCACTTAGTGTAAGTTTAACTTTAACTTTTAAAGATGAATTAAGCATTTCTATTTATTTATTTACTATTCAAGAGAATTTTGAACAAAAACTTCGGGAACATAATATTATTTTAAACCATGAATTATTTGTTTCCTTGTCTAACTCGGCGAAGCAAATCCATACAGAGGAGAATCATCAATTTCTGTAATATAAATAGCTATTATTTGCATGTCACCTCGCTTTTGTGAAGACACTCTAAATTTTTGTAAAACATACCTTTTTATCAGTGTGCGATTTCGATTACATTATTTTCAAAAGTGAAGCATTTTCACATGTGAAGAATTTCAAAGCAGCTGGGCTGTGAAAATGACGCACTTCTACAAAACATAATTCAGGTTTAAGAATTAAAATACACGCTTTTTTATAAAATGATGCCATTTGCATACGCTAATGCAATCCACTTTTACAATCCAGTCTTAAACTTCGTCTATAGAAAAGTAAGCATATTACGTCATTATCACGGAATAACAGACAATATTCTTGACATAGCCCATATTTTATTTTCAATTTTTTTTCCGGTTTATTGAGAAAATGGCAACAAAAAGATACAGTATCGCCTATTTTTGACTATTTTCCGTTTACTTTCAATGACTTTCAATAGAAATGGTGTACTTATGTTGCTACGATAAGAAAAATGTTATTAAAAACTACAAAAAAAAACTAATCTCAAAAATAAATTGAGATATAGCTTTCAAACAAATTGCATTTTAAAGAGCATTTTTTTCCTTACGGTGTAAAAATTTAAATGTGCGATGTTTAGAAGTTTAAAATTTGCAGTAGAGAAAATTGCAAAACCAAAATTTTATTTCAAATTTCAAAGTGTTGCCATTCGCAAAATGACGCATGCGTTACGCACAGATATGTTTGTCCTTTATAATATAGATAGATAGCTGAAGCTGTTGTACAATAAAGCATTTTGCGAAGAAAGGGTGCTAAGTATTTTGCAATAATTGTCAATTGTATTCCCAACATCAGTCACAAGCAGCAAATGTTAATGTTAATTAGATATGTAGCTGACTGTGTGTAATCAAACGTTCAATTATATATATGTGAATATTTTACTATTGTTTTTCGAGATAAAAATTAAACATGTAAAATTTTGTACAACATGAACTTGGTGGATTATTCATGAACTACATTATTATTCATGAACACATTAGGGATAGATAATGAAAATGAACGCAAACAAGAATATGATGTCGGATGTCAGTATAATAGGATATACGTCAGGATTGCAATAACTTCGAGATCTTTATTTTCATTGCATGGGCATGTCCCAAACACAACTTAGTCTTGAGAGACATGTTAAAATATGTTTCAATGCAAAACATTCTTTCAAACTCTGCAGTGTATTCAAAATCTATTTTGTATTATTTAGTAATAAATGAACGCATTAGAAAACATGTTGCAGATCTGTTGGATGAAAAGTGTGAAATATTTCTAGTAACAAACTGCTAAATTGTATAATACACTTGAAGAATTCCAGAAAATACTGGTGATGCTCAAACAAAAATTAATGCTCAATCGTTTTCAGTCCAATAATAAATTACAAATTCTTGGTTTTACTAGATATCTGCCACTCCTTAATCCATCAAATAATTTATGTTATTAGAGAACTTCAAAGTGATGGCATGGATGTTGCCACAGGCCTTTGTATATTTTAAAAGGTTTTTTTTAACTAATAAAGGTCAAATAGTGTAAACGTTTCCATGAAGGTTTGCTTAATGATGGTAAAATTTGTCAAAGACATAGATGTTGAGCATGTATTCAAGATTCAGAGTATGTTCGTATTAAAAAAAATATTTATTATAAATCTGTTAATGAATTGTTTTTAAATTCAAAAAAAGCATTTTTGAGAGCAATGCTTAATGATTTAGTGGATAAAGCAATAGTATGAAAATTTATTCGGATTCTTCTGAAAATGTCAGGACCTACTCAAGGACAATATATACAGCTCAAAATATACAGCAGATCGGAAAGTGGAATTTGCATTTTAGAATACACTTTAAAGTTATCATTATTTTATTACTCTTGCATATGTAAATTGTTTCACGCAACTAAAAATGTTCAATTAAGATTTGATAGCATCCTATAGACCTCATTTCGGTTTGAAAAAAAACTTAGTAATGCACTAAAAATACTACTCGAGAACATTTTCAAAAATAAGTGGCAACAAGAAAAAAAATTCTTTTTATAATTGTTTTTTTAAATCTCGAAAATGGTTTCAGAAGTTTGTAATGATCGATTAATTTGTGGAATTGTAGATAACTCAAAATAGGTTATTAAATATTTTCGTTCATTTATATATTACATTCCTACATTTTCATACATTTCGTATTTCATACATTTCGTTCATTCATGCATTATGTTTTCGCAGATTACGCAGCATTTGTCTTTTTTTTTTAAGTGTACTTTATAATATAGAATTTCTCTCTTTATAATAAGCTTTTAAAGAAAATATAGAAAAATGAAAATGGTACTTTAAATTAGGGAAATTAATTTTGTCGCATTTTTATATAAATCTAGCGTTATAATCCATTCAGCCATTCCAGCATATCTCTTCTTATCTTTAAATATATCCACACTATAAACCGCTAGTTTTTGAGGTATAACTCAAATTGATTATTTTTTCAAATATTTTTTTTTCAACAAAAGAAAATCCAGTTATGTCAAAAGTCATTTTTTAAAAGTTATATATAATTAACATTTTTATACCATATCTAGGTCCTATAAGTTTTATTTATAAAACTTTTCCATGGCCTATTATGCGAAACAGTAAAAAATCTTTTTTGTATGACCTAAAAATACCTAGTTATGAGTATTCGAAGTTTCTATAACTTAGAACGAATTTCTAATTTTACTCTTTTTAAACGCCTATAACGCCTTGAATTTGATTTTTGAAGACCACAGCTGTATATATTTGAAAAAAAAATCATAATATATTTATATATTTATGTTACTAAATAAAATAATTTAAAAATAAATAAAACGTCTTAGTTATACCTAGTTGTAAAATTTCTTAGTTAATAAAGCATCTTAGTTAATGCTAAAACTTAACAAAGCGCTTAACAAAACTATAATCTCATTTTTAAAGATTATTTTTAAACAATTGCTTGTCTTTTTTTATCTCTTTCATACAGAAACGTTTTCGTGCGTGCTGCAATTTCATTCAGATACAATACAAAGATTTAAGGTCTTCTATCTTATAAAAATAGAAATACGTCGTCAACACTTGAAAATGGGAACATAAAATTGTGGATACAAAGGACATAAATCATCTTATTGTTTTATCTGACAAACATATGAAAAATAACTTTTCAAGAAAACATTTCTTTGACAAATAATTTTTTGAAAAATGAAATGCCTTTCTGAAATATTTAAAAGTTTTTTATCATAGAAGTTCATTACGAAAAGACTTCTGAAGTTCTGTCTGCTTTTTAAACTGATTTCTTTTGTTTTTAAAATAGATTTGATTTAAAAAATGATGGTTAACTTATTGACTGAACATTTTTTTTTTTCAGTTTCAAATTTGCACAGTCTCTAAATAATAATAATAATAATAATAGCAAATATAATTCAAGTAATTAAATACTGCATCTCGTGATATAACTAAGATATTTTAAAATATGATCTTTTGTTTCTGAATTCTTTCCCAAATTTTAAATGCTAGAATTTAAGAAGAGTTTATAAAGCGAAATTTGAAAAAAAAAATTGTAAGTTGAAGAGCGAGTATCTATGAAACTTTCAATACTTGTACAACCGCTTTCATATAAAGTATTCAAGAAATCGAATTAGGGGAGTGTAGTGCACTGTGAGGAGAAAATTAGTATTACGTAACGCATGGAGACGATTTTTATTCTTTTGAAAAAATATTTGCTACATCTTTAATTTACACAAATACGCTACATATTAATTTATAAATGGTTTTAAAAAAGTTATTTTTAAAAACACAGAAGCATCATAACGGAGTATCGGAAATTTTCTCACTGTGTACCACAAATGGTACACAGTGAGACAGTGTATATATTTTCATAAATCGTACATTTTTGCAATCCATCAATAATTTTCTGAAGTTTATGATTTCTAATTAATATTTCTAGATTTTCAAAATATTAAATATATGAACCACAGGTGGACAATGACAGACCTTGGTCTACTTTCATGCAAATTTTCAGCCTCTCACGTTTAGTAGATTCCCCTAGCCATCGCACGCCCACACACACACATAGAAAGAGAGCGAGGAAAAAAAACCTTCTTTTATTAATAAATAACTTTTTTTAACATCAGAACCACATAGACACGTCTCACTGACACGTCTCACTGTGTATCACAACTATGTGTCTCACTGTGTACGCTTGTTACGTTGTAACAAAATGGATGTCACATCTGTTACACCAATTTCATTGCTTTATAAATTTTATGTCGTTTTGTCGAAATATTAGATATATTAGATATAGCTAGGTTTGGTTAAGTAAAAATATGTCATATTGAAGGAAATAAACTCTAAAATAGACTTTTATGTAACCTTAAAGGCTATAAAATAAAGAATTGTTTACTATTTTTTCGGACGAGTAACCGAAGGGCCGAAACGACATCCACGTGTTGCATAACATGAGGTCGTTATGTGTGTGTGCCAGCTTGGAGAAAAAGTTACAACTATATGTCAAAGTGGCTGCTGTCTCACTGTGTACCAAGTCTCACTGTGTACTACTCTCCCCTACCCCATGTAACAATCATTTGATGATATTTTTAGAAAAAAATAAATTAATTTCATATATTGGTATCCAAATATATTGGAAAAAAAAATATTTTTGAACGAATTGAGACTAAGGACCTGGAAAAAAAAGTTCTAAAAATGCGAAAAAAAATTGGAAATTTTTTTTAATTAATTAAATAATTATTTATAATTAAGTTAATTAATTTTATTTTCGAAGATTATAATCTTACAGGAAGAGCTCGATATTATTCTTAACTGTGATTAAAAATAATTAACAACATCATGCTTAGTAAAATAAATGTGTACAATCTCGAAAACTGCAAACTATACATGATGATGTTGGTTTTTAAAATGAAACAGTACAGGGTATATTTTATAAGGAACATAACATATTTTTATGAAACAGTAGTTAATTCCTATAACGTATTAACTGTTAATAAATAGGAAATTCTACAATTTGGAGAATAGGTTATACTTTCTTTTTGATCTGTAATATGGCTATTGATCTTAAAAGAAAATAATCTTTAACATAAGGAAATAAAATTTAAGACGTTATCATAAAACCAAACGCTCCGTATTTTGAAATAAAATAAATTTAAACGGAATCTGTTATTCAGAATTAACTAATTAACTTTTTATAAAAGTATAAATATTTAGAAATTATGTTGAATTATTTTGAAAACATTATCCCTATTATATATAAGGGAAAAAGCACATTCTTTATCGATATCAGAGGAAAAATAATTAAATTACAAGGATTGATAAACAACAATATTCTGAAAATTTCCGTTTTTTAACATATTACTCAAAGAACTCATAAAACAGGCAATAAATTTTAATGGTTCATTATTTAAAATTATTTTGAAACACTCCATGAAACAGACATTTGAATTGCTCAAGAAACTATTCAAATGATATTACACATTTTCTTAATAACAAAAACAATCTGTTTTTAAAATTAATAAGAATAAACTAATCGTTGTACATTAAATTAACAATTATTTACAGATGTTTCTGAAATTTGAATATGGGCAGTATTATACTTTTGAAATTACAATAGCGGCTTATTATATTAATAAGTAGAAATCTTAAAATTTCGTTATGGGTTATTGAATAATATAATCATGTAATAAAGAAATTTAAATGATGCACTACATTAAAATAAATTCTTAAAAATACAAGAAGATAATAAAATAAAAAAGAAAAATACCCATTTAAAGTGATGGCATTGAGCTCACATACTATTCACACTAATTGTATATTATACTCTTATTTAAAAGTATAATGCCCCTCGAAAAATAAATTAAGGGGGGGGGGGGTACCCCTACTCCCACGTTTTCCTCCTTATACGTAACCAATGAACCTCCAAATCCAATCAGGGAAGTGCCTTATCAGAATAAACCAGTATACCAAATTTGAAGTAAATCGGATAGAAAAACCTATTTATCTAAATTAAGGGGAGGGGTTATCCCCCCGTTCTCCACTTTTATATTTAACCAATCAACCCCCAATACTAATCAGGGAAGCACCTTATCCAAATGAGCCTAGAAAAAAATTTGAAGAAAAGCGGTTATTTCTATCAAGAGGCATCGCATTACTTACATACATACGTACATACAGAATCTGCGAGCACATTAGCTCTCAGGCTTTGATAGCCTGTGATCTAAAATGTATACTTTTATTCAAGAGAGCAAATTTTTGCATTAAAGACTATAATTTTTAAAAGCTTTCTGCTATCTTCTACAGAGAAATAATAAGATGAATTTTGGGAAAAGAATTTGACTTATCGCATTAACAGATTACATGAAAAGAATAATCATTACTCTAATTATAGTTACAATGCTTTAAAGCTGTACTTTGTGTTGTTAAATTTATGTTGACAGACACTTTAACGGCATAGATTCACATTATTGGGGATGGAAATAATGCATTATAATATGTTGTTTGAGACATATATATTTTATTTAGGTTTAAGGGATATTAATTCCATTAAATTTCAAAATACATATATACAAAGTTAGGAAATTCAAAAATAATTGTATCGATCAAATCGATACTTATCGGCATTTTCTTTCATGTTAATGACATACATTTTAAATCTTCAGTTGTCTTTTGTGATAGAGATTTTTTTTTTTTTTTTACTATTTTACTTTACTATTAAAAAGATAGCATATACCGCATCTCAAGGAATTATAGAAGAAAATTGAAGAATATTTTTAATGCATATTTTTGCTACTTGGCATAAAGAGAAAGACAGTGCTACATGGCAAAGAAAAGATCATAAAAGTTTTATCTTCTAAAGATCATTTTTAGGGTTTCGTTCATCTGACGAAACCCTATTCGTCTCATGCCTCTGTCTGTCAGTCTGTCACACAGCCCGTTCTCAGAGACTATATATGCTAGAGACTTGAAATTTTGCATACTTATAGCTGAACACCTCAAACCAAACGACAAATAATGAAATTTTGAAAAAATCGTAATTAGCGGACGTTATTAATTAAAAATCCACAATTACAAGATCGGAAATGCGTTTATAATTCAACAAAAGCATGGATTTTTTTATCAAATTACAAAAACGATCTCTTCCATGGAATAAAAGCATGTGTCATTTTAACGGCAGATAAGGACTGGCGATTTCTAAGGCGTGATTACCTTTTTTATACGCTTCCCAGAAATCCGAAACCAGTGCCACAAAACGGGGAAAAAATTAGCTTTCAGAAATTCTAAAAATTATCTCGATCGTACCATAAAAATTCGAAAATGCGTTAAAAATCCAGAAAAAAATCTTTTATTTTCCTTCATTTGTGAAGGCGACATATATCTCATAACATTGAATTTTCGGCGATAACAAAACAGGTGCGTCTTGCGGTCAAAAACGGACTCAACATTTTTTTAAATATCGATTTTTGACCTACGTTTTTTACGCCGTCCAACGCAAATTCTCTTTTAGAATATGTCTTTATTTTTTTAATTTCGATAATCGGAAGCGAAAATAATTATTTTTTGGGGGGGTAATTAATCCCAGAATTGCATTTTTGCACAGCAGGCCACATGACACAGAAAGAAAAAGAGATAAATTTTTATACTAGAGTTTGATAATCGCAGTACAATATTTTTTAACTATTGATTTTACAAATTTGGTTCTTTCGCAGCCGGATGTTATTTCGTACGCTGATTCATAAAATCTAAATAAAAAAATCGGACAACAATTTTCCGATTTATGGAAAAGTCGATTTCTAAACTTATAAAAGAGATGATTTTTCGCACGGCCAATTGGTGGGAATTTGTTAAAATTAAGAAAACTAAAGAACCGATCGCTTTAAAACTCTGACATAGTTTATAACACATAATAATTTTATGAATTTAAGGTGAGTTGAATTTTTGTTGGGGGGGGGGGGGGGAGGGCTCCGTCAAAACTGCCACCCCCTCGAGAAATATATATACTGATAGGTTGTTTAACGGAGTTTCGTTAGATATAATTTTGTTAAGAATAGGGTGCGCTCTCTAGTGGTGGAATGTCGAACTAACAGAACGGGATTTTGTTAAAATTAGAAAATCTAACACGGCGTTCTGTTTTAAACTTTAAGATAGTTTATAACACATGATAAATAATTATAAAAAAAAAAGAATTGTGCGTCACATTCCGGGGGAGACGAACAAATTTAGGAAAATATAACAAGGAAACTGTTTGAAATTTTAGGATAGTTATGGCAGGGTTTACCATAATTTAGAAGGAGTTCCATGGCGATAAATGTATTGGACGTTTTGAAAGGAATATTAAACGAAACCCTCTGTGCGATCTCTGATCACACTTACAAACTTGTTCTGGCATAACCTCCCTTGAAAATACCATATGCAACATTTTTATAAACTTGCAAATTTGAGATTTTTCTAGATTTCAGATTTCATCCGCAATGGATTTAAAGAGCATTATAGTACCGGAAACCATAATGTCAATTCAATTCAGCAGATGTTCAACTAGAAAATGCATTGCAATAAATACATTTTGTTTGTTTTGTTTTAAAAAATGTTCATTTTAACAAAATCTTTATAAAAAAGTTTCGGCGAGTACACTTTAATTTTGCTCTCGATGCTACAAATCATCATTATCCAGGAAGTTTTATTTTGCCCTTTTATTCTTTTATCGTGCACAGGCATAATAAAAGTTATCTAAACACACTTATAATCTAAACCAGACTTTCCTCTTTTTGAAAAACTGAGTCTTCATTTTCTAAAAATTCAACAGTTCATTATTAAACCCACTAAAACATACCAAAATTTCTCTGACGTTTATTAAAAAAATATTATGGTAGTAATTAGAGTTTTTGACATGTTAAAAGATTAATGAACATCATTTATCTAGTGACTGACAAGAATGATTAAAGATCATGCATCCTTCTTTCAAAAATTTATTAATCGGTTACTTATTAAAAATTTTAAGTGAATCAGATAAAGCAATTACTCATATTTGGAAATATAAGTCTAGAAAATTTATTTTTATTTATTTTTTTCATTTTATAATAATATGATTATTTTTTTTTTCCTTTCCTTATTTAAATTTATTTTTTCTATTTTCAACAATGAATTTCTCATAAGTGCCTTCACATATGTAAATATTATAGTAAAGTGGTTTACATTAAATATATTCTCTGAAGTACATATTTGTAATGTTAAATGCAAAAAAGTAAAAGAAATTCTATTAATAATTTCTGTATAAATTCCCCCTTAATCTGGTAAAATAAACATTAAAGGAGGGTTTCAAAATGAATATCGATACAAACATATTTTTAAAATTAAATTGCATCCAATAATTGTGAAGCGAAGGTTAATACACAGCGCAATATTACTTTCCGGCCACATAAACTAGAGAACAGGAATTCTGCCTTTTCAGAATTTAGTGTCGCCCCCGGCATTTCCATTACTTCATTTTCTTCTGATGGACTGATGGTTTCTATTATTATGAAACAGCCATTATAAATGAAGCGTTGGGTGAAGATGAAAGAGCAGTCGTAAAACGTTAGAACTCTGATTTTCTGGTCAGAATGGGGGAAAAAAATGACCATATTTTTTTTTTTTCAAAAAAAATTATGGCCATTTTTGTTCCATTATGACCAGAAAATCAGAGTTAAAACTTTTTACGATTGCTCTTTCATCTTCACCTAACGCTTCATTTATAATGGCTGTTTCATAATAATAGAAGCCACAGGTCCATCAGAAGAAAATAACTCGGTTAAGCGGGACTCGGATAATCGGGACTGTACTGCAAAACGTATTTCAGTTTTAAGACTTAAAACAAACGCTTTTATTTCATGTAAAATGACGACATTTGCATTACTACAGATAGTTAAAATTAAATATAGTTTATAATAGCTCCATGTTTTATCATAAATCCTTCATTTATATTTTTCTCAAGGTAGCACATATTTTAATTAAATTTTTTTAAATTTTTATGAGAAAATGGCAACAATAGGATATAATTGCTATTTTTCAACTGTCTTTCTTTACTTTCTACATAAATGGAGTACTTGAGTTTCCAAAATGAAACAAATGTCGCTAAAAACTACAAAAAAATTAATATCTCAAAAATAAATGGAGATGCAGTTTTGAAACAAATTGCATTAAAAAGTACTTTTTTTTCCCAATACGACGGTATAAACATTGAAAATATGCGATGCTTAGAAGTTTTAAAAAATGCTGTAGAGTATTTAATCGCACAACGAATCATCGACTTTTGTTTTACGGCTGGCGTATACAAGGTAACGTTTTTTATTGGTGACAAAATAAGACGGGAGAAAAAAATACCATACGGGGTACAATAAATACATGTGCAGAGCTACGAAATAACATGATACATTGCGGTCTATGGATGGTATTTTCTGGATGTATTGTATTTTTAATGGTATTATGTGACCCGAATTAAATTATCGCTTACTATGTGACATGTGTAAAAGTTTGTAGATAATATACAGGATAAAATTAGAAATGAATTTGAGTACCTTGCCACCTGTTGGTAGAAATTACTGGAGTTGAATGTATTTTCAGCAGTTTTGTGCCTTTTCTCACTAAACTGAATTTTCGCATACTATGTGAAATATATACAAACCTGTGTATCATCTATAGGGCGGAAAAAAAGAATTTGAGTAATTTTTCGCATAGGGAAGGTAATTTCTGAAATATGGTGCATCCAATGTGTTATGCGTTTTCTAAATAGTTTATACATGTAGGATTTTCAGGTTAATAAAATGTGAAGTTTCGTTAAAATACCCTGTTAGTGTCAGAAAAATGTTTCCTATCAGATGCTTTGCGCAGGATTTGTTTTTCCTGCTTATTTTAGTCTCGAGAAATCAATATTAATCATTTTTGTATTTTTTTAATAATAAAATATATAATTTTCTGCACAGTAACTTAGACTTCTAGTTGTCATTAGTATGACTACTTAATAGTTTCATGAAAAGTGTCATTTATGATTAAGGCTCAAAATAATTAACTGTTCTAAAATAAACATTTATACAAAAGCCTTTCATTTATTTATTTATTTATTCAAATTTTATTCATTTTATTAACGAACGTTGTGCAACTTAGATCAATAATTATGAATGATGGATGTTATATTTTCAATCTTATGCATTAAGGAAGAACCTGCTCTATTAATAAATAAATATTTCTTTTGTGTGTGATCGAAACTTTTATAACGAAGCTATACGAACAAACGTTCTTCTTAAAACTCCATCAAAAAGTTTAATGGCCTAGGCCTTTCGAAAGATCTGAGTTTTTGTTCGTCAGGCGCAAAGAACGTGTGCTTCTACTATGAAAGCAGTAGCAAGACTGAACGAAGAAAGACTCAGATCTTTCGAAAGACCTAGCGCATTTACAGATGGGTGACAAAATAATACGAACACCTATGTCACTAATGGCTTACGAATTGCAACTCTTCCATAAATGTTCAAAGCATGAAGTTCCATTTGGACAGTTCTTTCTGATATGGGATTCTGGAGATGACTATCTCTCACGTTATCTAAGATAAAGATTGCCTGCGCCTTCAGCCCGCTATGCGGGTCAACTCTCTTTTGTCCCTCTCAGAAAACTTTCTTTTCCGTCCACTGTTGTACTTCGAAGACGACACTTTACCACACTTCGTGTACGCTGTCATAACGCCTGGCACAGTATGCCTTGTACACCCCAAATAATTGCCTGTTTCTGTCATGGAGCAACCAGCGTATAGCATTCAAACAATCATTCCTTTTTCGAGCTCTGACAGGTCAGTCATTATTGAGTTTTCCATAGCGTATCGTAAGCGCATGCAAAACCTATGACTGATGTTGAGCGACTGATACTTTACCTTTCATAACCACTAGGTGGTAGAATTGAGTGCAAAGTGACATGCGCGTTCTGCTTCTTCTAAATGGACCATACCTTTTCCATGGGTGTTCGTATTACTTTGTCACCCATCTGTAAGTTTTTGATGGCGTTTTAAGAAGATCTTTTAGTTCGTATTAATTAACACCAATTTCAACTTATTTTCTTTAACGAATCTATGTTTACAAAATATTCTAGAATAAAATCGTTAATAATGTTTCATAGTTGTAAGATAATTTGGAATCAATTGTGTTTTAAGATTTTTATAAGACATTGTTTAAGCTTATTTCAGCAAAAATATGTGGATTTAGTAAATAATTTTAGATGTTTTTCAATTCCTACTATTAGTTCACAATCTCCCTATATATCTTGTTCAAATTTTCAATCGTTAATAAAACACTTATTATTTATCCATTCAAGTTCAAATACAATTTTTTAAACTTGTAATGGATGGCACTTGATGTTAATACAGTTTTTTCAAATATTAATTCATTAATTAGATTTTAATTAATTAATTTTAGTTTTATATGGGAGAAAAAATGGCGGCCATTGGTTATTGAACAGCATTTAATGCATCTCCATACCTATAAGGCGGGTTACCATAGAGGAACCCTGTTCTGTCGCCAAATATCGCCAAGCTTATCGCTAACTTAGCGATATATCACCAAATTTGGCGACCAGAATAAGTCGCCAAAAGTAATGCCAAATTGGCGACATCTCTAATATTTCGCCAAATTCCCATAGACTTCCAATGTAAACCAATAGATTTACTTGCTTATAGAATATCAACAAATTGAGTTATTTTAGAATTAATAAAAACTAATATTACCTTAAATGATTACATTAAATTTTTCTTTAATGAACTAAGTAGGAAGTGACTTTAAAAAGAAAATTTTTATATTACTTTTTTAATATTTTGTTGTAAGACAATGTTGTAATTGTTTAATAATAGGAATATCTCTTCCATACAAAACTTTATGTATAACATCACATAATTTCTTTCTTCTATAGCAATTTTCTTTAATCTCGAACGTTAATCTCGTTTATTGGCCATGGTCCCATTTTTTAAATATTTCATTTCGCAGTGTGCTCTCTACAAAATAATTATATAAAAAATATTGATTTGTAAAAGTTTAAAAATCTGGGATATAAATTCGAAAAACTACTTATTGGTGGGACGCTTCCTTTATCTAAAATATCACTCAATGAAAAATTCAATGTTAATAGATTT
Source organism: Maratus speciosus (assembly GCA_963932465.1). Taxonomy (NCBI): domain Eukaryota; kingdom Metazoa; phylum Arthropoda; class Arachnida; order Araneae; family Salticidae; genus Maratus; species Maratus speciosus. Next base: position 2,327,803 of record OZ010786.1, on the reverse strand, counting down.
AAAAGGAAGTAATTCTACTGATTTCAAATGAGTCATTATATGAAAAGCTTATACATAATTTTGCATAAAGGCAATTTCTTTTACTTCATTTTAAATTCCGTCATTTAATAATTTAAAAATTGATAAACAGGATTTGGAAGCTTTTGAAATAAGCTAATTAAAATTTCACTAATGCAATTATTTAAAGGCTGCAAATAAATTTATAGATAATTTTTCCGTTTTAACTACATTTTGAATAATTTAAATGTTTATATTTTGTTTCAAACAAATTGTTAGATAGCGAAATCAGGTTTATTTTAAAAGAAAGCTCACAATCGCGTAGATGAATTATTGAAATGGTTTAAAATTTCAATAAAAGAAGGAATTAACATCGTCCCGAATATACATAGATACATTTTAAAACAATGTTGAGATTTAAAAAATATAAAATATATATTAAATTATATACACGTATTTAATTATTATGCAACTATGGATTTCGTTAATTATTTTTATTTTAAAGTTCTACACGTAATCGAATCCGAATTTAGCGTTCAGACAAAGTTCAATATTTTATAATGAATAGAATTTAATTATTTAACTATACAATTGCATAACGAAGTAACCGTCCCATGAAATTGAATTAAATATCAATAATTAATTAATGTACAAATGGAATATTTTTTTAGGGTTAACTATATGCTCTATACATAACAGTAGATGTCTGCTACGTGCAAAACTTAAATAACATGATTGGATGTGAAAATAATTTACACTTATTTATGTAATAACTAAATTTACTTATTCATATTATACCGTAATAAATCGCATATTACATTTATACAAAATACATGAAATATGTACTTATATGTTTTTTGTTTTAAGAAATGAATTTATAGTTTGAAACCTTTCGCGAAAATATCATTCTTTTGATGAAGCTTTGATTACGTAATTTGTATATTTATATGAAAAAGAAAGCAAACGTAAGATATTTATTTTAACAAACCATAGTAATTAAATTATATCATGAAAAATATAAAACTGATAAAGTAGGATATGGTTTAGCGTAGCTAGCATTTTTTAAACCTGTTTTTACAAACTTAATTTGAAGTTCAATAATAATTAAGCAGTTATGAAATCGAAAACATCTATTTTTGTGATACTTATTAATTTTTAAGCAGATTAAACTATAGTTATTAAGTAAATTTTCAATAACACTAGAAATGTTTCTGTGCTATGTGACATGAACATGTTTTTAAACACTAGCTAATGTTTTATTTACTTTAAAGGAAATTAAAATATTACTCTTCTTCGAAGTATTGGAATACTTATAAATTAGAATCGCCTAAGTTTCAATTATAATAAATCTGTGTCATGCACAATTATTTAAACTTACCTTATACATTTTCAGCTACAATTATTATTATTCGTGGATAGGTATACTTGCGTTCTTTGGTGGATAATATAATGTTATGTAAATGTTTTAATAGATGTAATCTTTAGTGAATTATTTCCATACTATTTTCATACTCTAAATAAAAATATAAATAAATAATTTTCATTTATTTTTACTGGTGCTAATGCAGAAGTTTTAAGAAAATGCGCACAATAATTCGCAATAATTTAAATATGAAGTAAATGGGCATTGCGTGGAAATACGAAAATGTCTTACGTTGGAAGTGCTGGATATGGCTGATATCGCCGTCCGCACAACACTATGCATACACTCTTAAATCATTCGAATGCGTAGAGAAATATGTATAAAATCCCTAAACAACTTACTATATTTAACAAACACACACATGAACAGCTTGAGCCAAGAACATTGACTTACATTACCAGTGCTCTACGGTTTGATCTACATAGGCTGACGATCGGCGGGTATATTTCGCTCAGATAACCTTATTGGTAATAACATCTGGTCTGCCACGTAGACAGCTCAACATAAAATAGCTCAAGTAATGGAACTCCATTTAAACAATGGGTACGTTAGATACATTATTCTTTTCAGCACAATCATACTGATTGGTAAAGTTATCATAACAATTGAATATTTCCAGCTGAGCGAAAAAATGCCCAGTCCGGGACTTGAACTCAACCCTGAGTCTGAGTCCCGTCTTGGGCATTTTTTCGCTCAGTTCAAGTAATTCAACTCGTATGTTAAGGACTAGTAATGCAAAGTATAGTAAGTCCGGATTTTGCCGACTCTCAAACCATAACCTCAAGTCAAGAGTGGGAAAATTTACATGCAAAATTATAACTGGCAAAAATGAGATCAAGCTTCGAAATATATTTACTTATAATCTATTGTAGGTAAAAAAAAAAAAAAAAAAAATTAAAATAGTGGCTATGAATATGGAAGTAAGCATGTAAATTTTGTGATGGTGAAAATGACGTTATTTTTAGATTTCGATGAAAAAAAAAGTATAATTGTGTCATAGTGTTGCAAACTTCGTTGATTTTTTATTAAGTAATTTCAAAGATCAAGGTCGCAATTAATAACTTCATATTTTCTTATCATAATTGCAGTTTACTGATTACGAACAGGAGTAAAGTTTATTTTTTTAATAATTTGAAAAGTTAAAATTAAATTTTAGTTAAAAATAATATATGCATTAAGAGTTGGGCCAGTGAATGCAAGATTGATTAGTGATTGTAATTATGTTTATGTCATTTTTTTAAATAAATTCAATTAAACAGTTTTTAAAAGAATATTTTCATTCATCGAATTCAACGGGTTTCGACTCGTAGTAATTAAAATATCTTTGTGCGTTTTTAATATATATATATATATATATTGAAAGGCTTGTATTTTACTTGCTTTTTTCAAAATTCAGGGAATATTTACTAATATTTTACCATAATTATGTTACGTGTCTTTATGAAAAAAAGATTGTTGATTTATTCAAATGAATGAGATGTTTAAGATTTCCGTTTTAGGAATTAAATTAAAATAAAAGATGAATATTTTTTCTATTAAACAAAAACAGAAATAAAAGAAAGTTTGTATTTAACAAAAGTTATCAAAACACTTTGGTACATTAGCAAATAATAACGTTTCTATAAACTTAATTACGAACTATCAAACAATTTTCAAAGCTTAAAAACTTTCAGTGTTTTACCAATATATTTAAAATTTTATCCCTGAAACGTTAATTAACTCCTAATAATTTAAGCTTCTTTCTCCAAGTGAAAATCAATACTTTCGGTTTATTTTCACTTCCATTACAGCTTTTAGCAGAATTTACATGCTCTCTATTTTCGTGTATTAAAAGTCCAAATCTATTTTAAATAAATTATTTTGAAAATTTAAATTTTAATGTATTTTTCATGTCTATATGTGTAAATTAGAAACTATTCTAAAAAGAAAGGAAATGAAGTAACCTAAGAAAGGAATATTTTACATTAAAAAATTACTTTCAAAACAAAACTTTGTTAACACGTTTAGCATTAAAACAATTATACTTTTGGCTTTTACATTATTCATAGAAATAAATAAAAATAATAGAATTTAATCTAAAAATAGAGATATGCCCCTTTTCCAGGTAAGTTCCAAATTACTATATGTGAAATACAGAAAATGCATATTTTTCATTTTAAATATTCCTGGCGGAAGAAAATTGTGAGACCTCGATATGAGTTAGAATTGTCACGCAAAGTTTCGTATAATTGTAAACATTATTGTTAAAAATATAAAACAATTTAATACCTTGTAATATTATAGTATTTCTAATTACTAAAAAGGTGTAAGATTAAAACTTTAATATTATTGTTAAATTTTGAATAACGAGGACTGTTGAATAATGAATGATCATAATTTTTTATTGGCATAATTTATTGCACACAAAATTATTTTTATGTTCCATTGTTACCTTAATGTGTAATGGTTGCGTGGTAATTGTTTTGTTCATTTATTTCCAGTAGTACGTCGGTGGCATCCATGAAAGTTCAGATACTTTCAGTATCGCCAACGGGAACGACGTAGGCAACGCGTAATGAGCAACTATGCTCTTGCCTGCTGGAAATTTTGCTTTCGCCAGAAGAAATGGTCAATCGAAGAGCATGCTATAGGAGACTTACGGAGAGTATGTTCTTCCCTGTAGCACAGTTAGATGATGCTTTTAGATGATTATTTAAGAAAAAGACAATCATCTGCGAAGGAAGTTGGACCCGGAGTTCCTCTATCTGAGCTTACCCGAAAAACAGAACGTTCGCGTGGAGGTGGTTGGAACTTTAAGGTGAGGAATGTAAGGTGAATCTACTAATGCAATTCAACTGACGATTTATTCCAGCAGGCAAGAGCAAACTCTCTCATTGGGTGTCTATTCCTTCATTCCGTTAGGCGATACTGAAAGTATCTGACTTTCATGGCTTCCACTAACGTACTACTGGAAATAAATGAACAAAAACCTTACCATATATTTATTACCCAATAAGTTAACAATGGACAAACGTATTACACACAAAGCTAACAATGAAAAATAAAAGTAAACTTATGTGCAATAAATTAAGATAATTAAAAAAAAAATGTGTCCATACTTTATTGAACAGACATCGTATATAAACTTATGTCACATAGATGTAATATACGAGGTACGGTAAGAAAAATTCCCGGAATAGGTTCATTATAAATTAATTTAAACTAGACTACAAAACCCCGCGGCTTTGCTCGCATAATATTTGAAATATGTTAAGTGATATTTATATGTCTTAATTTTTATTAAAAGAAATTATACTTTTAGGAATAATTCAAAAATTACCACTTAAATCACAGTTTGAATATACTTCATTATTACACTGCTTTAGGCAGAAATTAGACTTAAATTAATGAAAAGAACCAAAACTAAATAAATGATAACTTAGAAAATGTTTTGTAAGTTTTATGCTTAATTAATGCGCTCATTTCACTATTCATTTGAAGTTTTTTTTATTTTTTAGAAACCATCTTCTTTCATCTTAAATTAAACCATCATGTCAAATTCCAAGTCCTACCACCTCTCTCAACATAAAGGACTATGTTGAAATAGGAACTGCCACCGTTATTTCGCCAACATTAATTTTGAAATCGCTTTGTTATTTCCTAATATTCCACAGAAACATAATTTAACCCTTTGAACTCGAAGCTTTTTTTCATTCGTATTACCAGCAATTCGAAGCGATTTTAGTTATATCTTATTATTATTTTTTTAATTCTTTATGAATACAAATATTATGATATATATAAAAAAAATTATAAAATTATTACATTTTGTAACCGTGCAAAGTGTGATACCTCTCGAAGCAATTGCCAATATGTAATCTTGGCTTTTCTAGACAGATATTACAAAATTATCTGAAGTGTCTCCGTAGCGGAGCCCTCGAGTTTGTAGACAAATTTTAAATGGCTCCGCTCATGAGCCCTCGAGTGCAAAGGGTTAAAAAGCTTTTAAAGGCCTTTTTTAGAAAGTTTGTTGTTCCGGTGAACCCCAGGTGGTAGAATCATCGGCATAAAATATAGCTTGTGTAGGATCAGAGACTATTACCATTGATTCGCAACTATTACTTTTATAATCGGTTTATATTCCCTGTAATTGCATAGAAATCGTAATTTAAGACTTTTTTAGAATGCTTTTGACCCCTTCGCTTCACCCCTTTTTAATTCGTATTTATTTTTGACATCCCTTCGAGGGCATTTATATTTTCTTACTACCATGCCATATTTAAAGTTTCTAGCCTCATCAGTATCACAGAAATCGCAATTTAGAAAGTTCTTTGCTCCTGCAACCCTCTGGTGGTAGTGGAACAGACATAAAATATAGCTTATGTCTGAGCAGGTTCTATCACCAACAATTTTTCCCCATTATTTTTTAAATCGTTTTGGTATTTGATAAGATTGCAAAAAAATTGTAATTTAAAACGTTTTTAAAACGCTTTTCGTTCACTTCATCCTTTTAAATTTGGAATTTTCTTTTGACTGTTCTTAGAAAGTAGTTGCATCTTGTAAGTAAATACCATGCCATATTTCAAAATGTTAGACACCTCAGTTGTGCAAACAACGCAAATTAGAGTATGTTTTGCTCTTGCAAACCCCATATGGTAGTGTCAGCAATGTAAAATATAGTCTATGTTGGATCAGGGGCTTTGCAACGATTACTTTTGAAATAGGTTTTGTATTTCCTGAGATTGAGTAGAAATAGCAATTTAGAACGCTTTTCGAGCATTTTCATCCCTTTTAAATTTTTGATTTCTTCGAAAGTGTTCTTAAAGATCACTTATGTACATCTAATAAATATGTCCCTTGTACAATATCAAAATGCTAGCCCCTACCGATCACAAAAATCGAAATTTAGAACGATGTTTGCTCCTGCAACCTCCAGGTGATAGTGACACCGACATGAAATAGCATCTATGTTAGAGCAGAAGCTGTCAGTCTGAATTTCCTACCAAATCATTTTGAAATCAGTTTGATTCTTCCCGAGATTTCTCACAAAGCGGCATTTAAAAGTTTTTAGAACGCTTTTCGCGCATTTTCACTCCTTTAAATTTCAAATTTTTAAAGAAATGTTCTTAGATCATTTATATCTAATAAATATATACCATGTAAAATTTCATGAATCCAAGTCCTTCCATAATTCAAAAATCGCATTTTTTGAACGATTTTTGCTCCTGCATCTCCTCTGGGGTATTAGAAACAGACATAAAATAGAGCCTATCTTGGAGCAAGAGCTGTCACCATCAATTTTACACCACTATATTTGAAATTGGTTCAGTACTTTCTGAGAAAGCATAGAAATTGCAATTTAGAAAGTTTTTTACAACGTTTTTCGCGCATTTTCACACCTTTTAAATTTCGATTTTTACGAAATGTTCTTAGAGATCGTTCATATCTTATAAGTAACTACCATTCCAAATTTTATGAATCTAGGCCCTTCCATAACACAAAAACCGCAATTTAGAACGTTTTTTGATCTTGCACCCCCTTTGGGGTACTCGCACCGATATAAAATATAGCCTTTTTTTGGAGCAAGCGTTGTCATCATCATTTTGACACCATTGTTTTATAAATCAGTTTGGTATTTCCTGAGGTTGTGTAGAAACCACTATTTAGAACGTTTTTTAAAACGCTTTTTGTGCATTTTCAACCCTTTTAAATTTTGAATTGTTTAGAAAATTTTCTTAGACGTCATTTATATCATGTAAGTAATTAATATTCCAAATTTTGTATTTCTAGGCCCTTGGGTAGGTCAAAAATCGCATTTTTAGAACGTATTTTGCTCTTGTACCCCCTTTGGGTAGTGGCACTGACATAAAATATAGCCTATGTTCTAAATTGCACTAACACCATCATTTTGATACCATTACTTTTGAAATCGTTTCGATAGCTCCAGAGATTACCTCTAACAAGTACACAAGGAAACAATTTTTACTTCTTAGTTATATTAGTACTATTAAACCACGCGGCTTTGCTCGCGTAATAGTTTAAATATGCTCAGTGATAGTTGCATAACTATTTTTTATTAGAAGAACACTTTTTGGAATAATTCAAAAATTTCAAATTAAGACACAGTTTGGCTAAACTTCATTATAAAAGTGCAATAGACAGAAATGAGATTTTAATTAATAAGAACTAAAACTAATTCCAAATAAATGATAATTTAGAAAGTATTTTGAGACTTTTTTGCTCATTTCATACGCTCATTACAGTATTCATTTGAGTTTTGAATTTATTAGAAACCATCTTAACACATTTACATTTTTAAATTAACCATCATATCTAATTCCAAACTTCTTGTCTAACAGTCTACCACTTCTCTGGTGTTAGTGGCACCAACATAAAATGCCAAAATAGAGTTGAAATATAATGTATCGAAAAATGTTGAAACACAGTCTGTCACCCTTAATTTCCCAACATTAACCTTGAAATCGGTTGGTATTTCCTAAAATTACATATAAAACGGAATTTAGATAATTTTAAATGCTATCTTGTTGTTTTTGCCAACCAGGTGGTAGTGACACCGGCAAAAAATATAGCCCGTATAGGATCAGGGACTATCACCCTTGATTCGCAACCAATAACTTTTGTAATTGGTTTATTATTTCCTGAGATTCCATAGAAATCGCAATTTAGGAAACTTTTAAAATGCTTTTCACTCCCTCTTTTCGCTTCACCACTTTTTAATTTCGAATTTATTTTCGACTGTTCTTAGAAGACATTTATATTGTATAAGTAACTACCGTCCTATATTTAAAGTTTCTAGCCTCTTCAGTACCGCAGAAATCGCAATTTAGAATGTTTTTTGCTCCTGCAACCCTCTAGGGGTTGTGACATCGACATAAAATATAGCTTATGTTTGAGCAGGTTCTATCACCCTCAATTTGCAACCATTATGTTTAAAATCGGTTTCGTATTTCATATGATTTCATAAAAATCGAAATTTAGAACGCTTATAGAACGCTATTCGCTCACTTGATCTTTTTAAATTTGGAATTTTCTTTCGACAATTCTTAGAGAACATTTGCATCTTTGAAGTAATTACCATTGCAATTTCAAAATGTTTGACCCCCTCTTTAACACAATAAGCGCAATTAGAACATTTTTTGCCCCTGTAATCATCAGGTGCTGTTGACAAAAACGTAAAATATAGGCTATGTTGGAGCGGGGGCTGTCACCATCAATTTGAAACCATTACTTCTGAAATCGGTTTATATTTCCTGAGATTGCGTAGAATTCGCTATTTAGAACGCTTTTCGTTTATTTTCACTCCATTTAAATTTCAAATTTTTTAGGAACTCTTCTCAGAGAGCATTTACATCACATAAGTAATTACCATGTCAAATTTCAGGTTGATAGTCCCTTCAGTATCACAAAAATCACAATTTAGAACGTTTTTTAAAATGCAACCGCAAGGAGTTAGTGACGCCGACATGAAGTAGATCCTATATTGGAGCAAGCATGATCCAACCATTATTTTTGAAATCGGTTGGGTACTTTCTGAGATTGTCTAGAAATCGCCATTTAGAACGTTTTTTTAGAACTCTTTTCCCGCATTTTCACCCCTTTTAAATTTCGAATTTTTTAAGAAATGTTCTTAGAGATCATTTATATCTAATAAGTAACTACCATGCCAAATTCCATGTATCTTGGCCCTTCAGTAACACAAAAATCGCAATTTCGAACGTTTTTTGCTCCTGCACCCCCTTTAGGGGTAGTCGCACCGACATGAAATGTAGCCTATGTTTCAGAAAGGGTTATCACCATCATTTTGACACCATTATTTTGAAATCGGTTTGGTAATTTTTGAGATTGCTTAAAAATCGCCATTTAGAACGCTTTTTAGAACGCCCTTTTGCGTATTTTCACTTCTTTTAAATTTTGAATTTTTTAAGAAATGTTCTTAGAGATCATTTATATCTAATAAATAACTACCATTCCGAATGCTATGTATCTGTGCCCTTAAGTAACACACAAATCGCAATTTCGAACTTTTTTTGCCCCTGCACCCCCTTTAGGGGTAGTGGCACCGACATAATATGTAGCCTATGTTAGAGCAAGGGTTATCACCTTAATTTTGACACCATTATTTTTAAAATCGGTTTGGTACTTTCTGAGATTGAGTAGAAATCGCCATTTAGAATGTTTTTTAGAACTCTTTTCCCGCATTTTCACCCCTTTTAAATTTTGAATTTTTTAAGAAATGTTCTTAGAAATCATTTATATCTAATAAGTAACTACCATGCCAAATTCCATGTGTCTGGGTCCTTCCATAACACAAAAATTGCATTTTATAACTTTTTTGCTCCTGTACCCCTTTGAGGTAGTGGCACCGACATAAAATATTCCTATGTTCTAAATTGGACTAGCACCATCATTTTGAGACCATTACTTTTGAAATCGGTTCGGTAGCTCCAGAGATTACCTCTAACAAGAAAAACAAACTTTACTTCTTTATAATATTAGTATAGATAGATAATAGAAAAATAATTTTACCTTATAAGCCTGCAAAGTACTTTCATCCTGCATCCACACACTTCTAAAAGCTTTCAAAATACTAGTTGTTCAAACTGTTCATAATACTAGTTGAATCCATTTTTTGAGGCGTCCTTCAGTAGCTTCGTCGCATTTTCGATCTCTTCATCTGAATCCATAAATCGGTGTCTCTTCAATTTGATTTTCAGCCTTGGAAGCAGGTAAAAATCCGATGTTGCTAGGTCGGTGGAATAAGGAGGATGTTCCAGAGTAGTAACACAGTGTCTGGCAAGGTAATTTTTCACAATCAGAGCGCGTTGTGGTGGAGCATTGTCGTCTAAAAGCAACTAATCGCTTGTTGCCTATTTTTCAGGTCGTTTTCGTCAAATTGCATCTCGTAGTAATTTAAGGATCTACAGGTAAAGTTCATTATTAACACTTTGGCCTTCAGAAATAAATTCGTAGTTAATGACGTCCTCGTACACGCTCGACGACCTCTAACATGCTCAGCATTTTCATCTGCTTTGGAAGACGAAGGCGCCCAGTCCATCGATGTTTGTGCGACCTTCTCGAAAACGCTTATGCCACTCGTACATAGTCGTTTATTCATGGCACCGTTTACGTAAGCTTTCTTCACCATCTCGAGCGTCTCAGAAGGTGATTTATCTAGAAAAGCGGAGAATTGGATGTTTGCACGCTGCTCTAAAGACGGCATTTCAAAATCCAACGAATGCAAAATTTGCTTTGTCAGGAATGATCCGGGGTCAATTTCGACAGTGCCGGAAATGAATTCCAAATGCCTGTGTTATCATTATCAGTGCTGCCAACCTTCCAAAAAGATATCTCCCCTCCAACGAATACCTTCGTGAATGTAGGCGACCATTCCGGGAATTTATTGACTGTGCCTCGTACATATAGCCTGTAAATGCCATCGAGTTGTAACATGTAGAAAGCTTGGAAAACGCAAAATTGAAATCACGCCGTAACATAGCGTATACTTTCTGGTGTTGAGGACACCTTTAATCTCCAGTTTCTGCAGGAAAGTTTTGATACTTACTAGCACTGAAAAACACGATAAGGCGAGAAAAATAGGAGCCATTTTCTTCCGATCTGCTTTTCCATGCTGTTGCAGGGATGATACCGTGACTGTAGTGTATATTCGGATGACATAGTGAACCCACTGAAAACCTGCAACTTTAAATTACAAATAAAAAAATCATTTAAAACCCATCATTATTTTCAATATGACATCGTCCTCTACTGTCGATTTTTCGTCACGGCTGGAGTAGCATAGTTGAGGGTTTTTTCAAAAGAGCGAAAAAGGTCTAGGCCAGGGCTTGCAAATGTGTACCTTGGCTTTCCGTACCAATGCTCTACCTGTTGATCTATCCGGCACATAATTGGCTGACATAATTCACTCTTACTGATTGTTCATTTCTGTTAACTGAAGCGCTAGTTTCATTCATCTGGCCTAAAACTGTAGCATTTTCATGACAGACGTGTGAACACCGAAACTCCTGTATATTATGAATTTTTTCTTCAACAGGATAAATCATCTTCAAGGTTGGGGTAGCCGTGTTGGCGTTTACTGAAACAAAGAGAAAGTATATTATTATTATTATTATTCTTAAAATTTTTAATGTATAGCATCAGGAAAGAAAAACAATTTTTTTTCTATCTATTCAGAATTTCCAAAGTGTTTTTTCAACGTACAATTATAATATGACTACTTACTCTAATAAACTATAAAAGGATAAAAGAGTATTAATACATGGAAATTATTCCAGAGAGAAACATTCGCCTTGGATACAATATTTCAAATGAAAATCAAATTTCGAAGTAATTGCTTAAAAGGCGCAAAGACCAACTTCTTTTTCACTATGTTGGCCTTTGCGCCTTTTAAGCAATTATTTCGAAATTTGATTTTCATTTGAAATATTGTATCCAAGGCGAATGTTTCTCTCTGGAATAATTTCCATGTATTAATATAGTTTCTATCGATGCTGGATTTAATTATGTTTCGTGTTAGCCCCAAGTCGGTGGCTCACGATAATTATTCCATCTTGTGCTGCGTTTGTAGCCTTGCCAACATATAATAGTGAGAAATTTTCCGAGCTGTGTATCGTTCCAAGTGGTTTAGTCGGTAGAACGTCAGTGCGCTATACTGATGGCCCGGGTTCGAGTCCCGGCTTGGAATCTTTTTCACTATCTTGGCCTTTGCGCCTTTTAAGCAATTACTTCGAAATTTGATTTTCATTTGAAAGATATAAGAGTATTTTAAATTATTGCACTCTTTTATATTTGTTTTATATTTTCTACTTTTTATTATTTTTTTTAATTTTTCGTTGTTACAGTTTCACAGACAGTTGGCATATTTTCGCTAGTGCTATTTGGTGTATAATAAGCGTCATTGTTTTTATAGCTCGTAAAGACTTGTAACAGCAAAAATATTTAGCGATTTATCATCTGCAGCTGGCTAACGGAAAATATGTAAAAAATCAATTATTAATTTACAATTTCTAATAAAAGAAAAATTGTCATCGAAACACACTGCGTACGGAATTTTTTTTATAATTATAGCGTATCAAGAAGTGATTAAATATCGAGTACAAAATTAAATATTTACATTCAAAAATAATTTAAGTAAAATAATAGGGTAGATTTGCTATTCCCAACCCTTATAGGTGCGCGAATTTCTTTTAAGTAAAAAATATTTTCGAGACCCACCTAATTGGGGGTATATCTAATATCAGTCAAAAGGCAAATTTTCACACGAAGGATGCATCAGCAAAATCAAGAATTAATAATACCAATGTGTGTAAGTGGAATAATAATTTAAACAACACACATATTACAAATATAATGAAAAATACGTTTAATTATCAACAAAACACAACGCCACCATCAGTGAGACTTCCGACATTGGTGTTTAATGATGAGAGCATCTATATAAGGGTTAACACTGGTTAAGTTTAACCTTAAGAAACTTTTTACACACACTGTGTGTTTCTGTATTTGTTTTTCAAAAACAGAAAAGTAGAAAATGTTAACCCCTTTGGTCCGAGCGTCGTTACAGAATTTTTAATATTTAATCACCGGTTTTTTAAAAGAGAAATTTTTGCCTAATTGAATCGGGAAAATTCACGGATTAAATAAGGCAAATTTTACAATAAAAATTTACTGGTGAGAATAATCACCGATTCTGAGCACCTTACGCGGCACGAATACAGGTCGCTCTTCCCCAAGCGGTTAAAACAAGCATGTTGTGTTTAACCCCATCAACGAGCTCAAACTTGTTTTATGTATTTTTGAATATTCTACTCGTATATTCATCCAAAAAGAAATTAAGGATTTTTCCTTGAAAACTGTCTTCAAATAGAAATCCCGAGATAGTTCAATTAACGTATCTTCTTCAAGTGTTCAAAGTTTTGGGCTTTTGTTTTGCTTTTTTGTGTTGCCTGCATTGTAATTACAAATACTTGACTCTGACTCTGTAACTCTTTCACTCTTATTATTCGTAGCAGTGGAGATTAAAAGATCCTTACCATTCGGATACTCTTTTTTACGGCACGATCCAGTCCCAAACCACTCTTGCATAATGACACTAAATCTATACTCAATCAAAACAAAACGTAAAAAATCACTCACTCTCATAAGCTGAGGAAGACTGTTCCGATTCAAGGACAAACAAGACAATGGGAGAAAATAAAATTGCTGGTAGTGTGCGCTCATTCCCGCTCGAGATCGGGGGTCTAGGATTAATGTAACGGCTGCAGCCATATCTCACAACGAGGTCACGTCATACCGACTAACTGTTTAACCCATTTATGCCTAGCGTCCCATTTTTTGGGAGTTTCGAATTTTAATATATTTTTTTTAAATTTTCTTCTTCTTTGTAGCTTGGAAATTGTATGAGATAACTAACAGGCTATGCCCGCTAAGCTGGTCAGTTTATCCAAATGAACCTTGAATCAAACAAAATACGTATATCAGTGAACATTGTGATTTAAAGCAACATGGAACCTTACCTGGAATGTCCTTTCGCACTGCTGAAAACGATATGAACGCCATTGTGCTATTATATTTTCTAATATGAAGAAAAATTTTCAGCTATTAAGGTCTTAACCCTTTTAGTTGATCAATCGCAGTAGGATTTGGTAACGAATGATAGTACAATATGCAATATAATAAAACAAACCCTGAAAAATTAATTAACTAATAATGCAAACAAACAAACTGAAATAATCCATCCAGTAAAACTTTTTTTAAAGGCTGCTCTTTCATATTGGGGTCCATCTGATTATAGAACTTTCTCCCCATAATTCTATAACTAGTAAATCTGCAGATCAGGAGCCTCAACGTCAGCTCTGCAAGTCAATGTTTTTAGACACACTTTGGTAATATTCAATTTCCTGCAAACCGCAATTTAAAATTTTCAAATTACGTAATTATTTATAAGAATAAAAAATACGAAGTTTTCAGACATTAGAAGCATTAAATTAAAACGTTGTAATGGAAGGATATTTTGAAATTTTTATGAGCTACTAATTCTGGTATTTTTTTAAATAATAAAATAAGATTTCTTCAGGGAGGGGGGGGGGGCGCCCCCCTAAACCCCGTGGTCTCATTAATTTACATATGCAACTTTTTATTGATTGCGCTAATGGTTATCGCTAATCTTAAATTTCTTTTTACACTTCCGAGCCTTAATTTTCAATACTGGTGGACAGAAAATGACGTGATGAAAACATTGACGCAATTATATTAAAAGTTTAGGTTTTATGAATGAAAATGTAATTTACTTTTAAAAATAAAATAATTTTCCTTCATATTTTCTGAAATGAGGCGGCATTAAGAAGTAACACTCGTCATAAAATATTTTTTCAGGCAATCTAGTTAATGCTTGGTTTTTAAGAATGAAAATGTTTATTTCCCGATACAATGACGTCATTTGCGACAGCGATAATTTTGACATTTACTATATATTTGCTTTTCAAAAGTTTTTTTTTTTTCTCATTGAAATTTTCGATTAAAAATTAACATTTTTGTTAGCTGTGTGCTGACGATAAACCATGAAATATTAGTAACATTTCTTTTAATAATAAGGATTAATATCATAACACAAGCCCTTTTTGTTTCAAACTCAAAGCATATTCTTTTTTTTTTTTTTTTTTTTTTTTTTTTTTTGATATATGAGATCAAACTCACCTTCTTTTCGTATTTTAGTTTTATTTCCAATATGAAGACGTATTCATGTCTATTTTTTTATTTCATTTTCCTCTTGCACATGAAAATCTTTCAAATCAAAATTAACTGTTTAAGTTAAATTATTATTCTGGGATTGGATTTTCTTGGTAACGGTAAAAGAAAAGATTGTTAAATTTTATAGCAAAATGTCGATTTATTCCTTATGAAAATAATGAACTTATTAATTTAAAAGAAAAATATTTGAACAAAATAAGTAGAACATAGTCTTTCTTTGTTTCTGGGGTAAATTCCATCTATATGTAAAATCACAAAGGCATTAATTCGTTCCTTTTGACTTTGATTTGACTTCAAACCAGTGTGACCGTTTTTTCAGGCTAAATGCAGGCTAGATTTGGCCTGACAACAGGCTAAAAATAAAATCGATTGTCCTGCCATCCATTGACGGTTTGTATAACTAAAAATGTAAAAAAATCATATTTTGAAAAACAGATTCGATATACGATCTAGCATGGTTCAATCAAAAACGATTAATATAATGTTTATTATTCATATACAGGACTCCACAAAAAACATCGGATCCATTACTTTCTAAGGGCGTAAATTGTTGGAAGTACCGTATTTGAATTATATTACCCTACACTGGCGAAATTGAAATACTTTGTTGATATACATTATCGTATGTTTTTAACAAAAGATGGATACATATTGTTAAGGTTTCATATCTGACGAAACCCTATTCGTCTCACTTCTCTGTTTGTCTGTCTGTCCGTCTGTCACAGAGCCCGTTATAAGAAACTATATATGCTGGACACTTGAAAATTTGCATACTTATAGCCAAAGACCACGCATCAAACGCTAAAATATAAACTTTGGAAAAGTCTAACATTTAACCCTTTGTGCTCTAACTTGTGTATTTTAAACAATTTTTCTAACTCAGCTTCTAATTAAGTTGGAGACATGAAATTTTGCACATTTATAGAAGAGCACTTGCGATACATGACAAATCATAAAATTTTGAAAAAGTCATATTTAACCCTCCGGTCTCTAACTTGTATTTTAAGCAATTTTTCTAACTCAGCCCCTAATTAAGTTCGAGACTTGAAATTTTGCATACTTATAGCTGAACACCTCACATCAAACGACAAATCAAAAAAATTTGATAAAGTCTACTATTTAACCCTCTGGGCTCTAACTTGCGTATTTTAAGAAATTTTTCTAACTCAGCCCCTAATTAAGTTGGAGACATGAAATTTTTCATACTTATAGCTGAACACCTCACATAAACGACAAATCATAAAATTTTGAAAAAGTCTAATATTTAACCCTCTGGGCTCTAACTTGTGTATTTTGAACAATATTTCTAACTCAGCCCCTAATTAAGTTGGAGACTTGAAATTTTTCATACTTATAGCTGAACACCTCACATAAACGACAAATCATAAAATTTTGAAAAAGTCAAATATTTAACCCTCTGGGCTCTAACTTGTGTATTTTAAGCAATTTTTCTAACTCAGCCCCTAATCAAGTTCGAGACATGAAATTTTGCATACTTATAGCTGAACACCTCACATCAAACGACAAATCAAAAAATTTTGAAAAAGTCATACTTAACCCTCTGGGCTCTAACTTGTATTTTAAGCAATTTTTCTAACTCAGCCCCTAATTAAGTTGGAGACTTGAAATTTTTCATACTTATAGCTGAACACCTCACATAAACGACAAATCATAAAATTTTGAAAAAGTCTAATATTTAACCCTCTGGGCTCTAACTTGTGTGTTTTGAACAATATTTCTAACTCAGCCCCTAATTAAGTTGGAGACATGAAATTTTGCACATTTATAGAAGAACACTGGCGATAGCATGACAAATCATAAAATTTTGAAAAAGTCATATTTAACCCTCCGGTCTCTAACTTGTATTTTAAGCAATTTTTCTAACTCAGCCCCTAATTAAGTTCGAGACATGAAATTTTGCATACTTATAGCTGAACACCTCACATCAAACAACAAATAATAAAATTTTGAAAAAGTCATACTTAACCCTCTGGGCTCTAACTTGTATTTTAAGCAATTTTTCTAACTCAGCCCCTAACTAAGTTCGAGACAGGAAATTTTGCATACTTATAGCTGAACACTTGCAATAACACGATAGATCGTAACATTTTGAAAAAGTCTAATATTTAACCCTCCGGTCTCTAACTTGCGTATTTTAAACAATTTTTCTAACTCAGCCCCTAATTAAGTTGGAGACTTGAAATTTTGCATACTTATAGCTGAACACCTCACATCAAACGACAAATAATAAAATTTTGAAAAAGTCTAATATTTAACCCTCTGGGCTCTAACTTGCAAATTTTAAACAATTTTTCTAACTCAGCCCCTAATTAAGTTGGAGACTTGAAATTTTCCATACTTATAGCTGACCACCTCACATCAAACGACAAATAATAAAATTTTGAAAAAGTCTAATATTTAACCCTTCGGTCTCTAACTTGCGTATTTTAAGCAATTTTTCTAACTCAGACCCTAATTAGGTTGGAGACTTGAAATTTTTCATACTTATAGCTGAACACCTCACATCAAACAACAAATAATAAAATTTTGAAAAAGTCTAATATTTAACCCTCTGGGCTCTAACTTGGGAATTTTGAACAATTTTTCTAACTCAGCCCCTAATTAAGTTGGAGACATGAAATTTTTCATACTTATAGCTGAACACTTGCGATAACATGACAAATCATAAAAATATCAAAAAGTCTTATATTTACCACCCTCTCCCCGGTCTCTAACTTGTGTATTTTAAGCAATTATCGAAGTACATTTACGATATTTATTAATGTTCACCTTAATATACTTAAAAGGGAAAATAGAGTTTTATAACATTTATATTAATTTTTCAGAGTAAAACAAACAAAATTATAGATGCAGTATAGTTTTTTACATAATCGTTTGAGATACATTTAAAAGCCTGTACATCATTTCAACATATCGGTATTTACATGTCATTAGCAATAAACCAGTTTAAAAAAATTATGTAAAGCGTCACAGTGTATTCATGTAATGTATGAAACTTGCAAAGGTAATAAATATGAAGCAGGTCCTGACATTTAGCATGTTTCTCTTTAAAATAGTGTGCGTCTTTATAAGGCTTCTAAAAGTAATTTGCATATTTCTTTAACTGATCGTCGACTTTGGAGAAAATTTACTTTAATTAAAAAAATATATATATGAAAATTAAACTTTAATGTACTTGCGATATAGCATTAGTTCTATATTGTATTCTTTAGCCCTTATCTGAGCAAAGGATTTTATCACGAATCTTTGTTAAGTTTTTATCATATAATAAATCACGGAGTTTAGTAAAAATTTTTGGATTTTTTTTATGAATTTGAATTTTTCTTTTAACATTTCATTCATTTGCGTATCGGAGTACGGTTTCTAAATATATTATAAAATTTTATTTCTAATAAATGAAGTAGTATACAATACGATTTCTATAAGCTTCGATATTTTTTATGGCAAAAGAAAATAGTAGTTGTTCACATTTTCACTTATAGGTGGTGCTATTAAGTTTCATATATTAAAAGACATTAAGAAAATTGAGATTAGACAACAAGTTTATATTTTCACTTCAGAATACAGTAAACTAACAATAAAAAACGCAGCTCTTAGCTCATATTTGCTTAAATTAAACAAATACTACCCAGAAGTCACCAGGAGGAGGTGGCTGCGTATTGACTTCCGCAATCCTTCCCACCCTTTAGTACATAAGCTTTTCAACATATATCTGTAATTTTACTTATATAAAAAATTATTCCTGGTCGTTTTCATCATCACTGCTGGTGTCTTCTTCACAATTGTTGATGGTTCCAGCCATTTGTATCAAACTCTTTGTGGGAGAAAAAACTGTGCAATTGCCAGAACTGTTTATTCCTTCTTTTACTGTAATAATCTTCTGAACATTTTTGATATTAAAGCGATTTCTTTGCTTTGACTTCAACAGATTGACTTGGGAGAAAATTCTTTCGCAATCTGCATTACTGACGGGTAAACCCATCAAATCTTTCGCCAAACTAGATATGTTAGCATACTTTGGGCTTTGCCCTCCATCGGTAATTTCTCCAATTTTGAACCAAAATTCTTCTGTGGTTTCACACCGTTTAGTTTCATCTTGAACATCATTATCAAACACACAGATGGTTTCGTTTAATATTCCTCTCAAAACACTTTATCTTTTTGAAATATATGTTAGTTCCACATTTTGCAACCAGGGGGCGCACTCTATTCTAAACGAAACCTGTATCTGAAAGAAATCCAGTTTTACAACCTACCCGTAGACATATTAGTCGAGATGATCGGGCCCATAGCACCCGATATAGGCAGGCGTCACCTGGCGGTAAAAAGTGAAACTAAAATATGTAAGGCTATGGTGCACAATAGGAAAGAGTGGTCAAAGTGCTATACTAATATAAGACTTTTTGAATATTTATGATTTGTCGTGTTATCGCATGTCATCAGCTATAAGTATGCAAACTTTCAAGTCTCCAACTTAATTAGGGGCTGAGTTAGAAAAATTGTTTAAAATACGCAAGTTAGAGACCGGAGGGTTAAATATTAGACTTTTTCAAAATTTTAATATTTGTCGTTTGATGTGAGGTGTTCAGCTATAAGTATGCAAAATTTCATGTCTCGAACTTAATTAGGGGCTGAGTTAGAAAATTGCTTAAAATACAAGTTAGAACCCAGAGGGTTAAGTATGACTTTTTGAAATTTTTATGATTTGTCGTGTTATCGCAAGTGTTCCGCTATAAGTATGCAAAATTTTATGTCTCCAACTTAATTAGGGGCTGAGTTAGAAAAATTGTTCAAAATTCGCAAGTTAGAGCCCAGAGGGTTAAATGTGACTTTTTCAAAATTTTATTATTTGTCGTTTGATGTGAGGTGTTCAGCTATAAGTATGCAAGCTTTCAAGTCTCCAACTTAATTAGGGGCTGAGTTAGAAAAATTGCTTAAAATACGCAAGTTAGAGCCCAGATGGTTAAATATTAGACTTTTTCAAAATTGTATTATTTGCCATTTGATGTGTGGTGTTCAGCTATAATTATGCAAAATTTCAAGTCTCCGACATATATAGTTTCTGAGAACGGGCTCTGTGACAGACGGACAGACAGACAGACAAATGAGTGAGACTGGGAGGGTTTCGTCAGAAGAAGGAAATCCTAAAAACATGCTGCGGGTGACATCCTAAAATTACATTACCATCAGCGATCTACCAATCCCGAATTTAGTTTATATTCGTTTCATATATTATTATTCTTTTGTGCGGCCCTGTAAAATAACTATGAATAATATATACAGTAAAACCTCTGAATAGCGGACACCTCGAGAGTGCAGAATTTGTCCTCTATTTGGAGGTATCCGCTACTGAGAGTAAAAAATGTACAGTTATTTAAGTGCTGATAATCGAAAAAATGTCCGCTAAATAGAGGTATCCACTAATCGGGTGTGTCCGTTATGGGGGTTTCACTAGTAAAACCTCTGAATAGCGAAAACCTCGGGAGTGCAGAATTTGTTCTCTATTTGGAGGTGTCCGCTACTGAGAGTAAAAAATGTACAGTTATTTAAGAGATGGTAATCGAAAAAATGTCCGCTAAATAGAGGTGTCCACTAATCGGGTGTGTCCGTTATGGAGAAGGATAACCTACCGGAGCAATAGACACTCATGTCTTTTGTTTTAATCATCCACAATCGTTTCTAAATTTCGTTATACGAGTATTAAAAAAATCTGTTAATTTCCAGTCGATAGACTGACAACTATCTTTTAGCCTGAGTTTTTAGCCGGATTTAGCCTGTTGTATCTCATACAACAGGCCAGATTTTATACAACAGGCTAAAAACGGTCACCGTGCTTCAAACAATTACACATACTTTCACATTTATAATACTAGGGGGCTCTGCCCCCTACGAGCTACGCTCGCCAACCCCCGTTCAGGAACACCAAAATCCAAAAAGCACGCTAATATAATCGGCTTTAAAAATATTGAATTAAAATTTAAAAAAGCAGTAGCGATCTCTCTGTAAACGGGTTTCCATTCGTTTTTCTTGGATAGGGGATTTTTAAGACCAAATCTGCTGCTGTTAAGAGATACAATGGTGGTTTTCGTATTTAATTAAAAAAATAGTTAAACATTTGAAAATAAGCTAATGTAAAATGAATTAAGTAAACAGCGTCATTGTCACCCGGTATTTTTTAACAGCGCTATAAGATAGTTCTTTTAAATAATTCATTTTAAATGTATCGTTTTAAATCTGACGTAATTTACACCAAAGTTTTATTTCTCTTATTAATATTCACGTGAAATTACTTTTGTTGTTAGAAGGAAATATCATTTGCGCTGTCTTCGAATTCACAATAATAGTTGAAAAGATTATCTCAAAATATCTCGCACAAATATATTTTTCAATTTAAATTGTTTTGCTATATTTTTTTGCCATTTTAAATATGACGTAATTTCCTCAAATTACAAGTTTTAACGCATAATAATGATTTTTTTATTTTAAGATTTTGTTTCTCTTTTAAAATTCAAGTGCAAATATGGTTCGTCGCAGATGTCCATATTGGCGCAAATTTTTTCTGACGCTAATTTCATATACGCAACGGGTACTTAACTGGTGCTAAAGTGTTGTTATTTTGCTTGATATCGTAACCCGGATGGGTACAGATGTCATATTCGCCCCATATTAGCGCGATTTTTTTCGGTTTCCAATTTGGCGAAAACATCAACAGCATAAACAACATAATCCGGGTTACCACATCAAGCAAAATAACGACACTTTGGCGCGGAAAGAAATTGCGCCAAAATGCTCGTATATGACATCTGTGCTTATGGTTCTTATGACGTAATTTTCCTGCTTTTAACATGTAATCATTTAATTCTAATTTTAAAGTTTTTCTTCTGTTTGTAATAGTCACGTGTAAATAAATTTTTTATTTGAAGTAAACATTATTGTTTGCGCTGTTTATGCAACTGGCAACAGTTTAAATTAATAACATTTTCTAAAATTTGTAAAAAATATCTCTCGAAATGCTGAAAATTTGAATTTAAAATTGAAATAAAACATCAAAAAATGAGTCAAATAAGAAAACTAAATGCAATCCGCACATCGGGAACTTATAACGTATAAAATGATCTAAAAATGATTAAATTCTCATGTATAGTTTTTGCTCCAATAAAACTTTTTTAATGGAACGATTTTATCCAACTTTAGCATTAAATATCTCTTAAAATAATTCTTCGATTTGAAAACTGTCTGCATCAGCGTATTTATCAAACATTTCTCTATAATAACACCTATTTTCATATTTTTTTATGCAACAGTTTTTTTAATATTAACGATGAAAGGCCATGCTTAAGCATTCATATTGGATGTGGTCTACCCGGAATATCTACGCAGATGTTCATTGGTCCATTTCCAAATCAAAACTTTTTTTTATATATAGAAGGATTTTTAGGTGTTGTTTCGTTGCTGAGCAACAGTTAAAAGAAAATAAAAACAATGAAATATGTGCTTTGAAAAAAAGTAAATTTATAAAAAGATGTATTATTGGAACACGTATATAAAATCCCTCCATAAGTTAAACACCGAATTTAAAAACTCTGACAAATGTATACACAAAATTTCAAACCAATATGAATAATGTATGGTTCTAATTAGGAAATTTCTTCATCCATAATTTACCATTTAAAATTTAAATCCTTCAATCATATGAGCCATTTCCTTTCAACAAATAAAAATGGAAAAATCGTCTGAATTGCTATAGGAAAGCATTAAGTCGCAAAATAAAATGTTCTATATATTCCGAACGAATGAACCAAATTTAACCAAAAACTATACAGCTAAATCCGGGGATTTTACCAACATACATCCTTAATTTTAAGCTAATCGGATGCTTTTTACGGCAGTTATCGCGGAACAGACAGACAGACAAACGGAAACCAAAACTTTTCGTGTCTCCACAGTAAGCCTTCACTGACGTTTCGGCAATTGCATAATACTCATTATCTTTTATTACTAGTAAATCTGCAGATCAGGAGCCTCAACGTCAGCTCTACAATTCATTGTGTTTAGCGCCCTTTGAGTAATATTAATCTTTCTACAAAAAACGAAATTTAAAGTTTTGAAATTACATAAACATTTACAAAACGAAAAAATATTTCGAAGGTTTCTGACATTAGAAGCGTTAAATTAAACCCCTTGTTATGTAATGGTATTCTGAAAATCTCATGAGCTACTTATTCTGGTAATTTTTAGATAATAAAGTAGATTTCTTCAGGGGGGCTCTGCCCCCTGAACCCCTTCGTAGTGTAATTTAATTTGCATTTGTAATTATCAATTAATTGTGTTAATGTCCTTTAGTAAATTCTACCAATAGACGGAAACGTACATGAATTATTTTCTACAGCCCTGTATATTACGTGAAGATTTTTACGCGTCGTCTATAACATTTAAATTTAATGCAGACAAAAAACCCTCTTAAAACTGCTCATATCACATTTCCGGGGATTAGTATGCATAGTGTGCACCAGTTTCTGTGGAGTCCTGTATATGGTTCTATTTAAATTCTGCAAACATTTGTTAGTATACTAAATGTAATTGGGCTGGGAAATACATAACTCAAAAAAAAAAAAAAAAAAAAAAAAAACACTGAAGCAATTCGCGCGCGCTCATTTTCATTTATACTTACGAATTCATTTGTGTATCCCTGTACATGGTCTATACAATATTTAAGCACTACTTATTAAGCACAAATTTACTTAACGTTAAAACGCACACCATAATCGAAAATGCTCTTCAGCAATCATCCCTAATTGACCAGAACTGTATCCGAAATTTTTTATGTGACCCTATAAATGAACGATAAATACGATACAAATCATATTCAAGCTTCTTGTAGTCAACCACAGTAATGTAATTTAATTTCATAATGTTTGAATTAGTGCAACACAATTAACACACTGACGACAGGCAATTTAATTAAATCTGGGTTTAAAAACAGTAGAAGCTCCTCCCTCTTCTGAAAGTGTCTCGGAAATTGGTTTCTGAAATATGTTTTTCATGTTTATGCAGCAGTAAATATCTTTCAATGTACGGATGTAATATATAATGTCTTACAATCTATAAAAAATATGGACAACACAATATAAATGTCTTTTCTGTAAGGTAGAAGTCACTCCCTTAGCCAATGACGTATTCTGAATAAAAACGAGAATTCTCGTTTCCCGTCGCTAATGTGTTAAAATAAGCTGTGAAGAGTTTTTTTTTCCCCCCCGTAGACCACATTTTAATCGACCACTTTTGTGTGACCATGAAAAAAAATATGCTTTGCACCCCATTATACTACAAAAATGTTTCAAAAATACATATCAATTTTATTACTTTGTAACAGAGTAACATCATTAAAAAACGCCACAAAAGGATTTTCTTCAAAGATTGTAATATTATACTTTTGAGTTCCCTGTACGCATGCTGTAAGTGCTACACATAACATATTTTATAGTAACCAGGTTCTAGTGCACCTTAATAAAGTATATAAATTTCATTACGTTTAAAATTGTGTAACATTATTAAAATACACCGCAGACGATTTTTCCCAAAGACTATAATGTAACGGAATAGTTTTGAGGGCCCCTGTAATTAAGCTATGAATGCTACACTCTTCATTTTTAATACCAAACATACTTTGGCAAACCTCAATAACGTATATCAATTACATGCAATCCCGACTATATTTACGCGAGTTAGAGCACGTAGAGAAACACGGCAGGCGACAGATAGAAAAACTGAAGTCATAAATACTTTTCATCCATGTTGGAAAGTGTTAAAAAGGATTTACATGCCTTTAACTGTACTTTTTTTTCACTAATAGCATGGTTAAACATTAGTTTAAACATCCTAATCCATGCGATAGCAATAACATATTAAAAGCCCCCCAAAATACGCATATCTGGAGATCTATAAATCTACTGGAAAATAATTCATTATCGTGCCCACTGTTAATTGCATAAATTGCATCGATTTGGCGCGATAAAATATTTTTTGTGATAGCCTTTTAATAGTACATGCAACAAATTAACGTAATTTACTAACTTCATTCATATTTGAAGCAATGATAGGCTACGAATAACAGTCGCTAGGCAACGAAGAAAAGGAGAAAAAAAAAAGAAATATGTATCATGTAAAACAAGAAAATTAATTTAAAAATTCTTTATATTATTGCCGAAACGTCAGTGAAGGCTTACTGTGGAGACACGAAAAGTTTTGATTTCCGGATGTCTGTCTGTCTGTCTGTCTGTCTGTCCGTCTGTTCCGCGATAACTGCCGCAAAAAGCACCCGATCAGCTTGAAATTAATTGGGCATATTTGTGAGATACCCGGACGTAGCTGTATAGTTTTTGGTTAAATTTGGTTCATTCGTTCGGAAAATATGGAATATTTTATTTTTCTTTATAATGCTTTTCTACTGCAAGTCAGACGATTTTCAAATTTCGATTTGTTGAAAGAAAATGGCACGTTTGATTAATGGATTTAAATGTCAAATTATGGATACTAAAATTCCAAATAAAGGTTTTAAATTATTTCTATTATATTGAAGTTTTATCAATATATCTATAAGATTTTTTTATTTACGTGTATAATGTTTTGAGGACATTTATACATGTATTCCAATAATATAAAGAATTTTTAAATTAATTTTCTTGTTTTACATGATACATATTTCTTTTTTTTTTTCCTTTTCTTCGTTGCCTAGCGACTGTTATTAGTAGCCTATCATTGCTTCAAATATGAATGAAGTTAGTAAATTACGTTAATTTGTTGCATGTACTATTAAAAGGCTATCACAAAAAATATTTTATCGCGCCAAATCGATGCAATTTATGCAATTAACAGTGGGCACGATAATGAATTATTTTCCAGTAGATTTATAGATCTCCAGATATGCATATTTTGGGGGGCTTTTAATATATTATTGCTATCGCATGGATTAGGATGTTTAAACTAATGTTTAACCACGCTATTAGTGAAAAAAAAAAGTACAGTTAAAGGCATGTAAATCCTTTTTAACACTTTCCAACATGGATGAAAAGTATTTATGACTTCAGTTTTTCTATCTGTCGCCTGCCGTGTTTCTCTACGTGCTCTAACTCGCGTAAATATAGTCGGGATTGCATGTAATTGATATACGTTATTGAGGTTTGCCAAAGTATGTTTGGTATTAAAAATGAAGAGTGTAGCATTCATAGCTTAATTACAGGGGCCCTCAAAACTATTCCGTTACATTATAGTCTTTGGGAAAAATCGTCTGCGGTGTATTTTAATAATGTTACACAATTTTAAACGTAATGAAATTTATATACTTTATTAAGGTGCACTAGAACCTGGTTACTATAAAATATGTTATGTGTAGCACTTACAGCATGCATACAGGGAACTCAAAAGTATTCATAATATTACAATCTTTGAAGAAAATCCTTTTGTGGCGTTTTTTAATGATGTTACTCTGTTACAAAATAATAAAATTGATATGTATTTTTGAAACATTATTGTAGTATATGGGGTGCAAAGCATATGTTTTTTTCAGGGTCACACAAAAGTGGTCGATTAAAATGTGGTCTACGGGGGAAAAAACTCTTCACAGCTTATTTTAACACATTAGCGACGGGAAACGAAAATTCTCGTTTTTATTCAGAATACATCATTGGCTAAGGGAGTGACTTCTACCTTACAGAAAAGACATTTATATTGTGTTGTCCATATTTTTTATAGATTGTAAGACATTATATATTACATCCGTACATTGAAAGATATTTACTGCTGCATAAACATGAAAAACATATCTCAGAAACCAAATTCCGAGACACTTTCAGAAGAGGGAGGAGCTTCTACTGTTTTTAAACCCAGATTTAATTAAATTGCCTGTCGTCAGTGTGTTAATTGTGTTGCACTAATTCAAACATTATGAAATTAAATTACATTACTGTGATTGACTACAAGAAGCTTGAATATGATTTGTATCGTATTTATCGTTCATTTATAGGGTCACATAAAATATTTCGGATACAGTTCTGGTCTATTAGGGATGACTGCTGAAGAGCATTTTCGATTATGGTGTGCGTTTTAACGTTAAGTAAATTTGTGCTTAATAAGTAGTGCTTAAATATTGTATAGACCATGTACAGGGATACACAAATGAATTCGTAAGTATAAATGAAAATGAGCGCGAATTGCTTCAGTGTTTTTTTTTTTTTTTTTTGAGTTATGTATTTCCCAGCCCAAATACATTTAGTATACTAACAAATGTTTGCAGAATTTAAATAGAACCATATACAGGACTCCTCAGAAACTGGATATATGGTGCACACTATGCATACTAATCCCCGGAAATGTGATATGAGCAGTTTTAAGAGGGTTTTTTGTCTGCATTAAATTTAAATGTTATAGACGACGCGTAAAAATCTTCACGTAATATACAGGGCTGTAGAAAAGAATTCATGTACGTTTCCGTCTATTGGTAGAATTTACTAAAGGACATTAACACAATTAATTGATAATTACAAATGTAAATTAAATTACACTACGAAGGGGTTCAGGGGGGCAGAGCCGCCCTGAAGAAATCTACTTTATTATCTAAAAATTACCAGAATAAGTAGCTCATGAGATTTTCAGAATACCATTACATAACAAGGGGTTTAATTTAACGCTTCTAATGTCAGAAACCTTCGAAATATTTTTTCGTTTTATAAATGTTTATGTAATTTCAAAACTTTAAATTTCGTTTTTTGTAGAAAGATTAATATTACTCAAAGGATGCTAAACACAATGAATTGTAGAGCTGACGTTGAGGCTCCTGATCTGCAGATTTACTAGTTGGAATACATGTATAAATGTCCTCAAAACATTATACACGTAAATAAAAAAATCTGATAGATACATTGATAAAACTTCAATATAATAGGAATAATTCAAAATCCTTATTTGGAATGTTAGTATCCATAATTTGACATTTAAATCCATTAATCAAACGTGCCATTTTCTTTCAACAAATGGAAATTTGAAAATCGTCTGACTTGCCGTAGAAAAGCATTATAAAGAAAAATAAAATCTTCCATATTTTCCGAACGAATGAACCAAATTTAACCAAAAACTATACAGCTACGTCCGGGTATCTCACGAATATGCCCAATTAATTTCAAGCTGATCGGGTGCTTTTTGCGGCAGTTATCGCGGAACAGACAGACAGACAGACAGACAGACAAACGGAAATCAAAACTTTTCGTGTCTCCACAGTAAGCCTTCACTGACGTTTCGGCAATTAAGCAATGTAGAATAATACGCAATGAACTAAAACATCCCCAAACATTGTCTAATAAACAAAGTAAGTATTATCAATATCCGCCATCTAGAACTTTTTGAAAAGTCTAATCTTTCATAATCGGTTTCACATAATTATAGAAATTCCCGCCATTACTTTATGACTAAGCAATGTAGAATAATATGCAAAATACTAAAACCATATCTGAATAAGTATCTAACAAACAATGGAATTCCTATCAAAATCCGTTCTGTAGAACTTTTTTAAAATGTTAAACTTTCATAATCGGGTTCAACTGATTATAGAACTTTCGACCCCATCTCTCTCATTAAGCAATGCAGAAAGATATAGCATATACCTTGCATATACCCTGCCTTAAAAATTATCTGACTAACAACAATCGAAATCAATTCGGCTGAATCTTTTAAAAAGGCTAATCTTTCATGATCGGGTACGTCTGATTATATAACTTTAAAACATAACTCTATGTATAAGCAACGTAGATCGATATGTTATATACTAAAATCTTCCCTGAAAAATTATCTAACTATCATTTCGATTCTTATCAAAATCCATTCAGGTGAGCTCGAGTTATATGAAGCCGGGACGAATTTCCCATTTCCCTTTTTTAGATTTATTTCGATTTCATTTGAACGGAATCTAAGTATATAGGTGTTTTAAGTATTATATTGTATGGATTTCATTTTTATTTTTTAATGTTCAATTGGTTTCACTTACTGGTTACAAAAATTTAACATTAAATGTAGACCGAATTGAATGAAATATCTTAATATCTCCCTCTTCTCGGGCTTAAACAATTTAGGAAATAAATTTTGTTTTTTTAATTCGATCTGCAAATTAGGTTTTTGTTTAATTAATTTATAACTATAGAACAAAAC
Organism: Maratus speciosus; assembly: GCA_963932465.1. Lineage (NCBI taxonomy): Eukaryota > Metazoa > Arthropoda > Arachnida > Araneae > Salticidae > Maratus > Maratus speciosus. The sequence continues at coordinate 2,298,399 of OZ010786.1, read as the reverse complement.
AATGTATAACATTTTTTTGTAAATAAAAAAGAAAATAAATTCAAATAAACATTTATTAATAAATAAGCAACAATAGCCGGGTTACCATGTCAGGCAAAATAACGCCATTTTGGCGGCAATTAGGTACCCCGTTGCGTATATGACATCTGTGTCTAACATTTTTCTTTTCGTTTCGTTTAAAAAAAGAATGAAGTAAAAGCCATTTTTTTTAAAGGTTTCAATTTTAAATGAAAGTTTTGTATTAAATAAAATGCTAGTGAAATACAAATTGAATTCTGAATAAAAGCAACATGATGCATTTCTTAGCATACATTTAAGGGAGGCCAAACGCGTCGCCAAATTAATTTAAAATAACCTTTTCTAAAATATGAAAAATAAAATATCTATTATGATTAAAATTTGAGTTTCCATCATTAGAAAAAAAGTATTTAAAATTAGAAAAAAATTAATATTTCGAAAACTAATTCTAATTTTTAAATTCTAATACCAGTTTTGAGATCTGTGGATCAATACAAATTTTTGGTGTTAATTTCATCGCAAAGTATTCCATATTTTAGGAGAAATCGCCGTGAAACGTAATCAGTTGTTTAATCAGTCGTTTCATAGAATCGTTACATAAATTCATTTCAATTCGATTCATTAGGATTATATATATATAGGGTAGATAAATTGTATAAACATATAAAATATGCTTGTGTATATGAAATGAAACAGTGAATAGGTTGCCAGAAAATATGTTTCCAAATATCCTTCTTCGCCAAGGCTATTTCCTCTGTTTCGCCAAAATCTCTATACTGGAAAAGTACCAAAAAATTCGGCACGTTTGTGATTGAAATAAATGGCGCAATAGCATACATTTTGGTATGTTGTTGGTATAACGTAACGGTAGAAAAATGTCGCCAAAAAACTTTCTTTCAAATCACGCCAATTCTGTGTTAATTCGGTTATAGAATAGGTCCGCTTTAAAAACACAGAATCAATTTAAACCTTTTCCTAAGTTAATTTTGCGCCAAACCACGCCAATTAACATACACCAATTGTCTGCAGGCTCAATTATGTAACTTATCGGTACCAAATATGCCAATTGTCTGTGAACTCGATTTATCTCCTTAATTAATGCATAATTAACAAAATTCTTCTACTTTTCAATTTTCCTGATTTTTAAGATCAATGGGTACTGTTAGATTTTAAAAAGCTTGGCGCAATTCGGGCTTCAGGAAGCGAGATTTCTGGCCAAATGATATGAACAGCTATGAAAACAAATAAAATGAACTCTAAGCTTTTTAAAATATCTATTCCTATATATAAACTTTTTATTTATGAATATTAATATTTTTGCTATTAATATACAATTTACTACTGTTTTTATATAAAAAAGAGATAAAGGTCTTGTTTATAGAAAAAAAATTATATAATTATTGGACAGAAAATATGCTTGAGAACTTTCCTTCTCTCACCAAGCCCATTTCTTCCACCTTGCAAAGGGCCCTAAATTGGAAAATTACAGATAAACAGTGTCGAGCAATATATTATATGCTAAAACTATCTCTGAAAAATTGACAAACTAACAATGCAAATTCTATCAAAATCCGTTTATTATAACATTTTAAAAAGGCTATTGTGATAATTGAGTTCACCAGATTACAGAATTTTTCCCAAAAAGGTATGGCTGAGCAATGTAGAAGGTCATGTTGTATACTGAAACCTTTCCTGGAAAATTATCTAATTAACAGTCCAAGTTCCATCGAAATACATTCTGCAGAATCATTTAAAAAGGCTATTTTTTCATTATAAGGTTTATCTCATTAAAGAACTTTAAACCATAATTCAGTTCCAAGCAACGTGTAACAACGTGTTATGTACTAAAACCTTCCCCGAAAAATTACCCATCTAGCAGAGTAAGTTCGGCAGAACTCGAGTTCTAAGCAGCCGAATTAAATTTCCATTTGAATTATACATATATATATATATATATATATATATGTAATATATAAGTAGAATTAGATTTTTCCAAAAATGCTGTCGTCTACTTCAGAAATAACCAATATTGTGAACGTCATTCAAACCGATGCCACGCTCATGCATTTTTGGCTTAAAATTAAAGTGTTTGGCGATAAAATGAAATCGTAAATAAACATACAATACGTAACTCACAAGTACCGTCATTTTTACAAGTACATCTGATAGTTTCTTCTGCAAGTCACGTGATGGATGAATTAAATTTTAAAAAATGTCACTGAGATATTATCTTATCAAATTTTCTGATGCATTTTTCTTAACCTGGCACAAGCGATAAATTGCCAAATATAGTTTATAACTGCAATCTTTCATATTGAATAAATCTTTCAGCATTAGGAACATTCCCTTTCATGTTTAAATTCGATATTTTCGTTTTATAATATTACAATTCGTCAAAACTGTTTTATTTTCGCCCTTTTTTTCCTTTTAAATAAAATTAATAACAGTTTTTTTGTTTTTTCGAGATGTACAGCCATTTCAATTTATTTATCAACAAAATTCATCGCCAATAAAATAATGATAACCCTTTTACCCAAAATAATAGAACTTTCCATCATAATTTTATAACTAATTCTACGTAGAACAATGTGTTATAGCTTAAAACCTTCCCTGAAACGATATATATCTAACAGTGTAAGTTCTGTCAAAATCCATGCACTAGAACTCGAAATATAGGTATTCGGAATGAAATTCCCATTTGGATTTTATATATACAAGGGGATCGAACCCGAGCTCCTCGGGTTACAGAATATAGGTGAAAACCATTTTTTTTTTAAACTCTAATTATTTTTTACATGTAATATGTGTTTTAGATTGCCCACTAACATCAAAAAGATTTTTTATATGAAAAATATCAATTATGCAATGAAATAAAGTTTTGAAATTTATTAAAAGCGATATTTTCACATGTCACCGCATGCCAAGAGTTATTAACTCAAGATTTTTCAACTTACGTCAGTCTTTCCGATCATTTCGGTGCTTTAAGCGCGTAGTTCAATCGCATGTCTGTTAAATTCGTTTCTTATTTACATTATTTTATTTATTTTTCTATAGAGGAAGTTTTAATTTTGTTATGGAACATTAGACAAAAACAACAGCTGAATTTTTTACATTTTTTTAAGGGCAAGCGGATTAACCTTTCGTAATCGAGCTACACGCGATAGTCAAATTTAAAAATAATTTATGCTTGAAAATCAATATATACAGGGTGCAATATGTTATCTATCGCCGACCTTTAATTTCTCAACCGTTGGTCGTAGACATATAGTTTCAATTACAAAAACATTTCAAATGAGCTAAATATTCATGTTGTGGCATTATTTAAAGTAAAAAATAAATTTTATAAAAATTACGAAGACTAACTTTTTATACGGTCCCCCAGTCCCTATAGTTATATTTAGTAAAAGTTTACTCATATCATAACAGATATAACACAAAAAGTTTGACATCTGTACTACAAAATTGACCCAGTTATTAAATGTCAAAGTTTGGGATTTTTGCACACGATTTTGTCTTTCATTAAGGGATCAGTTAAAAGATTAATTAAAGTAATTCGAGATAAAATCAGAGTGCAAAGTCCTTTTTACAGCGAAAGCACCTTTAGCCGGTATCACCAAATAGGGTTATTTCATCTAAAAATTTGAGCTGACATTTATGGGTCGAACAACATTCAAAAGTACCGACGATACCGGCTAAAAGTGGCTTCGCCGTAAAAAGGACATTGCACCCTGAGTTTGATCTCGAATTACTTTAATTCATCTTTTAACTAATCCCTCAATGAAAGACAAAATTATGTGCAAAAATCGCAAACTTTGAAATTCAATAACTGGGCCAATTTTTGTAGTACAGATGTCAAACTTTTTGTGTTATATCTGTTATGATATGTATAAAATTTTACTAAATATAACTATAGGGACTGGGGGACCGTATAAAAAATTAGTTTTCGTAATTTTTATTAAATTGATTTTTGACTTTAAATAATGCCACAACATCAATATTTACCTCATTTGAAACGTTTTTGTAATTGGAACTATATGTCTACGATCAACGGTTGAGAAATTAAAGGTCGGTGATAGATAACATATTGCACCCTGTATATTACGCTATCGTACGTGGCACAGAAATCGCGATTATTTGTTAATTGTTTAATGGCAACGCCCGAATAACGCGCATCTCATTGGTTATTGTGTAATATTTTTAAAAATGGAATAACAATAAATAAATAAAAAGTTTAATTAATAACTAAAGAATAAAACAATTTATATAATTAAAACAAATAAAATGAAAGTAAATAAACTATTTATTAATAAATAAACAACAACATCCGGGTTACCATATCAAGCAAAATAAGGACACTTTGGCGCCAGTTAAGTACCCCGGTGCGTATATGACATTGGCGTCAGAAAAAAGTCGCGTCAACGTAGTGCGTGTATGACACTTGTGCCGTCTTTTATTCATCTAATTTAAAATACAATAAATAAATAAATAAATGAAGGTAATTTTCCAGTATAGGTGCTTGGCGAAATAAAGAAAAGATCCATGGCAAGAAAAGAAATTTTTTTCTGCCAACCGATTTAATCAAAATATTTTTTTCAAATAAAACTACATAAAAGTTGCCGTGATAGCAAAGAGTTCGTACTTTTATGTTAGCTGGGCGCAATTCTCGCCAATAGCATTTTTTTAACTCGCCAGCAGCATTTTTTATTTTTCGAGGGGTAAATTAAAATAAGGCTTTGATGTTAAAATGAAATGGTTTATGGTATTGTTTATTCTTTTTCTTTTTTAAAGAATTTTTTTTAATTCATGAATTTTAAAGCTTTCATTTTTAAATTAAAGTTATCCATTCTAAATAAAATGAGTGAAAAATGATTATATTTTAATCTGAATTAACGAAATATGGGAAAAAAAATGCGACGGGTACAATGTTTTGCGATTTATCACCTGCGCCCGATTAACAGAAAAGTAGGGAGTTCTCGATTTCTCTATCAGAATCTTCCAATTTGGCGAAGGATTGAGCAAGTAAATTAAATTATGAATAAAAGTAACATGGTACAATGCCTAGCATACATTTAAAGGAGACCAAACTGGTCGCCACGGGCGACTAGTTATTTTAAAAACCATAATAACCCGGGTCAATTAAGATACAATTTTCAAAGAAATTGCACTTGAAAGTAGATTTTTTTCTCCATTTGACGGTTTAAAAATTGAAAATATGCGATATTTAGGAATTTAAAAAATAGCTGATATAGCACGTATTTTAATTTCATTTTTTTTTTCTGTTTTTATGAGAAAATGACAACAAGAAGGTACAGAAATATAATATTTTCTTTCCTCCGTGATTATTTTCCCTTTACTTTCAACCATCCACGACTTTAAGCAGAAATGAGGTTCTTCAGTTGCCACAATTACAAAAAATGTATTAAAAACTACAAAAAATTAATTTCTCAAAATTAAATTGAGATACAGCTTTCAAACAAATTGCATTTAAAAGAGCATTTTTTTCCTTATACGACGGTGTAAAAATTTAAAATCTGCGATGTTTAGAAGTTTAAAAATTTCAGTGGAGAAAATTGCAAAACCAAAATTTTATTTCAAATTTCAAAGTGTTGCCATTCGCAGAATGACGTATGCGTTACCCACAGATATGTTTGTCCTTTATAATATAGATAGATAATAGATTGTCTATAAAAGTCTTCATCTATTACCGAGAGATGACAGCATAAGATTGAAATTTATTTGCTTAAATGAAGGCTTTTTTTCGGTGTTTATAGATTTTTCATTTTTCAAAATAGCAAAATGAAAAAAGTAAGTTTATTTGTATTTTTTTTTTCAAAGATCCAAATAAATAAGCCACAATCTTAGCTTTTAGACTTCTTTGAAATACGTATTTTTTTAATTGCGAAATTATATGTTCGAGCCTATTTTTTTATGCATGTTTGTAACGTACAAATTATAGGGTAATAGGCGCAAATGGGTACATATTTCTAATAGCTATTTCTTTTCAAGATGATTTTGACATAACTTGTTTTATAGCCTTAAATACGATTATTCTTACTTTATTATTAATAATACTTGTGATATTTTTAGTCTCTGTAAAGAAATAAATATATTCTTTTAATAGTTCATATAAATACTAATTACAGTATATAATATACAATTTAAATGCTTAATTTACATAAATTTAGACAAAACATATAATTATGCATATTTCCACCTATGGATATTCCCATATTTAGTACGTTTACATTTTACCAAATAAATACAAAAATATTTTAGCGTAATTTGTTTCAGTATTTTTCCAGTTAATTGTGCAGCATTTTAACGTGATTTTTATCAACAAATTTCAGAAAACAAAAATTCAGGCATAACTGGGTTCAGAAAACATTGTCTTTCCACAAAATTTTTGTTTAAGCTAGTAGCTTTCATGATTATTGCAGGTGTAAAATACTGTCTTTGTTATATTTTTAAACAGATGAAAGAAAAGCTACATATTTGTAGCAAACTTCGATTGCTTCGCGATCCATAGGTTGGGAACCGCTAGGGCAGGTGTCTGAAGTTTAACGTATTTTATATTAAAAATTATTATATAATTTTTCATAACATTTCCTGGTAGTTTTAAAAACAAACAAAATTTCTTATTTATACAGTAAAGATATCACACATTCTAAATAAAAGATGAAACCTTTAATTTGATTAGACATCTTTCACTCAAAGAATTACTTGTTCTAAATCGCCAAAATACGTAAAATTTGCAAATCTTATATAAACATCGTTAAATATTTGTCAGAATTTCTAATAATGCTGATATCAGACTGAAACATTGTTTTGCATGTATACTATTTAAATATCAATAGTTCAGAATTGTATGTAATCGTATTTATTCAGATGTAAAATATAACTGCATACGGATGAAAGAATTTGCTAGTTGCTCATTTCAAAATATTGCTATCTGCCTTTTCATGCTCCAGTTAATTCTTGAGTATTACGATCCAATTCTAATTATTCAATTGCCATCATAATACTAAATTGTAAGCTTTTTATTTCATAACAAATTTTTGTTGTTATATTTTTTCAATTATCCATTCTAAAATGTTTACTCTGAAAGTATATTAATTTAATTAAAACTAACAGGGAAGAAAATTGCAGTGAAATAATGTCCAGGATTTTCATACTCAGAAATTAAATATTTTATATATATATATACCAGCAGGAATGACCGAGCTAAGCTCAGTCAAAATTGGCTTGGTTTTCATCTCGATTTATTATTCCCACTGAATCATTCTTGTTGTTTTAGATATAATTAGCTTGACCTTGAGCAACAGTGACCCAAAATGACCCACTAATCGAATTTCATCGAACATGCGATCTAACCCAATGCTCTTCTCGAACCTGAAAACGATGGAATACAAAATTTAGTGAAAATCGTTTGTCGTTTTCTAGATAAAATAAGCTTGACCCACGTTAATCTAAATTTGACACACTAATCGAAAATTATAGAACATGTGAATAATAATAATAATAAAAAAAATTCAAAATCATTTGAACGTTTTTGAGATGCAGTTAGCTTTATCCTGACCCATTATGACTCAAAATGACCCACTAATAGGATTTTTTCTTAAGCATGCGACCTAACCCAATGGTTTTCTCGTGCCCAAAAATGGTATAATACAAAGTTTTGTCAAAATCGTTTGAGCCTTTTTTTTTTTATACAGTTAGCTTGATCATAATACATTTCGACCCAAAATGATGCACTGATTGAGTTTTCTTGAGCATGTGACATAGCCCAATGGTTTTATCATGCCCGGAAACGGTATATTACAAAATTTTATCAAAATGTTTTGAACCGTTTTTTAGGTGCAATTAGCTTGACTCTGACCCAAAGTGACCCAAAATGACCCACTAATCGAATTTTCTTGAGCATGCGAACTTGGCCAATGGTCTTCTCGAGCCCGAAAACGATAGAATACGAAATTTAGTCAAAATCATTGGAACCTTTTTCTAGATAAAATTAGCTTGACCCACAGTGACACAAAAAGGACCCATTAATCGAATGTCCTCGAACATGTGGCTTCGCCCAATGGTCTCCTCGTACTCCAAAACTGTAGTATATAGAGTTTAGTGAAATTCGTTAGAGCCGTTTTTTAGATAAAATTAGCTTCACCCGAAGTGACCCAAAAATGACCCACTAATAGAAATTTCTAGAACATGTGACCTAGCCCAATGCTTTTCTCGTTCCCAAAAAAGGTTGGATATAAAATTTAGTCAAAATAGACTGAGACTTTTTTAGATGTAATTAGCTTAACCCTGACCCATTATGACCCAAAGTGAACCACTATTCAAATTTTATCGAACACAGGACCTAGCCCAATGGTCTTCTCGTGCCCGAAATTGGTAAAATACAAAATTTAGTCAAAATGGTTGGAGCCAGGTCTTAATTTCTAACAAAAAAGTACCGGAGCCCTAATATTATGTGGTACTGTTAAAAACAACTGTACCGTTTCCCCAACACTCCTTCCTACCCCCTCCCGTCACACCAATCTGCATATTTATATTTCGTACATTATTTGCAAAATTTAAAGCATTTTTTTTTCTTTAACAAAATAAAAATTTTAAATGTGTATTTCAGCATATATTTAGCTGCCAACTATTCACTTTTTAGTTATCATTCCTTCCGTATAGTAATCTTTACTTAATTTTAATATTAATTAATTGCAGAATTCTGCGATGAAATATATTAAGGATATGATTCGGAAAGTATGTTTGATAAGTTGGTTAGTAAGGATTGTGAGTATGATTCGGAAATATTGTTAACACAAAAAAGGGAATAGTTCGCAGCTATGCATTTTTATGAAAAAATGCATGAAATTTACAGAAATTAATATTTATATGCTGAAGAATGGAACATTGTTTTTCAATTTCCTATAAAAGGTGCATACCTTAACCCCTTGAGGGGCAAGCAATTACATTTGTGTAATGCTGAATTCCCCCCCGAAATTTAGAAAAAAAAATCAAAATAGGGAAAGGCAATTTTCCAACTTTTTTCCACCAAAGTTAGAAAAGTAAAATTTCATAAAAAATTTCCGGTTCAAATCTTTATTAATCGTAGGTGGGATAAAATATATCCCACTGCCCCTCAAGGGGTTAAAGTTAAATCGATTCCTTCCGCATAGCAATCTTTTGTAGTGAGACCCTGAAAATCAGTTTAAATTAAAAATTTGTCACAGTTATCGGAAAGATTCGATGCTTTTATAGAATAAAAATTAAATTTAAAAAATCAAAAAACCCGACGCGAACTAATTAATTATTTCTCATCAATTTGAAACTATATTTTTATATTACTTACCTATTTTTTTTATTATTATTTACGTGTATTGATGACTTTTAAATTGTGTTTAATTGTTAGTTCCTATCTATAAAGACGAGGCCTATAGATGTCTATGATGGTTAGAGTTTCAGTAAAGCTAGAGATCCTACCTTCGCAGCTTCCAGGTTGTGTAATATTTAAACGGAGATTCTGACTATAAAATAGTCAATGAAACATCGTCTTCATTTTGAAAGACCTATCCAATGATATGCCACTCAATATAGTGCGTAATTTTTTTTCCGTCTCAACTGCCATTTTGAATTTATAAAAACAAAATCTAGCCTATAACCATCGGACGGTTAAGAAGAGTCGATAGAGACCTCATTCATTAAAATCCATCCAGCCATTGGGGTGCTTTGAGGGTATAAAGAAATCCATGTACCCAGATACGCGTGAAACACATAACCCTTCTTGGCAGTCAGGTAAAAAGGGGGGAACACTGTTCGATTGCTTTCTATCAGAATAACATTACATTGTAATTATATCTACTTACAAATGAAGGTGACTTCGCAAGCAGAGCACAGCCTTAGCTTGTGCAGCATGCATGATACAAAATAAATAAAAAAAATCACTAACGTGATTTTTATACTCGTACGCAATAGAAGACCAAAAACCTCAAACAAACAAAACATGAAGCTGATGCTCGTTGGCCAAAAACAGAAAATATTCTTTTCACGTTAGATATCGAAATAATAATAAAAAAAAAACAGTCAATTAAAAATTATCCTATTCTCACCAAAGAAAATCGAACTGAAAGCAAATTCGTTGTTCAGTCTATTAAGTAGCGCCGTATCAACATGTCGTCGCCATCAATGCCAGACATTAATTTAAAAATATCGCTGGAATAGAAAAACACTATATCTGTTTTTCCTTCATTTTGATCAAAATATTATTAAAATGATTTGAAATAGAATATAATACGTAATTTTGAAGGAGGAAAAGTTTTTTTTTGCTATACATGTATAAATAAAATTTTGAATGTAACACAGATTGAGCTCGAGTCAGTCCAAGCCCAAAAACTAATATAAAAATTGAGTTCGTTTTATCCACATCTCCTACGTGTGCGACACATTACGTCACATATAAGTGTTTTGATAAAATTAATGCTGAAGCTTGGAGATGAGAATGAAAGGAAAGAGTAATTTAGGCTTCGGTTTTTCGGAAGTGCTATTACACTGGGCTGAGCCCTGTATTTATGAGCTCTGGTGGATTCCGACCACTATTTAAATATTTAGTTAAAACAGAGAAGTACCGGAGTTGGGCTCCTGTGGGATCCGGCGCAAATTAAGCCCTGGTTGGAGCCATTTTTAAGGTAAAATTTATATACCCACACAATTTTTGCTCGTATTATAGTAAAGATATATGAGTAGCTAAGTTTTAAAATCAATTTATTTTTAGTTTTCTTGCAATCCCCTTACAAAATATCAATTACTAAATACTGAAGGAATAAGATTTATTGAATAAAATATTTAACTAGTTTGTATTTATTGTTATGTGTATCACCCTTTGATTTTTATGTATTTCGATGCAATTCGTTTAAGGAGGCATTGGACTTTCAAAATGGCGAAATTTGACTAAAAAATCATTTTTCTTGTGTGTGTGAATTATGAAGCTAAATTCTCAAATTCATCTTATGCAAAACCAATTTTTCAGTTAAGACTCTTTTTCGCAGAGACACAAACTTTTATGCTTGTAAACAAACTATATATTTAAACAGTTGTTTATACAGTAGCGATCAAAAGTATTTTGACAAAGATAATAATTCACTTAATTGAAAAGAATAATAAAATACATAAATCCTTCATTTATTTTATTTAACCATATTCAATGTTTTAATTTTAATAAATTAACAATAAATATTAATAATATTAGTAAAATTATATATATACTATTATATAATCTCCGTCAAAAATGACGAAAAGTGAATGATAAATCTTCAAAGCAATAGTTAAAAAAATATTTTTCTGGCTTAATAATAATAATAATAATAATAATAATAATAATAATAATAAAAAGCATTTTAACAAACTAGGGGGCTCGGCCCCCTACGAGCTACGCTCGCCAACCCCCGTCCAGACACCGCAGACTCTAAATGCACGCTAATTTGATCGGCTTTAAAAAGATTTCGAAAGATTAAATTATAATTTAAAAAACAGTGGCGATCTCCCTATAAACGAATTTCTATTCATTTCTCTTTGATTGGGGAATTTTAACGCCAAATCCACTGCGGTACTACTTGATTATCCTGTCGACCAATTTCGCCAAATTATATAAATCGCCAAACCACTCGCCAAATTATACAAATTGATATAATTTTTATTTTAAATAACGGAAGAACAAATAAATTCGTACAACATTAATAAAAACACAAATAAAACGTCGAAATAAAAATAACTTGATGACGTATACACGTGTAACAACATTTCAAAATAAGCTAATATAAAAGGAATTAAGTAAAGAGAGTCTTTGTCTCCTGGTATTTTTTAACAAAGCGAAAAGAAAGTTCTTCTAAATGAGACATTTTAAATTAATTCTCAAAATATCAAATAAATGTCTAGCGCAATTTCTAAATTTAACTTTTTTGCAATATTATTTTGTGTTCATTTTATGTAATAACTATAATGTGACGTAAATATGACGTAATTTCTCCTAAGACTTCTAACGCATGTTAATGAATTTATTATTTTACAATATCCTTTCTCTTTTAAAATTCACGTGTATACTTTTTATGACGTAATTTTTAATAAGTTCCTGCTTTTTATACGTAATTATTTAATTCTAATTTGAAAGTTTTTTTTCCTGTTTATAATAGTCACGTGAAAATAAATTTTTCATTTGAAGCAAACATTATTGCTTACGCTTTTTATACAGTTGGCAACAGTTTAAATTAGTACAATTTTCTGAAATCTGTAAAAAATATCTCTAGAAATGCTGAAAATTTGAATTTAAAATAGAAATAAAACCTGAAAAAATGAGTGAAAATAAAAAAATTAATGCAATCTGCACTCCGGCAAATTCTAACGCATAAAATGATCTAAAAATGATTACACTGCCATGTATAGTTTTTGCTGCTATAAAACTTTTTTAGTGGAACGATTTTTGTCCAACTTTAGCATTAAATAACTCTTAAAATAATTCTTCGATTTGAAAACTGTCTGCATCAGCGTGTTTATCAAACATTTCTGTATCAAACTACCGATTTTCGTATTTTTGTATGCATTATTTTTCTTAATATTAACGAAGAAAGACCTCCTGTCACAAAAAATTCAAAACCGGCGGCGGCGGCGGCGGCGGTGACAGCGGTAGTTACTTTTTTTTAGAATAGAGAGATTACAACGACCATCTGGAAAATCATTTTTTCGAAGACTAAAATTTAAGACAAAAAATCGCCCGGAGTTGATCATACATTACGTACGCCATGAATTAAACATTAGCATTCCTGGATCCATCATGAACACATTGTAACAGAAATTTCAGTTTTACAATTTTCAGTACTGTAAATTTTTAAACTTCTACGGAGCTGGTCATACATTACGTACGCCATGGATTAAACATTAATATTCCTGGACCAATTTTAAATGAAATTTCATTCTTAAACTTCTAAACATCCCACAATATTACTTTTTACACCGTCGTATAGAAAAAAACATTTACTTTTAAATGCAATTTGTTTGAAAGCTGTATCTCAATTTGTTTCTGAGTTATTATTTTTTTTTTTTTGTAGTTTTTATTACTTTTTTGTCATAGTGGTAACAGAAGTATCCATCTCTGTTGAAAGTAAAGAGAAAATACAGATTACTGAATAGACCAATCAGAAAACGAATAAAAAGCGGATTCAACCAATATAATGCTTCAGATGTGTTTTTGATTTCCTACCCTGGCAGAGGACAATAACCATTTTTCCAAATGCTTAAAAAAAAGAAAAAAAAAAAGAAGAGAAGATGCCTTATGCATTTTGTTAATCAAAAAGTATTATCCTTTGATTTTTTATGATTAGAAATTAGAACAAAGAAATTATGTAAACTACAGTTTAGTCACCAGCGCTTAAACGCGCCATTTCCAGCTACACATTCTATGACGAAAATGCTTGTTTAGGTTCCCTCTACATTAAAAATTTGTTGTTTAGTGGGACTTTCTTTTTTTGCTACAAACTATGTTAAAATTCATAATTTTATCTGCAAGATAATTAAAATATTTTGTACCGATAAGAAATATTCATTTTATTTGCAATATTTTCAAATCTGATAAAATGCATTGTAAAAAGAAGTACGATTACAACAGAAAGTGCTCCTAATTTATTGGGAACTAACACGACCTACAAAGGCGCTGCTCACAGCTTTCAGTACAGAAATAATTGTCCCTTTTATCCCTTTATCTACTGACGGTACTTATAATTACCATTAAAATAAATTGATATAAAATTAATTTAATACATCGATTAGTAGTAATACAGTTTAGAAAGAGTTATAGATGCATTACTTTATTATGTTCTAAAAGCATTATGGGTTAAACAAGAAAAAAAAATATTTTCTAAAGGATGATTTCTTTGGCCTTTGCATCTTTTCAGATTTTTTGGGGTTGGAAGGGGGGGGGGATTTTTCAATTAAGAAATATTTCTATTGTAAGAACATTATATTTGTAGATTGCCTAATTCTACAAAATACTAAGAAAAATATTTAAAATAAAATATTTGAGTGGGGTTATAAATATTACACAAAATCCCTATAAATTCAAATTTAATTAACCCTTTTAAATCCTTCAATCCTTCTAAAAATTATTAAATAATTATGTAAATCTTCTAATTTAGTTTCAAAAATTCTCGAAAAATGCTTTAGAAGATAAAATTTTCATGAATTCATAATTCAGTACATAAAAGGTTAATTTTCCTTTAAATAATGCTTAAGTGCCTTTGAAATAATTCTTTATTGTAAATGCATTTGAAAGTTTTAGATATTCAAATTCGGATAATTTTTACTTTGTCATATAAGACAAAAAACAAATGTCACAGGAAATCAAAATTGTGCAAAAGAATAATCATTCTGAATAAATTAAAAATACGTGTAATGCAATGTGCTTGCAAGGACCTTTTTAGAGCGAAAGTTGTATCTTTTCTCCACTAGATGGCGATAGTTATCCGTTATTTTTAATTCAGAACTTGTTGCTGTTGATGATGACGATTTGGCCCTTAAATTTAAAACTTAATTGATAGCTTTTGAAGGTTTTAAACAATGTTAAAATATTTAAAGGGCTTAATATGCTATTACAAATATTTTAAGACCGGTATCGGCGTTAACCTGCATTTTTTTATGAAGCGTTCAAAGAGTCATTCATTTGTTTGTAGATTTGCTGGAATTTGAATCTGAATGGCAACAATATCGTATGTTTATACCTGATTTCTGTGTTTATAATAGCTTAATTTTAATTTAGAACTTAATACATTACAAATGGATATGATACACATGTTTCATGTGAAAATATGCTGAACAGACATGATTTCAAGTAGAAAAAATTATCATTTAGCCGTCATGCGCTAGGATATGTTTTTCATTAAGCCTAACATGGCATTTAGCTACGGTCCATTCGCAGACCAGAGTGGTTCGCACCGGCATGGTTCCGACAGTTTCCTGCACTCAGATTTTATTATAAGTAGATATTTATATCTGAATTTTGTCATGCTGTAACTCTCGAATTTTTGAACCGATTTGGATGAAATATTTTGGCCAGCTTCATCCGCCATGCTGTATCAAAATGTCGTCCAGTTGAATTTTGTGAACACGTTTGGAAAATTTTAAGTTTCCTAACTTTCTCTTTAAAATGACCTATGTTGTTAACTTACACTGTATGACTCTTTAAAATATATTTTAACTTTTCTAAAATTCTGTTTAAAATGATACATGAGAGTTTGCATTTTGTGAAACGTAACATTTTCTATAAGTATACAACGTTAGAAAACATTAAAAAAAAATCTAAATTTCCAATTGCCGCCATTTTGAAACAAGATGGCGGATGAAGCTGGACAACGATCTTGGTCAAGACATTAGTATGTAGTATGCATATGAAAAATGTCATCCAAATCGGTTCAAAAATTCGAGAGTTGCAGCATGAAAAATTCAGATATAAATATATATGTATATATACATATATATATATATATATATATATATATATGGATATCTATCTATCTATCTATCTATCTATATCATCATCATCATCATCATCATCATCATCAACAACAACCGTTTTCAATCCACTGCTGGATGTAGGTCTCCCCCAGATTTTTCCAATGTTTTCTGTCTAGTGCTTTAGTCATCCAATTTACACCGGCTACTTTTCTGATTTCATCACTCCATCTTACTTGAGGTCGTCTTCTTGGCCGTTTTACATCTCTGGGATACCACTATAGGGTGTTTGTGCTCCATCTATTGTCTTGTCTTCTTGCAATGTGCCCAGCCTTTTTCGATTTTAGCCGTTTAATTCTTTCAATGATGTCAAAAACTTTCGTCTGACTTCTTATCCAGGTTATTCTTTTTCTGTCTCTTCTAGTTATACCTAGCATACACCTTTCCATACTTCTCTGTGTTGCTTGTAATCTTTGTACCATCCGTTTTGTTAGCGTCCATGTTTCTGCTCCATAAGTTAGTAGAGGCAAAACACATTGGTTAAATACCCTTCTTTTCAAACAAAGGGGCATGCTACTCTTCAGAATAATATTGTTCTTCCTAAAAGCACTCCATCCATTTCTTATCCGTCTATTGATTTCATTCATGATGCTATTATCCGATGATATTTCCCGCCCAAGGTACACATAACTTTTCACTTCTTTAATTTCAGCGTTGTTGTAGACAATTTTCTTTTTTTTTTATGCAAATGAATTGAACATCACCTTAGTCTTTTCCAAGTTTATTTTTAATCCCACATTAATGCTAGCTTCTGCCAAATCTTTTAGCATATTTTCCAATTCTTCAGGACTGTTACTGAAAATTAAAATGTCGTCAGCGAATCGGAGATGACTTAAATATTCCCCATTTATTCTAATCCCTTTGTTTTCCCAATCCAGCTTCTTGAAAATATTTTCTACGACAGCCGTAAAAAGCTTAGGCGGAATGGTGTCTCCTTGTCTTACCACTCTACCAAGCTTGATCTTTGCTTTTTCTTTGTCCAAGCGAATATTTGCTGTTGCTTTCTTGTAAATTTTCTTTATAATATTGATGTCAGGTTTGTCTATACCAATGTCCTCCAGAGATTCTACTACTGCTGATGTGTAGACTGAATCAAATGCTTTTTCATATCAATAAAGGCAAGGCAAAGAGTTAAATTATATTCCTTATGTTTTTCTATGAGTTCCCTTACCGTTTGGATATGATCCATTGTGCTGAATCCACTTCGGAATCCTGCTTGTTCTCTAGGTTCAGCTGAGTCCAGAGCTGATTCAATTCTTGTCGTTAAAACTTTTGTGAAAATTTTATAAATCACTGATAGTAAGCTGATCGGACGGTAGTTTTTAATGTTTTCCTTCTCTCCTTTCTTGTAAAGTAGCACCATCACAGCATTATTCCAATCTTCTATTACATCTGACTTCTTGAGACATTTGGAAAACAGTAAGGATAGCATTTTTGCAAATTCTTCTCCTGCTTCTTTGATAAGGTCGATTGTAATTCCATCTTCTCTGGTGCATTTACCTTTTTTCATAAATTTAATGGCTTGTAAAACTTCGTCTGTCATCACTGGGATTAGGGCTTAGATATATATATATATATATACTAGGGGGTTCTGCCCCCTGCAAGCTACGCTCGCCAACCCCCGTTCAGACGCCGCAGAATCTGAAAATCTAAAAATCTAATGAGTTTTAAAAATATTAGAGAAGATTAAATTATACTGAAAAAGCTGTGCAGATCTCCCTGTAAAAGGGTTTCTATTCAATTCCCTTTGACTGCAAAAATTTAATGGAGAATCAGTTGCTGTTAAAACATCCAATGGTTGTTTTTGTTTTTCATTAAAGAGGATCAGTTAAACATTTGAAAAGAAGCTAAAATAAAATGAATTAAGCATTCAGAGTCTTTGTCAACCGATATTTTAAAACAATCTCTATAACAATAGCCTAAATCATGTGACTATCATCAACAGTTCCGGGCGGAACACTTTGCTTTTTATATTCTAGGAGCCATTTTGATACTTTAATGTTATCCAGGCACAGGTGATAAGTCGCCAAATATTATTCTATCCCCATCATTTCATCTATATTATGATAGTCCAAGTCATGTAACTGCCATAAATAAATACACTCAGATCCCTTCGCCTTTCATATGAAAGTTTGGAACAAATGCCATCCCCATATTGGCGCGATTTTTTTCCAACGCCAATTTGGGGAACGCATCAACAGCATACACAACAACATCCAGCTTACCATATCAAGCAAAATAACGATACTTTGGCGCCAGTTAAGTACCCGTTGCGTATATGACATTGGCGTCAGAAAAAAATCGCGCCAATATGGGACCGTATATGACATCTGTGCCGAAAGAAAAAAAAGCCGGGTGCAAATCTCGCCAATATATTTTTTTCAACTCGCCAGTTAGCATTTTTTTATTGTTCGAGTGGTAAATTAAAACATTGATTTGAAGTTGAAATTAAATGTCATGGTTTGTTACATAATTTAATATTTAGATGTCATATATTTAGATGCCAGATGTCATATGCATGTTTGGCACGATTTTTTTTTACGAAAATTTGGCGAAAGCCTCGTTTTCGAATACCAGTTACATATGCATTTTTGGTACTATTTAGTTATCTCGTCGACAAAAAATCTATCGCGTACTATAAGATTAAATGTCAATAATGCTTGATCGTAAATGTCACATTCACTTGACTTTTAGCAAGTTACACGTGTTTACGTCATCAAGTGATTTTTATTTCGACGTTTTATTTTTATATTTATTAATGTTATACTAATTTATTTGTTCTTGCGTTATTTAAAATAAAAATTTTGTCAATCTGTACAATTTGGCGAGTGGTTTGGTGATTTATATAATTTGCGAAATTGGGTGACGGAATAACTACTACATTGTACCGTATTTTTTAATTATTTTCTATTATTTTCAAAAAGAAATAGCAAAAAATAATTACTATAGAACAAAATAATTTATATAAATTTAAAAAAGAAATAAAAGTAAACATACATTTATTATTAAATAAATAACAATAGCCGGGTTACCACGTCTATCAAAATAATGCCATTTGTGCGCCAATTAGGTACCCCGGTGCGTATATGACATCTGTGTCTAATATTTTTTTTTTTTTTTTTTTAAGAAGTGAAAGCCATCAATTTAAATGTTTCATTTTTAAATGAAAGTTTTGTATTTAATAAAATGATAACAAAATACAAAAAAAAAAGCATTATTCTTAGCATAGATTTAAAGGAGGCCCAACTGTCGCCAAATTAATTTAAAATAGTAACCTTTTCAGAATTATGAAAAAAAATTTCTGTTATGATTAAAATTTGTGTTGCCATCATTAGAAAAAATGTATTTAAAATTAGAAAAAAATTAATATTTCGAAAACTAATTCGAATTTAAAAATTCTAATACCAGTTTTGAGATCTGTGGATCAACACGGATTTTTGGTGTTAATTTCATCGCAAAGTATTCCATATTTTAGGAGAAATCGCCTTGAAACAAAATAAGTTGTTTAATCGGTCGATTCAAAGAATCGATACAGTTCAGTCCTTTCATATATTCGTTTCATAAATTCGTTTCATTAGGATTTTATATATAGGACGTGGAATCCGTCGAATTTCGACGAAAGAAAATGTTTACAAAGGAAGTGTTGCATCAAATTTATAATACATCGACAAAAAATAATTAGAATAAAAAATCCATCTTACACTTGTTAATTTAACTCTCCAAAGACATATTTTAACCTAAGATTAACAAAATACTTTTTTCATAAACTTCAACTGTTAAAATTATTGAAAAATTAAACTTTATTCATATACGTAATCAGTAACATATAATCAAGATAAGTAATTTTGATTAAGTTATTAATTGATGCTTGGTATTACGGAATGAAAAATCCGCATAAATGATTTCACCTTCACATAATCATAGAATTTTCTACCTTTACTTCTAAACCGAATCAAATCATTTTCCACGTTTCACATCCATATTAACCATTTAAAAACATTTTAACGCGCAATAGGTTATTAATAAATATTTTTTCAAGCTTGAAGTCACGTTTGTCAACTATTACAACTTTCCATGTTAAAATTCCCACTTGTGATTTGAGGTCTTAGTATAATATCTGTACCTGCGCGTAAAAATTCCAGAAATTTATAACTTTTAGACGTATTCAAGGGGAAATATCTCGTTTTATCAAATAAAATTATCGTTTACTTTTAAATATGACGTCATTTTCAGTCGCTGAAATATTTTGCCTATTGTCTCAAACTCAATATCAGCAAAATGAAAAAATAGTGAAATATAAGAGCTTCATCAGGGAAATTGTGTCTTTTTTAAAGCATAACGTCATTTCCTGTTCAAATTTTTAAAAATGATATTTTTAATTGCAATGAGAAAATGGCATCAATAAGAATATAATCAATAAAAATAACTAATCCACTTTTAATAGAAATGAAGTACTTCAGTTGCCACGATTAGAAAATTGGTATTAAAAACTATAAAAAAATTAATATCTCAGAAATAAATTGGGATACAGCTTTCAAACAAATTGCATTTAAAAGTGCATTTTTTTCTGCATACGACGGTGTAAACATTTAAAATGTGGGATGTTTAGAAGTTTAAAAGTTTGCAGTAGCGAAAATTGCAAAAGCGAAATTTCACTTCAAATTTCAAAGTGTTGCCATTCGCAGAATGACGTATGCGTTACGCACAGATATGTTTGTCCTTTATAATATAGATAGGGTAGATATAATTTTATAATATTATTAATATTTATTGTTAATTTATTAAAATTAAAACATTGTATATGGTTAAATAAAATAAATGATTGATTTTTGTATTTTATTATTCCTTTTAATAAAATGAATTATTCTCTTTGTTAAAATACTTTTGAGCGCTACTGTATTAAAATACTGTTTTCTCATCATTGAAAATTTGCACCTTTCGAAATTTTTAAATATTCTATACGCATTGCTTGGTGAGCACGTCTGCCAGCATTAACTTCGATGGGCAATAAGTTATTTTGATTATACCATTCTGGCATAGATGTCTGATGTGGTGATACTTAATTTCGACGTGTTTAGTCCTTGTCTGTGCCTTTTCGTTTTCGGTCAATCTTATGGCTGATAAGTTATCTTCGTACAACGTTACGGGTAGTTGTTGACGCAGTTCGAGGTCATTTAATAGGTCTAACAACCACGAAATCTCTTGACCTGCATTAGAGGCAGCGATATATTCAGCTTCCGTGGAGGAGAGTGCTGTGCAACTCTGCTTCCTCGATGACCATGCCAATATATTATTTCCTAATTTGAACAAGTTTCCAGTGGTTGATTTCCTGTCTATTCTGTCGTTTCCCCAATCGGCATCGCTATATGCCGTTAGGATTGGAGGTTTTGTTTTATCTATGACGAATTTAAGATCTTTGGTAGTAAGCAGATATCTAATTAATTTCTCGATAGCTTGCCAATCGACTTCCCTTGGGGATTCATTCCTTCTTCCCAGGATGTTAACGACTGATGCTATGTCGGGTCTAGTTAAAGTTGCAATGTATAGAAGCCCTCCTATAGCCTGTCTAAATTTTACGTTATCTCCCATTAGTTTCCCGTTTGGATCTAGATTAAAGTAGTTAGTATTCATGGGTGTATACGTAGGCTTACCATTTAACAAATTGAATTTTTCTGCGATTTGTATTATTTTGTGTTCCTGGTCTAACTCTAGATTACCGTTTGCTTTTTCCTTTATGTTTATGCCTAAATATTGTGCGACTTGACCCAAATTTTTGATTTCGTATTGCTTTGATAATTCAGTGTATATTTCGTGTGTGTCTGTTTTGTCTCCTGCGACTAAGATGTCATCAACATACACTATTATGTATGCGATTTTTCCATCTTGGACTCTTTTGTACAGACATTTGTCTGACGCGCATTCAACGAAATTTAGTTCTTTTAGAGATTTACTTATTTTTTGGTTCCATGCCCTAGCTGCCTGCTTAAGGCCGTAAATCGCTTTGTTTAAACTACAGACTTTATCTTCTTCCCCTTTTGTTATGTATCCCTCTGGCTGATGCATATAGACCTCCTCTTCTAAATCGCCATGTAAGAAAGCAGTTTTGACATCTAGGGGAGTTATTTTAAGATCTTTGTACACCGCTGCGTTTAAGAATGCTCGTAGGGTGGTATGCGCTACAACGGGTGCGTAGGTCTCGTCGAAATCGCTTCCATATTTTTGAGCATATCCCTTAGCGACCAATCTGGCTTTATATCGCTCTATAGACCCGTTCGCTCCCCTTTTTGCCTTAAACGTCCACCTACAACCTATGACGCGTTTTCCCGGGATAGGTTTTATTAATCTCCAAGTATTATTTTGCTTCAGAGAATCTATTTCCTCACTAGTGGCTTTTAGCCATTTATCTTTAGTTTCTGCGTCATTGATATTTTGTAGGTCTGTCCATGACTTTGGCTCCTGAATGTGACACAGGTTTGCGCTTATTCCATAACGGTTAGGTGGTACACCACGATTTTGTCTCTGCGATCTTCTCGGCTCAAGGGATGTGTCGGTCGGGGTGTTATTCTGATCATCGTCGCGCTCTTCTAGATCAATTTCAATATTATCTGCGGGAGTTTGTTCGATGTTTTGATTTTCTTTGGCGGGTATAATTTCCTCATCTTTTATACCTTCTTCGAAGAATTTTACGGTTCTAGATATTATAATTTTATTTTCACCCGTATATATCCTATAGCCCTTGCTTCTGAAATCATATCCCAACATTATTCCCTCGATGGCTTTCTCATCTAATTTATTTCTTTTAGGTTTGTCGACATAGGCAAATGCCTTACATCCGAATGTTTTGATGTTCGAGAGATCGGGTTTTCTTTTATGCCAAAGTTCATAGGGTGTCATGTTATTTTTGTTAGCCTTTGTTGGTAGACGGTTGATGAGGTAGGTGGCAGACATGACAGCTTCCCCCCAGAATTGCTTAGGTAACTTGGCGTCCGACAACATGGTTCTAGCCATTTCCACTATCGTTCTATTCTTTCTTTCTGAAACACCGTTCTGTGGGCTAGAATAGGGAACACTCAATTGACGCTCTATCCCGTTTTCTATCAGGCAGTTTTCAAATTCGTCACTGATATACTCTTTTGCGTTATCGGACCTGATTGCCTTTATCAACTTGCCAAATTTATTTTTTGTTAGCGCTATGTATTCTTTCAGTTTGATAACGGCTTCCGACTTATGCGCGATTAAGTATGTTATTGTGTACCTGCTATAATCATCCGTGAATGTTATAAAGTACCTTTTCCCTCCTATCGTTTCAGTATTCATGGGGCCACATATATCGGAATGTGCGAGGGTACCGATGTCTTTGCTTCTGTTTGTGGCTACTTTAGGGTAGGGCAGAGCGGAAAGTTTCCCTTCAATGCACTTGGTGCATCGCGTGTCATGTTTACATTTGTTAGTTGTTATCCCATTGGCTAATTCATGATTAACAAGGTATTTAATATCATCAAAATTTTTGTGTCCGAGTCTTCGGTGCCACAATGAAATACAATTTGTATTGTTACAGAAAGTTTGAGTACTTATAGTATAGCCGTAATCATCTTCAGGGTTTAATACGTAGAGATTATCATTTAATTTAGCTGTCAAGATTATATTATCATCTTTGACAAATAAACATGCATTTTTCTCGAAAATTACCTTTATATTATTTTCAGTGGCTTTCTTAACTGACAATAAATTGCCCTTTAGTTCTGGACAGTATAAGACGTTTCTTAGTGTAATGTAGTGGTTTTTGTCTGTTTTTATTTTTACGTCGCCCATACCTTCCGAATTAAGCCTTTTTCCATTAGCGATTGTTATATTCCCAAAATTCCCGGCTGTGAATGTAGCAAAATTTGTTTTTGCTGATGCAACGTGCCTGGTGCAACCCGAGTCAATGATATATGTGTTTGGATCTGTTGTTTGTGTTTGGTTAATTTTTACTGACTCAATTTCAAAATTGTTTTCCACTGGGAAGAGAGGAATGATCGATTGGTTGACCTCATCCTCTATATTTGATTTGCTGTTAAAGCAAAAATTCGAGGAGTCTGTTTTACTACCATTGTGCTGATTTTTGGGGTTTACCGAATTGGCTTTAAAGTTGGCATGGTTGTTAAATTTATTACTGTTATAATTTTCACTTCTTTGGTAATTGTTTTTCTGTTTGTTTTTTAATTTGTAACACTCTGAACGAGCGTGCCCATCTCGTTGACAGTAGCTGCAATATTTTTTGTTTCCTTTATTTATTATTTTATATGCTGTGTCCCTTGGTCGTGTGCTGGTGTTTTTGTATTCGGTTCGATGAGAGTACTCGTCGATGAGTTTGTTTTTCACAAACTCGAGGTCTAGATCCTTTTCGTCTCTAGCCTCCGTGCTCGTTATAAGAGGAGCATATGACTGAGGCAAGCTGCAAAGCATAAGAGCCACGATGTGCGAATCATTTATGAGCTCTCCAATGGCAGCGAGTTTGTCGCGGATAGTTAAAATATTGTTGATATGTAGATTTAAGTCTCCGCCCTCATTGAGCCTTTGCGAATATAGTTTCCTCAAAAGGAATAATTTGGATGATAAATTCGCCCTTTGGTGAACACTTTTTAATCTTTCCCAAATTTCTTTGGGAGATGTCAAATGTCTAATATGCACGATTTGTGTATTTTCAATGCACAAACAAATTATGGCTTTCGCCTTAGCCGCGTTTTTAGTATATGTATCATCGGGTGTGGCAGGTGGAGATTCTGTTATATATTTAAATAAATCGTCTTTAATTAACAGATTTTATAATTTGAAACACCAATGATTGTAATTATTATCATTTAGTTTCTCCACTGCCGTAATTTCTTTTGTGGCTGACATAGCGTGTTATTCAAGTTTTATAAATTCTTTGATAACAAATATATTTACTATAAGAAGTTTGTGACTTTCTTAAAATAATTTCTTAGAATATATTCATAAATATAAATAAAATGATCAGTTATTCACAATAATCAATCAATATTCGTTCACAATAATACTCTTTTTGCGATATTATATATATCGTTATTTATTCATGCACATTTATTTTTATTTTCATGTATATAGTTCAATATTTCATATCTCATATGTGCATCTTGTTCATCATTTTATCACAATCAGATAAACAAATTTTTATTACTGGGTTTTTATTTATTTATTTATTTATTTATTTACTTTCCCCTTCAACTCATCTCTCATAATCTATTAAAATATCTAGAAGGGGTGAGTTCGCGATTAGCGTGAAGCTAAAGACCCAGTATAAATATAAATAGTTATACCAAAAGTTTTTTCATTAATAATGAAAGATAGAAATTTATTTTCTTACCTTTCTGGTAAAGCAGACATATGCTGGTTTACTTCATGTGAAAACAAACTATATATTTTATTTATTGAGTGGATGTGAAAAATATCTTCTTAGAATGATGGGAATGCACTCGTAGAGAAAAAACTATTTAATGCACGACGATGTCTAGGTTACATGGACGAACACATACACACTAAAAAAAGAATAAAATAAAAGGGTTAAATGTGGGTACTATAGAAGTAATAACATTAAAATCCAGTAGGAGACGCAAGTCTTCCATTGAATGAAGAGTTAACGCACTAAGAAACCGTGCGTCTTGGCCTCACGATGTCGGGCCTAGAAGTGGGAAGTAATAGGGGCCCACAAGAGTTAAAACAGAGTAAAAAAAAACTTGAAACAATACAGTCTGCTTAATAAGCAAAAAGGTTCTATTTAAAATCAGTTTATCAGGAAATTTCTGTGGTGCTGCGATCTGTTGACGCCTTTTCGAAACACAAGTCTTTTACACAATCCTTCTTTAGTTTGTGACCTTACGCTACGATGACTCACGGAAGTGTCGCCATCTTGGAACATATTTCACAACTAAAAGAGACGCGTTGCACGTATCACGAAGAAATCGTCATTTCACAAGCGAAGTGATGTTTGACATAAAATTACTTACACTGTGACGTTTTCCAACATTAGTAATAAATTCTTTTGAAATTTATGCGGTTTATCCCCTATACAACAATAAATATATATTAGCATAAAAATTTGCAGCTCAGGTGTATTTTAGTGTTGAAATTTATATGCATATGAAAACATACAGCTGCTTTTTTAGAAAAAAAAAAGCTTAATTATCAAAATATATCTTTTCCCTCTTATACATGAACAAATTAACAAATGTTTGTTATAAAAATATTTTTTCCTGCTTATACTTTCATTGACCTTTTACAATCAATTCCGACTTCAAACATATAAAAAATATCTTATAAATTAATATTATCACATTGTATGCAAAAGAAATGCGCATGGAACATTTTTAAATAATTTAATTTTTAGTCGTATTAAAATATTTCAAATTTAATAACTTAAAATATTTTTATTCTAAAAGATTTAACTAATGAAAACCCGAAATTTTCGCTTCTTCTGACAAGAGGTTTTTCCGTTATGGCTTAAAAATTCATCCTTTGTAGTCCGTTAAGTAACGATAAAAATAAACTTAAAATTACGAATTCCAAATTTAAGATCTTAAATTATTTGACAGTATCATTTACCGTTCGGCATCCGAAGATTAAATGTACTGAAAACAATTGAAATGTGCTATCAGAATACGGTGTTCCCATTAAAAAGTTCAGAGTTTGAAAAATTTTTAGTATAAAATCGGCAGCAAAATTTATTTTTAAAAAATTTGAAAGAAAACGTAATTCCTAATGGAAAAACTATTCTCTTCTTTCCCATTTTTCCAGCGATTAAACTTTTGGGATGTATCACTTTTATTATACTGACTGTATACATCAGTGCCTGTACTTAAAATTTAGAACAGGAAATGCTTGTGTGAAAGATACTTGTAAAAAAGAAATGATTAATGGGGGTTTTAATCTAATTTTAAAACCCCCTTTTTAGGTGTGTTCGTAGTTATATAAATACATAGCACCTAATGTCGTCGTTCAGTCCGTCCGTCCGTCCGTCTGTCTGTCTGTCTGTCCGCATATAACAGAGCAAAAACTACCCAACCGAATAGTCTGAAATTTTAAATATATGATTGTTGCAAAATTTTGTCGAGCCATTTCAAATTTTATGAAAATCGGATGTATAGTTTAATTACAGGGACAGTCAAATTTTTTCTTTACATTACGGCCAATGGGAAAAATTATTGCAAGTGCATTTTAATGATGTTACAGCCTTCCGAATAGTCTGAAATTTTAAATATATAATTGTTGCAAAATTTTGTCGAGCTATTTCCAATTTTTGGAAAATCGGATATATAGTTTAGTTACAGAGGCAGTCAAAAGTGTTCCGTTACATTACGGGGAATGGGAAAAACGTTATTGCAAGTGCATTTTAAGGATGCTACAAACTATGCACTTTATGAAGTGCAAAAAATTATACATTCAGTACAATATGGGGTGTAAAAAATAATTATAAAACTAGTTATAGTAAGAACGCACCTCATTTGCCTCGTTTGACGAGCAATTTCCAACTTTTTTTAAATTTGTGTTCACCATATGATACAGTTGGATTCGCAGTTGCTTTTACAGAATTCTCCAATCGGTACATCGAACGTATTTTCGACTATTAGCTTATCTTAGATATATGGATAGCACACGAATTTTTAATGAACATTCAAATTTTATTTTCTGTTGTAAGTCCTAATAATGAAAAAATATAGATCCGCATACCGTAATATCAGAATTCCTTAATGCCTCTCCAAAGTATTATTAACAATAATCTTATCAGTCTTTTCCATTAAACAGGCTTACATATGCATTTACATGCTTTGAAATGTTCCCAGAACAACAGGATAGAATGCTAAAAATATCTCTAATGCATGATTATATAATGATGGCGTGTTCTATTTCTATACGTAGACAAAGTAATATACTGTCTTCAGAGAAACAAACAGTATCAGAGTTTGTTTAACGCAAAACGAAACAGCATATAAATATATATAGTTATTATATATAAATTTTCGTTATTTCTGGTGTATCTGATATCGAATTCAGGAAAAGTACGCACATTTTGTATTTTGGAGACCATGAAATTTAGTAAAATAATGAATGTGGCTTACTAGTAAATATTTAGAATAAAAATAGCCTTTTAGTTCTGTAAATTCATGAAACACAAAATAAAGAAACAAGAGTTAAAAAATTAAAAATAAACTGCAAACAAGGACGAAAAATCATGCGTCAAGCACATATTATGAAACTCTTTCCAACACTTCCGTAATACTTTAACAAAACTTCGCCGTTTAATATGGTAAAGAAGATAACTAACTAAACATTTTTGAAAACGTATGACACATTTCAAAAACCAAATTTCAACAATCTCGCCCATATCCGGGAAGGGACTCCAATTCTTTTGTGCAGCTCTGTATATGATACATATATTTGTACAGATTCTACATACTATATTAAAATATAGTTTCGTAAGAACATGCATAAAACAGTTGAACATTCACCATCAGCAATTACTACCATTACATGAAAACACGCTTGAATTATTTTGTACATCATTGTACATTGCATACAGATATTTATACACGTCAAATATTAAGCTGAAATTTAATTCAGGCAAAAATATGCTTAAAACTAGTCTTTGCGGGCCACCGTAATACTTACCCATCAAGGATATGCCTAATATAAAATATGATAATAAAACATGTGTGTAAATATTTATAAAATGCATTGCAATTCCAAAATGAAATATAATCGTAGGACAACTCTATGATAGATGGCCATAGTTTTTAAAGATTAAAATAAAAATTCTTAGAATGCAAATAAAAGAAATATTGATGCATATTTAAAATTCTTACACATATGCTCATAATATTGTGAGCAAAAATTAATTACATTTTGAGAACCAAAAGTGAGAAACAAAATTGTAATTAAAATGGCAGATGGCCATCCAATGCAAAAAAGAAAAAGTGATGTTAAATAGCAAAAAATAACAACTTTCATATAGTTAATCATGAAAAACATATAGCAATTTGTAAAGATGAAGTTATATGATGGAAAATGAGTTAATAAACTCGAATAAACAAAACTTGAAATAATATTTCAATACTTCACTTTTCGTAAATTCTTACCCCATGTTTAGCAAAACATCTTGATAATTTGTACACGTTTCATGGAACCACTTCAAGTACCTTATGCATTGTATCCAAACATCCTTTTTGGATGTGATATTATATCGTTCTGCACAAGGACACAGTGATCCTAATCGAATTATATTCACTCGGAATCTGTAGATTCTGATAATTTTAAATGTATTACATTTTCTTCGTTGCTGGTAGTGATTTTTTTTTTTTTTTTTTTTTTTTTTTTTAACGGGATAATTTTATGTTTATTGCGTTAATTTAGTTTATTTATTAACTTTATCAGATGAAAGTTTCCGACGTAATTAGTATTTTCTGAAACAAATATATCGTTAGGCTTATTATATTATTATTATTATTATTGAAATATCGATATTAGTTCAAATTTAAACAATTATATCAATTAATATAATTATAAACATAAACGTTATATATTTATTTTAAAATAATTATATTTAGTTAAAATCTTCACTCCGTATAATTTTGAAATATTGATTAAAGGTGGCCATCTCTCCTGAAATTGAAGGACTGATGGTCGCCCAATTTAAAGCATCAATTGTCACTGTACATCTTTGTTTTAGAAGTAAAGATTAGATTATATACGTGCTTTAAAAGTCTATATAGTAAAAAATATATATAACGTACGTTCTGAAAAACATTCAGATACGTAAGACTAAAAAAAATTTCAACCACTAAGGTTACCCAGTAGTTGACACCTTTAAGGAATTTTTCGGCGTTCGTCGCCTTTGGTTCGTGCAGTTTTCAATTAAGGGAAACAGTTTGATCATTACTAGGGGGTTTGAACATTTTTCCACAAAATCATAACGTTTAATGTCCCGAAATGAATACATTTTGTAAAAATTACTAGGGGATATGAAAACATGATTTTTGTCCAGACGTTGACACCATCGTGAACGTGAGATTTTAGTAGTTGACACCTTCGTGAACTAGTAATTGACACTGACTGCGACAGGGCCTAAATTAATAATAATAAATACTCTTTATTATTATATTACTATATTAATTGCCCCATATGAAGACATAATGATAAGAACCGTTAATTAGCAAAATTTTTTAAAGAAATCAGAAGTTTTAATGAAAGATCAGAAGTTTAATCAGAAGTTTTAATGAAAGATCAGAAGTTTAATCAGAAGTTTTAATGAAAATAAAAAAGTCCCATACATCTGAAATTATAACATAAAACCACTTACTTAATTAATCTCAGATAACAAAAATGAAAGATCGAGTGCAAAATCAAGCACTAACAGCCGATACTTTACCTTTTCATTGGGGTTTTTCCTTCAGCTTTGTATTTCAGAGTTATTCTAGGCACGTTAAATTTTTTAGCCGCTGTTTTGTACCCAGCTTTGTTGACTTTAACGTATTCTACGGCAGCTCCCATGCTCTCTTCCGTGTAATTCCTAAAATTTCCCTTCGTAGGTGGCATCTAAAAAAATAAATAATTAATTTTAGTAGTTGACACTCCCTAATTTCAATAATTGACACCCTGTGTCATCTATTGATTTAAATGCATTTTTAGTTTTTCAAAGGTCAGTCATGAATTTATCTGGTAGATTCCAGCTTATTTTCATTGCACTGAATTAGATTAACAAAACCCCAACATGAAAGAGTAGTTGACACTCACACTCACTCCCGCTATTTTGCACGAAATGCATCAATTTTATTCCAATACAATTCTTGGACATCGAAACAATCAATATCAATCAAAACATAACCAGAAATTAAGATAAATTACGGGTTTTAATACTTACTGTAACGTGCGATCCTTATCACTTTTCTTAAGATAAATTCGAAAAATTCAACTTTGCACACATGCTTCTTTGTTGTCTTCCGCCATATTGGAATTGGGCTAGACTGTTTATAGTTTTAGTTCTCAGTTTTGCCGCAAGGTGATAGATTTTAAAAATTCCGTGTCTCTCATGTTCCTACCTGTGACGTTTTCTTGTTACATTACTGTTTCTACAAAAGTGTCAACTATTGGTCCAGTGTCAACTACTGGGTACTTTACCTTAAATTAAATAAACATTAAAATTATACTTGCTTTTTATATCGAAAAAGACAGCTACGCGCCGCAATGAATAAGTTCGTTGAACTATTTTCTACGAACAAAGTTTATGTTGCAATCTATGATCAAGATTTTGAAATATTTAGACTGGCCATCTATCCTAGAGTTACCCTGTATTTTAATATTTTTAATACATAGTGCCCGCAATTCATGCTCTATTACTGAATTGCGGGTATTGTGCTTGATTATCCTGTCGACCCATTTCGACAAATTATATAAATCGCCAAACTACTCTCAAAATTATACAAATTGGCATAATTTTTATTTTAAATAACGAAAGAACAAATAAATTAGTTAAAGATAAATAAAAATACAAATAAAACGTTGAATTAAAAATCCCTTAATGACGTAACAAAGACGTGTATGTGTAACTTGTTTAATGTTAAGTGAATGTGACATTTACGATAAGCCATTATTGGCATTTAAACTTATAGTTTGACGATAGTTATTTGGTCGACGGGTTAATCGAGTAGTACCGAATTGCTATTGACTAACAGTTTACTGCGTCGGATTAAGCGTCTTATTTCCAATTAAATAAATCTTTGAATTGAAATTTGAATGAAGTACAGGGTTATGAAAAATCGAAGAGTGGGAAAAATAGGATTACACATATCTCGGCAACTAAATATCCGATCGACTTCATTCTTTAATCAAATTTTTGGTTTTGTTATTGTCTTTTATATCCACTCCTTAAAATAAACAATTTCGAAAATTTTTATATAACTTTTATCGGAACTATTATTTCGGGAATCCGAAAAAAATAGTTCCGGATAATCGGGTTTACTGATATTCAATAGGTTTCTTCCCATTATTATATACTAAATACACACCAAATTCCAGGTCTCTATTTCAATTTGTTCGGGAGATAGAGCGTTTACAGACACACAGACACACACACACACACACAGACGGACGGCAATTTTTTGTTCTAAAAATATGCTTTTCGGAATCTCCAGTGTCTGAAATGTGTAAATCAGTCAATTTTTTTCCGACTTTTAAAACGATTATAAGACTTACCCTATACTACGTATGATGGGTAAGTAAATACTGACATCGAACTTCCAGGAATTACTTTCCATAGGCGGCAGTGTATCCAGTACTTTGTATAGCCCTGTATATGATTTTACTTATATGCTACAAACGTCTCTTAGTATACTAAATGTAGTTGAGCTTGAAAAAGGATAACTCAAATTCAAAAAAATCTTTAAGTAAATCATGCTCATTCTCAGTAATGGTTACAAATTCTTTTGTATAGCCCTGTATATGGTCTATAAAATTTATTCACAACACGTAGTATGCAAAAATTTATTTAAAGTTTAAAAACCCATTCCATAACTAAAAACGCACGTTCACCAATTAACTTTAATAGACAACACGTCGGATACAGTATCGTACCCAAATATATTCTACGTGTCCAATAAATAGCATACAATAGTTCTTTCTAGAACAATAGTTCTTTCAATCTGTCAAAAATGAAACATTAAGATAATAAACATTTTTTAAGGTAATACGATGATGTGGTAATTATTTCTATGAAGCATTTTTTTTTTTTAAGATAATGTTTATAATACATCGATATCAGTAATGATTTCATAACCAACTTTTTCTATTAGTTTATGCAAAAATCGTAAATATATATTTTTTGATTTACCTAATATTCGTTCTATGTGCTTTGTCTGCTAATCTCACATATTTTTAGTTTGAGACTTTGTCTTTATAATGGAAGATGGCTGGTTGTTGCCGCAACGGTAGTCGCACACTCGTTTGCAAACGGATACTAAACGTGTCGTGACCTCCGTTTAAACAGAAATACAAACCCGCGACAAACATCCGTATCTCAGTCGTTTTTCGAACAAACACCTTTTGTCCTGTAAAAGGCGCTCTAAACGACAGGTAACATGGTGAAAGAACGCGGGGTGTACGTGAAGCTTTGTCAAAGTCAAACTCTCTGTTTTTTCTCCAAATGTTACAAATTTATCATTAAATAATAAATTCATTTATTTTTTATGTATTAGCATGGGTGTCTTAAACAAGCAACAAAGATTCTAATTAAAAACGGAAAAAAAAGGCATTTGAATATATATATGTATATATATTTTGAACATGAATGATAATTCCACTCCCCATCTAAATAATTGTAATATACTATTCGCACTCTACCGTGTTTTAGAAATAAGTTCAATTTACAGCATTAACAGTAGATTTTGTCAGATTCAAACTGTGATACATATTTTGGCATGATTTGTGGTTTTCCACAGCAACTGTATAGCAAATATTTAAAAAATATTTACAGTGCATGCAACAACTTTAAATAAAATAATTTCTGAAAAGAAAAACAGAATAAGGTAATATCAGCTTTATAATGAAAACTAATATGGAATTTATATTCATAAATTATTCTAAAGCAGAAGTTACCGAAGCGTAAATGCATGAACATATCGATAAACGAGTTGGCATGCACCTATTATTAATTCACATGCGTGACACATACTACATCATAATCACAACATAAATTCGTATCTAGTCAACGAATGCTGAGTTCTAAATAAATCATTTGATATTTGTTGGAAACACTTTGTTTAACACTTTATGTACTGAATTATTAATTCTTGAAAATTTTATCTTCTAAAGCATTTTTCGTGATTTTTTGAAACTACATTTGAAGATTTATATAATCGTTTAATAAATTTTAGAAGGATTGAAGTATGTAGAAGAATTAATTAAATTTTAATGTATAGGGATTTTGTACAATATTTATAACCCCGCTCAAATCTTTTATTTTAAATCTTTTTCTTAGTATTTTGTAGAATTAGGAAATGTACAAATATACAGTTCTTACAATAGAAATATAGAAATATTTCCGAATGGAAAAATCCCCCCTGCCCCCCTAACGCCAAGAAAGCTTAAAAGATGCAAAGGCAAAATAAATCATCCTTTTAAAAATATTTTTGTTTGGTGTAATCCATAATGCTTTTCGAAAAAGATAAAGTAATGCATCTATAACTCATTCTAAATTGTATTACTACTAATCCATGTATTAAATGCTACTGCAAGAATGTAAACATCAAATTAAATGCACACGAAAAATGTGACCATGCATAGATTATTATTATTACTGATCTCAATTTACTATAAAACTAAATATTCGATTCAAAATTTTATAGTTATTCTCGATTTTGGCATTCTTGTGTAAAACAATGAGCATAATTAGCCAAATTCAGCAAATTGTAATTATTTATCAACGTGTAATATATATCTGCACCTTCACTGTCCCTAATATTCCACTTCTACGCCTTAAATATCAGAAACTCTGAGCGTCTATGATCTTTCCTGCATTTTCACATAAACTCTGACAGAACCGAAAGACATTAAATTTCATTTCTTAGTTTAATATTAAGTTATCTTTTTATAATACTTCACCCACACTGTTAAATTTTGCTGCTAACTGTCCAGCTATTCGACTCATTTCATAGATAAATATTACATGTAATTTTAATTGCTCCCGACCAATGACTGTACCGTTTTCTGCAGATTTTAATCAGTGCATATATTGCTTATAACATAAATTTGTTAAAATAATTTTTGCTTACAGGTAATTTAACTTGCTTTCTGGAAACGGAAAATTACGTGACAGACAATTTAAGGGTTATTATTATTACTTACTGCCTAAAGTACCCGACGTTGCCTTTAATTTTAAGAATGTTTGTTTTTTTTACGTAATTTTTACTCTTTTTATGTGCGTTCGTAATTATATAAATACGTAACACCTATAGTAGTCGTTCAGTCCGCCCGTCTGCCTGTCTTCCATCTATCCGTCCGCATATAACAGAAAAAAATCTACCCAACCGAATGGTCTGAAATTTTACATATATAATTGTTGCAAAATTTTGTCGAGTCATTTCAAATTTCATGAAAATCAGACGTATAGTTTAATTACAGGGACAGTCAAAAGTTTTCCTTTACATTACGGCCAAAGGGAAATAATTATTGCAAGTGCATTTTAATGATGTTACAGCCTCCCAAATGGTCTGAAATTTTAAATATATAATTGTTGCAAAATTTTGTCGAGTCATTTCAAATTTCATGAAAATCGGATGGATAGTTTACTTACAGGGACAGTCAAAATTTTTCCGTTACATTACGGCCAATGGGGAAAAAATATTGCAAGTGCATTTTAATGATGTTACAGCCTTCCGAATGGTTTGAAATTTTAAATATATAATTGTTGCAAAATTTTCTCGACTCATTTTAAATTTTATGAAAATCGCATGCATAGTTTAATTACAGGGACAGTCAAAAATTTTCCGTTACATTAAGGCCAATGGGAAATAATTATTTCAAGTGCATTTTAGTGATGTTACAGCCTTTCGAACAGAATTAAATTGATATGCACTTATGAAGTGCACCAAAATATACATTCAGTACAATATGCGGTGCAAAAAATTATTATAAAACTAGTTATAGTACGAACGCACCTCATTTGCCACGTTTGACGAGCTATTTACAACTTCTTTTGATTTAGATCTGATGACAGATTACTTACTTAGTAAATATAATCGGTGATATGGATTGAGACCGAGATTAAAACCCTTTTATGAAAAGTTGTTTCCAAGTATTTTGTTATTTAAATAATTTTTTCATGTTTAAAAAAATTGGCAAGCACAAAAGTTCTATGAATTTTATTTTATTTTTTAAAATCTGAAATCATTAAATCTGAAATCTTTATTTCAGCTCTTCGCTAAGAATGAGCTCTAGGGAGTAGATTTGAAAACTGCGAAAACAAATTCTGAGAAACTCAAAATGTTAAATTTGCCAATATTTCCCTAATCGAGCTTTATCATGTTTCAATACTTTTTTTTAAACTCATATTACATTATATATTCACCTGCTGACGTCCATTATATTTTCAATATGACACAGTATTCTATTTTTTTTTTTTTTTTAATTCGTCGAACTATTTATTTACTTTTCATTTTTACGTGGAAATCTTGCAATAGAAAAGTTATGACGTAATTTTCACCTTTTCTTAAATTCGTCAAACCATTTATTTCATTTTCTTTTGTCACGTGGAAATCTCGCAATAGAAAAGCAATTGATGTGGATTTTTAATTTTTGGCAACTGCTATAACGAAAAATGCCTCCAATATGACGTAATATTAATTTTTTTTTTAATTCTTCATACTATTCATTTCATTTTCATTTTTCACATGGGTATCTTGCAATAGAAAAGATACGACGTAATATTAACTTTTTTTAAATTCGTCAAACTATTTATTTCATTTTCATTTTTCACGAGAAATCTTGCAATAGAAAAGTAATTGTTGTGGTAAGAATTTTATTGTGGATTTTTAATTGCTGACATTTATGGCTGGCAATTACAAAAAATGTTTAAATTCGATAGGAAATAGCTGTTAAATTGTTGTTTTTTTATTAATTAAAAACTAACTATAAGTTATTTCGATTCCGGATTGCTTTAATTGCCCCGGCCATGTTTTAATACATATGTAAGTATCATTTCACAATTCTGGCTTCCAAACTGTGAATTTTTTAGAATTAAAACAGACAGACAAATTTTCATATTTATATATTTGACTAGGGGGCTCTGCCCCCTGCAAGCTACGCTCGCCAACCCCGTTCAGACAACGCAGAATCTAAAGACAAGCTAATCTGATGGGTTTTAAAAATATTAGAGAGGATTGAATTATACTGAAAAAAGCTGTGCACATCTCCCTGTAAACGGGGTTCCATTCAATTCCGTTTGATTGCAAAAATTTAAGGCCGAATCAGTTGCTGTTAAGACATCCAATTTTTGTTTCGTTTTTGATTAAAGAATATCAGTTAAATATTTGAAAAGAAGGTAAAATAAAATTAAGTATACAGAGTCTTTTTCTCTCGGTATTTTAAAACAAACTCTATAAAAATAGCCTAAGTCATCTGACCATCATCAACAGTTCCAGGAGGACCACGTCGCTTTTTATACTCTAGGTGCCATTTTGGTACTTTAGTGTTAGCCAGGCACAGGTGATAAGTCGTCATATATTATTCTATCGCCATCATTTCATCTATATTATAATAGCTCAAGTCATCAACTGCCATAAACAAATACGGTCTGATCCCGTCGCCTTTCATATGAAAGTTTGACACAGATATCATACACGCCTCATATTGGAGCGATATTTTTCCGATGCCAATTTGGGGAAAGCATCAACAGCATAAACAACAATATCCGGCTGTTTTTTTTTTTTTTTTTTTTTTTTTTTTTTTTTTTTTTTTACGAAAATTTGGCGAAAACCTCGCTTTCGAATACCATGTAACTGCAGTTACATATGTATTTTTGGTACTACTTAGTTATCCCGTCGACCAAAAATCTATCGCCAAACTATAACATTAAATGCCAATAATGGTTGATTCTAAATATTACATTCACTTGACTTTAAGCAAGTTACACGTGTTTACGCCATCAAGTGATTTTTATTTCGACGTTTTATTTGTATAATTATTAATGTTATACCAATTTCTTTGTTCTTTCGTTATTTAAAATAAAAATTACGTCATTTTGTATAATTTGGCGAAATTGGTCGACGGAATGACTAAGTAGTACCGTATTTTTTAATTATTTTCTATTATTTTCAAAAAGAAATAAAAAAAAAAATAATTGATAACTATAGAACAAAATAATTCATATAATTTAAAAAAAGAAATAAAAGTAAATAAACATTTATTATTAAATAAACAACAATAGCCGGATTACCATGTCAATCAAGATAATGTTATTTTGGCGCCAATTAGGGTTCCCGTTGCGTATACGACATCTGTGCCTAATATTTTTCTTTTCGTTTTGTTTTAAAAATAAGAAAGAAGTGAAAGCCATCAGTTTTAAATGTTTCAGTTTTAAATGAACCTGCGTCTCACTAACATAAAAATAACGAGTTCTTGATTTCTCTATCAGAATCTTTCCATTTGGCGAAAGATTGTTCAAGTAAATTGAATAATGAATAAAAGTAACATGATACATTTCTTAGCATACATTTAAGAGAGGCCAAACTAGTCACCAAATTAGTTTAAAATAATAACCTTTTCTGAAATATGAAAAAAATATCTATTATGATTAAAATTTGAGATGCCATCATTAGAAATAAGTATTTAAAATTAGAAAATTTAATATTTCGAAAACTAATTCGTATTTAAAAAGTCCTTCCGGCCAGTGCCGGGAGGAAGAGGTAGCTTTCATATTCCTTATTTTAAAAAAGCCAACTTATATTATTCAAACACACGAAGCTCAATTTAGTGGAAACCGAATATAGGAGATTCGATACTAATTTTTATCAATACTAAATCATTATGAATGAGAATTTCGCGAAATTAGTCAGCTTTATCCAAGCTGCTTTTATTTAAAGTAACTTATATTTGGCTGCCAAATTCGGCGATTTCTTTAAGTGCCTGCCATTTTAAGACAACATGGTGGATGAGGCTAACCAGTGAACTTGGTCGAGACCTCAGTAATTGCTGTGCACATACTCACTCACATCGGAATCGGTTGATATATAAGAGTGCTGTCGCAGGCAAAAATCAGATTTTTCAAAGTGTCACCGACATTAGAAATTGAAACTGCTATATCTGTGCCAATTTTTAAGATGAAGACAAACAAAAAATGCTCCTGAATCCTTATATCAAGGTCAAATACTTAAGAAAGAAACTTTTTCAATTTCTAATTTTTTTGCACCTCACTTTCAACAGAATTTTTTTAATTTGATGGCCGCCATTTTGAAACAAGATGGCTGATGAGGCTGGCCAGCGAACTTGGTCGATATATTGATGTATACTATCCACATGCCTTCTTACATCGAAATAGGCGAATACGTGTGTTATCGCGTGACAAATACAAGATCGTTTCAAAGTGTTAGCCATGCTAGAAATTCAAAGTGCTATAATTCAACCATTTTTTAAGATATAAACAAAAGAAAGAATTTTCAGAAACAAAATCTGCTCCAGAATCTTTGTATCAAGGCCAAACACATAAAAAAAAATCTTTTTCATTTTCCAATTTTTAAATACCTTAAATTAATTTTTTTTAATGGCAACCCTTTTGAAACAAGATGGCGAATGAAGCTGGCCAACGAACTCGGTCGAGACATTGGCATGTACTATGTACAGAGACAGACCAAGTTACATCCAAATCGGTTCATAAATACGCCTGTTATCGCGTGACAAAAATCAGGTCGTTTTAAAATGTCAGCCACAATAGAAATTCAAAATGCTATAACTCAGCCATTTTTTTAGATATAGACGAAACAAAACCTGTTCCGGAATCTTTGTATTAAGGTAAAACACATACGAAAATAATCTTTTTCATTTTCTAATTTTTTGGTATCTCATTTTAAATTTTAAATTTTTTAAAATTTTTTAAATGGCCGCCATTTTGAAACTATATGACGGATGAAGCTGGCCAACAAACTCGGTCGAGATATTTGTATGTACTATGTACACGCCAAGGTACATCCAAATCGGTTCATAAATACGCCTGTTATCACGTGACAAAAATCAGGACGTTTCAAAATGTCAGCCACGCTATAAATTCAAAATGCTAAATAAAGTCTAAATGTCGCCATCTTGTGTAAACGCGTTTTTTTGGGCTCCGCCATTTTGCTTCTAGCTACGGAAATACCAGGCCCACTTCAACTGTTTTTGTACCCACGGATGGTAATAAACCAGAGGAACACGAAGCTGCCTTTCAATCAACTATATCATGCACAGTTAATTAGCTACTAAGTAATTAGTAATTAGCAGGGACCATGCACAAGCCAGCCGCCAAGAGCGAAGCAAGCAGCCAGCGGTAGGACGCTACAGGTTAGGACCGGTCTAAAGAAGGAAATCTCCGCCGAAAAAAGAACCCCCTCCCTGTAAGGCGCTTGCCTTGATCAAGATCGTAGCTCTCCCAAACGCCATTTTCTCCAACACTGGCTACTTAGAGGTAAAAGAAGGACGCCATCTTTTAGTAAACAACATCTTTAGACGATACAGGAGTCCTGGCGGGGAAAAACAATACGTAAGTAATTTACAAATTAAAATTCTTTAGGTTAAATTCTTCATTACTACAGCTCCTTTTTTTGTTATTTTTGTTCCGTTTAACACAGTATTATTTATTATATTCATTATAAAACTGCCCCTTAATTTTAATAACTCTCTGTATTAATTAATCAGCTCCTTCACCTTTTATTCTCCAAAACTTTTATTTTTCCTAATAACCTAGACATATTATTCAACTTAATTTAATATAATATTCAGTCATTTAACTCCTACAGTTCACATTCTTAACACAGCATATAGATTCCAACCGTGTCCATACACCACATAGCTAATAGATAAGTAACAATAGAAGTTAGGGTGCGTCAATCATTGCCCAGTACAATAGATATTCTCCCCTACGCATCGGACTAATCCTTCGTGCACCTATAATCCCTTCGTCTTCAGCATACCAGTTCATTGTCTCCCAAGTCCCCACTCTTTGAAAGATCACTAAGAACTAATAACTTTTTTTAACAAACTCCTCCCACAGCAAGCATTAGTGAGCCATTGTATTTTAAATACTATATATTCAATTTTTCAGCTCCGCAGTTCCTAGTTTCTACAGCTTACTAAGAGAACAACTAACTCGCAATTAATCAATTAAGTATTCAAATTAATACTTTTGATTAATCAACCAAGTTAACAAGGACTAATAAATCAATAGTGTCTTTCTAAGGCTTTTAACAGATTCTATACCTTTATTCTACCCACTTCCAGCCTATTTAAGGATTTGCTTAGTCCCCCCCCTTCCCCCTAGTTCATTTTTCTCACTGCATTTTAGGAGTTA
This sequence comes from Maratus speciosus, assembly GCA_963932465.1. Lineage (NCBI taxonomy): Eukaryota > Metazoa > Arthropoda > Arachnida > Araneae > Salticidae > Maratus > Maratus speciosus. The sequence goes on along the minus strand of OZ010786.1, from coordinate 2,257,757 downwards.
GTAAGTGATTAAATCTTATACCTTAGCATTCTTAGTACCCAACAGAGCATAAGTTCTAGCATTCTCTCCCCCCCCCCCACAATTGTTTAACTGCTTGTAAACCAATTACCATTAGTATTTATTGTGTGAAATCAATTTATGTTTATGTATCTTTTCCTCCCCCCCCACTCCGCTGGGAAGTAAAATAAAATAAACAAGTACACTTAGAGGTGAAAACAGCGTAATAGAACACAACAAAATGCCACCCGGCACTCGCTCCTCCTCTAGGAGTAGCATAAACTCTCCAACAGACATACGTAACAATAAACCAAAAATCAACTCAAAATCAACAACACTAAAACCCAAAATACAAAAAAAGACACCAGTAGTGGCAGGTGGATCCAGCTCCGCTCGAAAGGAGCTACCTGGTCAATGATTGAAGAATTCAACTAAAAAAGAAGAGCTCCCCGAAAAGACAGTAATAACACTGAGGAATATACAAGAATATTTCGATCTTACCAACGATGACGAGACAGAAGGCGATTCCGACGAAGATAGCCAACAGAATGCCTCAAACATGGAAAATAAAGAGACGATGAAATCAAGAATAAGCTAATGAGCTATTGTGATCTGCCAGAATCAAATAAAAGAAGATCGTTAGAAGTTGAAAGAGGAATGCTGGCAATTAGCTATATTAAATCAATCGCAGCAAAATCTACAAAAATCACCGCTTCGACGCGCACGGCCATAGAACGAGCACTCCAAATAGTGATAAATTCAATAATGGAGATCGAGACTAGGGCTGTGCACGCCGAGGCCAGTATAGAAGTTATGAAACAATCAACAGCCTTAAGAACAACGATCAATGAAGAAATAACTGATAATGAAGAACTGGTAAGTATGAAAACGTCGGTCGTAAAATCATATGCAAGAGCTGTACAAGAAGCTACAGCTACAGTAATAGTCCAAGCTAAAGAAGACAGAACAGCAGAAGAAGTGGAGCAACAAGTAGCCAGCAAGATACAAAACAAAGACGGGGTGAAAAACGTCAAGAAGATACGCAACGGTATGAAAATAGTACACTATGACGCAAAAGTTTAGACAATGACGTCATTCAGCTTTAAAATGTAGAATTATGACGTCAGAATTACAAAAACCTGTAAATATATTCAAAAACTGATTTAAAATGCTATGTACAAAAGACAGTCGTTTTATTTGCTATAATACTAATTTTTTTCATAAAAATTCAAATGTGCTTGTCGCAAAAGTTTAGACACTATTCTAAATTTCTTTGAATATTCGCTGGCATATGCAAATTTAGAATCGATGATGTCACAAATTTGGAGTACTTAAGTTCTGCAAACGATTGCGCTTCATAGTCGACATGCCGAGAGCTAAAGAAATTCAAGTGAATGAGCTTTCAAGGATTTGGCAGTTGAAAGGTGAAGGGAAGAGCGTTTCTGAAATTTCTGCTATTATTAATAGGTCAAAAAAATCTATTTATCGAGTTTTATCGAGTGGTTCCGAATATAAAGCAAAATGTCGGTCTGGGAGGCCACGTGTGACAAATGTACGAGAGGATCGCCTGATACAAAGACTAGCGAGTACTCAACAAATGAGCGTACGTGGAGTTCAAAGCTCATCGGGACTTTCTGTATCAAAGGATACGATTCGTAGACGAATTTTGGAAAAAGGAACAATCGTTTATAGCAAAATGCAGAAGAAACCAGCTCTGAAACCACATCATAAGTTACAAAGACTTATGTGGGCTCGAAAGCATATGTCATATGGAGAGAAATGGCAGTCAGTCATATTTAGCGATGAAAAAAAGTGGAATCTGGATGGTCCAGATGGTTGTTTATCGTATTGGCATGACTTGCGGAAGGAACCTCGACGTTTTTTTAGTCGCAGACAAAGAGGGGGCTCGGTGATGGTTTGGGCAGCCTTTTGCTATAATGGACAAGTATCTTTGACCTTCACCAGTGGTCGTCAAACTTCACAACATTATACACAGACATTAGAAGAAAACCTACTGCCATTTGCTGAGCTTCTAGGGGGTCCTCAGTGGGAATTTCAGCAAGACAATGCTTCAATTCACACTGCAAAACATTCAAAATCTTGGTTTAATTCCCATAATATAAGAGTTCTCGACTGGCCAGCATGTAGCCCAGATCTTAACCCTATAGAAAACTTTTGGAGCATCATGTGTCGCAAAGTTTATAGCAACGCTAGACAATACTCTTCTGAAAAGGAACTTAAGACATCTATTGAGAATGCATGGTACGATATCGATCCACAAACTATGCAAGATTTAGTTTCTTACATGCAATCTCGTGTATATGACGTAATACATAAGCATGGATGCGCAACCAGGTTTTAAAAATTGTTTATTTCGATTTTATTTAATTTGTGTCTAAACTTTTGAGACAGCAGTTTATTTTTGTTACCATTTAATTTATTGCAATATGCACAATTCCACTTTTTTTTGTTATAAATATTGTTTATATTTACAGCACATTAATTTCAAGCAGTGATTTGAAAATTGAATAAATATTTTTCAAAGTATGTAAGAATTTCTTCATTGTCTAAACTTTTGCGTCATAGTGTATGTGATTCGGCGGCACAAGCCACGAGGATAAAAGATGCCCTCACAGAAAGCGAAGAAAGTAGCAGCGGTTTGAATATCAAGACAGCAAACATGAAGATGAAGAGAATCATAATCTTCCACGCACCAGAGGAAACAGATGAAACAACAGTGAAAACGAAGATATGCAGGAAGATAGGCATCAGCCCTAAAGATAATCTGGAAAAGATACGGACCCTACGGTATCTGCGGGCATCAGCGGGAAAAGTGCACATACCGGTATCGCTCCCCGAGCCCTTGGCAAATCACATGCTCAGAGAGAAAACGGTTTGCCTGGGACTGAGGGAATGCCCAGTAAAGAACTATGTCACAATTCTAAGATGTCATCGATGCCAAGGATTTGATCATCTTGCAAACCAGTGTACCCAAAAAGAAGAATACTGTCCAATTTGTGCCGGACACCATAGATACGAAGACTGCCCCCAAAAATACGAAGCGGTGTGTCATGTGCACAACCTTCAATGAATGAAATAAAGATCACCTCATAGCACATCTACCAGTTGACCACACGGCTCATGACGGGAGGTGCAGGGTCTACCGTAAACTACTGACAATAAGGCAGTTGGAACTAGAAAAAGGGAAAACAAAACTAACCACGGGTGAGGAAGTTTTAAAAGACTTAGTAACAGTAAATACATACGGGGTATTCCACGATTGTATAGGCGTACACAAGCAGAAATCAGAGAACGTGAACAAAGAGTACGTGAACTAAATAGAGTCAATTATGCACCACGCCGACATTAAAGACAGCGCGTGCCAAAAAGGCAACCAAGCGTTAAACATGCAAAAACAGAAAAATAAAAAAATACATATAGCAAGCTCCACCGCAAAAGAAAACTCGCAAGATAAAGACAATATTAAATTCATACAAATTAATCTACACAATAGCTTTCATGCCACTAACTCATTAAAGGGTTACATGAGTGAAAACAAGATTAACATAGGACTGCTTCAAGACTACTATCAAAATAAAAGAACAGAAAAAATAACAGCCTTTAGCGATAAAAACAGCATCTGGAAAGTAACCTAAACAAAACATAACCGATCAGCCATAGTAACGAACATAGGCACAAACCCAATAACAATCGCAGAAAAAGAATATACAACAGCAATAAAAGTAGAAAATAAGAAAGAAACTATAACAATAATAAACGTATATGCTCCCCCCTCGGCAGATTTCGCAATAGTACTTCAGGAAGTGGAAGACACACTGAAATTAGCAAAGGGCGACATTCTACTGGCGGGGGACTTCAACGCACACTCGCAACAATGGGGGTACGCAGATATAAATGACAGGGGTGAAAAACTTACAGATTTTCTACTCCTAAACTCGCTCTTTGTCCAAAACCCTCCAGGAGCACCAGCGTCTTTTAGTACAATAAGGGGACAAAAGAAACTAGAGGGATGGCCAGATTTAACAATAGCTACAACAAAACTAGGGACTGAAATTACAGATTGGGAAGTGAGCGATGATGAATCGGGCAGCGACCACAAGTATATTAAATTTAAACTACAGTACGATAACACTAACTATCAAAGACACAGGTTAGAAACGAAATACGGAAAACACGCTAAATTTGAGAAAACAATAAAACAAATAAGAAATAGATATATTAAAGATCTTAAAAGAATAACAAACACAGACCAGTTAGATAAAATAACCTTAAGACTCCAAAACTAAATTAAAACAATAGCGTTTAAATGTTATAAACAAAGGAAAGCACCTGTCATAACAGCGCCGCAATGGTGGACGCAAGAGGTTAAGATAGCAAGAAACAGGGTCAGAGCGTTTAGGAGAAAATTTCAAAAACAAGAAGACGGGGAAAAAAACAGAAATTACACATAGAATACAAAAAAGAAAGGGCAAAACTTAAAAAAATAGTACAAAAAGCTAAACGCGATTCATGGAAGAAATACTGTGAAGAAGTTAAAAATACATACGGACCACAATACAAGATAGCGTCGGGTAAGAAAACATGCCCATCAAGGTTAGTCAATATCCTGCCAGACAACAAAGAAGTCACAATTAAAAATACACTAAACCACTTCATAAATAGCCTTTACTTAACAGACCCAAAAATAGAACATAAATTAACATCGGAAAAGCCAAGAGAAGAAGAAGAAAACCCCCTGCAATCACGCGACAAGAGCTGAACAGGATAATTAAAAACATTAAACAAAACAAAGCCCCTGGTTTCGACTATATTGATTATAACCTAATAAAACGAATTCACAATGCAGCGCCACAACTTCTTTTAACATTATACAATACTTGCCTCCACTTTAACTATTTTCCAAAATCTTTCAAAATAGGTACAGTGGTTCTGTTCCACAAGAAAGGTAAAGACCCTAAAGACCCCAAAAATTATAAACCAATCAGCCTATTACCGGCATTCAGTAAAATTTTAGAAAGAATAATACACGGCAGAATATCCCACCACCTAACAGTAAACAAATATTGGAGCGATAAACAATACGGATTTTAAAAAGGGATCTCGTGCGAACATGCACTTAATAATCTTATAAAAACAATTAAACAGGATAAAATAGAGGGTTACCAAACACTACTCATAGCAATTGATATAAAGGGAGCATTCGATAATATCAGATGGCCTATTATATCTGAAAACCTTAAGCAGTCCCCCAATCCAACTTATTTAACAAACTGGATATTGAGCTTCCTAAAAGACAGGTACGTCACAATCGAAGAAAACGGCATTATTTTAACAAAGCAGACATTCGGGGGCTGCCCACAAGGCAGCTGTCTCGGGCCTTTGCTGTGGCTGCTCATAGCAGATACGGCTCTCAAAAAAAATTGGGGAATTAACGTAAGAATACAAGCATTCGCGGATGATTTTATAATAATACTTAGAGCAAAAACAAAAATCAAATTAGTTAAACTAGCTAACAAAATAATCAAAGAATTCAATGAATGGATTACAGGAAATAAACTAACGCTAAACTGGGATAAAACAGAACTGCTGTATCTAAACAGAACACACACAAGGAATCTTCCAACAGAGGACACATATAAAATAGAAGGCATAAAATTCAATGACAAAGAACTTGAAGGAAAAGAGCAAATAAAATACTTAGGAGTCATAATACACAAAAACCTCAACTGGCTAGCGCATTGCCAAACACAAGCAGCAAAAATAAGAAACACATTCAACATGTTGGGAGCAATGGCATCCAGGAACTGGGGCTTAAAACCAGAAATTATTAAAACTTGGTATAGGACAGTAGTTGAAACGACACTAACTTATGCCGCCCCTATTTGGGGCCACAACCTGAATACAAGGAGCAAGGAGGTATTATCCTCTTGCCAGAGACACTTCCTGCTGTCCATTGTTAAGGCATATAAAACTGCCCCTACCGCGGCCCTTCAGGTACTTGCAGGCCTGATTCCAATACACCTACAAGTAAAATGCGAAGCAACATACGGTACAGTATCAAGACTGAGAGAAAATGTAAACCTCCATGGAACAACAATAAATCACACGGACTATACAAAAAAAATAAACGTATGGAACACACACCCCGCAGAAACAATCGAACCAAGAATAGGGCACAACATCAAAGACAGAAATATCTACACAGATGGCTCAAAATTGGAATCAGGAGCTACGGGTTCGGCATTCGTAGCCTTCAAAAATGAACAAAAAATTAAATCGTGGTCAGCACCTTTAAGGAAGTTTAATAGTGTCTTTCAAGCCGAACTACTGGCCATACTACAAGCAGCATATTGGGGCAACAACACAGGGATGGAATACAGCATCCGCTCGGACTGCATGTCAGCCATCCAAACATTAAGCAAACCATTTAACACCACACAACTAGTAAATGATATACAAGGAGCAATTAAACTCTCAAATAATAGGTTCAAAATTAGCTGGGTTAAAGCACATGTGGGCATCCAAGGAAACGAGGATGCCGACGAATTAGCCAAACAAGCAGCAGAAAATAAAATAAAAGAAATTCCATATAACTTAGAAAGGCCAATAACAAACCTTAAAAAAACAATTAAAGAACTAATTATTAAACAGTGGCAGTTCGAGTGGGATTACGGGGACAAGGGCAGGACAACATATCAATACTTCCCAAAAGTAAGTACAAACAGACTAAGGAGCTGTAAATTACTCAGCCAGATATACACGGGACATGGAGCATTCCCAGAATACTTACACAGATTCAAGCGCAAAGATGAGCCAAACTGTGCATGCGGGCAATTGGGAACCCCAAAACACTTTCTAACAGCCTGCCCACTTACACAACCACACCATCTGATTCAAATCACAGCAAACAACGAGCAACTTTGGCATAATCAGCTAGCAAACAATAAACATGTACAAAACAAGGGCAAAGCAGTTATCAGATGGTTAATAGAAAACATAGACTCCATCTCTCAATAAAACATAAAAGAACAAAGCTAAACACATACCATCCCAGCGGACATCACCACCCCAAACTAACTAACTGCCTTATTTTCAGGTTTAATATATATATTTATTTAAAAAAAAAAAGGTCCGAGTCTAACTATTAAGTTGACCGCGGCCGCAGGTGAAGGAACCTTTTACTTGCAAAAAAAAAAAAAAAAAATCGATTTATCGCACTTCTGAGAGGTGGAAGTCATTTATGATGAACTGATAGCTACGGCTCACTCACACAAACCCAACGAATCATCGGAAGATAGTTAAGTGGAAAAGGAAAAGATGTGTTTTAAATATAAAACAGAGAAGCCAACTACATGCTAAACCAAGCCAACTACAACAAAGGAGAAATTATAACGATACATCTTGTGAAAACAGTCATCATAAAAAATGGATGGACTAACGGCCATGGAACAAGCCCCACTCCAGTAGTGCACAAGCCTTTTCAAATAGCTCGCAACAATGTTGCATAAATCGTGATAACAGACATTAGGTTCCAATGGACTGATCGCTATGTGCGCATTCACGTATCAAGGTAACATACAAACAAAGGAAAATGAACCTGTTAAGTGATCAAAGCCAACTCAAAGGGTCACAATTAAAGACCACAAGTCGTCAAACAATCAGCGGCAAGTTCGCAAAGTGACAAAACCTCAAATTTAGACATCCACCATTAATAGTCATAAAGGAAAACAACCTACGATAGAGACAAGCATCTCACGGTATGTGAGAAGCATATATCTAATCAAGGATAAAGAAAAGACCCACAAGAATATGTCAAAATATTAAAAAGACAACCACCACGACAGTGACCAAATACCAAGACAAGGAAACCTCCTCAGAAGAACAAGTCCACTGGGTGAGATAGGTATATTATACTAGACAAATATAATGAATTATTAAATTAAATGTTAATTTAGGTCAAACCCAACCCCCATAGCTTATGTCTAAGTTACAACCTCAAGCAGCTAGTTCAATTAGAAATTAGTATATTAATCTCACTAGGTCAGCTCGTTAGTCTCTTATCAATTCCCTCCTAGCTAAGTAATAGTATGCCAATTCATAGTTAACTTTTCATAAGATACACTATGACGCAAAAGTTTAGACAATGAAGAAATTCTTACATACTTTGAAAAATATTTATTCAATTTTCAAATCACTGCTTGAAATTAATGTGCTGTACATATAAACAATATTTATAACAAAGAAAAGTGGAATTGTGCATATTGCAATAAATTAAATGGTAACAAAAATAAACTGCTGTCTCAAAAGTTTAGACACAAATTAAATAAAATCGATATAAACAATTTTTAAAACCTGGTTGCGCTTATGTATTATGCTGACTTATGTATTACGTCATATACACGAGATTGCATGGAAGAAACTAAATCTTGCATAGTTTGTGGATCGATATCGTACCATGCATTCTCAATAGATGTCTTAAGTTCCTTTTCAGAAGAGTATTGTCTAGCGTTGCTATAAACTTTGCGACACATGATGCTCCAAAGGTTTTCTATAGGGTTAAGATCTGGGCTACATGCTGGCCAGTCGAGAACTCTTATATTATGGGAATTAAACCAAGATTTTGAATGTTTTGCAGTGTGAATTGAAGCATTGTCTTGCTGAAATTCCCACTGAGGACCCCCTAGAAGCTCAGCAAATGGCAGTAGGTTTTCTTCTAATGTCTGTGTATAATGCTGTGAAGTTTGACGACCACTGGTGAAGGTCAGAGATACTTGTCCATTATAGCAAAAGGCTGCCCAAACCATCACCGAGCCCCCTCCTTGTCTGCGACTAAAAAAACGTCGAGGTTCCTTCCGCAAGTCATGCCAATACGATAAACAACCATCTGGACCATCCAGATTCCACTTTGTTTCATCGCTAAATATGACTGACTGCCATTTCTCTCCATATGACATATGCTTTCGAGACCACATAAGTCTTTGTAACTTATGATGTGGTTTCAGAGCTGGTTTCTTCTGCATTTTGCTATAAACGATTGTTCCTTTTTCCAAAATTCGTCTACGAATCGTATCCTTTGATACAGAGAGTCCCGATGAGCTTTGAACTCCACGTACGCTCATTTGTTGAGTACTCGCTAGTCTTTGTATCAGGCGATCCTCTCGTACATTTGTCACACGTGGCCTCCCAGACCGACATTTTGCTTTATATTCGGAACCACTCGATAAAACTCGATAAATAGATTTTTTTGACCTATTAATAATAGCAGAAATTTCAGAAACGCTCTTCCCTTCACCTTTCAACTGCCAAATCCTTGAAACCTCATTCACTTGAATTTCTTTAGCTCTCGGCATGTCGACTATGAAGCGCAATCGTTTGCAGAACTTAAGTACTCCAAATTTGTGACATCATCGATTCTAAATTTGCATATGCCAGCGAATATTCAAAGAAATTTAGAATAGTGTCTAAACTTTTGCGACAAGCACATTTGAATTTTTATGAAAAAAATTAGTATTATAGCAAATAAAACGACTGTCTTTTGTACATAGCATTTTAAATCAGTTTTTGAATATATTTACAGGTTTTTGTAATTCTGACGTCATAATTCTACATTTTAAAGCTGAATGACGTCATTGTCTAAACTTTTGCGTCATAGTGTAATATAAAAATAATAATAATAATTAATAAATAAAATCCCGATTCTAATATTAGAAATGATTAAAATATAAATTCATTTTAAATAGCCAGGCAATATTTAAGTAATCTAAAGTAAATTACACTAGTTCGTTTAGTATCATCTAGTGCTATAGGATAATATTAAAACAATATATGTAATAAATGATAGTTAAGTAAATAGCTATAAGCAAGTTTTAAGTGTAATAACATGTACAAGCTAACCCCTTTCCCTTTCAGGTTTTTTTTTCTTTTTCTTTTTGACTACCGCCTCTTTATTATTCTTAGTTGCACATAGGCTCTAGCCTGCACAAGCTACCGGACCCTCTCCAGTGGAAAGTCTACGGAGTCAGTTTCTACGCGGTGGGGTACGGTAAATAGGCGGAGTCCCATCCCCCTGCATCGTTATGTTTGTCTAGCATTTCGGCCCAAAATTAACTTTTGGTGCAACTTGTCTATCTGCGGCGCTCCATTTTCTTTTAATTTCTTTTTTTTTAATTCTTTTTTATTTTTTTTATTTTTTTTAATTTAATTTAATTTAATTTTTTTTGCTTCCTCACCCCCTCCAATCCTTTTTCTTATGACAAGTCTGCACCAACAATTCGGCTTCTAAACCCCAGGTCATTCAGAAGTAGTTCGGGCAGCGGTGGCCCAGTTGGCAGAGCATCGAATCCGCAGCTAAGGCCGCGGTATCGAGGCATACTGCTGGCTATAATCCGCCATGTACGCTAATGGCGCCTGGTGCATGTAAAATCCGTCGTGGGTGCAAAGTCCTCCAAGTTACCTGTGAATTATACCTCTGGAGGTGCCTGGCCAGGTGAAGGTCTCGTCATCTGATCAAGGTTCTAAATTACGACCCAACATGAGTAGCAATGTGCAGGTGCCGTACAACAGGTTATAACGTTAAGTAACCGGCAAAACATAGTATACACAAACGAGCAGTAGGCACTGCAAATAGGATGACGATCGAGGCAATGATGTCAGGTTTATTGCCGCTTAGCGGCTGTTAGGCGGTCTTTCGCCCCGATGCCAGGTACTAAACCCGTTAAGCTGGGGCATCCCGGCAGGTAGGGGCCTGGTCATCGGTTAGATAGAAAGAAAGAAATTCAAAATGCTATAACTCAGCCATTTTTAAGATATAGACGAAACAAAATCTGCTCCCGAATCTTTTTATCAAGGTCAAACACATAAGAAAAAAATATGTTTTCAATTTTCAGTTTTTTGGTACCACATTTCAAATTTAAATATTTGTTAAAAATTTAAATGGCCGCCATTTTTAAACAAGATGGCGGATGAAGCTGGCCAACGAACTCGGTCGAGACATTGGTATGTACTATGTATAAACGAAGTTACATCCAAATCGGTTCATAAAAACGCCTTTTTTCGCGTGACAAAATTCAGGACGTTTCAAAATGTCAGCCATTCTAGAAATTCAAAATGCTATAACTCAGCCATTTTTTAAGATATAGACGAAACAAAAACTGCTCCGGAGTCTTTGTATAAAGGTCAAATACATAAGAAAAAATATTTTTCCATTTTCAATATTTTGGTACCACATTTCAAATTAAAAAATTTTTTAAACTTTTTAAATGGCCGCCATTTTGTTTCAAAATGGCGGATGAAGCTGGCCAACGAACTCAGTCGAGACATTGGTATGTACTATGTACACACCGAATTGCATCCAAATCGGTTCATAAACACGAGAGTTACAGTATGACAAAGGTCAGATATATATATACATATATATATATATTGATATATATATATATATATATATATATTGATATATATATATATATATATATATATATACTAGCAAACCCAGCGGCTTTGCTCGCGTAATATTTGAAATATGCCAAGTGATATTTATATGTTTAATTTTTATTAAAAAGTACTAAATAAATTTTTATTTTATTAAAAGGTAATATTTTATTTTATTAAAAAGTACTTATTACTTATAGGAATAATTAAAAAATTACTATTTAAAACACAGTTTGACTAAACATCATTATTACACTGCATTAGGCAGAAATGAGACTTAAATTAATAAAACGAAATAAAACTAAAAAAAAATGATAATTTAGAAAATATTTTTAAACTTTTATGCTCAATTAATACGTTCATTTCAGTATTCATTTGAAGTTTTGAATTTTTTAGAAACCATCTTCTTACATCTTAAAATGAACTATCATGTCAAATTCCAAGTCCTACCACCTCTATCAACATAAAGGGCTTTGTTGAAATAGGAATTGTCACCTTTAATTTGCCAACATTAATTTTGATATCGGTTTGTTATTTCCTAATATTCCACAGAAACGGAATTTAGAAAGCTTTTAAAGGCCTTTTTTAGAACGTTTGTTTTTCCAGTGAACCCCAAGTGGTAGAATCATCGGCATAAAATATAGCCTGTGTAGGATTAGAGACTGTTACCCTTGATTCGAAACTATTATTACTTTTATAATCGGTTTATATTCTCTGAAATTGCATAGAAATCGTAATTTAGGACTTTTTTGGAACGCTTTTCGCACCTCCCCTTCCCTTCACCCCTTTTTAATTCAAATTTATTTTCGACAGTCCTTCGAGGGCATTTATACTTTATAAGTAACTACCATGAAATATTTAAAGTTTCTAGCCTTTTCTGCATCACAGAAATCGCAATTTAGAAATTTTTTAGCTCCTGCAACCCTCTGGTGGTAGTGGCACAGACATAAAATATAGCCTATTTTTGAGCAGGTTCTATCCCCAACAATTTGTCATCATTATTTTTTTATTCGGTTTGGTATTTTATAAGTTTGCTTAAAAATTGTAATTTACAACGTTTTCACTCACTTCATCTTTTTAAATTTGGAATTTTCTTTCGACTGTTCTTAGAAAGCAGTTGCATCTTCTAAGTAAATTCCATGCCATATTTCAATGTGTTAGACGCCTCAGTTGTGCAAAAAACGCAAATTAGAACATGTTTTGCTTTTGCAGCCCTCAGATGGTAGTGACAGCAATATAAAATATAACCTATGTTATAGCAGGGACTGTCATCATTGATTTGCAACCATTTCTTTTGAAATAGCTTTGGTATTTCCTGAGATTGAGTAGAAATCGCAATTTACAAAGTTTTCAGAACGCTTTCGGGCTTTTTCACCCCTTTTTAAATTTCCAATTTTTTCGAAACTGTTCTTAAAGATCATTTATATCTAATAAATATGTACCTTGCCTAATTTTAAGTTGCTAGCCCCTACCGATCACAAAAATCGAAATTTAGAACGCTTTTTTGCTCCTGCAACGTCTAGGTGATACTGATACCGACATAAAATAGCGCCTATGTTAGAGCAGAGGCTGTCAGCATCAATTTCCTACCATTACGTTTGAAATCAGTTTGATTCTTCCTGAGATATTGCTGACAAATCGGCATTTAGAACGTTTTTAGAACGATTTTCGCGCATTTTGCTCCTGCATCTCCTCTGTTGTAGTGGAAACAGATATAAAATATAGCCTGTCATGGAGCAAGATCTGCCACCTTCATTTGTACACCATTATATTTGAAATCGGTTCAGTACTTCCCGAGATTGCATAGAAATCGCAATTTAAAACGTTTTTTACAACGCTTTTTGACCCCCTTTTAAATTTTGATTTTTTTAGGAAATGTCCTTAGAAATCATTGATATCTTATAACTAACTTACCATTCCAAATTTCACGATTCTAGGCCCTTCCGTAACGCAAAACCGCAATTTAGAACGTTTTTCTCCTGCACCCCCTTTGGGGTAGTGGCACCGACATAAAACATATCCTATGTTGGAGCAAGGGTTGTTACCATAATTTTGACGCCATTATTTTTTAGATCGGTTTGGTATTTCCTTAGATTGTGTAGAAACCACCATTTAGAACGTTTTTTAGAACGCTTTTCACGTATTTTCACCCTTTTCAAATTTCGAATTGTATAAGAAATGTTCTTAAAAATCCTTTATATCTAATAAGTAGCTAATATTTCCAATTTCATATTTCTAGGCCTTTCAGTAACGCAAAAATCGCATTTTTAGAACGTTTTTTGCTCCTGCACCCCCTTTTGGGTAGTGGCACCGACATAAAACATAGCCTATGTTGGAGGAAGGGTTGTCACCGTCATTTTGACAGCATTATTTTTTTAATCGGTTTGGTATTTCCTGAGAATGCGTTGAAACCACCATTTAGAACGTTTTATAGAACGCTTTTCACGCATTTTCACCCCTTTCAAATTTCGAAGTGTTTAAGAACTGTTCTTAAAAATCCTTTATATCTAATAAGTAGCTAATATTTCAAATTTCATATTTTAGGCCCTTCAGTAACGCAAAAATCGAATTTTTAGAACGTTTTTTGCCCCTGCACCCCCTTTCGGGTAGTGGCACCGACATAAAACATAGCCTATCTTGGAGCAAGGGTTGTCACCATCATTTTGACACCAATATTTTTTAAATCGGTTTGGTATTTCCTGAGATTGTGTAAAAAGTACCATTTAGAACGTTTTTAGAACGCTTTTTGTGCATTTCCACCCCTTTTAAATTTCGAATTGTTTAAGAACTGTTCTTAGACATCATTTATATCTTATAAGTAACTAATATTCCAAATTTCATATTTCTAGGCCCTTCAGTAACGCAAAAATCGCATTTTTAGAACGTTTTTTGCTCCTGCACCCCCTTTGGGGTAGTGGCAATGACATAAAATATTGCCTATGTTCTAAGTTGGACTAACACCATCATTTTGATACCATTACTTTTGAAATCGGTTCGGTAGCTCCAGAGCTTACCTCCTACAAATAAACAATTTTTACCTCTTTATAATATTAGTATAGAAGTATATATATATATATATATATATATATATATATATCAATTTTGAACAGAGGGTGGTTTCGGGGTCTGGGGGTCATGATCGATGAAAATATACCAAATTTTTTTGAAATCGCTTTCCTCCGAACGGCTGCAATAGGTAGCTTTTTGTAATGAAATCTACCTAAAATTCTACTACCAGTTTTGTGATCTACAGATCAATACGGATTTCTGGTGTTAATTTCATCGCAAAGTATCCCATATTTTAGGAGAAATCGCCGTGAAACATAATTAGTTGTTTATTCAGTCGTTCCAAAGAACCGTTACATAAATTTGTTTCATATATCCGTTTATTAATTTCGTTTCATTAGGATTTTTTATATATAGGGTATATAAAACAGATTTTCTAACGGTAAGTCATTTAGTCTTGTTTTCGAACTTTTTGACATAGGTTTATCAGTTTAAATAAAATCTAACATATAGAATTGGAACAGCATATACATAAAAAATACAGTTAAAACTAAATTTATAATGTTTGAATATTTGTATACGCTTCTTAAGGATAATTCTAATACTATATGGTGTATATAAAATGCCTTTTAAAATGTTAATTATCAAAATAAGATATCATTAGAAATAATGAAATAATTTATAATGTAAAGAAAAATTAACATTTTAGGATTTCATTACATTTCTTCATTTCGGTAACCTGAAAATTTTTATTCCAAACATTTTCAATATTCCGAACATATTGATAAGTATTTTGATATCACAAGATGCTTTTTAAGACAAACTGTTGTTATAAAATAGAGAAAATATTTGATTCTTATAATTGTATCTTTTCACGAATCGCGATTATTGTTTTAAAAACCTGTATTTGGTATATACATATTTCTATGTTTAATGACTTAAACTAAATATATGAAAAAAAATTCTGAGTGTGGACATCTTTTGAAACTGCGAAAAAAAAAATTGTATATATATAAAGGTCAGAGGAGAATATTTCTAGAGAGAAAATATACATTGTTATCGATACAAACAGCATTTTTCTAGGATTGCTTTCTGAATAGGGTTGAATAAATTTAAAATATCAATAAAAAAGGAACATTTCGTGAAGGAATTTTAAATTTATTTGTGTGGGTTTTCAATGTATTTTACGAAAAAAAAAAATGTTATAAAACCATTTTTAGAATTTTTCAGAGAACAGCTTTTAACATAAATATGGCTTATGTATTTCAGCTTATGAATATTACAAATTGATAGAAATTAAAAATGGTTTTAAGATTGATTATTAATTATTTAATAACAACAACAAAAGAAAAGTAATTGTATAATAAGTAAATAAACTGAATTTAGACTCCGTCACCAAAAAAATAATTGCATATATTAATGACTAACAAGAATTTTCCGCAACTAGAAATAGCATAATTAGTTAAAATAATGGGAATTTTATTAAAGAAGTCATACTAATTGTCATTAAAAGAAATAAGTTTACAGTGTTTTAAAAACTTTTAAGCATAATAGACCGTCAATTAAAAATATAATATTACTTCTTTGACATTAAATTTTTAGGGAAAAATATTTGAGAATAATTTTAATTTTTTTTTTTCATTAAATGAGGATAATAAATTAAAATATATAAATTAATTTTATTTTAAAATAGAATTACATATAGTCTGGAATTTATAAAAAAGCCAATTTAAACTAACTTGTAACATTCAGTCGCTTTATTTCTGCCATAATTGTCTTTCTAGCTGTCATTTTTAAAACACAATTTCATGTATTTGAAGTAAAGGAGAAAGTTTCTGCATTTCCTCCATGCAAACTACTGTACATTTAAAAAATGTAAATTGTATGAGCAACAGACTGTGAATACATTTAAATGTGCCACATTGAGCAAATTACTTTAAATTTATTCCGAATACTATTGAATTTATATATAATAATAATCGAAGAAGGAACCTAAATTAAAATACATGCATAGTTATGAAATGTCTAGGTTATTAAAGTATTAGAAATAGAATGTCGGATCTTTAAGGGTGTATTTCAATCCAAACTGCTTATTTTCTGATTTATTTTTAAATTAATTTTTACTCTCAAACGCATCAAACTGGCAAATTCTCTTATTCAGAAACTGCATAATGTGCCGTGCTTGTCGATGTTTTGATAAATGCAGAAAACTATTACAAAAAAAGCTGTCAAAGTGGGCGTTTTGAACCGAATTTTCCAAAGCGGGAGAACTGGGAATGAAAAAAAATTATCATACTGAAAAAATAATTGTTTAAAACTCAAATTCTAATGAATTGAGCGAAAAATGACATCACACGGCCTCTTATACATCTCTTCCAAAATCACCTCAGCAAGTTTTATGTTTTACTTTTAAAAATGGCTCTAAAAATGTCTCGGAAAATTTTGAGGTGTTGAGGATGGAAAAATATTTTTTCAAGTACACCCTTAATGGTGCTTTCTAAAAATGTTGGAAAATTATGACGTTTAATTTAAATATTAGCAATTTTGTTGATTTTTTTCTTGTCTGTGCATCTCTCTATTCTAAAAAAAGGTAACTAACGCTGTCACCGCTACCGCCGGTTTTGAATTTTTTGCGATCGGAGGTCTTTCTTCATTAATATAAAGAAAAATATTGCATACAAATATATGAAAATCAGTGGTATTATAGAGAAATGTTTAATAACCACGCTGAGGCAGACTGTTTTCAAATATTATTATTTTAAGAGATATTTAATGTTAATGTGGGTCAAAATCGTTCCATTAAAAAAGTTTAGGAGCACAAATTATACATAGGAATTTAATCATTTTATACATTAGAAGTTTCCGGTGTGCAGACTGCATTTATTTGTTTAATTTGACTCATTTTTTAGGTTTTATTTCTACTTTAAATTTTCAGCATTTTGAGAGGTATTTTTTACAACTTTTAGCTGTTTTTTTTTAATTATAATTCATTCTTCCAAAATTTTTATAGACGATCAAATTAGCGTGCTTTTAGAGTTTGCGGTGTCTGAATGGGGGTTGCCGAGCGTACCTTGTAGGGGGCAGAGCCCCCTAGTGTGGTATAAAAAAGTATTAAATGCCTGAGTATTGCTTGAATGTGAAGATTAAGAATAATTCACCTTAAGTAAAATATTATTTGAGAATACTAAAAAAAAAGATTAAAAAATGAATAACGATAAAATTACTTTTAAAAAGCTCAATAAATTAAATTAAATATTGACCGCGTCTACATGGCCGAGTGATGCAAAGTTACAACTTCGTAAATCGGTTGCAAAAATAGGAAGAGAGAATACGACTCCTACGAGATATACACTGAAGAGCCAAAACATTATGACCAATTACCTAATAACGCCTTAGCCTAACTTAGGCCCACAAAACAGCTGCAAACTGACTTGGCATGGATGTTACAATTCATTTGTAGGTAGCCACTGGTTTCACAATCTGGGGAAATGAAACAAGAAATGAAAACAAGTGTTTTATTGACATAACAATTACAGTAAGTGCTTAAATATACCACCACCAACATCGATACATATCTAGCAGCGTATGGCAAGTGATTGGCGTACTCTTTCGAAGATTCCAGAAGTCTCATCTATGAGACAACTGTTGACTATGATCAGAACATAATATCAAGACTTTCAGGCGTTGCATCAAATGTTCGTGAAACACGTGAAGTCTGCGAAAAGATACGACAATCACTTGCTAGACGCTTCATGTGGCACATTTGAACACTTTCTCATCTATGAGACACCAACTGAGTGTAATCAGGATCTCATTTCAAGACTTTCAGTCGTTGCAGCAAATGTTCGTGAAACAGTTGGAATCTGCGAAAAGATACGACAATCACTTGCTAGACGCTTCCTGTGGCACATTTGAACACTTTTTCATCTATGAGACACCAGTTGACTGTAATCAGAATCTCATTTCAAGACTTTCAGTCGTTGCAGCAAATGTTCGTGAAACAGTTGGAATCTGCGAAAAGATACGACAATCACTTGCTAGACTCTTCCTGTGGCACATTTGAACACTTTCTCATCTATGAGACACCAGTTGACTGTAATCAGGATATCATTTCAAGACTTTCAGTCGTTGCAGCAAATGTTCGTGAAACAGTTGGAATCTGCAAAAAGATACGACAATCACTTGCTAGACGCTTCCTGTGGCACATTTGAACACTTTTTCATCTATGAGACACCAGTTGACTGTAATCAGAATCTCATTTCAAGACTTTCAGTCGTTGCAGCAAATGTTCGTGAAACAGTTGGAATCTGCGAAAAGATACGACAATCACTTGCTAGACTCTTCCTGTGGCACATTTGAACACTTTCTCAGCTATGAGACACCAGTTGACTGTAGTCAGGATCTCATTTCAAGACTTTCAATCGTTGCAGCAAATGTTCGTGAAACAGTTGGAATCTGCGAAAAGATACGACAATCACTTGCTAGACGCTTCCTGTGGCACATTTGAACACTTTCTCATCTATGAGACACCAGTTGATTGTAATCAGAATCTCATTTCAAGACTTTCAGTCGTTGCAGCAAATGTTCGTGAAACAGTTCGAATCTGCGAAAAGATACGACAATCACTTGCTAGACGCTTTCTGTGGCACATTTGAACACTTTCTCATCTATGAGACACCAGTTGACTGTAATCAGGATCTCATTTCAAGACTTTCAGTCGTTGCAGCAAATGTTCGTCAAACAGTTGGAATCTGCGAAAAGATACGACAATCACTTACTAGACGCTTCCTGTGGCACATTTGAACACTTTCTCATCTATGAGACACCAGTTGACTGTAATCAGAATCTCATTTGAAAACTTTCAGTCGTTGCAGCAAATGTTCGTGAAACATTTGGAATCTGCGAAAAGATAGGACAATCACTTGCTAGACGCTTCGAGTTGCATACTTGAATACTTATTTTAATTATTATGTCAATAAAACGATCGGTTTCATTTCCTCCGCATTTATTGTTTTTCGCCAAAACTTTTAACTTCCGACCCCACATTGCTATACCAAAATTGCTTCTTTATGTGCACGTTATCTTCCCTTACAGTTTGGCTCAATAATTCTGCGTCATCTGAATATATAATGAATGGATAATATACCGCAAAGAAAAATAATTAACACGTTCACGCCAGCGTGCATCACCGGCGGGTCACGCTCGACTGTCCGAACAGGCGACGTGCACTACCGGTGGGTCACGCTTGACTACGGCATCAGGCGGAGCGCATCACCGGTGCGTCACACTTGACTGTGCCATAGAAGGAGTGTACTACAGGTGGGTCACACTCGACTACGCTATAGATGGCATGAAACTACAGGTGGGCCACACTTGAATGTTCGAGAATTCAGCATTAAAAACAATTCATTATTATAAATTTAATTCATTCACGACGGGAAACGAGAATTCTCATATTCATTCAAAAAATATCATTGACTAAGGGCGTGGCTTCTACATTACAGAAACGCATTTATATCATGCTGTCCATATTTCTTTAGATTGTAAGATATTTTATATTAAATTCGTACATATGTAATCAATAAAATCCTGTCTCTAAGTAATTTTGCTTACTCCTTACGAACTTTCAGACATTCACAATCAACTCTGCTTCTTATATTCGAGTTCAATTCAATAAATATGAGAGGAGCGGGTCATTACATACAGTTTCTGAAAGAGCGACAGTACAGCGCGGCCAGATGAAGCAAAACATGAATTCAAGCGCCGCCGCACAGCGAAAAACATGCATATCGGCGCCAGTGTGAACGTGTTAACATGTTCACGCCGGCGCGGTGGGACAGACTCGACTGTCTCAGAGTTGTTAAGTCTCCGTCTTTTTGCACACCACTGTTATTTTAGAGAAAATGTTGTTCCTTTAAATCGCCCAATTGCTCTAATTAAATAAAACAACATTTTCTGTATTAAAATACTGGTATCCAAAAGGCCGGAGACTTGCCAGCTCTGAGACAATCAAGTGTGACCCACCGCGCCGGCGTGAACGTGTTAATTGTGTTCCGAATCGTACAAACTCACTTAAAAATAATTTGTTCAGAAATTTAAATTGGAATTTAAACAAATTGTATGCATATTATTGCAAAACGTAAAAGACTGTTAAATCATATGTTTTAACAGTAATTTCTACCATATACAAAGTGAGTTAGTAAAAATACAAAACTTTTTCTACTTCAGATATTTACAGAAAAGGTTTTTCAAAAGTTAAAAAGTTTTCTTAAAAAAAAAAAAGCGCTAAGTTCTCCTTAATGTTTCGGCCAGAAAAAGTAGTGATATTTGAAGTTCGCACAAGTTAAAAGCCAAGCATCCCAAATCTTTCATTGAAAATGGCTTCCTGCGATTTGGCCGTTAATACCTTCTATAGCATTTTCAATTTAATTATTGGAAATTACGCATTTATGAATTATTTAAATGTTAAAAGTAACATTAGAATGCAAGGAAGCAAATTCACATGGAGACTTTACAAGTAAAAGATTTCTGATAAACACTATTGAGTTGCAACAAACATTAGTTTTGATTACAAATCATTTAGTCCACTTACGGTTTAATTGAAATTTATTTTGTACGGCTTAAACCTTAAGTCATAACATGAAACCGAAGAAATAAAATAAAATTTACTTTTTTCAAGTCTCACAATGTGTTACATTATATTTTAATGTATAATATTGAAATCTTGTGAATAGACGAAAGAGATTTTTTTTTCATTTGAACATTTATTATAGTTTGTTTGCATATATTAAGAGGTATTGCAATAACCTTAGAATGCACTTATTCGCTTTAACCCTTTCAGGGACAAAGCACTTCTATTAGTAAAATACTGAAATGAATGAATGACACCGGAATTTACAAACAAATGTATTTGAAAATACGTAGAAACTTTTCTTCACGTACTAACTAAAACGACAATTTTCAAATCAAAATTCTGGTGTCAATGTCCCATTTACGGATTAAATATAAATGGTCCAAAAATAAATCACCACCATTGAAGGTGTTAAACTGTTAAAAGCGGATACTAATTGTGTTTTAGCATTTAGCTCAGTTGGAATATTATCTTCTGAATGCAGTTATTTTGTTATTTTTAACTTCTAAGCATTTAAATAGACTGATGTGGTTTATATGCTTTTTTTTAAATGTGTATTTTATTTCTTTACTTTGTGTCACAAAATGCCTAAAGTCCTCAAAAAATGTAGTTGGCATGTAGCTCATTTGTACATACTTTAGAATTTGAAAAACCCTCTAAAAGCCATTAACAGCCAATTCGCAGGAAGCTATTTTCAATGAAAGATTTGCAATGTTTGGCTTTTATCTTGTGCGAACTTCAGATATTACTACTTCTTCTGGCCGAAACATTAAGTAGAATTTGGCGTTTTTTTTTTTTTTTTTTTTTTCAGAAAACTTTTCTTTTAGATATCACTACATTTTGTATAATTTTTCAAGTGTGTGTTTCTAAACGATATTTATATGACTAGTTCTGAAATTAAGTGAAAATTTCACTTTCGTAATTTGTAAAAAATAAAAGTTCAAATTGTCGCGTTTAAGTTGTGTTTTCAATATTTTCTTAGGGTCTTGGAAATAAATAAATCATGATTAGAGGTCAAGGTTAATTTTTTTTTATTTAAAATTAATTTTCATTTTTCATATAAACTTGGAGCTGACACATTATTCCATGGAGGTGACAACCTTTAATAGTAATGATGAATATAAGTTTTATTGTGCATTTACTATATTGGAAAACATTTATGGTTGCGATATTAGGTTGTTTTATTGTTTAAGAGGTATAATATGTTATTTCAATGACATACAGAAAGTCAGATAACACATAAAAACAGAAACTGGATTACAATACATATAAAGAAAACTTTTCTTGAGTAGCATATTAAAAGTAAACAAAGCTGGAATTTTATTTTTTATTAAATAATATTGCAGTTTTGACGGGTTAAATCAAAGATATATTATAACAGATTGTTCACTTTTGGCTGTTTCAACCAAACAATGTATCTTACAGCTTTTCATATCTTATGATTGTTTCTTAATTTTTACTGAAAACAAATTTGTTCTTGGATCCCGAACATCTTTGCATAAATTTAACTTCTACACTGAGGTCACATTTGCTTAATACACATTAACAGAACCTAACAGAAATCTTGTGCATACCACCGTACTTCTTAGTTATTTTTTCAGAAAGGACAAGTCCAAAGGCTTTCCTTGACTTTTAAGGCTGCTTATTTTTTTCAAAAATTTTCTCGATTCGAGTGGTTAATGCTGAACTGAATTCCAGGTATTGTCTGACTTTAGGAGAAACATTTTCAACTTTCAATATTTTCTGTACCTTCTCTTTTGGACTGTTTAATTTTTTTCCTTTACTTATGATGCGTTAATATATTTCCTTATAATAATCTTTTTCTCTTTCATATTTCAACTTTTCATAACATTTTTAAGCTCTTTTTCAAGCAATTTTATTCTTTAGTATGCTTTTGTTTCGTTTCTGTTAACAATTTTTTGACCACTTTTTACCCGACTGGTACCTGCTCTTCCTAGCACATCTTTAACATTTGGAATAGGATTGTTTATAATTTCTGGATCATCATCTGTTTCTAGTATAGTAGAATTTAAAAGAATTTGCTATAATTTTTCTTTATTTGCTCTCGACTTTCCTTGTTTTTTGAACCCAATTCTTTCATTGTGCACCCTTCTGTCGTCCACTCATTTGAGAAATAGCTTTTATTTTTCCTTCTTTTTTCTTCTTGTAATACCTTTTGCGTTCTTTTTTCTTACATTCTTCGTGAAATTCTGGATTTTCGTTAATTTTATCCCGTCTTTTCTGCTCTGCTTCTCGTTTGAGTTTTCTTTTCTTTTCCACAGAAATCTTTCTGCTTTTTGCTCGAGCCATGATAACTAAAAAATATTTTAAAATATTAACGTGCAATTAGATAAAAATAAGTAGATTGATAGAAAAATAGAAAATACAGCGCTTTAAATATACGACTGTAGACTACTCTAGTATGGCCATATTATTTAAATATATTAAATATTAAACAAACATTTTGTGTTTTATTTTAATTTATCAAATTGGCTAGCAGAGAAAAACTGAAAATTTAAATTTATTCCTATTTTTATTATTATTTTTTTTTTAGTTTAGGAGATCAGGAAATTCAATAAGAGGCTTTCAAATAAAGTTTAATTAAATATAAAATTTAACTTGTATTGAAAGAAATACTGAAAGGCATTAATAAATCAAACTTATACAAAATTAAATATTTTAGAGTTAAAATTTTTCAGTTTCAAAAAATATTCTTATTAATATAAATTTATCCCTAAAATAAAAAATATAGGTTCAATAAATAAAAATATACTTTAAGCACCGTTAAAATAGTGTTTGCATCAATAAATATCAGATCCATGGGTCAATGTCACCTCCATGATACAACAATGGCATGGAGGTGACATACATGTAGGTGACATCCCTGGAGGTGACATTTCTGAGATTAGGCTTGATATTTTCTAACCTATGCACAACATTAACATAATGCTACTTGGATACAAAATTAAATAAAGCAATTTATAGCCATTTATCAACAAAATTCTGCTATTTTTAAAAGTTACGAAATTAATGAGGCCATGGAGTTGACATCCAATTAAAGTACACTATGGGGATTAAAAGTTTTTAATTAAAACTAGATGAAGTAACAACTTACCATGCTTCAGAAATATTCCATCCAATAGGTTACCTGTAGTTAATTTGTATTCCAAGCTGTAGATTTTACTGCCACCTTGTAGATTTTTATATAACTGTAACTGATATGTCATGGAAGTAGCTATAATTCTGGGGACCGAAACATCGTTGTACAAGAGATGTTTCTTGTTGGGGGATGTTGTTTTTCTTTCATAAAAAAACTTCAGATATAAATAAGTAGATGGAAATATCTTTTGAATTATTTAAATGAAAAAGATTTTCCGTAGTGGAGTACGAATGCGCGAACAACACAATAAACTCAGGTCCAGAAGATTCAAACTAATACTTGTAGCATAATAAGGAAACTTTAATAAAAATTTGAAGAGACACATAAGTGCCTTGGGAGTGAGCCCGCTGATACACAAAATCAAATCCTGATGTCTACATCATCAAGTGTCGGCAAAGAGTGATAAAATTCACATTTTCATTCGTACAGTTTTGGCAATATATAGATATTGGGTAAGACACAGATCTTGCCAAGAGGTGACCGTTACATTGTAATACATGGGGCAGTTTAAATTTAGATGAAAAGCCTAATATGCGATAATTAGCCAAACGCTAGTACGTGAGAAAGTAAGAAAGAATTCAAAGTCTGTCAATAGCATTGGAATGAGTGCGGTAAACTGAAAGGCGACATAAGTTTAAAAGTACATCTGGATATTATTATCTAACCGCTGGTTTAACCAAAGTTTTGACTATCTCTTAGTAAAGGATCGAATTAAAAATCTGACAGAGAGAAATTTTATAGGCAGATGCAACGCGAAAAGAACGAATCTTTCGAAATGAAATGGCTGTGAATAATATTCTTTTCTTTTTAATTTTATTTTCATCGATAAAAAGTAGAGAGAGTTTTCTGGGAACGTTAAAGTAATGTGAAAAGGGAAGTAGATTAATTTAAAACTTAGATATACAAAGAAATAGAAAGGCGCATATTTATATTGATAGTTAATATTAAATTTTAACTATCTAGGGATCATATTAATTACCTTTAATGAATAATATATGTGATATCAAACGATACGGACATACGGACATACAACGGACATACCATGGAGGTGACATTTTGTATGATTTTAATTTTATTAAAATAGTTTTAAATTTGAAATTTATTCTAAATTATTTTTTAATACAAGTTTTAAATGTGCCTTCATAGATTATCTATTTAGTTGAACAATTATTTACATAAAAGTACAAAAAAATTGATTGGGACTCAAATTTCCACTTAATTTCAGAACTACCCATGTAAAACTTTTTTTAAATTTCGGTAATTTTATGTTAGCCGGGCTCAAATCTTCTCAATAGCACTTTGGTTTTTCGCCAACAGCAGTTTTCATTTTTCGCATGTGTAAATTAGAAACAATGTTTTGAATTTCAAGTAATTTTGGTTTATGTTTTTATTTGTTATTTATTTATTTATTTCTATGTTTTAAATAAAATAAGTGAAAGGCATCTAGTTTAAATAAAAGTTGTATATTTTAAATTAGAGATGACTGAAAAGTTTATATTTTTAAATGAAATGAATGCAATATGAACAATGGAGATGGGAACAGCATTTGGCGATTTGCCACTTTCGCCCAGCTAACATAAAAATACCTAAATTTATTTTATTGAACTTTACAAATTTATACTTTATTTCTTCTTATATTAAAGTAATAGCTGCCACTAGCAAGCAGTTTTGTCTCCCTTAAATCCATGTTAAGCATTGCAATCATGTTACTATAATTCATAATTTAATTTACTTGCCCATTCTTTCGCCAAATCGGAACCTTTTGATAGAGAAATCAATAACTCTTTCCGATCATGGAAGCACATCATATTTTGTGTTGTTATGTATTTCGTCTTTCGTGACAAATATCTCTTAATTCACTTATGCTTAATGTGCGTTTTCTTCTCAGTTGTAATATGTTCTCTAATGCGGAGATTTAAAATTCTATTAAGTAATCTATTCTAATTGGGTTCACAGACAATTGTTGCATTCTAACTGATACGATTTAGTGCAAGTGAAATGGTTCTTATGAAATCCTTTCACAATATCTTCATTTACATTAAACCATATTGATGCTAATGTCTTTTTGTTTCACGCTAACCTTTTCAGTAGATTAGATTACGGAAGAATAGAAAATCTACGGGCGCACTGCCATGATCCATTAGTAAATCTATCATTATTCTCATCTAATCGTCTTGAACAATTCTCATTTAATCGTTTTGTACAATGTGCCGTGGTTTTAAGATTTTAGCTAATTTTACTCTACACCTGAAAACTAAAATGGCAGGAACCTGATTAAAGAAGATCCATTCTAACGTACATATCGATAAACAGGTTACATATTATAGAATTATAATAATCATAAGTATAACTGGCAGTTCCGTGCTTTAATAGTTTCTGTAAATTCTCTTTATATACTACAGAATTTTTAAAAGAATAAAGACTAACAATATAGTAACAGTAAGTATAATAACAGTACAATATAATAACAATAGCAAAGATTTTGTACAGTGACGAAACTATTGACACTTTGGAAATATTCGTACGTTATACCATTTAACTAATCGGATGATATGCAAAAAAAAAAAAATAAATAGATGGCTCGCATAGATAATTAACTCAATGGAAAATAGCCACTAGCGTCAAATTCTCGCCAAACGTGGTGACATTTAGCGAAATATCGCCAAATTTAGTAATATATTATGTCAATTCGCAAGTTTGGCGACTGAAGTTTTTTTGTTTATTCTGACGTCATAATGATGCATATGCATTATGTATTATACACATATCTATAATATGTATGATGCAAATATATTATGTAATATGTATAATATGTATGATGCATATGCAAAAAGTTCATTAACATCACTAAAACGCACTTAAAGGAATAACTATGTTTATTAATTGTCTATGTTAAGGAATAACTATGTTATGATATGTGCTCCATAAATAGTAGCGGATATTTGCCAGATTGACTAGAGTGCTACTGAGATGAATTCCGACATTTATAATAGACCGGGAGGTGTCTGCACACACCATCACCTCATCGGGTTTACAGCTGAAATTTTAGGATTAGTTAAAACTAGATTAGCATATTAAAATGCAACTGGTCTGCCAAGTCATATCTTGGTAGAAACCACCTGAACACCTAATTTTAGTTACCGATAGGTTTACTACTGATAGGTTTACTATTGTATTTTCCTATGTCCAAAAGTATGGAAATGTGGAGGAATGGGTGAAGGAAAACACAATGGGAAATCCACCAATTAACCAGTAAAATCTGGTCATTGGTGGTTTCCACAAAGATATGACTTGGCACACCAGTTATATTTTAATACGCTAATTGATTTTTAACTAATCCTAAAATTTCAGCCGTCAACTCGATAAGGTGATGATCTGTGTCATTAAAAAAATTTGTTTTAAGGAAGTAAAAGATAGAAAGATGAACAGATAAACTGAAAGATTTACCTTATCAAGATTTTTGTAAAAGCATATAAAAATTCATTCAGCTTGAAATCATGAAACACCTTTATAATGCAGACTAATTTTCTGCAACCGGGTTTTAGCGACAAACATATCTTATCTATAATTATAATCTTTCTTTTACAGATTTAAAATTAATAATACATTAACAATAAGTAGGCTAATAATACAATATAATAACATTAGTAGCGGTCTTCGGACGCCGCATCTGTCGCACATCATTAAAGACAGCTTTATTAATCATGAATTTTATTTAAAGGATATTTTTAATTTTTTATATAAGAATTAATATATTTTCCCACTGTAGAGGGCTTGGAATTTTTGGCACAGATGTCATATCATATTGGCGCGATTTTTTTTCTGACGCCAATTTGGCGAAAACATCAACAGCATAAACAGCAACATCCGGGTTACCATATCAAGCAAAATAACAACACTTTGGAGCTAGTTAAGTACCCGTTGCGTAAATGACATTGGCGTCAGAAGAAAATCGTGCCAATATATGGAACTGCGCCGCATTTTTAAAAAAATCTGTACGCAATACGGGCTTGAGAAACTGAGATATTTTGCCAAATGATATAAGCAGCTATGAAAACAAACCTGATGAACTTTTATGTTGTTTATATATGTATTTATATATATATGATACGTATTCACTAGTATGATATAAATATATCGGTCTTAAGCAGAAGCCATACACTCGTTATCTAACTCAACTGAGAAATCAAAGTTTTGCAGTCGTAAAATCATGGTTAACAGTGGAAGATCACGTCGACGGACATTGGTAGTTTCTCGGAAATAATAACTGAAGACTTTAGATTCATGAAATATTTATTAGATTATCATAAAATGCACCAAATACCTCTAGCAATGTGCTACCCATGTTCGGGCCGTTGTTACGTCGTAAATAGAAACCACTAGACGTTAAATATTAGAACAGCATGCCGAAGATACAGTAATCAAAGCTCTCCAGATGACATGGGTTATTTAAATTTATTTATGGGTTATTTAAATGGGTTATTATCAGTGAAGAACCAACCCCGTAAAAATAGCCGGAATGACGTGACGAGAGGCAGGCTACTATAGGACTTAGCTCCGAGGGAAGGGGGAAGTGACGTCGATGATGAACTCTTTAGTCTCGGCGTCAGTTTTATAACTTAAACGAATGTTGACGGGCTTGGCAAGGAATTATTGGATATGGAATATCAGAGAACAAAGGATATTAAATACATTCGAAACAAAAAGAATTTAGTTTCAGAATAAAATTTTAAAAAAGTAATTTAGTGGGTTTTATAAGATTAGATGAATGGACTTAAGGTTTTCAGAATAATAAAAGAATACGCATTTAAAGCATGAAAAAAGATAAAGATATTTAAGATAGTATTAAAGCTAAGTAAAAAAGGTAGATATTATAATAATTTGGAATAGTTTAATTAATTTAAAAGAGCGAAAATTTTTATTATTACATATCCCCCCCACACCCACTAAAAAATACTGGATGAACTGGTAGGTCCTACGACCTGCAAGTTCATAGAAGGGAAATGTTACATGGACTTGGATTACAATTTTGTCACTTGGGGTAGGCTAAACAAATAAACTTTCTAAAATATTATAAATGCCAATTAAATTTTAATTTTGAAATTATAACGCAAACTAGTGGAATTGGTAATGAAAATACTATAATATGCATAGGTATAGTGAAACATAAAAGCGCATGCCATAATTAAAATGCAATTTCAGCAATCATTGCCAATGTACAGTACTTCGGATACAATATAGTATCTGAAATCTTTTATCTGTCCAGATAAATGCTATGTACTTCGAATTATACATAAAATAACTTATAGCAAACCTCAGCGACGTATATCAATTTCATTATATATGAAATAGTTTAACATTATTAAAAAAACCCGCAAAAAATCTCCCCCCCCCCATACCATTATGTAAGATTATTCTTTTGTGTGGCCCTGTAAATAATTAACAACTATTCTTTGTACCGCATATTCTACAGAATATATATTTTAGTACAATTCATAAACGCATATCAATTTTATTATGTTTGAAAGCGTGTAACATCCTTAACAATCATTTGAAACGATTTTTTCCATCGGCCGAAATGTAACGGAAAACTTTTGATTGTCCCAGTTAATGAACTGAACATGCTGCAAACTTTATTTGGAACAGGGATCGTGCTATTGTAAATAACATCCAAAAATGTCCGGGTAATTCGAGTATATTTACTAGAGTTAGAGCGCGGAGAGACGGAAAGACAAACCAAAGTCATAAACACTTTTCAACTTTGTTTGAAAGTATTAAAAATGTGTAAGCATCTATAGCTAAATGCTTTGTTAAGAAACTTTTATAAAAATTTCGTAAGAGTTGGAACATCTATTTCGAAATTTTACTCATAAATTTGAGTCGCTGTTTGCATATTTAACTAATAGTAATTTGTTTTCATTATTTTAGGAGTTTATGAAACATACAAATGTGACATGGCATGTATAATAATTTACATGTGTGTAAAATGATTCAACAAAATGGCTGTGCAGCGGTTAAGACAAAAACATCTCCTCGGTCCCTATCATTACAGTCCTAATTATTAGACACTAATTATGGTGTTAGCAGACACTTTCTTCTATAAACGTTTATCCTACGCATAAAATATAGGGGAAGGTGGGGGAAAAATCGGGTACCATAAATGTTCACTGTTCTCAAATGCAATCAAATAGGGTAAATTGGGTGAAGATGCCGTAGTTTTTGACTTTATTGTTTTAAAAGTCGCCTGTTGTTTTTATTTGTTGTTCATTGATTTCTTGTTGAAGTTTGCACCTTTATCTATCATTTAAAACCTTAATTCATTTTACAGATATTATATAAAGCATCAAAAATTTGTTTTTGTAAACATTTCGGCACCTTACCCGTACCTATGGGTAAAATTGCCAACTATCTAGGGGTAAGATGCCTTGTAGAGTTTCAATGTAAACAATAATTTTTGTGAAGCAGTATAAAACGTAATGGTAAAATAAAAGTAACTTTAATATTTTAGACATACTAAAGTTGTTAACTTACTAAATATTAGGAAATTACAAAAAATATGAATGTAGCAAACGTTGGCAATTTAATAAAAAGACAAAGTAATATTTGAAAAAAAAAAGTTATGTTCTACTTAACATTTAAAAGAATTATGGCTATTAAGTATGCCTATTTTTAAACATTATAACAAGTTTAAATACGATAAAGTCACTGTGATTAAGTGCTTTAGAGTGCAGATTTTTTGTTGGTGTTTTTCATATGCAACTTTGTTCTTTTCAGCTATAACTCAGATCTGCCACAGACTGCACATTTGTTTAGGCGCTTTGAGCAACTTTTATGTAACCAACAGTTTCACTGAATGCATTTCATCCAATCGGATTTTTCAGATGCTTTATTGCACTCTGCTAGACACTCTTAACACTGATTCTCATTCACTAAAAAAAAAAAAATCCCTATCTTCTGAATCTTGGTAAGAAATGTTGTCCAGTATCTTTTCAAATCAGATCACATTAGCGTGTTTTTACAGTCTGCGGTGTCTTGATGGGTTGGGGAGCGTAGCTCGTGAGGGGCAGAAGACCCTAGTTATCTAAAACTATATTATAATATATACTACCAATATTTACATTTATTAAAATTTTTTATAACTGCATTTAACATCAAATTTTTAACAATGATTAAAATTAATAATTATTAAACAATCATTTATAAGGCCAATAGAGTTTATTTATAAGGCAGAATACATATAGAAACCTTTCAAATTATGTTCACCTTAGATTTTAATATTTCTTTATGGCATTTTAAACATTCAGAAAATTTATAATTTTAACTAATGATTTTTTTAATCTGTTGATTAAAATCACGATTTAATCACTGCTTTAAATTATCTGATTAAAATTGTTGACAAGTTAGTTAATATACAAGAGTAATTTAAACAATGAAGAAACAATTAGGCATTTGACCGCAACGGGAAATAACAGGCATCTTACCCCAAGGGAAAAAAACCGGCAACTTACCCCCAAAAATTTTCGGTGACTCACCCCAAAGGATTAGGTAAAACGCCGGTGCCCCCCCCCCCCCCACTGACGTGAAGAAGAGGGAACCGGCCACCATTTATGCTTTGCTGAAAGGCCAGGTACCTGTTCTCTCTAAAAACATCAGATTTATTTATCTGGTGTTTAATATGCTTACATACGCAAATAAAGAAGTCACGTAAAAGATTTTTGTCATTTATCAGAAGTGTTTTGACGAAATAGCAATAAAAAAGTACCACTTAAATTTTTTTAAAAGAACGTAAACGGAAATAAAAATATCAGTAGGGAACCCTCTTTCTTACAACTGAGTGGCGTTTACCTACAGCGCCTGCGCATATAAAACTACGTGATTCGTCATTGTACAACAGGTCAACTCAACTTAAGTTACCCTGTGAAAAGCAACTCCGTACGCTTGTTTTTATACTAAATGAATCTTTGGATATTATAAAACATATTCTATTCTATTAAAAATATAAAAAATAGATTTTTTTCAAATATATGGGAAAATCCGGTATTACCCCAGTGGCTGGGTAAAACCGGATATCCATAAAACTCCTGGAAAACTCATTTTGGTCAAAACAATTCTGGTTTAATATAGTAAAAAAATACATTTTTGTTATTTTTTACAAAAAGAAATTGTACATGTGTTCTTCCATGCCTCAAAAATAAGTCTGTGGCAATTTTTTTACATTGTATACGCTTACCTATTTTACACTGTAAGTCTTAGAGTTATTTTAACTGCAATAATCATAAATGAATTTGTTATCATATTCTTCTTCATACTGCATACTTCGAGTGCCTGTTCGTGCCATTTCAAACAATGTATCCAAGCTTTTTTGGATTTGGTTAGTTGGTTGTGCTTATGACGGCCAATTATCAGCACGAGGGATATTGGCTCTAACGGGGGGAGTGCCCTCCGTGGTGGTGTTTCTAAGAGAACCTCACCCATATTTACGCGTGGAAATCCACGGTTTGAAGAAAACCCCGAAATCTCCGAACGATTAGGCCGACGGGCGCGATTGGGTTCGAACCCAGCACCTCCCGTCTGCCAGCTTCGAGAGCAGAACCTCTCGGCTACTGGTGGGGCGCTTTTTTTTTTTATTTGGAATTGAGCTAAAGTTCATCGTAAGACATCCAGGCTTCATCCTCTACTGCGTCTTCTGAGAATGACTACTCAACCTTTTTTAGTTTATTTTTCTATTGATTCTTAATTTCTCTTTTCTTTTTAAGAAACTTCCTTTTTCGTTTTGCTGGCTGCTTGGTTTCTTTTTTTTTAAATATCTGTATTCAGCTCTAATTTACAGGACAAAGAAGTCAAAATAACAGTTTTCCCTTTCTTTTGTCAGTTCTTTTCCAATTCTTTCTTGGGGAGGTGGTAATAACATTTCAGACGAAATTGGAAATGCAGATTGCTGGGCTATATAATCTAAGATGTCAATGGAAAAGGCTGGATGTCGTCAACTGCTGGATGAGTGATGTCAACACTTTTATATATAGAAGTATGAGCTTCATTGTCTTGTGATGTTTCAGAAATATTTATTGATGTAGTTATGCTAACCTGTAGTTGCGTGGACCTCGGTGTGTTATCATTGACTGTCATGGGTTTCTCGGTCATTTCCGAAGAAGCAAAAAGATGATTTGGAAAAACACAGTTATTATAGAGAAAAATGTCTGTTTTCTCAAACCGTCTTATTGGAGGATTTTCAACCTCTGCTCTCAAAAATGTAGCTCTGAATAATTTTACAATTTAGTAGATTGTTAGAGATTTCCTTGGATCGGAAAATAACTATTCCCTCCCCTCTTGTTCGTAGTATACGTTCAGAGGTGCCATGAATGGCACATCAAGATTTCATAGAGCATAACAGCATTATAAATCCAATTTAAAGCTCCATGATGAATTATTAACTATTTTTAGAAAGTTATCCTATGAGTGTAGGACAAAACCGCGTATACCCGGTTTTGACCCACTCGTCAGTACACGGTTTAACCCCAACGTGACACAGATTTAAAAACATGATCTCACTACACTGAATCCTATAGTAAAAAAACAGTAAAAATGTTAAAGTATTAGCAGGAAAGCAAGGAATTAGATAAAGTACTTACCAATATTTAATATGCTGAAAAACAGTGAATATATGCGTAAAACATAGGATCAAGCGAAACAACTTTTAAGAGTAATTCAAACTAAATCATTTACACAAAAAAAACCGCACACAATCGCATTTCGTTCAGCTACAAAAGTCGCAATGACATTCGAGAAGCCATTCCTGCTGTTAGCCGATAGATAAAAGTTCAAATCCTTCAAGAATCAGCGCTACCCGGTTTTGTATAACTCTCCCCTACATCCTTGATCTCAAAACACTACAGAATTTAAATGGAAAAACATGTATCATAGTACATAATTGTATGCGTTAGTTGGTACATTAACTTAAAAAAATAAAAATTTTGGAATAAGGTTGTCCAGTTTTCAGATATTGACCCTTATACAGTCGTTATTATGCCGGTTGGCTTTTGGTCGAAATACACTGGCAATTTCCCGAGAAAGAAAGGAAAGCTCCTCGTAACATTAGAAAATTTATATTGATTCTATATTTATGAATATATTCGAACATTATTCTGAGAAATCTATTATTATTGCTGGATTAAGAAAGTAGTTAAAAAAATAATTATTTTTTATGAATTAAATCAATATTTTTATAAGATATATACGTAAAATATGTGGTTGATTTACCTATGTATTTTTTTTTTTACTTTTCAGCTAATGAATATTATTTATTTTCAATGTATATATGTATTTCATTTAAAAGGTCATATTTTCTTAATCTGCATTTAAAAATATGTTATATAGCGTCTTTTATGTTTTCCTTTGTCATATCTGAGTAATAAATAAATAAATATTTAATATTGCAAAAAATCACTAAATGTTTAAATATAATGTATTAATACTGTTAAATATTATTAAAAATACATATATTTTACGTATGAAAGATATTTAAAAGATTTTTTTTCATGACATTTTATATGATTATGCATAACAATAAAATTTCATTATTATTTTTAGTCCTATTAACATTTATATAAATAAATATAAAATTAATAAGACTATTCATGCGATAAAAATTATCATGAATAAATATTAAAATAATATTTTTTAACTAAAGTTATTTACGAATTATATTACAAATCGAATTTTTGATAACCTTGACAATATTTGTACTTATACCTCTTTATCTAAAACGTATAATGTTTAGACATTATAAGATGCGATTGATAAGATTTTTAATTAGAAATTAGTTTCAAGAAGTTTACTGAATTAATTAGAGCTTGATATAATGAATTCACTTAACAGAGAAAGAAAATGAATATAAAATGCAAGCACGAAGTTTTGAAAAGTTTCCTGAATTAATTAGAGCTTGATATAATGAACCCACTTAACAGCGAAAGAAAATAAATATCAAATAAATAAATGAAAATTCACTATAATTATCTTGATTACTAGTTTAGAGTATGCTAAGACAAGCGTTTTGTTGCTGATTGATAACAGGTTAAATATATTCAAAAATGGGCCCCCCACCCTCAAAGTTTTTGGTTCATAAAAAAAAATAGGAAACAAAAATTTATCTGTTATTATTATTTTTCTCCTAACTCCTCCTTGTATGGTATAATGTTTTTGTTGTTGACAATCTTGTTGGCATTCTTTTTGCATAGTAATAGAAAACTTTGAATTTTACTTTGATTTTTAAATACATGTGCAAAATTGCCTTTATTTTAATGATTTTAAGGCCAGTATCCATTAGTGAAATACTCAGTTACTCTTCTTTTATGAACTACTATCATATTTATTTAAAAGAAAATAAAACTTGTACTTAATTATGATGAATTTGAAAAGGTAAAAATCTATCCATGCTCGTTAGTGAATTTATGGTATTCTTGAACTTCTGTATTATTCATTTTTCATACATTTATGACGGGTAGTATGATATGGACATGCATGTCCATAAAAGGAACAGGTGGTTCCTTATATAGACACTTGTAAACATTTCTTGTTTTTATCATTAAAATTAAACCAGAATAATTACAAGGTCGCTAACTTTAATAATGATAGTCAATAGTCCAGGGATAGTGGTCATATATTTTTGGACTCCTATGACGTGTCACGAGGGTGAAAAAAAATCAATTCTCCTTAGGGTGTCCACATTGGGTACAGGTACCTTATACGTCATAGCACGCTAAAAGTTAATTCAGTTAACTTTTTAACACAGTTGAAAAATCCCCTTTAAAACTTTCCACCCATAAACGAAAATGTACTTAAGATATTTTGTAAAGCCGTATATATAATCTACTGAACACATACACACCAAGTAAAATAAAAAAAAAAAAAAAATTAAAAACGCATACCAAAATTGAAAACGTAGTTTCAAATATTGTTCAAAGAATATTGTAGTCATTTTGTATTGTGTCTGTTCCTGTAAATGAACGATAAATTCTATGCACACCCTATCCTACATTTTGCATATTGCAGTACACCTCATAAAAAATTCGATATGTTTAGAATAATGTATTATCATTAAAAATAAAATATACCGCAAACGATTTTTCCACCACAGATTGTATGAATAGAAATTCTTTTGAGTGTCCTGTAAACGAAACGTAATTGCTACACATTTTTTTTCAATAAAGAAGATTACATAGTATACGCCAAAATCATATATGACGAACCGAGTTTTTAAATGCTTTTCATCAATACTGATATATCTTATATAACTATGTCAACTATTGTTTCAACTATTAAACCTTTATAACGCTAGAAACATGTCGCTTAAATTTTTCGTGTCATCGTTACTTTGTAATGGTAGTCTTATTGTAACAGCATCAATATTAGAGTTTGTATAATCAATAATACAACATGTGTAGACTGAATAAATCTGTAACGGACAAAAAAGAAAAAAAAATCTCTATTTGAACTCTGTCAGAGTATCCAATATATTCATTATAAAGCGGATATAAATATTCTTATATGGAAATTTCGAACTACGGTATTAGAAACAGAATTCAGCATTCACGTCGGAGTTCATTTTTTCCCAAAGCCCTTTGCTACAGGGGTTGGCGTCAAACGCACTGCGACATTGAGTGTTTGTGAATTTGCGCCCGGGACAGGATACGAACCAGTGATCTCTTGGCTGAGCCCGCCAATGCTTTGCCAACTGTGCCATCAAGGATGAATCTGGAGGACCTACTTCAACTAGCGAACCATAATGGTCACTGTATCTGGTCTGATATCTGAATCAGCTTGACAGAATAGATCACAGGTTATGGAATTCCAGTAAACGCTGGATGCGTAATTATATTAGATAATTTTTTAACACAATTATCAATTAGTAAATAAATAATACGAGTTGTAACTTTCCATTATGTCCTGCAAATTAGGCCTTCAGATTCGTACATGACGGCTCAAGTGGCAGAACAATGGCGGCTTCAGCCAAGAAATCTTTGGTTCGAATCCTGGCACGGACATTTTTCATTATCTTGGAAATTTACAACTCGCAACTGTAGTAGTTCGTAGTTCTTTAAGTTGGAACTTCAGTGGGAAAAAGAGAAATATCAAACTTAAAAATCCTGTGCTTTTAATCACGCTCTGTTTTCTCTCCAATTGTCTTACTGTGATTAACTGAATTACTTCCCACTGGCGTCTAATATTTTTAAATATTTTCCATTGTTTTAGCACTGTTTTCTTTTTTACATCATTTTTGCATCATTTTACTCTCTTCGAATCGCACTGAATTTATCGTACGATCTTATAATTGTCTTTCAGCTGCTTATAATTGCGCCTTTCTTATAATTACTCTGTTCTTACAATTGCTTCACATCGTGGTGATTGTCGAATCTCTTTCTTAATGGCTTAACGACAACTGGTATGAATTCACGATAAGTCGATTATAAATTGAATATATTTTTTTCGTTTTTACTCTTAATACTCAATTTGCCAAGGTACGTGTGTCTCTACATTAAATACGCCTAAATGTTTTCTTTGAAAATTCTGGTTTTAAAACCATTTTTACGTAATTGTATTATTAGACTGTGACGATACATTCAGAGCGTTATATCCCCTCGAATTCCTGTTGGATATCAAAATGCTCGTCACGATAACCTTTATCGAAATCTGCAAGGATATCACGTTTTGTAGCCACTTCGACATCCTGTAAGATTCCCTAATAAAATCTGTGGCACAGGAAACGCACAACAGCACGAATAGGCAATATCCCGTACAGTCTCTATCTAGTGGAAACAGTAGATTTTGAAAAAGAGCAAATACAAATACATCCGAACAGTGGCTTCAAGCATTAAGCCTTAAGGGACGCATTTAACTCACTCGTCCAACTCATATGTACTGCACAGTGTACTCTCGAAAGTTTGAACTCATTTAATTAAAATATTTGGCTAATTTCAACTAGTAATACAGTTCCAAAGAACTTCCATAGAATAACTGATAAAATTAGTTCTCAATTCGAATTTATTTTCATCACTTTGATTAATTTAAAAAATAATATCATTTTCAAATAAGAAAAGAATTGAAAAAAAAAATTTTTTTTGATGTCTCGAAAGAATTGAATGGCTCCATGAAAAAGGGCTTCCGTCAACAAAGCCTAGTTTTGAAGAAACTGAAAACAAAATTGTTGTTTGAAGTCCTTTCTGCATAGAATATGAAAAATTTAGTTGTGTTTAGACAGTGCATGTCAGTGAAGCTGAAGCCCTTATTGCATCGAAACATGGGTCTACCTTGTAAGAACAAAAATCCGTGGTTGAGTCACTTTGCCAATTTGGTGACTGAAGCCCTTTTTGCATGGAGCGATTCAATTGTTGAATCGAATTTATTTATATATTTGTTTAAAGGCTCTGAACATTTCCTTTATTAATTGATTTGTTAAAATTTTGATCAAGTAGAAGATGAAACTAACACGCACTTAGCAATCTGAATGAAAAAGCCTTTATTTACTTGAAGGTATAAAAATGAATTTAAAATGGCAGTATGTTAGCATTTTTTTTAACAGCACCATGCTTAACATGCTTATTTGATAACTAATCTAACTGATGTGAAGTTGTAGACACAAAACTTTAAATGTGCGATAAAGTTTTTTTTATCATTAAATAAAATTATATTCCATTTCAGAAGAACTCCATTCAGACCTTTCATCCCATTCAGGCTAATTATAGCACATATTTGTATATATAACGTACCGTACCATCAATGAAATTACTACATTAAAATAAGTACAAAATAATGTTTTGAATATTTCTGCAATGCTTGTCATATTTCTAAATTATGTATCCTATATTCTTTCTAAATTAATAGCTTTTGTACCCTTCAGCTATTTTGCATTCTACGTGTGTCTTATTTTAGTAATATAATGAATGAAAAATGTTGCAGCTGTACTTTATATTCCAAAAATAAGCTTCTTGGAGAAACTGCTATTTATTATTTTAAATTTATATTTTCGTTTAACACAAACTGTCTTCAACAAAGTTTCTCTTCTTATGCAGAGAGCGTATTAAAGCATGAAATATGTTTTCATGTTCTTTTTCTGGTATCGGATACTTCTGACACTTTAAGCAAAAACACCTGTTATACTTGCACACAGGATATTTATTATATCTACTGGCAGAAAAATAAGTAGCAATGTCTTCTTATTTTAGTAATTTTAGTAGGAAAACGGAATATTTTGTATTTTGATTTTATGAACGATTTGAAAAAATAAAATCTTTTGGAAATCTTCTATTATGGTTTTTAACTTAAATTTAACTAGGAAAAATGCTTATTTTTAAAGTTTCAGAAAAGTTGAACGCTAATGGACTCACAATCTTCGATACAGTTAAACACCGTTTATGGAGTTAGTTATAGAATTCAATATGAAAGAAGATCAGGTAGTGCATTAACATTGGCACCTGGGTTAAAATTCATTTTTGTAAAAAAAAATTATGTGTTTTAAATGACAGCCGAAGTGTTCTTAAACGTCCTATGGAATTTAGTTAAGTGCGTGGAATGAGCAAAATACTGAACACATAAAAATATTGAAAGAATGATA
This sequence comes from Maratus speciosus, assembly GCA_963932465.1. Taxonomy (NCBI): domain Eukaryota; kingdom Metazoa; phylum Arthropoda; class Arachnida; order Araneae; family Salticidae; genus Maratus; species Maratus speciosus. The sequence continues at coordinate 2,217,905 of OZ010786.1, read as the reverse complement.
CAATGTACAGAATCACTTCAACAATAAAACAAGTCAAAAATATTTTTTTTAGAAAAAGTATCGGAAAGTAAAAAGATTGCGCTATAAAAATTACATAAAAGGGTTTTCAGTGTTTTATTTAGGGTGAGCACTTTTTTATATCCTGTTTAACATATTTGTCCATACAAAATGATAAAAACTTGAGAAAAAGCAAATTACAGACTAGGAAAAAAAAATATTTCCACTAGCAAAAGAATAATTGGCGACATAATTATATGAGATTAAATGTCTCATTCTTTCAATCATTTCTGAATTCACGATTTACTAAACTCCGTTTGATATAGTAGTCAAAGAAACAGCCAAAAGTTGTCACTATTTAAAGAAACCTTCTTGGTTGTGATTATTTCAATGTTCAGGCTCATAGTTCGATTACAAACCTGTTAAGTTTTTATTTTATTTATTTATTTCGTGGTGAATTTCGATATGAAATATCAGCAAGAGACATATGGTGAAATAATTATAATGTTTTAAATTCAAACGTGTCTGTCTTCGTAATCGAGTTGCACGCGATAGAGATAAACAAATTCATGCTTGAAAATATTTTAAAAAGCATAAAAAATCAATAAATTGAGATACATTTAAAAGTGCTGTTTAGGGCGTTTTTGACAGTGTAAAAAAGGAAATTGTGCTATGTTTAGAAAGGAAATTGAATTCGTCTGTTGTTACTACCGAGTATAAGACATGAGTTACTGACGGGTACTTTTTTGTGTTATAATATATATTTTTAAAGACAAATATAGAAGAAATGTACCAGTACACATAAACGTCAAAGCAATTACTGGGAACTAGATCTAAAATCTATGTCTTGAAAAACAAATAATTTTGTTCATATATTCTATACTAATAAAAGTTTTTTAACATACTTTTCAATAGGACTTTTATTTAAAATTTCGCTATATTCTTCGTTTTCGAGAATAATGTTTCAAATGTTTCAATTACTTTAGGGGACAGTTTACATTTTCAAAAATTTTGCTTATTTTTCAAAATATGGTTCAAATGGTGAACGCACTGTAATTCAATGTTCAAATAAAAGTGAATTAAAAAAATTAACTGCATATTTAATTAGAAATTAATTTTTTTTTAATTGCCTTTTTAAAAAACTCTAATACTTTTTAAATATTGATATTCTTGTCCAATGTTTATTTTTAAAGATTTTCAAGTGTGTATTACACAAGACTGCGCATAGAGTTTTAGATACATCTAATATTACATTTAATATTACTGATACATATAGTGAAAAACCATGAAATCTAACACATCTTCATATACTTTTATTTTTTTAAAAATCGTAAAGGCAAATTCCATGCGCAGATTTATCACATACACACTATATAGCCATTAATCACCGGACACATTCAATTTTAGCTTTTTTGTCGAATATTTAAAAATGTACATGTCGAATTATTCTGGAACTTCAGGATTATAAAGAATATGTTTACTCCATATTTATCAATGTAGATTTGATAAGGAGGGCAATTATGGGATCAACAAAAAATCAAAGAAAAATAATAATATTTGGGAACACTCTGTAAATTAAAATGCAGTACAAGATGTTTACTGATTTGTTTAAGAGCAGCACGTATATTCATGGCGAAATAGCGATTTTTTTTTTATGTTCAAACATTTATTGCAGGCTTTTCAAGCAAATTTAACGGCAGTTTCAGAAAAATTGGGAAAGTGTAGTAGAAATAATAAAGTGGATTGGAATATAAATACATTAAATATTTTATACAATATGAACAGTTGTCTGGAATAATTTTTTTGCGAGAACGATAACGAAGATTTTTTTTTTCCATAATTTAATTGTGAACTGTATCGAGCAACTCATTAAAAAAATCCAGTCAAATATCGTGAATATTCTGATAGATATCGTCGATAGTGTGGCTGATTCATAGTTGCTCTCTAAAAGCGGCTAAAGATAAGAGATTTTTAACAAATTGTACAACAATTTCTAGTATTTTTTTTTCATTTTTATTGGTGCTTTAGCTCTTCTTGGATAACCACCAGAACGAGCCCATTCCATGATAAAAAGAAGTATCAAAATCCAAGCATTTGTTCTAAATCTACTCGTTGATATTTATTAATTACTAACTTTTTCCGGAAAATAGTTAATAAAAAAATAACATTTTGTGGAAAATCCTTTATTATTCACCTACTTAGGGAGCAACTAAAAAATCAGCTCACTCTATCGACGATATTTTTCTGAATTTTCACGATATTTGACTGGATTTTTTTTTATGAGTTACTCCATAGTGTTGGCTATTAAATTATGTAAAAAAAATCTTTGTTATTGTTCCCGCTAGCGCAGATAAAAATTATTCCATATAACTGCTCATATTTCATAAAATATTTAATATATTTATAGTCAAATTGCACCATATTGTTTCTACTACATTTTGCCAATTTTTCTGAAACTGGCGATAAATTTGGTTGAAAACCCTGCGTGATATAATTTAAAAACATTTAATATTTTTTTAAAATCGCTATATCTCCATTAATATACATACTAGTCTTACAAAAATTAGTAAACATGTTGTATTCTATCCACATATTAGTATTCTGCAGCGATAGATCATTGCGTGCATTTTAATTCACAGGGTGATCCCAAATATTGTTATTTCTTTGTTTTATTTACGGCCCCAAATTATTCTTCTTATCAAATCGACGTTGATAAATTTAAGGCCAAAAACATTCTTTACAATCCTGCAGAATCCGAGAAGTATGTTATTAAATATTTGACAAAATGTCTTAAATTGAAGGTGTCCGTTGATTAATTGCGATAGAGTGTAAATAAAGAACATGTACAAAAACGTTTAAATCTCTATCTCAAATACAAAAACATTTGCCTTAGCATTTTTAAAAAGTAAGAAAAATCATGCGTTAAGCATAGATTATGAAACACTTTCCAACACTTCCTGAATGCTTTATCAAAACTTCGTTATTTAGGGAAATAAGGTATATAACAGAACTAAGTAACCATTTTAGAAAATGCATAAATCATTTGAAAAACTGATTTCAGCAGTTACCAACCATAGCAAATATGTATTCAAATTCTTCTGAACAGCTCTGTATTTCATTTGTCGGTTAATATATATGATATATAATGGAGAAATTTTAGTTTAGCAAGAAAACGAATAATAGGTTGAAATTTCTCTTTCAGCAATTTATACGAATAGATGAAAACATACTTGTATACTTTTGTACAACCCTGTAGTCAACCTGGCTCTTTTATTACACGTACTATTTAGCTAAAGTTTAATTCAAAGTAAAACACTCTTAAAACTACAGGAATAACATTTCCAGAAATTATCATTTATAGACGGCCATGTATCCAATTCTTTGCGTGACCCTGTATATAACTTTATCTGTTATACAAACAGTTCTTAGTAAACAAAATGCAGTTCAGCGTAAAACTGCATAACTCATTTAAAAACCACCTTTAAGCAATTTACAATCATACCCAGGAACCATTACGAATTCTTTTGTGTACCCCTGTACATGAATTACAGCATTTATACACACCATATAAATGCATAAATACAGTGAAACATAAAAGAGCATAACATAATTAAAAATGCATTTCCAGCAATCATCGCTACCGTACAGTACTTCAGATACAATATAGTATCTGAAATCTTTTGTGTGTCCCTGTAAATGCTATGCACTTCGTATTACACATGAAATAAGTTATTGTAAACCTCAGCGACGTATATCAATTTCATTATACATGAAATAATTTAACATAATAAAAATGCGCCTGAAAAAATTCCCTCCACCCGTATATCATTATATAACGGAATTCATTTGTGTGGCTCTGTAAATGAATAATATTTATTCTTTGCACCGCATATTCTACGGAATGCATATTTTAGTGCACTTGATATATGCATATCAATTTTATTATGTTTGAAAGCATGTAACATCATTAAAAATCATTTGAAACGATTTTTTCCCATTGGCCGTAATGTAACGGAAAAATTTTGACTGTCCCTGTAAATGAACTAAACATGCTACAAACTTCATTTGCAATAGGGTTCTTGCTATGGTAGACGTCACTAACATCCAAAAACTTTACAACGATCCGAGTATATTTACGGGAGTTGGAACGCGTACAGACGGACAGACAAACCGAATGCATAAACAGTTTTCAACTTTGATGGGAAGTCTTAAAAATGGAAAGTGACGAAAATATGAACATGGAGAAAAAGCCATTTAAAGATTTCATTTTTGTGGGAAATTGCTCTGAGTGTATTAACTCGTTCGGGACCAGCATCTCTTTCACGAATTTTATTTGGTTGGCACAACTTTTTTTTAACAGTTAACTGTTATTCATTATTTCCGATAATGCGTTAACCCTTTGAGGGACAAGCAATTGCGTTTTCATAATGCTGAATTCCCACCGGAAATTTGGAAAAACGTTATTTCAAAACGAGGAAAAGCAATTTTTCAATTCGACTTCGAACACGGTTTTACCGAGGCGCCTGTGGACATCTCCGCACATCCCCGGATAGTGATGACAGCTGATGCGAAATAGGAGAGCAATCTAAGATCTGGATGGTAGCAAAAATTAGGATGGGGGGGGGGGGTAATAAAATAAAAATAAAATGAAGGCCTGAACAGGTAGGAAAAATGAGCTACTTGAAGTAAAAAAATATAAAGATAGAAGTAAAAAGAGCAAACCAGATGTCCAGGAGGAAGTTTAAGTATAGCATTACAACAACTAGATATATTTTTGTATTTTCTAATTTTTTTCTACTTTTTCATAAATTTATAGATTTTGTATAATTTTATGAATAGTGAGTAGTAAACTCAAGTAAAAATATGTAATATTAGTACAAAAAGAGTGTAGCCTAGGCCTAATGGCCTCTGAAAGTGCATTTTGAATCCGCTGGACCGACTAAGCCTAACGTCGGGAGAAGTTGCACTTTGGATCTGCTCTGGGATGCCGTCAGAAAGCAGGAGTGTATGCCACCCGAGAGTCAAGGCAATGCCGGGAACGACCATACGCAGAAGTGTGGTCCTGAAAAGGACCAGCCCTCCCGGATATACATTGCCTGACAATGGGGAGAGACATCTGGTAGAGTGCTGAAGAAAACCGCAGCTGTGCCGAAAGCAACCATTCGGCAAGCCCAGGTCCTTAAAAGGACCAGTCCAACCACTGTGCACTGCTCGACTGCTGGAGTCAGAACAATTGGAATCGTCCTTCTTATATAGGCTACGGAGAGAAAGGGAGGAGCCAAAGGCGGAGTCTGAGCTGCTGTTGGCAGCCATACAGGAAAGAAAGTAAGAAATTCAGCGATTAGGATAAAGTACAATAAAAAATAAAAAATATAATTAGAGTTAAAAAATAAAATAATTGATTAAAAAATATTAAAGATGGAAATTCAAAATAATTCCCAACTTGGGTTTTTTACGATTAGCGTTGTCGTGTATGTCGTAGATAGGTAAACTATTTAAAGCACTATTATCAGAGATTTTAAGGGAAAGGTGAAAATTAATATTTAAATATTGGATGAAGTCATTAAGTTTAGGGAAATTAAGTTCTTTATAAATATGAAAATTACGTACATAATAAGAGTCATCACAAATAATTCTAATAGTAAAGTTTTGAACTTGGAGGAGAAGTTTAATATGGGATTTAGCTGCATAACTCCATACACAACAAAAGTTAATATAGGACATAAAAAGGATGCGTACAAGAGCAGTTTATTTTTAACCCTCTTGGCACCGAATTTTTTTTTCCAATTTGGGAAAAATTACTTTTACGCTAACAAAATTAAAAATAGCTATCGAAATCGCAGAAGTTACAGTTTACTGAAATTTAAAGAATGTGTTCTTTACAGAAACCTAACGAATGCAGTTATGTTGCGTGTTTTTCATATAAAAATAGTCTAAGGAAGAATTTTTTAAGACGTTTGGAAAATGTCGTATTACAACCAGATTCAACAAACTTACAAAATTTAGTAGTATTTTTTATCTTTTATCACTAATTACTAATTCGGAAAAGGAGTCCCTAATTTAAATTTTAAGAGTGAAACATATGTTTGAATTAAAAGAAACGCCAACGGTTTACTAATAATTAATAAAACTTTTATTAATATTATTATTATTAAATGCTGAAAAATAAGTAAAGTCATAATAGTAAATGTATCGACATATGCTATCACTATTAGGTGCTGGAATTAACAAAAATAATTTTTTTTTCTTTCAAATATTGCAATTCGAAGTACGAGCCTCATATGATGTTCAGGGTGACGAGAGGGTTAAGAGATAAATCCCTATTTCGAACCAGTAAGGGATGTTGTTTACTTCTAACCGCTCGAAATTTGTTACGCGTCGTGTGTATGTGTTGTTTGAATGTAAGCCGTTGATCAAGGATGACTCCTAGGTATTTGCAACTTGAAGACCATGACAATTCAGTATTGTTAAATTTAATTTTATATTTGTCTCTATTATCCTGCATAAGGTTGAAGGATTGCTTGGGTTTTATTAATATTAACTGCAATAAGCCAATTCTTAAACATTGGGAGAGTTTTTTAAGGTGATGTATTATGCAAGGATGGTGCAAGGATGGCGTAGCGGCGATTTTTATTAAGGACGAAAACACAGGTATCATCAGCGAATTTAGCAAGAAAGGTATGGGGGCAGGTGGGGATATCATTAATAAAAAGCGTAAAGCGAAAGGGGCTGAGGCGACTGCCTTGCGACAGACCAAAGTCGGCAAAGACATTTCTGGAGAGTTTATCTTTCATTTTAACGTGGAAATTTCTATCTAAAAGGAATCTAAAAATTAATCTAATTAGGTGGTGGAGGCGTTATATTTAATGAGTTTATAAATAAGACCAAAAATCCAGACTTTGTTGAAAGCTTTTTCGATATCCAGGAAAACTATGGCTGTGAATTGATTTAAGATTTTTCCAGTAGTAATGTGCTTCACGAGCCTGTAAACCTGGTGGGGCGCAGAAAGCCCCTCTCTGAAACCAAACTGTACAGGGGACATAATATTGTTGAGTTGCTGTGGGCATTAAGTTCTTTGGCAATAAACGCTTCAGTGAGTTTACTGGGGGAATTTAAGAGAGAAATAGATCTATAGCTGGTTGGTAATTCGGGATTTTTACAACTTTTTAGAATAGGGGCAGTTAATGCAGTTTTCCAGTAGAGAGGGAAGTAGCTGAATTTAAAAACATTATTGTTAAGGAGGGAGATTTTTAGAATATACGTTAGACGAAGATTCTTAAACATTTCTTTATTGATGCCACTGATGCCTGGGGATTTTTATTTTTAATTTTTTTGATTTCTTATAGAACATCAGCGTTTGTAATCGAAGTGTTACTGGGAGGGGGTGTGGGGGGAGAGTTATTGCTTAAGAAATTCCTAACAACAGTATTGTCTTCATTTTCAATCGCGTGATTAATAATTGGATTTCCTTGCAATTGTAATTCTAAACTGCTGGCAATAAAATCCGCTTTTTCTTCTTCAGTGTACACGTAATCTTGGGAATTTGGATTAAGGATACGGTTGAAATTTGAATCAGAGCGTCGGATTTTTGTGCTGCCCGCCATATGCTGGCGTTCTCGGGTGTCGTGGATTGCAGAACAAATCTATCCTGGCGTTGGTCATGGAGATATTTCTTCAAGTCCTCTAGGGCTTTGTTCATAATTCTCTTTCCAGATAAATTACGTGTACGCTGATAATTTTTCCTAGTTTTATTCCTATTAATGGTGAGTCTGCGGACATGGGGATCTAGTTTATTAAATTCATTATTGACAATTTTTGTAGTAGCATTGTCAGCAGCAGTTTTAATTTCATTTGTGAGGGTGCTGACAAGATTATCGATGTCATTATTTTTTAACTCTTTTTTCCCCAAACTTATAAAAGTAATACTTAATAAAAAGTTCCTGGTGCAAATCTTAATCAATCTTATGTGGGATATAATATATCCCACCGCCCCTCAAGGGGTTTTAATGAAGTAAGGCAAATATTACTTTTCTTTTTTACTGATATCAAAACCTGTATGCAACATTTGAAAATTCTTATATGCACCCATGGTCCCGACAGGGTTAACAAAATTTACAATATCTCGTGATATAATTGCCTTTTGGGTAAATATGAGATGTCAAAATATTCACAATTAAAGAGTCTTTCATTTAATATTTTAAAAGGAAAATCGAAATTTTGTCCAATTTTGACGTAAACTGTCCCCTGAAGGAAGGCAGAAATAAATTTGTTCCAAAATTAATATTTTAACATTTTGTTGACAGCATTGATCATGCGAAATACCTTAAATTTGTGTTAATATCAGGAACATCACGAAATTTGCTTGAACTACGCAGTAATTCTGTCAGTAACACCACATGTAATCATAGTCTAATACCAACATATGAAGAATCAATCTTTATATCACCTGCGATATCGTTGTAGCTCACACAGAGCGATGTAACCGTATTATAAACTGCGCTAAAACATCGTATGTTTAACTTAAACTTGAAAGAAAAAATCCGGGTTCAGTCTCAATGAAACATTTTTATATGATACCTTTCAATAGGTGAGGTGTCTGTAGGGTTGCCACTGTCGACTATTTTGCTATTGTATCTCGAAAAACTTTTTCAAATAAGAAATTTTTTGTGTACTCATTGACAACATTTGCAATCGAAATAAACTGCAAAAATTATTTTTCTAAGTAATGGTGCTAATAGAATATTAAAAAAGTCGACAGTGGCTCTGGTTTTCAATATAAGAATTCTATTTCTATGAAACTTTCTTAAACTCCTACTAAAGTATACTCATACTTCTGTTCTATGCTTCTGCTTGAAAAAATATAATCTTTAAAATTGTCTTTTAAAAACTGTTCGTAATGTTTATATACAGAATGTATCCTTTCAGCATTGTCAACAGCTAATTTATGCATAGTTAGTACTAGAGATATATTTCCATTTGAAAAATTGTGTGGAATGGTGTTCTCCATTATACTGAAAGCTATTATGAATAAATTGTTATTTTCGTAAAAGTACGGAAATTAACTTTTTATATTGTTCTTGGGACGTGCAATTTAACTAAAGTAAAATATTTTCATGGTCTAACATATAAAACAAAAGCATATAATTGCTGTATAACGAAAAATTTTAAGTTTAATTTTATGAATTTTCAGCCTTTTTCTGCCACAGACGCATTTTTAATGCCCGAATGAAGCAATTACCAAAAAAAAAAAAAAAATCAAAGTATCATTACTCGGTAAGTATTTGTCGTAAATGTATGGATTTTAAAAATATTATCTTTTTGTAAAGATAATTTTTTTATTTATGGAAAGTGTATTTTTTTCATTTTGTAAACTTTACTTGAATCTGCGAAAATATGCGTCTTCTACTTGACAAATACACAAATATTATAGATTCAATTGCGACCACAACTACTTTTCATTGGCGTCTGTAATCTTAAATGTGTATGTTTTCAAAAAATAACGTATGGTAAAAATAACATTCTCTCTTTAAATATTTTTTAGTATTGAAATTTTTATTTAAAATATTTTAGGAAAAACTCTCTTCTATTAAAAACGTTTTAAAGCAAAAACATGAACTTTACATTATAATCAATATCATACAGCAAATGGGATCAAATTTAGCTTAAATCTTTGATATATCAGAATTCTTTAATACTTATTAAAATACTATAATAAGTTACATATTTGTCATCGAACATACAATTTGATGGATGGGATCTCATAAAACTAAATCGTAAATTTAAAACTATGTCACGGGAACTTTAATTTAATTGCTTTATGAATGAAATATTATGATCTTAAACAGGCGGGCCATATATGTTTCACCGATACTACCATTTTCCACCATTAATCAATCACCAGTTAAGGACAATTTTCCGTGATATTTCTTCCAAACCATTTAGCTTAAACAGCCGCATCAAAATTGGGTAGGCATGTGATATACGGCAATAAATTAATTGAGTGGATTGAGCAAAGATAATTCAAAATGAAAAATCATGTATTTGCTAAATAAGGAAATATATAAATTGGGTTATAAAATGAACAATCATTGTACATTTGGGAAAAAAAGGTTGTGTTATTTATAAAAAAGACCTATTTCTATTATTTACTATCTTTCTATCATAGTACTATCATAATATCTGAGTGAATTTGGAAATACTACATATTTTTATATAATTACTTTTTTCAAATAGCAAACATAAACAAAATGTGTTTAGAAATATAAAAATACATACAATACAGACATTCATAAATAATGTTGCTCCCAAATAAATATTTAACACGCAAACTCCACACAGTGCGAATTCGCACATACGAAAATTTCATCGCCTTCTTTTCCTGAAAACTCTCTTTCATTAATTTACATTTTCATTACGATCATGAAATGTTTGATTAAAAAATATATATAACGGTCTATAGGGAAAAGTCGTTTGCGCTGTATTTTATTCATGTTACGCTATTTTAAACATTTAAACTGATACATATTGCTGAGGAGCACTGTAAGATACTTACTATAGAATATGGTGTACAGAGCAATCATCGTTCATGTACAGGAACTCGCAAAATAATTCGGTTACAATACTATCTATGAACAATAATAGTTAGAAGTTCGTTTTCCGTCGTAGCACGAGTTTTTAAACTATTTTTTCGTATTTCTTAGTGTGTTTAAATTTTATAGATCATACACAGGGCTGCACAAAATATTCAGAATTTTTTTTTATTTTAAACTTTTGATGGGAATTTATGAAATTGTGTTTTCAAAAGTGTTATGCGTTTTAAAAATCATTTATTTAGACACCCTTTTCACCTTATTAAACTAACAAGTTTTTTTTTTTTTTTTTTTTTTTTTTTTTTTTTATTAAGAATGTTTTAGAAAGTGTTTCAAAATCTATGCTTGACGCATGATTTCATGTTCTTGTTTTTAATTAGTATTGATGAAAAGGGCTTAAGTTTCCAGAAAATATAACGACCTAATGAACGTATTATAACACCAAAAAGCAGCTAAATGGCATCTGTGATTTACTAAGAAGATGTTTCTCTCTATTCTAAAAAAAAAAAGTAACTAACGCAGTCACCGCCACCGGTTTTGAATTTTTTGTGACCGGAGGTTTTTCTTCGTTAATATTAAGCAAAATATTGCATTCAAAAATATGAAAATCTTACGTACATATTTTAACACAATCTTTTTAGAGTATCTCAATAGTCCAGATTTACATCACCTACAATTTTTTTTAAACATTCGAACTGCCCAAATCACATGTATTATCATCGTGCCCTGACCGAAGGCTGGCATTTAAGATATCTCCCTCCCCCCCCCCCCCAAATCCTGGCTTCTTAATAAACTTTCTCGTCCAGCACTGCTTTCAAAACTAAACAAAATTTATAAATATCTCATGGAAATTTCCACACTCAGATCCGAGCGGTCTGGCGCGACGAGTATACTCCTGCAAGAACGCCAAGCAGGCGTCTAAACGCCACTACAAACACCCATAAAAATTCTTGATGCTTAGTGTCTTCCAGAACACATTCTTCGTAGCAGCAATCATTTGCACAATGCTTCATCCTCCTCTCCCGTTTCTTGTCACGAGGGGCAGTTTGTGCCTCAGCTGGCAGAGCCTGTTGTGTTACATTGATCTTTTCTTCCTCAGTCCTGCCCTCTGTCGCCTGAGGCTCAGGCCTGGCGGATTCGGCTTCGGCCAAGTATTGGCTTAAAACTGTATTTTTTAAGACCTTAATAAAGGGGAGGGGCAATATGCTCTACGGACTTGGTTTCCTAGTCTGAGCAGTCCCTCTTAGGCAATCAAACGTGCGAACGGGTAGAAAACAGTTTTTAACAAAATAAAATGCGTGAAAATTTTGATTAAATCCGAAAAAACCCGAGTGTTTCCTTTGAGTTTCGCTCGTTTTCGATACGCAAAGATTCCAAAAATAAAATGCCGAATAGTATATACTTTCAAGCCAGCATTTTTTCGCGATTTTTTCATTTAAAATCATAAAATCAAGAAAATGGAGTTAAAGACATAAAGTTATACAGATTTGAGGTTCATTTAAGTATTATTCATCACGGGCCAGGCCAAGCCGGGCGGGTCAGATAGAATATATATATAAAGGACACGACAAATTCCTTTTCGTTATGGAAAATTAAAACTATTCCTATTCAGGGGTAAAAAAAAGCAGTTTGGAGTTTGAAAGTATCCAAGCTCTGAGAAAGAAAATAGGGGAACAAACCTTAAAAAAAATTGGGTAGAAGAAAGAAGAGAGATCCTAGTGAGAAAATGAGTAGAATATAAAACTAGTCGTTGGTTGCCACCGTAATACTTACCCATCATGGATATGCATAATCTAAAATATATATAAAAGAAACGTGTAAAATATTTACGAAATTCATTGCAATTCCGAAATAAAATTTAAACATATTTGTTGTCAATTTGTTCGGTAGATAGAGTGTTTAAAAGCGTGGCTTGATGACGTCATAAACTTTAAATGCTCTATTACTGAATTGCGTGAAATAAACGTCCTTATAACTCCAAAAATGATAATCATATTAACTAACAGTTTACTGCGTCGGATTAAATGTCTCATTTTCAATTAAAATATATCTTTGAATTGAAATTTGAATGAAATACAGTGTCATGAAAAATCGAAGAGTGTGGAAAATACTATTACAAATATATCGGCAGCTAATTATTCGATCGACTTCATTCGTTATGCAAAACTTGTATTTTTTTAATGTGTTTTATATTCACTCCTTAAAATAAACAGTTTCGGAAATATTCAGTTACAATATGTCGTAAATATTCACGAAATAACAGTTTCGGAATAACTTTTCTCAGAAAGAATATTTCTAGAGTCCGAAAAAATACTTCCAGTTTATCGAGGTCACTGAAATTCAATAGGCTTCCTCTCATTTTTACATGCTAAGTACACATTTTGGTAAGTACACATGCTAAGTACACAAATTTCAAGTCTCTATCTCACTTTGTTCGGGAGATAGAGTGTTTACAGACACACAGACAGCTATTTTTTGTTTTTCTAAAACTATGTTTTTCGGAATTTCAAGTATCTGAAACGTGTAAATCCATCAAATATTTTTTCGAATTTTAAAACTATTACAAGACTTACCCTATACTAGGTATTAAGGGTAAGTAATTCAATAAATACCATTGTCTGGAATAGAGGTAAAATAATCTAAATAAAAAAAAGCTAAATATAAAAAAATAACTTAATTACGAAATTAGTTTTATTGGTAATATCGATCTATTAATTTATTTATTAATATATTTTGTTATAACTAAGATGAAAAATGAAAAAAATATTAAAAGAGGAGTGATAATTGTTATTCAGTAACGAATTTGTGATATATCAGTTAATTAATAAACCTGGAATAATTTAATAAATTTAAAAAATCAAAAACCCGGCTGCGTAAAAAGCGAACTAATTAATTATTTCTCATAAACGTTTAACTATTTTTTATATTACTTACCTATCTTTTTTAATTACTTGTATTGATGACGTTTAAGATGTTTAGCTGCTAGTTCCTATCTATAAACACTGTTTTGATGAGGACTATAGATGTCTATAATGGTTAGAGTTGCAGTAAAGCTAGGGATCCTACCTACATAATTTCCATGTTGTATCATATTTAAACGGAGCTTCTGACTGTAAAATAGTCAATGAAACATAGTCTTCATTTTGAAAGACCTATCCAATGATATGCCACTCAATATGGTGCGCAATTTTTTTTTCGTGTCTACCGCCATTTTGTATTTTATGGCCGCCATTTTGAATTTGTAAAAACAAAATTTAGCCTATAACCATTGGACGGTTGAGACGAATCGATAGAGATCTTATTCATTAAAATCCATCCAGCCGTTTGTTTGTTATGAAGGTATAAAGAAATCCACTTACCCAGATATGCGTGAAACACATAACCCTTCTTGGCAGTCTGGTAAAAAGGGAGATTTTTAATTATGTATTTACAGTAATAATAATAATAATATTTCCTATCTTCCTGCATATTTTGCAAACATTCATTTTTCTATCACATTTGAAAATATTCAGTTTGAAAAAAAATATTACATAACCATACACCATACATAAACATTCAAAATGTGTTACGGTTAAAATATTTTTAGTAACATAATACGCTTACATTTATTCATTAAGTGTTACTTAAAGAGATGCATTACATTTGTGAATATTGACTTATGTCACAAATCTATCGGCGTGCCTAGGATTAATTACAGAAATAACATTAATCATTGACCGAAAGAGATGTTATCTAATTTTGATTATTTCTTTCTTTTCCTAAGAATGTAGTTGACATTTAATGTTGAAAGCATAAGGATGTTAATACATTGTTTATTTTTCAAATTATATGCAAACAGAAGAACTATTCTCGTTATCCTTAATTGTTTACTATTGCTGAAATTTACCTATAAATTTTAATAATCAATTTACCTATAATGCTAAATTTTCAATTAAACAAAAACAAAGAAATTTTAAATTTCGATTAAATCTACTTTGAAGTTTTATCTGAATATGTGTTTTTATCTTAGTTAATTTTATCTGAATTATTATCAAATGCAACAACGTTTACATTTTTAAAAAAGTATGAATTTTAATTTTTAAAATTTAGAAATTTTAATTGAAAATGAAATATATCTTAAAGACCAAGATAATAAAATTTTTTAAAGTTTTCAAGGTAATTTAAAAGTAGAAATGAAAAAAAAAAGAAATCTATTCATATTTTACAATTTAGCTGGAAATTAAAATATAAAATTTATAATAACAAAAGGTAAAAATGCTCATAAATTTAAAAACAGTCTGAAATTGATCTAATTAATTTTGCTTTTTTAATTAAAAACTAGACTACTGAATTTGCAAATTAAAAGTCTACACGTGATCTCTGCAAGCCACTGTTTTTTTATCCTCACTTTTTATAATATCCAATATCCTACAATTCACTATTTATTCTTTTAATTACATAAATATATATATAAGCATATAAATTTTTTTTAATGTTCCGGAGATAAGAGGAATTGAATTAAAAACTGTTTTATACAACGAATCATGTTATGAAATTCTCATGCATTTTCCTTTTTATGGTGTCATTAGGAAGGGCGGAGGGGCTTATTAGTTCGCACCACTTTCGTTAATGTTTTCGTTTTAGAAATTGTAATACCTTAAACAATGTAAATATTTCTTTCTCTAAAATCTTCAATAAATGTGCATTCATTCCTAGTTTGTCCTCACTGGGTTAGCTTGGAATTCATAGAATCGTCCCGTTGGACTTTGTGGATATTCCAGCTTTTAAGCCAATTGGGTGGACCGCCCAGGAAGGTGTCTGCTGTATCCTGTATTTTTTACTTTCGGTTTTTAAGTTTTTATTATAATTTTGTTTTCACATAAACAAAGGTAAGATTAATTAAATTTTTGTAATTAATATATATATATGCATATACAATATATGATTATATATATTATATCATCATCATCATCATCATCATCATCAACCGTTTTCAATCCACTGCTGGATGTAGGTCTCCCCCAGATTTTTCCAATGTTTCCTGTCTAGTGCTTTAGTCATCCAATTTACACCGGATACTTTTCTGATTTCATCACTCCATCTTACTTGAGGTCGTCTTCTTGACCGTTTTACATCTCTGGGATACCTCTATAGGGTGTTTGTGCTCCATCTATTATCTTGTCTTCTTGCGATGTGCCCAGCCCATTTCCATTTTAGCCGTTTAATTCTTTCAATGATGTCAAAAACTTTCGTCTGACTTCTTATCCAGGTTATTCTTTTTATGTCTCTTCTAGTTATACCTAGCATACATCTTTCCATATTTCTCTGTGTTGTTTGTAATCTTTGTACATTCCGTTTTGTTAGCGTCCATGTTTCTGCTCCATAAGTTAGGACAGGCAAAACACATTGGTTAAATACCTTTCTTTTCAAACACAGGGGCATGCTACTCTTCAGAATAATATTGTTCTTCCCAAAAGCACTCCATCCATTTCTTATTCTTCTATTGATTTCATTCATGATACTATTATCAGATGATATTTCTTGCCCAAGGTACACATAACTTTTCACTTCTTTAATTTCAGTGTTGTTGTAGACGATTTTCTTTTTTGATGCAAATGAATTGAACATCACCTTAGTCTTTTCCAAGTTTATTTTTAATCCCACATTAATGCTAGCTTCTGCCAAATCTTTTAGCATATTTTCCAATTCTTCAGGACTGTTACTGAAAATTAAAATGTCGTCAGCGAATCGGAGATGACTTAAATATTCCCCATTTATTCTAATCCCTTTTTTTTCCCAATCCAGCTTCTTGAAAATATTTTCTAAGACAGCAGTAAAAAGCTTAGGCGAAATGGTGTCTCCTTGTCTTACTCCTCTTCCAAGCTTGAACTTTGCTTTTCCTTTGTCCAAGCGGATGGTTGCTGTTGCTTTCTTGTAAATCTTCTTTATAATATTGATGTAAGGTTTATCTATACCAATGTCCTCCAGGGATTCTACTACTGCTGATGTGTAGACCGAATCAAATCCTTTTTAATAATCAATAAAGGCAAGGCAAAGAGGTACATTATATTCCTTATGTTTTTCTATGAGTTCCCTTACCGTTTGGATATGATCCATTGTGCTGAATCCACTGCAGAATCCTGCTTGTTCTCTAGGTTGAGCTGAGTCCAGAGCTGAATCAAGTCTTGTCGTTAAAACTTTGGTGAAAATTTTATAAATCACTGACAGTAAGCTGATTGGACGGTAGTTTTTTATGTTTTCCTTCTCCCCTTTCTTGTAAAGTAGCACCATCACAGCATTATTCCAATCTTCTGGTACATCTGACTTCTGGAGACATTTGGAAAACAATAAGGATAGCATTTTTGCAAATTCTTCTCCTGCTTCTTTGATAAGGTCGATTGTAATTCCATCTTCTCCGGGGCATTTACCTTTTTTCATAAATTTAATGGCTTGTAAAACTTCGTCTGTCGTCACTGGGATTATGGCATCGGTTTCTGTTAAGTTTTCTCGTGGATCACATAAGTTGATTTCCCTCTGATCTTCACATTTATATAAATCGTTATAGAATTTTTCGACAGTGTGTACTTTTTCTTTATT
Source organism: Maratus speciosus (assembly GCA_963932465.1). NCBI lineage: Eukaryota > Metazoa > Arthropoda > Arachnida > Araneae > Salticidae > Maratus > Maratus speciosus. Next base: position 2,200,743 of record OZ010786.1, on the reverse strand, counting down.
GATTTTGGTGATTGTTCCATCTGCCCTCTTTAGTGCAAAAATACCTTTTCTTCCAACACAAAGTTTTCGCCTAGCTGATTTTAAACTTTTGTTATCTTCTAGAATTTTGTTGACAAGATCAGAGTTAAATTTTCTGATATCTTCTGTAACACATTTTCTTAACGTTTTACATAATTCAGCATATTCAACTCTTGATTTAGGATCGTTTTTCTTCATTTTAAATTCTCTGCGTTTCTTCATCAATCTTCTTGTTTCTTCTGTTATTTTCTTTGTCTGCTTTACTTGGGCATCACCGGCTATCTTCTTTGCAATATCTTGCAGAGTACTGGTTAGTTTCTTGCTCGCTACTGTAACATCTTGCTCTTCTTCTAAAGCTGATTGAAGTACTTGGAAACGGTTTTTAAGTTCCAAATGGAATTCTTCTTTATGTTTCTGGAGATTTATTATATCGATTGATTTCTTTGAGTGTTGCAAAAGCTTCATTCTTTCCACTTTAGTATTTAACAGCAGTTTGCATATAACCAACTTGTGATCACTTCCTGTATTGAAGTTATTGAGAACGCTGCAATCCTGAATAAGATGCTTTTTGTTTGTTAAGATGTAGTCGATTTCACTTGTTGAGCCATTTGCACAACGCCATGTCCATTTTCTTTGTGGCTTTTTCTTGAAAAATGAATTCATGATATACAACTGTTCACATTCTGCAAACTCAATCAATCTGTTTCCTCTTTCATTTCGCACCCCATATCCATGATTTCCTACTGATAACTCACCTTTCTCTTTTTCCCCAATTCTAGCATTCCAGTCTCCAATTATTAATTTTATGTAGCATTTTCCCTTTTGATGCATTGAAGCTACTTCTTCATAGAAATCCTCAACTTCTTCATCAGTATAGCTTACTGTTGGTGCATAAACTTGGGTAATTTGCAGCTTGTATCTTCTGGACACTTGTATTACTAACCTTGCAACTCTATCTGATGCACTATCATATTCTACGATGTGATTCTTCCACCTTTTATGAATCAGAAATCCTACACCGCTTGTTCTTCCATCTTCTGTGCCTCTGTAGTATAATACATGTTCGCTGGCAAGATCTATCTTCTCTTCTCCTTTTCTTCTTACTTCACATAATCCTAGGATGCCCCAGTTGATTCTTTCTAATTCTTCTTCAAGTTCCTGAAAACGATTTTCCGAAGATATATATTATAAATATATTTATATATATACTAGGGGTCTCTGCCCCCTGCAAGCTAAGCTCGCCAACCCCCCGTTCAGACACCGCAGAATATAAAAACACGCTAATCTGATCGGTTTTAAAAATATTAGAGAAGATTGAATTATACTGAAAAAAGCTGTATAGATCGCTCTGTAAACGGTTTTCCATTCAATTCCCTTTGATTGCAAAAAATTAAGACCGAATCAGTTGCTGTTAAGACACCCAAAGGTTGTTTCCGTGTTTGATTAAAGCGGATCAGTTAAACATTTGAAAAGAAGCTAAAATAAAATGACTTAAGTGTACAGAGTCTTTGTCTCCGATATTTTAAAACAATTTCTATAACAATAGCCTAAGTCATATGACTATCATCAACAGTTCTTGGCGGACCACTTCGCTTTTTATTTCCAGGTGCCATTTTGGTACATTAATGTTAGCCAGGCGCAGGTGATAGGTACGCCTAATACTATTCTACCGCCGTCATATTGCATCTATATTATAATAGTCCAAGTCATATAACTGCCATAAATAAATACGCTCTGATCCCTTCTCTTTTCATATGAAAGTTTGGCCCAGATATCATATACGTCCCAATATTGGCTCGATTTTTTTCCGACGCTAATTTGGTGGAAACATCAACAGCACAAACAACAACATCCGGCTTACCAAATCAAGCAAAAGGACGATACTATGGCGCCAGTTAAGTACCCGTTGCGTATATGACATTGGCGTCAGAAATAAAATCGCGCCGATATGGGTCCGTATATGACATCTGTGCCGAAAGTTTTCCATTTTAATTAAAAAATCAAATTTCTTTTTCAAATAAAACTACATAAAAGTTACCATGGCCGCAAAGAATTCTTGGTACTGTTACACTAGCTGATTGCAAATCTCGTCACTAGTTTTTTCCAACACGCCAGTTAGCCTTTTTTTTATTTTTTGAGTGGTAAATTAAAACATTGCTTTGAAGTTGAAATTAAATGTTATGGTTTGTTACATCATTTAATATTTGGCCAGATGTCATATGACGCACCGGGTTTGGCGTGATTTTTTTTATGAAAATTTGGTGAAAACCTCGTTTTCGAATACCAGTTACATATGTATTTTTGGTACTACTTAGTTATCCCGTCGACCAAAAATCTATCACCAAACTATAAGATTAAATGCCAATAATGGTTGATCGTAAATGTCACATTCACTTGACTGTAAGCAAGTTACAAGTCTTTACGTCATCAAGTGATTTTTATTTCGACGTTTTATTTGTATATTACTTTCTTCTATCTTCAATAGAAGAAAGTATTGTAATCGAAATTTTTTTCGACTTCCGGTTTTCGACGGATTTACCTATTTTAGGGGTCAGAGATCCCCAAAAACATGTTTATAGAAAATGTCTCTGTCCGTGTGTCCGTCTGTCTGTCGCCATTGTACCATCAAAAAGTGTATGAAGTTATGCATAGAGTTGAACCAAATTTTTATTTTAAATTTTGGCTATGGCAAGCAGATCCTCCCTGAATGTGGAAAAAATTCGCCGGTAGGGGGTGCGGTAATAGCGATTTTTGTGTGATTTTGAATATTGTACCATCCAAAAGTGTATGGAGTTATGCATAGATTTGAACCAAATTTTTATTTTAAGTTTTTGGATATGGCAGGTAGTTCCTCCATGAATTTGGAAAAAATTAGCCGGTAGGGGTGCTGTAACAGCGATTTTTGTTCGATTTTGAATATTGTACCTTCCAAAAGTATATGAAGTTATGCATAGAATTGAACCAAATTTTGGCTTTGGCAAGCAGATCCTACCTGAATTTGGAAAACATTCGCCGGTAGGGGGCGCTGTACCAGCGATTTTTGTGCCATTTTGAATATTGTACCATCCAAATGTGTATGAAGTTATGCATAGAATTGAATCAAATTTTTATTTTAAGTTTATGACTGTGACAAGCAGGTCCTCCCTGAATTTGGAAAAACATTCGCCGCTAGGGGGCGCTGTAATAGCGATTTTGCATATTGTACCATCGAAAAGTGTATGAAGTTATGCATAGTATTGAACCAAACTTTTATTTTAAGTTCTTGGCTATGGCAAGCAGTTCCTTCCTTAATTTGGAAAAAAAATCGCCGGTAGGGGGAGCTGTAATAGCGATTTTTGTGCCATTTTGAATATTGTACAATCGAAAATTGTATGAAGTTATGCTTAGAATTGCACCAAATTTTTTGTGTTTCTTTTTGGTCATGGCATGAAGGTCCTCCCTGAATTTAGAAAAATTCCGCTGGAAGGCTGCGCTATAATTACGATGTCTGTACCATTTTCTTTATTGTGCAATGGAAAAGTGTATAAAATTATGCATACAATTGAACCAAATTTTTTGGACATGTTTTTCGCTTTGGCCAACAGGTCCTCCTTGAATTTGGAAATATCGCGAGGTAAAGGGTCTCTGTGATAGCGATTTTTGTATTCTTTTCTTGATTTTTCGTAGTTCTATTGTCCATCGGCGGCTCGTGCAAAGGCGGAAACTCACTTCCTGCTAAGCCGGCTATTCGCAAGCATCTGATAACAACAGAATAAGGAAAAACTATTAATTTTAACAAATATCATGAAATAGATTTACTCGTTTTTAGTTCATTTAATTGACTGAAGCAGAAATTTAAGATGAAAATCAAAGTTGGTATAGTAATGAACTAATAATATTGAAGTATTAACATGTGTAACTAGTTTTTGAAATATTAAGATGTATAAGATAGAAGAAAGTTTTTGGATTAGCTCATCCAACTAGTTTATTAATGTTATACTATTTTATTTGTTCTTTCGTTATTTAAAATAAAATTTATGTCAGTTTGTATAATTTGGTGAGTGGTTTGGCGATTTATATAATTTGGCTCAATGGGTCGGCAGAATAACTAAGTAGTACCGCATTTTTTAATTATTTTCTATTATTTTTAAAAGAAAATATCCAAAAAAATAATTAACTATAGAACAAAACAATTTATGTAATTTAAAAAAAGAAAATAAAGTAAATAAACATTTATTATTAAATAAACAACAATAGACGGGTTACCATGTCAACCAAAATGATGCCATTTTGGCGCCAATTAGGTACCCCGGTGCGTATATGACATCTGTGCCTAATATTTTGCTTTTCGTCTCGTTTAAAAAAAAAAAAAAAAAAAAAAAAAAAAAAAAAAAAAAAGTGAAAGCCGTTTATTTTAAATGTTTCAGTTTGTATTAAATAAAATGATAATCAAATACAGATTGAATTATGAATAAAAGTAGAATGATAGCGCATTAGCATACATTTAAGGGAGGCCAAACTGGTCGCCAAATTAGTATAAAATAGTAACCTTTTCTAAAATATGAAAAAAAATATCTGTTATGATTAAAATTTGAGTTGCCATCATTAGAGAAAAGTATATAAAAATAGAAAAAAATTAATATTTCGAAAACTAATTCGAATTTTAAAATGCTAATACCAGTTTTGAGATCTGCAGATCAATACGGAATTTTGGTGTTAATTTCATCGCAATGCATTCCGTATTTTAAGAGAAACCGCCGTGAAATATAATCAGTTGTTTAATCAGTCGTTTCATAGAATCGTTACATAAATTCTTTTCAATTCAGTCGTTTCATAATATCCGTTTCATTAGGATTTTATATACAGGGTGCAATATGTTATCTATCGTCGACCTTTAATTTCTCAACCGTTGGTCGTAGACCTATAGTTCCAATTACAAAAACGTTTCAAATGAGGTAAATATTCATGTTGGAGCATTATTTAAAGAAAAAAATCAATTTTATAAAAATTACGAAATCTAACTTTTTATATGGTCTCCCAGTCCCTGTAGTTATATTTAGTAAAAGTTTACACATGTCAAACTTTTTGTGTTATATGTGTTATGATATCTGTACTACAAAAATTGACAGAGTTATTAAATTTCAAATTTTGAGATTTCTGCACATGATTTTGTCTTTCATTGAGGGATCAGTTAAAGATGAATTAAAGTAATTCGAGATCAAAATCCGGGTACAATATCCTTTTTACGGCGAAACCACCTTTATCCTGTATCGCCAAATCGCAGGCCAAAGAGGGTTATTTCATCTAAAAATTTGAGCTAACTTTTAGGGGTCGTATACAAAGCGAAGAATGAAATATGGAAATTAAACAGAAAAATAAAATAAGTATCAATTTATTATAATACGAAAACGGTTTAGTATAAAAAATGAATACATAAAATGCCGGAAACTACTAGATACTGCTCAAAGTGTTCTCCATTGGCGGCAATGCACAATGGATTCCGTGACGGTACTGAGTCCTAGACACATTAGAACAAATTGTGCGACAATCAAAAGGATGATGCGACCTGGAAATCTCCACATCGCCCGGACAGTACGACACGTGTGGCGCGGTATATGGGAAGCCTAAATTGTTGATCTGCTACAAAACACGATACGTGACTGGTACGTGCCTGAAGAGTTGCTCTCCGACATGCATGCCGGGTGTGGTTTCAACATGATGGAGCCCTCTTCGCATAAAACATCAAACGTCCGGGCGTATATGGCCACCGAATTCGGTCAACAGATCCTTAGATATGGTGGTCCGGTAGAGTGGCCACCGCGTTCATCGGACTTGACTTCCATGGGCTTCTACCTCTGGGATTACATCAAGGCATAAGTCTATGTGACTGAGACTACTTCTATGGTTTATCTGAAGCAGCGCATCATTCTTGATTGTCGCACAGTTTTCACACCTGCTATGCTCTAACGTGTCCATGACTCAGTACCGTCACGCAATCCATTGTGCATTGCCACCAATGGAGAACACTTTGACCAGTATCTCTAATAGATTCCGGCGTTTTATGCATTCGTTTTTTTCAGTAGAACGTTTTCGATATTATAATAAATTGATATTTATTTTTCTGTTTAATTTCAACATTTCATTCTTCGCTTTGTATACGACCCCTAAAAGTCAGCTCAAATTTTTAGATGAAATAACCCTCTTAGGTGATACCCCGATTTCGCGATAACGGCTAAAGGTGGTTTCGCCGTAAAAAGGACATAGCACCCGGATTTTGATCTCGAATTACTTTAATTCGTCTTATAACTGATCCCTCAATGAAAGACAAAATCATGTGCAAAAATCTCAAAATTTGTAATTTAATAACTCTGTCAATTTTTGTATCACGGATATACTTTTGATCTATACGACAGATAGGCTTAGCTTTTGTAGAACTTTTATAGATCTACACAAAATTGTCTAAATATCTTCAAATATACAAAAGTAATGTTAAACATAAATTACATTACATTTGGAAAATGTTTTAAAAGTATGCGTTGTATTTTGCTTTCCTTTCTTTTATTGTGTCTGCGATTTGGACAACAAATTAATTAGGGAGATACTGGGGTTACAATTGTTTTCTTTAGAGTGAAAAGATACAAATTGGAAGATTTTAGCAGTAAATATTAAAGATTATTTAGAGATAAATTTTAAAGGTATTTTAAAAATTGTAGCGATTCCAGAAGTGTTTTCCACTACCATCTTCATTGGTAAAGAAAAAGTTAAAACAAGAAATGCTAGGTAAATGGCAATAGACTAACATATTGGTGATACAGGGAGATATAATTAACCGCCCACATCGGCAGAGGAATCAATATTTGTTTGAAACTAACCACAGGCCGTCGTCACGTTACTTATTGGAAATTAATAGAACCATTTCTCCACTTTCTATATGAGGTCAAATGTCAACCTCTTTGCATTAATTGATAAACTGTCCAAACCTTTAAATTCTATATAAAGAAACCATCAGACCTGTGCTTACCATGCTGATTTCCATATCCTTCTATATATAAAAAAAAGTTTTGATTTCGAAATGGACCAATAAAAAATCTGCGTAGATACCGTGAAATGCATCTGATTAGTCAGAGCTTTATGACGCTATAAGGGAGGTTACCAATGGGGGACCCGTCTCTTTGTCGCCAACTTGGCACTATTTCCAGTATTTCGCCAAAATTAAGGGTACTTTTCCGTTATACGGACAGTATGCCAAAATGTATGCTAATGCGCCAATTCTTTCAGCCCTCATCGTGCAAAGGATTTTTCTTGTAAACCATGCGAAACATTGTGATTTGTTATTTATGAAACGCGAATTACGTGAATGATTATTATTTAACCTTAACCTTGGAAAGATTTTTAATTTGCTGTTATTCGAAATAAAAATGCTTTTTTTTATAAAATTATAATTTACTTTTACTGCTGACGCTGAGATGGATTTTACTATTTGTCAATTACCAGATGATGAGAAAGTTGCGATAAAACTGTTTCAGGAATTTGGAATTCAGCATAATAAAAGGTTGTGTTCAAACAACCATGAAATGAAATTATGGATGAGTTCTGGAAATCCGAAATAGAGATGTAGCTTACGATCATGCGAAGAAAGCGTAGGAATACGAAAAAAAAACATGGTTTGAAGGATCGCGGTTGTCTTTTCTTAATGCTTTGAGGTTTATATATTTATGGTGCCAAGAGTTGACATCGATTGAGCTTTGTGAGCTGCAACTTGATATGAACCACAACACAACAGTGGACTGGAATAGCTATTTTAGAGAAGTTTGTGCAAATGCTTTATGTTCACGACCAAATAGAAAAATCGGTGGACCTAATAAAAGGCACAGATGTCATATTCTCCCCATATTGGCACGATTTTTTTCGGTTGCCAATTTAGCGAAAACATCAACAGCATAAACAACATAATCCGGGTTACCACATCAAGCAAAATAACGACACTTTGGCGCCAGTTAAGTACCCGTTGCGTATATGACATTGGCGTCAGAAAAAAATCGCGCCAATATGGGGCGAATATGACATCTGTGCCTAATAAAATTATAGAAGTAGATGAAAGTCTTTTTACCAGAAGAAAAAGCAACGTAGGGCGTGTTCTTCCTCCTCAATGGGTGTTAGATGATTTATGCCGTGAAACACGGGGATGTTTCCTTACTCCTATTTCCGATCGCACGCATGAAACATTAATAGCGGCAATAGAAAACAATGTAGCTGATGGAAGTATTATTTATACAGATTACTGGAAAGGATATAAAACAGATGAACTGCGAAGTGCTGGTTATGATCATTTCACAGTAAATCACAAATACAATTTTGTCGACCCTAATACTGGATGTCATACTCAAAATGTTGAGAGATTATGGGGCATCGCAAAATGGCGCAACAAAAGACATCGGGGAACAGTTCGTCATCATTTAGAGTCGTATCTCATAGAGTTTATGTGGAGACGTCTTTATTCAAAAAATGAAATGTTTACTGCAATGCTAAAAGATATGGCACAGATGTCATATTCGCCCCATATTGGCGCGATTTTTTCCTGACGCCAATGTCATATACGCAACGGGTACTTAACTGGTGCCAAAGTGTCGTTATTTTGCTTGATGGGGTAACCCGGATTATGTTGTGGCACAGATGTCATATACGCCCCATATTGGCGCGATTATTTTCCGATGCCAATTTGGCGATAATATCAACAGCATAAACAGCAACATCCGGGTTACCATATCAAGCAAAATAACGACACTTTGGCGCCAGTTAAATACCCGTTGCGTATATGACATTGGCGTAAGAAAAAAAATCGCGCCAATATGGGGCGTATATGACATCTGTACCTATGTTGTTTATGCTGTTAATGTTTTCGCCAAATTGGCAACCGAAAAAAAATCGCTCCAATATGGGGTGAATATGACATCTGTGCCAAAGAGATTTGTAATTTTATGGCAGCAGTTTAATATGATTTTTTTATTTTATTACTTTATTGTATAACAGTTATTTGTTCACTTATTTTAATTATATATTTGTGATTTAATAAAATAGTTCGTAAAATTCTGTAATTTTCAAATGTTATATTTTTAAAATGCTCACTTTACTATCGAAAATGTTTTCCTTTTATTTTTCAAATGTTTCAATTCACGTGATTTTCAGTTTTTCGCCAACTATTGCGCTTAGCGACAATGCTGTCCGTATAACGGAAAAGTACCAAAAAGGGTACAGATGTCATATTCGCCCCATATTGGCGCGATTTTTTTCTGTCGCCAATATCATATAGGCAACGGGTACTTAACTTGCGCCAAAGTGTCGTTATTTTGCTTGATGTGGTAACCCGGATTATGATGTTTATGCTGTTGATGTTTTTGCCAAATTGGCAACCGAAAAAAATCGCGCCAATATGGGGCAAATATGACATCTGTACCCCAAAAAGCATAGCCTACTATGATATATTTGCCCAAGCATTTCGCCGAAAACCGTCGGAAAAGTGAAGTCTGATTCAGCTTCAAACTCTAAACCAAAACATCACAACGTGCTCTTTTTTGTTTACAATTATACCCTGCCCAGATAGCGGCTTGTTTCTCATCGTCGAAGTTTCAGAATCATTGATTCTATTTTCAGAATAATAAATTAAATACTTCTATTCTTCAATTTCCTTCGATTTAAAAGGATATTTTACACAGCTTGTAGTATTTTAGTGTTCACATACTTTTAAGATTATCTAAATTACTTATTGTTTACTTGATCGTTTGGTTCATTCTGTTATTCTTTTTTGAATGTCCCGTATTTACATAAACATAGCTTGGGTTTCATATACACGTTTTATAATTAAAATTTGGTTTTTATCAAACTACAGTTCTTATAAATGGCTTGAAGAAGTTATTTTTAACGAATTTATTGCTACACGTAAAATGTTTCTGTTTGATATCGTCCTAACTAAATAATAATAATAATAGTAAAAAAACTAGTCGCATGTACCAATCCCAAAACTTTCTTCTATCTCATACATGGTAATACTTCAAAATTCGCTATCACACTGCCAAAATTAAATGGCAATCTATGCATCTCATGAGGATTCTAAAGATATGAAATTCCGTGCATTAGTTCTTGAGATATGACTATCGCTGAAACCGTCTAAATCCAGCAAAATGCTGCCTAGCAGCGCCACCTATTGGGTGATTTATACCAAATCCTAATCAGCAACAATTTATGTCAACGTCTGACTGAATCTGAAGTTTGTAGAAAATCCGTGCATTAGTTTTTGAGATAGAGCTATAGCGAAAATCGTGAAAATTCCTGCATAGCAGCGCCACCTATTGGGTATTAACACCAAAACCTAATTAACAACAACTTGTGTCAACATACAACTAAATCTGAAGTTAGATGAAAATTCGTCCATTAGTTCTATAGATAGAGCTATTGAGGCAATCGTGAAAAAGACAGCACAGAAGCGCCACCTGTTGGGCGATTTACACCAACACATAATCAGTAGCAAGTCATATCACGGACTAACTGAATCTGAAGTTTGATGAAAATCCATGTGTTAGTTCTTAAGATAGAGCTATTGGGGAAATCGTGCAAATCCTGCAAAATTCATCATAACAGAGCCACCTGTTGGGCGATTTACACCAAAACGTAATCAGCATCAATTCATATCAAGGACTAACTAAATCTGAACTTTGACCAAAATCCGTGCATTAGTTCGTGAGATAGAGCTATTGCGAAAATCGTGAAAATGCAGCATAGCAGCGCCACCTGTTGAGCGATTTACACCAAAAACTAATCAGCATCAATTTGTATTAGGGACTCACTGAATATAAATTTTTATTAAATTCCGTGCATTAATTCTTGAGATAGAGCGCCCACAAAATTTGTGTCACATACACACAGACAGACAGACAGACTCACAGAGTCACAGACAGACATTTTGTAAAAACATGTTTTTTGGAATCTCTGACACCTAAAACGTGTAAATCCGTAGAAAACCGGAATTCGAAAATTTTCATGAATCCAATACTTTCTTCTTGCAAAGATAGAAGAAAGTAAGAAGAAAAAAAAAAGACGATCTTCCTTAAACATTAAATATTCTTATTTTAAATCATAGAAAGAAATGGTGATCGCAGATTTAAATATCGTTGCAATATTTTATGTTATCCAATCAATTTTGATTAAATCATGTAAGTGAATTTGTTACTTAATAAATTATATTTATTAATTATTACAAGGAATTTTATGAGTACTTTAATATATTTAAAAGAAATTCCATTAGTTTTATTGTTTCAGCATTGAAGATAGCAAATAAATTTATGACATTGATGTTTTTAGACTATGCATGTTTTCATTTATGGGGTGAATCGTAGAATACTCTACTTCTCCCCAACCTGGTGATAAATGCGCCAAAGTGGCAACCTTGGTATTTAGTATTAACTTGGTATTAAGTAGCAACCTTGGAAGTATTCTCCGGTCGCACCATTTATTAATCCGATAATTGTTAAAATGATAATTTTTTTCTGATTATTAGAGTTAATATTTTTATAAAACACTTTTGAATCATATCTATACGGAAAAAAAAGGTAAACACATTGGAATACTCTGAGCCCTGCCCAGAGCGGTTTGATTGGTTCTCGTCGTTGAAGTTACGGTCAGAGTCAAATTTCTGTTTTGGGCAGCGTATCAGAGTCTTCTGGCGAGCAACTTCATACATTAAACGCAAATCGGTCTGCCGGTAGTAGTATCTAAGTATGCCTTGCAAAAAGTAATGCTTTGGAAATGGAACAATGAAAATCTGCATAGATACCGTGAAATGCAACTGACTGGTCAGAGTTTTATGACGCTATAAGGGAGGTTACCAAGGGGAGACCCGTCTCTCTGACACCAAAAGTGACGCCAACTTAGCGCTATTTCCAGTATTTCGTCAAATTTCCATAGACTCCCATTGAAATACAATAGGGTTTACTTGCATGCAGGAAATCAACAAATTGAGATATTTCAATGCAACAAAAACTAATATTAGCATATCAACAGAGCTGAATTGAACTATTTACATTAATTTTAAGCACAAACAATAATCTGGGTTTGGCTAGAAAATAGGAATTCCTTCGCTATACCGAATGGAATAGTTAAGCGATTACGCGGGAGGTTGGTGAGCGTACCGAGCAGGCGAGCAGGGGGGCTGTGCCCCCTCCTTATATGTATGAAATGCTGTTCAATAATCACATAAACAATTCGCTAAAAATTCAAAAATCACTGTACGAATTCCGGATAAATTTTTGGAAAAGAGGACAAAATTTACTATATTGGGTTAACAGAAAGAAACCGTATTCTTTTTCCTAATGTGGAAAAATCGAATTAATATAATTCCTTAAGTTAATATTAGTTTTTGTTGCATTAAAATATCTCAATTTGTTGATTTTCTGTAAGCAAGTAATCGATATTGGTTTACAATGGAAGTCTATGGGAATTTGGCGAAATATTAGAGATATCGCCAAGTTGGCGTCACTTATGGCGACTCATTTTGGTCGCCAAATTTGGCGAAATACCGCCAAGTTGGCGACAAACTTGGCGGCATTTGGCGACAGAACTGTGTCCCTCTACGGTAACCTCCTTATAGGTATGGAAATGCATTAAATGCTGTTCAAAAATTGCATAAAAAATTCGCTAAAAATTCAAAAATCGCTGCACGAATTCCAAATAAACTTTTTTGAAAAGAGAACAAAATTTACTATATTGGGTTAAAATAAAGAAACCTTATTCTTTTCACTTCTATGGAAAAATCGCCTCGAAACTTAAAAAAGTACTAAAAATCTCATAAAAAATCGCATAAAAAAAATCTAATCAAAAAATCGAAAATCGGGCTTCGAGGTGCAAAACATCATATATAGACGTACCTTTTCCCAAAATTTTGTAGCTCTACGTGCAGTGGTCTCTTCAGAACACCGTCGACACACTCACTCACTCACACACAAACTTCTTTCCTTATTTTATAGAAAGTTCCTTATTATTATAGATAGCATCAATGCCGAGAGCTCAGAAAAATTATTTTTATCATATAAAATCTTATTTATTTTACCTTGATATGTTATATGAATTATGTTGTCGTAAACTTTATAGTAGTAAAGTTTGTAATGATTGTAATAATTATAAAAATTGTAACCAAAAAAAAAAAAAACCTTATTTACTTGGTGTTTTTCCCTAAATAAATATACCTTGTTGTATCACAGAAACAGAATGGATCACAGTATAAATAAGGATAAAAATCGCCGGCAATGGCTTTCTCGTCAAACACATAGTGGTATGTCACTTGATGAAAACCGAGGCTAATGAAAAAGACAAGGCTACCGCAGTGCATTCCACGTATCTTTTTTACAGACCGCTGGAGTCACGTGATGCTCGAATGCACCAATGCAAGTGTACAAAAAGAGCATCACGTCACTCTATCGGTCTGTAAAAAAAGACACTTGTGATGTACAGCGGTAGCCTGTCTTTTTCGTTAGCTTCGATGAAAACCATTCAAAATGAACTATTTAAAAGATGTTTATTATATTTTATTACTATCTTTTTAATTTCTAAATAACTGGTCAAGTGTGAGTATTACTCGCGCACAGAGGGTTCCGTGCACTAAATATATGAATGAGTAACCGAGTATTGCATTACACAATTATATCAGTAATTATCTAGGCTTTAAAAGCCGATGGCGCATAGAGTGCGTCGCACGTCTCTCTATGTATGTCCGAAACGTCCGTGTCTTTAATGCTTAATATATCGGCTAATTTCCAACAATTTTTTCTCAAATCATTATCAATAATCCTTTTATACTTCTGCGATGGTAGGTACAGTCGTGGAAAAAAAAAGTAAACACCCCCTACTAACTCCTCAACAGATTATCGTAGACGAAAGTTACTGGTACCGAACGATTGAAATAAAGTCTACTTTTAAATGTCGTATATAAAATTTGTTTAGGGGCCATCTACATATTAAAACGAATCCAAACTTCATTTCTTTCAATGGCAATACCCAATTTTAATGAGATATTTCAAATCTTTGGTTCAAACTATGACACCAAACCCAGACACATAATTTCAAGTCATTTGACAGATAAGTTTTTGAATTATAAACATTCAAAATTTAGTGCTTCTAATGTTAAATTACATTTTCATACATTTCATCACTTCTGAAATTATGATTCGAATGTTCTAATTTTTTGTGTAGCAATAATACTAATATACCCAAACATAAATACGTTGAATTTGCAATTTTTATAATTTTCTGATAGGAGCTATGAATTATGAAATTAATATTAAACTAGTCGGATGTACCAATCCCAAAACTTTCTTCTATCTCATACATGTTAAAACTTCAAAATCCGCTATCACACTGCCAAAATTAAATGGCAATCTATGCATCTCATGAGGATTCTAACGATATGAAATTCCGTGCGTTAGTTCTTGAGATATGACTATCGCTGAAATCGTCTAAATCCAGCAAAATGCTGCCTAGCAGCGCCACCTATTGGGTGATTTATACCAAATCCTAATCAGCAAGAATTTATGCCAACGTCTGACTGAATCTGAAATTTGGAGAAAATCCGTACATTAGTTTTTGAGATAGAGAAATAATGAAAATCGTGAAAATTCCTGCATAGCAGCGCCACCTATTGGGTGATTAACACCAAAATCTAATTAACAACAACTTGTGTCAACATACAACTAAATCTGAAGTTAGATGAAAATTCGTCCATTAGTTCTATTGATAGAGCTATTGAGGCAATCGTGAAAAAGGCAGCAGAGAAGCGCCACCTGTTGGGCGATTTACACCAACACATAATCAGTAGCAAGTCATATCACGGACTAACTGAATCTGAAGTTTGATGAAAATCCATGCGTTAGTTCTTAAGATAGAGCTATTGGGGAAATCGTGCAAATCCTGCAAAATTCATCATAACAGAGCCACCTGTTGGGCGATTTACACCAAAACGTAATCAGCATCAATTCATATCAAGGACTAACTAAATCTGAACTTTGACCAAAATCCGTGCATTAGTTCGTGAGATAGAGCTATTGCGAAAATCGTGAAAATGCAGCATAGCAGCGCCACCTGTTGAGAGATTTACACCAAAAACTAATCAGCATCAATTTGTATTAGGGACTCACTGAATATAAATTTTTATTAAATTCCGTGCATTAATTCTTGAGATAGAGCGCCCACAAAATTTGTGTCACATACACACAGACAGACAGACAGACTCACAGAGTCACAGACAGACATTTTGTAAAAACATGTTTTTTGGAATCTCTGACCCCTAAAACGTGTAAATCCGTCGAAAACCGGAATTCGAAAACTTTCATGAATCGAATACTTTCTTCTTGCAAAGATAGAAGAAAGTAAAAAGAAAAAAAAAAGACGATCTTCCTTAAACATTAAATATTCTTATTTTAAATCATAGAAAGAAATGGTGATCGCAGATTTAAATATCGTTGCAATATTTTATGTTATCCAATCAATTTTGATTAAATCATGTAAGTGAATTTGTTACTTAATAAATTATATTTATTAATTATTACGAGGAATTTTATGAGTACTTTAATATATTTAAAAGAAATTCCATTAGTTTTATTGTTTCAGCAGTGAAGATAGCAAATAAATTTATGACATTGATGTTTTTAGACTATGCATGTTTTCATTTATGGGGTGAATCGTAGAATACTCTACTTCTCCCCAACCTGGTGATAAATGCGCCAAAGTGGCAACCTTGGTATTTAGTATTAACTTGGTATTAAGTAGCAACCTTGGAAGTATTCTCCGGTCGCACCATTTATTAATCCGATAATTGTTAAAATGATAATTTTTTTCTGATAATTAGAGTTAATATTTTTATAAAACACTTTTGAATCATATCTATACGGAAAAAAAAAGGTAAACACATTGGAATTCTCTGAGCCCTGCCCAGAGCGGTTTGATTGGTTCTCGTCGTTGAAGTTACGGTCAGAGTCAAATTTCTGTTTTGGGCAGCGTACCAGAGTCTTCTGGCGAGCAACTTCATACATTAAACGCAAATCGGTCTGCCGGTAGTAGTATCTAAGTATGCCTTGCAAAAAGTAATGCTTTGGAAATGGAACAATGAAAATATGCATAGATACCGTGAAATGCAACTGACTGGTCAGAGTTTTATGACGCTATAAGGGAGGTTACCAAGGGGAGACCCGTCTCTCTGTCACCAAAAGTGACGCCAACTTAGCGCTATTTCCAGTATTTCGTCAAATTTCCATAGACTCCCATTGAAATACAATAGGGTTTACTTGCATGCAGGAAATCAACAAATTGAGATATTTCAATGCAACAAAAACTAATATTAGCATATCAACAGAGCTGAATTGAACTATTTACATTAATTTTAAGCACAAACAATAATCTGGGGTTGGCTAGAAAATAGGAATTCCTTCGCTATACCGAATGGAATAGTTAAGCGATTACGCGGGAGGTTGGTGAGCGTACCGAGCAGGCGAGCAGGGGGGCTGTGCCCCCTCCTTATATGTATGAAATGCTGTTCAATAATCGCATAAACAATTCGCTAAAAATTCAAAAATCACTGTACGAATTCCGGATAAATTTTTGGAAAAGAGGACAAAATTTACTATATTGGGTTAACAGAAAGAAACCGTATTCTTTTTCCTAATGTGGAAAAATCGAATTAATATAATTCCTTAAGTTAATATTAGTTTTTGTTGCATTAAAATATCTCAATTTGTTGATTTTCTGTAAGCAAGTAATCGATATTGGTTTACAATGGAAGTCTATGGGAATTTGGCGAAATATTAGAGATATCGCCAAGTTGGCGTCACTTATGGCGACTCATTTTGGTCGCCAAATTTGGCTAAATACCGCCAAGTTGGCGACAAACTTGGCGGCATTTGGCGACAGAACTGTGTCCCTCTACGGTAACCTCCTTATAGGTATGGAAATGCATTAAATGCTGTTCAAAAATTGCATAAAAAATTCGCTAAAAATTCAAAAATCGCTGCACGAATTCCAAATAAACTTTTTTGAAAAGAGAACAAAATTTACTATATTGGGTTAAAATAAAGAAACCTTATTCTTTTCACTTCTATGGAAAAATCGCCTCGAAACTTAAAAAAGTACTAAAAATCTCATAAAAAATCGTATAAAAAAATCTAATCAAAAAATCGAAAATCGGGCTTCGAGGTGCAAAACTTCATATATAGACGTACCTTTTCCCAAAATTTTGTAGCTCTACGTGCAGTGGTCTCTTCAGAACACCGTCAACACTCTCACTCACTCACACACAAACTTCTTTCCTTATTTTATAGATAGTTCCTTATTATTATAGATAGCATGAATGCCGAGAGCTCAGAAAAATTATTTTTATCATATAAAATCTTATTTATTTTACCTTGATATGTTATATGAATTATGTTGTCGTAAACTTTATAGTAGTAAAGTTTGTAATGATTGTAATAATTATAAAAATTGTAACCAAAAAAAAAAAAACCTTATTTACTTGGTGTTTTTCCCTAAATAAATATACCTTGTTGTATCACAGAAACAGAATGGATCACAGTATAAATAAGTATAAAAATCGCCGGCAATGGCTTTCTCGTCAAACACATAGTGGTATGTCACTTGATGAAAACCGAGGCTAATGAAAAAGACAAGGCTACCGCAGTGCATTCCACTTATCTTTTTTACAGACCGCTGGAGTCACGTGATGCTCGAATGCACCAATGCAAGTGTACAAAAAGAGCATCACGTCACTCTATCGGTCTGTAAAAAAAGACACTTGTGATGCACAGCGGTAGCCTGTCTTTTTCGTTAGCTTCGATGAAAACCATTCAAAATGAACTATTTAAAAGATGTTTATTATATTTTATTACTATCTTTTTAATTTCTAAATAACTGGTCAAGTGTGAGTATTACTCGCGCACAGAGGGTTCCGTGCACTAAATATATGAATGAGTAACCGAGTATTGCATTACACAATTATATCAGTAATTATCTAGGCTTTAAAAGCCGATGGCGCATAGAGTGCGTCGCACGTCTCTCTATGTATGTCCGAAACGTCCGTGTCTTTAATGCTTAATATATCGGCTAATTTCCAACAATTTTTTCTCAAATCATTATCAATAATCCTTTTATACTTCTGCGATGGTAGGTACAGTCGTGGAAAAAAAAAGTAAACACCCCCTACTAACTCCTCAACAGATTATCGTAGACGAAAGTTACTGGTACCGAACGATTGAAATAAAGTCTACTTTTAAATGACGTATATAAAATTTGTTTAGGGGCCATCTACATATTAAAACGAATCCAAACTTCATTTCTTTCAATGGCAATACCCAATTTTAATGAGATATTTCAAATCTTTGGTTCAAACTATGACACCAAACCCAGACACATAATTTCAAGTCATTTGACAGATAAGTTTTTGAATTATAAACATTCAAAATTTAGTGCTTCTAATGTTAAATTACATTTTCATACATTTCATCACTTCTGAAATTATGATTCGAATGTTCTAATTTTTTGTGTAGCAATAATACTAATATACCCAAACATAAATACGTTGAATTTGCAATTTTTATAATTTTCTGATAGGAGCTATGAATTATGAAATTAATATTAAACTAGTCGGATGTACCAATCCCAAAACTTTCTTCTATCTCATACATGTTAAAACTTCAAAATCCGCTATCACACTGCCAAAATTAAATGGCAATCTATGCATCTCATGAGGATTCTAACGATATGAAATTCCGTGCGTTAGTTCTTGAGATATGACTATCGCTGAAATCGTCTAAATCCAGCAAAATGCTGCCTAGCAGCGCCACCTATTGGGTGATTTATACCAAATCCTAATCAGCAAGAATTTATGCCAACGTCTGACTGAATCTGAAATTTGGAGAAAATCCGTACATTAGTTTTTGAGATACAGAAATAACGAAAATCGTGAAAATTCCTGCATAGCAGCGCCACCTATTGGGTGATTAACACCAAAATCTAATTAACAACAACTTGTGTCAACATACAACTAAATCTGAAGTTAGATGAAAATTCGTCCATTAGTTCTATTGATAGAGCTATTGAGGCAATCGTGAAAAAGGCAGCAGAGAAGCGCCACCTGTTGGGCGATTTACACCAACACATAATCAGTAGCAAGTCATATCAAGGACTAACTGAATCTGAAGTTTGATGAACATCCGTGCGTTAGTTCTTAAGATAGAGCTATTGGGGAAATCGTGTAAATCCTGCAAAATTCATCATAACAGCGCCACCTGTTGGGCGATTTACACCAAAACGTAATCATCATCAATTCATATCAAGGACTAACTAAATCTGAAGTTTGATCGAAATCCGTCCATTAGTTCTTGAGATAGAGCTATTGCAAAAATCGTGAAAAATGCAGCATAGCAGCGCCACCTGTTGAGCGATTTACACCAAAAACTAATAAGCATCAACTTGTATTAGGGACTAACTGAATATCACTTTTTATTAAATTCCGTGCATTAGTTCTTGAGATAGAGCGCCTACAAAATTTGTGTCACAGACAGACAGACAGACAGACAGACAGACTCACAGAGTCACAGACAGACATTTTGTAAAAACATGTTTTTTGGAATCACTGACCCCTAAAACGTGTAAATCCGTCGAAAACCGGAATTCGAAAATTTTCATGAATCCAATACTTTCTTCTTGTAAAGATAGAAGAAAGTAAAAAAATTATGAATTGCAACCTACAATTTTTTTGATGGATTCAGATTTATTAAGTCCTGCTTTACGGAAATTCAAAATTTCACAATTTTCTACCAAGTAGTTTTCAAATTATGCTTAAAAAACGGCAAAATGATGGTTTAAGGGGCCGTCTATGATAGAAGTGACTAAATATTTTGAAATTTCTTATGCTATCCTGTAATCTAACAGGCTTAATTGATCTGCTTAAGGTGCCTTGATCAAGAACGGAGCTCTCTCGGTCAACAATCGAATATCGAACTTCAATTTGGATACAGCCCTTAAAATACTCTGGTTTTAAAATAATTAATTTCTCGGAAACTTATGGTACGAATTGCGTAAAAATTTGTTTTTAGACTAATAGAAGGGTGTAGAGTTCATTTATGCTGTCAGAATTGTATACTGCTATTGAAAACAACAAAGTTATGGTTCGTTTTAATATGTAGATGCCCCCCCCCCCCCCTAAGCAAATTTTATATACATCACTTAAAAGTAGACTTTATTTCCAATCGTTCGGTACCAGTAGCTTTCTTCTATGATAATTTGTTTAGAAGTTACTAGGGGGTGTTTACTTTTTTTTTCCACGACTGTACCTCCAGCGCTGCACAACTCCTTTGCTAAACGTCCGCAAATCTAAATTTGTGTGTAACGGAAAAATGCGATTTTTCCAAAAACTATGTGACCTAAAGAATCACTATAGTCTTCTTGCAAGGTTTAAATTAACTTCTACTACCCCTAATTTTTTTCATAATTTTAGTTTCATTAGGTTCGAAATAGAGAAATATTCTTGCATTACATTTTCGACGATATTCTGAAAATATAATACCTAAAATTAAAAGAAATGTATTTTTGAGTTACCAAAGCGTTACGAAAGCTTTCACACGATACCTCACACGACATACAAAGAAAAGATTTTTTTATGTAACTTAATACGCCCCTCTACATTTTTTCCTAAGTACATTTGTGAATGGTTAATAATCGATAAACATGTGAGTCAATAGCCTTTATTACTTCAGCCAATTTGAACTTTCCAATTTTCATATTTAACGAGTAAAATGGCTGCGATAGACAGACATACACATGAGTGATCTTTTAATAGTTCCGATTTCACAATTTAAGTATGGAGAACTAAAAAAAAAAAAAAAAAAGAAAAAAAAACATACACGTCAAATTGATAACTTCCTTTTTTTAAGTCTGTCAAAAATGCAGTTTTTATATCTAATGTAAATGAAAATCATAAACAACTTTTCCCCCCTAGAGACAATTAAATGGTAAAACAACGAAAAATATATTCTTCGGTTCCCCATAAATAGCAATATCATAAAAAAATATTCTGCGAAAAAAGAAATTTGAAAGCTTTCTGTCTCTGAAGTATCCCGAGTACATTTACGGAAATTACCAAGGGAATTGAAAGATAAATGGATCTTAAAGCCTCCTATCTTAAATTTCTAAAGTTAAAACAAAAATAAATATATTACGATTAAATATTTTTTAAGACTATTTCTGACAAAATATAAATATTCACATTATTCATATAGAATATACATTATACAAAAAGTGCAAATGTTTCATAATATACGAAACTATATTACAACAACGAATACAATATACTCTTCAGAGTTCCACAATTCTAAAAAGCGTTCTTTATCATTAGACAAAGACCATTTTCATCTATAAACTAAAATATTTTCGAAATTTTACAAGTAAATTATAAAAACGAGGTTTCTTTTGCAACCACGGATTTTCGGAAATATTTTTGATTAGTTTTTGTAGTGTATTAATCGGTTTTCTCAAACCATAACGTCATCTTTTAGAGTGCTATCCATTCTTCATTAAGTATTTACAGTTGTATATTTCAATTTATGCATGCCTGAATAACAAAATGTCATTAACTTTAATGTTGATGTTAATGCTGTTAATTTTAAACAAAATCAGTTACATAGTTTTTTTTTTCGATGCTTTTGTAATTTTTTATTTTAACTAATGCAGCCGTTTTAATTCTTAAACCAAAATAATTGACTTATAGACTGGGAGCCGGCAGCTCTTACAATCATCTCATCGAGTTCACGGATGAAATTCTAGGATTAGCTAAATCTTGATTCGTATATTAAAACGCAACCCGTCTGCTAAGTCATATCTTGGTGGAAAACACCTGAAAAACCCGATTTTAGCGGCTGACTCGTAGTTTTTCAATTGTGTCTTCCTGCTCTCAGTCCTCCATATTTTCATACCTTTTGGTGCAGGAAAACACAATAGTAAACCTACAAGTCAGCCGCTAAAATCGGGTTTTCATGTGTTTTCCACCAAGATATGACTTGGGAGACAGATTGCGTTTTAACATACGAATCAAGATTTAACAATTTAGTGCGCAGGTTTGCATATATGCAAACAACAGTATTTTGAATTTGATAGATTTTTTTTATTCGTATGTACCTAATTCACAACAGAAAATTAAAATAGCAATAATTTCTTTAATTAATAACAGACATTTCATATTTAAATAGAGCGAAATTAACCATTGAAACTTCCTGGTGTAAAGTCAGATTCTCTGAACTACGTAATTTCTAGAACGTATTCTATCACGAGAATTAAAGGGTTAAAAGTTAAGTTTTATAAAATAAATAATTATATAAAATAAGGTATTTGTAGACATACTTATTAAAATATTTACTAATCTGCAGTATTTTAGCGTAAAACAGCCACACGACAATAGTTTTACTTGTATTGCAGATGTGCAACAGAAGAAAAGATTAACGTATTATATGAAAAATGATCTCTGATTTTTTTCATTATTTTTCCTGAGTAATAAACCTTTCAGTTAATCATATATAATTTTTTCGAAACAAAATAAAAAATCGGGCATTTAAGGGTTAACTAATCTTAGAATTTCATCCGTGAACTCGATGAGGTGATTTTCTGTGCTGCCGGCTCCCAGTCTATTAAAAAAATATTTAATTTGAATTTATTCCGTTGCTATAGTAACAGATGAATTTTAAGAAAATACCGATTGTAATTTTAGAAATTTCGAGATTTTGGTGCCAAAGACACCACCAAATTAAAAGAAGTAGGAAAATTCATGCGTTAAGCATAGATTATGAAACACTTTCAATCCTTCCTGAATGCTTTAACAAAACTTCGTTATTTAGGGAAATAAGGTATATAAGAGAACTAAGTAAACATTTTAGAAAACGTATAAAACAGTTGAAAAACTAATTTCAGCATTTTCCGTCCATAACCAAATATGTATTCAAATTCTTTTGAACAGCCCTGTATTTGATCTATATGTTGATATATATATACAACGTAATGAGGAAATGTAGTTTAGCAAGAAAACACATAACAGGTTGAAATTTCTCTTTCAGCAATTTACACTAATAGACGGAAACATACTTGAATAATTTTGTACAACCCTGTAACTAACCGAGTACCTTTATTACACGCCACCAGTAAGCTAAGATTTAATTCAAACTAAAACACTCTTAAAACTACATAAATTATCATTTATAGACGGTCATGTATCCAATTCTTTACGTGAACCTGTATATCATTTTTTCTATATTCTATAAACATTTCTTAGTAAACTAAATGCAGTTCAGCGTAAAAATCCATAACTCATTTAAAAATCACCTTTAAGCAATTTGCACTCATACCCAGTAACCATTATGATTTTTTTTCTGTAGCCCTGTATATGAATTATAGCATTTATACACACCATATAGTATGCATATATATAGGGAAACATAAAAGCTCATATCATAATTAAAAATGCATTTCCAGCAATCATCGCTAATGAACAGTAAATCGGATAGAACATACTTGTCGGAAATCTTTTGTGTGTCCCTGTAAATCCTATGCACTTCGTATTATACATGAAATAAGTTATAGTAAACCTCAGCGACGTACATCAATTTCATTATACATGAAATAATTTAACATAATAAAAATACGCCGCAAGCAATTTCCTCTAATCCTATATCGTTATGTAACGGAAATTTTTGTATGGCCCTGTAAATGAATAGTAACTATTCTTTACACCACATATTCTGAAAAATATATATTTTAGTGCACTTCCTTAATGCATATAATTTTTTTTTATGTTTGAAAGAGTGTAACATCATAAAAAATAATTTTAAACGTTTTCTCCCCCCATAGGCCGTAATGTAACGGAAAATTTTTGACTCTCCCTGTAGATGAACTAAACATGCTACAAACTTCATTTGAAATAGGGATCGTGCTATGGTAGAGGTCACTAAATTCCAAAAATTTCAGAACGATCCGAGTATATTTACGGGAGTTAGAGCCCGGACAGACGGACAACCAATCCGAAGTCATAAACACTTTTCAACTTTGTTGGAAAGTGTTAAAAAGATGAAATATCTCGCAAACTATCCGACTTAGAAGAATTTACTTAGTACCATTCGATTCAGCACACAAAAATATATTAAAATATGTTATCATTAGACGCATAATTATGATATCCGATTTTAAAGGAATTTTTCTAAAGTTTGTTCCCTTTTTAGCCCCTTTGGGAATGGAATGTTAGAAAATCCCTTCCTAGCAAACGTCTACGTCATAACAAGTATTTTTACCATAATTTTCAAAATAATCTTTTTTAACACTTTCCAACAAAGTTGGAAAGTGTTTATGACTTCGGTTTGTCTGTTCGTCTGGCCTTCTGGCCGTCTGTTCACGCTTTAACTCTCGTAAATATGCTCGGATCGTTCTGAAATTTTTAGATGTTAGTGACCTTTACCATAGCACGTTCCAGATCTCAAATGAAGTTTGTAGCATGTTTAGTTCATTTACAGGAACAGTCAAAAGTTCTCCTTTACATTACGGCCAATGGGAAAAAATCGTTTCAAATGATTTTTAATGGTGTTACACTCTTTCAAACATAGTAAAATTGATATTCATTTATGAAATCCACTAAAATATGCATTCTGTTGAATATGCGGTGCAAAGAATACTCATTGTTCATTTACAGGGACACACAAAAGAATTCCGTTCATAATGGTATAGGGGGAATTGTTTGCGGTGTATTTGAAAAGATTTCAGATACTATATTGTATCTGAATTACTGTATATTAGTAACGACTGCTCGAAATGCATTTTTTATTATGATATGCGCTTTTTTTACTTTATTTATGCATACTATAAAGTGCTTATAAATGCTATAGTTCATATACAGGGCTACAGAAATGAATTCATAAAGGTTACTGAGTAAGAGCATAAATTGTTTAAAGGTGGGTTTTAGAGGAGTTATGCATTTTTACGCTGTACTGAATTTAGTTTACTATGAAAAATTTCTAGAATATAGATAAAATGATATACAGGGCCACGCAAAGAGTTGGATACATGGCCGTCTATGGGTGATAATTTCTGAAAATGTAACTTCAGTCGTTTTAAGAGTGTTTAGTTTGAATTAAATTTTAGCTAAATAGTGGCATGTAACAAAAGTATTAGGTAAATTACACGGCTGTACAAAAGTATTCAAGTATGTTTCCCTCTATTAGTATAATTTGCTGAAAGATGAATTTCAACCTGTTATGCATTTTCTTACTAAACTAAATATCTCATTATATAGTATATATATTAACATACTGATCAAATACAGGGCTGTTCAAAAGAGTTGGAATACATATTTGGCTATGGACGGTAACAACTGAAATCAGTTTTTGAAATGTTTTATGCGTTTTATAAAATGTTTACTTAGTTATCTTATTTACCTTATATTCCTAAATAACGAAGTTTTGTTAAAGCATTCAAGAAGTTATACGCTCGAGGTTCGCCTTCCAATTTGAACTCGGTTTAATAAATCTTTCATACATGCAGTGTCGATTAAATGAGATGGGGAGGTAGGGGAGGTACGATACACTTTTTTTTTTTTTTTTACTAATTTTTTACAACCCTTAGAAAGCTATTTTTAAACAAATTTTTCATGTTTTCTTATAAAGTGACCTTTTATTCATTTATTAAAAATATTGTGAATTTAAAAAATAGTCATTCAAAAAATATTTCCCAATTATTTTGAATGGTTACTACTGTATGAAATCTCCCCATTACTGGGGAGGATTGATACTCTAGCAAGGGAGGTTTGATACAATGTTATGTAAATTGAAAAAAAAAATGCAGACAATTCAATTTATGCGTCATACAATTTTTTATGATAAATCTTGAAATATTTAAGTAAAATTTGAAACGAAATGACATTGACATAGTTTTATTTCAGAAATGTTTTTCACTAAAATATTTGAACTATTGCTATTATTTAAACAATCCTATTAACACACTTTTTAGAAAATAAATAATGAAAAAAAATTCTCTAGAGATATAGTTGTAAGGAAAAATGAAGTGAACATTGCTGATTTGTAAACAATTTAGCATAAATTTAGCCCATTTAAGATTCCTTTAACCCTTTCATGGGCAAAGCATTTTCAATGCAAAAGTGTTGAATAAATGAATGGCACCGGAATTTACCAACAAATTTAATCAGAAATAAGAAAAGGGATATATTTCACTTTCATAATAAATTGAAAATATTTTACCAAAATGCTGGTGCCAATGTGGAGTTTGGGAATTAAAATTGTTTTCATAAACATACCACCACCCATGAAATGGTTAAAAGAAAAACTAATAACTCTATCATTTTGAAAAGTAAAATCGGGTAGATTTAACGTTTTTTTCAATTTGCCCTTCGTAAATTATAGAAACATTTTCCCTTTTAGGCCATTTAAACTTTTTTCCTTCTACATGACGAGCAAATTGAACTAATCATCTATCATCGCACTGCTTTTCTATGTAACCTACATAATGTCTATGAATAGTCTCTTTGTTCTTCCTTACCAATCTCAGTAGCTCTTGCTGTAAAACAATAATGAATATTACAGTCCTATATTAGTTTTCAAACTTAAAAAAACTATTAAATTTCAAATATACAAGTGTATCATTTCTCCCTGTACTAATGTATCATTTCTCCCTATTATGCCTTAATGAATTTTCTATCACTTTGTACAAATGCAGTTGCAAAATGGTAATCTACTTTCTAGTAAAACTAATCCTAACAATATGCTTTATAAATAAAAAAAATTACAAGATATTATCTTCACAATAATAAGAGTTTTGAAAGAAAATCAGTCAATGAAAAAATTTACATTGACATTCCAAAAACCTTCAAAATTAAAAGAAAAGAAAAGTTGTCAGTTCGACACTGATTAGTCCAGCTAATGATGACTTAAGCAAATAAAAGAAACCTTCACATGTCTTAGAATTGCTGTTAATGCCATTTGTTGAGAAAAATTGTCAATGTATCAACCCTCCCCTACCTCTTCTACCAATCTTGATTCTGAACTCAACAATGGAGGTTCCGCATGGAATTTGTTTCAGCCACTTAGAAATATTTCAGTTTCTATGAGACCCATAACCAGTTCATATACGTTTGCATCGTTTAATAGATTTTTTTCGCATGCAGTTTATTCTGTTTAACTGTCTACCTAGCAGATTAGATGCAATTGCCAAGATATTGCCTGAAGTGAATTTTTCTAGCCGATTGTGATTCCAGGTAGCTAGCTCAATTACAAGAGTATTGACAAATTAAGCCAATTCTTCTGGGTTCGATTAATAGCCTGGTAAAGTTTTCACCCAACTAAAGAAATTGTTTGGTAACTTTACAAAACAGTATGATAGTGTGAAAATTTTAAAGATCATAAAATCACGTTCCAGCAACAAACGGGTGTCACAAATAAGTTTTTATACGTAATATTTCTAGGTTAAAAAAAACCACTAGGAAAAAGTCCCCACTAGGGAAAAGTCTTTTTTTTTTTTTTTTTTTTTTTTTTATTAAACAGATCTTCTTTCGATCTTCAGCAATTATTAGTACATTTGTGAGACTACATATCACGTTCTAACTTAAAACTGCTGCAAAGATATGTAGAAATGACCTAAAACATTCAACAATCCATTTAACAACTTTCAGAGTTGAATTTCGAAAAATCCTTTCTTAATGGAGCTCTACTGTGTGTTATGAATGTATGTATACTCATGTAATTGTGCCACAGTGCCACAATTTGCGTTTATTTTTCATACCGTAATTCTAAAAACGAAAGCCTCCATTAAAAACTTCATAATTTCCATCTTAATTGCATGTTACTGGTTGTGTATAGAAATAAATTTTAATCTATACTTCATCATCATCATCATCATCATATTATAAAGAGGAAAAAATTGTTTATTTGTCGGAGATAAGCTCAGGAACTACCCAACCGATTCCAAAAGTAATGGTATCAAAATGATGGTGTTCGCCCAACTTAGAACATAGGCTATATCTTATGTCGGTGCCACTACCCCAAAGGGGGAGCAGGAGCAAAAAACGTTCTAAAAATGCGATTTTTGCGTTACTGAAGGGCCTAGAAATATGAAATTTGGAATATTAGTTACTTATAAGATATAAATGATGTCTAAGAACAGTTCTTAAACAATTCGAAATTTAAAAGGGGTGAGAATGCACAAAAAGCGTTCTAAAAAACGTTCTAAATGGTAGTTTCTACATAATCTCAGGAAATACCGAACCGATTCCAAAAGTAATGGTATCAAAATGATGGTGTTAGTCCAACATAGAACATAGGCTATATTTTATGTCGGTGCCACTACCCCAAAGGGGGTGTAGGAACAATAAACGTTCTAAAAATGCGATTTATGTGTTACTGAAGGACCTAGAAATATGAAATTTGATGTATCAGCTACTTATTAGATATAAAGGATTTCTAAGAACAGTTCTTAAAAAATTCGAAATTTAAAAGGGGTGAAAATGAGCGAAAAGCGTTCTAAATGGTAGTTTGTACACAGTCTCAGGAAATACCAAAACGATTTAAAAAATAATGGCGTCAAAATGATGGTGAAAATCCTGGCTCCAACATAGGCTATGTTTTATGTCGGTGCCACTACCCCAAAGGTGATGCAGGAGAAAAACGTTCTAAATTGCGGTTTTTACGTGACGGAAGGGCCTTAAATCGTGAAATTTAGAAAAGTAGTTAGTTATAAGATATCAATGATCTCTAAGGACATTTTCTAAAAAAATCGAAATTTAAAAGGGGGGTCAAAATCCGCAAAAAGCGCTGTGAAAAACTTTCTAAATTGCCATTTCTATGCAATCTCAGGAAATAGTGAACCGATTTCAAATATAATGGTGTTAAAATGATGGTGACAGATCTTGCTCCAAGATAGGCTATATTTTATATATGTTTCCACTAACCCAGAGGAGATGCAGGAGCAAAATGAGCGAAAAGTGTTCTAAAAACGTTCTAAATGCCGATTCGTCACCAAATATCTCAGGAAGAATCAAACTGATTTCAAAAGTAATGTTAAGAAATTGATGCTGACAGCCTCTGCTCTAACATAGACGCTATTTTAAGTCGGTATCACTATCACCTAGACGTTGCAGGAGCAAAAAAGCGTTCCAAATTTCGATTTTTGTGATCGGTAGGGGCTAGCAACATAAAATTAGGCAAGGTACATATGTATTACATATAAATGATCTTTAAGAACAGTTTCAAAAAATTGGAAATTTAAAAAGGGGTGAAAATGCGCGAAAAGCGTTCTAAAAACGTTCTAAATTGCGATTTCTACTCAATCTCAGGAAATTCCAAAGCTATTTCAAAAGTAATGGTTGCAAATCAATGGTGACAGTCCCTGCTATAACATAGGTTATATTTTATGTTGCTGTCACTACCATCTGAGGGTTGAAAAAGCAAAACATGTTCTAATTTGTGTTTTTTGCATAACTGAAGGGTCTAACACTTTGAAGTAGGGCATGTTATTTACTTACAAGATGCAACTGCTTTCTATGAACTGTCGAAAGAAAATTTCAAATTTAAAAAGATGACTTGAGCGAAAAGCGTTATAAATTACAAATTTTATGTAATCTTTTTAAATACCAAACCGATTAAAAAAATAATGATAACAAATTGCTGGTGATAGAACCTGCTCAAACATAAGCTATATTTTATGTCTGTGCCACTACCACCAGAGGGTTGCAGTAGCTAAAAACTTTCTAAATTGCGATATATGTGATACTGAAAAGGCTAGAAACTTTAAATATGGCATGGTAGTTACTTATAAAATATAAATGCCCTCGAAGGACTGTCGAAAATAAATTCGAATTAAAAAGGGGTGAAGTGAAGGGGAGGTGATTCTAAAAAAGTCCTAAATTACGATTTCTACGCTATTTCAGGAAATATAAACCAAATATAAAAGTAATAGTTGCGAATCAATGGTAACAGTCTCTGATCCTACACAGGCTATATTTTATGCCGATGATTCTACCACCTGGGATTCACAGGAACAACAAACGCTCTAAAAAAGTCCTTGAAAAGCTTTCTAAATTACGTTTCTGTGGAATATTAGGAAATAAAAAACCAATTTCAAAATTAATGTTGGCAAATTAATGGTGACAGTTCCTATTTCAACGTAGCCCTTTATGTTGAGAGAGATGGTAGGACTTGGAATTTGACATGATGGTTAATTTTAAGATGTAAGACGATGGTTTCTAAAAAATTCAAACCTTCAAATGAATACTGAAATGAGCATATTAATTGAGCATAAAAGTTTCAAAATATTTTCTAAATTATTATTTATTTAGTTTTATTAATTTAAGTCTCATTTCTGCCTTATGCAGTGTAACAATCATGTTTAATCAAACTGTGTTTTAAATAGTAATTTTTTTAAATTATTCCTAAAAGTAATAAGTACCTTTTAATAAAATAAAATATTAACTTTTAATAAAATAAAAATTTAGTTAGTACCTTTTAATAAAAATTAGACATATAAATATCACTCTGCATATTTCAAATATTACGCGAGCAAAGCCGCGGGTTTTGCAAGTATTTCAATAATTTGAAAAGTTAAAATAAGCTTTAGTCAAAAATAATATTTCTTTTAAGAGTTGGGCTGCCCATATAAGTTATGGTAAGCCATTATTATAATTATTTTTATGATTTTTTTTTAATTCAGTCAATTTTTTTAATATTTTCATTCCTCGAAATCGACGGGTTTCGACTCGTAGTTTTTAAAATTTATTTCCAAACTGTCTATAAGTGGTTGTATTTTGGACAGACGATTGGAACCATTACTTTCTCTGTTGCCTGCTAAATGTAACATTCTCAATAATATAACAAATCGGTTTTTGAACATGATATCTTTTCGGAAATTTTTGCATACACGCAGAATAATGAGACAAATATAAACGTATGGATGATAGTCTAACTAACCCAGTCCATATAATTATAACCCGAAATCTTTTTATTTAACCAACTGTTTGTCACTGTCCATCTGCACACGCGCTGCGAGGATGCACCTTCTAATTTTTGACGTGCACATAAATTTGTCGTACGATTTCTTTAAACAATTTTCAATTTATCTGTCACAAGAAGTGCATAGCTTTTTAGGTGCGTTCGTAATTATATAAATACGTAGCACCTATAGTCGTCGTTCAGTCCGTCTGTCTGTCCGTCCGCATATAACAGAGCAAAAACTACCCGACCGAATGATCTGAAATTTTTAATATATAATTGCTGCAAAGTTTTGTCGAGCCATTTCCAATTTTATGAAAATCGGATGTATAGTTTAATTACAGGGACAGTCAAAAGTTTTTCTTTACATTACAGCCAATGGGAAAAATTATTGCAAGTGAATTTTAATGATGTTACAGACTTCCTAATGGTCTGAAATTTGTAATATATTATTGCTGCAAAATTTTGTCGAGCCATTTCCAATTTTATGAAAATCGGATGTATAGTTTAATTACAGGGACACCCAAAAATTTTCCGTTACATTACGGCCAATGGAAAAAATTATAGCAAATGCATTTTAATGATTTTACAGCCTTCCGAATGGTCTGAAATTTTTAATATATAATTGCTGCAAAATTTTGTTGAGCCATTTCCAATTTTATGAAAATCGGATGTATAGTTTAATTACAGGGACAGTCAAAAGTTTTCCGTTACATTAAGGGGAATGGGGAAAAAATTATTGTAAGTGCATTTTAATGATGTTACAGACTATGCACTTATGAAGCGCAAAAAATATACATTCAGTACAATATGGGGTGCAAAAAATAATTATAAAATTAGTTATAGTACGAACGCACCTCATTTGCCACGTTTGACGAGCAATTTCCAACTTGTTTCTATTGCTACATCTGACCTTATATTCAAATCTTCAATTTTAAACGCAGAAAAGGGCATGTAAAAGGCACAAGCGTTGGTTGATCTCTTGTCGGATCATGCCATTCTTCAATATTCTTCTAGTTAATATTATTATTACTCAAATGTAGTCTGTTCCACAGAAATCTATTATTATCTCCATTCCTTATTATAAAAATTATTCATTATTAATTAACCTATAATTATATAAAAATAGTGTTATGCTGCAATTTAACTTTAATCTTAAATATTTACTTTTAATATACTTGACATTTTGTTATACTGTTTATTAGTCATTCTGTTTGTTTTGTCATTTTAATAATTTTCATTAAACAGGGTCTTCCAACCTGCTGGGACTTCTGGGCTCGTTCGCGGGTACTGGGGTTTCAGCGGGAAGGGGGATATGTGTTTTCCCCTCGTGGACTAATCAGCTCCTATACCGAAAGGTTGGCTGTCCACGAGTGGGTGATTAGTGATTAGGGATTAGTAACGTTTATTTATTACTAAATGTGATGTTTTTTATTTCAGTGATATTTTCTTTTATTTTCTATAAAAAGAAAGTATTTTTGTAACACATCTTTATTGCTTCGGATTTTCAAATCTATATTTTTACGTATTTCACATGTACAAATAACCGAACAAAGTATAATGATTCGTATCATATATTAATGTACACATTTATTTATGAGATTTTAAGTTTTATTTTTTTTGGATTTCATGTACAATTTTATATATATTCGTATTTTTTTACTAGAATTTTATATTAAGAACATATTGACGTTTCAGATAAACAGCTAATACCAAACATGATAAATAAATAAAAATTGGTTTCTATATACCCATTTCGCGAACTGGCCGATCGCGTATGACCACTTCCTGAACTGACCGTTCGCATCTGGCCAGTTCGGGAATTGGCCAGTCAGTTTGAAGTGTTGTTGGCCAGTTCACGATTTGGCCGGCCAGTTCGGGTTTGGGCCTTAACATATATATATATATTTCATATTTTGATCAAAAGCGCGGATGAAGGCTTTTGATTTTTACAGAAAATATATTACAATCGAAAAATTGTCAGGAAAAGAATGTTTTTGATAAGATTAATTCTCCTACTTTTTAAAACGAATTGTATCCTAATATAGGAAAATGGCAACCTCTATAAGTGGGTATCTTTAATTTTCTTTTATTTTGAACAGTTGAGCAG